>OY728128.1:1000203519-1001557621 GCA_963277665.1 Viscum album | reverse complement strand
TCAAAAATGTATAGATATTATGTGGTCATCGATATTCATGTGATATGATCAGGTGAATTTGTAAGACATTAGAGTACCATGGCTATATGTCCACTATGTTGTAAAATAGCCTTTTTAAATGTCACCTTCATCATATAAAGGGACATAGACATGTAAATTAGATTATAAGTTTCCCCTATTGCTGTATAAGATAATAAAAGGATTTTTCTATTAAAATTATCACATGTGAACACAAGATCCATCATTGATCATAATATGGACTATGGATGATTAGATCATCTAGCTAGGAAATTGTGCATGTTCCATCTTAAGATCCCATATTGATTATGTGACTATATCACAAGAAACTAATGGGAAAGTATCAAAATATTTGTAAAATAATGGAAAAAATATAAAAATGGAGTAACAACAGTAGGTTTTTTGATATTAATGTGACGCGCTCATGTGGTTTTCAAGACACCATGGAGCCCTGGATATATATCTACCCTATCATGGAAGGGAATATTCACATGTTACCATCATCATGAGAAGGGTCATTTACATGTACATTAGATTTTTTGATTCCACTAAAACATCATAGGCTCACAAAGGGGTTTACAATGAAAAATATCACACATCACCATGAGATCCATTATTTATCACTTGATGCATCATAGGAAATAAGAGTGATTGTATTCACTAATACTAGAATAACATTATATGATTCCCATCACTTGTTAAATAATGATCTCACAGAACACGCAAACCATTAAATCTTCTGCCACATTGAGGCTTTCCCATAGTAATCCTGATCACATGAAGACCCCTGACATGTTATAATGACCATGTAAAATCTCATTGACATGTCTACATGGCCCGGTGAATGATCGTTGATCAATATCGGTCTATTTAAAAATTTACAAGGTTGAACATTCTCGTGGTATCTAAATATAATGTGACATCATGGGTAACCCGAGTAAGGATCATTCAATGCACATGAAACTAAATCCATCTACTAACTATATCCCAGTTATGTGAGATATTTTCAATGAAAGGTGGTGTATAATAGGTGAAGTAACTCCTATAAATCCTCCACTCCATAGACAAAAACCCATCCATGATCCATCAATAAAGGCAGCACAATAGATAATTTTTCATAGAGTCTAGTTATGTGAGAAATGTATCATCAACTAGTAAAAATCTTGTGGAACAACCTGAGGGATTTTAGGAAATGAGTATTCAGTTTTTGTGATCACACATAGATCGTGAAATGGACTACTGGTGTACCATATAGATTAAGAAAAGGTGGTCCCTCTTGTCAGTTGGGTCATCGGAAACCTAAAATAATATAACAATGGAAAAATATGAGGCACATATGAAATAGAATCTGGAATAAAGTCTAATAATATTGGAGTATTATGTGAAGCTTGATTAACTAATACTCACGCACTTCGCATGACCTATTTAGATAAAGTTAAAACATAGGGGAATGCTGACAAAATCATATGATTATCCATTGACATTATATATGAATCATGTATTATCTCTTTTGTAGGACACTAAATTCATATAATTAAATCCAGTAAATCCACACAATTCATGTCAATTCCTAGAGTATATGCATTATTGAGCAAATGATGTCTCCAGATATGTCACCCTTTTCCATTGGATGACACAAGGACATGTATTATAGGTCTCACGATGTCAATAGCACATGCCATACATAGTTTTACAATGTATTCTAGAAAATGCTTCAATGTTATGTTACACCCTCTAGACATGCCATCTTGGATCATGCAATTGTCTTTAGATATATCCCCTAGACACTGAAAAAAGGTAATACATCCTTATCTTGGTCTTGTGACACCCTCTATACAAGTCATCAATGTAATGTGACACCCTATGGATATATTAGTGAGGATCATGTGATAGTATTTATAGATGGCTATTAGACCCAAAGACATATCCATATATCCTCTACCAGGTCTTGTGGCACCATCCAGGAATTTTAGCCTTGATCATGCAATGATCTCTAGACATGACATTAAGACTATGTGACATCCTTCGAACATGTCAAATAGATGATGGAATTATCATTAATCATGTCCTACAGACAAATATTTTATGTCCATACATCACTAAGAAATGTCCAAAAATCAACAAACATATCTGAAAGACAATCATACATGTCAGTAATACAATCAAGCCATGTCACAAAAACATCCCAAGAAATGATAAATATTTATAGTTGATATAAATAGGGAAACATCAATTCATAAGCCTTGATTAAATTAAACTAAAAAAACATTGATTCCTGAACTAACCAGGATATGTAGGATTCCTTCATATGGCTTAAGATCAAATCATCATCCACCTCATTGAAAACCTAAAATGTATTTGATAGTCCAACCATTAACACTGAATCTTTCCCATGGTGTTATATTTCTTCCTCATTCACAAATAGATTCATAGGTAAAACTTTTTGTGTAAGCCTCAATCAAATAGATCTATAATAAAACTCATTACATACCAAACCATGATAAGTATGACTCCTTTCCAATGAACAGTATCTATAAAAAAACATCCACTATAGTTTCCCAGTATATATATCTCGCATTTATATGTAGTGAGACTGATGAATTGTTATTTCTTGTTTTCCACACCGATCATGGCTCATGTGTTCATTGATCTTTTTAGTTATCATATCATTCAAATCAAGAATATCCACCAGCAAGGGAATTCTTATTATGTATTCTCGTATCTGTGGAATTATATGATGACAAAAATAAATGGGAATCCACCTTGAGGAATGTCTCAAAGGCATGATCGTACTATGATAAATATGATTCCTTCTACAAATAGGTTACAAAGGATGCCTCGTTGAAGCATAATTTCAATACCTGGTGCCTATGTCCCCCAAAATATACCCTTTTCGTATGATTTTAAACTACACAGGTGTAAAAAAATTGTGGTTTTGATTCTTACTATAATTTGGATATATAGGATGCCTCATAAATGTTTAATGACACCATCAGAATATAAATATATTACATGGATAACAACTAATTCAAGAGTTCCAACTGATATGTAATTAATATACGAATAGCTAACCATAAATGTGAAATGTATGAACATCCTTAGATACATATATTTAGACACATTAATAATCTCCCATTTTCACTTTGAGGGATTCAAAACCAGATCATTTTGGTACAGTGACTAGTACCATATTGGTAAGAGGATGAGATCCCTTATAATATATTTTATATATAAGAGAGTATCGGAGTAGGGATAATCCCCCCCCAACACAATAGTGTGATGATACTGACCTCCAACCCTCTTTTCTATTTTTATTTCCTAACCGTCGTTGGGTGTAAAACCACAAAGGACTTACTGCCTTTGGAAACCAAGTATGTAGTCACTTTTAAATGTGGGAACTATTAGTAGTTTCTGTTAAGAAAAATATTAGTGAACATAACATTAAAGATTATTCAAGACACTAAACGCCCCCCACAATCAACCATTGGTCCAAAATAAATGCACTACAGTAGTATCCTTTCAAAAGAAGCACTATCATAATCTTATCATGTACATGTATTTATGTGACATGTTTATCATAAAACCTAATGTTATATTCCGTATGATTTAATCCCAATAGTATGGAGTGAAGTTTGTATAAATGGAATTTCTAATCTAATGAATGATAATAACATCATGGAGAATTCCACTATGTTGAAATGGTGATGGGTATTAAAAATAGAAATGATGGGAAATGAAAACCATGGGAAAATTTTTTAAAGCATAACGAGTGTAAATAAAGGTTCATATATGGTTTTAATGAGAGTTAAATATCTTTAACTAGTATTTGGGAATCACAATTACAGTAAATAGATATAGAAAACACACATTAAAATGTGAATAATAGAAAATAAAATGGCTGAATAAAAAGATGGTTCTTGAATGGAAAATAAGGGAGAGTGATAGACACCCCTTACTTTGGGATAGTAAAAATTTAGGTAAAGATTATAATAATGGTTTATATTATCTATCATTCATAAAAAATCAATTTTATTTTATAGGGATACTTAAAAACACAAGAAAACAAAATTAATTATGATTCAAATGGATAAATATAAAGGAAGTACTCAAATTAAGAGGAAGTAGAGTAGAATACATTACTTCAGTGGTCACTTCTAAAATCATATGATGATCCACTTAAGATATTGGTAAAACCTTGAGAGGGTTTTAAAATAAAATAAAGAGATGAAATTTGTTCTCAATGAGTTTTTTGTGGAGAGGAAATGAAGTTGGGGGGGGGGGGTTGTAAAAGATTGGGAAATTAGTTATTCATTTATGAACATAGATTTTCGACTATAAGAAATAAAATAATCAACAACATAATCCTTCCCATGTTATTTCCAAAAAATTTGACCAAAGATAGTTATATTAAAATATTTCATTATGTTAAGAATATAACTCATTAAACTAATTCCATTCATGGTGTTGGAGTGGGTCACATTTGAAATGAATTATTTTTTTAAAATTAAAATATTATTTAGGTTTGAAGTATTAATTATATTATATTAAAATAAATTAAGTATCATAGAAAAAGAATCTATTAAAAGTAAAACCCATTTTTAGGTTTGTATGCCTTTATATTTATTACATCACTTTTGGGCTATTACGATGCCATAATTCATAATGTATGTTTATACCATATTTATTTTTTCCCAAAATTCTAATATATGATAAAAATAAGATAAATGCACCATTGGATAAATTTTATAAGTGATATTAAAAAATAAAATTTATATTATTAAAATATTTAATAAATATAATAATATAATATTTTTATATAAAAATACTTATTTAATGTATGATACTAGTTTTTACATAACTAAATGATTTTTGAACCACATTAGAAATAAATCGTAATTTAATATATTATTTCATAATTTATCTTTAGATAAATATTATTAAATAAAATTATGTCTTTAAATTAAAAATTATTTCAAAACTATTCAATTTAAAAAAAAATTGTTTTAATTAAAACCCATGTTTCCCAAAAAAATAATCTTAAATTCATTTTATCAAAATATATTTTTTATACTCATTCTACAAACAGGTGTATAAAATAATAATTAAAATGAATCAATACACCAATTATTTTAACATAAAATATATAATACAAAAATTCATACTACTAAAGTCTATATATATGACCCTGTTTTTAACAAGAGAATGACCTATAGGTAAAGCGTGCAATGAATGTACTTTAATTGGATGGTTTAGTGAAGATGGTTTGGGTTTGGATCTCTATAATTATTATCTTTAACAATAAATTTATCTTCATTATTAGAAATTATTGAATCATGAAATGCGACAATCAAGGTAAAACTATAGTCACTCCATCTCCCTCAAAAACTTTAAAAATATAATTCAAAAGGTTATGATTCTACTGCATAAGGTGATTTCTTATTCTTTTAGTTTAAATTACATTTTATTATAACCGCTAATATGTAAAAATATTAATGGTCAGAATATAATTCCTATATTAACATTTTTTTGATACATAATGAAATTTGAATCCCAAAAGACAAATAATGTCCTTATTTTATATTGTCCTAAAAAAATGAGATACATCACATGTGTTTCTATAACTATATTAATTAATATCGAATTAATTCATTCAAAATAAAATAAATTTTTTAAATTTATTGTTCATTATATTTACCCCCATTAGAAATTTAACACTTGAAATTTTATTTAATTCATAATATCAGATGAGGTTACTTTTGTTTCATCATCGCATCTAGTTCCCATGTTGTCACTTTATACTTATGATTATGTTAGAGAAATTTGACCGAGTATGTTGTTTTTTTCCTCAAAATTGTCTCTATGTTCTATGAAAATCACCAAATACTACTATACTAAATAATATTTTCTAAAGGAACTATCTATAGATTCTATACATGTGATGGATCTGATATGTACTTCATTAAAAGGTATACATAGAAAACAATATATTACTGAGATAGGTTATGCATGATTGATATCCAGTACGACATATCAATAATTCAATAAAAAAAATCAATGTTATTTATGTATCTTAGACTATGTTTTCCCATTTTCCAAAACATTGTGACATTCATTCAAGTTTATTAGAAAAAGGAACACCTTACATTTAACCACAAACTATCAGCCTTACCATTTATTGTCCACGTAAGATGTTTGGGGAACATTCACTTATATCATATGATGTCTAATGGATTTAACCTACTCATTCATATGTTTTACAAGATCATATCCCATAAACATCCACTCTCAAATGTCATCCCAACATGATTGAGTCTAATATCTCATTATATATAGATCCTCATAATATTTAATTTTAATACAAGAATCAATATTGTTGTTATATTATAAATTATGTAGGGAATGTTAATGACCCCAAAATATTTGTAAATCCATTTAACATGATCATAGTATATCATTTTGAGTTTTAATTATTCTGTTAGACTGTTCATAAACATGATGGTGATAAGTATTATTTAAACATGACTTTGTATCTAATGTATTCTAAATAAATTTTCAAAACCTCATGGAAAACCTAAAATCTTGATCATATATAATATAGATTCATAATCCATAATTTATTACAAATTTTCACATGTATTCCTTATAGATTTGGTCAAGAGTAAAATCTTCCTTGATATCATTGAAATTCATTGACTTGTAATTCTATAGACTTTTAAACAAATATAATAAATTATATTATATGTCTTAGAATGTCCTATTTCCAGATACTTGGTGATGTTTTCCCATTTCTATACCAGTATGGAAATTTGTTTCATTACACCCTTATAATTCCATAATTAAAACTTCAATTATTATTATACTAGAAATCTATATAAAAATTCTCTATAGCACTTCTTCATATTACCCCTCCAGAAGTTTTTCATTCATTATCTATACATTTCTTCCCTCCTGGGTGAGTAAAGAATGATGAGTTATTAGGATCATATAGAATATCTTCCTTTTATTATCATTTTTATGTGACATATATCCTATATCAAAATATTATAACTCCATATTTAGAAAATTTGAAATCCGGAATATTCACTCTCTTTCTTTTTAGCTCTCCAAAATCATTTTAGGTCTCTTTAATCCTATCAATAAATTATGGTTGAGTTTTATTTTTTCAAGGTAGGATAATGTTATTTTCTTGATTCCCATTAAATCATTTTCATTTCCAAGAATATAGGATCCATTTCAATCTTCATCATAGATAGTGTTGAGAGATCCTATTTACTCTGAACATCTACCAATTTACTCACCTTCCTAGGATGGTAAGGGAATAAAAATTCACAATAATTGATAAAATTCGACAACCTTCATTGGAGAATATTGAGAGCC
Source organism: Viscum album (assembly GCA_963277665.1). Lineage (NCBI taxonomy): Eukaryota > Viridiplantae > Streptophyta > Magnoliopsida > Santalales > Viscaceae > Viscum > Viscum album. Next base: position 1,001,550,226 of record OY728128.1, on the reverse strand, counting down.
ATTATTTGTAAATAAACACTTGAAGTTTTTATAATTTTTTCATATGTCACAATTCTATATGTAGATTTAATATTTCAAAATATTTAATGTGATAATCACTTCAACCAATTCTATGTCTTGCTACAACATGTTTTTCTCGGTGTTTATTAATTGGTTGAAGGAATTGGATACAAATGTTTCATTTTTTCATGAGTTTACTATCCAATCCTTTTATGTATGTATTTTTATAGATAAAAAATACATCCCTATTGGCGGGTATGGCGAGCATATATGTCATGATTAGCTTATTATTTATCTCTTTAATGACCTCATTATATTCATGGGTACAGAAAATAATTTCTCCCTTAAATGTTATCTTGTTTAGTGTCTTTTAATGTCATGATATGATTCCCATAAACTGATGTTAGTACTCATCAAATTTATCGAAACTATGTGTCTCTATCACATTTATTGTTCAATAAATTCCTTTAATTACATCTATAACTAAATGAAACAAATTTCATAATAAACTATTAATATAAATATTAAGACATCTTGAGAAAGAATAAATATTGTCATAATGGATTATATTTATTTTTTATTATAATAAACATCAATGTTTGTTTTTATATATGAAAAATATTTTAAAATATTACAAGAACATTTCTTGAGGGGAATATCCTTTTTATTTGTAAAAATTTATTTTGAATCTTAAATTTAAAAAAATATGTTGGAATGTAATTTTTTTTGAAAAATGAAATAAATTAAATAAAAATATTTAAATAAAAAAGAATTCATGATGGTATGTAAATCTATTCAGGTGAGGTATGTTGAAACAAAAATTCCATTCACATTGTCGGAAAAATTTCAAAAAAACATTGTTTAGAAAACAACAAGATGATTCATTTATAAAATTTTATATAAAGTTAAAAATGGTTAAAATTTAATTTATGATATCTGTTGAATTTTTTTAGAAAACCTTAAATTTTATTGATGAAAATATGGACATGGGAGTATGGGTTCATAACCAAAGAGGAAGACAAGGTTGGATTTCCTTGAATACATTTTTTCATTCTCATGAGTACATAAATATAATAAAATAAAAATATAAAATTATATATATAAAAACAACTGATGTATAATAAAATATTTAATTATTTTTAGATATATATAATTTAATAATATCATCATAAAATTTAATAAAAATAAATCCCCTTAAAAATGTTTTTTTAAGAAAAAACCCTTATATGAAGTATATATTTATTCACATGTTTTCAAACCTCTTGTATAATAAATTTAAAATTATTATAATTATATATAAAGAAAATAATAATTAAAAACACACACAAAATTATTTACTAATAAAATCTTATCAACCATTCATTATTAATATTTTATAATTATTAATTTTTGAAGTGTAAGTTATTTCATTTTTCATGTATATTTTTCTTAAGATCTTGTGGTCCTTGAATATTGAAAATTGATCCTTAATCATTAAATTGAGAAGCATGATATAAATATCATATATATTCCCTATATTTATATCTATATCCATTAATAAAAAATTGTGATTAAAAATGAATTACATCACCATGTAGAGATGATAGTCCATATGTACTCATGAATGATGTTACTATTTTTAAATAAATGGAAAAAAGAAATAAAAATAATAATTTTGTTATAAATAATCACTATCATATCCCAAATATCATATAAAACATTCAATATATCATAATAATTCACCATGAGTGACTGAAATGGAAAATTATTCATATCGATATGTGGAGGATTTAGTCCACACAAATAGGCAAGTGATAATTTAATTTCTTAATAGATTAATGAGAGGTGGTAAATGGTTGTGAAAAAAACGAAACATTTTCCGAATATATTTATGATACTAGTGTAATATTGTTTTACATATAAAACAATTTTAAAGGAGGTATAAGAAGAAATACTATTGAAATATCTTAGTTACAATCTATACTGTATCTTTAAGAGAGTTCTATTGGCTTACTCCTTAATCATTGGAGGATTAGTCTTAGAATAATAACTTAAGATATTGGATAAATAAAAGATTATAAGATGGGATTGGAGTGGGTATTTTAACTACTGGTTTATTTAATGAATTATTTTTTTGAATTATTTTAATTTCTTTAATATTCCAAAAAGATCAATCTATGAAATGGTTACCTAACCCATACCCCAAAAAATTTATTTCAGGTAAAATTAACAGCATAGTGATGACATGTGGTACAATGAATTTTCACAAACATGGAATCTTATGATTAGAAAATGAATGAAAAAATAAAATTCTTGTAATTATCCAAGAGGATGATAGTAACCCCTCATATCCAAGAGTTTGTGTCCCAATAAAAACACAATGGGATCTCATCTTGTACCCCACTTACATTGTGGTTGTGTTTATCAACTATTAACATTATGTCAATGGGAAAAGATTATCCATATTTGTTATTTCCATTTCCATATGATTGATGGAAAATTATTAGGACATATTATAACATAGTTATCATTTTTCAATGGATATTGTATATATGATTTCAACAAGGGAAATAGAAGTGTTTCTAAAAAATATTCATAACATCCAAGAGCTACAATATTCTACCCACATGTATCACTTGATCCATCTACTTCGAAAAAATGAGATATATGATTCTAATAATTTAAACACTTAATGGATACATTGGAATATTATTTAATAATTTCTATGTGAGTTTATAACACAACCATTACTAAAAATTTATTTTATGCGCTTACAATTCAAGAGATGGAAAAATTTCTAGGTAATATCATAAATAATAGAAAAATGACAGAAAACATTTCATATTACACTCTAACTTTTTCTCGTCTACATCATACCCATATAGCCCTCAAAATCTAGAACGTGATGTCTAAAACCATCATCACTATCCATTCCCATATCCAATCCACTACTCCATAGCAATAGGAAGAATTTATTTCCATCCATTTTGGTTGTGTTCAACATATTACGAAATTATCTATAAGGAAAAACTTCCTTGAAAACTCATTAATATCCAAGGATAATGGTTGGATGGAAAAACAAACTAGATATAAAATCCAAAAATAAGGAATGAATAAATACTGACTATGTGTTACATGGGAAACATTTTATAGGTCTTCATGCTTATATCATTCCTCAAGAACATGAAATATTCCATTAAATACACTATTTATAACTCAAAAAGGCAAAAATGATTCTACACTATAGTCATGAGAACATTGTAAACCACCATATGAGTTTGAATAATCATTTTCAATTCATTAAAATACATCAACATCATGGTAATATCCTATGATATAGTTGACGACAAAATCAGTCAGTATAAAAATGAAGCTTGAAATAAAAAAAATAACATATAAAGAAAATGAATAAAAACCAAATCTACGGATTCACTTCCCTGTAAAGACCCATAAAATTAAAATTATTCCAAATGATGGTGTAAGAAAAAAATTCAGGGTTTCTGTCAAGTTCATGTTCCACCAATCAAACATTCTCACTCTGATACATAAATACTCATCTATAATTATCGTCTTTCTAAAATTCCATCCAATGGACTGCATCTATTTTTCCATGATCTGGGGAAAAAATACTCCTTATAACCCTACATAATAACATGAGTGTAATTATTGATTGTAATGGAATCCACCAAATCCTATTCCTAGGATTAGGGGGAATCTTCTTCATTCGATGATGTGGATAGATCCCTACAAACTCCTATATGATGAGCTGTCATAGATTATTATAATTAAATCCCTGAGGATCTGGTGGCAATATTTCTCTCCAACATAGATTAATAAATATGTTTTTGGGAATTATTGGGGCATAGATTAATAAATCATTATGAGTAAAAAATAATCCTTTTACCTTTTTGTCACTCTATTGTAGGTAGTCATCCTTGATTTAGTATACATTAATTTTGACATAAAATCTTTTTAATCTTTTCAACTACTTTTCTTTATAAAATTGATTTCTTGTTTATTATTTGGGATTAATTTGAAATTAAAAATTCCATCTTCTAAAAATGGATTTTGGGAAAATTTATTGACTATTTTATTCATAATTATTCATAGTATATAGTAATCAAAACATATGTTTTTTTCCAAATTAATAGTGAAAATATTAAAAATTAATTTTCGCGGGAAAGGATAAAACAATTTCACTAAGGGTTAAAATAAAACGATAAGGGTAAAATAACATAAAAACATGTAAAATACCATTTTATGAGAATATTTTAACCTTATCACCTCTATGGATTGATAATTATCTATTTTCAATACTATTTTCAAGTTAAAAACATTAGAACACTTTATTCATTTCTTAAATAGAATATGTTCCATGTCTCGAATTTATGAAAGGTCACTCATTCTCATCTCCTCTCCAAACAATAAAAACCCATTGGTTTTTACAATAAATTATAAAATTAATTCCATACATCACTCCCCACATCCTAGAGTCCTTATTTTTATTATTAATCTCTCATAATATGTTTTTAGGTGATAACCCAAAGAGGCTCTCTGAAGAAGCCATAAGTTCTTATACATTTTTTTTTGAAATTATTATTATGAAACACCCGTCAAATATTCTTATAATTTTATGATATAATAAAAAAATAATCTATTATATACTTAGATTTTATAGTGATAATTTCTTAACATATATTCATCTCATCATACATCAAATAGGGAATGAAACTGTTGATCATGTGTACAAAAAACTTCCACCCCATGAACCGATGCTATTCATTTTTCATCTCCACCACACACAGTTGGATAAAACTCTAGATTGTATATTTATATATTGTATTTATGATATTTTTTACTTATTCTTTTATTATACCACTTATACCATATTACTTACCATTCTGTGGGTATTTGATAATGTCACTCCTTTGTGTGGAGGACAACTGTCTCACGAAGCGATGTGATTTGTTCATACTTTGCAAAGAAGGTAAAAAAAGTATGTATTTAATTAAATTATGTGATATGTATGAAATATACACATATTTTTTGTGATTATATATTATAAACATTATCTCTTTCAATCCATATTGGAAATAGAAAAAACGATAATCTATACATATGATCCATCATCTCAATGAACGGTGTATTTCATTTTATATCTATAAATTTTATGGTTTGATAGATATAAATATATATAAATAATAAATATGAAATTTATATCACATGAAAAATTATATATATGATATAACAATGATAAATGTAAGAGGGACAATAATTATATATCAAAAAACACACAAAACTAATGAAATTATTTCCTGAAATGTGACTTTAACAAGGAATTTCTTATAAAATATTAATAAAATGTCATAAATAAATATTATATGTAAGGATATATATAATTTTGATTCTGTATTTTTGATATCAAATACTTATATTTATAATACATGAGGTTTTTAACATGTATGTAGGATGCTATGAATTAATTTATGGGATGTAAGCCCACTTTTATTTTATGTGAGACACATGTCATATTCACCATATGTTCATTTTTGTGGTGTATATACTGAACATGAATTTTTTTATGATTATATTTCTGAATATTTTTTTGATTTAAATATCCATTTGATGATCTCTCTTTCTTGGGGATTACAATTCAAAATTTTTTAATGCGGTATGGTATTTTTGTCTCAATTTTCGTTCATTGTGACATATGTTATGTTATGCACCTATCTTATTTTATTAAGTGTTTATACTACCAGTTTTAATGTAATATCATTGATTTATTTATTCTAGTAATATTTTATTTATCATTTAATTTTATTCCTTTATTGGGATTATGATATAGTTTTACTAAAGTGTTAATGGTTTTATGATACAATATCATTGTTTATTAGGAGTATTTATGATTATGATTATGATGATGAAATATTATGATCTTTATGTAAAACAATTATTATATTTGTTTTTATTTTTTTATGTAATGAGAGTTAATATTTTTCCTACATTTTACTATCTTTATGTATCCATGATTTGAAAATAAAAGTTTTAAGAATAGTCATCCTAATTTTTTTCTGTTCTGGTAAAAACCCTTTTTCATCCAAAAAATTATTTTATAATTTTTTTTTCAATTTTTTTAACATTATGAAAATGATTTATTAAAGAAAATTTTACCCTTGTTATAATTTTAACATATAAAATAAAAATTAATAGACATATATTTTTCTATACAATTATTATTTTTAATTTATCTAATATATGAAATGATTCTTTATTTGAACATGTATTGTATTTACATCAATCGTGAAAAGTAAATATTTTATATAACCCTTTATATTTTTACATATTATTTAAAAATAAACTATATTTTCAAAATGAATTATTTTAAAAAACATTTGTTCAAATTTGAAAGGATATATTATATTAGAAACATTTTATGTGATCTTTAAAGTTCACTTTATATGTTTCAATGTGTATTTTCAAATTATTAATTTTAAATGTTTTATGTTTATACAAAAATAATTTCAAAGTGTAAAGGATATTGTACTCTATTAATGTGTTAATGACATTTAAATATCCATGTATATTTTTCTATGGTCCTTTTCAATGATATTTATTTAGAGATGGTTTTATGTTTTATAATGTTTTTTTGAATATGAAAAGTCTATTTTCCTTATGAAATATTTTAAATGACATTTAATTCTTCCTTTAATTTTATCCCATTATATTTAAAAAAATTATAATTTTTTTTTTCAAATTGGAAATGATATATTAGACCATAATATATTTAAATTATCTTTAAATTATCTTTTATAAATTTTTAATAATTTATTTAAATAAAAAATATAATTGTTTTTGTTTTACATTACAATTTTAGAGTCTATTTTCCTCATAAAATTTTCAAAGTTATCTTTCAAAATAATTTTCCATATAATATGACATTTATTTATGTAACCTTAGATTTTCTAGGGATATGGTATAATGGTATTATCATTACTCTTTCTCTAGATAGTTTATATTTTTAATGCTTTTTTTATAAAACCCATTTCTTTTCCATGGGTTATGATATGATGAAATGTTTCATGAGGACCATTTATCTACATGGGTTATTATATGATGATTTTTAATAAATCCCCTTTCTAATCATGGGTTATAACATGAAGAATGTATTAAGATCTTATGAAACACATGTGTATTATTTTCATTATGTGATAGTGGTTATGATATAACTAGGGGTAGTTGATACATTAAAACAAAGATGAGTGGGACCTATATCGCACTATAATGCATTTGGTTAATACTGATATCTCATGAGATAAACAGTACTATAATGGGGAGATAAACTACTTTAGTAAGGGACTATATACAATATGATTGTCTTAGGAGTGAAAACCCATTATGGAATGATGATCATATTTAAATTATTTGATTCCTCTCTATTGGAACATTGTTGGAAGGTCATTCTTGTAAGTATTTTCATTATTCTTATTTAATTATTTCATGTTATCTTAGAAATGGATTGGATTTATCTACAGAATTCCCACATTAATATCTAAGTAATGTATGAAATATTTTATATTCCAAACCAAACTATGATAATCAATCAATTCTATGATTAATATGAACATACAATGATAATAAAATACATTGTTTGGGTTTTTATTCATATTACAAAGGGGAACCTATCTTATATGTTTTTATGGAAAGTCAAAATCTATGAAATGATTATTGTACAGGGATTTCATGATTTCAATCCAAAATAGTTTCCAAGACTTCACCAAAATGTGATATTAGGTTATTATTAGAACCCATACCTAGTGTCATGCCTATTTCAAAGAATCATTGTTGAATTTCCTAAGTTGAGTTGTAAAAATTAATTAAAAAAACTATATGAACAATGAAAAGCAATTTATTCAGCCAAGTGTTCCACCTTCTGGTGAACCAATGCATATTTTATGAATGAGGGATTAATGTAACTCAACAATTATCAAATGTATCATAACATGATCGCAATCAAGAACAATTATCCCTTATACGGTATCGTTGAAATATTTTGGTCAACTACAAAAATTAAAATACTTTTCAATGATTCACCTTCATTCTAGATATCATTATTTGAGTGAGATAAATTGTGATACACCCAATAAATATTTTTGTACAAATTATAGACACTATGAATATTTATTAATTATATTTCATCTTATAAATTCCACCACTATATTCATGGATTAATGAATATATTCTTTATATATTACCATGATTATTTTGTGGTAGTATTTATTGAAGATATTTGTATCCATAAATATATAAAGGGAGAGCATTAAGATCAGTATATAATTTTATTGAAGACCTGAATGAATGAAAAAATATATGAAAAATTCATAGTTTAAGTTTTTAATGAAAAATGATTCATTAATTGATGATATAATTTATATCGAGGGTATAACAATATATCCATCAAAGAGAGAGTATATTTAGTGGTAGACCATAAGATCCTCATTGAATAAAAACAATATTTTTCTTTATTTTTCTAGATATTATTAGTGGTTTCAGGATATTTTCTCACGAATATATAATAAAATCACCATGTTAACATGGAATGCTTCCAAGCTCATTTGGACATATAAATACGAAATAAACATTTAGGGAACAAGCGAGAATATTAATGAGCAAACATGTGATTAAATTAATCTATAATTTATAAGGGTTCATAATATATATATATATACATCCAATAATGGATGGGGATGTGTTTTTATACAGGATTAAAAGGTTATAACTTATTCCACACAAAAAATGATGGTTAAAGATCAAAATAAACCAAATCATGAGTTAGAGTTAGATGTAGATTTTTTTTCATTAATGATATTGAGGAATTATTGTTATAGTGAAAAGTGTGATATATATACTAATTTCCAAAGTATAATGTATATATTCACATAATTTTATTTATATGTTTCAAATTATATGTTTATAGAATATTAATTATTAAAAATTATCAATACATATCTATAGGAAATGGAACAAGGTTGTCGATGTTTTTATTGGAATTGATCATGCTATATTTCCCACAATGAGGATAAAAAAAGATATAATATTTATAGGTTTTCAAAAGATTAATCTTAAAATACTGTAGGAATTGGAGAAATATTATGAATCAGAATTTAATGTTTAACAATATATCTATGTAAAGATTAAATATGGATATCAGGAAGATGTAAAACTGAGAAACATAGTTAGAAATGTTCCAAATATAACGTTGATCTTCGTAGAATAATATGTATTAGAATGTTTGTATGTGTTCTATTAAAACAATATTTCATGGAATATCTATTAAAGTAAATTCAATGTTCTTAATTATCTAATAATTTTGGATGTCTAAAGATATATCATGATTTAAAATATTATTTATGGAGGGATAAAATGAAGAGAGATATTGAAAATATTTTTTCTTGGTGCATGGTATATCTGTAGGATAATGATAATAGAAAAAATTAAAAGTGGATATTATATCGATTACCAATACCAGAATAGAAATGGGAAAACAACCCCAATGCCTTTTTTCATCAGACTCCCCAAAATTAATAGAGGGAGTAATGCTATATGAGCTGGATATGATCACATATAAAATTCAACGCACTTCATCACTATCAAAAAATATTTATCTCTAGAGAAAATTTATAGGATATAAATTATGGAAGTTTAAAGGTTATATGGATTACCACATTTATTTGTATCTAATCTAGAACTATTATTTACATTCATGTTCTTGTGAATCATTTAGTGAGGTTTTGACATACAGTCTAATCTCAACACCACATATCACCCTTAGAAAAATGATAATTAAAAGCGAAAAATTCAAACCCTATATAGTATATTGAGATAATTTTCTATATATTTCAACATTTTTGGGACCATCACCTTCCTATAATTGAATTTTCTAATAATAATAATTGCTTTCACATGAGAATAAAAAAGTATAATTATAAAGATATATGTTGAAATATTTAAATAAATTAAATGTGATGGTATTTAGTTTGAGAATAAAAGTTATCGATACCTAATTAGGATTATTAAATGGTAGATAATGCTATATCCATTTATTATCACTTTAGGGAAGTATTAAGTCTGCAGAAAATATAGGCTGACTATTGATGATATTATTTAGAATTTGAAGTAAGTGAAAAGTTGTACCAAATAAGTTTTCTATAGAATAAGGTAATGAGGTTTAGAAATGTCATGAAACTAAGATATATGTATATTTTTACATTTTAAATTATTGATCATATGGTGATGGTATCTTATTTATTTTCACTTCCACTAAACCACTCTAATTTTAATGTTATTTTTCATGTATCTCGTCTAAGGATATATAAACCGAACCATTCATGTATAATGAATATAAATTCCACACATATATAGAAATATATTTCTTATTAGTAACAACTAGTAGATATTTTGGATTAAATAGGAAATGTTCTATTAAATAAGACCCCTCAATTGGTCAATGTTATGTAAATAAATCACTAGTTTCAGGATGCTACGTGGGAACTTGAGGATATGATGTGGTAGAATTATATTAATATAGTTATATTTAGGTGATTAATTTGGTGGGTAAAATTAATTTTTTATAGTATAAAACCCTATAATTTTATGAAATTTTCTTCTGAATAAAATTATCTTTTTTGATTTATAGTGATACACACAACACAAAATTTTAATGAACCTTGAAAAACTGTTAATATTATTATTTGAGCATGAAAATTATTACCTATTGTCACGACCCGCCTTCACCAAAAGGAGGGATGGGTCTGCAGATTTACAAGCCCTTCCTTCTTAAAGTTGAAGGAGAGATAATGACCCCCGAGACCCGCCTTCAATAGGTCCCGAAGTGGCGATTAGCACCAAGGGTATATAAATTACACACTAATGGAAGGCATATGCCTTTTTGTTTTATAGTATCGAGATATAAGACGATGAAACCCAAAAACACCAAAACTTAAAGAAAAGTAAATCCAAAAGTAAACCATTCCCACATGCATGTTCAAAAAAGTAAAATCCACGAAGTACAAAAAGTGACTTCAAAGGTAAGTACCAAAGAAAGAAAAATAGCAACTGCAACTGCCCCAAAGGTCTGAGTTAGTATGGTCATGTGTGATCCCCAAAGTCCTTCTGGAAACCTGAAAGAAGTTTTATATACGTAGGGGGATCATACAAGTACACTCGGTAGAGAAAACCAAAGACTCTAATGCACAAGTGGGGGAACGTACTAATGTCCCGTGAGAAGAAGGAGTAAACCAAACACCTAACAAGGTAAACTATCCAACCAAGCCTCACCAAGGAACACTCCCCAATTAACGCAAGTCATGTAATATATATAATAAGATCACATCGATTTTTGGGTACCCCACGCCGCTTTCCCACTAGTTATTGAGACATCCTACGCATCGAACCAATCCTGCCATTCTCACCACAGTCCCACTGCCACACCCGCCCGCACACACCTGGGCCAGAAACACACGCAGTCCCACTTCCAAATCCCGCCCACAAACACCTGGGTCACAACAGTCACACGTAACCATGCATGCAAACACCTAGTCTAGAACAACCACCGCCATGCCCGAAGATACCTGGGCTAGAAGATCCACTGCCATGCCCAAAGACACCTGGGCCTCATCCCGAAGACACATGGGAAACCACATGCCGCACACACCTGGCCAACCACCACGCTTCCACTTCCCAAAGATTCTTGGGCTAATAATGGACTTCAGGCCATTATAGCCTTCCCGAAGATACTGGGGCTACCCGGGAAAGGGAGTAGAAAAGGAGCTAATAACCACCCACTAATAATAGTGTTGGAAATAACACCCTCCCCCATGAAATGGGGGTGTTCGGCACTAAGTGCTCAACTTGGGTGGGGCGCGAATAAGAAACACAAAAATTCAAATATAAGTATAGGTAACAAGCACTCTCCCAAAGTTTAGGTTTTCCTTCATCCAGCCTAAAGGACAGAAACAACAATCAAGTCCGAGTCACGACTCTCTCCAACAAAACCCATTTGTCCCATTCTTGTTTCATGTTAAGTAATAATGTTTAAATAATTTTATGCCCTACTGGGAAACTAACACCATAAGAATAACCAAGGAATAGAAACCATCCAAACGTAAATTTAAGTATCCACACCCGGTTCTCTTGTAAAGTCACAACAACAAAGGAATAAGTGAGATCCCTCGAAGTACTGGAACAAAAGACAACCCCGAGACACTGCCCCGTGTCCCCTCCCCCGAAAATGTTTTTCATCAATAGAGGATCCCACCCCAATTCGTGATATAAACAAGGTAACCACCCGATCTTAAAACGCACAACCACAGAATCCATAACAACATGGGATCCCATCCCCAATTTCATAAGCACCGAGAGTATAAAAAAATGGGATTCCATCACCCCCATATCTCCAGCAATCGACCTGTAAAAGGAAACAACCAAACCACTACCACCAACAAAAAGTTGGGCCATGCCGGTATTTTCATATTTATAATATTTAACACACTCCATGATTTCAATTTCTGTGTTCTTTAACTGGGGTTATCAGAGAAAAGGATTTATCTTGGTGCTTCCAATTCATTTAGCCGATTATACGTAATTTACTGATTTCCTTTACACAGAAAGGGTTCACAACCACAATACAATCCGTTTAAACATTACTAGATGCAAGGCTTCGTTAGTGCACATAGAAAGACCACCAACAACATTGATTTTCAGAAGGCGTAATCCCGCACAGTTCACAAAGAAGATCATAACATAAAACAGCATCAACGATCAGAACCCCCTTCTTTCTTTATAGAATTCAGTTCATTATCTTCATTTAGGTTAGGTTTATCAAATTCTAAAGAATCAGAAGCACTCCCACCCCACATAATACACAAAAGAGAGATACAAAGGAGAAATTCCCTACTAGTTGATCAACAATCGATGCTTAGGCCAGGTGTGGAACTTCACACATAGCGATGTGGCTCGCCTGAATGAAAATCGCCTCATCTGAACGAAGGGTACTCCTCACAGAGGGTGATCGAGAAAAGAAGAACTCATGGTGAGCCCCTTAGTTATAATGGTCGCAGATGGATGAGATAAGAACGCGAAACTGCGTGAGCGAGGGGTCATGGGTTGAACACACGGCCCCACAAGTCATTAGAGGTCGGGCGGTTTAAACCGACGCACCCACCAGGTTTATTCATTAAATATTTAGTTAAACATTTATGGGTGGTTACCGGGATTTAAAATAGGCTTAACCGGGTCAAAATTGGGATTAAAATCCTATTTGCGCAAGAAGGAGCACTACTGGAAAGAACCCATGGGGGTAGCCCAGAGCCACCAGTAGCTGAGAGCTACCAGTGAGTGACAGCCACCGGTAGATGAGAGCTGCCGGTAGCCGACAGCAACGTGTAGCCGAGCTATCGGTAGGCTGTAGTTATTGGTAGACCGAGCCACTGGTAGACAGAGCCACTGGTAGGCCAAGCTACTGGTAGACAGAGCTACTAGTAGGCCTTCTACCGTTAGGCTAAGGCTACCGGTAGACAGATCTACTGGTAGGCCTGCTACCAGTAGGCTAAGGCCAATGGTAGGCCTACCGTTGGGCCAACTTCACCGAGATTCCCAGACTAGAAAACCCAACATGAGATTTTCACAAAGTAATGGACCCATAAAACCCCGACCATTACATCAGATACCTCATAAAATATTCTTGTCTCCGAGAATCAAAACAAACCAGAAGGAAGGAGAGGGTCCGAACAACCACTTCGAAAGATACCTCTTAGGAGTGAACCCATGATAACTAAAAACACTTCCCTTTCAAGAACCAAGAAACATACCATTTCAAACTTCCTAGGCATGTGGGATGGGGAGTCTCCTCCCCCATGTCAAGATATAATCCGCTTTGGGCGGTACTGACTCGCCCGCACGGGTTTAATCGCATCCACCTTAATACGTCTTTATTAGGGGTCGGGTTCTCTCCTCCCTCATAGCTAGTGCTTTTCACACACATTCAGAGGAAAGAAAACCAGTACATTTCATAGCCATAAATACAAAACGTTCTACCACAATAGTTACAACAAAGAAAAAAACTCAAAAAAACTCTGGGTACTGGGTACACATCTGTGCTTCCCTCTCCCACGTACTCTCCTCAAGCTCGCCATGTATCCACAACACATGAACCATGGGAATGGTTCTACCATAAAGCACCTTCTCCTTGAGATCCTCGATCATCATTGGTCTCTCCATAAAAGGCACGTCATTCTTGATGTCCAGCTCACCCCAATAAAAGACGTGTGAATCGTCATACAGATACTGACGGAGCTGGGACACAAGGAAGACATCATATATCCTCAGTAGTGGCGGTGATAACGCTAGCTGAAAAGACACTTCGGTGACCCGCCGCAACACTTCGAAGGGTCTGATGAACCTGGGAGATGGCTTACTCCTCTTGCCGAACATCCACATCCCACGCCGAGGGGAGACCTTCAAGAACACGTGGTCTTAGAACTCAAACTCTAAAGGCCTCCTCATGGTATCAGCATACGGATTCTGTCACTCCTGGGCCGCCTTTATCATTTCCCGTATGAGCTGAACCTTATCTGTCATGCTCTGCACCCCCTCCGGGGCAAGGATGCCTAACTCTCCTACTTTGGTCCAACACACTGGTGAATGGAATGGCCTCCCATACAAGGCTTCAAACGGGTCCATACCAGTGGCTGAGTGGTAGCTATTATTGTAGGAAAACTCTACCAGGGGAAAGTATCACACCCATGATCCTCTTGAGTCCAGAACACATTCCCGTAGCATATCCCCCAACTTCTGGATGGTGCGCTCTGTCTGCCCATCTGTCTGGGGGTGGAAAGCAGTGCTAAGGGGTAGCTGGATGCCAAAAGCATGCTGCAAACCCCTCCAGACTCGTGAGGCAAATTGTACAACCCTATCTATGACTATAGACCTCAGAACTCCATGCAACCGCACCGCCTCATTCACGTACATTCGCGCCAAATCATCTACTGCACTCAACTCCCTGATGGCCAGAAATTGAGCCGATTTCATAAACCGTTCCACTACCACCCAGATGGAGTCGTATCCCCCTTGGACCTTGGGTAGTCCCGTGATGAAATCCATCGATATGTTGTCCCACATCCACTCGGGGACATCTAGAGGCTGCAGTAGGCCACATGGAACTCGGTGTTCAGCCATCACTTGCTGACAAACTATGCACTTGGTCGCAAACTCTGCCACCGCTCGCTTAACTTCGGGCCACCAAAACTGCCTCTTCAGTCCCTGGTACATCTTGGAAACTCCAGGGTGTACCGCCAGGGGTGAGTTGTGAAACTCACTAAGAACCCTGTCGTGCATCACTTCTAGAAAAAACAACCTTCCCTGGAAAAGCATCTGGTTCTGACCATCCTCTTTCCATCCTTCCGGAGCTTTGCCCTGGTCAACTCGGTCACGCATGACTTCACAATCTGGGTCTCCCCACTGAGACTCCTCCACTTGTTACAACAGAGACGACTGCACTTCCATATCATACAGGTAGCCTCTACCGCTTTCCATCCTGTAACGAACCCGGCGGGCCTGAAGCCCAACCAAACTCGGCCACGCCCGAGCCCAGCCCTCTAGCAGATAGCAGACCCCCACCCTCAGGCAGATAACAGGCCCCCACCTCAGACCGGCCCAGATAACACGTGGCAGGAACTGTCCCCTGCCTCGCGGGGATTTTAATTCGCCTCCCCCGGAACTCGAACCCGTGACCACAGGATTAAAGGCCAACCGGGAAGCGTTACGAGTACCACTGGGCCAATGGCTCAGTGGTACTCGTAACGCTTCCCGGTTGGCCTTTAAGCCTGTGGTCACGGGTTCGAGTTGCGGGGGAGGCGAATTAAAATCCCCGCCAGGCAGGGGACAGTTCCTGCCACGTGTTATCTGGGCCGGTCTGAGGTGGGGGCCTGTTATCTGCCTGAGGGTGGGGGTCTGCTATCTACCAGAGGGCTGGGCTCAGGCGTGGCCGAGTTTGGTTGGGCTTCAGGCCCGCCGGGTTCGTTACACATCCTCTCATCCACGTGTAAGGAAGCCAACTCCTCTATTGCCTTCCAGGCATCCGCTGACTCTTGTACCGCATCCTTCTGTGTCCTCCTGCTCAAGGCATCGGCCACTATATTTCCCTTGCCCTTAGTATAAGAGATATCGAAGTCGTAATACTAGAAGAAATTCACCCATCTCTGATGTCGCATGTTTAGTTCCCACTGAGAAAAGATATACCTAAAGATTTTGTGATCTGTGAAAACCACAAAGCATTCTCCAATGAGGTAGTGCCACCATAACTTTAGCGCAAAAGCGACCACTGCAAGCTCCGGGTCGTGGGTTGCGTAATTACGCTCATGAGGGCGTAGTTTCCTGGACCTATAAGAGATCAACACTTGTCGCTGCATCAACACACATCCTAGGCCTTGTCCTGAAGCATCACAGAACCCCTCATATGCTGCCCCTTCTTCTGGAAATCTCAGCACTAGGGCACTGGCCAACTTCTCCTTTAGATAGCTGAAGGCTGACTCGCACCGCTCACTCCACACGAAAACCTGGTCATTCTTGGTCAGGGCTGTCAAAGGGGCTGCAACTCGGGAGAACATGGGTACGAACATCTGATAGTATCCCACCAGCCCGAGGAAACTATGGACCTCTTCCACATTCATGGGTGCTGCCCAAGAAACAACTGCCTGAACTTTTTATGGGTCCACCGCTACCCCCTGCTCGGACACCACGTTCCTGAGGAACTGCACTTCTCATGTACAGAACTTGAATTTTGAAAACTTCCCATAGAGTTGATGCTGTCGGGGGACCTCCAAAACCATCCTTAGGTGCTCTGCATGGTCCTCCTCTGATCTCGAATAGATCAGGATATCGTCGATGAACACAACCATGAACTGATCCATGTACTCCCAGAAGATGGAGTTCATAATCCCCATGAACACAGCCGGGGTGTTCGTAACACCGAAGGGCATGACCACGAACTCGAGGTGTTCATATCTACACCTGAATTCCGTCTTCGGGATGTCACTTTCCTTCACTCTCAGCTGGTGATACCCATACTGCAGGTCGATCTTCGAGAACCATCCTACCCCTTTCAGCTGGTCAAAAAGATCATCTATCCTTGGATGATTGTAGCGATTCTTGATCATCACATGATTTAGCATCCTATAGTCTATGCACAACCTGAGACCACCATCTTCCTTCTTTGAGAACAAGACTAGAGCACCCCATGATGACGCACTCATCCGAAGATAACCCCTCCTCATCAGATCATCAATCTGAATCCACAACTCTCGTAGCTCTGAAGGTGCCTTCTGGTAAGGATCCATCGTGATCAGACGAGCACCGGACTGCAGGTCTATCCCGATGTCGATATCACGTAGAGGGGGTAGAGTCGTCACCTCTTCAGGGAAGATTCCCATAAACTCACGGACAATCTCTGGCACTTCCACCATCTCAGAATCTACTGGTTCTACTGACAGCTCGGCTAGAAGGGAGAGGAGGGGTTTCTCTCGCCTGGTGCCCTTATGACTGCTCCGCTCACCGGAGAAGGTAACATGTCGGCCGCCCAAGTCTGAGAACACAACCCTTACTCGGAAACAGTCGATGACGGAACACACAGAGAATAGCCAGTCGATGCCTAGGATGACATTGTATGGCTGTATCTGTAGCAGAAGAAGATCCCTAACCGACTGATGAGGCCCTATCATCAGTCTTCATCCCCAAAAAAACAAACAAAAAGTCAGTCTATCCTTCGTCTGGTGTGCTCAAGAGAAGGGGAACCAGAAGTCTCTCGACATCTAGGCCGAAGGAAATATCTAGACTGGGGTGCAACAATGGATTGCAATGCTCCGGTATCGAACAAGGAAAAATGAAGGGTACTGATCTAACTGATCATTCCTTGAACAACCTCCAGCCCTGCTAGAACTACTACCACCGCGGTGTGAGGCTTTCCACGCCCATCTCCTCTTCCCCTCGGCTGTCGGCCACCCCCCCAGACCACGCCTCAGTCGAGGTCCCTGAGGAGTGCCCTGATCTCGGCCTCCTCCTCCTATGTCCGCCCTCAGAGGAGCGGGAGCTCGCTGTCCCTGCTACTGCTGCTGGAAAGGCCTTACTGGAAGCTGCTGCTGGGGCGGGTGGTGAGGATGGCTGCCACCGTTGTACTGTACCCAGTTCTGGCACTGACCCTGGAGATGTACAGGGCTCCCACAAACGAAGCACCGCGGTTCCAGGCCCGAATGAAAAGGGCAAGGACAAGGGGATCGAAACTGAAACTGTTGCGGCCTGCTCCCTGCCGGTCGGAACCTGGAGGGTCCTGATGCAGGAAACCTGGTGCTGAGGGACCTCCCCTTCGATGGTCCCAGCTGGATCCCCTCTCGTGACACTCCTCTTAGAGCATGCATCATCTCTACCACATTGGACTTCTTTTGGACCTCCAAGTACGTCGGCAAGGTAAAGGGGGTAACAACATACTAGAGGGAGGGTCGGAGCGCCTCCTCCAAACGTCTTGCCCGAGACTCCTCGTCGAGAAAGAGGTCCGATGAAAAATGTAGGAGGTCCATGAATTTGATCCCTAGCTCCCTCACTGACATACTCCCCTGTTGGAGGGAGAGTAGCTCCTGTCTCTTTTCCTCCTTTATCAACGAAGATAGGAATTCCGCCTGGAACTCCCTCTCGAAATCAGCCCATGCCACCTCAGCCTCTCTCCTCTCCCCCAGGTAAAGCATCCACCACTAGCGTGCCGCTCCCCACATTTTGCTGACGACCAGAGGAACCCAGTACTTGGTCGAGGCCCAAATCAGGACGAAAGCTATCACTAGGTCCTCTAGCCATCCTTCCTTCTTCATGTCAGAGGTGCTGCCCTCATACATCTCAAGGGTCTATCGCTGGAATCCTTGAAGTGTCTTCTACCACTGGTCGTCCTCCTCCTCTCGATCATCTCTCTTTCAATCAGCCAAGGTAGTCTCCGGGGCCTCGATATTTTGTACCACACATGGTCGCCTTCCAGGTGCCACAGCTACAAGGTAAATAAGGAATTCCAAAGCCCATGTAGTGTAGAATGTCGTTATTTAAAACATCTTAAACTTTTCATTTATTCTTCATTCCCAAAACACCCCAGAAACACAAGATCAAAAGTCATTATGATGTATGTACCTTTCCTAGGGTCTCTCTACCCTGCAATCAGTGTGGCCTCACTTGGTCGTTCAGTAGGTCAAGAGTCCTTGCGTCGGATCACAGGGGGTCTTAATATCCCATGTCCTAGCCTGTCTTCCCTGGCCTAATTCACGCACCAAGGTCACCGAACACTGTTTCCCTACTATCCCATGCAATCCTCACTGTCCCTAACTCCATACACCATCCTATCTCTCAACCATACCTCTGATACCATTCTGTCACGACCCGCCTTCACCAAAAGGAGGGAAGGGTTAGCAGATTTCCAGGCCCTTTCTTCTTTAAGTTGAAGGAGAGATAATGACCCCTAAGACCCGCCTTCAATAGGTCCCAGAGTGGCGACTATCACCAAGGGTATTGAAATTACACACTAATGGAAGGCATTACCCCATTTTGTTTAATAGGATCGGGATATAAGATGATGAAACCCAACAACACCAAAACTAAAAGAAAAGTAAATCCAAAAGTAAACCATTCCCACATGCATGTTCCAAGAAGTAAAAGCCATAAAGTACAAAAAGTGACTACAAAGGTAAGTACCAAAGAATGAAAAACAACAAATACAACTTCCCCAAAGGTCTGAGCTAGTATGGTCCTACGCGATCCCCGAAGTTCTCTTGGAAACCTAAAAGTAGTTTTATATATATAGGGTGAGCATACAAGTACACTCAGTAGGGAAAACCAAAGACTCTCGTGAACAAGTGGGGGAATGTACTAAAGTCTCGTGAGAAGAAGGAGTAAACCAAACACCTAACAAGGTAAACTATCCACCCAAGCCTCACCAAGGCACACTCCCCAAATAACGCAAGTCAAGTAATATATATAATAAGAGCACATCGATGGTTGGGTACCCCGTGCCCCTTTCCTACAGGTTATTGAGACAACCTACACATCGAACCAATCCCTCCATTCTCACCGCAGTCCCACTGCCACAACCGCCCGCACACACATGGGCCACAACCAAACGCAGTCCCACTGCCGAATCCCACCCGCAATCACCTGGGCCACAACTGTCACATGTAACCACGCCTAAAAACACCTAGGCCAGAACAACCACCATCTTTCTCGAAGACACTTGGGCTAGAAGATCAACTGCCACGCCCGAAGACACCTGAGCCTCATCCCAAAGACACTTTGGAAACCACCTTCCTCACACACCTGGACACCCACCACGCTTCCGCTACCCAAATATTCATGGGCTAATAATGGACCTCAGTCCATCACAGCCTGCCCGAAGATACTTGGGCTATCCTGGAAAGGGAGCCGAAAAGGAGCTAATAACCATCCACTAATATCAGTGTTGGGAAAAACACTATCCCCCATGAAATGGGGGTGTTCGGCACTAAGTGATCAACTTGCGTGGGGTGAGAAAAAGAAACACAAAACTACAAATATAAGTATAGGTAACAGGCACTCTCCCAATGTTTAGGTTTTTCTTCAGTCAACCTAAAGGACACAAACAACAATCATGTCCAAGTCATGACTCTCTCCAATAAAAACCATTTGTCCCATTCTTGTTTCGTGTTCTGTAATAATGTTTAAATAAGTTTATAAACTATTGGCAAACTAACACCATAAGAATAATCAAGTAAAAGAAACAAGCCAACCATCAATTTATCTATCAACACCCTGTTCTCTTGTAAATTCACAACAACAAAGGAATAAGCGAGATCCCTCGAAGTACTGGAACCAAATACAACCTCGAGACACTACCCTATGTCCCCTCCCCCAAAAAGTTTTTTCATCAACAGAGGATCCCACCCCAATTCGTGATATAAACAAGGTAACCACCCTGTCTTAAAACTCACAACCACCGAATCCATAAAAACAAGGGATCCCATTTCCAATTTCATAACCACCGAGAGTATAAAAACATAGGATTCCACCCCCCCCCCCCCCCACATCTCCAGCAATCAGCTCGTAAAAGGAAACAACAAAACCACTACCACCGACACAAATGCAAGTCCATGTCGGTATTTTCAGATTTATAAGATTTAACACACTCCATGATTTCAATTTCTGTGTGTTTTAACCGGGGTTATCACAGAAAAAGATTTATCCGGGTGCTTCCAATTCTTTTAGTTGAATATACGTAATTAACTGATTTCCTTTACACAACAGGGGTTCACAACAACAATACAAGCCATTTAAACATCACCAGATGCAAGGGTTCATTAGTGCACATAGAAAGACCACCAACGGCCATGATTTTTAGAAGGCGTAAGCCCACACAGTTCACAAGGACGATCATAACTTAAAACATCATCAATGATCACAACCCCATTTTTTCATTATAGAATCCAGTTCATTATATTCATTTAGCTATAGTTTATCCAATTCTACAGAATCAGAAGCACTCCCACTCCGCATGATACATAAAAGAGAGAGATGAAGGAGAAATTCCCTACTTGTTGATCAACAATAGATGCTTAGGTCGGGCACAGAACTTCACGCATAGCGATGTGGCTCGCCTAAACGAAAATCGCCACGTCTGAACGAAGGGTACTCCTCATAGAGGGTGATCGAGAAAATAAGAACCCATAGAGAACCCCTTAGGGATAAGGGTCACAGACGGTTGAGATAAGAATGCAAAACTACGTGAGCGGGGGTCATGGGTTGACCACGCGGCCCCACACGTCATTAGATGTCGGGCGGTTTAAACTGATGCACACACCAGGTTAATTCATTAAATATTTAGCTAAACATTTATAGGCGGTTACCGGGATTTAAAACAGGCTTAACTGGGTCAAAATAGGCTTTAAATCCTATTTGAGCAAGAAAGAGCACTACTGTGAAGAACCCGGGGGGTAGGCCAGAGCCACCGGTAGTCACGCTACCGGTAGGCTGCAGCTACCGATAGGCTGCAGCGACTGGTAGATCGAGCCACCGGTAGACAGATCTACCTTTAAGCTGAGATACCGGTAGATAGATCTACCGGTAGGCCTGCTACAGGTAGGATAAGTCTACCGGTAGACAGAGCTATCGGTAGGCCTGCTACCGATTGGCTAAGGCTACTGGTAGACAGAGATACCGGTAGACAAAGATACTTTTATGCCTGCTACCGGTAGGCTAAGGATACCGGTAGACAGAGCTACTGTTAGTCCTGCTACTAGTAGGCTAAGGCTACTGGTAGGCCTACCGTTGGGCCAACTTCACCGAGATACCCAAACTAGAAAAACTCAACATGAGATTTTCAAAAAGTTTCGGACCCTTAAATCCCGGGCCATTACACCTATAAATTAAAAATTATTGAATGAGTATGAATAAATAAATTTTAATTATTAGGTATAATTTTTTATATAAAAACATATTGATAAAAAATTACTAATTTTTCTTGTATAATCAATATAGCCTTATAAAAAAACTTATTTGAAAAAATTATGATTTTATTTATTATAGTGAATAATAATAGAATTATTTTTGGACATATTTTTTAAATCAATTTGATAACATTACATTCATTTTTTTAAATAATCATGTCAAAATTATCTTATTGTGTCTTTTTTGAGTTTTCTAAAAAGTGAATTTTTTTTATGCTTTGTATAAAATAGTAGTTTGTATTGATATTTTCCTTTTAATTTAATTATTTATTTAGTTTATTGTGTTTTTAAAATTTATTTAATAGTAAAATTAGTAAAATTATATTTTTATAAATAAAATCTATATAATTGATATAAATATAATATTTATTTCTTATATATAATGTTTTTAATCTTTTGAACATTTTATCATTGTAAAACCACTTCTCACTACGTCTGTGGGTTTGATTTTAAATTAAAATTTCCCAAATAATTTAAATATAAGTTGAAAAAATTATTTAATATTTATAATAAAAATATTTCTTTATTATTTTAATAGAAAAATATAATTTTTTTCCAATGAATATTAAAAACAGAAAAAAATTAATTATCCCATATATGGTTAAAACAGTTTCATCTAGTGTAAAACAAAAATGGAATGGGTAAAATCAGATAGAAACTTTTCCAACTCCAATTTTATGGACATATATAGACCATATAACATCATTGTTTTATTAATAATCAATTTTAGAGAATTTATTTTATTTGAAAAATTTGTGACCACTTTATTCATTTAAAAATTACCATGTCTGTCCCCTCCACCACTTATAAAAGGCCACCCCTTCTCCTATTCTATTAAAACATTCCAAACCATTTGGTTCATTGAATAAATGAAAATATTAATTCTAAAATTATATGAAATTATCTTATTGGCCTTATTTTTATTAGGAACACCTCCTATGTAGACTTCAGGTATGAACTTAAAGAGGCTCTATGAAGAAAAGGTAAATTCTTATTATGAGTTTCTTATTTCATATTTCACCCCCATTTAATATAATAATAATATGATGATATAATAACACCATTATATTTCATATAATTATATATTTTAGGCTAATTGAATATCCTATATCCATATCCTCTTCCATAAAATGGGAAACAAACCCACTGATTATGTGTACGGCGAGCTACCACCTCATGAACTGATGTTATTTATTGTCCATCACCACCTATGATAGATAGATATAATTATGGGTTAATTATTTTTATATTATATAGATATATATTATACATATGTAATAATTTTACCACATATAGCTTCATAATTTCTATTCTTTGGGAATACGATAATGCTTCGTGTGTGTATGATGAAATATCTCCTTGCTAAGTGACGTGATTCATTAATGTGTTACCTAGAAAGTAATAATTAATATTATAATAAAAATATGTAATATAACTAAAATAAAATTTAATACAGAATGTTAATATATTATTTTAATTTCCCTATTTGAATCCATTAAGGAAATTTTAATAGTATTCATGAGAATGCATGGTTTACCCTCTAAATGAATGTTGTATTTCATTTTCTATTTTTTACTTTGTTGTATTAATATATATATATAATAAATATATATTTTTTTATATAATTTTTAACATTACAGATATTATTTAACTATTATTGAAGTATTAGTATCAATAAAATCAAATCATACATGGAAAAAATGAAGTTATTTTCTGAAACATGAATTTAATATGGAATTTTTCATAAACGGGAAATGATAGGTCATTATTAAATAATAAAAGGAAATATATATGTATTTATGGTTCTGTAGTATATTTATAAAAACATTTATTTATTAGACATGAATTTTTAATGTGTAATAATGAATTCAATTCTTAAGGTAAAGGATTTTGGTCTCAACTTTATTTTATGTGAGACACATTCCATATTCACCATGTGTTTTATTTATTTTGTGTATATACAACGCATGAATATTTTTTATTATAAATCACTTGAAAATTATTGGGATTTAATTATAAATTTTAGGCTCTCAATTTTATGTGTTTTATAGTTTAAAATGTACCAATCTGGAAAGGTATTTTTGTCTCAATTTACATTTTTTAGACATATGTTACGTCCTAAACCTATATTTTTTATGAGCTGTATATACAAACAATTTTACATGAAATATAATAAATATAATTGTTATTAAGATATTTTATACATCCCCCACCTAAAATATCCTGGATCCGATGTCTGCTACTATTACATTAACATGATTACAATGAATCAAATACTGAATGACCGTGAGTTTAGTAGTTTTGGTAAACCAGATACATATATGAGGAATGAATAAAATAATTATAACATATTTTTATACTACTAAATAAATAAATAAAATAAAATATATCTATAATACATATAGTAAATCCATTCATAACTTTCATAGTGAGATTCGTGGATTCCTGTGGAAGGAAACATAATAAGGGTGAGATCAAATGCTCAATAAGGGTAAAGTATCACAGAATCAATAATTAATAAATTATATAAAAGATATGACATGGTAAGTAATTAAAAAAACATTCCATGTAATCAACATATTAAGAAGGAACAACATAAACAATATGAAAATGTAATAAATTGAAATAAATTCCATTCAAATAACTAGATCTGCCAAAAATCAATATTGAAAGGTAAGAATATGGAACTCATACCATTTAATCAAAGAACTAAAATGAAATTTATCCATATGTATGTCAGCAGAAAATCTCATGGATTAATAATAATTGAAAATAAATGTGGTAAATGGTTTCTTATTGTATTTAATGTCTAAGGCACGTGAAAATATACACCATGAAGACCTTTCCCAATATTGTTTAAAATATTTTAATTTTCAAAAATAATTCATCTCATGAGAACCTGTTGATGCATCGAAGAGCTATATATAGTATAAGCTGCACCAATCATTTCTAATACCCATCATTTCTCATATAAAATAATAAAAATGAATAATATTCCATTATAAATATCTGTATATAATAAGAATACAGAATTATCAATATTTCCTTGAATAATAATATAACATAAAAATTATACAATGTATGAAAAATTTCATATAGATTAGGAAATAATAATATCCATGATTATCGAAATGTATAATCAAGGGTAAATTCAATGTTGAATGATTATGAAATTGAATATTTCAAGGGGAATAAAAATTGATTCATGTAAGTGAATGCGAATACTATCCTAGGCCCAATGAATCATAAAACATGCACATGAATATTAATTATTGTATCAACAAAACATTTCAATAGTGTTTTAAAATAATGGATTATTGTTGTTGAGGTATGGATATTTTATAAAAAGACCATAAACACATTCTTGAAAAAAATATCAATTTTTTTAAAAACTTTTATTTTAAAATCACTTTTGAGAACATTTTATTTAAAAATTAACCATTCAATAAATAAAATATAGCTTCATGTAAATAATGGTGAGTAAATACTTACGTTCCATATGTTGTAAAAGATAATTCATTTTTCATGGGAAAAATTATTGAATAATTTCCTATCAGGAAAGAGACAAGAAGATTAATTTGTAAAATTAGTAAAAGAAAAAAGGGTAAAAATTTATTCCCAAAACCATTTTAAAATAATTTTTTAAATAATGTTAATAAAATATATTTATTCAATGAAAAAGTTTTCTCGGTCTAATGAGAAAAATTATGTTTGTTTTCAAAAAAAACTTTTTTTAAACACATTGAGTAAAAAAGAGTGGGAAAATAATACAAACACTTGTAAAAGGTCATGAATTACAAGATGATTTTATCATGAAACGTTTTATTGAAAAATTTAAATATAATTTTCTCAAATGGAAATAACGTTGAATGATAATTGAAATTATTGATAAAGAAAATTTATCATTAAACATTCCAAAGTTCCCCATACGACTTTGAGACATTCTAAATCATAATTCTCATGAAGCTATAATATTAAATGAATGAATTAAATACCATGAAGATATAGTAATTCATGATATTATATATAAAATTGGGTTGTGTATACACAATATAAAAAATTTATGCGGTGAACATGTCATTTATCTCCCAAATGTAAAAAGTGACATGAATATCTCATACCATGAGATTTCAGTTGGGTGAACATTCATTAACATCATGAATAATAAACATATATTAATTTTATAATTTATTTATAACCTCTTTCATGTTTATAATTACTTTTATTTCAATTCTTACAATATTTTATACAACTACATAATTAATTATGTTTATGTATGGTGGTTTGACCAAATTCGGTTTGTGTGTAAAAAAATTTGGTATGTCAACTATGGTCAAAGGGGTCATTATATAACATCACCAAAAAAATTACAATAATATAATTTTAATATTTATTCATCAATTATTCTATTAAAATTAAACATTAAAAATTGTTATGACAAATTAATTTACATTAAGATCCTGGTAATGGTAGGTCGTACGTACACATGGGTAACATTATAATTTTACAATGACCGTTATGGGAAGAACATAGGTAGAATTTCATATTTCAAGAATGATAATTATATCATAAATAAAATATTTATAATCATTTATAACTATAAATATAATTCTTGTGATGAAAAAAGAATCACATCATGTCGAGGATGCAGTAGTCCACATGCCCACGATTGACATTATCACTTTTTAGTGTGTGTGAAAGATTAATAAATAAAATAATATATATATATTAGATTTAAATAAAGGTAATTATTTAATTAATAACATATTGATTTTTTAAGTCATGTATGTTTAATTAAAAAATTTATTTATATTTATCATGTTTAGTGTGAATGAATCACATCGCTTTTAAGGACAGTAGTCCACACATCCTCAAATGATGTTATAATATTAATGAAAAATATAAAGTATTAATGTTATGTGTGATAAAAGGATTACAGAAGTATAAATAAATAATAAATATTATATTTATCATATCTATATAGATTTTCTATCTTAATTTCCACCATGAAAGGTCATAAGGGGAAAATAAACAATCATCGTTTCTTGAGGGAGTTGTTCATCGTACTCATAAACAGTATGCTCGTTACCCATTAGATGACAGTGTGTGTAAGTTTAAGTCAAATAAATTACATAATGACATAATATTACGGTTAGGATACTTTTTTTGTTTCATTATAATGGAATAATTTGAGATAAGGTGTTAGATAATGGGGATAATATTAAAAATCTTGAGAGAAGACATTACCTCTCAATGAGGTAACTACTTTTGGTTTGTATAAAAATGATTACTTGGAAAGATTTCATTCTAATATAAGGATTAAATGTCTATGGGAGGGATTTTAGGAAGTAATATGGGTAGATATTTTCTGGACATAAGTGGTCTGAAAGGGGTGAGGAATAGGGAAAGTTGATGGCCATTATAGGGAAGGAAAAGTACTCATGCAGAATTTTGGAAACAAGCTTGTTGTACACATGTTCATACCAAAATAAAGTTAAAAAACAAATGAAAATTAATAATATAAGTTTTATGACTTAATTATTTATATAAAATTGGTTTTTTACAAGTGGATACGTTATTTTGGCCCCTAAGTTAAAGGTTTATTCTTTTAGTAAGCTTAATTTTACAAAAATAATTACAATTATTTTTAATTACATTAATAATATTTTTCAGTAAAAAATGTGTAATTAGATATTATAAAATATTAATATTTCAAATCTGGAATATATTTTTCTAAATTAAAATCAAATAAGTTGCATATATTAACTTAAAATCCTCCTGGTAGGCCGCATGACCATGATGGTTTTTAAACTAAAAACATCTAAATGTTTGATATGTTTTTATAATAAATTTAAAATTTAAATTGATTCTAATTATATAAATTGTATTAATTGATATAAATATTATCTAATTAAACTTTATAATACATTTTATTTTAAAAATAAATTAAATGAAAAAACAATTTTGAACTAAAATTCAATATTTTTAACTATTCATTAACAAAATGATTTGTTTGAGAAAAATATCAAAACATAACACTATACTATTTATTTTAAATAAATTTGTATTATAAATTTTACTTTTATATATTAAATCAGTTTTTGTGTCAACATTCGTATTTAAAATGGGTTCTCCATTAAAGGGCGGTAAAATTACCTTTAAAAAAATATGATTTTATGTGTCAAATATAGTTTGTGATATTTTTTATTCCTATCAAAACAAATGGATGAGTATAATAAATTTCGGTAAAATATATTACATATATACTTCATTAAAATCATTTAAAAATTGAATTAACTATGTTTATTAAGAAAAAACACATTTGAAAGCATATAAATAATAATATTTATTTCTATATGCAATTGGTTCCTATTATCATTTATCAATAATTGCTAATCAGTGAATTCATTTTATATTTATATTACACATAATTTTTTGTAAGTTAATACTATTCAAAAAGAAAAATATAATGGTTGGGTTATATCATATTATATTAAATAATAATATTTGAATAATACATTGTTACCCATTGAAACATGTTTTCTGTGTAACACAAGTTATCCAGGAAAGTATCTATGCTATGTAACAAAAGATAAATTGTTGGTGTAAGCATTAAAATATTAATAATATATTTTAAATAGGAAATATATTATAATTTATCTAGATATTTTATTATCTTAATTTTTTGTGTCTTGTGTCATACACGCTATCGTATACAATTTTCTTACGTTATATTTCTAGGGGTTCACATTCTCACCACCTTATTTAAATCGTGTCCTAACAATATAAATTCAATAATTGTGATAGATTTTTGGATACATCATATGTTTGAAATCAACCATCACAAGAAGGGTTCTTAAGTGTTATTCTATAAAATAATTAATTGTAAGTACAAAGGTCGCATGGAGTACCATGTAAATTGGTCTGTAAGTAAGATAAAATCAGTGAAAAGTAGAGTTATATTCATAGAATAAGAGAAAAAATATTTATAGAGAGTGAATGAGATAAAAAATCACAAATATGTGACGAATTAGTAGAAATATGAGAGACTTAGATCCATACATAATTTTTGATTTATAAAACCATCAGTTCAATAAAAATTAATGTATTAGGTGAATATTTTATTTCTAAGTCATTTTTTTAATATTGGGTAATTATCTTACAAAATATGAATATATATAAATTTAATACATGATAGGTTTTATTATCCTATGAAAAAACCTAGATTTCTTTTACGCTTCACTGAAATTATAATTCATCCTTTTTCTCTTAGAAATTAGTTAACTATAATGACTTATTTATGTTTTAAGAATAAAGGGGAATTTTAAAGGATCATAAGAACTATAAAAGGAGTGACAAGTATATCTAATTGTATCTAACTATATAAAAAACTATTATGTAAATATATTAATCTCCAATCCACAAAGTAAAATTACAAGTATATAATTACATTTATTTTTAAAATTTCTGAAACAAATCAATGAAATATTAATCAGGCCATTCCATAGGTATGTTGTTGGCGTGAAACCACTGTCATTCTTCGTTCATGTGTTCAAGTCCCACGGCCTTTCCAAAATTGATTGGTTATCTCCAGACATACTATTTGTCCTTATCTAAAACCATATTAATTAATTTTTAAAATAAATATAGTGGTCATCCTTGAATATTGTTACCCACTAAATATCCAATTAATAAAGGAATTCAATACAACCTCAATACACAAATACTCCATACATTTATTTCAACATATTTTCTTCCCTAGCCTAGGGTTTATCCACAATATCATTTAATGAGTTTCCAAATCATAAAACATTATATTCAGTAAAAAACAACATATATTTAACCTAGGTTACTTATTATATATCCATATGATTTATAATAGTTGGTTAAGAAAATTTAAATTATCCAATGAGTATCCCTAGGGAGTGTCAAACCATGTGCACAGTAAGGGTCTTTATCATGTACTAGGTTACCCTGAGTATGGCTTCGAAAACCTTATTATAATTTTTATTAATAGTTACTTCTATGGTAGAACCGCATCTACTTTTAGAATCTAGACAAGGATGAATTTCAAGCAGTACCCACATAATCACTACCTTAACAAAATCTATATGATGTTATTGTACTCTTATTATCAAATTCTACATTAGGGTTATTTAACCTAATCTATGTTTTTGTAAATATAGTTCCCAATGTTCATACTAAACATCCATTGATTCGAACTGTAGAACCCAAACCCCAGATAGACCATTTACAGTGACAACTAATATTACATTGTCTAGATTAAAAGGAACTAAATCCTGAATGATATAGCGTTTAGTAGTTTTGGTCTATTAGATAAATACCTATGAAAAGAACACACAAATTATTACATTATTTTGTCTCCTAAATAAAGAAATTACATTGAGGAAAACTCTAATCTATCTAGAAAATATGGGAATATATTTCATAGAGAAATTCATGGATTCCTGGGGAATGAAACATAATAATGATGATCTGAAAGGCTCAGTAAGGGTAAATATTAGCAGAATAAATAATGAATCAATGAGAATAATAGTTATGACATAGAAAATAACTGAATTGTTTTTCCATATAATCAATATATTGAGAAGGAATAGAAAAAAATATGGTAATGTATTAAATATAAATAAATTACATTCAAATAAATAGATAAGAAAAAATCAATATGGAATGGTAAGAAATTGAATAACATTGCATTATATTAATGAACTGAAATGAAATGTTTCCATAGTTATGTTGATGCAACATCTTGTGAGGAATAATAACTAAAACTAAATAAAGTAAATTTATTTTTAATTGACTTTGTGTCTTAGGATCATGAAAACCTATACCCTCATGTAATATCACAATATTGTTTAAACTATATTGATTTATGAAACTAATTTTTATCATAACAACCTATCAACTAATTGAGGATCTATATAAAGTCTGAGCTCCACCCTTCATTTGTCATCCAAAACATTCCTCACAATGACTAATCAAAATGAATAATATTTCTTTTCTAATATCTATATTTAATAATGAATAAGGAATTATCAATATAGAAAAAAATAATTTAATAATTGTCAAAGTAGACACCATATGAAAAATATTTTACGTTTTATGAAATATTAATATATGTGATGAATGAAATAGATAATTAGGGAGAAATTAAATGTTCAATGATCAAAGGAAATTGAAAATTTAATGGGTAATATCAAATGGTTCAAGTAAGTGAATTTGAATACTATCTATTTCCAAATCAACAATAAACCATTTATAGTAATATTATGGATAGTATCAACAAAACATATCTATATTGGAGTAAAATAAAGGGTTGTTGATTTTTATAAAAGGAAATATTATAAAAATATCATAAAGACATTATTAGAGAAAATATAGTTTTTTTAAATATTTTATTTTAAAATCTCAGTTGAAAACATTTTATTTAATAATTAACATTTTAGACCTGAAAATTAATGATCAAAGAAATGACAGTGACTAAATCCGTACATTTCGTATAATGTAAAATAACATTCTTTTTTCACAGTAAAAATGATTGAGAAATTCCATGCTGAGAAAGTGACATGAATATTCCTTTTAAAAAATTGTTAAAAGACATAAAGTGTAAAATTTTATTTACCAAATAATATTTATATAATTTTTTATTTTTTATTAAAACATGGTTTTTAGATGACAATTTTTTCTCCGACTAAAGATATCAATGAAGTCGGGTTTTCTTAAAAATAATTTTAAAAACCATTAATTTCCAAATAGTGGTAAAATGGTACTAATACATGAAAAAGGTCATGAATTACTAGTGTAGTTTAAAATAAAAGGTTTTATTGAATAATTGTCATATTATTTCCTCAAATGGAGACTCCATTGAAATATCATTAATTTTATTGTTGATAAAAATAATATTTAAACATTCCAAAGTGTCATATGCCACATTTAAACATTTTAAATTATCATCCTTATGAAGGAATAATATTAAATAAAATATTTAAATACCAATAGAAAAATGGAATTCATTATATAATATATAATAATTTGAAGTAGATACACCACAAAAAGGTTGAAATGGTGAACATGATAATTATCTCACGGATTTAAAAAGTGAGATGAGAATCCATTACCTTGAGTTTCCTTTCGGGTGAATTTTATTTAAATTACACAATAATAAACATATGTAAATTTTATACATGATTGAGAACCTTTTTCATGTTTACCATTAATTTTATTTCAATTTTACTATGATTTATATAACTACTTGAACAATCATGTTTACATCAGGTATTTTGACCAAATTAGGTTTATGTTTCAAAAATGAATTTAGAAGGTCAACTATGGAAAAAGGGGTCAATATATTACATATAAAAAATATAAAACATGACATAATTATCATATTTATAAATTAATTATATTTTTAAAACCAATAATTAAATATGGTTATGAAATATCAATCGAAATTATGATCATGGAGAGGGTAAGTCGTATATATGCATGAGTAACATTCTCATTATTCAATGATCGTTATGGAAAGAGGGTAAGTAGAATTACATATTTCTATAATTATCACTATATCATAAATAAAATATTATTTAATTATTTATAATATATATATTTCTTCTAATTAAAAATTATCAACATCGTGTCGAGGTGGTGGTTGTCCACATGTCCAATATCGACGTTATCACTTTTTAGTGTGTTTGAAAGTTTTACAAATAAAATGATATATAAATATTATTTAAAAAATGTAATTTTGTCATTAATATAATATATATGTTTTTATTTAATATATGTTTAACTAAAACCATCCATTATATGTTCCATATTAAGTGTGAATGAACCACATTTCTTTGAGGACAAGGAAGTCCACACTTCATCAAATGACATCATCGTATTAACACGAAACGAAAAGTATTGATGTTATATATTATAAAATTATTAAATAAAAATAAATTAATATTAAATATCATATATATACCTATTTTTATTCATATTTACCCCCAATATAGGTGGTAAGGAAAAAATGAACAACTATCACTTTGTGGGGTAGAAGTTTGTCGTACTGAGAAACAATATGTTTGTTACCCATTACATGGACCTGTGTTTAAGTGTAGGTTGAAAATTTAAAATTAAAACATCAAATTATACTAAGGATACTTTTTTGTGACATAATCATGTAATATTAAGATATTAGGGGATGGATAATGGAAATAAAATTAAAAAGCTTGATAGAAGATGTTACATCTTAATCAGGTAACGACACTTGTGGTGTACCTAAAGAATTCCTTAGAAGGATTTATGCCCAAATTATGGATTCAGGGATGATTTTAGGGATTTTTGGAATCTATATGGTCAGATAATTTCCAAGACTAAGTGGTTTGAGTGGTGTGAGTAATTTGGAGTGGTGGGGACCTTTTTTAGCGAACGAGAAGGAGAAACATGGAATATTTGGAAACAAGTTATGTGTAATAGTGTTGTTACAAAAAAAAATTAATAAAAAACTAAAAAAATTCAATAATGGAACTTTAATGGACGATTTATGGAAATAAAATGGGGTTTGGACAAGTGGATAGGTCATGTAGGCCCTTAAGTCAAAGGATTTTTCAATTATTATGCTTAATTTTATGCTATTATTTTTAATTAAAATTAATTAATGTCACTAATATTTTTGGCCAATTTTTTTTGTTAATATTAATCATTATCAATTAGGCTTATTACAAATATGGAATCAATTTTTCCAAATTCCAGTCAAAAAACTTACAGAAAGTAATTTAAAATTCACCCTGTATGCGAGACGACAATAGAGGTTGTTGAACTGAAAACATCTGAAAGATTGACATGTTTTTATAATAAATTTCAATTTAAATATGATGAAAATTAAATAAATTATATGAATTGATACAAATACTAACCATATAAACATTAAAAACAACTAACAATATAATTTATACATATAAATAAATTATTTTAAATAGAAATTTTGAACTAAAATTCAATATTTTTAACTATTTATTAAAAAATAAATTATATCATAAAAATATTAAAACATCACCCTAATGAAACTATTATGTTTCAATTTCAATTATAATGCATATTTTGTTATATTAAACAAATATAAGTGTAGAAATTAATATTTAAAATTTGTTCAACATTATAATGTGTTAAAATTACCTTTATAAAATTAAATTTATTATGTGTAAAATACAGTCTGTTCTTACCTTATGCCTATTAAAACTAAAGAATGAATATAAAAAATATTTTATTGAATATATAACATATAAATTTCATTAAAATCACTAATTAATTATACATAATTATTTTTATTAAGACAAAACTCCTTTGGAAGCATATAAATAATAATATTTTTATTATATCTAATTGGTTCTTATTTTCATTTCACATTAATTGGTAACCATTGAATTAATTTTATATTTAATTAAAACATAAATTTTAATAAGTTAGTTATTGTTATTCATAACCTCTATAATAATGGCTGCATTATATCATATTGTGTTTAATAAAAATATTTTAATAATATAATGTTACTTGGTGAAACTCGGTATTCTGTGTAACACATGTTATCAAGGAAGGTCTCTCTTGTATGTAACACAACCTAAAGATGAAGATCACTATTTCATGTAACACAATCTACCTCGTTGTTGTGTGCACTAAAATATATAAAATATATTTTAAATAAAAAATATATTATAATGTATCCAAATAATATATTCTCTAATGCGTTTGGTGTCGTTTGTCATACACATTATCAAATACAAGGGTATTACATTAGATTTTGGGGCACCACATTTTATGATTCATTTATTACCATTTTCTAATGGGGCCTATTATTCAATTTTCTAATGTGGTATTTATTTTATGATTCAATCTCACCATTTATTAGAATTTTTTGTGATTATCTTTCCAATAATGAAATATTATGATCCATTTTTTCAATAAAACCATGAATTTACTTATCATATGGTCATTTAATGAGAACAATTTCGTTCCACCATTAACCCCTATTATTTTAATCAACATTTCAAAAGAATATTTTTATAGAAAATAAATTTTATTCCCCTCTTTAGTCAAAACCCATTTTTCTTCAAAAACCTCATTTTCTAAAATTTATTTCAAAAAGGTTTTCAAAATTCTCAAAATAATTTATTGAAAACCATTTTTTCATTTTGAAACATTAAAAATAATAAAATAAATCTTTAAGTCAATTTCAGAACAAAGAAGGATTGGATATTACTATTAATGTGAAAGGAATATTTGTTTTAATGTGAATGAAATTTCCCACCATCACAACCACACAATTTTTATCACCTCCTTGGTTTGTTTAAAAGATTAGTTTTAAATAAAATGATTTTTATAATGTTTTATGTTATAATCTTTGTTGTAAATTTTAATTTACATTTTTCTCAACAAATGTTTTTAATGATATTTATAGTGTCTTTTATATTTTTTCACGGTTATTTTCAATGAAATATATTTTTAAAATTATTTAGATACAAAAAAATTACTTTAAAAGTGGAAAGGATATTTTCTATATGAAATTATTTAAATTATATTCAATTATTTTTTTATATGTTTCTAATGTAATTTTTAAATAAAATAAAATTTAAGAGTTTTTATGTTTTGAAAATTGTTTTCTAAAGCGGAAGGCATATTTTTATAAAAACAATTAAACTATATTTAATGTTTCCATTATAATTTCCCATTTTCATTTATAAATAAATGGATTTTAAAAATGTTTTATGTTTTTTTTAATTGCAATAAGTATATTTAACTCATGAAGCATTTTAAATTATCTATAAATAATATATTAAAATATTTCAAATATATTTTTGAATAAAAGGATATGGAAAATTTTTCCTATTTTAAAAACTATTTTTCATAGTGGAATGATTATTTATCTCAATGAAATGTTCCATGTGATGTTTTGAAATCATTATTCTATGTTGGATGAAATCCTATGATGTAACATAATATTTACTAGGGGTATGTTGCAAGGATACTATATTTATTTCTTATATTTATAGTTTATATTTATAATCAATTTTTCATACAAAACAAATTAATTTTTAGTGGGTTATACAATGATGAAATGTTTCATGAATCCCATTTCCTTTCCCAGTTTTTTATCTGTTAAATTTTTTATGAAGACAATTTTCATTCAGGTGTTCTGAAATGATTAATTTTTTTTTGATATTCTAGCACAACGTGTACGATTTTCATTATGTGATGGTGGCTAAATTATAACCATGGATTGTGGTTACATTATAATTGAGATAGGTTGGACATATGTCTCCCTCCAATGCATTGGATAATGATAGATATCTTAAGAGATAAAAAATAATTTAATTGGGTGTGAACATTGTTTTGTATGGTTCTTTTCCACAATTATACTACTGGGTGTATTCCTTGATTACTATGATAGTTTTTAGATTATAACCATTCTATTATTATTTCCATAATAATAAAACATGAACTACTATGGAAATACTGTTATATAATTATGTGTATTCCAAATGTAACTATTTTTGAAATTTTTTTGTTCTCATTATATATTTAATCTGATTAAAATATATGACATACCGACCTGGGAGCCACTGAACGGTGCCCCGATCTAGTTGGCCATGTGCCCTCAAGAGCGCCTCCTCGTAATCTAGAGGGTGCCGACTAACAGTTTTGGTTTGGTATGTCAATAATGGGGAGACTATGCCCACTTTTGTTAGAATAAAACAGAAGTATAAACAAATAATGATAAACAAGTGTGAAAGCATATATAAATAACCAGAACAAATACTAGAACATATGATAGTCAAAACCAGAAAATACAATACTCAACTGAACGGTAAAACATGATATGATAATGCATGTCCCAAGTGTCTATAAGGAAACTCAAAGTAAAGACCCAACGACTCCAAAATGGGTCTCGAACCACGTCTAGTTCTCTCTCCCATGCACCAATCCCAAACAAAACCCTATCCCAGGGCCTTTCCCTTTCCTTTTCCTACAAAAACAAAGAATGCTCAGGTACACATCAGGTGGCCTGAGTAGGGTGTGTGTCCAACTCAGTAGGCCACCACCAATAGTGTCTAAAACGAGTCTAGTCAAAAGATAGTGATTGAAAATTTACAAATCAATAAACACAATGCATAATTTAAATAGTTATCACATTTTCATTTAATATTTCAACATAAAATGAATCCTAATTAAAAAAAGATTTACCTTTTGATTCATCATTTATTATCATTAATGACTCAGTGTTGGATTTCATGCCTAGAACCACAAATCTCTTTGAATAATAATTCATTATTATCCTTAGTCACTCATAGTAGGATGTCATACCTAGCACCAAAAATCTCATTAAGTATAGGTTATCAATCCAAACACTGCAAAATCTCATTCATGGATAACTATTGGGGAGGAACACCATGTCCAATTCCCAACTTCTAATCAGTCTAGGGCACAATGTCTAGAACCACAAAATCTCAACCATTTTATCATTTTTTAAATCTCAAGAATCATGCCTCATTATTCATTTACTAAAACAATTATTAGTTAAACATTTAAAAGGAAATTAGTTAATTCAACAATTAACTAAGCACATTACCCATTAATTAATTCATAAATTAAATTATCAATTAATACCATTCACATTCAATAATTGATTATACCTAATTAATTATCCTTTTCAAATATCAACATTCTATAATTAATTCCCACCATTAATTATATTTAGTCAACATCATGAGATATAACTAATTCTCCCAATTAATTATCTTTTCACATTAAATAAAATATCCCAATTGAAATATCAAATCTCCAAGTTATTTATTTCGGAAGCCCCCCATCATTTGTTCCTTGATTCAATCATTAAGTAGATCACCAAGGAAACTCAATTCAATTACATATTCCTAATCACTCTAAAATTAGGGAATTAAATTATCAATTAAAATCTAAAAAATTCATAAACACATACACATATCATAATTCATGACTATAGGAGTTCGATTTAGACCACATACATCGATTTATTGATGGAATTTATCCCAACAGAAAAATCCAAAATCCAAGTGGCACAACATCATCAATGAAGCTTTAGATCTAAATCCCCTAAACCAAAATTATGATCAATGGAATCAAGATCTTGAAAATATAGATCTAGATCAACAATCCTATATACATATCTCTATTTATAGGTTTAGATCCATCGAAATGGTGGAAATCTTCCATGAAAATATTTAAGAAGGATGGACGGAATAATGGGATAAGCATCAGGATGAAATCCACTTATCGGGAGAAGGGATTATCATCAATACATGATTTGAATATCAATGAACAATTTTTGGATCACCTTGGAATCCCTCTAGAA
This sequence comes from Viscum album, assembly GCA_963277665.1. Lineage (NCBI taxonomy): Eukaryota > Viridiplantae > Streptophyta > Magnoliopsida > Santalales > Viscaceae > Viscum > Viscum album. The sequence goes on along the minus strand of OY728128.1, from coordinate 1,001,511,301 downwards.
GGTTTTGAGAACACATAAACTCTGTTAATCTAGATCCAAGGTCTAAAAATGGGAGTCCTGTGGGGTTCAGGTGGTTTTAATAATGAGTTTTTAGAATTATAATCCCAGGTGAAGGTTTTAATCGAAAGATACGCATGTTTAAGAAGACTATTCACCAACCATTTGGAATCCACTACCCACTTCTACATATTTGGCATAGTTTGGTCGCATGGTTAGGCAAACCATGCGCCAACAGTGAAAAATCCCCTTTCCAATTTCACACACTTAGAACGGCTTGGTCACACGGTTTGGAAAACCGTGAACAAACCATGCACAACTTATAATACATTAGGTTTCCTCAACATATCACCCAAACAAACCCCATGCCACTACTCCACGTTAATTGTACTTAAAAGTTACAAAATTACCTAGAAATGGGCAAGAGATGACTCCAGAAAATTTTGAGATCTTACAATCTCCCTAACTTATAACTACTCATCCTCGAGCTACACTCCCGACCTTCTCTAAGATTCGAAGCCAAAAAGATTGGGCCATTGAGCCATCATGTATGCTTCCCAATCCCAAGATTCCTCTGGAACATTTCTAGGTTTCAATAACACATGAACTAAGGGCACAATCATTCCCCGTAACACTTTATCACTACGACCCAGTAAACGTACTGGATGTTCCTTAAAAGAAACATATATCTTGAGGTCAACTTCCTCCTAATAAATCACAACATAATGATCCAAGTGATACCACTGTAGTTTTGATACATATAAAACAACATGAAAGTGATGTATTTATGCAGAAGTGATAATCGATATGCCACCAACCTAATTCTCACCAACACCTCAAACGGTCCCACAAACCTGGTAATTAACTTGACCTGCCTCTATATCCAATAGTGACCCAATCTATGTGACACCCAAAGGAATACATGATCACCCACTATAAATTCATGGGATCCTATCCGTCTACTAGCATATGACTTATGCCTGCATTGAGCTGTAGAAATATTCTTTTGAATCAACTGTACCTACTCTGATGTCTCTTGAACAAAACTGGATCCCAACAACTCAATCTCACACACCTCTAGGAAACATATAAATGATATAAAATTTCTACCATGAAGTGATTCATATAGTTCCATATTTATAGTTTCTTGATAAATATTGTTATAGGAAAACTCCACTAAAACCAAGTGCTTTTCCCAAGAACCACCAAAGTCAAGAACACATACATGTAACATATAATCTACCACATGTATGGTATGCTTTGACTGAAAATAATTTTGTGGGTGGAAGGCCATACATAAAAGAACCTATGTACCAAAATCCTTCTGTAATCCTTGCTAGAAGGATGAAGTAAAGGGAAAAACACAATAAAAACTATTATCTGTGGAAACACAAGGAAAAAAATGATATCTATCACATACGGTTCCCCAAAATGCTCTATAATAAAGGTTTCTATGATAGGAAGGAAGTGTTATATATAAGTTAGTCGATACAAAATGACCCAAATAAAATTATTCTTCCTAAGAGTCTTTGCATGTCCTACCACAAAAATCCATAGTCATGTCATCCCACCTCAATTCAAGAATAGGTAACGATTGCAACAGGCCTCCAGGAAGTTGATGCTCTACATTCATCTGCTGATAGTTGAAACAACTTGTTACAAACCTTGCTATCTTGTTTTTCATTCCCACCCAAAAAAAATTGTCATCGAAGGGCACAATATATTTTTTTCACCCCAAGATGTACCACCCATTTGAAGCATGAAATTCTCACATGAGTTCCTCTCACATAATCATAAACAGAACTACCCTATTTTCCCCATAGATGAACTCACCCTCATATATATTCCAGTATGAAGGTGTATCCCCTCTTTCAAGGCTTTGTCCCAAGGATAAAAATCTAGGGTCCTCATACTGCCTCTCCCTGATCCTTCTCAAAAGCATATAATCCACTACTACAGAATCCAGAGTCATCCTCTCCTGACTCTCATAAACTACCAAATGCATTTCTTCTTGCAATTTCATCATCTTATTCTATGCACATGACTCATGTACTAACTGATTTTGAGTCTTTCTTCTCAAGGAATCAAGCACACTATTCCCCTTTCCGGGTGTATATGCTTGTTCAAAATCAAAGGACTTCATATACTCTCCCATATTCTCTACCTATGATTAATGTTTCCCTATGAAAAGATATAATTAAATCATTGTTTTCTGTATAAACTGTAAAATTTTAACCCAAATGATTGTTCAAGAAATAGAAATGAACATAATGCACTGCTTCCAACTCGAGGTCATGCGTTGGGTAATTCAGTTCATGTGGCCTCAAATTACGAGACCCATAAGTAGTGACATTATCCCCTTGCATCAACATATATCTGAGTTCGACCATAGAAGCATCACAATACACCATGTACTCCTCACCTAATATAGGTAATACAAAAAAATGGTGTTGATGTCAAGAGCTTATTCATCTCCTAGAAAGCATTCTCACATGCTTCCTTCTAAACAAGCATTACCCCTTTCTTTTTCAAACTAGTAAGTGGTGCTGCCATTCTGGAAAAGACCTAAAAAATTCTTTTAATAACTAGAAAATCCCAAAAATCTTTAAATAACAAAAACATTTTTAGGAGGTCCCAAAGAAATCACTGCCCTAACTTTTTCTAGGTCCACTACCACACCTTCTTTTGAGATGATGTGCCCCAAAATTATTACTTTTTCAATCCAATAGTGACATTTAGATAGCTTTTCTTATAGATGACAATATCTTAGTCTACTTAGGATGATTTCAAATTGTTGGGCATGATCATTACGATTCTTAGTGTACACAGAGATTTCATCCACAATCACCACCACAATCCGATCTAAGTATGAATGAAATATCATGTTCATTAAGGCCATATACAATACTAGAGAATTTTTTTCCCAAATGACATTACAAAAAAATCATAAAGGCTATACATACTCCTAAAAGCAGTTCTTGGTATATCAAAATTCCAAACTCTAACCTAATGGTACCCTAATCTCATATCAATCTCTGAGAACACACAATCCCCCTTCAGCTGGTCAAACAGCTAATAAATACGCGGAAGAGGATATCAGTTCTTCACAGTCATTTTATTCAACCATTGGTAATCGAAATGCATGCGTAGAATCTCCTCATCCTTCATTGTGAACAAAACATGTGATCCCCAATGAGATGTATTTGGATGTATAAACCTTTTATACTTTAACTATATCAACTGTGTTTTGAGTTTTGGAAGCTCAGTCGATGCCATTCTGTAAGGTGGAAAAGATACCGGCTCAGATCTTGACATGAGCTCAATAATGAATTCCAAATATCATTCAGGTGGAAATCCTAAAAATGTCTTCATGAAATACATCCTAAAAAATTCTTCTATAGGTGGAAGGACATCTTTCCTTCCACTCCCATCATCCATCAAAATACTAGAAACTTTGGTTGTGATCTATCCATGTTATTGAGTAACTGGCCCAGCTATGCCCACATAAATATCCCATTATACACGAAAGACATATTGATCACCCTCAATAGATACACATGTCACTCCCTTGAAATAATAATATATGTGGGATCGGTATGAGACTAGAAATTCCAGACTCATAATCAGGTCAAAGCCCGATATATCAAAGAAATATATATCCTACGGAAAACGACACTCTCTGATCTCTAGAGTACATGATTTGCATAAACAGATATCTCAAGACCATGTTCCCAACAATGTATTGATATTTATCACCCAACTAATTGAATCCACCTCCAAGATCAATCAATTAACATGATATACCGGTATAAAAGAATGAGAGGCAACAATATCAAACAAGGTAGTATCTAAACTAGAAACAACTAGAATAGTACCTCTCACTATGGATGGACCAGCCTCGCTCTATACAAGTGTGGGATGAACTACATGTTATTGTCCTTCCCCTATTACCTATAGTTTTATCTGACTACCATGAGTATCTCCACTCTAATTATATCGATATTCATACCCTAAATCACCACACACCTTTCCTCCAGTTCCTCTTCTAGTCGAACATTATCTACTAGACCTATTTGTTGTAGAAGACCCCCTACCCACACTCTGACTCCAGGCATCTCCTCCCTCAGAACTAGCATACCGCTTCTTCTTGTAAAGCATCTATAGATGACCCATCTTTCCACAAAACCAACACTCTAGTGTTGGTGTAGGACAATGTGTAAAATGGTGTCCCTGCCTACCGCAATAGTATAAATTCACAAGAGAAAGATCTGGTGTAATTGTTCCTCCTAATTATCCACCTTGCTTTCCTCTATCATGACAAAGATTCTTGTGATGATGCTTCTTCCAAATGGAAGGAACACTCCCTGGTCGTCCATATACCTGTCCAATATTGGATTCCTCCTTCAGGTTCCCCTATGAAATGAGATCCTGATTAACCACCTTAGAAAATTTCTTCACCCAAAAGATATTCTCTTAGGACATAACTTTTCACTTAAGTCCATTCTTTAATAATTTTTACAAAGTAGACTCATCATAATCTAAATATGAAGAAATAAATTGTAAATATGTGTATTTTTAGTGTACTCTTTTATTGACATGATTCCTTAGGTTAGATGAAAAAAATTTGAAGCCTTCTCTTTCCTCAGCGTGTTTGGATGGAAGTTTTCCAAGAACTTCTCCAAAAAATCTTTCCATAACACCTCTTTAGTATGTCTTCATCATAGCTGAATGTCCCAACAACATTTCACTAAACCCTAGATCATATAAACAACCAACATGAACCTCCTCTTAACCAAAGTCTCCAAATGGCCATGTATTGTCTCTATAGATTCAATCCAGAATTCAACTCCCTCAGGTCTACCCTCACTTTCAAAAGGAGTAGGGTGGTACAGCGTAAACTCCCTTGTCAACTTAGACATGATTTTCTGAACACACCATGGGTTTATCTCAATGAATTTCATGAAACAATCAAGGTTCTCTCAGAACTTCTCCCATAATTCCTCATCTTGCACCAACGGTCCCTCATGCTCCCCGTCTGGAAGTTCATTTTAGGCCATACCCTTCAGTCTCTCCTTCAACAAGCATCGTGGAGGCATATATATACAAGGCCAAACACACATCTGAGGTCTCATAACACAACCTTATAACATTTATATAAGAGTAGAAACTAAAACAACAAGTTTCAACATGTCCCTATTCCTTTTTTCCCCAGGTTTAATACAAAGGTCTTATTACTAACATTAACCATCCTACTCATAGGTCTTCATTAACAAGGGTATATTTATTCTCAATAATTAATTAATTAATTAATTAATAATATTATCTAAAATTAATTAATTCAAAAATTATTTAATTAAACATTCCCATGTCATCAGTCAAGGTTCTCATTATAAATTCATTTATTCTTATTGTTCACCATTATTTCATTCTCAAAAAAAGTAAAAACAGTTCAAATTTAACAATATACAAGCATCCCATTTTCCTGTGAGTTCCTAGAATGATGCATGTTACAAAAACCATGAGTTCCTAGAATGATGCATGTAGACTCAACTATTGTGTCTCTTTAGAACACAAATCAAAACAATACAATTTAAAAAATATATATCACATCACCCCATAAGTGTGTCACCCAAGGTGAAATAATAAACAACTATTACAAAAAAAACAACATTCACATCAATCCCCCCCGGAGTACATAGATTTTCCCCTATACATGGGTTTGAAAATCACATGAATGAGATCATTAACAAGACTAGACAATTCCTAGTATCCTATCTACCTTTCCCAAAACAGTAAGACAGAATAAGTAGAAAGAAAGAAAATTCATCTGATACTACTTTGTGATGTATCGACCCGAGAGCCACAAAATGGTGCCCCGAGCTAGTTGGATACATGCCCTCAAGTGTGCCTCCCCGTATTCCAGAGGGTTCCGAATTGTTACAAAGGTCCCATAAGTTTGTATTGGGGAGACTATATCCTCTTTTGACAAAATAATACACCAATAGAAGAAAATAACAATTTTTAGTGCTGAAGCTTAAATGAATAACCAAAACAAATCCCACAACATATGATAGTAAAAGACATAAAATAAAATACTAAACTAAAAGAAAAAACATTCTCTGATACACAATGTTCTAATTATCTACAATGAAACTCAAAGTAAATACAAAATGACTCCCAAATGGGTCTCGAACCATGTATGGTACCCTCTCCCATGCTCTAATCCCAAACAACAACATATCCCAGGGCCTTTCCCTTTTCCTGTCATGCAACAAAAAAGATTTCTCAGGTGCTGATGAGGATGCATGAGTAGGGTGTGAGTAAAACTCAACAGGCCTCCACTAATAGTTTCTGAAACGAGCCCAGTCAAAAGATAGTGCATGCAGATTTATGAAGAAATAAATACAATTCATAATTTAAATTTTTATCACATTGTCATTTAATATTTAAACATCACATTAGGATCAGTTCAAAAAAATTTCCCATTTGAATCATCATTCATTATCATTAATCACTCAGTGTAGGAAGTCATGCCTAGCACCCTAAATATCTTTCAATCGTCATTTGTTATTTTCATTATTCACTCAGTGCATGACATCATGCCTAGCTCCACAAATCACTTTGAGTATAGGTCTTCATTCATAACATTCCAAAATCACATTCTTGGCTAACTATTGGGAAGGAATTCCATATCCAAGTCCCAGATTCTAATCTGTCTAGGACGCCATGCCTAGCACCGTAAAATATTATCCATTTATTCATTCATTAAATCTCATGAATCTCGTTAAATTATGAATTTACTAATCCTATTATTAGTTAAACATTTAAAAGTCCATTAATTAATTAAACAGTTAACTATGTACATATCCCCTTAATTAATCCATCAATTAATTAATCAGTCAATACTATTCAGATTCCATAATTAATTCTATTAAATTAGTTATCCAATTAAAATATCAACTTCCCACAATTAATTCGCATAAATAATTAACTTTGATCAACATCAAGAGATATAATTAATTCTCCTAATTAATTAACTTATCACATTCAATTAAATATCTCAATTTCATTACAAAATCCCAATGTGATATATTTGGGAACCCCTCTATAGATTGTTTTGTGATTCAATCATTAATTATATTACAAAAGAAAATAAATTAAATTAAATGTTCCTATTCACTCCAATATTAGGGGATTCAATTATCAAGGAGAAAGTAGAAATTTTATAAACTCATACACACATCATAAATCGTGACTATGGGAGTTCAATTTAGACAACCTACCTCAGTTTTTTTACAGATGTTAGCCCAATAGAAAACACCAAAATCGGAGTAGCACAACATCGTTGATCAAGATTCGTTTCTAAATCTCATCAACCAAAATAAAGATCCATGGAATCAAGATCATGAAAATATAGATCTTTATTGTAACACCCTGACCCTAGAATCCCAATTCTAATGCATTATTTTAATACATTGAAATGATTATAGGGAATGATATCCTGTAGGAACGATCAGTTTAGAAGTCATGGGAAATTGATTACATACATGAATGTCACAATACACATTAAAACACAAAGAAAAACCTAAATATTCCTTTGATAACTCCATTGTTACCCTAGAATAACCATGAATAACAATTACATTACACTTCATGGAATCTTATGAAAATATAACATAAGGGGTGAGCTTATTTGGCTCGAAAGGGTAAATAATTTAGCGGAAGATATAAAATTTTAAGGAATGATGTGTAATAAAAACAACAGCCTTTTAAAAAAAACTTGAACATAATATGGATAAAATAAATCATAAATTATCATATAAACATTCACATGGATATTCTACTAGTATAATAAGCACATGTAATAATTAATTTCATAATGAGGGAATGCCTAACGCCAAACGTCATTACCATATAGTCAAGGCCTAGTGCGAAAACTAAAGATAAATTTTTTGTATAGAACATGTTCCAAGACAAAAATTTGTTTCATGAGACCTTCCAATGCATCGGGGAGTTATAGCGGGCTCTATCCATCACTTACTAAGTTCACTGCATACCTCATATGAAAATTTTGAAACATAACATAAACATTCGTATTAAAACTAAAAAACGAAATTCCAATACATCATCCATAATACATGAAGGGTATAAAAATAGAACATCCAAATTCAAAAAAATCATAGCTCATTAAATACAATACATATTATTGTATTACAATGTATCAACATTAATCAAGAATAATATCCAGTAAAAGATTCTGACATAGTTGAAAATGATCACTAAATCTTTTAGAGAGAAATACCCCTTTTTGTGAAATCATATAAAAGTAACAAATTTATAAATAAGTAATTTAAAATATGTTTTTGAATCAAATTGTCCCATATGAATTTGAAACTTTTGAACGGAATTTACATTTTAAGAGAATCATGTTCATATAAATAAATCCTTAAAACCATTTTGAAATCATGGATATTAATGTAAATGATTTAGAAGAATAAATATTTAAAACAATTAAAATGAAGTTTTAGTTAAAGAGTACCGAAAAAGAATCATTTTGAAATGTCTTTTATGAAACATAGACATGGATAATAAATATTTCTTAGCTAATACATACACATAAACAATCTCGGATAATAATGAGATTGAGTAATTAACCCTTACCTTGCACTTTACTTTGGTCGAGGGTACGTTTAACCACCTGTATAATGACTATAGTTTGTTATTAAATTATACCAGAACCATATTCATATTTATTATATCATACATGATTCATTTATGACATTATACTACCCATTCAATAATGATTTCCATATTAAATTAACATTTGGGTTAATAATCGCGTTCTTTATCGTACATGTTTTACCTTGTTATTCTGGATCATATCATTTAGATTATGATTTAAATACTTCCATAATATAAAATATTTTTATATATAAAATATATTTAGAATATAAATTTTTATAATAGATAGATATATGAAATGGAAAAACCCGTTTAGGGAGACGGTAGGTCGTGCATAACCATAAGCGTTGATTCAATTTTCATATCATATTGAAGGGAAGTAAGTGAATAAGATTTATGTAAGTACATAAATAAATAAATATATATATATATTTAATGTAGAATTATTATGTCATATATTACATACTTATTAATAATGTATATTTTATAATCATCATTGAATTGTGAACATGGAAATGAATCTCATCGCGTCGTATAGACGGTAAGATGTATGTACACACGAGCGACGATATCATTTTACTAAGGATTAAAAGGTGTGTAATTTTATGGTATATTAATTTTAAAAATAAATTTTAATGTTATTTTCATTATTTATATACATATTACTTATGATTATATATATCCCAATAACATAGTGTTGAATAATAAATTACACCCCGACGTGGAGACAGTAAGCCGTATGTATGAACGAATGGTGACAATATCATTCATAGGTTAAATAGAATAATGAGTATGGTTGAACCATATTTATAATAACATTAGAGTATGTAGAAGGTATTGGAGTTATTATTTTTGTATGGAAATAACAAAGAAAGAGAAAGTGGAAGAAGAAAAGAACTTTGAAAGAGGTGATAAAAAAATAACCTCTTTTTTGGGTGTCTCCTTTTTATTTGAACAAAAGCGCTCCTTAGGATGGATTTATGCTCAAGGTAATGGCTATAGGTTAAATTTAGGGAAGTTGGGAGGTGATTTGGGCCAGGTTTGGCCGATCCAAATGGATTTGGAAGTGTGATTTTGATACAACAGGAAGTATCCTTTTTTAAGAGAGGTGTGTGTCACTTCTGAAAAGTTTGAAATATTATGTTATTATAAAATAATTTTTGGTTTCTAATAGTTAAAATTAGATTTATTTCAAAGATAAGTTGGTGATGGGAAGAAATAATATCAAAAAATAGGTTTTAGACAAGTTTAGGGTACCATATTAACCCTTTATTTTAGATTTAACTCTTAGTTAAATAGTTTAACTTTTACCATGTCTTCTTGTATTATTATAATAAATGTTTAATAAACTTTCTATAAAAATACAATAGAACCAAAAGTGATTCATTAATTACATATAAATAATTATATAATTATTTTGGCAGAATCTTATATTTTTAGGGTTATTATATCATTTAATAATATAGTATTTTTTTAAATAATTATTTATGTCAATTTGGAAACTATTTACTATTTGTTTTTTCTAAATGTCATAAAAACATTATTACTTAGAAATAAATTCATTGAATCTACCCTAATATGTCATGTTTACCAAAAAAATTCGTTTAATTTATCAAAAGTCTCAATTTACATTTATTTTTATATTTATAAAATCAATTATCTGAATCTTTCATTAATAAATTAATTATTGCATCATCATTGTGTCATAAATAAATTTACATATTTAATGAATAAAATTTATAAATAAAATTACATGTTGTATGAAATATTTTTATCTTTCAAATGATTATTTATTGTCAAATTTATATTATATATAACCCTATATTAAAATTTCTTTACTTATTCAACATTGAATTTACACTTTTAACTTTTCTTTAAATAAAAAAATGATAAATGTCCTAATATAATCCATGTTGATCAAAGAAGTTCAAAATTTATTCCTAAGGATGATTTTGGTCATAAAAAACATATCCAATAGAATTAAGTCTTGTGTTAGTGTAATTATAACATCATTCTTACCTTTAATTACCCTATTTACTTTTAACAGTGGTAAATAAAATCCAAAAGTTACTATTCACCATGAAATATTTTCATCTTATTGAACAACATTTTACTTACTAAAGACAACTGAGTATTATGTATATATTTTGACTTAAAATATATATGAACATATTATAAAATGTCTCTAATGAATTATATTGAAATTATATAGGTATTATGTATATATTTTTACTTAAAATAAATTTAAATAAAATAAATAATTATTTAATTAATAATTCGGTTTTAAACAATAACGTTGTGTTTTCACTATTCATCAAAAATTGAATGTTTTCATAAAAATACCAAAAATTCACCCAAATATATTTTTGATATTCTGAATCTGAAAATATTGTATATTTTTCCAAATTAAGAACATATTTGTTGAATTAATTAACTTAAAATTAATTCTCGTTGTCAAAACCAGAAAGCGGGTTTTGGAGAAGTAAAAACTCTCAAAATATTCATATGTGTTAATATCCAATTTAAAAGTGAAATTACTTCCAATGACCAACATTGGATTAAATGAAAAATATTTAATCTAATTATACTTTAAAACATTAAAATGTATAATTTAACACTGTAAATTATTTGAATTAAGAAGGTTGTTTTCTATTAAAATTTATTATTTTTCACTGTTGATCGAAATATGAACGTTATCAAAAAACACCAAAAAATTATCTGAACAAAATTTTTGGGTCCTTATTCTAAATAAGAATTAAATTTCAACAATTTGAATATATAAATGTGTTGAATATTTGATTTAAAAAGTGATATCCATTAAAAGGCAGAAGACCTGCATTTTGGAAAAATACTTCTTTTATCTGAAAAATTGAATTTTTCCTTATATTATATCTTAGAAACACGAAATATGAAAGTTAAAATTATATGTGATATACATAAAATTCAAATTGGTTATTCATTTTCATAACTACTTTTTAAACTGCTAGTTTGATAGGTTGTGGTTTGCTTGAACTCGATGTTCTATACATCACACTTTATTGTATTATTCAAAGGGAAACGTACCATGGAAGCATGGGGTGTTACATTATTACCTCCTTCAATAAATTTCATCCTCACAATTTGAAATTTTTCTAAGAAAATAGAAGGATAAAAAAATATAAAATACCATTTTTGGAAAAACCTCATCGAAAATAGGGTTTAGAAAATTTAGTCTTATGAATAGAGAAATAGAATTGAAAAAGTCACAACCAAATTAGGAATTCGAATAAGAGAACACTATTTGAAATTATAGTTATAGAAAAAATGTAAATATTTATATGGAGTGATTGAGGTCATCAATCACAAACATGTGAATAAAAAATTGAGGGGCTCAAATCCATTTATATTTGATGATTTAAAATATCATCAGTTTAACAAATCCTAGGGTATTAGGATGACACATTTTTTGTTATAAGATCCTTTACCTAATGTTTAAGAATTAATTTATTCCTAGAATAAGAAAAAAAGGAATAATATACAAGTATATTTCTATATGTTAACTAATTTCTACCACAAACATATATTTTACTCCAAATGATAATAGAGCACAAAAAAATTTTATTTATCCTAATCGTATAGGGTTCCAAAAAATGAATTTATATTCGACCTGTCATCCCATTTTAAAATAAAACTACATTATCCAAACAAATAAATCACATAGGCCAGTGGTAGGTGATTCACCCATGTCACACATCGGTTTTAGGTTTAAGTCCTGTGGCATTGCCGGACGTGACAAGTCGTCGCCCGAACTCTGGGTTGTCCTTTTTATGCCAATCCAAAAATAATCTTAATAAATTTTTTATCCTTAAACAATAGTATCCAATTTCCAACTTTATCCATTACAACCATTATAGTTATCCAAAATACTTCTTTCCAAAACCTCTACAAAAGGTCTCTAAATTCAAAATTCATTATAACATTAGATTCCACAAACAACATAAAGTTTCTCTTAATGTCACATACTGAAATTATTAATACCATCATAATATTAAAACGTTAAAGAAAATAAAAAGTAATGTATTAGAATCCTTTTAAATATCACATTCTTCTAATAACTAGAATATAATTCTCGAATCTGAAAACACAAATACATTAATTATTCCACCTCAACTGTAGTAACATCATAAGATTGGCATTTCTCCATTGGAATTTTATGATCTAAGTTTACATGGAACTTAGTACATTCATTTTCATAATGCCCAATTTCTCTATAATTGTAGAATTCAAAATTGACAGCCAATTTCTTTCTCCTGAAATAACGAGCTTGGTTACCTTTTTTTCCAAATTTGTAACAAACATTTATTCCTTTTAGGAATGTACCAGGGTGTTTCTTCACACAATTATCACATTATGGAAAATCCTTATTTCCCCTTTTCCCTTTATCTATTACTTTCTCCACCATTATATTCTTCTCTTGCTTTACATTAATGTGATATGACTTAGGTAATTCCATTTCTGTCTTGAGAGCACATAAAACTATATCTTCATACGATGAGAAGGATTGTGAGACTAATGCTCGATGGAGAAATGGATTTAACCCATAAAAGAATGTATTAGTCTTACTCTTTGGGTTATGTATATAATTTTCTTCATGCGTTACTATCCTTTTAATGTTAGCCTCATACTTTGGGACATTCTCATCGTCCTTTTTCATCAGACTTAGAAATTGTCTTTCCATATCTACTCGATGGTCACGAGGAAAGTTTTTTATACGAAAAGATTTTTAAATGCCCTCCATTATATATTTGATACATTTTCATCCTCATTACTATTTTGAATCAATTAACACTATTGATATGCATCACCTGTGAGGTGATAAACTCCTATGGAATCTTTTTCCCTTTCGCTACTCACCAAAGCATGAAATATTTTCTCTAAGGAACTTATCCATTACTGAGCTACAAATGGATTTTTAGTCCCACTGAATGTTGGTGGTTGTTTCATCGTGATGCGATCTAACATTTATCCTACACATTGTGGATCAGGGTGCTCCATACGGGTATGGTTTTTATTAATAACTATATTAAGTTTTCCAAGTATGGTTATAATATGATCAACAGTAGTTGCATCACCTTCTCCACTATAATTATCCTGAGAATGAGGGAAATCTCTACATGAATTAAATGTATTGATACGTTTTTCATTACTTCCACTAGGTTCCATTTCTAAACAATGGAATATAATAAATTAGTTTATAAATAGAAATACATAATTCTGTACTCGTAAAATACCTAACATAAAATAAAAAATTTACTCATATAATCCCTATTAATAAAAAAATTCTTTTTTTGAGGAAGTATTTACTCAGAAATATTTCATAATGTTTTGTAAAGAAAATGTGAATTATCCTAAGAAGATCCCCAGGGAGTGTCATAACCAAAAGTGTAGGAAGACCTGTTGTCCTGTACCAAGATACCCCTGGTCAAGCCTGTAACTCCTTTTCAGACATTCTACTCCTAGGTACAACTATTCCAGAGCTGCCTCTAACTACTCGTTTCTAGATAGAGCTGTATTTCTTAGAAAATTACTTAAATCTACACATTACCAAAATTCTAGGACGTTATTCTATACTAATCCTCAATGTTTATATTATTGAAATGTTCTCTAATAATTTTTTTTAAATCTAGTTTCCAAGGATTGTACTAAACGTTCTCTGAAACCAACAGCAACACCCTGAACCCAGATGCCTATAGATGATGAATTATTTTAATACATTGGTATGATTATAAGGAATCATGTCCCAAATGACCGATCATTTTAGCAATCATGGAAAATAGATTACATATATGAAAGTTACATTACACATTCAAACATAAAACACAATATAAATAATATGTTTATAATTCAATTATTCTCTTAGCTTAACTTTGTATATCAATCTCAATACACTTCTAGGAATCCTGGGAAAATAAAACATATGAATGTGGTGAGCTCAGATTCTCTGTAAGGGTAATTAATTTAGCGGAAGCAGTAAAATTTTAAGGCATGATGTGTAATAAAAACAACAGCCATTTAAACATAAACCTAAACATAATATGGAGAAAATAAATCATTCATTTCTATATAAACATGCACATTTATATTCTACGTGTTGAATAATCCCATGTAATACACTACTGGAAATTCGGGCTATAGCCACGATTCTAAACTGTGGCTATAGGCCCTCAAACCGTGGCTATAGGTAATAGCCACAGTTTGAGGAACCGTGGCTAAGTTTGGAGTGGCTATAGGTCTAGACCTATAGCCACGGTTCCAAACCGTGGCTTTAACTCTAAAGCCACAGTCCAAACCGTGGCTATAGGTTTAGAGCCACGGTTTAAACCGTGGCTGTATACCTAATGCCACGGTTTCAACCGTGGCTATACTAAAGGCCGGACAAAATCTATAGCCATGGTTTAAAACCGTGGCATTATGTCTATAGCCACGGTTTAAAACCGTGGCAATAAATCAATAGCCATGGTTTAAAACCGTGGCTATAGGGTGTCCAAATCCATAAAAAAAAAACCCCCTGGACACACCCTGGACACCCCCCCTGCCACCCCCGGCCAGTCCCCCCCCTGCCAGTACCCCCTGCCCCCTGCCTGGACACCCCACCCCCCTGCTTGTCCCCCCTGACACCCCCCTGCTAGTACCCCACTGCCCCTGCTAGTCCCCCCCCCACCGCCACCCCCCTGCTTGTCCCCTTGCCAGCCCCCCCCCCCCCCCACTGCTTGTCCCCATGCCAGCCAGCCCCCCATGCCCCAGCCAGCCCCCCTGCCCCTGCCAGCCCCCCACCCTGCCCCTGCCAGCCCCCCCTGCCCCTGCCAGCCCCCCTTCCCCCTGCTTGCCCCCTGCCAGCCCCCCCCCCCCCTTCCCCCTGCTTGTCCCCCTGCCAGCCCCCCTGCCCCCTGTTTGCCCCCCTGCCAGCCCCCCCTTCCCCCTGCTTGTCCCCCTGCCAGCTCCCCCCTGCCCCCTGCTTGCCCCCTTGCCACCCCCCCCTTCCCCCTGCCAGCCCCCCTGCCCCCTGCTTGTCCCCCTGCCAGCCCCCCCTGCTTGTCCCCCTGCTAGCCCCCCCCCCTTTCCCCCTGCTTGCCCCCCTGCCAGCCCCCCCTCCCCCTGCCAGCCTCCCCCTGCCCCTACCACCCCCCCCAGCCCCCTGCTTGCCCCCCTGCCAGCCCCCCCCCCTTCCCCCTGCTTGCCCCCCTGCCAGCCCCCCTGCCCCCTGCTTGCCCCCTGCCAGCCCCCCTGCCCCCTGCTTGCCCCCCTGCCAGCCCCCCCCCCCCCTCCCCCTGCCAGCCTACCCCTGCCCCTGCCAGCCCCCCCTGCCCCCTGCTTGCCCCCCTGCCAGCTCCCCCTCTGCCCCCTGTGTGCCCCCTGCCAGCCCCCCCCCCCTTCCCCCTGCCAGCCTCCCCCTGCCCCTGCTTGCCCCCATGCCCCCTGCTAGTCCCCCCCTGCCCCCTGCTTGCCACCTGCCACCCCCCCCCCCCTTCCCCCTGCCAGCCTCCCCCTGCCCCTGCCAGCCCCCCCACCCCTGCCCCCTGCTTTCCCCCCTGTCAGCCCCCCTGCTAGTCCCCCCTTTCCAGCTCCCCCCTGCCCCCTGCTTACCCCCCTGCCAGCCCCCCCCCCTTCCCCCTGCCAGCCTCCCCCTGCCCCTGCCAGCCCCCCCTTCCCCCTACTTGCCCCCCTGCCAGCCCCCCCTGCTTATCCCCCTACCAGCCCCCCTGCCCCATGCTTGCCCCCCTGCCAGCCCCCCCCCCCCCCTTCCCCCTGCCAGCCCCCCCCTGCCCCTGCCAGCCCCCCCTGCCCCTGCCAGCCTCCACCCCCAGCCCCCCCTGCCCCCTGCTTGTCCCCCTGCCAGCCCCCCCTGCCCCCTGCACCCTGCTAGGCCCCCTGTCAGTCCCCTGCTAGTCCCCCTGCCCCCTGATCTGATAACCAAGTTTATCTGATCTGATAACCACAACATCTTCAGCACTGCCAGATTCAGGTTTAACAGGTACCAATTCACCAATTCTGACATGTTTAGCAGCATGAGATAGGACAGGAACAGACTGAACTACATCAGATTTACAGACCATGTTTAGCACCCCTCCCCCCTGCTGGACACCCCCCTGCTGGACACCCCCTCCCTCTGCTGGACAACCCCCCTGGTGGACATCCCCCCTGTCGGACAGCATTGCTACAGCAACACCCCGAACCCAGATGCCTATAGATGATGAATTATTTTAATACATTGGTATGATTATAAGGAATCATGTCCCAAATGACCGATCAGTTTAGCAATCATGGAAAATAGATTACATATATGAAAGTTACATTACACATTCAAACATAAAACACAATATAAATAATCTGTTTATAATTCCATTATTCTATTAGTTTAACTTTGTATATCAATCTCAATACACTTCTAGGAATCCTGGGAAAATAAAACATATGAATGTGGTGAGCTCAGATTCTCTGTAAGGGTAATTAATTTAGCGGAAGCAGTAAAATTTTAAGGCATGATGTGTAATAAAAACAACAGCCATTTCAACATAAACCTAAACATAATATGGAGAAAATAAATGATTCATTTCCATATAAACATGCACATTTATATTCTACGTGTTGAATAATCCCATGTAATACACTACTAAAAATTCGGGCTATAGCCACGGTTCTAAACCGTGGCTATAGGCCCTCAAACCGTGGCTATAGGTAATAGCCACGGTTTGAGGAACTGTGGCTAAGTTTGGTGTGGCTATAGGTCTAGACCTATAGCCACGGTTCCAAACTGTGGCTTTAACTCTAAAGCCACAGTCCAAACCGTGGCTATAGGTTTATAGCCATGGTTTAAACCGTGGCTGTATACCTAATGCCACTGTTTCAACCGTGGCTATACTAAAGGCCGGACAAAATCAATAGCCACGGTTTAAAACCGTGGCAATAGGGTGTCCAAATCCATAAAAAAAATACCCCCTGGACACACCCTGGACACCCCCCCTGCCACCCCCGGCCAGTCCCCCCCTGCCAGTACCCCCTACCCCCTACCTGGACACCCCTCCCCCCTGCTTGTCCCCCCTGACAACCCCTGCTAGTCCCCCACTGCCCCCTGCTAGCCCCCCCCCCCCCCGCCACCCCCCTGCTTATCCCCTTGCAGCCCCCCCCCCCCCACTGCTTGTCCCCCTGCCACCCCCCTGCTTGTCCCCCTGCCACCCCCTGCTTGTCCCCCTACCAGCCAGGCCCCCTGCCCCTGCCAGCCCCCCCTGCCCCTGCCAACCCCCCCACCCTGCCCCTACCAGCCCCCCCCCCCCCCCCCGCCCCTGCCAGCCCCCCCTGCCCCCTGCTTGTCCCCTGCCAGCCCCCCCCCCCCCCTTCCCCCTGCTTGTCCCCCTGCCAGCCCCCCCTGCCCCCTGCTTTCCCCCCTGCCAGCCCCCCCTGCCCCCTGCTTGTCCCCCTGCCAGCTCCCCCCTGCCCCCTGCTTGCCCCCCCTGCCACCCCCCCTTCCCCCTGCCAGCCCCCCATGCCCCCTGCTTGTCCCCTGCCAGCCCCCCCTGCTTGTCCTTCTGCCAGCCCCCCCCCCCCTTGCCCCTGCTTTCCCCCTGCCAGCCCCCCCCCTTCCCCCTGCTTGTCCCCCTGCCAGCCCCCCTACCCCCTGCTTGCCCCCCTGCCAGCCCCCCCTGGCCCCTGCTTGCCCCCCTGCCAGCCCCCCCCCTCCCCCTGCCAGCCTCCCCCTCCTCCTGCCAGCCCCCCCTGCCCCCTGCTTGCCCCCATGCCAGCGCCCCCCTTCCCCCTGCTTGCCCCCCTGCCAGCCCCCCCCCCTTCCCACTGCCAGCCTCCCCCTGCCCCTGCCAGCCCCCCCTGCCCCCTGCTTGCCCCCCTGCCCCCTGCTAGTCCCCCCCTGCCAGCTCCCCCCCTACCCCCTGCTTGCCCCCCTACCAGCCCCCCCCCCCCCCTTCCCCCTGCCAGCCTCCCCCTGCCCCTGCCAGCCCCCCCACCCCAGCCCCCTGCTTGCCCCCCTGACAGCCCCCCTGCTAGTCCCCCCCTGCCAGCTCCCCCACTGCCCCCTGCTTGCCCCCCTGCCAGCCCCCCCCCTCCCCCTGCCGGCCTCCCCCTGCCCCTGCCAGCCCCCTGCCCCCTGCTTGCCCCCCTGCCAGCCCCCCCTGCTTGTCCCCCTGCCAGCCCCCCCCTGCCCCATGCTTGCCCCCCTGCCAGCCCCCCCCCCCTTCCCCCTGCCAGCCCCCCTGCCCCTGCCAGCCCCCCCTGCCCCTGCCAGCCCCCACCCCTAGCCCCCCTGCCCCCTGCCAGCCCCCCCTGCCCCCTGCTTGTCCCCCTGCCAGCCCCCCCTGCCCCCTGCCCCCTGCTAGGCCCCCTGTCAATCCCCTTCTAGTCCCCCTGCCCCCTGATCTGATAACCAAGTTTATCTGATCTGATAACCACAACATCTTCAGCACTGCCAGATTCAGGTTTAACAGGTACCAATTCACCAATTCTGACATGTTTAGCAGCATGAGATAAGACAGGAACAGACTGAACTACATCAGATTTACAGACCATGTTTAGCACCCCTCCCCCCTGCTGGACACCCCCTGATGGACACCCCCTCCCTCTGCTGGACAACCCCCCCTGCTGGACACCCCCCCTATCGGTCAGCATTGCTACAGTAGTCAGCATTGCTTCAGTAGTCAGCATTGCTACAGACCATGTTTCAGCTCGACCCGCGACAGTTGCGGGCCACAAGCATTCGGCCCAACCAGATCGGGCAACACCAATCCAACAAAATCCTCATCCGCGACAGTTGCAGGCTACAAGCATTCAGTAGGGATTAATGGAAAAAATCAACATGAATACAACGACAAATATGTTCCTTTGAGGAACGGATTTCAGGGGCTACATGTAGAAAACTCCTATGCTGAGAGTAATGTAGAAAAAAACTCCAAGACTAGTTCTAAAGAACAAACCTCCTGGAAAGACACAAAAAGGGCTTGGAAGCATGAGAAGAACTCACATGATCCTAAAACTAGAAGGATTCATGTGAAAGGGGTTCCCCAAGGCAAGGTATGTACTAAAAATGCTTGCAGGGACAGTCCAAGCAGCAAGGTGATTTGGAGAAAGAAAAATCAACCTATAGTGAAAAGAAAAATCCTTGGTGGTAAAGCTGTCCAAGGAAAAACAGGTTGTGTTTTGGGTTGTGAAGAAGAGAACAAACCTAAAGCAGGGGAGACACAATCCATGGGGTAAGTGTGCTCACAAAGAATATATTTTAGAGCTGAAAACAGATCTGGTTTAGAGCTGGAAGTTGCATGCAGCAATGGTATCAATTCATGCTAAAAGTGGTATGTCACACACCCTTTGTGCTTTACAGTTTATATACTAACAATTTGGTGTGAGTTTGGTTTAGATCACAAGATTGTTGAGAAAAAGGAAAGGTGAAGCGGCCTTGGAGAGCCCTCTTGCACCCCCACTGGACCCCCATGCCCCCCCTGGACAGCCCTCTTGCACCCCCTTGCAACCCCCTGGACAACCCCCTTGAACAGACCCATTGAACACCCCCCACCCCCCCGCACCCCCATGCCCCCCCTGCACCCCACTGGACAGCCCCCATGCCCCAACTGGACAGCCCCACTGGACACCCCCTGGACACCCCTCCCCCCTGCTGGACACCCCCCCTGCCGGACACCCCTCCCCCTGCCGGACACCCCTCCCCCTGCCGGACACCCCTCCCCCCTGCCTGGACAGCCCCTCCCCCTGCTGGACACCCCTCCCCCTACCCCCTGCACCCCCTGGACACCCCTCCCCCTGCTGGACAACCCCCCCTGCCGGACACCCCTCCCCCTGCTGGGCAACCCCCCTACCGGACACCCCTCCCCCTGCTGGACACCCCTCCCCCCTGCCTGGACACCCCTCCCCCTGCCTGGAAGTGGACCTTAATTCCACCCTCATTGATCGGGTTGTGTTATCCACAAATGAAGATGAATTGTTTTTGAAAATTGAGTATGAACAACTACCTGCATTTTGTTCCAAGTGTCTGTCTATAGGGCAATCTAAAGAAAGATGCAGAATGAAACTTGTCTGGTCTATTTTCTCGCAGAAGGGACATGATTTTCAGACTTTCCGTAAGAAGAGAAAGAATGGTCCTGGAGCTGGGAATGGCTCTGGTCAGGCTGTTGCAGGAAATGGAAGTGTGGATCTTGGGCAGGGTCTTGCAGGAACAGGTTGTGATCAACCAGGGACTGGAGTCAGCAATATGAAGGGGAATGCTTCTAATATTTCAGGTGAAGGTTTTCAAGAGGAGGTGAATTTTGATGATCCAGATTTGCAACCTGGACTGGGGCTGGTGAGGTTCAGGGGCAGGGAAAACTAACTGTAGCAGGGGCTGTTAGTGGCCGGATTGAGGATGAAAATCATAGGCCAGGAGCAGATAAGTCAAGGTCAGAGTTTGATTCTGCCTCTCAGCAACGGGGTCAAGGTCTGATCTCATCAGGTGTACAGGTGTAGGTGAATGTTGATGATCCAGGCTTGGAGCAACCTGGAATTGGGTCTGGAGAGGTTAAATCTGTTCAAGGGCAGAAGAAACTCTCAGTAGCACGGGCTGATTATGTCCAGTTTGTGGATGAAAATCAGCGGCCTGTTGACTTCCAGTCGCAAGGACCTGCAGGAGAAGGAACAGGAGATCCAGGCCCTGGGCCTAGGAGCCAGTAACCTGGGTCAGAAGCTGGGTGCTTCACTGGGGCAGCCTCAGTATGGGTCTCAGCAGCATGAACCAATGGTTCAACCTTCTCAGATCTAGGAAGAGATCAATCGGCAAATGGAGCTTAAAAATATAGGGGGAAGTTGGGCCGGAATAGAAAATGATGATTATGCCCATAGAAGTGATCCATGTAAGGATATTTTAAGCAAGGGAAAGTTTCCTTCAGTTGATAAAGAGGGATTTCAAATTGTCTATTCAAGGAAATCAAGGAAGAAGAAAGACTACTCTCAATGGAGAACAACGATGGTGACTAGGTCTCATAGCTCATCTACCTACAACTTGGAATGGGATGATGATGTCGGGGAGGGGGGTTATGAAAACGAAATGCTTTATTATGAAGGCAGTTTTATCAATGTCTAGCCCCATCTCCTCTCTTATGTCATCTTTTGTTTTTAATAAAATGGCTTTAATGCCTTTCGGCTCGAAGCTTCTTTCTGTTTCGATGGATTTGGGGAGTTTGATCATCTCACATAATCGTTTAATTTAAATGTTAAACGATTACTAATGGGATTGAGCCGTACGCTTCAAATGAGCTGAAACGTTTGGGACATTTGTGTAACATACCATGAATAGGCTGAACATTTTGAGGTTCTCGAAGGCCTATATGAATTGGTTCAATTCCTATGCAAGTGGTTGCACTTGATGGATGAGATCATGTGATCGTTAGAACTCCTCCAAGCCGATTCTCTCTTGCTCTTGTTTTTCTCCCACCTTTAAACAAGCTTCTAACAGACTGTGCTGTTGAGAGAGAACCTACCTAAGCATCGGGTGATTCCCATGAACCTTGGATACCTCAGAAGGAGTCTTTCGGTGACTTCTCGGAGATCTCGATCAAACGCTTGTGAAAACTTCGACAAGCAGGAAGGACTGGTATTGAGAGAGGTCCTACTAAGTGTCAGGTGATTCCCATGATTTGTGGATACCTCTGATGGAGTCTTTCAGCGACTTCTAAGTGATCACAATCAAACACTTGTGAAAAGCTTCAAAATACTGGATCGAATGGTGTAAGGTACACCATTCTTATTCTTTGTTTAGATTGATTACAAACATATAGATATATTTCGGCGTGACTGCGGCGTGACCGCGGACACCCCTCCCCCCCGCTGGACACCCCTCCCCCTGCTGGATGTGGCTGGAGTAGGGCCACATCACAGCGTGACCGCGGCGTGACCGTGGCGTGACAGCGGCGTGACCGCGGCGTGACCGCGGCGTGACCGAGGCGTGACCGCAGCGTGTTGGCCCGATCCAGCGACATCCGCGGGGCAGCATCTTCCGACCAGGATCGAAGGGAGCGGGAGGAGGCTGGAATGCAGGTGAAAGGGGGGTCCTACTAAGTGTTGGGTGATTCCCATGATTTGTGGATACCTCTGAAAGAGTCTTTCAGCGACATCTAAGTGATCACAATCAAACACTTGTGAAAAGCTTCGAAAGACTGGATCGAATGGTGTAAGGTACACCATTCTTATTCTTTGTTTAGATTGATTAAAAACGTATAGATATATTTCGGCGTGATTGCGGCGTGACCGCGGACACCCCTCCCCCCCGCTGGACACCCCTCCCCCCTGCTGGATGTGGCTGGAGCAGGGCCACATCACGGCGTGACCGCGGCGTGAACGCGGCGTGATCGCGGCGTGACCGCGGTGTGACCGCGGCGTGACCGCGGCATGACCGCAACGTGTTGGCCCGATCCAGCGACATCCGAGGGGCAGCATCTTCCGACCAGGAGTGAAGGGAGTGGGAGGAGGCTGGAATGCGGGTGAAAGGGGGCAGCATCTTGTCCAGGCGACACAGAGTGTATGGATTTTTTGGAATTATGGTTTCTGTTGCTGTTCACAGCCCCACTCCCTTCCCAGCCGTTGGCTCTACAATAGGGGGGCTTCACTTATTTCTTCTATTTCATCTTCTCCAGGTGAAACACAAAGTGTAAGAATTTTCTGGAAATCTGGTTTCTATTGCAGTTCACAGACCCACTCCCGCCCCAGCCGCTGTTGGCTCTGCAAGAGGCCGTGAACTGGCGAAGTCAAATCTGCGAGAGCTGTCTCGACGCGTCCAAGGTGCTGCTTGGCACCGTCGAATCACGTTTGGTTCCTGGTCTCCATGATTGGTCGAAGAAGATCAACGGTTGAGGATAGTAGTAGTGGAGTAGATAACGAAGAGGAGAAGTTTGGCTATGTAATAGAACTGATTAAAAATGACCAATTCTGTATAATGCACAAAATTCTGTATAATGCACAATTCAAAAACGGTGTTTGATAAAGAAATCAGAATCAAATAAATGACTGACAATTACAAATATTTAAAAATTCATATGAAACAAAATGAATAATCGGAAGATAGAATGACATATTTCATCAAATGACATGATTACAACCCAATACCATTGAAACATGGAGTTCAAATAAAAATTAATAATCTGGAATTTCTATAATACATTCCATGATGGTGTGTATGTACAGTATGCAAACAGAAAACTGTAATGATAGGAGGCAACAAACATGTCGTATTTGTGCAGTATAATAATTCAGGCATTGAAAATTGAACACAATGAAAACAGGATAATGAAATGACTAATTGCTTTCAATGGAGCAACATAAATTTCAAATAACGTTTCAGTACTGTAGATAATGTAATAATTATTTCACATCAAATAGGAATTTGAAAAATAGTACTGAAAACAAATTAAATAGTAAACATGTATGTTTACCATTGGTGTGCGACATCACATTTTAGTCTGCTTTTTCTATTTTCCTATTTACATTTCCCTTCATTCAGGTGTGTAGTTCAGTAGAATGTGTGATTGTAGCCTTGTTGTCTCAAAAAATGTGGACAGTAGCATGAAGTTCATCCTCATTATCACAATCACAGACATCCTGATGACAAATTCCATCACCCTGGATCACAACCAATCTATAGTAAATATATTTAATTTAAATAAGAGCATTGAAATGATACATATAAAATTATCGTTAAGTAGTAGAGTTCACCTAGGTAAGTGCAGTATCAAAGCAGCAATCACAGACATCCTGATGACAAATTCCATCACCCTGGAGCACAACCACACTATAGTAAATATCTTTAATGAAGATTATCCTGGAGGTGAGAAGTACATGTAGAAGAATATCCTAGAGGTGAGAAGTACATGTAGAAGATACAACTGAAACATCACCTTCTAATCAGCAACGGTCGGCACTAAAGGAAAATTGGAAGTCGTTATGCCCCGATGTTTGGATCATAGGCTGTCTTATGAGATAAGCATGTCCCATCTCTATAATACATTATACCCTGCTCTAAAATACATGATCCACTACTATAAAATATGACCCACTACAAAAATCATGATTTACTACCCAAAAAACTGCATGTTCCAGTGCTTATATTGACATAATAAAAAGTCTGAAATTTAAAACCTTACACCATCACAGTTGAATGGTTCACCAATTTGCTACTGTTGAATAAAAAGTGAAACTTTAATATAACTGCACAAATAATGGTGACATAATAAAAGTCTGAAATTTAAAAACAATTGAATTAGATTCGGCAACATGAAAAAACATCCAGAATCCTGAAAGACCGTCATGGAAAACCATCCAGTATAATAGAAATACCTATTAATGTAAAACCGTCCTGCAAAATCTGATAAATTAGTAATGGAAAAGTGAAGAAAACCGTATAGCATCTAGGAAAATGCAGAATACAACAAAAGGCCCAGATTGATATACCGTCTAGCATGAAATCAGAAAGTTAAGCAATCTCTAAGAAACATTTGAAACAGTGCAGCAACAGAAACCTCCAGCATAAACTTCCAGTAGCTAAAACATCCAGCATTAAAATCTTGTAGCAGAATTCTCCAACATAATGATAATCATCCAGCAATAAACAATAAGCATGTTCTTGACACAAAGAATCATCTACAACAATAAACAAAATGAGGGCTGCAGCAAGCAGGGATTAAATGAATCATAACAGAATTTATTTATAATAGTAAATAGAAAATGTGTTTTAGAATATAATTTTTTGAGATATTCAACATGGTTAGAGGTTTGAAGGTGATTCCCAAAAATCTAACATTATCTTTGAACACCTGGTGTGTAGGGTAAATAGGTTTATCATCCATGCTCCATGGAAGTAAAGATTCTTTGACTCTAAACCTATTAAGATAAACTAATTCCAATATGGAGTCCTAAATTCTAGGAATTCAAAATGATGGTACAAACCAGTGGAAAATTCATGTATGGAATACATGGATAGTTCTCATAGAAAAAAAATAAGAATCTGCATAGACAGATTCACATAAAATCTGGGTAAAAAACATGAGAATGCAATTCCAAAACATAGGAATTTACCATGTTCATAAAAAATATAAACTAATAAAGGTTAAATAATTCAGAAATAGATTCTTAAATTCTTGGATTTCCAAATAATTACAATGACACCAGTGAGAAAATCTCAAAATAGTGGAAAATACAAGTAACAAATGTTTGCATAATTCTAATATAAATTGAAATAAGAATCTTTAGATATTGATTTATCTAAATCTAGGATAAAAAACCTATGAATGTGATTCTAAAGAATTTTAATTGACACAACTTATTTAAACCTTTCATTTCCATAACCAATGGTCAAGTTCTTGACACAAAGAATCATTTATAGCAATAAACAAATGAGGGCTGCATCAAGAAAGGATTAAAAGAATCATAAGAATTTTTTATAATAGTAAACAGAAAATGGGTTTTAGAATACAAAATAATTGAGATATTCAACATGTTTTGAAATATCAAATAGTTTCTATACAACTGAAGGAGTCAAAACATAACCAGAAACAAAAAATTAAGCTATTTTCAATTCATTAGTGCTATCAAACAGACCCTAAATACATGTTCAAAACATCAATTCAACAAAAAAAGAGTATCAAGAGAGTTAAGGGAACACATCTAATGGAAAAAATAACGGATCAAGACCCCTTTTCATGGGATTGGTCTAACCTTCATCACACTCACAGAGCATGTTGGCTAATGGTGTTAAATTTAACCTCTATTTCATCCTTCCCCCCCATATGGGGATTTTGCGTGAAGATGTCAGTCGGGAACGGGGAGGGGGTTCGCGCAAAGATGTCTCAGGGTAACGTCGGCCAAGAACAGGGAGGGGCATTCATCAAGGAGGTCCATTGAATGACAATAGGATTTACTATATTCATAATAGGAATCCACCATCTCAATGTAATTAGAAAAATAAATAGTTTTAGGTGCTTATATATTGCTATTTTCATGTATATAAATACCATTATTTTGAATAAGGATCTATATAGTTATGAGGTAAATATAAATTTTTATAGTTTCCCACTGACTCAATGAAGTTGGATAACAGGAATCATGGTGGGTGGATACAATAGAATGAGAAGAAGCACCAACATCATCGGAAGGTAAACACCAAAATCTCATATTTTCAATGGGAGGACCATAATAAATATATTCTATTATATGATTCTAATTCCTCAAATGTTCAACTATTTCCCTTTATATCCCCTTCAACCTCATGAACTGGTTGATAGTTAGAAACATGATCCAATTTTTCTATTTGATAACCGAGATATAATTGGTTCCAAGATTTAGTGTACTTGTATGTGTATACTGAATACATAATACTGATAGATGATGAATCTGAAATAACATTTCATCGTGAGTGAACTATAGCCAGATATGTTGAGCCACCATTCTATTTTCTGATGAAGTGTAGTGTTGCTATTTGGAAAACAACTCCTATAGATGTTGTAAAATTGATATGCAAATCATCATGGTTCATACTAATCACAAAAAAAATCACCATTAATTCATGATATAATGACACCATTTATCAAATAATTGTGATACCCTCACCTAGAATGATAAGAACCCTAGAACACCTAACGGAAATCGCAAACAGGAGGAGGAGGAGGGGGTTCGAAGAGGTGGATGAACTGTAGAAAAAAAATTACTGAGGAAGACAGCTGAAGATGAGGAAAATGTGTCGGGAGGGAGATGGGGGTGTCATCTTCGGCGTCGGAAGAGAGCCGTAGGGGAGGAGCCGTCGAGGAGGAGGGCGCGGCGAGGAGGGCGCGGCGAGGAGGAGGCGTCGGGGAGGAGGGCGCGGCGAGGAGGAGGGCGCGGCGAGGAGGGCGCGGCGAGGAGGGCGCGGCGAGGAGGAGGGCGCGGCGAGGAGGAGGCGTCGGGGAGGAGGAGCGCGCGGCGAGGAGGAATTGCGAGGGCTGAGGAGAAGACGTGGTCGGGAGGAGGGTGGTTTGCGAATCGGGGGAGGAGGGCTGCGGGAGGAGGAGCCCGATAAAAGATAGGAGAAAAAAAGGATGAAACGGATTTAGCCACGGATGAAAAATTTAAGCGTGGCAATATAATGGCTATAGCCATGGACCTGCAAAACCGTGGCTATAGGTCCGTGGCTATAGCCCGAATTTCCAGTAGTGAATAATTAATTTCATAAAGAGAGAATGCCTAATGCTAGACATCATTACCATATAGTAAAGGCCTCGTACCAAGAATACAGGTAATTTTTTGGTCATAGAATTGTGCCATGAAACTAATTTTTCTTATGATACCTACCGATGCATCAAGAAACCGTAGCAGGATCCACCCTTTGTTTACTATTTCTACTGCATTCCTCATATGAAAATGTTGAAATAGAACATAAATATTTCTATTTAAACTAGCATACGAAATGCCATTACTTCATCTATAAACCATGAAGGGTATGAAAATAAAACCTCCATAGTTAACAAATCATAAATCATTAAATACAATATGGAATATTGTATTATAATAAATCAACCTTAATCATGAATAATATCCAGTAAAAGATGTAGACATAGTTGAAAATGATCGGTAAAAAATTTTGAGATAAATATCCCTTTCTGTGAAATCATTTAAAAGTCATAAATTTATAAAGGTATTATTTAAAAGAGATTTTGGATTCAAATTGTCCCATAGCACTTTAAATATTTTTGAGGGAATTATAATTTTAAAACAATCATGTCCATATAAATAAATCCTTTAAACCATTTTGAAAACATGGACATTAATGAGAAAGAATTAGAAGAATAAATATTTAAAACACATAAAATGATGTTTCAGTTAAATAGTACCTTAAAGAATAATTTTTTAATGTACTTTATGAAACATGATCATGGATAATAAATATGTCCCAGAAAATACATACACAGAAACGATCTCCGACAATAATGAGATTTAGGAATTAACCCTTACCTTGCAGTTTACATTGGTCCAGGGTACATTTAACCTTCTATATAATGACCATAGTATGTTATTAATTTATAAAATATCCATATAAATATATATTATATCATAGATTATTAATTTATGAATTTATACTACCCATATAAAAATTAATTCCATATTAAAACAACATATTGGGTAATAATTGAATTCTTTATTGTATGTGCTTTAACTTGTTATTCTTGGTCGTATCATTTAGATAATATTTTAAATACTTCCAAAACATAAAACTTGATTTATATATCATATATATTTGAAATATAAATATGTATAATATATAGATATATGAAATGGAAAACATAATTTATGGAGAAGGTAGGCTGTATGTATGCATAAACGCTGTTTTCGTTTTCATATCGTATTGAATAAAAGTATGTGAATAAAATATATGTAAGTAAATTTATATATATATATCCTTCAGAATTATTATTTCATATATTACATACTTTTTAATAATACATATTTTTATAATGATCGTTGAATGGTGAACATGGAAATGAATCTCATGGTGTTGTTGATACGGTAAGCCAAACATACACACGAGTGGCGATATCATTTCACTAATGATTAAAAGGTATTGAAATGGATGGTATATTAACATTAAATAGAAATTATAATTTTATTTTAAATATTTATTAACATATTACTCATTATTATATACATCCCAATAACATAGTGCTGAATATCAAATTACACCACGACGTGTAGACGGTAAGTCATACGTACACATGCATTATGACATTATCATTCATAGGATGGATAGAATAATGAGTATGTTTGTACCATATATTTAATAACATCAAATTATTTATATGGTCATGGAGTTATTATTTTGGTTTGGAAATAACAATGAAAGAGAATGTTGAAGAAAAAAACTCTTGAAGAGGTGATAAAATAATTACCTCTTCTTTGGGTGTTTCCTTTTGATTTGAACAAAATAGATCCTTAGGTTGGATTTATTCTCAAAGGAAGGCCTCAAGGTTGAACTGAGGGACTTTGAGAGTATATTTTGGTATGGTATGGCCGAGCCAAATGGATTTGGAGGTGTGATTTGGAGAGAAGGGGAAGTACACTTTCATAATAGAGGTGAGGGTCACTTTATGAAAAGTTTGAAATATTATTTTATTATAAAATAATTTTTTGTTTTTAATGTCTTAAAATTTATTTATTTAGATGATAAGGTGTGTATGGGTTGAAATAATCTCATCCAAGAGGTTTTTTAGAAAAGTTTAGGTCACCAAATGAATCCTATCTTTTAGATTTAACTCTTTGTTAAATAGTTTAACTTTTACCATGTCCTGAGATATTTTTATAATATATGGTTAATAAACATACAATAAAAAGCCAAAAGATACTAAAATGGTTCATTAATGACATATATATAATTATATAATTCTTTTGTCCAAACAATATATTTTTAGGATTATTATATCATTTAATAATATCATATTTGTTTTTAAAAACTTATTTATTTCAATTTTGATACTATTTAGTATTTGGTTTTTTTTAAAGTCATAACAACATTATTGCTTTGCAATAAACTTATTGAATCAACCCTAACATATCATATTTACCTATAAAATTCTTTGAATGCATCCAAAGTATCAATTTACATTTATTTTGATATTTATAACATAAATTATTTTAATATTTCATTAATAATTTAATTATGGCATCATCATTGTGTCATAAAAAAATTAACTTATTTAATGTCTGAAATTAATAAATAAAATAACATGATTTAGGAAATATTTTTTATCATTCATATATATTTTCTGTAAAATTTATATAATGTATAACCATATATTAAAAATGGTTCTGTTATTTAACTTTGAATTTACACTTTCAACTATTCTTTAAATAAAATAGTAATAAATGTCCTAATATAATACATGTGGATCCAAAAGGATAATATTTTATTCTTAATTTATATTTGGTTTGAATAACACATATCTATTAAAATTAGGACTTGTGTTAGGATAATTATAACATCATTTTTACCTTTAATTACCCAATTTACTTTTAACCGTGATAAATAGAATTCAAAAGTTACTATTCACCAAAAATTATTTTCATCATAGAAATTAACATTTTACATAAATATGTCAACCGTGTATCTTGTATTTTTTAAATTCAATTCTCAGAAGTCGGAAAATTACGTTTTATGAAAATTTGCAAATGTGTCTGGTAGGTGGGTAGAAGATGTTAAAAATTTCAATAAAATTATATATATATATAAATTTATTATAAAATGACCCCAATGAATAAAATTGAAAATATATAAGTATTATGTATATATTTTGACTAAAAATAAATTTCAATAAAATAAATAATAATTTAAATAATAATTTGGTTTTAAAAAATAACACAATGTTTTTCCCTATTCATCAAAAAATTGAAAGTATTCATAAAAATACATAAAAATCACTCTAAGATAATTTTGATATTATGAATCCAAAAATGATTTATATTTTACCAAATTAAAAACATATAAGTTTCATTAGTTAACTTAAAATTAATTTTCGTGGACAAAACCAGAAAGCGGGCTTTTGAGAAGTAAAAACTATCAAAAGATTGATATGTGTTTATATCCAGTTTAAAAATGAAATTACTTATAATGAAAAAATTTAATTAAATGATACAAATATATTATACTTATAATTAAAAACCATTGAAATGTATAATTTGACAGTATAAATTATTTTAATTAAAAAAGATGTTTTTATTTAAAATTTAGCATCTTTCACTATTGATCAAAATATGAAAGTTATCAGAAAAACCCAAAAAATTATCCAACATAAATTTTTGGGTCCCATTTCTAATGAACTGTTTAATTTCATCAAATTTAATATATAAAAGTGTCAAATATTATATTGAAAAATGTTTCACCATTAAAATGTGGAAAAACTGCATTTTTGAAAAGTACTTCATTTGTCTGAAAAATTGAATTTATCCTTATATTATGCATAAAAAAAAATATGATTATTAAAATTATATGGGATATATATTAAATTCAGAATGTGGTTATTAATATTCATAAATGTTTTTTAAACATCTAGTTTGATAGGTCGTGGTGCGCTTGAACTCGGTGTTGAGTACATTGCACACTATTGTATTATTCAAAGTGAAATTTATCATGAATGTTTAGGGTGTTACATTGATCTAAAATAATAGATCTATATCTCAATTCATTGGTTTGGTTGTAACGACCCAAAGTCTTTCAATGGAAAATTACCTTATTATATTTATGTCATAAAAACACAAAATAATGAAGTACGATGTGATAAATGACCTTTAAACATAATTTTGTCACCCCTATGTTTGGATTTTTAAAAATCCGACATACACGGTTGTGTTCAAGATAGTTTTTAGTGTCTAATGAAACAAAAATAATTTTTGGTGAATAGTAACCTACCCTTATGAATAGTAACCTACCCTTATGAATTGTAATATGACCCTTATGAATAGTAAATAAGAGTAACATTACCTATGAATAATAAAATAAAATTTAGACAACATAGAAAGTGACAATTTGACCTTAGTAAACGTTTTTGGTATTTTATAAGTCATAAATAATTATTTATAATTAATTAATTAATTTAAAAGAATATTTATTCCCCTGAAATGTATTCATAAATTATTGAATCAATGTATAATAGTTTTTAGGTAATTTAATAAGACCCTACGCAATTTTTGAATGAACTACAAAATCAGTTTTAATTTTAAAAACTGTTATTTTTTAAGTAAATTATGATTTTAAATAAATATTAAATTTATAATACTTATAAAATTATTTTTGAAAAATGGACTTAATTTTTGGATTCTACACATCGAAAAATGGTTGGGGTAATATTTTGGGATTTTTCTGAGATACTTGAATTTTTGGTGAATAGTAGAATACATTAATTTACCATATAAATACATTATAATTAAAACCCACTATTCTTGACATCACAAGTGATGTAAGCACCCAAATACTGAACTCACATGTCTTATTTACTATTCTTATTCATCCAATAGTCACTATTCCTTTTCATAGGTTAAATTAATAAACTAATCAATTTTATATTAAGGAAACCCCTCTCCCCTCCACTATAAAAGCCACCCTTCACTCCCTCTTTTCCTCACACCTCTCAAGATCCAAGCCTTTTCTAAACTCAACCCAAACACCTTCCCTAGACCTCCCCCATGTCAAAAAGCTTCTGGTCTCATCAATATACCAAGCCTAGCTTCCTTAAGGAGGTTCTCCAGAGGAAGATTCTAAATGTAATTTCTCTCCCTATTCTCCTTTAATTTCCTTTCAAGTTCAAGTTACTTTCTTGATATCTCCCTACCTATATTCAGCCAAATTGTTTTGTAACTCTATTATTATAGATATACTGTATTTTTATGATTCTAATGGGATATTATATCACACCACCCCCTTTCCCTCTTCCTTTTATTTTTTTAAAGAGAACGTTATTCATGTGGTGTTAATTTATCACCTTCAAAAACAACATGCTCTCTTCTACCATTTCTACCTTCAGATCTGGTCATGAAACCGTTTTCATGGTTGAACCAGAATATTTTATATATATTATGTTCTATTTTATGTTCTGGAAATAATATATGGACAAATTACTAAGTAAATGTTAAAAAGAGTTCGTTGTGATCCAAAAACCGCTCAAACTAACCCAAATAATATTCATTTAATTCTTATCTAATGATTCGTCCACATGGATCTAATATAACTCATTATAAAATAATTCAAGCTTCTGTAATATCATTAATAACATGTAATATCAGTTCTGGATATTTACCCATGATCTACCCAGACATCAATTTAAGAATAGAAGTGGACCGTTCAAGAAAACAATGGAAATAAACATCCTCGATCAATGTTTTTAAACTCTATAAGTCATCCAATGGAACATAATATGAAATAATGAAACCAGAAAGAACCCTATTAATGTATAAAAGGTTCTTTAGTTTCTAATTAATGAATATAATGTCATTATACAGGACATTAAAGAGAAGGAGGCATTCGAGTACAAGGTAATGGGAAATCTCGAACCCAATTTTTCTACCTTCGGGTTCTCCCTCTTTCACTGCATTTTTAATATGGTTACTCCTCAAAGATCATTTGTTCATCATTTACATTAATTTTCTTAGATATACATGTTTTTCACTGGTTTTTATGTCCATCAAAATGTTTTCCAAAAGAACTCTTCTTTCAGGATCTCACCTTCTACCTCTCATTCAGGGTTGATGGTTCTTGTATCAAGTGTGTTGTTCCCTCTTTATTTTGGGAACCCAAAGCTTATGGATGTGTTATTATGAGATGAAACCCATTCCTTTACATGGGTTATTTATTTACATGTTTGATATGTGTTCTATGTGGCAAGAATGATAATGATAATGTTATGATGTGACGGGTGCGCCCGAAATTATATAGCGCTCCAATGCATTGGGTAAAGTGATGAATCTCATGAGTGAATGTGAAATAATGTGTGACCAATATTCTAGATTTTTTCAAAAGTATGTGTGGTAGTTAACCACTAAGACATGA
Source organism: Viscum album (assembly GCA_963277665.1). Classification (NCBI taxonomy): domain Eukaryota; kingdom Viridiplantae; phylum Streptophyta; class Magnoliopsida; order Santalales; family Viscaceae; genus Viscum; species Viscum album. Next base: position 1,001,477,046 of record OY728128.1, on the reverse strand, counting down.
TGTTTCATTTTTATGCATGGCCACATTTCAAGTTTATTGTTTATGCTCCTCTCAGGTTCGTGATCTTTTACCTATGTCACGATTATGTTCACCCCATGATGTATTGTTCTTATCTATCCTTTTACTAGGCTTCAAGCTCACCCCTTTTGATGTATATCCTCAGGTGGCTACATGTAATAAGGAGAGGAAAAGTGCTACTAAGAAGCTATATAAGGAGAAATTAAATGAATGATTATGCTTGATGTTGTACTTGTTATGTGTGCTCCTAGTTTGCCCAAGACACTAATCCTCTTGATCCTCCATGTGTAATACTATTATGTTGTTTATCTTTGAAATGATGTAATAGTAATGTAAGAAAAGGCCGGGTCGCTATAGTTGGTATCAGAGTAAAGGATTAGTTAATTTGGGAATTATGATTAGTAAACCCTAGAGAAATCCTCTAGCATAAGAATAAGTACAAACACATACACAAGAACATTCACCTAGGGATCCCATATGTTATGTTTTTTGTACAATTTTTTAAATGAATAAGTTATTCATGAATTGTTTACTTATGTTTTGTTCTAACCTTTTCTATTTTAGAAAATAGTGGGAACCAGGAGAAATCAGGCCAACAACTCTTGCGAGGGCCAATGCAACGATTGCCCGAACGACATCCCCAATGATTTTGGAGATGGATTTCAAAACACCATGGCGATGCTTACCCAATTATCTCAGGTTATGAATAATAACCATAATAATGGGGAACTTCCTCCTTCACCAAAGAGGGAGAAACTAGTAATAAAATTTTTATGAGGCAAAGACCACAGATGTTTTTTGGATCATCTGATCCTCTAGTTGTGGAAAAGTGGGTCAACTCCATGGAAACGATATTTTCTATTCTTCACTGTTCCAAGACGGAGAAGGTGACTCCAGCTGTTTATCTTCTAGATGGATAAGCTGATCAATGGTGGGCTTTGATTAAGAACACCAAGCCATGGGTGGAAATTGAAGAGATGGAATGTGAAGACTTTAAGATAATGTTTCTTAATAAGTACTTCCCAAGAACTCTTCGCACGAAGATGGAGAGAGAATTCATAGAGCTCATGCAAAAAGAAGGAGAATCTGTCACAACCTATGAATAAAATTTCACACAAGGCTCGCAAGGTATGCTTTGGGTTTTGTTATCAACAATGATAGAAAAACTGAGAGATTCTTTAGTGGATTAAAACCACATCTTTGAAAGGATCTTGCAATTCGAGACTTTGTGAGTTATGAAGAAGTTTTTTGGTGTGCTCTCAAAGTGGAGATGGAGTTTGGAGAATGGTCCCATGGCTATGGTGATAAGAAGATAAAGATGGAGTTTCAAGCCGATGGATTTAATGAAAAAGTTGGGAAGAAAACACAACGACCCACATGCCAAAAATGTGGGAAGATGCACCATGGGAACTGCCTCAAAGGGACGGGGAAATGATTCAAGTGTGGGAAAGAAGGACACCTTGCGCACGAGTGTCGAAATGACATGAAAAGGAAGGATAATGTAGCCGATTAAAGGAGATAACCACTGGTGGTTCAATGCTACAATTGTAGGGAGCTAGGGCACTATTCAAACCAGTGCACTAAACCTCGAGCTCTCGAGGGTAATCAGCGCCAAAAACCACCAAAGCCAAAGGATCAAGGGAAGGCTTATGCCATCACTACTGCGGAGGTGGAACATGATAATGATGTCGTACAAGGTACACTTACTATTCACTCAAGAATGGAAAATGTCTTGTTTGATTCTGGTTCTACGCATTCCTTTATATATTGCATGTTTTCTAGAACTAAAGAATCGAAGCCCTGAACCCTTGAAGTAGAGATATCTGTAAAAATACCAAGTGGTGCAATCATTGCAACCCAAGTGTTTGACGCTTCTCCGGTTGACGTATGTTGGAAGATTCTTCCAACAAATCTCGTAATACTTCCCTTGGTGTAATTTGACGCTATAATTGGAATGGATTGGCTCTCGTTATATAGAGCACATATCAACTGTCAGGAAAAGGAAATATATTTTCATATTCTGAACCATACCATTCTCCTCTACAAATGCAAGGATGGTCATGAATCTCCTTTGAGAAATCCTTCAATGGTTTGGGTGTTGATTCCCTATGATGAAGCATACCTCGCCCAAATGGTTGAGTCGAAGGAAAGATCCAACCTTAAGGAAATGCCCATCGTAAGGGAATATGACGATGTATTTCCTGAAGAGTTACCTGGAATTCCCCCGGATCGTGAGGTAGAGTTCTCAATTGAACTCATACCCAGAGATACTCCTATCTCGAAGTGCCCCTATTGGATGGCTCTTATCGAACTGGAGGAGTTAAAGAAGCAGCTGCAAGAGCATCTGGACAAAGGGTTCATACGCCCTAGTGCATCACCTTGGGGTGCGCCAGTGCTCTTTGTGAAGAAGAAGAATGGAACCATGCGGTTATGTATCGATTATCGGGAACTCAACAAGATCACCATAAATAACAAGTATCCTCTCCCAAGGATTGATGACTTCTTCAATCAGTTAAGAGGAGCTCAATACTTCTCAAAGGTGGATCTTCATTCTGGATATCATCAGGTAAAGGTGAAGAAGGAAGATATTCAGAAGACTACCTTCCGTACAAGGTATGGGCACTATGATTTTTTGGTGATTCCCTTTGGACTTACTAATGCCACTGCAATCTTAATAGATTTGATGAATAGAGTCTTTAGACATTACCTTTACAAATTTGTGGTAGTGTTTATCGATGATATTCTCATCTACTCCAAGAGCAAGGAGGAACATGAAGAACATCTAAGACTTGTATTGGTGACATTGAGAAAGGAGAAGTTGTACGCCAAGTTCAGTAAGTGTGACTTTTGGATGAATCATGTCATGTTCTTGGGACATGTTATCACAAGCGAGGGAATTTCTGTGGACCCTTCAAAGACTAAGGTGATTGAGGAATGGAACAAGCCCTCTAGTGTCATAGAAATCCTTAGTTTTCTTGGATTAGCGGGGTACTATCGACGTTTTTTGAGAAACTTCTCACGATTGTCAAGCCCGCTAACTAAGTTAACAAGGAAAGGGGTAATGTATATCTGGACGGTTGAATGTGAGGGAAGATTCAAGGAGCTAACGAGAAGGATGATCACTGCACCTGTACTCACACTAACGAAAAGTGGAGAAAGTTTTGTGATATACAATGATGCTTCAAAGAAAGTCTTGGTTTGTGTACTCATGCAAAAAGATAATGTGATAGCCTACGCCTCACGAAAGTTGAAGATCCATGACCAAAACTACCCGATGCATGATCTAGAGCTGGTAGCCGTGATTTTTGCCTTGAAAATATGGTGGGACTACCTTTATGGCGAGAAGTGTGACATATACACCCACCACAAGAGCCTAATGTATATATTCACACAAAAGTAGATCAACATGCATCAAAGGAGATGGTTAGAGATAATCAAGGATTACGATTGCTCTATTCACTATCATCCTGGGAAGGCAAACAAGGTAGCTGATGCTCTAAGTAGGAAAGAACCTACTACCCTATCCATGTTGAGCATTGAGAAAGACGCTATCTTCTTGGATATGCAAAGGATGGATTTGGAAATCATAAGGGCAGAAGATAAATCCTACCTTGCCCAAATGATTGCGCAACCATCCATCCAAAAGAATATTAAGGTATCACAACGGGATGATGTGGAGATACAAAAGATGGTGAATGCATTAATGAAAGGGAAGCTGTAACACCCCGAGATTTTATGAAAAATATTATTTTAATTTCATTAATGTCTTGTGTTGTATTCTACACCAAGATTAACTTGCTCTATACGCAACACCGTATTAGCTTGCAGTATATGCCACACTAGTCTTGGACCGTGTTACACACAATTTTGATAATAGTTATTCTACGCAACATTGAGTATATATATATATATATATATTAAATTATAAATGAAATGTGGTTGGATTATGTTATACAAAACAATGAAGGACTCTTTCACAACATGCAACCCTGACTTGGCTTGCATTACACGCAATCATGACCTTCCTCGATAGCGTGTGTTGTACGCAATACCGGTTTTTAATAAACAATGATATATTATTATAATATTGTCATGAACTAGCCGTTATGAATTTTATTAACTAAATTTTTAATTTTATAACATTATTATTCATCTTACACATTTTCTAGAACATGGTATAAGAACAAAATAAAATTTTCGGGTAAAATAAGTATTTTTTAAAAAATTGCAGTTTTGCCGCCTTTTGATGGTGCACCCTCTGTAAATCTAGTTTTTGACATGTTTAAAAGTTCAATTTGACAAAATAAAATTATTCTATGGAATCAAGAAATAAAAATGTACTTTGGATAAATTTTTCATATAATTCTGGTAACTTTCACATTTTAATGAATAGTAAAAACACGCTATATTTTAATTAAAAAGAACTTTTTTCATCGTAATATATTATGTGGTTAAATTATAATATTGAATGGTTTTAAAGTATAAATAGAATATATTTTAACCATTTAATATAATTTATGTCATTAGCATTGATTTTACCTTGAATTCGTAGGTTAAATCAATTCAATCTTTTGTAATGTTTTAAACAAAAACCCATTTTTATTCAACAACGGGATTAATTTTAATTTAATTTCTGCAACTTCTGTGTATTGAATTTTAAAAAATGGATTCCATATTTGGAATCAGTGGGTCCAAATTATGTTAATAGATTACTTTTTATTTTTGGGAAATATGAATAGTAACTACGGTAAATTTTATTTACCATAGTTAAAGGTCAATCGGGTAATTAAGGGTAAATATAATATTACCCTAACAAATGTCAAAATCTTATTGGATGACTAAAAGTCGACCCATATCACCTAAGGGTCGGATTAGATTCATTTAATTAAATTTTTTCAATGAAAATAATTTAATTATTATTAAAACCAAAGAATGTGACAACATGTCACTTTCTTAAATCTTATATGCATAATAATTTAAATCTAGTGATAAAAATCATGAATCTTCGAACATGAATAGTCTCCAGAAAGATAATACAGTTATCTACACCATAGGAATTTAATTAGAATTTTTAGGGCTTAAATAATTATCATTTATTATGACACATAGATGATGCAGTAATTGTCTTATTAATGAAATATTGACATAATTGATGTTATAAATGCCCAAATAAATGTAATATGAGACTTTTTATGACTTACAATAATTTTTTAGGTTAATATTACATTTATTGTTTATTTAAGTAACTTGGTTCGAACTTATCATTCTGTTATAAATTTTCTAAAAATCATATACCAAATAGTGTCAAAATTGACATAAAATAGTTTTTAAAACAAATATTTTATTATTAATTGTTATTTTATTCCTAAAAATCTAAGGTTCGGAAAAATGACTTATATAAGATTATATATATTAATAATAAACAACTTGGGGTTCTTTTGGCTTGATTTAGTAAGTTTATTAACCATATAGTGTAAGAAAACAAAATGACACGGTAAAAGTTAAATTATTTATCTTAGAGTTAAATCTAATTGATAAGGGTAAAATAATAACCTAAACTTGTATAAATAATATTGGATGATAGGATTTAGACCCATACCCACCTTAGCATCGAAATAAATCAATTTGGATCTATTTAAACCCGAAATTGACTTTATAATAAAATAATATTTTTAGTTATTCCAAAGGTGCCCCTCTCCTCCCTTATAAAAGGGCACCTCCTCCCTCTCTTCCGCACACATCTTTGAGCCTTCAAGCTCGGCCAACCCCTGAAAAATTCTCTTCTCCACTTCCCTAGTATTATCCTAGAGGTCCTGGTCTTCCTCAAAAAACATCCATAGTTATTTAAGTGGAGGTTAAGTGAAGGCGTGCCAAAAAGAGGTAATATCCATTACCGATCTTTTTCAATTTCTTTCTTCTTCAACTTCTTCTTCTTTAGTTTTTTCATGATAAAGTAATATCATAGGTATTTATTATATAATGATATGTTATTATAAATATGAATCAACTTTAATTAACCTTCTATCCATCCTACGGAAAAAGGAAATCACCACGTGTGCGTACGTACGGAATACCGCCTCTACGCCGTGGTGTAATCTATTTTCCACCACCACCTTACTTGGATGGGAAAAATGGTGTAAATAATAACTATATATGATTATTATAAAGTAATATTGATACTGAAACAGTATACATACACTTCAACACAAGTTCACAATCATGAGAACGATATCATCGCTCGTGCGTACGTACGGACTACCGTCTCCACGACGCGATAAGATTCATTCTCCATGTTAACCATTTAAGAATGATTATAAAGTATATATAAGAAATAATAATGAAATATATGACATTATAAATCTACTGGATTTATGTATACATGTATGTCATCTACTTACTTCCATTCAAGTTAATAAGGAAAGGAAAACAACGTTCATGCGTACGTACAGACTACCGTCTCCATGAACGGTGTGTTTCATTTCATTTATCTATCTATTATATATATATATATATATACTGAATATATATGATATATAAATCATGTTTTATATTCTGTAAGTAAGTAAATAATGATATAATTAATAATAATGTCAAGAACAACAAGTCCAAACACCTACGATAAATGAAACGATTTTACCCAAAATGCTTCTTTAACATGGAATTTACAAAAGAACGGGTAATATAAAGTCATAAGTGAACCATATATGATATCATGACAATGATTATGATTCTGTAATAAGTTAATGACATTATTTAAATCATTATACAGGAGTTTCGGATATGTACAAATCATATCGGACATAAGGTAAGGGAAATATCACAATCTCATTTTTATCCGAGATTGTTTATACTTCGGTATTTACTGGGGTGTATTTTATAATCCACATCCATGTTTCCTCAAAATGTAATATTTATATCCTTATACAATAGATTATATCCAATTTTACCCTTCGGTGTGTTTTTAGTAAATGATATGAAAGGAATCTTTTGTCGTTTTTCGTACGAGGTACTTTTTGACTTTTCCGACAGAAGTACGAGAAGAATGTTTTTTTTAACTTAAACGGAACGAATGGATTTTTACGGTTTTATAAAGCCTTATTTTCATGAAGCTTCCTCCAAAAGATTTCATGACTATTTTCAATAAAATCTCTTTCTTTTAAAATTGCATGATGTTTTGTGAAATGAAATTGATTTTGAAGAAGAAAGGATATTTTCCTTAAGAATTCATTTCAAGTGTTTTATCAAAATTATTTTCCATCTAAGATAATAAAGTGTTCTGTTTCTATCCATATTTTTACATTGATTTGACTATGTTGTGATGAAATTATGTTTATGAATTCCTTTATCTTATATGAATGGTTTTATGATGTCATGTTGTTTATGAATCACATTTTTATTACATGGGTTATGAAATGATGTATGATTTATGATTTTGTGGCACACATAAGAATGGTATCATTATGAGATGGGTGGGACCTATATATCCCTCCAATGCATTGGGTAAAGATTTTATATCTCATGAGATATACATGGATGGAATGGTAGGTTATACCGGTTCAGTGAAACAGGACTGAAACGAGGGTGACTCAGTTCATAAAGGGACTTTGTCCACTAAGATAGTCTTGGAAATGAGTCTTGACTAACAAGAAATGATTCTCTATGATTATGTCTGTATTCCACAAAGTTTAATGTTTTATGTTATGATTATTGTGATTACATTTCACTACCATGAGTTATTCCATGTTATGAAATTATGATCTCTTTTACAGGTTAAGATTTCCAAAAGTTATGTGCTTCTGTATATGATGTGATTGATATTTATTTTGTTTACCCTTACTGAGCATTTGAGCTCCCCCTTTCATGTTTTCTTTTCCCCAGGATATAAGGAAAGGTTTTAGGTATAAAAAAGGAAGATCTTTATGGGAGATGTTGAAGATCTTTCACCACGATTAGAAGATTATATTCCGAGTTTCCAAAGACACTAAACTATTACGATCCTTGTGTGTGTGTTTTTGTTATGTACTAAATATTCCGCAAAAGTAATGTAATGTCTATGTACGTTAGGCTTTGGGTCTCTACAGTTGTTATCAGAGGAATGGTTTAGTCATCCTTTGGAAACTAGGACGCGAAAACGTTAGTGAGATCCCTAGAGATATTTCTAAGGTATGTCTAGGGATGTCCCTAAGGATAAGTATACATATAGGATATAGTCCTAGCACTACGGTAACGATCTTAGAATTTAACCTAAGATGTTAGATATTGAAGTTACTCCCACTTTATTTTGATTTTTTCATCTCACACTATTCTTTTTGGGTTTTAGAAAATGGCTGGAAACAAGATGATTCACGATAATTGAGGATATGATGGATAATGTAATGATATTTTTCATAAGAAATCAAATGAAATGGGATTTGGAAGTCCAAACATCATTATTATGTTGAATCATCAATCTCATAATATGATCAATAAAGTATAATTTGGTAAGTTTCCTGACTCGTCTAATAAGAGAAATATGGAGTTTCATGATGATCATAGAGGAAAGAAAGTTCAATTTCCCCTATGTAAATCATGTGCGAAGAGGCATCAAGGAGAATGTTTCAAAGGAACTGGAAGATGCTTTGGGTGTGGAAAAGAAGGACACAAATCCAGTAAGTGCAATGGAAAAGTTTTAGTTAACACCATGTATGAGGTTAATGGTATTGCTACGACATCAACAATGGTTAAATGTTTTAAATGTGGAATGTACGGGCATTATGCAAACCAATGCCCTAAGGGAATGTCTCATGAAGAGAATCGGTATGGTCGTATGGGTAGTATTTTTGTTGATGATGATGAAGAGACTACAAATGATATGTGAGATGATAGGATTGTTGAATCTCGGTCAATGGTTTAAGAAGGTAGTGGAATGATTACATGTTTATCAAGTGTAATGTTGTACTATAGAATAAAAATACGTCTAAGGATTGTTACACTGTTGTCTTTCCTTAAGTTTTGAAAGTTTATGATGAATGGTATGAGTAACAATGAAAGGTTATTCAGATATTTTTTGGAAAGTGGATGATATACGCATAATGAAGTGATAAAAAGAAAATGAAATGTTTGACAGTATTCATGAGCTCATGATTGATATAAGGACTAAGTGATATCATGGTTTGATTATAAAGAATTTTGAGGATTTTGGTTTGTGGAAAGTGTTAAATTTTAACTGCATTCATGTTTTCACTAAGGTTCAATGAAATACATGATTAAGGCCTTCGAATGATTGGAATGTGACCAACAAGATAGGAATGCAGTATTACGATATATGGGGATAAACGATGGTATTAAATCTCTGGGAATCGTTTTCACTGTGTTATGAGAGTGGACCGAAGTATTTTAGAAAAGCCTAAAGATTGGAATGGATTATGTTGGACATAAGTTAGTATTGATTAAGGATAGAACTTTTGATATTATTTATGTGATGTTATAGTAATGTAGTTTTTGAAAAAGGAAAACCTGCAGGGCGGGCGACAGCCCATCTCGTCGGACAAGGCTGTGGGAATCGAACCCACAACCGAAGTGCGACTGGCCTTTATCGCCTACCACTAGCCTACAGGAAGTCCCTGGTTAGTAGAAACTAGTTTTATTTTTTTAAGAGGTGTGATATATGAAGTATAAGTTAATTTTTGGAACCATATACGATTAACCATAAGATGGACTTATAACTTTTGCTAACCTTTTGTTTGAAAGAGATTGAATGACCCATCATTCTATCACATGATCTGCTAACACTTCACGAATAACAAATTCAACTTCATTTATTTAAGAGATGAAGTGGAAATTGTTCAAGGCACAAACAACAGTGAGATTGTACCAAAATAAAGTAAGTATTTATTCTAATTCAAATTCTTCAACTTTAGGGAAACGATCTTGAAAACCAAAAATGTTGTCCTAGTGCACTTATATCAGATTAATCAGATGGTACCATAGATCATCACAAATTTATGGATTTGTGATTGTTGGATTTTCCATAGCCATGTCCTCTACCACTCTCCATCAGAACAGGATGGTTAGATTTCTCTTCCATGTCCATATTTTCACCTATGTTCTCCTATGTGGATACCCAGTGATTAGTTAACTTGGGTAACCATTATGTTTTATACTTTAGTTTTTAAAGATAAGTTTTGGTATTCCTTTTTACGATGTGGGTTTCTATCAAAGAAACTTTCAAATAGTAAACCATTTATAACCCCGATGAATTTCGAGGGAGAAATTAATTTTAAGGGGGGTAGAATGTAACACCCCGAGACATTATGAAAAATATTATTTTAATTTCATTAATGTCTTGTGTTGTATTCTACACCAAGATTACCTTGCGCTATATGCAACACTGTATTAGCTTGCAGTATACGCCACACTAGTCTTGGACCGTGTTACACACAATTTTGATAATCGTTATTCTACTCAACATTGAGTATATATATATATATATATTAAATGTATAAATGAAATGTGGTTGGATTCTGTTATACAAAACAACGAAGGATTCTTTCACAAAATGCAACCCTGACTTGGCTTGCATTACTCGCGATCGCGACCTTCCTCGATTGCGTGTGTTGTACGCAATACCGGGTTTTAATAAACAATGATATATTATTATAATATTGTCATTAACTAGCTGTTATGATTTATATTAACTAAATTTTGAATTTTAGAACATTATTATTCATCTTACACATTTTCTAGAACATGGTATAAGAACAAAATAAATTTTTCGGGTAAAATAAGTATTTTAAAAAAATGCAGTTTTGCCGCCTTTTGATGGTGCACCCACTGTAAATCTAGTTTTTGACATGTTTATAAGTTCAATTTGACAAAATAAATTTCTTCTTTGGCACCAAGAAATAAAAATGTACTTTGGATAAATTTTTCATATTATTCTGGTAACTTTCACATTTTAATGAATAGTAAAAACACGATATATTTTAATTAAAAACAACTTTTTTCATCGTAATATCTTATGTGGTTAAATTATAATATTGAATGGTTTTAAAGTATAAATATAATATATTTTTGCCATTTAATATAATGTATGTCATTAGCATTGATTTTACCTTGAATTCGTAGGTTAAATCAATTCAATCTTTTGCAATGTTTTAAACAAAAACCCGTTTTTATTCGACAATAGGATTAATTTTAATTTAATTTCTGCAACTTCTGTGTATTGAATTTTAAAAAATGGATTCCATATTTGGAATCATTGGGTCCAAATTATGTTAATAGGATACTTTTTATTTTTGGGAATTATGAATAGTAACTACGGTAAATTTTATTTACCGTAGTTAAAGGTAAATCAGGTAATTAAGGGTAAATATAATATTACCCTAACAAATGTAAAAATCCTATTGGATGACTAAAAGTCGACCCATATCACCTAAGGGTCGGATTAGATTCATTTAATTAAAATTTTTCAATGAAAATAATTTAATTTTTATTAAAACCAAAGAATGTGACAACATTTCACTTTCTTAAATATTATAAGTATAATAATTTTAATCTAGTGATAAACTTCATGAAACTTCAAACATGAATAGTATCCAGAAATCTAATACAATTATCTACATCATAGGAATTTATTTAGAATTTTTAGGGATTAAATAATTATCATTTATTATGACACATAGATGATGTAGTAATTGTCTTATTAATGAAATATTGACATAATTGATGTTATAAATGCCCAAATAAATGTAATTTGAGACTTTTTATGACTTACACTAATTTTATAGGTTAATATGACATGTTATTGTTGATTTAAGTAACTTGGATCGAACTTATAATTCTTTTATGAATTTCATAAAAATCATATACCAAATAGTGTCAAAATTGACATAAAATAGTTTTTAAAACAAATATTATATTATTAATTATTATTTTATTCCTAAAAAACTAATTTTAGGACAAATTACTTATATAAGATTATATATATTAATAATAAACAACTTGGGGTTCTTTTGGCTTGATATAGTAAGTTTATTAACCATATAGTGTAAGAAAACAAAATGACACGGTAAAAGTTAAATTATTTAACTTAGAGTTAAATCTAATTGATAAGGGTAAAATAATAACCTAAACTTGTCTAAATCCTATTGGATGAGAGGCTTTCGACCCATCCCCACCATATCCTCTAAATAAATCAATTTGGATCTATTTAAAACCTAACTTGACTTTATAATAAAATAATATTTTTTGTTATTCCAAAGGTGCCCCTCTCCTCCCTTATAAAAGGGCACCTCCTCCCTCTCTTCCTCACACAACTTTGAGCCTTCAAGCTCGGACAACCCCTGCCAAATTCTCTTCTCCACTTCCATAGTATCATCCTATAGGTCCTGGTCTTCTTCAAAGACCATCCTTAGTTCATTAAGTGGAGGTTATGTGAAGGCGCGTCAAAAATAGGTAATATCCATTACCGATCTTTTACAATTTCATTCTTCTTCAACTTCTTCTTCTTTAGTTGTTTCATGATAAATTAATAACATCAGTATTTATTATATACTGATATGTTATTATAAATATGAAACCACTTTAATTAACCTTCTATCCATCCTACGGAAAAAGGAAATCACCACGCGTGCGTACGTACAGAATACCACCTCCACGTCGTGGTGTAATCTATTTTCCACCACCACCTTACTTGGTTGGGTACAACGGTGTAAATAATAACTATATATGATTATTATAAAGATATATTGATAATGAAATAGTATACATACACTTCAACACAAGTTCACGATCATGAGAACAATATCATCCCTCGTGCGTACGTACGGACTACCGTCTCCACGACGCGATAAGATTCATTCTCCATGTTAACCAGTTAAGAATGATTATAAAGTATATATAAGAAATAATAATGAAATATATGAAATTATAAATCTACTGGATATATGTATATATGTATGTCATCTACTTACTTCTATTCAAGATAATAAGGAAAGGAAAACAGCGTTCATGCGTACGTACGGACTACCGTCTCCATGAACGGTGTGTTTCATTTCATTTATCTATCTATTATATATATATATATATGGAATATATATGATATATAAATCATGTTTTATATTCTTGAAGTAAGTAAATCATGATATAAGTAATAATAATGTCAAGAACAACAAGTCCAAACACCTACGATAAATGAAACGATTTTACCCAAAACGCTTCTTTAACATGGAATTTACAAAAGAACGGGTAATATAAAGTCATAAGTGAACCATATATGACATCATAACAATGAATATGATTCTGTAAAAAGTTAATGACATTATTTAAATCATTATACAGGAGGTTCGGATACATACAAAGCATATCGGACATAAGGTAAGGGAAATATCACAATCTCAGTTTTATCCGAGATTGTTTATACTTTGGTATTTACTAGGGTGTATTTTCTCATCCACATCCATGTTTCCTCAATATGTAATATTTATATCCTTATACAATAGTTTATATCCAATTTTACCCTTCGGTGTGTTTTTAGTAAAATATATGAAAGGAATCATTTGTCGTTTTTCGTACAAGGTACTTTTTGACTTTTCCGACAAAAGTACGAGAAGAATGTTTTTTTAACATAAACGGCACGAACGGATTTTTACGGTTTTATAAAGCCTTATTTTCATGAAGCTTCCTCCAAATGATTTCATGACTATTTTCAATAAAATCTCTTTCTTTTAAAATTGCATGATGTTTTGTGAAAAGAAATTGATTTTGAAGAAGAAAGGATATTTTCCTCAAGAATTCATTTCAAGTGTTTTATCAAAATTATTTTCCATCTAAGATAATAAAGGGTTCTGTTTCTATACATATTTTTACATTGATTTGACTATGTTGTGATGGAATTATGTTTATGAATTCCTTTATCTTATATGAATGGTTTTATGATGTCATGTTGTTTAAGAATCCCATTTTTATTACATGGGTTATGAAATGATGTATGATTTATGATTTTGTGGCACACATAAGAATGGTATCATTATGAGATGGGTGGGACCTATATATCACTCCAATGCATTGGGTAAAGATTTTATATCTCATGAGATAGACATGGCTGGAATGGTAGGTTATACCGGTTCAGTGAAACAGGACTGAAACGAGGGTGACTCGGTTCAGAAAGGGACTTTGTCCACTAAGATAGTCTTGGCAATGAGTCTTGACTAACAAGAAATGATTCTCTATGATTATGTGTTTATGCCACAAAGTTTAATGTTTTATGTTATGATTATTGTTATTACATTTCACTGCCATGAGTTATTCCATGTTATGAAATTATGATCTCTTTTACAGGTTAAGATTTCCAAAAGTTATGTGCTTATGTATATGATGTGATTGATATTTCTTTTGTTTACCTTTACTGAGAATTTGAGCTCACCCTTTCATGTTTTCTTTTCCCCAGGATATAAGGAAAGGTTTTAGGTATAAAAAAAAGGAAGATCTTTATGGGAGATGTTGAAGATCTTTCACCAGGATTAGAAGATTATATTCCGAGTTTCCAAAGACACTAAACTATTACGATCCTTGTGTACGTGTTTTTGTTATGTACTAAATATTCCGCAAAAGTAATGTAATGTCTATGTACGTCAGGCTTTGGGTCTCTACAGAAGCTGCAATTGTTCCATATCGACGATGGTGGTGTGATTCGGTTTGGAACGCGTCTTTGTGTGCCTTCATCACCCGGGATAAAGAAGGAGATATTGGATAATGCACATAGCTCAACTTTCTCTATCCATCATGGGAGTACCAAGATGTATCGTGATCTCCGAGAGAACATCTGGTGGGATAACATGAAGAAGGAGATTGCGGAATATATATCAACGTGCTTGGTATGTCAGCAAGTTAAAGCAGAGCGACAAAAGTCCAAAGGTATGATGCAGCCATTGCCTATACCCATGAGGAAATGGGAAAATGTTACTATGGACTTTATCACGGGTCTACCGAAAACATCAAAGGAAAATAACGCGATATGGGTTTTGGTTGATCGACTCACCAAGACTGCCCGTTTTATCGCTATTCGGGAAGACCTCTCACTTGAACAACTTGCAAGGTTATATGTGAAGGAAGTAGTGAGATTGCACAGTGTTACACTCTTGATTGCCTCTGGCCATGATCCAAGGTTCACATCTATGTTTTGGAGGAGCCTTCAACATGCTTTGACTACTATGTTAAATTTCATCACGGGCTATCACCCCCAAACTGATGGCCAGTCTGAAAGGACTATTCAGACAGTTGAAGATATGCTAAGAGCCTGCTCTCTTGAATTCAAAGGTTATTGGGATCAGCATCTCTCATTGGTTGAGTTCTCATACAACAATAGCTTCCACTCGAGTATTCAGATGTCTCCGTATGTAGCTCTTTATGGGACGTGATGTAGAACTCCAACCTGTTGGGATGAAGTTGGAGAATTAAAGCTACTTGGTCCCGATCTTGTTCAAGAGATGACAGAGAAGGTTCAAGTCATCCAGAAACACATCAAAGCTGCTCAATGTCGGAAAAAGAGCTATGCTGACAACTGTCGAAGGGACTTGGAGTTCGACGTGAGAGATAAAGTCTTCCTTCGAATATCTCCATGGAAGAGAGTCATGTGATTCGGGAAGAAAGGGAAGCTAATCCCAAGGTACATTAGCCCCATTGAGATCCTTGACCGCATAGGAGTTGTGGCCTATTATCTGGGACTTCCACCGAATATTGCCCAAGTTCATGATGTGTTTCATGTATCACTACTGAGGAAGTACATACCAGACCCCCCACATATACTAAACTCAGAGGTGGTACAGCTGGAAGATGATATCTCCTATGAGGAGTAGCCGGTAAAAATTATGGACCGAAGTGATAAGGTTCTACGCAACAAGACAACCTGCCTTGTCAAGGTTTTGTGGAGGAACCATAAGTTTGAGGAAGCAACTTGGGAGCCAGAAGAGGCAATGAAGGAGAAGTACCCTCACCTTTTTGTGTAAAGTGAAATTTCGGGGGCGAAATTTCTTAAGGAGGAAAGAATGTAACGACCCAAAGTTTTTCAATGGAAAATTCCCTTCTTATATTTATGTCATAAAAACACAAAATAATGAACTACGATGTGATAAGTGACCTTTAGACATAATTTTGTCACCCCTATGTTTGGAATTTTAAAAATCCGACATACACGGTTGTGTTCAAGATAGTTTTTAGAGTCTAATGAAACAAAAATAATTTTTGTTGAATAGTAACCTACCCTTATGAATAGTAACCTACCCTTATGAAGGGCAATATGACCCTTATGAATAGTAAATAATAGTAACATTAACTATGAATAATAAAATAAAATTTAGACAACTTAGAAAGTAACAATTTGGCCTTAGTAAACATTTTTGGTATTTTATAAGACATAAATAAATAATTATAATTATTTAATTAATTTTAAAGAATATTTATTCCCCTGAAATGTATTCATTAATTATTGAATCAATTTCTAATAGTTTTTAGATATTTTTATAAGACCCTACGTAATTTTTGAAAGAACTACAAAATCAGTTTTAATTTTAAAAACTGTTTTTTAAAGTAAATTATGATTTTAATTAAATATTAAATTAATAATATTTAGAAAATTATTTT
Source organism: Viscum album (assembly GCA_963277665.1). Taxonomy (NCBI): domain Eukaryota; kingdom Viridiplantae; phylum Streptophyta; class Magnoliopsida; order Santalales; family Viscaceae; genus Viscum; species Viscum album. The sequence continues at coordinate 1,001,460,408 of OY728128.1, read as the reverse complement.
TCAAAAATGAATATCATTTTTGGATTCTACACGTCGAAAAATTTTTGGGGTAATGTTTTGGGAATTTTCGGAGACACTTGAATTTTTGGCGAATAGTAGAATACATTAATTTACCATATAAATACATTTTAATTAAAACCCACTATTCCTGACATCACAAGTGATGTAAGAACCCAAATCCAGAAATCACATGTATTATTTACTATTCTTAGTCATCCAAGACTCACTATTCCTTGTCTTAGGTGAAATTAATAAACTAATCAATTTTATATTAAGGAAACCCTTCTCCCCTCCACTATAAAAGGCACCCTTCACTCGCTCTATTCCTCACACCTCTCAAGCTCCAATCTGTCTCTAAAGTCTGCCCAAACTCCTTCCCTAGCCCTCCCCCATGTCCAAAAGGTGCTGGTATCATCAAAATACCATGCCTAGCTTCCTTGAGGAGGTTCTCAAGAGGAATATTCTAAAGGTAATTTCTCTCCCTATTCTCCTTTAATTTCCTTCAATTCAAGTTCCTTTCATGATATGTCCCTACCTATCTTCATCCAAATTGTTTTGTAACACCATTATTATACATATACTGTATTTTTATGATTCTAATGGGATATTATATCACCCCACCACCTTTCCCTCTTCCTTTTATTTTTTTAAAGAGAACGTTGTTCATGTGGTGTTAATTTATCACCTTCAAAAACAACATGCTCTCTTCTTCCATTTCTACCTTCAGATCTAGTCATGAAACCATTTTAATGGTTGAACCAGAATATTGTATATATATTATGTTTTATTTTATGTTCTGGAAATAACCTATGGCCATATTACTATGTAAAAGTTAAAACGAGTTCGTTGTGATCCAAAAACATCTCAAATTAACCCAAATAATCTTCATTTAATTCTTATCTAATGATTCATCCACATGGATCTAATATAACTCATTATAAAATAATTCAGGATTTTGTAATATAATTAATAAAATTTAAAATCATTTCTAGATATTTACCCATGATCTACCCAACCATCTATTTAAGAATACAAGTGGACCGCTCAAGAAAACCATGAAAACGAACATCCCCGATCAATGTTTTTAAACTCTATAAGTCATACAAAGGAACATAATATGAAATAATGAAACCAGAATGAATCCTATTAATGTATAAAAGGTTCTATAATTTCCAATTAATGAATATAATGTCATTATACAGGACATTAAAGAGAAGGAGGCATTCGAGTACAAGGTAAGGGGAAATCTCGAACCCAATTTTGCTTCCTTTGGGTTCTCCCTCTTTCACTCCATTTTAGACATGGTTACTCCTAAAAGATCATTTTTTCATCATTTACATTACTTTTCTGGGATATAAATGTTTGTCACTGGTTTTTATGTCCATCAAAATGTTTTCCAAAATAACTCTTCATTCAAGATCTCATCTTCTACCTCTCATTCAAGGTTGATGGTTCTTGTATCAAGTATGTTGTTCCCTCGTTCTTTTGGGATCCCAATGCTTATAAATGTGTTATTATGAGATGAAACCCATTCCTTTCCATGGGTTTTTTATATACATGTTTGATATGTGTTCTATGTGGCAAGCATGATAATGATAATGTCATGATGTGATGGGTGCGCATGGAATTATATAGCGCAATATGAATGTTTAAATGTGACGGGTGCGCCCGGAATTATATAGCACTCCAATTCATTGGGTAAAGTGATGAATCTCGTGAGTAAATGTGAAATTATGTGTGAAAAAGATTCTAGCTTTTTTCACAAGTATGTGTGTTAGTTAACCACTAAGACATGATGTTTCATTTTTATACATTGCCACATTTCATGTTTATTGTTTATGATCCTCTCAAGTTCATGATCTTTTTCCTATGTCATGATTATGTTCAAGACATGATGTATTGTTATTATCTATCCTCTTACTGGGCTTCTAGATCACCCCTTTTGATGTATATCCTCAGGTAAATATATGTACTAAGGAGAGCACAAGTGTTACTAAGAATCAATAGAAGGAGAAATTAAATGAATGATTATGCTTGATGTTGTACTTGTTATGTGTGGTCCTAGTTTGGCCAAGACACTAAACCTCTGGATCCTCCATGTGTAATACTATTATGTTTTTTTCTTTGAAATGATGTAATAGTAATGTAAGAAAAGGACAGGTCGCTATATTGGTTCCATGGAAATAGTGGAAATCATCCATTAATATATTTACTTAGGATGGAGTAAAAAATGGGGGAATCATCGGTATGAAATCCACAAACCAGGAGAAGAGTAGATCTTCAATCCGAGCATTCAATCTCGAAGAGTGGTGTTCAGATCACCTTGGAATCCATTCAGAAAGATTTGGAAACACCTATTTTCTATGATGCCTGAGCGAAGGTATAAAAATTGTAGTCCCAGGGGGTTCGAGTGGTTTTAAAAAGTATTTTTAGAATTAAAATCCCATGCGCACGGTTTCCTAGGAAGAGGTGCACAGTTAGAAAAACTGTGCTCCAACCATGAAGACAACACTAACCACGTATACATAGTTGGAAATGTTAGGTCAAATGGTTAGGAAAACTGTGCACCAATCACGAGAACCACTCTATCCAATTTCTTATTCTTGGCATGGTTTGGTCTCACAGTTTATCAAAATATGTGCAAAACGTGCACAACCCACTTTCATTTAGTTTTCCTTAAAAATTCTCCTAATACACCCCCATGACACTAATCCAAGTTAATGGTACTTAATGGTTTTATAAATACAAGAAAAGGTTCTTTATATGACTCTATAAATGACTGGGATCATACACATTATGATTCAGGCCTTATAAATTTCCACGATTTATGGGAAAACTCATGTTTATCATCTCTGATTTGTATGGTATGGTTATCAATTTTTATTCTCATGGTTGAATGCCATTATGATCATGGTATATTGATATATCCATTTTTTCCATTACTTTTTATCTATGATCACCTTTTATATGGTTTTCTTTACCTTTATCTTAATGAAAGGTATTATATATGAAATTTATAAGAAGTGATTATGTTATGAAGAACATATTGGGATGCGACATAGCTCAATTATCCACCTGTTTTTATGCTTCCTTTTTTCCAAATGAACTAACCCTATAGGATTATAGCATGGGATCATTATGTTATATAATTAATATTCATCTATTATAATATAATATTTATGTAAAAAAATTTGGGTATTTATATGGATATTATAATCCATATGGATTAAATGGTTTAAATAAATGAGTATAAGGGGCTCCTATTATATAAGAGGGGAGGAAAAATATGTAATTTCATAATTGATTTTATTGATTTAATGTCACATTGATGGGAAAGTAGATCCAAATAGATACAAATTAAAATTTAGAATAATTTAACATTGAACTATATTAAAAAAATAATATATTAATTGTTGTGGGATGAAATCCAACTATTATCTCATGGTTTTACCGCAGGTAAACTTATATTAACCATAACCATGGAAACACAATTTTATTATTTTTACCATTCAATATGAAAGAATATTACATATAAACTATTAAATTATATTAATTATAATACTAAAAAATATAAAATCCATTTTACTATATTCATTTTATATATGTGGAAGAATTTAATTTTGTGTAAGCGTGCAAACCACAATGAAACCCCATTTTAAAAAATGAATTTTTAATTTGTAAACATAATTTACAGCCATTACATACCTTATAAAAACAATTAAACGAATTCTAAAATGTAATATTGAATAAGTAAAATTTAAACTTCATTAAAACCATTAATAAATAGAGATGAAGTTAATTTTTATCTTAAAAACATATAATGTGTGTAAAAATAGTATTTTTTGTTAATATGTTTCTAAGGATCAAAATTAACTTATAAATAAATTTTTTATATTATTATTCCAATTTTATTAATTATAATATTTTTAATTAAAGAATATCATGGTTAATTTACGATCATAGTCAAAACATAATGGGACATTTCATTGAAATGAAATGAAAATTTTGAAAAAATGGTGTTTTTTATACAATCCAAAAATAGATCTTTTTAATCAATCAAAATAAATCACCCTATGATAATATTTAGATAATTTTTTTAATTTTTTTATTTCCATAAATAATACTTCTAATAATGTTATAAATTAATTCAAATTATCATGTAAAAATCATCAAAAAAATCATTTCTGAACAAAAAATATTTATCAAGCATCAATTAACACTATTAAAAATTGAGTATTTAAATATTCTAATTTTATCAATACATTTGAATTAATAAAACACTATAAAAATATTTTTAATAATGAGTTATTTAATATTCATTCCATCTAATTCAACAACTAGTTTATAAAAACATTACTATATTGTAGTTTATATAGACTCAGGGTTCTGTGTATGGAAAACTATGGAATAAATCATGTTTTATTTTGATGAAATTAAATATAAAATATCATGGTGTTAAAGTAACTGTTAAAATAAAAAATTATAGTTACAGGGTTCTAATAAAGGTTATTACTAAAATTATGATCAATTATAATCATGTCATCTCATTAAATCAGTATGTTTTTTCATAAAGTAGTAAAATAAAATATTATTTTATCATACTCCAAAATGGGTAAACTTATTTAAAATGTAAACCATGGGTGGAAACATATCTTTTAAATTATATGAAAGGAAGTGATTTGACTATAGCATATGGTATTTTTTTTTGAAATCATAAAGAGTTTTATTTTAATGATCTTATAGAGAAATAGGTTAAGATATTCCCCAAATCAATTAGGATTGATGTAATTTTTAATGGAAGTATGGATAGATATTTATCCAAATCTAGAGAGGTTAGATAAATAGATATAGTATTATTTTTTTTGTTTTAATATGTAGAAACTATCTATGAATTTTAATTCTAAGAATGGTTGTTCGAATGCCTCTTCTTCCAATTTCATAAATTGTAGGACTCACAACCCTAATGAATTTTTCTTTTGTTTATGACCGTATATTATTTTATCAAGGTAACAAAAAAATATTTAAATTTCTACAAAAATATTAAACACTAGGAATAAGGGTTGGGAAAATTTTCATTGGTCTAAATCACATATTTTGTTTCACATGGTATTTCCATTAAGAAGGAATTTTCCTATAAAAAAAACTAGACATTATATAAGACTATCTTCCCTTAAATTACATTGGTATAAACCCTTTCAAGGAAAGGCCGAAAACCTTATACTTTAATGGAATTATTTTTGGTAACAAACACACTCAGAAGTTAAATATTTCATTATCTCTCACCCATATCTGAGCATTTTATCATACCACCCTTTCTTTGAATTTTTATTACAATCTATTGAAATACATGGGCCGTAAAGCTTACAATATTTATATATTTAATGAATCTCATTTATATAATTCTACAAGGATATTATTAATTGATAATTTGTATATTAATAAATTCATGATGGACAATAACATTTAAAGACTAATTTCTTGTAATACGTATTACACAGACTCTTTAGTTTGGTTGGATAGGAGAAAAGTTTCTATAAAATTTTATTATACTAAATGTTGGAAGAATATATTTATTTTAATATCAGATTATTAAACTATAATTTAATTTGTATTTCTCTTAATTGTGACTTTTTGGATCGGTAACTTATTCAATATAAAGACATTAGTATAAGGGTGGATTCCATATCATTGGAACACTATATTAAATCTATATGGAATATGACCATAGGATATCAATACACCCACTATGGGTATATCACTATGTTCATGAAATCTAAAAATGGTGTTCATAATTATAAGTATTTTAAATAATATTTAAATAGATAGAATCTTGGTAATATTGAATTTTATTAATTAATTTAATAAAACAATTATCTAACTATGAGTCTAAGATAGAGTAGGGGATTAAGGAATAAGAAAATATGAAAGGGAATAAGCTGGATCATAGTCATAGTAATGAGGATTAGGTTACATATCGACGGATTCATCCTCAATGATTTAGTCATGAATATATAACTAATGTAGAAAAGGATGGGGTATGTCCAAGATGAATAGGTTGATAAATTTTAGGGTGAATATTTAATTCATTACTCTCTAATCTATGGGGAAATAAATAGGTAAAGGGGAATAAATAGAATCTAGGGATGTTTTTCTGACATTCAGGATGATAAATATAATGTTTCTCCCCATAAAAATGATTTACAAGGAAGCTATGAGAATATTCTAGAAGCCCCATTTAAATGATGAATTATTTAAAATAGTCCCTCAATATATGCCATGAAATAGGAATATTTACTCTCAGTTAAATTATAAAATTTTTAATATTTTATAACATCTCGTAACTGAATGCCACTAAATATGTGCTCTGTACCCGGATGGTCACATGTCCTCAAGTGAATTTCCCCAAATGCCAGAATCTTTTGACTAGCAGTGAGGGCCTAGGTTGTGATAGTGGGGAAAAAATGCCCTCATTGGCATAGTGTAACACAATTGAAAATAATATACAACAGTGGTAGCAGTACATACCATACAACTAAAACAAACAATGGAAGATTGATAATAATGATAACCTGAAGTCATAACATACAAAAGATGATGCTTCCTGTCACATTTTCTAAGAAAGCATCCAAAACAGGATACACTACTGTCAGATAAAAAATATAATATTGAGGTCCATAATGAAAAAGGAAAACTCAGAAGAATCCCAAGCCTTGGATTGATGCCATGAATTCCTACTCCTAAACCTAAAATCAAATTCCTGTAGAATGACACTTACCCTTATTGACACTTGCAAAAAAAAAATCTGTTTGGTACCAAAATCATGACCTAAAAAATGTGTAAGAAATAAATCCCAGTAGGAAACCACCAAAGATCTATTCCTATATATTAGTGAGTATATGCAACAGGTAGTGTCTAAAAAGGAAAAGAAGTAAACAATGATGTACTCAATACTAAAGAATCCTACATGTCCTATATACATTTATATTTAGTTCATGTTCACTAAATAATTTAATTACATTGAATTGTAAACATCTTGAGATCCGGCCTTAGCCCAACAATCCCCCTTATCATGTAAGAACAACAAATGTCTTGAAATTCCATCTAAATAGTTATAAGTTAAGACCGAATCAATGATTTTGCTTTGCCATGGAAGATACATCATAAATATTTCCACAAAATATTCATGTCAAAACCATTCACATGCAAAGGAAAACCTAACCACTTGCATAACAAAACCCCAACCATAGTTATAACTAATCCTCGCCCATAAGAATATTTGATCCTCACCCACTGGCATTAAAAAATCCATGCCCGCTGTCACGACACAATATTTCCCATAGGCATATCACCATGTCAACTGCAAGAATATCACCTCATAACCTAATGACATATCACATAAGAAGCACACATGACGATTAAACTATTACATGGAAAACATTGATCAACTCACTTGGGAAATTTATGATATAAGTCGATCATGTAATATAACAATTACAAGTCTTAACAATTTTTTATCAGACATGGTTAAACAATTAATTGAGCAAAACATATTTAAACACCTAAAAAGTGAAAAAGGCCTAACCATAGGTAACCTAAGATGAAATGGATAAACATTAGTTATCATAGAGAAACACAGCCATATGGTGTCCATTAATCATACCCAACAAGCTCAACATGCTTCAATTCATATAATTATTCACCAAAGCATCTTTGTGAATCAACATGGGTAAAAATCACAACAATGAAACAACCAAAAAATGGACACACAACACAATGACAAAAATAACCCACTCGACAATTAGAAAATGTCAAAATACCACCTATGTATGCTCTATAGTAGATAACTCATCCTGTATCAAATCTTGATTTTTCCTGGTTTGGAAAAAATATTAATAATGGACAAATAATGTGAAATATGGATCATAATCCAAAAATCAAATAGTGAAATCACTGTTTTGATTAATCAAGAATGACTAAAAAAGAAATTTATTACTTACCGATGTGGTTCCAATGTGACCAATGATGGGAGAAACAGAGTCCAAACAACTTATAGATCTAAAAAACTATTTTATAGGTGCTTTGGTTCCAAAAACAAAATGAAACGGCTCTGTCTGGAAAATATGATGTTACACCATATTTTATTAAAAATACTAACTGGGAAATTACATGATGTGTACCTGTCTTGAATCCATTTTCTATATTTTCTCTCCTTTATTAAGAATACAGACCCATCTGACCAAGGGACCATCATAGGGATGAAGCCAAAAAATAAAGGTAGAAAACATTTAATCCAAACACAAGATTCATACCTAAAAAGAAGAACCATGTTCTTACAAACATCCCACCTTAAAGTAATTCATCCACAAATTTTCCATCTAAAGGTGGTGAAGAAATATCTGAGAATAAATCCAGCCACTAAACACATACGTCAGCCTCCCACTCCTATGTCTCATCCTTAACACCACTGTGCTGCCATATCACCCGTACTAGAGGAATAAACCAACCTCGTAGAACCATTGTTCTCCTGTCAATGATACGAATCATATTTTCCTCAATGGATAAATCAACCTGAATCTCAATGTTCTTGTGCTGTAAAATGTTTAATGAGATTGAATGATATCGGCACCACTGAGATACATAGAAGACTTTGTTCATGGATTGGTATCTTTTATGTATCTTCAACTGATGTTAATGTGACCCAACTCTCTCCGAAATCACATATGGACCAACATATTGTGATGAAATTTTACCATATCTTCTAATCCTCATATGTCCCAATCTATGTGAAACACATAAAAAACCCAATTCATGGCTTTTAAATCATGAGGTTATCTACAGAGATTGTTATAATATTTTTGATGGGAGTGTGCAATAGCCATCTGCTTTTGAATCAACTAGACCTGCTTAGAAGTTTCATTCACAAGGCATGGTCCCAGTAAAGCTACATCACACACCTATATTCAGAAAAGGAGTAAACAGTGTGGACTATAGTGAATTGCATCATAAGATACCATCTCTATATTCCCTTGGAAATTTTTAATGTAGAAAAACTCAAGCAGGGGGATATGCTTCTTCCAAGATCCCCCAAATTCTAGGATGGATGTTCACAACATGTCCTCTAGCACCGGTATTAGACTCTTTAACTGTCCATTAGTCTAAGGGTGGTATATTGTGCCCATAAGAACTAGTATACACAATGCCCTTAGATTATTCTTCCGAAAATGAGACATGAAGTAGGATTCCCTATGTAAAACGATAGAATGAGGGACCCCATGAAGTCAGAAAACCTCATGAATATATAGATTTCCAATATCATCACCACTGAAGGTAACCTAGAACACTTTTAAGTGATTTAAATTGGTAATTCGTTCAACCACCATCCACACAAAATCATTACCTCTAGGTGACCTCGTTAACTCTGTTAAAAAATCCATCATGAAATCATCCCATTTACAATCCTAAATAGGTAACTACCATAAATGCATATCTTGCTGGTGATGTTCCACCTTCACCCGCTAACAGGTGGAACACCTCGTAACAAAAATATCCACCTCACTCTTCACACATGGTAACTAGTACTGACATCGCAAGTCATGGTACATCTTGGTAACTTTGGGATGCACTACCCAAGCTGAAGCATGACACTCCCACTTTAACTCCTCACGTATGTGCACTGAACCCCAGACAATTCCATGGATACACAAGATCTCATCATCACCTTCCATATAACAGGGAGGTGGATCCTCACCTTTTATAGTCTTTAGAGGACTATGAGCATAGAATCTCATAGGTGCCTCATCATCACTCTTTCCAATAGGTTACAAGTCATAGTTGAGAAATAAAATAAATTATTTCCTTGATTGTCGTGAATATCCAAATGAATCTTTTAAAATAGGGACAAAATCTACCACTCACCACTGGCCTCATGCACTTCCGGTATCTATGTTCTCATAATAAAAGAATCAGCTATTGCATTTACATTCCCAGGTGTGTAGGTAAGCTCAAAATGTATATACTATAGGTATTCCACCCACCTTCGATGTCTAGAATTCATGTCAAACTGAGTAAATATGTATTTGAGGCTTTTTTTGGTCTATGGACACCACAAATCCCCCTCCATATAAATAGATTCTCTAATAGTGCAACACATGTAGAGAAGCTAATAACTCTAAATCGTGGATAGGGTAATTTGTCCCATGAGGCCTCAAATACCGATACCTGTATACCACAACTTGATCTTCCTACATTAGAACTACCCACATCCCAATACCTGATGAATCACAGTATAATATTTACCTATTTCCTTGTCATATCAGTATCAGGACTAGTGTTTATTTCAGCCTCCCCTTCAGCTCTTGAAAGGTTGTCTCACAATAATCCAACCACATAAACATCACATCCTTCTTATTAAATCCCATCAATGAAGTTGATAATCACTATAAATATTATATAAAAATCTTTTAGTACCCAGTTATCGCCATGAAACTCTATATGTCAAATAATTTATTGGGTTGTTCCAATGAAACAATTTCCCTCACCTTCTCTAGGTCCATTTACACTCATATCTCTGAGATAATGTTACCAAATAAGTGAACCGTATCCATCCAAAAGTGGAACTTTGTGAGATTATAATATAAATTATGCTATCTTAGTTTATTAAAAATTATATCAAGATGGCCGTTATGGTCCTGTCGATTTTGAAAATACACCATTATATCATCAATGAAAAAGACCAAAAAAGAATCCAAGTAATTTTGGAAATCTCAGTTCATCAGTGCCATGAAAACTACAGGTTCATTTGGGAGACCAAACGACGTAACCATATACTCATATAGAACATACCTGCTATAAAACACAGTATAATGTATCTCTGTAGTTTGAAGACACACCAGGTGATATCCTAGCCTCAAATCGATTTTAGAGAACACTCGATATTTTCAATGATTACAAATAGGTCATCTATCTGTGGAAAGGGATATTTGTTTTTAACCATTAGATGATTTAGTTTTTGATAGTCCATGCATAGCCTAACAGTACCATTTTTCTTTTTCATAAAAAGGATCAGAGAACCCCACAGAGAAGTACAGGGCTGGATAAACCCCTTTGCCTCTATATCCTCTAAACTCCACTTGAGCTCTGACAGCTCCATCGTGGCCATCCTATAATGAGGAATGGATAGAGGTGCAGCTCTTGGAACTACCATGATCGTGAACTCTACCTATCTCACCGAAGGTAACTGTGAAAAGTCATCCAAGAAAAAAACCATGAAATGATCAACCACTAGAGGGAAATGTTTCTAACATATCCCCTGGTCATCCAGATATAGACTCTAAATCATATATGTCACTCCACCCAACCCACGATACTAGGGTTTAGCTCTTCCTACCAGGACATCCCCTTCACCATTGTGTAGAAACGATCCACCCTTTAGTGACTAGAAACTCACCCTATGATGATCACAATCTACAAAGAATTGAAAATGTACCGACTCAACCATTATATGAATGAAATAAAATCCTATCACATCTAATACATATAAATCCCATAAGAAGTGAAACCCACCAACCTCAAGGGGTACCTACTTACACTGACTCACGCCTACTGCTATTATCCCAAATACAATGTCTAGCATCATAACGTCATCAGAAGAGAAAACATAGAGCTCAATGTTCTCTACAATGGTCACATATATAAAACTATATGAAGCCCCAATGTCAAGGAGTGCAGAAGAAAAAATGGATGCAGCTAGAATAGCACATCTGATAGTAGAGTGTCTTGTATCCAGCTCTTATTAGTTCTGATGCACCGCATTGGTCTAACCGATACCATGACCCTACGACACTTCCTGGTTACCATGAGCCAATCCACCCTCATGTCACTGAATCCCTGGGGTCTAGCTACCACATCCAAGACCACCACCTTGGCCGAAATTCCATAACACACCCCAACCACAAGTCTAATGAGAAGTCATTAACTTTTATCCTGAATGTGGGGTCGGTGTAGAATATCTATCACTAGATGGAGGTGGAAATGCCCTGCAGAAGCACTATAGATGACCCATAGTGCTGCAACCTCAGCGCTCGACTGGGTCCATCCGACACCCAGTCCCATATTCCAAGCATTTCCACACTCGTAGCACCTCAACTAGGAAACAAAAGAAACTTTTTGACTACTATTATATCTGTAAGAAAGCACCACACAATGCTTCTTACTCCTAGTTTAAACAATACCATATCTCGGTTCCTAACCAACGTAGTTCACACCAATACTTTCCCAGAGAGTATGCATAGTAATAAATACCTGATTCATGATGGAATATATAGTGGGAAACCTGAAAATGTTCACCTGTGGTCGAATGTAGTACATGATACCATCCTCGAATCGCCTAGTCATCAATGTCTCATCACCCATTAGAATAGGTGTGAATATTTGAATCTTAGTGAAACATGTAGAGTATTGCATCCCTGACATAGTTCAATACTATATATGTATGAACTCCCAGGATCTATCAACACTCATAATCATGGGAAAATAGTAGTTATAAAATACTGCATGAAAATATCTCCATGCCTTATCCCGATGATGCTCTATCAGAGGGGTGACATCTCACCACCTCTTGGCCAAATCCTGCAGCATATAAGTTAAAATATTGAACCTCCTCTCAAGTGGAACCTACAGATTATCAAAGATATAAATTATGGCTTCCAACCATGACATTGTAGCTTGTGTACCACCATCCTCTAAAAACATATGTGGATGCTTCTCTTGGAATACATGTGTCAGTTGTACCATATGAGTGGTAGGCTGTGGTACTCCCTGGATGGTCCACATAAACAACATGTTTCCTTTTGATTAGATCTTCGACCAAACTTATCTTATGTACGTGATGTGTTCCACATATCAATATTGGAGAAGTACACACAAGAACCCTTAAATTTTCTAAATCCAAATATGGTACCATCGGTGAATGATATTTCATATGAGGAACCCATCACAAGTTCTAAATCTGGATGTGGTACTGTTGTAGAATGATATTTCATAAGAGGAGTAGCTAGTTACGATCATAAATCATCTTGGAAAAGTGATATGAAATATGATAATTAACCTCATCAATGTACTATATTGATATAATATTTTAGAAGATGAATTATGGGAATAAGAGGAGGATATACAATGTTACTACCATCATCTACATTATTATGTGTAATGAAAATTTCAAGGATGAACTTTATAAAGGGTGTAAGATATTAATGGCCAAGGAATTCATAAATAAAATTCCTTTTGTGGTTGAATTAAATGTATTTTTATGTATTACAGTTGGGAAAAACTCATAAACTCAATTAGATTTACTATGTAATACCATGTTTAAAATACCATTAACAATCATAAACACTGATAATATATCCATGTAACAGTGATTAAATAATTTTTATAAATATCGTGTTTTGAGAAATTCAATTGACATAGGAATATGATGTTATGGTATCCACTAGTAGTACGTTACCCAATGAATTCCATTTATCATAACTATAAATGTAGTTAAAATAAATTATATTTTCCTTTGACCAATCCTATATAAATATTCAAAAAAATTTAATAGAAACCATGTACTGTATAAGTTCAAGCTCCTCAAGATCATGGCTCAAACAATGTATGTTGAACCACTTCTAAAAGTCTCGCCATCATACTCTTTACCCTTAGTTTTCTTGTTAGTGTAATAAAGTGATATGTATCATGAACCTAATAAAATGAGAATATATATATATATATATATATATTATTTTCTATAGGATAATATTTATATCATCATAATATTACATCCACATTATAGTTGATTTTGATATTGATAAAACAAAACAAAAAATATATTTTTATATGTTATTCAAGTTCAATTAAGGAATTTATTTTAATTAATTAAAGGGCCTTATTTAATTTATTAATTTATTAATAAAATATTATTATTAAATACTTTTTATTTAATATATATTATCATATAGTATTTTCAATAATTTTTCTTTATTTGGTTTTGAAAACCGTAATTGTCCACAAAAACATAAATATCTTAATAAATATAAATTATTACATTAAATGTGTAAATCACATATTTAAAAAAGTTATTTAGATAATAAAAATATTATTTTTCGAATCAAAACATCTAAATAATCCAATGATTAATTTTTCATAATTTTATAAAACAATTGAATTTTTAGGTAGGCAATTAAATATGGTATAAATATACATTGTGTATTATGACATCATGATAACCAAAATTGATGTGATTAAAATTAAAATTGGAATAAATGAAGATATATATGTTCATATTTTAAAATAATATGATTTTATGTTTATTAGATTTATTATATAATGAATTTATGAATCCTCCAACACTATTAAAATAGTTTAAGGATTTAAATTAATATTTAAAGGTCATGACTCCTACATCACTAGTGGTATTGTTTTAATATGTTTTAAAAAACTCCATATAAAATAATTAAAAGAATTACCCATTGTAAGAAACCATATGGAAAAACCCTATGATGTTTTTTAGTTATGCTAACTTTTTAATGTAGAATCGAAAATAATTTTTTGAGAAATAATAAATAATTCAACACTCATTAATTATAAAAACAAACCCAAGTTTCCATTTATCATCACTAAAAACCCATGAATCACATACCTAATCTTATATCCCCAATATATAGTCCTAACATGTTTTCTCCATTCTCTCGATAAACCCTTCTCTAGAACTTGGAATCACCCTCTCAGGGTAATGGATCTCACACTATCCTTTTTATTTAAGCATCACATTTAGGTTATGTATCCCAATTTACAATTGTTCATATTGTTATTTGTTATTCCACAACCCCTTACTAACCATATAATTTATAAATGATGATATAACCTATAAAATAACATCAAACCCACCCATGAACATTTATATACCCCAGTTATACTGTGATAATTTCCCAGGAATTCCATGAAAAGAATTTGTGTATTGAATATCAGAACCCATTTCAAATAAATCATGTTCACCATTATAATCATATTCATATATGATTTGGTACATACATGTGTTTATTCCATACGCCATGATTTTGAAATAAAATGTGGTGATAAAGGATGCCATTTAGTATTATCTATAGGGCATAAGAATTCCGGTGATTGAAATGAATGTGATATGTGCACTCAAAATTATATAGTGCTCCAATTAATTGTTCAATGTTTTATTCTCATGATGCATCATTCACAGGATTATGAATCGAAACTGATACATCAAAAGACTTTGTAAATCAGGATTATTTGGAATTATTCCTTGAACTTGATTACAATTCTATGATTAAAATTGATTCTCTATTTCTATGTTTCTATAATGCTATCATTCATTATCATGCCTCATTATTGATATTTATCTTTCTCACCCATTTTATGTTCTATTTTTATAACTATTGTCTATAATGCATGACATTCATCTTATTATTACTTATATATTTACATACATATCAATATATCTCACCAAATTATTACGTATGTTAGCACGTTATCCCATGAAGTTTTATATATGACTGAATATTATGCTCATGTTAATGAAGTCCTCAATAATGCTAATGTACCCCTATTTTAAATTATTATGTGACGTGTCTAATTTCCAAAGACACTATACTTAATGATCCTTGGCTTTATATTATTTTTAATACCTTGTAATAATTCCAGAATTAATGAGCTATAAATAAGAGGGATTTTATATGGGATATATTATAAAATTTACGAAAGATGTATGAATTTGAATTATAATCTAATTTGTTAAGGATTTGTTATATTTTTAGTTGAAGGACATTTATAATTTCCCTTTCATAAACATCATATATTTATTTTTACTCATGATATTTATGCCTATTCATAGTTTTATTTGATTTTTTGCACACTATGGAAACTGAATCATGAAAAAAATATTTAAAATGAAAATTTATCTTATTTCAATTTTTGATCGAGTATTTTTTTCCCATGTCAATATTTGTAAAAATTATTTAACAAAATTATTTTTTTAATCAATTTCATTATAAAAAATTAATTTTTCCTTTACGTTTAACATGATTTTAAATTAATATTTTTAATGTTTCCTAGATGTTTCACATTATAATTTATTTACGAAAAAGTAAAATTGAATGATTATTTTTGATGTATATGGAATTAATAGAATTTACCAAAACCATAACCATTTATTAAATTATATAACATATTATAAATGTTTTTGATAGTTTTAAAAATAGAACTATTTATTTAAATATTATTTTATTATTTTCATTATAATTTTTATTCTTAAAAAGCGATAAATTTTTTAAAAACATATATTTTTAATGAAATTATGGTAATATTATTTCTATTTCCAATTCTGTGGTCCTTGTCATTCTCTTGAAATATTCACATCCTCATGACCATATTTAATTGGAAATTACATTTTCATGAATATAAATATTATTTGTATCATGGATATGATTATTTGCAAAAAAGTATTCTATTTCTATAATTAGTGTATTATTATAAATTTTATATGATTAACTGTGTTAATATTGATATTTATTGTCCTTTACTAAAAAATATGATAAGAAATATTATTTATTCAAAATACTGATGATTCAATATTTGAGGAATGCATTGGATATGAAGTGATGGGTGGGTAATATAAATTTAAATCCCCTCAATGCATCCACATGACTCATAAGGAAAACCAACTTTCAATATTTATTAAATGGGGGTTTTCTGTATACCTACACATAAATTAGTCAATTTCATTGTAAGGATATAGTGTTAAAAATATCATTATGTCTCAGATCATAACATCCAACATTATGAAATTTTACTATTGAGTTTATAGTTATTATAATCCACGATAATATTGCACTAATATTATCCAAAGATCTATTTCATGATCTTATAAATGATTAAGTAGATTAAATTTTTTTAGTTATATACGTTTCCATATTTATTATGCCTTATTTACTGTTAATAGTATCTATTATATTAAACCCATAAATATAATTTGATCTCACTCTTATTTTGTTTTACATTCACTATGACATGAATAAGGAATATAAAAATGATATTCAAGGATGCGTATTATTATTTTTTACTATGTTAAAAAATTTCACTTCCAATGTTAAATATGAATCATGAATGTATTTTTATCTTTAAGACTATTAATTTAATATATACTTGGTGAAGTGATCCCTTGTACATTATATAAATGTAATAAATTAGAAACCAACTCAGTGTTACTATATTTATGTTTTTTACAGTTGGTATCAAAGAAAATTTTATAGAATCCTGACATATAAGATTTAGGAACTCAATGATTAGAATACATAACCCTATGAAAGACTATGAATATAAGAATAACTATATAATAATATCACAAAAATTGATAAATTATATATTATGCTATTTTTATATCAAATTCATACATATTAGTATATTGAATGTGGAAGTGGTTTTGGAACCTAAGAATAGTGGGTAGTCTTTCCAAAAGAGTTGGTTGTTTATATATATGTCATCATTCAAGTTCACGTTGAATTACATCTTACTATGAACCTTGTTTGAAACTAGCAAGGGACTTTATTGGGTCAATTAACATTTTCATTATGAACCATTTTGTTGAATGAGAGGATAGAACCTATAGGAAACTATAATATTTAATTGTAAAATGGTGAAATTTTATTGTGTCCTTTTTTGATAAGAATTGGATTGATCATATGTATAAAAATGTATACACCCATTTTGAGGTTTTATGTATTGAGTGCTTAAAATAATTAACATTTTTTTATTTGTTTATGGGAATAAAAACATTTTTTATAATATTTTTTAGGGAAAATTATATGTTTATAATATATGTTTTATAATACACACTCATATATATATATATATATATATGGTATTAAATGGAACTTTGGTTGATAAGAGATAAATTATTTTTATAAATATTATCTGTATATGAAAAATTATATGATTACAGTAAATGAGAATATTTTTTGATAAGAAGGTATTTTATTGGAATAATAATGGTTTAGTTATTGTTTAGAAGAATATGTGATTTTATTATGAAAAAATTATGATTTAGGTTATTTATTGGAATTATTAGTATATTTTTTGAGACTATTTGATTGAGAAAAAAATCGGTATATAACTTTGTGACTAACTACCATTGTATAGAGATAAATTTTAAATTGATATCAAAATAAGATACAATAAAATAATTAATATTATTGGGTCTTTATGATCATCATGAATATTATTTGAATTTTTTTATAGTTAGTAATATATGGAATTATTTAATTTTTTACTTTGGGATCTATTATTGAGGCTTCAGATATTAATATATTATTTTAAAATATAAAGGATTAATCATATTTGTTATTATTTTTTCTTATGTATCCATTTTAGTTTTACATATGAGGAAAAATATTTCCTCGTTTTCTAATCATATAGTTGACTGAAATTTTATTTTAGTTATTTAGGAATGGAAAATTCAACAAGCCCTATATGATTCATTGTTAACGGTGGGTAATTTTTGGAATAGAAATAAATATAGTGCATAAATTTTATGATATTTTCAATCTTGTTGCTAGGTGAATTTCTCATAGTTGTGATAAATATATAAAATTACTTATCAAGAGTAAATACTCAAATTCCATGTTATGTATTCTAAAATAAATTTTCCAGTATGAGTTATATATTTGCTAATGCCGAATATGTTTCCCATTTAAATCCTAAACCATGATGTTCAGATCACATTTTCTTACTATGTTATATTCTGTTTAATAAATTGTATTAAAAATATGGGGACACAATTTATATTAATATGGGAGAATTTAATGCACATTATATTTTAATTTATATTTGCAGTTACAATAAATTCCATGTTTGAGATTGTATGCCACACACAACCCTCTAGCTTAAATGAACTGTGATTCAATATTCATTAAATATAACATTTTTAACCTAGATCTCTGATTATCGGGTATAAATAGGAATAAAAAATTAATAAAATATACATAAAAATTATTTTAATAAAAAAAAGTAATTAAATGAAAAAAACTATAATTTTTTTTACATTTTATACTAGTTTATGAAAGAGAATAAATTAATTTTAAGCTTTAATGTATATTTTCATCAAAAATAGTTCTTATTCAATTTTATTAATGGATATTATAATTAATGTATACAATAGTGATAAATTTTATCTATGAATATGAATACCATTTCGGAAGTCATCATATCAAAAATATATTAGGATAAAATTTGGGTTTTTTGGAATGTTTTATTTTTTAGTGAATATTGAAAAATACAAATTTTATTAAAAACATTCCATTATTTTTATATATTTAAAAATTATCACTTAGTTTTTAATTAAATTGAATATTTAATTAGTATTATTTGATTAAAAATAATCCAATTGATTTCATTGGAATTATATTTATGCTTAATTATTTATAGAAATAGATTTTCATTTTATAAAATATATAATTTTTGGAAAATATTTTTCATCCATTTCTGATTGTTTAATTTTTAATTAATTTATAAAAATTAATTTAATTTAATTTGATAAAATTGATTCAAAATATTTAATTATGAAGTTAAAATGTGTTTAATATATTCTTTTTATTTTTATTCATTTTGAACAGTGTGATAATAAATATTTCATAATGTTATAAAGGTAAAATGGCTTATATTGTGTTAAAACTAATGTGATATGGATTAAAAATAATTAAAAATATGATTTAATTTCATTGGATGATTTTATTATTTCAATAATCATATAAATTATAATACATTACCTTTTTTCAATTTAACGTTGATTATGGACATTATATTAATTTATTTACAGAGTAATTACATAATGTAACATTCCATACATTAGTATCTCTAATATGTTGTGACAGTGATAAAAAGATAATATTTTTGGTTCTAAATGGTTATTTTAAATATTAATTATTTAATTTTAATATTTTAATTTATTTTTAATTTTAAGTAATTAAATATTTACCTTAAATTATTATGCAACACTGAAAATGTATATGTGAAAGTAGTAATAAAATCATGGAAATAATTTTAATAATAACAAATGAATTATAATTTTGATGAATTATATTGTTTAATGATTATTTAGATAAAAATTCCATATTATTAATATTACTAATTTTTTATTATTAATACATTACTATCATCATGTATTTACAGTCAAATTATTTGAATAGTGTCAAAATGATATTTATAAAATTTTATAAAGAATAATATTTTATTAAATTAATTAGAAATCAAAAAAATATAGAATGATGTCAATTAGAATGTAATGTTATATAAAATATCAACCCTTTATAATGTTTTATTGAATTTTTACCATTGATGTTAATTATTAATCCTTTAAGATTGAAAAATACGTTATGATGGTCATGGTTAAAAGTGCTTAACAAAGAGGTCAGTCTAAAAGATAAGAATTAAAATGATTTATAAAATAATATAAACACGTTTGGATAATTAAATAATGAATATAAAATATTTTTCTATAAAACCATATAACTTTAAAAATATTTTTCAGGATTTAGAAAATTTCTATATTATAACATTTCATTTATTTCTAAAAGGGTCCCTCTCCCCGCTTTTAAACGGGGACATCCTCCAATCACTAATTCAAACTTATTGAGAAATTTATCTCTAGAAAATCATATTAAAATATCTCTACAACATCCATAACAACATTATAGTGGTTATTGTCATCCCACAATACTTCCCCTCGAATTTTTAAGAAGATATATAAAGGATATTTCTCTAAGGGAAGGTAATACCATTAACTAATCTCTTTATTTTTTTTATTTTTCCTTTACCAAAATGATTTATTTCCTAAAAATTAAAATTTAATAAAACTAGTATCTATAATTTACATAATGTTTATTATTATAATTTTATAAAATATATCAATCTCTTTCCCCATCTAATGGTAAAGAAAACCATCGCTTGTGTGTATGGAAAACTACTACCTCACAAACCAATGTAATTTTTTTCCCTTCAACTCCTCAAATAGTTAGTAATAATTATGGAACTAATGAATATAAAAGATACTTATAACATAATTATGATTAAACAAATTTAATATATCATATCCTTTCATACCAGGTCACCCATTAAAAATGATTACATCACTTGTATATATGTATGACCTATCGTCATCATGAGGTGATATGATTCATTTTCCATGTCCAAATTTGAAAAATTATTAGGAAAATGTATATAATGAATAAATATTATATTTATAACCTTGATATAATTATTTATATTAAGAAATTACAGTCAATATAAATTAATTGAAACATCCATGATGAAACAAATATGAGAAAACTAAGAAATTATCACTTGAAACAATGATAAAAATGAAATATTATTAAAAAAAATTGTTAAGATGTTATAAGTGGACAGTATATGATATTAAAGATATGTTTATAGTTATTATATATATAAAATAAATTCAAATTTATTATACATGGGGTAACATAATGTTCAAATATGTATAGTCCTGAGGTAAGTGATCTCTTAACTCAATTTCTATTCCTCGTGTTATATTTATAATTAATTGATTATGTTATTCCATGATTATGTGGGAAATAATATTTTATTGTGTACTGTTTTATTTCAAACTAATTTATTCTGTATTTTAATTTTTTATAAATATTAACATTATTGACTAATTATCATAACAACGATATGATCGTTTTAGGGGATTTCAACTTAATTTACACTCCATTGAAGGATATTTTGTACTATAAACCTATTTTATTTTATGTCATGTATATGATTTTATTTTGATGTATTTAATAAGATTTTATATTTATTGATTATTATTAATGATTAAATATATTTCTTCACATTCAAGGGGCTATAATTTTGATGATATTAATGAGTGAATAATTTATTTTATAGTTTTCTTTTTCTGGGATTGCATATAATCTTCATTGAAATATATTTATAATGTATCATTAATAAATTAATATATTTTATAATCCCCTAGATATTTTTGGAATATACATGTTTTCAACCATTATTTACTATTTATTTCACTTGAATCATGTATTAATTGTTTTTTAAAAAATATCGATCATATTTCACTTTTTTGATCGAGTAAATTTTTATTCCATGTCCATAATTTTCAAAACAAAATTAATATGTAATTTTTATTTACACAAATAATTTAGTAATGAAATTTTACATTATCCTAGATATTTTAAAATGTTTTGAAGGATTAGTCATAATTATTATAAAAATTTTTCTTTTTTAATTTCATTATAAATATTGAGAAGGAATGCCTCTTTTATCATATATTATTTTGATGAAATGTATCACCCGCAAAACCATTTTACTATTATTTCACTTATTCTAAAAGTATTTAATATATAGAAAAATAAATATAATTAATGAAAACTTATTTCCAATTTAACATCATACCTCTAGAAGTCCAGAGTTGGTGCCTCACGTCAACAAATTGGCATGATTACAAGGAATAAAATCCTGAAGGAAATAATAGTTTTGTTGTACTGTTAAATTATATATATAGATTATGTCATTTTTATCATGGGAATTTAAAATAAAAAATAATATATAACTAAATTTACTACACAAGATATATTAATTTTATTCCAAGAATTTATCTTCATATCATGAAAATTGAAAATATAATAAGTGTTAGATCAAATACATAGAAAGAGTTAATTACATCGAAAATGATAATGAATCTATAAGTGTAATGAAAATGTAATGGAAGATAAATGAACACACATTCCATTTAATCATTTAAATTAGAATGAAATGCATACATTGATTATGTCATAGTTAAAATCTATTAGATAATAATATCTCAATTCTAAATTATGATAATGTTTAATTATTGGAAGTCATGTATCAATAACATGAACCCCAAGACCAACAAGACCTTTAATAGGAAATTTTATTCATGTGGAAAGAAACCCATCAAATTATATTTCGAAACAAATGCAATGGGTTTTTTTCTAATATATTTTTATCATGAGTCCAATTGGTTAATTTTGTTAATTTCATTAATTGGTCCCAAAAACAAGTCTTGCATCTCCAAATAATTCCTCAAATATCAAATAATTAATTTCAAAATATATTTTTATATGAAATTGTCCCATACCACATTGAAATATTTCAAACATAATACCTATAAAAGATAATAATAATCAAATGAAACATTTAATTATATGAAGATAAAGTGATTCATTATATGAAATATCAAAGGGTTAGTACAACACATAAAATAAATAAGTGTTGAATAAGGCATATCTCAGAGAAATGTACATAGGATGAGAAAAAACCTTACCAATATGTAGACAGTTGAATCATATTCCCAAAAAAATATAGCAAAACATAAAATAAAATTAAGATAGTTATATAATTTATATTATTTTAAGGGGTGGTATATACACCACACAGATAAAATATGCAGTGATTAAGGCATGTATCCCACAGAAATAAATGTTAGATAAAAATTTATTACCATTAACATTCTTATTTTTTTAACATTCTTTAACCTCCTGTATAATTTTTTTATTTTTTTTAATATATTTTATAAACATATCCATATTTATGATATCATATATGATATTATTATAACATTTAATATCCTTTTTTGTAATAATTTGTTACTACGCTTATTTCTGGTGATAAATGCTTCATTTTATTGGACATGTTTTGTCATGTACGTACTATTTCTTGTCCAAATTATATAGTTATATATTCAAAATAATGTTATTAAGGTTATATATATTATATTTATTCATTATATAAATTCATATAATCATTCTATAATGACAAATATTTAGAATGATTCATATCGCATCAGGGAGATAGTATGTTGTACGTACACACAAGAGAGTATCATTCCCTTAATGGTGAAAGGGTAAGAAAGTGTATGTTATATTAATTTTTATTGAATCAATAAAATGTCATATTTATTATATATATCCATTATTTCAATCATTATACCCAAAAAAGTAATGTGGCGATGAAAAGAAAAATACACCACTGTGTTGACATGGTAATCCATCTGTGTGAACACATGGTTCTATTTGTTTGGAGGATGGATAAAAGATGAAATATAGTTAAACATGAATAATAATAAAATATCAAAATATATATGATACTATATTTACCAATTTATTAGTTAAACAACATATAAACATGATGTGTAAGAAGAAATAAACATGAAAAATTTGACAAAGACGATTACTAATTTTATGGTGGACTTCCTTTAATATATTATTATGTGATATAGCGTATGTATTTTTAAAAAATAGGTCCTCTAGAACTGAAAAAATGTTGTTTAGAAGAGAAATGGATATGGGTTGGTTATCATAGATGGCTCTAATTGGTGTAAGGAATGGAGGGAGGAAGAACCTTTTTATAATTGAGGTGAGGGGCACTTTAAAAAATACCAAAAATATTAAAATATAATAGGGATATTATATAGAAAAAACTTAAAAGTGGCCAAAAAAGTATTATATAAATACAATTTTGACCGTATCTTTTCAATTTTATTTTATTTAATGTTATTTTGATTTTTAATTAATTTAATAATATAGTAATTCAATAAAATATAATTATTATCAAGTTTGATACCATTCTTTTAATTTGACATCAAATACAAAAAATGGAAATGTAAAGACCTGGAATTCCCATGGAATTTTTTTCCTTAAAAACATAGGAATTTTTGCGATTCCTCAGATTCTGACGGTGCATGATTCCATGGACCGGTGTGCTTGGAATCATTTTATTAAGTTTAGTTCAGGTACGTTCAGTAAACGTATGTTTGGAATTTTCATAACTTTTGAACCAGTGCTCGGAACTGAAATCTAAGGGCACCGTTGAACTCACAGTGTCGGAGATTGCTTAGCGAGACCTTCACCACAGGTGTGTTTTATCGAGTTTGGATGATATATTTTGGGGTTTCTAATTTATGTAAATAAAAATATTGTGTTCGCAATATTTTTATTTTGTTTTAGTTAGAACCCCCAAAGGGAAGTTAGTAGTGGGGTCCACCACAACATAACCTTCCATGATAGGTTTAGGTGGTGGGGCCCACCCGAATTTAACCACCCATGAGATATTAAATAACGTGGGGACCACACGGGGCCTAACCCCCTAATAATTGGAGGAGAGGAAAACATTCCCAACTCCCCTAATTAATGAGGGGGAGCCCTCTTGATTTCAAAAACACCCCATTAAATGGGGAGAAACTCCCCAACCACTTTCCCCACCTTATTGTGCTAAACCCCACAGTAATTAATTTTTGCGCCAACTCTTGTGTTTTAATAAGGAAGACTATTGTCATCCTCCTAAATTTAATATGACACATCTCATGTTTTAATTAGGGGTGCTGGATATTAATTCTTCTTTTTGAATTATGTGCCAACGTAATAATAGACAAACCCAACTATTAGTTTCATTAGCATAATCCACCTCTTGGTGGATAATTGGAGAGAAAAGCTAGGGAGAAAAGATCCCAACGAAAAACACGAAGAATGTGAACAACACCAGTGACGTCTTCCTCCTTCGACTTACTCACTCGGATCCTTCCGATGTGGAGCATCTTTCCCTCCTCATCGTCGTCATCGAACTGACGCACAAGCATGGATTAGAAGTGTGCGGCAGACGCAAATAATGACAGAATTCTTCGTCTCCTTCTGTGATGCCATCAACAAATGTATAACGACGCCTCGCAATCAAAATGTTGGGGGTTTAATTTTTTTGTGTTGATATTGTAGCCCTTTTCTTACCTTATTCAAAGGATATAAAGGGATTGATGCAGAAATTTTTATTGATCATATTTAATTTATGTTGAGCCTTTTTATATCCTCCTAAACACAGAGGGTTCGGGCCAACCTCACATGGCCCGACACCCTCCAAAGAATTTTCTCTGTGAAGTTATTCAAAGCGGAAACACGACATGGTAGAGAGGCGACGACGATGAAGATGGAAAACAAAGGCTTCTCTACCCGTGGCCTCCATGAACCGCCCGACCCGCACCCCGCCTGTGCCCTACCAGCGGCTCCAACACCCTGCCCACACCCCCGGCGAGCTGCCCACTCACGGCCGGAACACTGCTTGTACCCACGGCGCGATGCCCTACCCCTGCTGGCAGCCTACCCGGTGCACCCGCGCCCTGCCGTGGCCTAGTCAGCACCCTCCCGCCCTGTAACGCCCTTCCTGGTGCACCCGCGGCCTGCCGGTGATCAGCCGGCCTGCCTGCACCCCGCGTAGCCTACCTGCTTGCCTCCCGGCCAACCAGCTTCCCATGCCGTCCTGCGGCTTCCCCCGCGGTGTTGCTGGCCGAACCGGCCCAGTCTCCCAGGCCAAGTTACTGAGCCGCCTACATGGAGACTACCAGGCCGAACCACCCTCATGGTCAGCTAGGCCAGCCCGAGAGGACCGAATCAAAACTTAGCAGACTGACCTGCCCAATGGGCCAGGTTAGACCCAGCGAGTCTGACAGGGTAGACCCAAACCGGGTCGGCACAGACTGTTTTGGGTCGAGTTGGTCCATCTGGGCCGGATCAGACCTGTTCCCATTACTGACCCATTACCTTCTTGGGACATATATTTCGCACTGGACATCCATTTGACGAATAGTTAGTGGCTCCATTATTCTTTGAGCATAGTCATACCATTGAGTATACCCCACTAGAGTTCGGGGTGTAGTAGTGTTACAGTCAGGATGGTTCGTAAATGAATCCAACTGGGCTCCCAAGACTAAAAGGCTAATAACCCACTGAACAAGCCTTCGATTGTCGTGTCGTCTATTGCATTGAGACCCCTATGATGTGGCGGTCCTTTGAGATACTTGTACGTGATACTTATTGTCACTTGGATTATCGACTTGTGACTCATGGAGAAGACCCTCCTTATGACAAGCAAGCAAATTGAAGAGACCTAGTAGCTGACTGAGAGTTGACGACTACTGATTGATCGACTCAGAGTGATTCAGATGGCCTAGTAGGGAGTGCTTGGTTATAGCAACAGACCCATGATGGAGGTGTACGTGGTTGTAGAGGCAGACCCGTGGTACTCAATAGAAGAAGTACCTCTGTAGGCTATGAGGGGGGAGTGCTTGGTTGTAGTGGCATACCCATGGTGATAAGCGCTTGGTTGTACTAGTAGGACCATAGTACTAGACATGTAGAGTACTTCAAAAGTCCAAGGTTAGTGGGAAGCACTTGGTTGTAGCGGCAGGCCCACTGTACATGAAACAGTAGGAGTTCTCCAGCAGTCGTGGTTTCGACTTTGTAAATAAAAATCATGTTTTTAACTGAGTCAATAAACATTGTGTTTTTCTCATGAATGAGATGGGTTACAAAATAACTTAGGTATTTGTGTGGGAAAATACCTATGTAATGGTTATCCACTGAAATCTTACATTTTGGTTTATCCTTGTTGAATTTTGTGAGACCTTGAGGGTCTCGGGGTCTCTACTGAGTATCGTTATACTCACCCCTACACTGGCTATGACTGCACCTAGTTTTATTGGATACAGACGATGGAAAGTGCTAAAGGAGGCCGAGAGCGCTAGGAATGTATAGTATCTAGATGAGGACTTTATGATGTATTGGTACATGATGGAGTCTGACAGACTGGTAGTGCCATGAAGGCCATCTATACCTACCCTTCGGGTAGGAACCCCAGAGGATGATCCAGGAGCTGCTAGACACCATCATGTTGTTTGTATTTTTAGTTGTACCTATTTTTACTTTCCATGTAATTTACTATTGGTCGTGTATTTCTAGCCTCTTTACTTTTAGTACACTTATTATACAGCTTTTACTTAGTGTTTTCTTCCAATTGTACTCTTGTTGTGTGTGATTACATTTTATAAAGGCAATTCCTTCCGAGTTTTTGGGAATTATGCCTTTGGTGCTAGTCTCCAGCCCCTGGCCTATGGAAGGAGGGCTTGGGGTAGTCACGATATGGGCCCTGAGGGATGGGTCTTGAAAAATTGGTATCATAGGAGTCAGTTTTACCATAGAACATAGGACTCTGATATTTCTATTCTGTAAAACAATAGTGTTAACGGTACTGATTGTGGTTTTTAGTTCAGGGAGACCAGTGTTTGTGCGGCGGCCGACGTATCTATACACAAGGACCATGACTACTCATTTCTCTCTTAGTGCACAAAAACACTAATTGCGTGTGTGTTTTAAAAAGTTTTTTTAGCTCAAATCAGGTCATCTCAAACTAGGCCATCTCACCAGGTATAATCATTTGACTATGCCACATCTGTTTCTTTCAAGATGCCTCACTGCAGATGACCAGCGAGAGCCTCGAGAGTTGTACGTACTGACAGACCATCAAGATATGAGGCCTTAGTACAGGGTCGTATTCCTGTTGAGTCACCAGTGGAGGCACCAGTGGTACTAACACCTATTGGGCCACTAATGCCACCAGCCCCAGGAGAAGACGATGCACGCCACTTGATTGTGCTACATGAGTTCCAGCGCTAGAGGACACCCATGTTCCAGGGAGAGATTGACCCACATGCGGCTGAGGATTGGCAGGAGGCTATAGCGAGAGTCTTCAGGCTAGTAGGGACACCAGCTGACTTCCTGGTGATCCTTGCAGCCATCCTCCATCAGGCAGCATTAGGCAGATGGTGGAGCCTGATTTTCTAGATGCATGATGAGGCATCACTTGTATGGGAAAACTTGATAGCCTGTTTCGGGCAGAGTTTGTTCCAGCGACTCTACGAGCGGTGTGGATACATGAGTTACTTAATCTGCAGCAGGGTAGCATGATAGTAGCGTAGTACTCATCGAGGTTCACCAACCTCTCCCTCTACTCCACTTATATGGTACGAGACCCATTCTTTAGGGCCCTGACCATCTAGTAGGGGCTCAGGAGAGAGAACAAAGCATTAGTTATCTCCCACAACATCCCGAAGCAGATGGGGGTGTTGGAGCGAGCCCTCCTAGTGGAGAGTTTCCATGTTGTGAAGTCACCAGCAGTGTGACCCTCTACTAGTTGACATGCAGTAGAGTCTTCTACAGTTGGAAGTAGAAATAAGAAGTAGTGGTCCAGAAGGACCAGACCCACAGGTGGTCGACCGCATGACTCAGGATCGTATGTGCGTGGCACCAGGGGTGGAGATAGGCATACTAGGAGTGGTCGGTGTTACTCATGTGGAAGACTGGGTCACATGGAACATGACTATCTGAACCACTATACAAACGATCAATAGTCTAATAAGGGACCTCCAAGGTAGAGGAATATGTTCTATCAAGGTGGTCCGTAGGGAGTAGGCGGACGTGGCATAGGAGCTAGCCGTGTAGCAGGCGGTGGATGAAATTACGAGGTGCTACCGCCACCACCACCAGGAGGACCACCCCGACCACAGGGAGCAGGTGGATAGGTCAGAGCACAGCTTCAGGCAACTAAGGCATATGATCACAGTGCTTTGGAGATGATTCGAGTTACGATATGTGTCTATTCCACCTTCACTGCAGTTCTTATAGACACAGGTTCTAGTCACTCATTCATTGACACTGCACTCGTTCGGAGCTCGGAGATTACGAATTAGCCATTGGCTCAATCCTTAAAGCTATAGACTCTTACGGGAGCAGAATAGATGATAGCACACTCGTGCCAGCAATGTGAGCTTACTCTATGAGGTGAGAGCTTCAGCTGGGATATCCTAGTAGTGGCTTCGAGGCCTTACGATTTCATATTGGGTATGGACTGGTTATCTACAGTCCAAGGTCAGATTGACTATATTTGGCACTAAGTGTGGTGTTTCCACACAGATGGGACCAGGTTCACCTTCTCCGGCGAGAAGAAAACCATTCCAGCGCATGACAGACTTACTCGGAGGAGGGTGCAGCTGATTACTCACCAGTTGTCTTGCCTTACAATCAGAGCAGTTGATGTGGAGAGTCCGACTTATCATGTAGTGGTTTACCAGTACATGGATGTTTTCCCTAATGACGTCCCAGGTCTGCCTCCTTGTAGAGAGGTGGACTTCTACATTGACATGTACTCCGGGACAACACTAATATCTACTCCAGCATATCAGATGGCTCCCACTGAGATTCACAAGCTGGGGGTAAATCTTGAGGGCTAGCAGGGAAAGCGATACATCCAGCCCAGTTTTTCTTGTTGGACAGCCCTGATTCTATTCACCAAGAAGGTGGATGGGAGTTTGAGGCTCTACGTCGACTATCATCGCCAGAACTAGGTGACCGTGAAGAACAAGTACCCACTCCCGAGGATTGAAGACCTATTTGATCAGCTGAAGGAATCACGATGGTTCTTGAAAATAGACCTCATATCAGGCAATGAACATCTCAAAGTTCGAGAGGAGGATGTATAGAAGATAGCATTATGGTGTTTTTATGACCAATAAGAGTTATTGGGTATGCCCTTCTGCATATCCAATGCTCTAGAAGTGTTCAATGGTCTAATGAACATGATATTATAGCCATACCTCGATCACTTTGTCGTAGTCTTCATCAACGACATACTGATCTACAGGACTACTAAGGAGGAGCATGCCTACCATTTGTAGGTAGTACTGGATACACTCTGAGAGAA
Organism: Viscum album; assembly: GCA_963277665.1. Taxonomy (NCBI): domain Eukaryota; kingdom Viridiplantae; phylum Streptophyta; class Magnoliopsida; order Santalales; family Viscaceae; genus Viscum; species Viscum album. The sequence continues at coordinate 1,001,429,772 of OY728128.1, read as the reverse complement.
CCATCATTATGGTTACTCTCAAAGTTCCAGTTTTGGATTCTAGAGGATCACTTATGGGGACACATCATCTTGGAGGATGGAGTTGTAGTGGATCCAGCAAAGATTAAGGCAGTGCGTGATTTGGCGCCACCCAGGAGTGTTACGGAGGTAAGGAGTTTCCCGGGCTCAGCTGGATACTTTCAGAGATTTGTTCTAGACTTCTCCAGAGTTGCAACACCACTATCAGCCTTGATGAAGAAGGGGTAAACCTTCGTATGGTTGGATAGATTCCAATAGAGATTTAAGGAGATGAGGTAGAGGCCTACTAGTGCACCCATTATGAGGCTTCCAAAGGAAGGCGTAGGGTATGTAGTTTACTACGCTGCATCAGGGACCAAAATTGGGTGTGTCATGATGCAGGACTGAGCAGTGATCACATATGGTTCTTGGAAGGTTAGACATCATGAGCAGAACTATGAAAACCATGATCTGGAGTTAAAAGTAGTGGTATTCACCTTGAAGATGTGGTGGCATTATCTGATTGGGTGAACATATAACCATGTAATCTTGTCACAAGAGTCTCAGGTATATCTTCTCTTAGAAAAACCTAAACCTGAGACAACAATGATGGATTGAGTTCCTTCACGACAATGACATTGAGATAGTCTATACTACTAGGAAGGGGAACATTGTTGGGGATTTGTTCAACATGAGAACTGGCATTCTGATGCTAGGAGAGGAGACATAGTAGCTGGATGTCTTGGAGATATCCTTTGTGGATTGAGATAGAGCAGCCCATCTTCAGTCTCTTACATTCACCCCTCCACTTCATCAGCGAGTCAGAGATGCGCATCATGGGGACGCTGAATGCGAGACACAAAATGCTCAAATATTCATAGGGCGGGCACCTGATGGATTTTCTGAAGGTAGGGAGCAAGTCATCCTCTTCAGAAGACGTACCATGGTACCAGTTGCACTTCAGAAGGAGGTGTTGAGGGAATTCAACACTTCCCCTCTAACGGTATATCCGGGTGTGGTGAAGATGTACTAGGACCTTCGATGATAGCACTGGTGGCCAGGTATGAAGAAGGCGGTAGCAGATTTTGTCTCACGGTTCCTCACTTGACAGCAAGTGAAGGTATAAGACAAGGTACCAACAGGCTTGGTTCAGCCCTTAGTGGTTCCAGAGTAGAAATGGGACAAGATATCCATGGACTTCGTGATGGGTCTTCCACGTACATCCATGGGCCATGATTCGATATGGGTGATCGTCGACCGACTCACCAAGTCGGTCCACTTCCTACCAAACAGAGAGCAGGGCTTTGTTGAAATATTGGGATGCCTCTATGTGCATGAGATTGTGAGTTTACATTGGGTATTTTCTTCTATTGTCTCTAACCATGACGCACGCTTCACTTACAAGCTATGTATGGGGTCGCAGGAGGCTTTCGGGACCCAGCTACGTTTGAGCACCGCCTTCCATCCTCAGACGGATTGTCAGACCGAGAGAACCATTCAGACCCTCGAGGACATGCTCTGTGCATGTGTCCTTGACATCATTCATAGCTGGGAGGACCACTTACCTTTGGTTGAGTTTTCCTACAGTAAGAGTTATCACTCCACCATCAGTATGGAACCTTCTAAGGCCTAGTATTGTCAACCTTACAGATCTCCATTATTCTGGACAGACCCCGGGAAGTCATCACTAGTGGGACCAGGGATGGTACGAGCTACCATGTAGAAGGTGCAGATCATCCAGGAGAGGATGAATAATATATATTGTAGACCTAAGTCTTAAGCGGACAGGAGGCGGAGGCCTTTGGAGTTCGAGGATGGTGACCATGTCTTTCTACGGGTCTCACCTCGATGAGGTCTATGAAGATTTGGTCAAGGGGGAAAGTTTTCTCTGCATTTCATCGGACCCTTCCATGTCCCCAAAAGAGTAGGCAAGGTGGATTACTTCATATCTCATCCACCTCAGTTTCATCGGGTGCATGACGTCTTCCACGCATCCCAGCTGAGGAGATACGTGCACGACCAATCTCACACCATCAACCAAAGTGAGCTGAACATCGATGACGAGGTGACATTCATAAAGGTTCCAGTGGAGATTTAGGATTGATAGTAGCGGTTCCTATATGGATATTAGATACCTATGGTGCGCATTCCATTATAGAGTCGGAACCTCTATGAGAGCACATGAGAGAGGAGGGATCATATGCATGCTAAGAACCCTCTTTTGTTCCCATTGTGTGAGTTGTAGCTTAAAGGGATGTAAAGCCCTGTGGTGGTGAGAATTTAAAGAACAGGAATTCCCATGGAAATTTGTTTTTCTTAAAAATATAGAAATTTTATGAGTCCGCAGTTTCTGATGGCTCTTGATTCAGAGGCATGGTGTGTCCGGAATCTCTTTCTGAAGTTTTGTTCGGGTACATTCAACAAACATACCTTCGTAATTTTTATAACATTCGAACCGGTGCTCAAAACTAAAATCTGAGGGCACTGCTAAACTCACAGCATCAGTGAATTCTTAGCATGGCCATCACCACAGTTGTGTTTTATCGAGTTTGGAAGATAGATTTTTGGGGATTCTAATTTAAATAAATAAGAATATTTTGTTAGCCATATTTTTATTTAGTTGTAGTTAGAACCTTTAAAGGGAATTTATTAGTGGGGGCCATGACACCATAACCTCCCATGAGTGGTTAAGGTGGTGGGGCCCACCTGAGTTCAACCACCCATGGGAGATTAAATAATGTGGGGACCACATGGGGCGTAACCCCCCTAATAATGGTAGGTGAAGAAAACTTCCCCAACTCCCCTCATTAATGTGGTAGGAGCCCTCTTTATTTTTTCAACTCCCCCTTAAATGGGGTGAAACTCCCTGACTACTTTCCCCGCCTTATTGTGCCAACCCCCCCCCCCATAATTAATTATTGCGCCAACTCTTGTGTTTAAATAAGGATGCCTCTTGGAATTATCCTAAATTTAATATGATACCTCTCATGTTTTAATTAGGTGTGTAGGTTAATAATTCTTCTTTTTGAATTACATGCCAACGTAATAATAGAAAAACACACCTATTATTTTTTTTTTGGCATAATTCAATTCTTGGTGGAGGCTTTGAGAGAAAAGGTAAGGAGGAAATCTCCCAACAAAGAATGCGAAGATCGTGATGAACACTGACGACGTCTTCCTCCTTTGACTTCCTCACTCGTATCCTACCAACGTAGAGCATCTTTCCTTCCTCATCATCGTCATAGAACCGACACATGTGCTTGGATTAGAAGTGTGTGGCAGACACAAAGAACTACGAACTTCTTCATCTCCTTCCATGGCGCCATCAAGGAACGTCAAATGACGCCCGACAATCAAAAAAGTAAGGTGTTTAATTTTTTATGTTGATATTATACCCCTTTTCTTACCTTCTTCATTGGATATAAAGGGATTCATGCAGACGTTTTTATTAATGATATTTCATTTATGTTGAGCCTTTTTATATCCTCCTAGACACGAAGTGTTCGAGCCAACCTTACACTGCCCAACACCCTCCATCGAATTTTCCCTATGATGTTATTTGAAGCGGTAACATGGCATGGCAAAGAGGCGACAGTGATGAAGATGGAGAACAAAGGTCGTGCTCCTTGAAGTCTCCACAAACCGCCCGACCCACGCCATCGGTGCACTACCCGCACCCCACCGGTGCCCTGCCCATGGCCTCGACGTCTTGCCCGCGCCCCTGGCGTGCTGGCCGGCCCCTACAGGTGGCCAGCCCGGTGCACCCACGCACAGCCGGTGGCCAGCCTTTGCAGCGGCTTGGCCAACACCCCGCACCCTGTCGCACCCTGCTTGGTGCATCTACAGCCTGCCGATGACTAGCCAGACTGCATGAGCCCCGCGTGCCCCGTTCGACCTACTTGCTAGCCTCCCTTCCACCGACCTCGCGAGAAAACGCACGGTTTCCCCGGCGGTGTCACTCACCAAACTAGTCCGATCTCCCAGGCCGAGTTACCGAGCCGCCTACGTGGCGACTACAAGGCTGAACCGCCCTCGCGGTTCGCTGGACCGGGCCTAGGGGACCAGGTCAAAACATAGCAGACGGACCCACCCAATGGGCTAGGTCAGACCCAGCATGTTTGACCGGGTCGACCTAGACAGGGTAGGCCCAGACGGGGATGAGCAGAGTCGGTCTGACCGGACCGAAGCCTATTACTGACCCATTACCTTCTTGGGCCATATTTTTGGCACCATACATCTGTTTGACGAACTGTTAGAGGCGCTAGTATTCATGGAGCATAGCCGTCCATTTGATTATACCCCACTAGAGTTCGAGGTATAGTTGAGTTACGGTCAGGTTGGTTCGTACATGAAACCAACCGGGCCCTCGGGACTAAAAAGATAATAAGTCACAGAAAAAGAATTTGATTGACGTGCCATCTGTTGCGTTGAGACCCCTATGACGTGGAGGTCCTTTGAGATACTTATACGTGAGACTTCATGACACTTGGTGTATCTAATTGTGGCCTATTGAGTGGACCCTCCCGATGATGAGCGGGATGATTGTAGAGACCTAGTAGCTGGCTGAGACTTGACAACTGTTGATCCATCGACTCAGAATGATTCGGATGGCCCAGTATGGAGCACTTTGTTGTAGCAGCAGACCCACGGTGGGGGACCACATGGTTGTAGCGGCAGACCCGTGGTACTCGATAGAAGGAGTACCTCTGTAGGCTCTGAGGGGGGAGCTTTTAGGTGTAGCGGCCGACCCATGGTGGGAAGCACTAGGTTGTAGGAGAAGGCCCACAGTACTCGATGGGTGGAGTACTTCAGTAGTCCAAGGATAGTGGGAAGCGATTGGTTGTAATGGAAGTCCCATTATACTCGACAGAGGAGGAGTTCTCCAGCAATTGTGGTTTTGACTTCGTGAATAAAAATCCTGGTTTGAGCTAAGTCAATGACCTTTGGGTTTTCCTCATGATTGAGATGGGTTACATAATAACTTAGGTATATGTGTGGGAATATACCCAAGTAATGGTTATCTGTTGAAATCATACTTTGTGGTTTATCCATGTTGAATTTTGTGGTACCTTGAGGGTCTCGGGGTTCCTACTGAGTATTGTTATACTCATCCTTACACGAGCTACACCCGCATCTCGTTGTGTTGGATGCAGATGACGTACAATGCTGGTGGAGGCCGAGAGTTCCAGGACTGGACGGTATCTAGAGGATGAAATTCTGATGTATCGGTACACGGTGGATTCTGACGAATGTGGAGTGCTGTGGAAGCCATCTTTACCTACCCTTACGGTAGGAACCCCATAGGACGATCCAGAAGCTCCTAGACACCTTCTAGCTGTTTATATTTTTAGTTGTACCTGTTTGTCCGTTCCTTGTACTTTATTGTTGGGATTTTATTTCTGGCCCCTTTACTTTTTGTACAATAGTTATACAGATTTTACTTATTGTGTGCTTCCACTTGTACTCTGGTTGTGTGCTTTTACGTTTTATAAAGGCAATGCCTTCCCAGTTTTAGGGAATTACGCCTTTTGTGCTAGTCGCCAGCCCCTGGCCTATGGAAGGCGGGCTTGGGGTAGTCATGATACGGGCCCCGGGGGACGGGTCATGACAAAAATTAGAATATAATGTCTTCAAACCACTATAATATATCTTGTAGATCTATAAAACTCTTTATCCACATTATTATATCCTGAATATAATAAAATTAATTTTTTTAAAATTAATTATACTATTTTACTCTTAATTAAATAAATATTGTTTTAGAATTGAAGAATATTTTATGGTAATTATATAATTTTTAAAACCAAAATAAAAATTTATAATTAAACTAAATTAATTAACATAAAAATTTATATTTTTTTCATCCATATATTGATTTTTTCCAAATGTGGAAACATAAAAGATATTTAACCCAAAGATAGTGATATTTTAAAACTATATTTTATTTAAATAATTAATAATTATATTCTTAAAAACATGTACATTAGAAATATCCAATTTCATTATAAGGTTATTGGATTTTAATCAAATTCATAATATAACATTTAGAAAATTTTAGGTCACATTACTACCCTTATCTTTGAGATATAATTCTTATTTAATCCCATCAACTATAACCATGACAACATGGGGTTTTACTATTTGAGGGTTAATATTTTCACTATAAAATTTCAAACGAATCAAAAATGAATAATGGATTATATTTACAACAATATATTAAATGTTTTACGAAATTTTAGATTTTTATATATTTTAAATCATTTAAAAACTATAATTTTTTTAATATATCATTAATTTCACATATCACGCTATACATTATGTTCACTATTCAAAAATATCCAAAAATTAATATATGTTCAAAACAATTATTGTAACATGTCACTAACATGTCAATGTATTCTAAATAATTCAGGGATAACATTAATTGAATCCAATTTTATTCATTTTAATATTTCAATATCATTTAAATGATATTTCCATTAATTAAACAATTTTTGAATAATGAGTATATAATTATTTAGGGTAATTATTTCTTCCCTAAAAAGTAATAATAAATCTCCATGATGAATATAAATATTTTATATTTATAAATGACATTTATAGTTGAATATATCTACTAGGTAACCACATATGAAAATATTTAACCTGTATAAAATAAAATTATGACAGAATTGATTTTACTTTAAAATAAAATACTATAAATGGATTACAGTCATCCCAGTGGATCTAAGAGCTCATAAAAATGGCCCAATGATGATTTTGATTAACATTAACTCATTATATAAAATTTTGACAACTATTAGAGCAATTCAATAATATGTATACTATTATTTTAACACTTAATTTATTTATTTACCCTTAACTATGGAAATTTAAATTACTAAAGTTACTGTTAATATTGGCCAAAAAATAAATGGAATAAATTTAAATAATTCAAACCTTCTTATTCCAAATATGGAATTCATTTTTAAAAATACTAAATACATAATATTCTAAATCTAATTTAAAATTAATCTCATAGATGGGGTGAAAAAAAATGTTTTAAAGTGAAAACGTGCCAAAGTATGAAATGTTTTATATGAAAATTCAATATAAAATATGATTCAAAATTCATTAATTGAATTAGTATATGTATTTTTTTTATCAAATTTTAAATTAATAAAAATTTAAAATAAAGTTAAAATCATAAATTATTTAGATTAAACGTTAGTTTTTATTCAAAATATATTATTTGTTTACTATTCATCAAAAAATAAAACATATTTGAAAAATACCACAACTTCCACCAAAATAAATTTTTATATTCCTATTTCAAAAAATAAGTTTATTTTTTTCCCATATAATTTAGAAAACTATCAAAATTTATTATTATATCTAGTGAACCATTAAAAGGTAGTAATTGTGCCTTTCGAAAAATATATTTTTTTTGATGAAAAGATGATTTATGTTTTTATCATTTCTAGAAAACATATAATATGCATGTTGAAAATTATATTTAATATATATTATATAAATTTCATAATTTATTTAATACTATTTATTTAATTAAATTTAATTTCTATGTTAAAAAATATTTCATAATTCATTTAATCATGGTGGTGTGTGTAAGGTAACTTATCAAATAGATAAAATTTAAAAGGAGACATACCATAAATTTTTGGGGTGTTACATAATCCCCTAATTTAATCAATTTATTATTCGTAATTTGAGATTTTACTTCTAGAATAAAAATATTGATATTTGTAAATTCTTTTGTGGGAACCCCACACTGTAAATGTGGTTAATAAATATCATATTTATAAGAGATAAATGGAAATGTGAAGTTTAACACTAAAATGTAATTTATAATTAGAAACAACTAGTGTAAAGAGAAAACATGGACATGGAATTGAAGTCTCGCTATAAATTTTACGTGAATAGTGATAGATAACATGATCATTATAATGTTAACCCTCACAAAACCATAAATATGTGATCTATTAAATGACCACAGAGTTTTTACAAAGAAATGTAAAAAAGATACTTTTTTTCTCCCAAACCATTTTTCTATAGATTAGGGATTGTTTCACTATCTAGATAGTAACATTTAAAAATATGATTAATTTTTTAACATTCCATGTCATACAAATAATCTCATCTTTTTGTTGTTCTTTGATCGACTTTCAATTCATATTTTACATGAGGAAGTGATTGTTCATTATGAATTTTATTTCTTTCAAAAGCACTTTAGGGAATTATAATATCCAAAAGGCATTCATTGGGGATTAAAATTTTAATTGAAACCAAAATTGTTATCACATTATATATAATATAATAATTCACACTTAAACATGAAACAATAATTTCATATGATATACTTATTCCATCATATAATTTGTTTTGTTTATGGCTCGTAGAAAATATTTCATTCCAAATTCAAAGACTAATAATGTAAAAGTAAGGTCACTATATTTATAAAATATACATAATATTAAATTTTACCCAAAAAAATAATATTTCTCTTATTGTCACATACCAAATATATTAATACCTAGATCACCTTGAAACCTTAATGAAAATTTCCAAGAACCAAAAACAAAAACTCATGTTGTTGAATATATTCCATAAATCCAAACATGTAGTAAAAACAAAAATATATCCTACACCATAAAAAGAATAAAAACTTTTATTATCACTAATATTTTCCCACAAACTCCTATTTATCATTATTATCTCAAAATTAATAATATATCAAGATTTATCTTCTCTCAATCATGGGTTTTCCAAATGATCAACCTGTAACAGAATCACTTATACTGGTTACAAGTACTACTCATCACGTTCATCCAAATAATTTATGAAGTATTACTATATTTAAATATCAATATATTAAATTAATAATTGATAAAATAATTCATTATTTTGAAAATAAAATCACATAAGTCATTCCACATCATTTTTAAACCATTAACAATTCTTCATCGTCTTATTCCTTAGTACCAACATCCTTTCATTTGTATTTGTTCTTAAATCATCAGTTGTATAAAAATTACCTCTACAAACTAATTGATTTTAAAAATTGTCAAAAACCTAAACCAAAATGTGAGAAATAGTAATTATTATAGTATAGTAACGAAAAATCCATTTTAGGATGTCATAATGATGACATTTTATTCTTAATATATAATTCCATAGGTCTGATCTTGGTTATCGAATTTCATTACCAAATTTATACATTATTATCATATACATAGAATTATCCTCCATGTCAGGCATAGGGTTCCATATTCTATGCTTTTATAAATCTAGTTCCCATGTTTTCTACTAATCATTCTTTGATATCATATTTAATGACATTCCCCTAGAATCCCAGAGCCAGTGACTTATGTTATTTCATTGTAATGATTAAAAGGAATGAAATATTGAAGGATAGAATAGTTTAGTACACTTGGTAAGCTACATAAATACATGAAACCCATTTCACATTCAGAATAGAAAATGAAACATAACATATTACAAAATAAACTGCTCAACATTTTCTAAATTTATTCCAAGACCATATGTTTATATCTTGGGGAAACAAAACATAATTAGGGTGATATAAAATGCTTAGTAAGGGCTAATTAAAGTAGAAAATATCCTGAATCTATGAGCATATTCAATAAGAACTGTAAGAAAATGAAAAAAAAAATCCATTTAGTAAATAAACTAATAATTAAATTCATCCATATATTTTTTCATTTTGAAAATATCATGTATATTAATATAAAAATTCTCAATACATGAAATGCATAATTTTTAGGCATCATGTATCTAAAAAATAATCCATAATATCTTCAATACCATTCACAAGAATGATTAGGTATGGGAATGGAAACTCATTTAATTCTTATTGGAAACAAATGCAAGGGTTTTCATTCCAATTGATTTGTCTCATGAGACCCATCGATTCATTTAGGAGGTTTCATTAGCCTATCACAAACCCATATCTTTCATGTATAAATAATCCGTCATATATCAAATAATCTATTCAATATTTTTAATCAGGGTGTCCCACACCACAATGAAATATGTGAATGATAATCCACATAAAAGTAAATAATTATCAAATGAAACATTTAATACCATAAATACGAAGAGATTCAAGATATGGTATATCATAAGGGTAGTATAATACTAAAAATAAATAAGTGGCGGAGAGGTCACATATAATATATATAAAATTTGATGAGAGAATGCCATACACCATTCTAATCAGATGAATCATAGTAACCATAAAATTAAATCAATATTCATATACCATAAAGAGAAGCAGAATCATGATATTATAATAAACAATCACAATATACCCCAAACAAATAAAGTAAGTCGTGAACAAATAATGTATCCCATAGAAATAATAATGAGATGAAAATACGTTACCTTGAACTTTCCTTTAGTTGAACATAATTTTAACTCCTATATAATAAATTAATGCATGTTATTAAATTATAATAAAATCATATAATTATTTATAATATCATATATGACCCTCTTATACCATAATTTCAAAATTTTGTTAACAATTTTTTTTTATTCCCAATTTTTTGGATGACAAATAATTCATTTTTCTTTTAATGTTTTGTTGAATATGTCCTAGTTCTTGTGCATTGGATATAGTTACATCATCTTTGGAATTATATTAATGTCATAGTTATCATATTAAATCAATATTATAGTCATTTTTAATGGCGAACATGGAAAAAGAATCACATCATGTCCGAGAGATGGTAGGCCATACATACTCATGAGTGATGGTATCATTACCTTAATGGAGAAAGGGTAATTAAATGTATGGTATATTAGTTTATTAAGAATATATATCACCTCATATTTATTATATATATCTATTATTTACATCATTATACAAATCTAAGTTAAGTGGTGATGAAAAACAAATTACCCTATGTAGTAGAGATGATAAGTTGTACGTACGCAAGCACGATGATTTTTTTTCATAGGATGGATAAAAGTTGGAATATAATTGTACCATAATAATAATAACATATCATCACATTGATGATACTCTATGTGTTATTTTATCGTGTAATCAATATATTAATAGTAATTTGAAGAAGAATCTATCTTGAAAGATTTGTTAAAGACGACTACCTCTTCTTTGGAATACTTCCTTGCATCTATTTATACATGATCTATGGTAGGTCAATTATAATGAGCATAAACCCTATAACATAAGTAAATATATTTAGAAGAGAAATGTACTAGGTTTCTCTAAGCTATATTTCCCATATTTTTGTAAGGAAGAGAGGGATGTGGTTCCCTTTTATAATTAAGGTGAGGTTTAGTTTCCAAAATCCTCATAATATTAAAATATTACAAGGATTTTATAGAGACAAATACATAAAAACATTATATAAATGAACTAGGTAAGAAATTATAGACCATATATAATCCCTTTTGGGATTATTTAACATTTTCCAATTTTAAAATATTTAATAATATATTAACTCAATAGAATTTCAAAACAAACAAATTTGATAATATTCATTTTATTTGACTTCAAATCCATCAATAAAAGATGGGAATTTAAATATAAATCATGATAACATATCTAAAATATTGTATAGATGTATAAAATTCATTAAACACAAGAACCAATCACAAATATATTAAATTTAATATTTTTTTAAAAAATTATATTATTTTTATGTTAATTAAATTAATATTATTTTATCATTGAAGAAAAAATTAATGTAATTATATTATTTAGAAAAATTAAAAATAAATTTCAACAATGAAAATAATTTTATAAATATAAAAATAGATAATTATTCACTCATTACATTGTTTTTTCCTAAATGGATGCATAAAATATATTAAATACAAAGAGGCCGACATTTTGTAACCACATTTGATTAAAATAATACATAAGTTAATTTCATGAGAATTTATCCATTAAACAACTGTTCATATATATTAAGGAGATAATTTTTGAATCCTTTTCATCCCATTATTTTTATACTATTTTAGGTCAAAATTCAAACCCTTATCTACTGGTTTTAACCCATATTTAGTTTCTTTAACTCTTACCCTGACAACATGATTTTTTACTCTTTGAGGTCCAATATTTTATGCAAAAAATAACAAACGAACTATAAATGAATCATTTATGATATTTTAAACCTTACTTGAATCATTTTTAAAAGATTTAGATTCTTATAATTTTTATATCCTTTAATAATATAGATTATTTTAATACAACGTTTATGTCATTTTTGATACTATTAATTAATGCAAATTTTAAAAAAATAAATTGAACATATATCATCAAAAAAATAATTTTAACATATCACTAACATTTCAATGGTATCAATAAGATTTGTGTTTTACATTAATTATGTCCAATTAAATAGATTTTAATATTTTTATATCATTTATTTGATATTTCCATTAATTAAACATTACAACATCATCATTGTATAATTATTTAATGTAATTATTTATTATTATGAAAATAAAAATAGATTTCCAATATGAATAAAATTTTTATATATTTCAAAATAAAATTTATAGTCAAATATTTCCTCTACTTAAACATATATAAAAATATTTAACTTGTTAAAAACAAAAGTATAACATCTTTAACTTTTTATGTAATTAAAATTCTACAGAATGATAAAATTCATCCAAGTGGTTCCAAGAGATAAAAAATATCTAAATGATGTTTTAGGTTGGTAATCACTAATCTATTCAAATATGTTCATGTGTTAGTGTAACTTTAAAATATATATACTATCATTTTTATGCATAATTATATGCTTTTTTACTTAACCATAGAAATTTAAATTACTACTATTGTTATTCATATTATCCAAAAATAATGTGAACCAATATCTATGATTCAAAATATGGTATAAATTTTTCAAAATTAAAAACAACAAATTTATTATAATTAATTTAAAATTAATCCACCAAATGTGGTGAGAATACTGGTTCTTAAAGTGAAAACATGATAAAATTTATAGTGTTTTTGTATAAAACTTCAACATAAAAAATTTTATGATGGGATTAGCTGATTTATTAGATGTATAAATTATATAAGTTTATATTAAACAAAATTTAAATTATAATTTAACACTATAAATTATTTTTATTAAAATTCAGTTTCCAATTAAAATGTTGTTTTGTTTATTATTTATCAAAAAATGAAACATATCAAAAAATAAAAAAATTCATTCGTTGTAAAATTTTATACATTGATATCACAATTTAATTTTATTTTCTAAAATATAACTTATAAAATTTTCGTCATTTAGTTTTAAAACAAGTTATCCATGAAAAGGTGGCAAAACTATGTTTAGAAAAATAGATCTTTTCATACATAAAAGTATATTTTTTAATAACATGTATTGAAAAACATTATATGAATGTAAAACATTAGATTGAATATATTATACAGAAATATCAACATGCGGTTAATAATATTCATTCCCTATAATTTTATGACTAGTTTATAATAATATCTCATTGTTCATTTTATCTTTGCGTTGCATGTAATATAAGTTATCGATGTGTTTAAATATAAAAGCGGACATACCATGAAATATTGGGGTGATAAATTAATGTTTCTATTTTATTTTATTTTCTTATAAAAATAATTTAATTTATCACGAATCTTATTTTTTATTATTTGAGCACAATATTTTATCTATTATTAATTTTTTTCATTACAATTTTTAGGAGAAATTCAAATTACTGCTATCATATTTCACTAGATAATAAAAGTATATGAAATATCAACATTCAATGTATCATGGGTATGTTTAATTTCTAAATTAGATACTAATTATACATATGGTTTGTTACTTGGAATGTTATTTGAATGACTATATAAATATTAATATTTTACCCCATTTAACCAATATAAATATTGGTTGATAATGAATATTGTTAATGAATTAAAATTATAATTCAATAAATTAATAACAAATAAAATAAGAAATGATAGATTGGGATAATATTTTCATATCCTCATAATTCATGGACATGACTCCTGAGATAAACTAGTTTTTATCCTTATTATATGGTGTTTTGGTGTGTACCCACCCATACTTTAAATTTTTGTATAGAAATGCATTGGTTTTAATGAAATAATGATTTATATGACAATGAAATCCAAAATTATGAATTTTTATCACTTATAATTAAATTAATATTATCTATGAGAATATTTAATTGATATTATCCAATATACCATTCTTTTATGAAGTTATTGATTTTGTAGCATGTGCTTTCAATTACATACCTTACCATATTGATGATGCATTATTTAATCTGGATAACTTTCACTGTATGAAACATATACTAAGAATTTTATATCACCCTTATTTTATTTTCCTTTAAATAGGATATGGATTTGGGATCTATGAATTAAATTCAAGAATGTAGAATATTTAATTTTATTATGTTTTATATTTTATTTATAACATAAAATCGAAATCATGTATGTATATCACAGTATAAGAGTACTGGCTGATTGATTATTTCTTATTTCATCCATTTTTCTTATTTCAATGTAATAATGTATAAACCAACACTAGGATACTAGATTTTGGGTTTTTACATAGATAATCATAGGGTTAATTACCCTAAATGATTTGTTAAATATTAACTTGATCTTCACTTAGATCAAAACAAATGATCCTAAATACACACCCATATTGAAATTCTTGGGGATATAATTTCGATAACTCAAATGATATATGTGAAATATTTTGAAATATTTTAATACATTTTAATTTATTTTTATATATTATACTAGGAAATATATATTGAATAACCTATATTATAGTCTATAAATTAATTAGTCATAGTACACACATCATTTATAAATTATATTTTATTAGTTAATAGTTTTCCATTTTATGTGATTATTAAATTATGTTTTTTTGCTTAACCATATACTATAAAGACCCACGTTTTTCCTTTTATGGCTTGGGAATATTTCTAAGGATTTTTTCGATCTAGGCTTTGAGACGGCGTGGGTTTATGAGGCCCGATGCGCCCAGAAATAATTTTATAAAAATATTAAATATATTTTCCTTGTGTTCTTTTAGTTCTTAAAAAACAATGGAATGTATCCTATATGGTATCCCATATCATAAATATGAGGGAACTATTGAGTCTATAATGTGGTGATTATTATTAAAATGACATAAATTTTGATGGTGTGGGCCATCTGTAGATAAATATACCGAGGACGTAACTGTAAATAAAATAAATAAATAAAATTATTTTATTTTTTTCCTAATCCAAATAACACATGAATTGAGAATAAAATTGGATATCTAAGTCCACCATTGTGTATATATTTTAGTTTTTCCCCATATCATGACCTAATGTTTGTCGATTCATTACATTTGGCTAAGACAGTCATTGACAATGAATTTAGTGAGATAATTAATTAACTAAATTAACTCATTAATTCAGTTTTGACCTAGATAGAAAATATGTTTATATGACCTCACATAAAACTATCCATGGTTAGCCTCATATTCTAGATAATTTTCCAAGAGTTATCTCCTTTATTTCATTGGTGAATCAGAATGAAAGACAACAGAACATCAGATCAGAGTAGATCCGGACGTAGCGAACACACCAACATCTCTCAAATTATTGGAAAATGGGTTCCTCACCAAAAATAAATCCATAATCCAATTAAGAATCATTATATGGGGTTTACTACCTTATAATTAAAATATTTAGCACGATCAATTCACTCTCGTTGATTTGTGATAATTTGAGCACGCTTCACATGTTCTAGGGTTTGGAATTTTAAATATTTCTTGATTTGTTCATCTAACGCTGGATCCCCGTTCATGATGTACATCCATGAATTTATGTACAGTGATGTTTAAAACCATTTTTATTAGAGATTTCCCCCCACTTTTGATCGTGTTATTCATTGTTAGAACATGAGGTAACGATTTAACGTTATCAGGGCGGGTTCTAGTGTGATTGAACTCGCAAATTTGTTTTAGTTTCATGAACAATAAGTGAATCTATGTTTTGGGGATAGATTGATAAATGAGAGGTATAGTTTTTGGTGATTTGATCATATCATCATGGTTGGTGTATTTTGTTTATCAGATGTGGTTTGATATCTAGTTGATAACCCTTGTTTTATAGATTGGTGTTCGACGTCAACATGCGGTGTGATGAGGTGAGTTTCAAGTAGAGTTCATTCATGAGATGTTATAGAAGATGGTGTTTGGGGTGGATGTGATGTTGACCAGACTCAGATATCTGATGATGTGGTCAGATGTGGTCGATGCGTCCTGCATTGATAATAATTAAGAATAATACTAATATCGATGAGTTAATAATAAGTAATGGATATTTTTAGTAATTATTTTTATAGTAAATAAAAATAATAATATGTGGTTGAATAAAATGTGTGGTGTTAGTTAAATTAAATGGTTTTAATTTATTAAAAATAAAAATAAATGAAACAATTAATGGGTGATGCTCCTGGGAGGGAGGTATGATGTGCACGTGAGGCTCGCCTAAAACAGGAGTATTAAGGAATATATTTTTATGACATGATAATAATATTATCGACATAATTAATGATTCAATCGAGGATCCTTCGGGTTGTCCCATTTATAACATGTGGGCAGGAGGAATTGGGGGTTCCCTTCATTAGATTTTTGGGTTGAGAAAACTAAATAATAATAATAAAATATTATTATTTTTATTTTTGTTACCAAACCATATTTTATATGAAAAATTTTCATATGAAATATAATTGATGAAATGTCAGTGGATGCGTGATCCTAAAATTAATATAGTCATTTTAATATTGATGCTGGATAATTTTTTCAAAATACTAACTGGAGTCAATGAAACACCCAATAATAATAAAATTACTATTATTATGGGATCATGCATCTAACACATCTTCCTCATACAAGTTGGGAATGGCAAACCATTTGTGACACAGAGAGAATGAAATTAAAGCGTATGTTTCAAGACCAAATTCTATTACTTAATTTAGACTCATGGTTTAGTCCCAGAGGATGTAATTTCAGCATAATGTTATTAAATAGGACTTTTTTAGTGGGTGTCTCATTGTAGAAAATGAATATTAAATTCCATGAATTTATATGTGGGAATCACAACTCTGTGATCTGTATATTTTATTTTGAGATCGAGACATGAGAATAAAAAGGATCTATTCATGCACAATGCTGTGAAATGAAAATTCTTCACTAGGTGTCCAATTCTAATTAATTAATAGTTTATCATGTGATCTATTCTGTAAGGATTGAAACGGTGTGCTCAATTTAGTTATATATGGTCATTTTAGGAGGCATGTCAGTGAAAGTATGCTTATTCCCTTCCGAACATTGATGAGTATCATGCACTCATCAACCTTTATTCAATATATTCCATGTAATATGGGAGTACACTGACAAACTTAGGGGTTCATGTACACATCATAGTACTAAAATATAGCTAGGTACATAGCCTGGCGATGATGCGGGGCCATATATTGTGTGTGCCCCATACAAGCCATGTACCTCATTAAGAATATTATACCTCTCATATATATTTAATTTAAAATCATGTTTTCCCCTATGAGTATCCCATATAGAGTGTTTTTTCTATGTAGAACATGATGGTGCCCTCCTTAGTGGCTTTCATGTTATGATATGAGGTCTTCTCAGCAAGAATCTTATTCAGGTAGTGATTGAGGATGAGTGTGGTCAAGCAGGATAACCAGATACTTCTTCAAAAACGGAACCCCAATCAACGTTGATGTGAGTCCTCTATAGTTTCATTATAGTGGAAACCCCTACTAGGTAGGGTGTGGGTCCTCGATGAACAAGAGTGGAACCACCTTTTGATACCAAAACATGGGTCATCGAATATTATAGTTTAACCCCCCATTAGCATGGTCGCAGTTCCTCTACCTTCTTAGTAGACCCCCTATTAGATAAAGTGTGGGTCGTCGATGGCCATGGGGAACCCCCAATTGTACCGGGGCACAATTTTCCCTCACACTAGAGTAGAACCACCCACGATTAGGTGTGCATGTCCTCTAAATATTCCGCTAGAGTGGAACCCCCCTAATTCACCCAGGAGTGGCTCCTCGGTGACATCCGAGCGGAACCCCCCTGATGCACCAGGTTGCAGGTCTTCGATGAAATCAGAGTGGAAACCCCCTAATGAACTAGGGAGTGGGTCCTCTACTTTGAGTTTATGCCCGATTGATAGGACATGGTGATGCGAGGATTTGGACTCACATTGAAAGAGGGGTGTTTTTCCCACTATGATGTGTTTTTACAATCCAACATAAAACCATGCAGGCAATTCAGTTCCCCCTGAAGAGAATAGTGTCAAGGTTTGGTGATTTAGTGCCTTATACTTATATGTTTCAGTAAACAGAATATGATGTTGGGAATTATTTGTGTAATTCTTCTAGAACAGATGAAGAATATTTCCTGGGCTGGGATGTGAGATTGATATCCCCATACTCTCTTGTTTGAGATCCTTTGACTTAATATATATATATATATATATCCTCCTTTAGTACCCAATCCTTGTGTATAGTTACTCTCCTTATCTTAGAGGTAATGACGTGTGGGGTATGCCACATGATTTCATATTTTAGCTTCTCATGGTTGGATGATTCCATTATCCTGCTAAAGGTAATAATGACTCGAAGAGAAGTTTATCTTCTCACCTTATTGATCTTCTTGTGTTTGGACGAGTTCTATTTCACTCTCTTGTTGGGTCTAGTTGTACTCTCTTACTGTATCATTTTCTATCAACTGCATTCCTCTTCCCTTGTATGTAAAAATTCTCCCACATCACCCTTTTTGGGGTGTTCTACTAGATATATATATACTCACCCCTAGATTTGATTCTAGGAAAACATGACATGACTTTTGAAAATGGTGGATATGTTGACTGTGAATTCAAAGGAGCTTATTGATACAACATGCTTATACTGTGTATGATAGTCATAACTTGGGATAAACGAGTTGGGATATCTTAGTTGTTTACTATTTTCCTATTTTGTTAGTTTGGGCCATATTTCTATTTAGGGTGTTTATTTTCCCCCTTTTTCGTTTCATTATAAACTATTGTACTTCATTCTGTTTAGTGTTTCATGAATATTTTTTATATTTATAGTAGTGTTTTATTTTTCATTTCTTCCCCTCTGTGGGTTTTCATAGAGTTTCTTGTGTGCATGTGTATATGTTTTTAGGAAAAGGCATCTGCAAGTTTTGGGTTCCTTCATCACGTTTCTCCATCCCTTGGCCTATGAAGGCAGGCTTGTTGTAGTTGGAACTCAATACCCTCCTAGGGCCAAGTCATGACTGATTGGTATCAGATAAAATTCATTCCCTGATTCATTGTTTGTATGTATCCCCTTAAGAGGATTTGTTTGGGTTTGAGGAAAAAAATTCAAAGTATCTAGAGTGAGACTCTTAGGATAGGGAGTCTAATGATGGTGTGGTTGCTGATGTGTCCACTATACATAACACTGACTACCTGTTTTTTGACATGTTATGTTGAGAAATTTATTCTAGGGATCCATGGTACATGAATCATATAAGATTGATTCTTTGAATTTTCATCTTGATTCGGATCCCCATTTTTGTTGATAAATATATATATTCTCGTCTAACTGTGTGACTCCTTGATAACAATCAATATGACTCTATGATTCCTTCCAACAATGACATGAGCTCTGGTTCATGATGATGATCATATGAATGAAAAGGCCTCAGTTAAAGGTTCATCACATGATCCCCCTCCTCCAGGTGGCCAAGTTGCAGCACCTCCACCTGTTGATCATCTGATCATCCTAGAAGAGAAGGCTGGATATGCATGCAGTCTTAATGCACTCAGTGATTTCCAACAATAGAGACTGATGAAATTCCATGACGAGATAATCCCTCATGCATTATAGGTTTAACACGAGGTGGTGTCTATGGCTTATTTCTTACAGAGACCCTGAAGGATAGAATGATTATGATGGAATCCATCCCTACCTATGGAGAATCTGATGGATCCAAAGGTACCAACATATGATTCACCCGTATTGAGTGTGTCGTGAGTCTCAGAGATATAGATCACCCAAATCGTTGTAGGAGACCCTCTCAAAAGCAGGCTCTGGCACATAGTCATATGGGGCCAAGGAAGTGAATAGCACCATGATACGCCAAGGAGGGTCAGGTATATGTTTGTTATGGGTGAGGTCACATGGAACAAGACTCGTTGACCCAATATTCTATGATTCATAGGTAGATAGATTATATTCCACCACATCCAAGATAACATCATGACGAAGGATTTCCCAAGCATGGACAGGATGGTCCCCATTGAGGAAAAACTATAAGAGGAGAAAGAGGAGATATGGGTTGTATAAATTTATAAGATATCCATCCTCCCCCATAAGTAAGCCCATGTCAGGATTAGGGAGCAAGTGGATGGAGTCATAAATATTTGTAGGCTTTATATTTCTATGATCCCGTAGTGCGCAAGATGATAAATGGTATGCTCAATGTCTCTTCTACCATCAACAATATTAAATATCTGACATTGTTTTAGGTACACTTTTCCTTTTTCTCCATGATCAAGGTTTATGTCAGGGTTATGGAGGGAATTAGTGTAACCCTATGATGGTGTTGTTCAGTTTAGCTTTTAATAAATGTGGATGATGGGTTCTTCCGCTATAAAGATACATTTTTGTGATTCGAGAAAATCTATGTGGGAGAGTAAGTTCCACCCAATGTAGATAGTATTGAGGTGTAGTTGGTGGTTCCTTATGACTTGTGAGTTCGTGGTGAGGTTGTAAGATAGAGTTTCAGTATAGGTCCCTACATTACTGGTGGAGTTTTTTTGTTAGACCAATTATTCTTGTGATGCCACTAGTTTGTGTGGTGAATTTTATTGGTTTGGATACTCTCTTTCCAATAGATTTAAAGACATGTAGGGAATTCCATGTTCTCTCCCTGTCTAGATTCTCTTGGTTGGATGAGTATACTCACCTTCCTTGTTCGTTGGAACACTTGTGTGATTTGTGTCAACCTTGATATAGTTATATGTAGTTTTCAAATTAAGGTCGATGAAGTTTTATACCCCATGAAATAACTACACGACTCACTACCTAAAGATAGACGTATATGTCTTCTCCTTGAAGATGTAGAGGCGCTACCTTCTAGTGGACATTGAATGGAGGTATTTTGTGATAAGATATCCTTATGTGATTCACGTAATGGGTTTTAATGATGAATGGATTCTCTTTATCCTTTTTAGGGATGAATGGAAATTCCACTCATGTTATTAGAGTAGCTAATGAGGGAGTTTCACACTTCTACTTTGGTTTTACACATCATTGTAGGTAAGAGACATGTGTAGGCGCAGTGTCCCCACCTCTTCTCATTGATTTTGATTTTTTGGGATTCTAATAATTGAATAATCGAATAATGTAGAGACCCTGGTTTCTCTATTTAGGACTTTGGAATATTTTTGGTAATATTTTCAGAGCCAGGTGCTGAGATAGAATGCGATTCTAAGGGCCAGTGCACCAAAAATAAATTTTATAAAATCATTAAATATATTTTTATTTTTCACAAAAAAATATTTTATAAATAATGGAAAATATATTAAATTTAATCTCATATTAGAAATATGAGGGCCTGATTGAGTCCAAAACATCTAATTTACCATAGGAATGTCATAAATTTTATTAGCGCGGGTCATCTGTAGAAAAGTATGCTTATGACGAAATCATAAATAAAATAATTAAATAAAATAATTTTATTTTTAAAACTAATGAAAATAACTTAGGAATAGAGACACTGATTTGAAATCTGAGACCATAGATGAGTTTGTAATATAGGGGTTTCTCTAGACGTGACCTAAAGTTGGTCACCACGGGACATTCAGACGAGATAGTTTTTGGCGGAACATTTAGTGAGGTAATTAACTAATAAATTTTAACCTAGATAGAGAATATATAAATATATCAAAATGGAAACGTTCCCAAGGTTATCCTCATAATTCTAATAATTATTTAAGAGTTATCTCATTCATTCTGTTGGAAAATTATGATGGAAGCTGATGGAACTCCATATCAAAGAATATCATGATGTACTGAACACTGTGGAATCTCTAAAATTGTTGGAAAATGTGTTCTTCAACAACGATTGATCCATAATCTAGGTAGACCATTATATTTTGTTTTATTCCCTTATAATTAAAATATTAGTCATGAAAAATTCTCTCTCTTTGATCAACGTTAAATTGATCACCCTTCACATGTACCATGTTTGGAGTTTAAATTCATTCCTTATTTCTTCATCTAACAATGGTGCCCCATTTATGATCTCCATCCTAGAAATGTGGGCCTGTGATGTTTAAAACATTTTTATTGGTGATTTCCCCCACTGTTCTTCATGTTCTTCATCTTTATACAATAGTCCCTTGAATTTACATTACAGGGGATGGTTTTTGTGCGATCGAATCCCTAGAGATCATTATGATGGCATGAGTGACAAATGAATCAATGATTTTAGGATGAATTGATAAAAGTGTGATATCATTTTTGGTTAATAGATCTGATCTGAACCATAGGTGAATGTTAAATATCAGAGGTATTTCATGAACCATGAAATAACTCCCATTTTACCGGTTAGCACATGATGGTGACATGCATTGGGATGAGTTCAGTTTCATGCGGAGTTCGTGCACAAGATCTCATGGCGGAGGCTATTTGGAATGGACATGAAGGTTTCCGGACTCAGATCATTGATGATGTTATCAAATGTGGTTAAAAATATGTGTATAATAATAATAATAATTATTAATATTAATGTCGATGAGTTGAAAAAAATGAACGGATATTTTTGTAATGATTTTTATGTCAAATAATAAATATATATGGTTGAATGAAATGTTTGTGGATAATTAAATTAAATTATTCTAATTTAATGATAAGGAAAACTAATTGAAACAATTAATGGGTGATGCACCTAGGAGAGAGGTGTGCACACACACTTGAGAACCCCCTAAAAAGTTTTTATTAATAATTGAATTATTATGAGATGATAATAATGATTTTTTACTTAATTTCTATTTTAAAGGTCTAGCTTTTAGAGAATTATATGTACAACATGTTGGGAAGATTAATTGGTTGTTCCACGGATGAGATTTGTGGGTTAAGAAAAATAAAAAATAAAAATAAAATATTAGTATTTTTATTTTGGTTACCAAACCATAATTCATCTGCATCTTTCTCATTCAACATCTGATTGATGGAAATGCCCCTGAAATGGTGATTTTTATTTTTAGACCGATGTTATATTCATTTTTTAGACTCGTTCCCTAGGTCAACGAAACACCCAATAATAATTAAATTATTATTATTGTGGGATCTTGTATTCGACATATCTCCCTCATAATGGTTTAGAATAAAGAACCGTTTGTGACTTTGTTACCCAAAAATTAATGTGGTGGTTTATAGAACAATTTATAGTATTAAAATCAGACTCATGGATCGGGCCCACATGATTCCATTTGAGTGTAGTGCAGAGAAATATGACCTTTTCACTAGGTGCCCAATTGAGGAAAATGAATAGTTGATTAAATGAATATTTCTGTGATGATCACAATGGTGTGATCCATATATTTTATTTCAAGTTCAATAAATGGGCCCCATTAGGAAATATTCACACAGAATGATATGAAATGATTCCTTTTCACTGTGTGTAGAATTTAGTTGAATGAATTGTTGAACTTATATAATTTTCCACAAGAATCACAATAGTGTGATCTATTTGGTTTTCTATGGCTATTTGAGGTGGCATTTCAATGAAATTATTGTGTTCCCTTTAGACACACGGTGGTCATTATGCGCTCATCCTCCTTTTTTCTATATATTCCATGTATATGAGAGTACACAAGAATGACATGGGATATATGTACACACATTAATACCCATGTATGTCTACGTACCTGGACAAGAGAGTATGTGGGGTCAAAGATCATGTGGAACCCACACACACCGTGTACAACATTATGAATCATCTACCTATCGTATATCATTCATTTAGACTCAGATTTTGCCCTATGAGTAGCCAGTCCTTAGTGTTTTCTAGAAAAACATGATGGGTCCCTCCATAATGTCTTTAGAGACATGATTTGATGTGTTTTGATCATAAATGTTATTCAGGTGATGTTCGATGACAACATGGATCATCCATGATCACTAGAGACTTCTTCCAGAGTGGAACCCCCCAATGGTATAAGAGTGAGTCCTATATAGTTAAATATGAGATGAATCACATACTGTGTAGGGAATGGGACCAAAATTACATAGAGTGTAACTCCCTTATGATACGAAGACATGATTCCATAATCATATAGTGGAACACCCCATCGGAAAGGGCGCCCATCCTTTACCTTCCAAGTGGGACCACCTATCAGATAGGACAAGGGTCCTTGATTTCCAGGGTGGAACCCCCTATTATAACAGGGTCAATGTCCCCATGAATCTATAGTGGAACCAACCATGAAAAAGGATTCATGTTCTTTAAAACTACTAAAAAAGTGGAACCCTCTTGACGCACTGGGGTGTGGGTCCTTAATGACATTAGTGTGGAACCCAATGAAGCATTGGGGTGTTGGTCCTCCACATCATCAGAGTGGATCCTCCATGATGCGATAAGGTGTGGGTCCTATACATCATGTTTATAGCTACTCAAATTTGAGACACAATGAGGATACATGATTTAATATTTACTTAGACTCATAATGAAGAGGTGAACATTCCCCACCGAGACAAATTTTTTGTGACATGACAAAAAACCATTGAGGAATGTCAGTGACACTAAAATCGGATAGTATCAAGGTGTGGTGATTGAGTACATTAAACTAATTTGTTTTAGGCAGATGTGTGAAACACAGGGCATCAATGATGGCCTTCTTATATAAATTTTGGTACACTTTTCCTCAGATAAGCTATGATATGTATATCCCCTCACTCTCTCATTTGGGATTTATTTAATGAGTATATATATATATATTTATATATCCTTCATCAACATACAATTTTTAGGTATAATTACTATTCTTCCTGGAGGGGTGATGATGTGTAGAGACCCAAAGCATGAATTAGATGGACATTAAATTACATTTGCAGAATAATTAATACATAACAAACACAGACACACAAGGACCGTAATAGTTTAGTGTCTTTTGAAACTCAGAATTTAATCTTCTAATCATGGTGAAAGATCATCAACATCTTCTATAAAGATCTTCCCCTTTTTGTTTTCTTACCTAAAATCTTTCTTTAAATTATGGGGAAAAGCAAACATATAAAGCGTGAGCTCAAATTCTCTGTAAGGTTAAGCATATAGAAGATAAAAAAATCCATAAACATTTGAAAGCAAAAATATGAACACGAATTTTAGACATCAAAATCTTGAGCAAAGACATAAATCATGGAAGTACGTAAGGTATATATCATAATGGAACATCAAACATGATAGAATATAATGGGAATAAAACATGTAGTTGTGGAAAACATTAAGCACATGTTATGATTTCCATAATAGCCAAGGCATTGCTGCCAAGGCCATCTTAGTGGACAAAGTCCCTTTCTAAATCGAGTTCACTCCTCGTTTCAATCATGTAACAGTGAACTAGATTAACTTATTGTTCCAGCCATGTCTATATCATGAGATATAAATCTTTACCCAATGAATTGGAGGGAGATATAGGTCCCACCCATATCATAATGAAATCATTCATTCGTGTGCAACTAATTCATAAATCATACATCATAGCATAACAGACGTAATAGAATGAGATTCTTAAACATCATGCCATCATAACCTAATCCATATAAAAGAATTGAAATCATTTCATCATAAGAAGAATCAAAAAATGTAAATAATGGAGAAATTATAATTGAAACATACACATATGAAATAATTTAATCTTACATGGAAAATGGTTATGATAAAACACATGAATGAATTCTTGAGGAAAATATCATTTCTTACTCAAAATCAATATCTTTTCACAAAACGCCATGCAATTTTTAAAAGAATGAGATTTTGTTGAAAATATTCATGAAATATTTTGGAGGAAGCTTCATGAAAATAAGGCTTTATAAAACTGTTTAAATCCTTTCATTCCGTATAAGTTAAAAACATTCTTCTAGTACTTTTTCCAGAAAAGTCAAAAAGTAACTCGTAACGTAAACAAAAGAAGGATTCCTTAAATACCATGTAGAAAAAGAAAAAAATGTGTAAAAAGGACATTAAACATACTTGGAAGAAAATTAAAAAATTTATGAAAACATTTTGAGATCATATGGACATGGATGATAAACATAACCCATGTAAATACATACAAATAAACAATCTCGGATAAGAATGAAATTAGAATAATTATCCCTTACCTTATGTCCGATATGCTTCATATGTATCTGAACCTCTTGTATAATGATTTAAATAATGACATTGACTTATTACAGAATCATATTCATTGTCATTATATCCTATATGGTTCACTTAGATATTTATATTACCCGTTTATTTGTCAATTCCTTGTTAAAGTAGCATTTTGGGTAAAATTGTTTCATTTAGCGTACGTGATTGGACTTGATGTTCTTGATATTATTATTACATATATCATGATTTACTTACTTCCAGAATTTAAATCATTATTTATATATCCTATATATTTAGTATATATATATATATATAATAGATATATAAGTGAAATGAAACACACTGTTCATGGAGACGGTAGGTCGTACGTACACATGAACACTGTTTTCCTTTCTTTATTGACTTGAATGGAAGTAAGTAGATGACATAAATATATATATACATAAATAAAGTATCTTCATTATGTCATATATTTCATTATTATTCATTATATGTACTTTATAATCATTCTTGAATGGTTAACATGGAGAATGAATCTCATCACGTCGTGGAGATGGTAGTCCGTACGTACGCACGAGCGATGATATCATTCCCATGATCGTGGAATTTTTTTGAAGTGTATGTATAATATTTCATAATCAATATCAGTTTACAGTAATCATATATAGTTATTTATCTACACCATTATACCCATCCATGTAAGGTGGTGGTCGAAAACAGATTACACCACGGCGTGGAGACAGTATTCCATACGTACCCACGCGCGGTGATTTCATTTTCCGTAGGATGGATAGAAGGTGAAATAAGGTTGTTTCATATTTATAATAAAATTTAAGTATATAAGTAATACTGATTTTATTACTTCATAATGATACAACTAAATAAGAAGAAGACGTAAAAGAATAACAAAACTTGAGAGAATCGGAAGAAGAGATTACCTCTTCTTCGACGCACCTCCTTTAAGCTTCTTCTTATGGAAGTAGAGATGGACTTTTGATAATACTAGAACCTCCAAAATGTTGCTAGGGAAGTGGAGAAGAGAAATGGGCTGTGTTTGGACGAGCATCAAGGCTCAAAAGGGTGTTAAGAGAAGAGGGAAGGGGTGCCCTTTTTATATTGGAGGAGAGGGGTACCTTTGCAAAAAACTTAGAATATTATTTTATAATAAAGTCATATTAAGTTTTTTAATAGCTCAAAATTGATTAATTAAGAAGATAAGGTGGGTATGGGTCTAAATCCTATCAACCAATAGATTTTATACATATTAGGGTCATTATATTGACCTTAACTTTTAGTTTTAACTATTAGTTAATTAGATTGACATTTACCATTTCACATTTTATTTTTATATTATATAGTTAATAAACATACAATATACGTCCAGATGACCCCCAAGTGGTCCATTAATGATACACCTATCATGATATAATTATCTTGGACAAACCATTGATTTTTAAGAATATAATATCAATTAATAATATAATATTTGTTTTAAAAATTATTTAATGTCAATTTTGACACTATTTGTTAATTGATTTTTGTGAAAACCATAGAGCATGAATAGTTAAAAAAAAGTTATTTAAATCAATACTAACTTGTCATATTAACCTAGAAAATAATTTTAATTCCTATAAAGTCTCAAATTACATTTATTTGGGTATTTATAACATCAATTATGTTAATATTTCATTAATAAGACAATTATTGCATCATCATTTTGTCATAAGTAACATAAATTATATAATGTCTAAAAATTATAAATAAATTACCATTAGGTAGGAAATCATTTTATCTTTCTAATTAATATTTATAGTCGAATTTATCTGATGTATAACCCTATATTAAAAATGAATTAGTTATTAAACATTGATTTTAACTATTTTAACCCTTCTTTAAAGAAATTAATAATAAATGTCCTAATTGAATCCATGTGGACGTAAATGGTCATATTTTATTTGAAATGTTATTTTTGGTCGAATTACACTTATCCAATAGAATTAGGACATTTTTTAGGGTAATAATAATATCATTTTTACCCTTAATTACCCTATTTACTTTTAACCATGGTAAATAAAAGTAAAAAGTTACTATTCACCAAAAATTATTTTCATCTCATTAAACCACATTTTAGTCCTTGATATTAACCGTGTCTCTTGGATTTTCGAAATTCCACTCACAGAAGAGGTAAAATTAAGTTTTTTGTACGTTTGCAAAAAGCTCCTAGGAGGTAGGTAAAAGATGGTGAAAAATTCAATAAAGTTTTTATATATCAACAATTATTATAAAATGACTCCAATGAATTACATTGAACTTATATAGGTATTATGTATAAATTTTTACATAAAATAAATTTAATTAAAATAAATAATTTTTTAAATAAAAAGTCGGTTTTTAAATTGTACTCTAGTGTTTTCACAATTCTTCAAAAATTGAATGTTTGTAGAAAAATACCAAAAATTCACTCTAGGCTAATTTTGATATTTCTAATCCAAAAATGAAGTCCATTTTGAATGATATAATTTATAAAATTTTAAAAAGTGGGTATCACTATTCATAACGGCTAGTTTATATAAAATTTTAATTACATATCGTTGTTTAGTGAAACTCGATATTGCGTACAACACACTCTATCGTGGAAGGTCGTGATTGTGTGTAAAGAAAGCCAAGTCAGGGATGCGTGTAGTGCAATATCCTTTTGGTGTAGTGTACAAAACAAGACATTAATAAAATTAAAAAGAATATTTTTCATAAAATCTCAGGGTGTTACATTCTACCCCCCTTAAAATGAATTTCTCCTTCGAAATTCTTTTGGGTTATAAATGGTTTACTCCTAGAATGTTTCTTTAATAGAAACCCACATCGTAAAAAGGAATACAACAACCAATCTTTAGAAACTAAAGTATGAAACTTAATGGTTACCCAAATTAAATAATCACTGGGTTTCCATATTGGAGAACATAGGTGAAAATATGTATATGGAATAGAAATCTAACCATCATGTTCTGATGGAGGGTGGTAGAGATCATGGCTATGAAAAATACAACAATCACAAAGCCATAGATTTGTGATGATATATGGTACCATATGATTCATCGTATATAAGGGCACTAGAACAACATTTTTGGTTCTCAAGATCATTTCCATAATTTTAAAGAAATTGGAATTTGAAGAAATACTTTCTTGATTTTGGTACAGTCTCATTGTTGGTCGTTCCTTGGACAATTTCCACTTCATATCTTAATGAAATGAGGTTGAATTTGTCATTTGTGAAGTGTTAGCAGATCATGTGATAGAATGATGGGACATTCCATCTTTCTCAAACAAATGGTTAGAAAAAGTTATCAAAAATACATAAGTCCATCTATAGTGAGGTTAATTGCATGTGGTTCCTAAAATGGACATATACTTTATATATCATACATCTTTATAAAATAAAACTGGTTTCTACTAAACATGGACTTCCTGTAGGCCAATGGTAGGAGATAATGGCATGTCGCACTTCAGTTGTGGGTTCTATTCCCAGAACCTTGTCTGACGTGGCGGGTTGTCTCTCATCATGCATGTTGTCCCCTTTATAAAACTACATTATAATAACATTCCTAAAATAATAAAGAAAAAATATTATCTTATGTCTAACTTAATTCATTTCAATCTTTAGGCTTATTCAAAACACTGTTGTCCAAGATCATAGTATAAAGAATACAATTACTAGAAATTTAATCTACCTCGCATGTGAATACAATCATTTATCCACCATATATCATACGATATATTTTGTTGGTCACATTCCAAACATTCGAAGGCCTTAATCATGTATTCTCTTGAAAAATGAATACCCATTGAACCTTAGTGAAAACATGAATGTAGTTTAAAGTTAACACTTTCCACAAACCAAAATCCCCAAAATTCTA
This sequence comes from Viscum album, assembly GCA_963277665.1. Taxonomy (NCBI): domain Eukaryota; kingdom Viridiplantae; phylum Streptophyta; class Magnoliopsida; order Santalales; family Viscaceae; genus Viscum; species Viscum album. Next base: position 1,001,399,405 of record OY728128.1, on the reverse strand, counting down.
TATACTCAAACCATGATATCACTTAGTCCTTATATCAATCATGAGCTCATGATTACTATCAAACAATTTACTTTATCATTATTCCATAATTATGCTCATATCATATACTTTCCAAAATATTTGAATCACTTTTCATGGTATCATATTCTTATAGAAAACCTGAATGGACCCACACACAAATATTTCAAAATTCCACGATACTATAAATGTGATTCCATGATACTATTTTGAAATATCATTACATAAACACATAATCATTACACACCATCTTTGTAATACTCAACATCACAAATAGTGATCGCATGTGGCTTCCCTTTATCTTCTGCCTTAAGAGGTTGCTCACATTGATCATCGTTAACTATTGGATTAGGACATTGATTAGCATAATGACCCATTTCCTTTCACTTGAAGCATTGAAGTTTTGGTGGTGCGTTCTCCGTAGTCTTTTCTTTATTCACATCATTAGCAACCATTTTTCCATTACTTCGACACTCACCTGCTTGATGACCTTCTTTTCCACACTTAAAACATTTTTAGTCCCTTTAATACAATCTCCACCATGCATCTTTCCACACTTTGAGCATAATGAAACATTCATCTTCTTTTCACCATTATTCTGAGATTTATCCTTGAACTCCATCTTTCGTTTCTTGTCAAAACCATGAGATGGATATGTTACACGAACTTCCAGTTCTATCTTGATAGCACAACGCGCAATTTCTTCATAGATACTGAAGTATCTTATAGCTAATTACTTTCTAAGACTTGGTTTTAAGCCACTGAAAAACTGATCTACTTTACTTTCAGGTTGGATGATAAAGCCAGATGCATACCTTGCAAGTCTTGTAAAATTTTCTTCGTATATACCAACAGATTCATCATCCTTCTACTTAAGCTCAAGAGAATCCTTTTCCATCTTTTTTTGAAGAATACTAGCGAAGTACTTACTGAAAAACAAGTTCTTGAACTTATCCCATTCAATGGATTCAATTTCATCTTGGGGGATTTTATTCTTAATTAGTGTCCACCACTAGTTTGCTTCACCTTATAAACGGTAAATAACTAAAATGACTTTTTCATGTTCTCAACAGAGAAATATGGAAAATATCTTTTCAAAGGTACTGATCCATTGTCCAGCAACAAGTGGATCAGAAGACCCATGGAAAGATGGTGGACGTTTCCTCATGAAGGGCTCAATAGAATATTGTTCCCTTCTCTGATCATTTGGAAATCTAGAATGATTCATATCATGTGTAAGTATAGAAATACGATTTTCACTCCATCTCCCATAACATTTAGTTTCTCGAGAGGACACTCATTGCATTTTCCATTACATTGATCAACACGGTTCCTTCGGGTTCCAGCCATCGTCTAAAACCCAAAAACAATAGTGTGAGAGGCAAAAATCATGCTAGGAAAGCAACATAATAAAGGGGGATTACCTTCAATATCTAACTTCATAGGTTTAATTCTAATATGGTTTCCATAATTCTAGGACTATAACCTATATGTATACATAACCTTAGGGACATCTCTAGACATACCTTTCAAATATATCTAGAGATCTCACTAAATTTTTTGCATCCTAGATTCCAAAGGTTAACTAAACCTTTCCTCTCATACCAACTATAGAGACCCAAAGCTTGACGTACATGGACATTACATTACGTTTTCGGAATAATTAATACATAACAAACACAGACACACAAGGACTGTAATAGTTTAGTGTCTTTGGAAACTCGCAATTTAATCTTCTAATCATGGTGAAAGATTTTCAACATATTCTATAAATATCTTCTCCTTTTTGTTTTCTTACCTAAAACCTTTCATTAAATCATGGGGAAAAGAAAACATAAAAAGGGAGAGCTCAAATGCTCAGTAAGGGTAATCATAATGAACATAAAAAATGCCATAAACATTTGAAAGAAAAAACATGAACATGAAATTTAAACATCAAATTCTTGAGAAAAGATATAAATCGTGGAAGTACATAAGGCATATATCATAATGGAACATCAACCATGATAGAATATAATGGCAATAAAACATGCAGTTGTGGAAACCATTCAGCACATGTTATGATTTCCATAGTAGCCAAGGAATTGCTGCCAGGACTATCTTAATGGACAAAGTCCCTTTCTGAATCGAGTTCACTCCTCGTTTTATTCCTGTAACACTGAACCAGATGAACTTACCGTTCCAGCCATGTCTATCTCATGTGATATAAATCTTTACACAATGAATTGGGGGGATATATAGGTCACACCTATTATACAATGAAATCATTCTTTCGTGTGACACAAAATCATAAATAATACATCATAGCATAACCCATGTAATAGAACGGGATTGTTAAACATCATGCGTTCATAACATAATCCATATAAAAAAATGGATATCATTTCATCATAAGAAGAATCAAACCACGTAATTAATGGAGAAATTATACATGAAACATACAAATATGAAATAATGTCATCTTATATGGAAAATGGTTTTGATAAAACACTTGAAATGAATTCTTGAGGAAAATATCCTTTCCTATTGAAAATCAATTTCTTTCCAGAAAACGTAATGAAATTTTTTAAAGAAAGGGATTTTGTTGAAATTATTCATGAAATATTTTGGATTATGATTCATGAAAATAAGTATTTTTAAAACTGTATAAATCATTTCATGGCGTATAAGTTAAAAAAACATTCTTCTCATAGTTTTTCCAAAAAAGTAGAAAAGTACCTTATGACGTAAACAAAAGAAAGATTCCTTAAATACCATGTAGTAATAGTCAAAAATGGGTAAAAAGTACTCTAAACATACATGGACGAAAAGTAAAAATTTTATTAAAACATTTTGAGATCATATAGACATGGATGATAAACATAACCCCAGTAAATACTTACTAATAAACAATCTCAGATAAGAATGAGATTGGAATAAATACCCCTTACCTTATGTCTGATATGCTTCGTATATATCTGAACCTCCTGTATAATGATTTAAATAATTCCATTGACGTATTATAGAATCATATTAATTGTTATTATATCCTATATGGTTCACTTAGGTATTTATATTACCCGTTTATTTGTCAATTCAATGTTAAAGTAGTGTTTTGTGAAAAATTGTTTCATTTATCGTACGTGTTTGGACTTGTTGTTCATGATATTATTATTACATATATCATGATTTACTTACTTCCAGAATGTAGAAAATGATTTATATATCATATATATTCAGTATATATATATATATAATAGATATATATGTGAAATGAAACACACTGTTCATGGAGACGGTAGGTCGTACGTATGCATGAACATTGTTTTCCTTTCTTTATTGACTTGAATGGAAGTAAGTAGATGAAATATATATATATATACATAAATCCATTAGCTTAATTCTGTCATATATTTCATTATTATTCATTATACATACTTTATAATCATTCTTGAATGGTTAACATGGAGAATTAATCTCATCGCGTCGTGGAGACTGTAGTCTGTACGTACGCACGTGTGATGATATCATTCCCATGTTCGTGGAATTGTATATAAGTGTATGTATAATATTTTAGAATCAATATCACTTTAAAATAATCATATATAGTTTTTATCTACACCATTATACCCTTCAATGTAATGTGGTGGTCGAAAACAGATTACACCACGGCGTGGAGATGGTATTCCGTACGTACACACGCGCGGTGATTTTGTTTTCCGTAGGATGGATAGAAGGTGAAATAAGGTTGTTTCATATTTATAATAACATATTATTATATAATTAATACTGATTATATGACTTCATAATGAGACAACTAGAAAAGAAGAAGTATAAGAAGAAAGATACTTGAGAGAATCGGAAGAAGAGATTACCTCTTCTTCGACGCACCTCCTTTAAGGTTCCTCTTAAGGAAGTAGAGTTGGTATTTTGAGAAGACCAGAACCTCCAAAATGTTTCTGGGGAAGTGTAGAAGAGAAATGGTCAGGTTTTGGCCGAGCTTCAAGGCTCAATATTGTGTGAAGAGAAGAGGGAAGGGGTGCCCTTTTTATTGGGGAGGAGAGGGGCACCATTGGAAAAACATAAAATATTATTTTATAATAAAGTCATATTCGGTTTTTAATAGCTAAAAATTGATTTATTTAGAAGCTAAGGTAGGTATGGGTCGAAAGACTCTCAAAAAATAGAATTTAGATAGTTTTGGGTGATTATATTATCCTTATATTTTTGTTTTAACACTTAGTTAATTAGATTGACATTTACCATGTCATGTTGTATTTTTATATTATATAGTTAATAAACATACCATATACATTGAAGCAACCATATAGTGGTCCATTAATGATACACCAATAATGATATAATTATCTTGGCCGATCTTTAGATTTTTAGGAATACAAAAAACATATATAATATTTGTTTTAAAAATTATTTTATGTCAATTCTGACACTATTTGGTAATTAGATTTTGTGAAAACCATAACAGCATGATTAGTTCGAAAGAAGTTAATTAAATAAATACTCTCATGTAATAGTAACCTAGAAAATTAGTGGAATTCATAAAAAGTCCCAAATTACATTTATTTGGGTATTTATAACCTCAATTATGTTAATATTTTATTAATAAGATAATTATTGCATCATCATTGTGTCATAAATAACATAAATTATTTAATGTATAAAAACTATAAATAAATTAATATGAGGTAGGAAATATTTTTATATTTCTAATTAATATTTATAGTCAAATTTATCTTATGTATAAACCTATATTAAAAATTAATTATTTATTAAATTTTTGTTTTACCTATTTTAACCCTTCTTTAAATAAATTAATAATAAATGTCCTAATCTAATCCAATTAGACCTAAATGGTCATATTTTATTCCTAATCTTGTTTTTGGTCGAATTACAGTTATCAAATAGAATGAGGACATGTGTTAGGGTAATAATAATATCAATTTTACACTTAATTTCCCTATTTACTTTTAACCGTGGTAAATAAAAGTAAAAAGTTACTATTTAAAAAAAATTATTTTCATCACATTGAAAAACATTTTAGTCATTTATATTAACCTTGTCTCTAAGATTTTTGAAATTCCACTAATAGAAGCGGTAAAATTATGTTTTATGTAAGTTTTCAAAAAGCTCTTAGGAGATAGGTAAAAGACGGTGAAAAGATCAATATAATTTTTATATATCGAAAATTATAATAAAATGACTCCAATGAATTAAATTAAACATATATAGGTATTATGAATCAATTTTGACCTTAAATAATTTTAAATAAAATAAATAATTATTTAATCAAAATGTCGGTTTTTAAATAGTAACCTAGTGTTTTCACTATTCATCAAAAACTGAAAGTTTTCAGAAAAATACAAAAAATTCACCCTAGGTTAATTTCAATATTCCGAATCCAAAAATGAAGTCCATTTTGAATGATAAAATTTATAAAATTGCAAAAATTCGATATTACTATTCATAACGGCTAGTTTATATAATATTTTAATAACATATCGTTGTTTAGTGAAACTCGATATTGCATACAACACATGCTATAATGGAAGGTCACGATTGCGTGTAAAGAAATTCAAGTTAGGGATGTATGTAGTGCAGGCTTCATTTGGTGTAGCGTACAAAACAAGACATCAATAAAATTAAAATGAATATTTTTCATAAAATCTCGGGGTGTTACATGATGTGCAGGGTATGACATGTCATTTATGTGTTTATCATCTCGTGGTTGGGGGAGTCCACTCTCCTTCTTTAGGTAGTGAACACTTGATGAGAAGTTAACCTTCTCCCTGTGTTGATCTCATTTTATTTGGAAGAGTTCACTTTCACTCTTTTATTAGGTTTATAAGTACTCTCTTACTATACCTTGATCTATCTACTAGTTTCCTCTTTAGTTTGATCTCCTACTGCTCCCCATTCACCCTTTTTGGGGCGTTATACTGGGTATGTATATACTCACACCTTCATGGGCTTCTCCCAACACGTGTCATGAATTTTGTAGACAGAGAACATGTGGATCATGAATTTTTTGGAGCTTAGTGATACAACGTTCTTGGACCATGTACATTGGTTGTACTTTGGGTTACAATAGCTGGGCTCTCGTAGTTGTTTACTCATATCCAAATGTTTTCAGGTTGGGACATATTTCTGGTTTGGGTGTGTATTGAACCTCTTTTTTATTCAGTATACACTACCATACATCATTCTGTTTAGTGGTTCATGTATATTTGGTCTTTGTATAGTAATGTTGAAATATTTATTTCATTCAATCTTCATTAATTCATTTAGTTTGCTAGGTGCGTGTGTATAGGGGTTTAAGAAATTTCCTCCCCATGTTTAGTGTTCCTTCAAGAGTTTCCTCCATCCCCTTACCTATGGAGGTAGGCTTAGGGTAGTTGTGGTTCAAGCCCCGATTAGGGTTTGGTCATGAAACCAATGATTTTTTTATGTAGAGAAGAATATGTTGTAAATGTATTAAAAAAGGGTGTGAAGAAAAATTTGGTGAATGATCCAATGAAAACCCAAAGGCGATGGGATTTGGATTACAACATATAATAATAATTCTCAAGAAACTACATCAATTAAAGATATATAATACAAATTATGATGAGATCTTAAACACACCATGTAAGAAGAAACTTTATATCGAATATTTTAAAGGAAAACCTCCACCTTTATATAGTTGGTCTTAAACTACACTAATTTTTGATAAATGGGTAAATAAAATGATCATGGTATTGTTCATTCTCTAGAAGTAGAACCAAGAATAGATTGTTTTTTATATATATAATTTGGAGGATTATGTTTCATAATGTTGATACCCCATAAAAATATATCTCAAAAATAAATTTACTATATGGAAGGGCGATGTCTATACAAATAATTGTTCCCCAATATATTTTACAAACTCATCATAGGAAAATGGGGTGAGAATTCCTAGAATTAAAAAAATAGGTTCATCCCATTGGTGCTTAAAAATTTTCTATTGATAATAACATCAAGGTATGTTTTGAGTTTTATTTTTGACCAAAAAACAAACAATAGATTGTTAATTTAGTGGAAAAAATTAATTTCAACAAAAAGAATTATATATTAGAGACTCTATTGGTGGTGAAGAAAATTTTCAATGTTTAGTTAATGTGGAAAATAGAAACATTAGATTTTAATTGACCTCAAGGATTTGATGATAGTGAAAGGAAAATTTAGTTTGATGGTAACATTATTGAATATTTTCTTATAGAAAAAAATAATCAATAACATATATGCCAAAAATATTAGAATAAGTGCCCATGAAATAGGTCAAATGAAATAATAAACTTTTTTATGTGTGGATGGAATATCAACTGAGCCCGTTATTTTCACAAAAAAGATAAAGTGGTTGGTTAATGAAAGGGAAGATATATAGGCCTAAATTAATTCACCCCAATGCATAGATTATTATTGGAAAACATTACATAAAATATGAAAACCAATTACACAATCCATCGTATATCAATGATAATAAGATTGAAGAAACTAATAGACAAAGGGAGTAGGAAAGAGATCATACAATCACTAATTGTGATGTGGAACATGATAATGAAGTGGTTAAAGGTACATTTATTCTCTACTCTAGATCTATAGATTATATTTTTTTTGTTCATATCATTCTTTCATATCAAGCATGGTTTCTAATAATTATGATTCTCTACAACAAACATTGTAGATTAAATTTTTTTTGTATGGGTTAGCTCTCCCTAGATAGATCTCATATCAATTTTTTTTATAATAAAATATCATTTGATATCCTAAATTATCCCATTATAAAATATAAAATCAATGATTATTAACAACTACTTTTGGATGAAAATCAATTAGTACAACTCTTGGCCACCTGTTAAAAGGTTCACCTAGCTCAAATGGTAGGGTGAAACACAATATTATAAGTAGTTTAACCATATCATTGTATATTGATGTATTTATTAAATAATTATCTAATCTTCCCAATGAAAATTAGTTTGATTACTCAAAAGATAGCATTCCTAGTTTTGTGAAAATTACTATGGGACCTTAATGAATAACCCATATTGAAATGGATTAATTAAAAAACATATTTTAGATAATGTAGACATGATATTTATAAGACCAAGTTCATAATTATGGAGTTCACTAGTTCTATTTGTCAATAAAAATGATTTATAAATAAATACTTCTATTTACTGTTATGGACTTAACAAAATCATAATCAGGAATAGGTATGATATAACTCATATTTTTTAAATGTTTAATCAACATAGTGTGGTTTAATACATATATATGGTGGATCTTCAATTTTAATACGATCAAATAATTATAGAAGGAGAAAATATACCAACTAAAATTTTCCACACTGCATATAAAACAAATTAATTCATAGAAATTCATTTTATAATTATAAATAACACTATAGTATTCACAACTATTATAAACAGATTCATTAGTGATTACATTGATTTTTTATAGTCTTTATTAATTATATAATATTATATTATCATAGTAAATAATAACATGAAGAGAATTTTAGTGTTTATTTATTGAACCTATAAAAGGATAAAATGATTCCCAAGTACACCAAGTGTCAATTTCTTCTACAAAAATAATTATATTAGGGTTGTGTTATCATAATCGATGGTATTTCTAACATTGATCGTGGATATTGAAGAAAGAATTGAACTAAATTCCCTAAATAAAATACAAATTCTTCTTGTATTACCTTATTACAATTGATTTTCTTTTGATAAAGTTCTCATGATTTTAAAATACTATAGCCATGTTTACTCAGAAGAGTTCAAAGAAACTCTATACAAGATAATGTGAATAAATTTTCAATGAACTATAGATGAGGTGTAACGCCCCGACCCCAGCTACCCAGAGTCGGTGCATTACTTCGTAACATTGGCATGATCACAAAAGATCAAGTCTCGAAAGACCGATTAGTTTAGTATCCTTGGAAACACTAGATACATTCGTAAACGTTACATTACATCATAAAGTGAAATTATACAATAACAAAGTCTCCATAGTCCACACTCATATCCTATTCTGACAATCCCTGTAGGTCATTCATAAAATATTTCTTCACATCTTGAAAATATTAAAACATTGAAAGGGGTGAGCTCAGATGCTCAGTAAGGATAACAATAATTCGGAAGCTTTCATAAATAAACAAAAAAATTTAAGGCAATGTATAACTAAAACAAAAGCCTTTTAAACTTGAACATCAACATAATATGGCAAAAGTAAAATGAGATAATGCCATTCACTTCCTCACATGGATATTCTACTGGTCGTATAATCACATGCAATATCAATAACCACTTTCATAATGAGGGAATGTATAATGCCAGACATTCTGAAACATTTTGTCAATGCCTCGGCCAAGACATCTAAAATGATTAAGGCCTCGGCCAAAACCATAAATCAAATTGGGAAAGGGCCTCGGCCAATTCCACATCTAGTTGTCTCATGAGACCTACCGATGCATCGAGGAGCTATACCGGGCTCCACCCGTCACTTATTAAGTCCAATACATTCCTCATATGAATAGGTTTAAACATATCATAAACCATAACATAATCATATCACATAAAACATACAGAAAGGAAACATAACATTCCCACATTTCAATCACAAGATATCAATACAACACGTTGTTATAATAAATACGCTTTCAAAACCATTTTCAATACCAAAATAAATGAAAGTTAAAACTTTGTATTTATTTTTCATTAAAAAAATGATGGCTTGTAGAGGAAGCCGAAACTCAAATAATGGTCACGGCGGCGGAGAATTCATTGTCGCCGCATATGTACGGAAAAAAACATTCCCTTTTGTCGTTTAGAGAAACGCTTCATATAAAAAATATTCCTTTTGAATAAACGTAAAAGTCAAAGGGGTTTATACACCGTATAAAAGAAAGTTGTGTATAAAACCAAATATGCCTCAATGAAAGGGATTGAGACGAAGTCCTTAAAAAGAGCATTTTTTTTAAATAAAGTACATCTATAATGTGTATTCACTATATGTACACATTAATAATGTAAAAATAAAAGATAGGACATAATAATATCATGACATTATTTGAAAGTAGGAGATTAACCCAAAGAATAGAAATTGGGTTAAGAAGTTCCCTTACCTCGTGTCTGACTTTACTCAACCGTTCTTTAACCTCCTGAATAATAAACTAGAGTTAATATATACCTTATTAAGAACCATTTTCAATTTCTTTATCTTTTTTATATCACTTATTACAATGATATGATCATTATGTAATTATTTATGTTAATACCGGTCGTTTTGTTGATCTTTGGTACTTGAGTCAACAATAAACTTCTTATAATTACAAGTTCTTTATGTGGTAGATTATCCATTATCTCCAGAATTATATTCATGATTTAGATGTCATATATATCATATATATCCAGTATATACATTCATTTATAACATTACATAACATTTAGAGGTAAGAAATGAAATGCACCATTCATGGAGACGGTAAGCCGTACGTACGCATGAACGCCACTTTCATTTCTATTTCTTATTTAATGGAATGAAATCATAATGATATAAATTTATAATATAATTACAGTATAATATAGTGTATAATACCATTTACTCCATCTTTTATACATCCCACATATGGCATTAACGATTCAAATCACTTTGAGGGGGCGGTAGTCCGCACTTCCTAAAATGAAATTATCGCGTTTACCCATAATGGAAATCATAAATTACGCCATAAAGGAGAAATACAGAAGCATAAGTCAAAAATAAACATATTATATATCATAAATAAATATAGTGACATCTGAATGGCCACCTTTGAAGGTGTTATATGAGTGTTGAACAATCATCGTTTCGTGAGGCAGAAATTTTCCATCCACAGAAATCGTATGTTGTTTAACCATTAGATGTTGGTGTGTGTAAGTGTAGATTGAATCCTTATTATAACAACATACTAGTATATTTAGGATACTGTTGTTGTTACAAAAGAAATGAATAAAAAGATTTTATGGGGTTGGAGAAGAAAAATAAAACAAAATAACATAAGAGAAGACATTACATTTAAATCGGGTAACTCATTTGATTGGAGCCAAAGGCTTCCTTGGGAAGAGTTATTCCCAAAGTGAGGCTTCTAGGAGTAATAGGGGGAAGTTGGGAGAGTATTTGGGCAGAGTTTGGTCGATCCAAATGGATTGAAAGTGTGAATGAGGTGGTAGAGGTGGGGGCCTTTTATAAGAGGAGAGGAGGGGCACTCTTGGAAAGTAAGGAACTTTTACATTATTATACAATGCTTTTCGGATTCTAAAGGTCCCATACTTATATAATTCGTGGATAAGGTGATAAGGGTTCGAAATATATCCATCCAATAGACTTTGGACAAGTGTACGCCTTTGATTGTACATTATCTTTTCATTTTATTAAAATCGTTAAATAATGAGGTCATCGCGGCATCATAATGATGTCATAAATAATTTAATTTATTTAATGTCTAAAAATTATAAAAAACTTCTATGATGTAGGAAATCTTTTTAGCTTTCCAATGACTATTTATAGTCAAAATTATGACTTGTATAACCCCATGTAAAAATTGTTTTAGTAAAACATTTCATGTTTGTGTCATTTTTTTACTTTAACATTAAATAAAAGGTATTTATGTCATTTTCCAACCAAAGTGGCTCCATGGGGTCCCAAAGTTGACTCATGGATTGTCTTGGTCGGCCATGACTCATCCAATAGGAGTAGGACAAGTTTCAAGCTCATATCATATTATTAAAACATTATTTTTACCTTAAACTACACCAATTACCTCTAAGGGCGATTAAGAACTTAAAAGTTACTATTCACCAAAAAATTATTTTAATCTCATTGAACCACATTTTACTTCTTAATAACAACCATGTATGTCGGATTTTTGAAAATCAAATCACAGAAGTGGTAATATTTCATTTAAACGAAAAATCAGTTATTTAACTACCACTTAGTGGTTTCACTATTCATAAAAAATTGAAGTTTTTCAGAACAATGCCAAAATTTCACCCTAAGCTATAATTGATATTCCGAATTCAAAAATGATATCTATTTTAAAAAATTCCAAACATATAATTTGTATTAATTAATTTTATAATTAATTCCCGTTGTCACAACAAATAACGTGTTTTTAAGAAACAATTTAGATCAAAAGATTGGCAATTGTTTATGTCCAATTTCAATGTTAAATTAATTCTAATGACCACCATTGGATAAAATGGTAAAAATATATTCTAATTATATTTTAAAACCACTAAATAGTATAATTTATCACAATAAATTATTTTGATTAAAAAAGATGTTTTTAGTATTTTTCATATTCATAAAAAAATTTGAAGTTCTCAGAAAGTTACAAAAAACTCAACATAGGATAATTTCGATATTATGAATACAAAAATGAAGTCCATTTTGAAATATAAAATTTCTATATTTTTAAAAAGTGGTTATTACTATTCATAACGGCTACTTTGATTAGTCGCGGTGTGTTAGAACTCGAACTTGTGTACAATGCAAGCTATTGCATTATTAAATGAGAAGTGTATCGTGGAAGATAGGGGTGTTACATTCTCTCCTCCTTCAATAAATTGCATCCTCCCAATTTGAAATTTTTCTTTGAAAATAAAAGGTTGAAAATAGAAAATACCTTTGAGGAAAACCCACATCGGAAATAAGATTAATAAAATTTAGCCTTAATAAGGGGGAAAGGGAAATGAAAAAGTCACCACCCAATTATGATCTCGATTAGGAGAACATTGGTGGAAATTAGAGACATATAATTGGAGGAAAAACGTAAATATTTGTAGGGAGTGATAGAGGTCATCAATCACAATCAACTGTCAAATTGAGGGCCTCAAAGCCTTCAATCTATGTTGATTAAAAATATCATCAGTTCAACAAGACATAAGGTATTAGGATAACACAATTTTTTGTTTTAATATCCCTTTACTAAATTTTAAGAATTAATTTATTCATTGAATAAGAGATAGGTATATATATATTTATGCTTGACAATTAGAGTTTCAACCTTCAACTTATCTTTCACTCAAAAAGATAATAGAAATCAAAAATATTATACTTATCCTAATTGTATAAGGTTCCAAATGTTAACACATACCATTTAGATTAGAAAAACTATTTTGTAATAACCAGGGACTTCATGTAGGCTAGTGGTAGGAAATAAAGTCTTGTCGCATCATGATTGTGGGTTCGATTCCTATAGCTTTGTCCGACGTGACGGGTTATGCCCCACCCTGCAGGTTGTCCTTTTCCTAAAACTATAGTATCATAATATTCCAAATATAATCTTAATAAATTTTTTAACCTTAAACAATACTATCCAGAGATCAACTTAATCCACTCCAACCTTTATAATTATCCAATATACATATATCCAGACTTTCTCTAAAAGGTCTCTTAATTCCAAAATCAATTTATCAGATTCCCTAAACAAAGTAAAGTTTCTCTTATTGTCACATACTAAAAATATAATTACCTTCATCATATTAAAACCTTACTGAAATCAACAAGTACTACAGTACAATCCTTATATATATATCACATTATTCTAATAACCAGAATATAATTCACGAGTCCAAAAGCACCAATACATTAGTTATTCTGCTTCAACTGTAGTAACAGCATAAGATTGTCCTTGATCCCTTGGCCTTTTCTGAGGTAAGTTTCCCTGACGCTTAGGACATTCATTTGCATAATGACCCATTTCTCTACAATTGTAGCATTCAAATTTGATAGCCTCTTTCTTTCCCTTGCAATCACGAGCCTGGTGACCCTTTTCTCCACATTTATAACAAACTCCCATTCCTTTTAGGCAAGTACTAGGGTGATTCTTCCCACAATTATCACATAATGGAAAATCCTTCATTCCCTTTTTCCCTTTATCTGTCTCTTGTTCCACCGTTCTATTCTTCTCTTGCTTTACTTTGTTGTCATAAGACTTAGAGAATTCCTTTTCTGTCTTGATAGCACACGAGACAATATCTTCGTATGATGAGAAGGATTGTGATACTAAAGCTCGACGGAGAAATGGTTTTAACCCATCAAAGAAACGATCAATCTTACTCCTTGGGTTACGTATATAATCGGCAGCATGCCTCGCTAACCTTGTAAAGTTAGCCTCATATTTTGCGACATTCTCATCATCCTTCTGCCTCAGACTCAGAAATTGCCTTTCCATATCTGCTCGATGGTCACGAGGAAAGTATTTTTCTAAGAAAAGCTCTTTGAACTCCCTCCATTCCATATTTGATACGTCATCATCTTCCTTTGTGTTTTGAATTAGCGACCACCACTGATCGACATCTCCAGTGAGGCGGTAAACTGCCATGACAACCTTCTCCCTTTCGCTACTCCCCAAGGCATGGAATATTTTCTCTAAGGAGTTTATCCAGTGCTCAGCAACTAATGGATTTGTAACCCCATTAAATGTTGGCGGTTGTTGCCTCATGAAGCGGTCTAATATTTTTCCTCCACGTTGTGGATCAGGGTGATCCATACGAGTAAGGTTATTATTCATAACCTGAGTGAGTTGTCCCAGTATGGTAATAAGTTGATCAACACCAGTTGTATCTCCAGATCCACAATAATTATCTTGAGCAGGAGGGCAATCCCTACACGGAGTGCATGCATTGATACGGTTTCCATTCCTTCTACTAGGCGCCATTTCTAAACAATGTCATAAACTAGATTAGTTTATGAAATAAAATACATAATTCCATATTTGTAAAACACTTTACATAAATTGAACTATTTATGGATATAATCCATAATCATAAAAATAAATGTTTTTTTTGAGAAAGTATATACTCATAACCCTTCATAGTGGTTTGTAAAGAAAATGAGAATTATCCTAAGCATATCCCCCGAGAGTGTCGTAACCAAGAGTGCAGCAGGGCCCATTGTCGTGCACCAGTTCCCGTTCGAGTCTAGCTCAAAGCGGTGTTTTTGGGTTTTACCCCTAGGTACATCTATGCCAGAGCAGTCTCTACCTGCTCGTATCCAGACAGGGATGTATTGCTCGGAAAACTCACAACATCTCTACAATACCAAAGTTCTAGAAAGTTTTATCTATAATAATCCTCAAAGTCTATCTTCGGGCTATGTGCTATAATCAGAGTTTATCTAAATCTAGCTTCCAAGGTTAGTACTAATCTGCTTCTAACACCAACTGTAACGCCCCAACCCCAGCTACCCAGAGTCGGTGCATTACTTCGTAACATTGGCATGATCACAAAAGATCAAGTCTCAAAAGACCGATTAGTTTAGTAGCCTTATAAACACTAGATACATTCGTAAATGTTACATTACATCATAAAGTGAAAAACTACAATAACAAAGTCTCCATAGTCCACACTCATATCCTCTTCTGACAATCCATGTAGGTCATTCATAAAATACTTCTTCACATCCTGGAAAATATTAAAACATTGAAAGGGGTGAGCTCAGATGCTCAGTAAGGATAACAATAATGCGGAAGCTTTCATAAATAAACATAAAAATTTAAGGCAATGTATAACTAAAACAAAAGCCTTTTAAACTTGAACATAAACATAATATGGCAAAAGTAAAATGAGATAATGCCATTCACTTCCTCACATGGATATTCTACTGGTCGAATAATCACATGAAATATCAATAACCACTTTCATAATGAGGGAATGTATAATGCCAGACATTCTGAAAAATTTTGTCAAGGCCTCAGCCAAGACATCTAAAATGATTAAGGCCTCGGCCAAAACCATAAATCAAATTGGGAAAGGGCCTCGGCCAATTCCACATCTAGTTGTCTCATGAGACCTACCGATGCATCGAGGAGCTATAGCGGGCTCCACCTGTCACTTATTAAGTCCAATACATTCCTCATATAAATAGGTTTAAACATATCATAAACCATAAAATAATCGTATCACATAAAACATGCATAAAGGAAACATAACATTTCCACATTTCAATCACAAGATATCAATACAACACATTGTTATAATAAAAATGCTTTCAAAACCATTTTCAATACCAAAGTAAAAGAAAGTTAAAACATTGTATTTATTTTTCATTAAAAAATGATGGCTTGTAGAGGAATCGGAAACTCAAATAATGGTCACGGCGGCGGAGAAGTCGTTGTCGCCGCATAAGTATGGAAAGAAAAACATTCCCTTTTGTCTTTTAGCAAAATGCTTCATATACAAAAGATTCCTTTTGAATAAACGTAAAAGTCAAAGGGGTTTATACCCCGTATAAAAGAAAGTTGTGTATAAAACCAAATATGCCTCAATGAAAGGGATTGAGACGATGTCCTTAAAAAGATCATTTTTATTAAATAAAGTACATCTATAATGTGTATTCACTATAATTACACATAAATAATGTAAAAATAAAAGATAGGACATAATAATATCATGACATAATTTGAAAGAAGGAGATTAACCCAAATAATGGAAATTGGGTTAAGAAGTTCCCTTACCTCGTGTCTGACATGACTCAACCGTTCTTTAACATCCTGAATAATAAACTAGAGTTAATATATACCTTATTAATAACCATTTTCAATTTCATTATCCTTTTTATATCACTTATTACAATGATATGAACATTATGTAATTATTTAAGTTAATAACGGTCGTTTTGTCGATCTTTCGTACTTGAGTCAACAATAAACATTTTATAATTACAAGTTGTTTATGTGGTAGAATATCCATTATCTAAAAAATTATATTCATGATTTAGATGTCATATATATCATATATATCAAGTATATACATTCATATATAACATTACGTAACATTTAGAGGTACGAAATGAAATGCACCGGTCATGGAGACGGTAAGCCGTACATACGCATGAACGCTACATTCATTTCTATTTCATATTTAATGGAATGAAATCATAATGATATAAATTTATAATATAATTCCAGTATAATATAGTGTATAATACCATTTACTCCATCCTTTATACATCCCACATATGGCATTAACGATTCAAATCACTTTGAGGGGGCGGTAGTCCGCACTTCCTAAAATGAAATTATCGCGTTTACCCATAATGGAAATCATAAATTATGCCATAAATGAGAAATACAGAAGCATAACTAAAACATAAACATATTATATATCATATATAAATATAGTGAAATCTTAATGTCCACCTTTGAAGGTGTTATATGAGTGTTGAACAATCATTGTTTCGTGAGGCAGAAATTCGCCATCCACAGAAACCATATGTTCTTTAACCATTAGATGTAGGTGAGTGTAAGTGTAGCTCGAATCCTTATTATAACAACATAATAGTATATTGAGGATACTGGTGTTGTTACAAAAGAAATGAATAAAAAGAGTTTATGGGGTTGGAGAAGAAAAATAAAACAAAATAACATAAGAGAAGACATTACCTTTAAATCGGGTAACTCTTTTGATTGGAGTCAAAGGCTTCCTCGGGAAAAGTTCTTCCCAATGTGAGGCTTCTAGGAGTAAGAGGGGGATGTTGGGAGAGTATTTGGGCAGAGTTTGGCTGAGCCAAATGGCCTGAAAGTGTGAATGAGGTGGTAGAGGTGGGGGCCTTTTATAAGAGGAGAGGAGGGACACTCTTGAAAAGTAAGGAACATTTACATTATTATACAATGATTTTCGGATTCTAAAGGTCCCAAACTTATATAATTCGTGGATAAGGTGATAAGGGTTCTAAATCTATCCATCCAATAGACTTTGGACAAGTGTAAGCCTTTGATTGTACATTATCTTTTCATTTTATTAAAATCGTTAAATAATGAGGTCATCGCTGCATCATAATGATGTCATAAATAATTTAAATTATTTAATGTATAAAAATTATAAAAAAAATACTATGATATAGGAAATATTTTTATCTTTCCAATTACTATTTATAGTCAAAATTATAACTTGTATAACCCCATGTAAAAATTTTTTTAGTAAAACATTTCATGTTTGTGTCAATTGTTTACTTTAACATTAAATAAAAGGTATTTATGTCATTTTCCAACTAAAGTGGCTCCATGGGGTCCCCAAGTTGACCCGTGGATTGTTTTGGTCGGCCATGACTCATCCAATAGGAGTAGGACAAGTTTCAAGCTCATATCATATTATTAAAACATTATTTTTACCTTAAACTACACTAATTACCTCTAATCGCGATTAAGAACTTAAAAGTTACTATTCACCAAAAAATTATTTTAATCTCATTGAACCAAATTTTATTTCTTAATGACAACCATGTATGTCGGATTTTTGAAAAACAAATCACAGAAGTGGTAATATTTCATTTAAACGAAAAATCAGTTATTTAACTGCCACTTAGTGGTTTCACTATTCATCAAAAATTGAAGTTTTTCAGAACAATGCCAAAATTTCACCCTAAGCTATAATTGATATTCCGAATTCAAAAATGATGTCTATTTTACAAAATTCCAAACATATAAGTTGAATTAATTAATTTTATAATTAATTCCCGCTGTCACAACAAATAGAGTGTTTTTAAGAAACAATTTATATCAAAAGATTGGCAATTGTTTATGTCCAATTTCAATGTTAAATTAATTCTAATGACCACCATTGGATAAAATGGTAAAAATATATTCTAATTATAATTTAAAACCAATAAATAGTATAATTTATCACAATAAATTATTTTTATTAAAAAAGTTGTTTTAAGTATTTTTCACTATTCATAAAAAAATTAGAAGTTCTCAGAAAGTTACAAAAAATTCAACTTAGGATAATTTCGATATTACGAATACAAAAATGAAGTCCATTTTGAAATATAAAATTTCTATTTTTTTAAAAAGTGGTTATTACTATTCATAACGGCTACTTTGATTAGTCGCGGTGTGTTAGAACTCGAACTTGCGTACAATTCAAGCTATTGCATTATTGAATGAGAAGCATATCGTGGAAGCTCGGGGTGTTACATGAGGTTTTCCACTGAACTAGTAATCATATTACCTTTTAATGTATAAAATACTATCATATATAGTTTTTACTTTATAAAATTAATGGAATTTCTCTAATAATAATTAAAAGGTAATTTATTATTAATCACATCAACTAATAACCTTTATGAAAAATTATCAAACACAAGATTTATATATGGTGGTGTAATATTTTCAATAAATATTTTATGGTGTTACCTCAACCGTCAAACGTTTGATATATATATATATATATTAATCAAAATTTTATAAAGTATACATGAACACATAAATAGTCAAATATGTTCTAAATGATATAGTCATAGTTAATAAAATATTATGATAGCTAAATACACTACCATACGAGTAAGGAAAAAAATGTGTTATATCCTCTGTGTATAATAGATAACGCAACCTTGTATTTGATGAGGATTAAAAATGACTCAATATCCATAGATATTTGAAGTAATTATATTGAATTAATACGGTAATGGATGAAATTATTCATTCACTACATTATTGCTCAAAATACACTGTATAAAAATTTAATAGGCCCAAAAAGAATATTTGGATGTACCAAATAATATATGATGTATTTTACTGTTTGAATATAAAATTTTTGGATTTATAAGATTTAAGGAAATAGAATGTTTCTATAAAAAATTAAAATTTAATGAGGTATAAGATGATTCAAATAACTCTTAATTATTTAACCATCATGGGAGAATAATTATTTATATATATTCAAATATACACTTCTTGTGTAACAACATTATAATTAATATTTCAACATTTGTATAGTTATGATTTGTATATTGGAAAGTTAATATGGGGTGATAAAATTCTAAGGGGATTATGAAACCATTTTTTATAGAAGTATATAATTGAGAGGAAATCACTATATATTTATTCACCAGTTATACTACAACTCATAAAAGTTATAAATTCATATGAGTAGTGATAGATTAGCATGAACAGTCCACACACATCATTGTAATCTGAGAGGAGATCACATGATCATCATGTGATGTTATTCATAAAATAAATTAGTGAGGTTGTATGGAGGACCACATTAAATTTTTATAGATCGATATCCAGGGTTCACTTAAAAATAAGAAGTATTCATTAAATATTTGATATACAATTTAGATTTAGCATTACTTATCATCCTAAAATATATAGCTGATCTGAAGTAACCATTTAGAAATTGGATGATATGTTATTATCATGCTTGAAAATTTTCTATGGAAGTTGGGATCACAACATTCCTCTTATTTAGTTCCTATATTAATCATTTTCTAGTCTAGTATCCAAATCTAGCCATATGGGGTGCTATATGGAAGAGATATAAAACACCAACATGTTAAGATGAAATTGTATAGAAGATGCTACCATGACATTATATTCTCCAAGAAATCAGAGATATAGTTCAAACCATTATTCCAAATATTAATGCATAACAATGTGGATTCATAATCTAAGTTGACAACCATTGATGATATTTAGATTTTGATGTTTCTAAAAATGGATTCCTTTGTAAATTTCTATGGAATAGAGTAAAGATACTTAGGTAAAATGGAAATATAATACCCAAATACAGTGACACCTTAGATATTATTGATTATATAAATACTACTGATAATATTTTGAGTATCCACCAATACACTTTGGAACATGGTGTTCTCCATGTATCACGTTTCCGAAAGTAAAATAATTGATACATCACATGTACTGAACTGTAATGTTTTTAAATTATAACATTAAATACCTTCTATGTAGAAACCAAAAATTGATCATAGATCAAAATATAATGAATTAAGATTTATGAAAACCAACATAGTCATGGTTTTTAGTGAAATTATATGTTTGAGGAGGCCACATGGGAACCTGAAGATGTAATGAGACAACATTTCCCTCAATTGTTCTCATCTTTGTAATAAAATTCCCTCATACAGATTCCTTTCAGATGGGTATAATAATACACCGCATTATACTATATAATTTTCATTTAAAGATTGTCTTCAATTTATTATCTTAAAAAAAACAATGAACTAAAATGGGACATAATATATATTATTAGGATAACAAATTACAACACAAGATAATCATTAATTAATTATGTTAATTCAATATAAAAAATTAGTAAAAAAATAATTAAGAATAGATCCATAAGTAACTAAAAACCATGACCCTAAAATATTTATCCTGATGGGTTTATATGAATACCATCACCCCAATAACAACTATTAACAAAAGGATAATAATTACATATAAAATAAAAATGTTTGGAGAAAAGTAAATGATTATGATGAATGTTTTTCGTAATGAATATGAGGTATTATATAAGAATATATATAGTTATTGGACATATATAGCCATTAGTATTTAATGGTAATTAGGTATATATATTTATTTGTATTATATGATCATTTGGTATATGTGGTGGTTGGGATTATATATGTATTTGTATTCTAATTAAAGAGATATGTTGTTAAAATATTACTATAAAAACATAGTCATTGAATTAACATATAAAAAATAGATGTAACAACATTATGTAATTAATATAGAAAGCAGAAGAAATGGAATTAAGTAGTAAAACACTCCCCTATGAATCAAAATTTTATGATCATGTAAAATAGTTAACATCACTAACGTTTTCCGTATACTAAGCCCAATCACAACTTCTAGAAGGATATTTGGATTGAAATTTTTTATTATAGAAGTTCAATCCTATGAGAATCATCAAACGATACATGCTCACTGTATGATCACTTGATAAATCCATGATTTCTTATCATACCATGAGGATACATGTGTACATATTATGTTTTTTTGTATATATAATTTATAAATAAATAAAAT
Source organism: Viscum album (assembly GCA_963277665.1). NCBI lineage: Eukaryota > Viridiplantae > Streptophyta > Magnoliopsida > Santalales > Viscaceae > Viscum > Viscum album. The sequence continues at coordinate 1,001,377,540 of OY728128.1, read as the reverse complement.
ATTAATTATTAATAAATTATAATCATAATTCCATAATTAATATGTTTTCTAAAATTGTAATTTATAAAATAAAAAAAATCATTAATTTAAAATGTAACCATAATATAAAACAAGTTAATTTAAATATTTTTACATGTAAAAAATTAAGAATACTTTTTTTTTATTTTTCAACATCCATTTTATATAACAAAATAATGTTTTCCAAATTTTTTTTAAAAATAATGGATTTTACATATTGAATTTAATTATATAGATTTAATATTTGAAATAAAATTAAATAAAGTATTATGTTAAATTTTATGTTTTACACACATAGAATAGATTTTCAATTTAAAAGTTATAATCCATCATAAAGGAGAAAGTTTTATTATAATAGAAATATATTTACAATTTTTGTGTAAGTATTATCTAAATAAAATAAATTTATATGTTTTAAATGATGAATATATTGTAATTTTTAAAAATATTAACTCATATTTAATTATTAATTGATAATAAATTTGAATAATATCATTTAATTTTTTATATTTTTATTTCTAAATGAAATAGGTTTTTTAAAATATTATGTCCTTATTAAAAATTCAATTTTCTTATATCTTGGAATTAAATCAGAATATATGTTTTGAAAATGTAAAATTTTACATTTGAAATCTTTAAAGATGAATCATCTTATAGTTTTAGTAAAACATTATTACCATGGTAAATATTATAACAATGTAATAATTTTTTTATTAAAAGTGGCTTGAATATTTTATAAATAAAATGACAAAAATAATTTCTATAAGAAAAATTTTATGATTGAAATGAAATACCAAATGTATCACAAATATTTCATTACTTAATTCACCAAACTCCCTTTTCATTATATTCATTACCTTCACCTAACTCATGTTTCAAAAGAAATATCAATAATTTTCACCTATTAATGGAGCTCACATCCCCCAACATCAAAACCCTCCTTTAAATTTTAATTGAATAACAAATAATCTGTTAATAATGTAAATAAATAAATGATTAAATTAAAATTAATGATTAAATGAATAATTATAAAAAAATTAATTTATTTAATTTAGTTAAAACATAATTATTACTTGATATGTTTTAATATAATGATTTTTTTTCATAAATTTAATAATTAGTTTAAAATAACATTTTTTAATAAATAAAATATAATAATTTCAGTTTTAAATTTTTTATAAGTTATAATGTGTTGTTTTGGATAAATTAATGAAATAAAACATAATATAATGTATTTTTCATTAATGAATTTCTGAAAATATAATTAAGTGTTTAATATTTTTTTATTTTTATTATTACTATTATTATAATTTTATACATTAAAAACATGAATAATAAAGGGATATTATGATAATTTATTTTTCATTTTAAATTTAATTTGGTTCTTATAAATATATAAATATATTAAAATTAATAAATTATGATATTAATATTATTAATTTATTTCATAAAAATATGGTTTATAATTTTATTCTATATTTAATAAGTATAATTATTATATAATTATAATAACTTAATTTAATAAATATTAAAAACGATAAAACAAGATAAAAAAATAAAATTAAATGATATTGTGTTATTGGGGAAGGCAAAAAATTTGGGGCCATTTGAAATGGAAATGGGGGCCAGAGGGATTTGGAGGAGTTTATTTCTGCATGATGGGGGTTGAGCACTAAACATTGGTTCGATCACAATTATGATGCTCAATTTTGGAGAGTGATTCATATAATTTTAGGTCGATAACCATGGATGTATGTCAAATATCAAAGATGGATTTACTTAAGCAATGATCAAGTGATATATTGTTTAGAACGTTGAAGGGGTACTAGTAAACTTTTATATATCTTCACCTCCTATTTTAGTTAGATTTTAAGAAAATAGAAGATACGTATTTTAATTGGTTTGGGTGTCTAATATACTTAGTGATCTTATTTTTCCTATCATTTTTGGTCTTCTAATACCCTGCCTACATTCCCATTTATTTTTCTTTATCCTATTTGAAACAATATTGATAATAATAAATTTTTCTAATAATAAAATGATATGTGAATAATTTTTAGAACTCAATACCATATATATATATATATATTATGTCTTTATTATTCATTGGTTAGGGATCAGTGACATTTCGATTTGACATAGCCAAAAAGCATCATGATAAAGCATCCATCAAGTTGATTTCAACATGATATAAGTTTCTATAATCAAGATCTATTCTAACATTGCTTTCATCATTTTCCTCATTGAGTTATCTTGTAAAAATCAACACATATAAAAATATATATGTATATCTAGATTGCATAAAATTATTCATGTGCTTTTTCTATTGATAAAATTTTAATCTGTTTACTATTGGATCACACTATTAATTTTTTTTCCTGATTTAGCTTTCTCAGATAGATTTAAACTAAGACCATATCCTACAAATTATTATTCTCATATGCAAATATTGTTAATATAGTGGAGTGAGATATATAAATATTTGACTCTTGCACATATCTAGTGGAAGGGTGCACTCTGTAAGCGAGAACTATCATTATTCTATGAAAAATGAAGAAAAATATCTCACATGGTTTGTTATTCCTTATGGAGTATGAAATACATGGGCATAAGGGTTCTTGGTTCGACGACTTCTAGTTCATTTTTATGTGGTATGGGTTTATTTTTTTAAAATAAATTTGATTTTATAAATTAATTTGATGTTGATAAAATTAATATTTTATTCTGAATTATATTGTTATATATATATTCAACTTGTAGAAAATTTTTATAAAGGCATTATTTTGATTTTTATTTTAAAATTTTAAAATTATTATTTTAAGTTATTTCTAATTTAAGTTATTTCTTTAAAAAGATTAAATTATTCAAAATTAAAATTTTGTGTTTCTATTTTTTATTAACCCTTAGTAAGGGAATTTGTCTAAAATTTTTCATTTACAGCTTTGTGTGTGAAATTCAATCCAACAAACCATATTATTTATATTGATAAAAAAATTATTATCATTATTTATTTTTTTGTGGTAGAGGTTTGAATTTATAAATTAATTTTATTCTAATTTTATAAAGAGATTATATCTAAATTTTTTATTTATGTATGATATTTATTTTTTAGCAAACATGACTATTAATCAATTACAAAAAAAAAATATACATATAGATATATATATATATATATATATATATATATATATTTAAGTGTGTCATATCATATAAAATATCTTCTACCTACACAATTTTCTTTCATAAAATTATTCAAAATATTTAATGAATTCTAAATATACTACTAAGAGAGGATACAATGTCATTAAAATTTTAAAATTATTTTTTCAAAAAAATGTTCCTTTTAACAAAAATATATGTACATATTCCTATACAAATATATTGGAACTCTTGTATTAATGATAAAAATTCACCTTTAATATGCTATTAATGTGTTTTACTTTTTGTGGTGCAATTTTATAATATAAAGAAGACTAATTTTTTTGGCTTAGTGATGGAAAGAATATTCTTTGGAGATGAGTCACCACCAGAAAAGACTCAGCTCTGACGAAGACTCACCATCATGATTAGAATTTGAAAATTTCATGAAGCCACTTATATTCAAATACAACTGTCCATTGAACCAATAAATTTTACTATGTATTAGAAACACTTACCATCAGAATGAGTCACTACCTATATGAAATTTCATCTAAGTATGTGAAATACCTGCAATTAATAATGAGTCATGATCAAGATGGAAAATTATTTATATACGGGAAATAATCACTATTAAAGAATGAGTCACCATAAGAACATATCACCTATAAAATTCAAAATATGTTGGAATGACATACCCATGAGAGGAGTCACCATTGGTCATATCCTACCATTAGCTTGACTTACCTTTGGCCTAACTCACCTCCAAATTATGTCACCGCCATAGTTTTATCACCATTCATAAGATTCACCATCATTGCTTCTATTTATTTTTTATTAAATACTTATATTGGGTATATTATCAAATTGAATATTGAGATTTAATTTAATGATTATTCTTAAACTATTTTAGGGATGCATTAATGATTGAGTTCTTTATTGAGTAGGAGGAGCATATGATCTATATGATTCTTCCGACATGGTACTATTAAAAGATTTGGAATATTCTCTCTTTCAGAAAAATATAGAGAGATATATACATGTACATGAGAAGTGAGTAGAATAGATATTGGAAGAACAGAAATGTGGGTGTTCTGAAGTATGCATTACATAAAGTATCATTTCCAGAAACAAATTTTTGAAGAAAAAATCTCATCAAATATTCAGTTCCATCCGACAGAGAGAAAAAATAGTTATGGTCACTATATTTTTTATTGATTCCCAGAAACAGGACTTTCGCTTCAACTCAAGATATATTCAGGGATTATAATCTTAAAATCACATCTGACCGATCAACAATATATCTTTTACTTCTTTTATTTTCTCTATCTTTTTATTACTTTTAAATTATTAGTATTGTGTCATTACTCTATATTCTATAAAACCCATTATCTCCAGTTATTCAATTGGAAGATATTGGAAATATTATAACTCCTTTTACACATTTTCCTCAAGGGATGTGGGAGAGGAAACTGAGTGTTCTATGTTTTTTTATTCCACTTGATGTTGTGGTAATGGTCTATATAGGTCCTAGAAAACTTTTTTGTTCTATACCTGATATGGGTTGTAGACCAAATATTATTTTATATAATCTTATTGGGTTTAGGAAATTATTATGTGGGGAGGATTAGGTCTCAGCTCGAGACTGAACCGCTTTATTTTTTCCACAATGTGTCTTATTTTTATGCTTTAAAGTGAATTAATTTAAAACAAATAATAAAAAACATTACACACATAATTATTATTAATTAGGTTTTATAAAAGTTTGTAATTATGTAAATTATTTTAAAATGTTATAGTAATATTAATATATAGTTTTAACTATGAATTAATATATATTTGAGGTGTATTTTATAATATTATAATATATATTGATCTTCTATTTTTATTAACAGGTTTTTTTGAATATTTGTGGGATTTTTATTTTTAATAATAATATTTAGTGGGTTCTTCAATTCACCTCCCTCTTGAGACACTCACATTGACAAAGATTTTGTATCAAATGGTTTAAAATTATTTACATCAATTATTTTAGTTGTGTTTCGAAGATATTAATTTTCAATCATTTCAAAAAAATGCTATTTAAACTGATAATTGACAAGAAAGTTATAAAACTAATATTACTCCTTTATTCAATTTTAAATAAATTTGATTAATTTAAAATGAAAATTAAAGTTAATATTGAAGTCGTGGGGTCTCAAATTTGTTCTATTATAGAGGGTAAATATGAGTTACCTAAGACTGCTAAATGTACATGGAATAATTCTAATAATCATTCTTATAATAAAAATTTAAAATCTATGAATGTGTTTTAATATTCATTAGAATATGAATAATTTAATAGGTTGTATTATATTAATACACATAATGGTATTTGGGGTTTATTAGATATTTCTCAAGAATTAAGTAGTAATGTAAAATTAATAAATTAAAAACATATAAAATTAAATATGATATATTTATGATGAACCCCAATGAGATGATTTTCTATATATATATTTAGTTCAATGAGATAGTGACAACAATTTGATTCTATATAAATCAATGGTCAAGTAGAGATTAAATTATGCATCTACCGAGATTTCTTCAAGAGATATAGAGATAGAAATATGTTTTAATAAAGGAATCAAATGACATTAGTAAGGTAATTGTTAAATAATTTATTGGGATGTTAATGATGTATGAAGAAGAGATTACGGTTCATCATGAGGTGGCTGATGAACCTATGAGAAAATCGGTTTCCTTCAAGTCTATTGCATCAAAATAGAAGAAAAGGAAAATGCATAGGATAAAAGATCCATTGATGATGAATCACTAGCTGATTGTGATGTAGAAGAGTCCCATTTGGTTAGATGGTTTAAATTTATACAAGAAGAATAAATTATTCATAAAAACTATATATAGGGGAATTTATTATATTTTGAATAATTGAAAAAGGTAATATAAAAGATATAAAAATTCAAATGATATTACCTGTTATGAATAAAAGCGAAAATGACATGTTTAAGATAATAGTAATAAGTGGAATTATAAGAAGAATTATGATTATAAGGATATAAATTATAATAAGTACATTAAATACAGATGGAGTGCCTTTGAAGAAATATCTAGTGGCTCAGACTAAACTCATGAAGAAAATACATAAATGAAAAAGATGTGTTTCATGAAAAATATATCTGACATACCAACTATACCTCTTGTACTTAATTCTAATCATTTTATTGATAAAAGAAATAATAATGATATTTAAAAAGGTAAAATGTTTTAGTATTCCAATATTCTTGAAGATAATTTTAATGGATTGAAGGAAAAATATATTTTTTGAAGAAACAACATGATTTATCTTATAGTCATAGAACTAATTCCACTGTAGATAAAGAGAAGAATTATAATTTATTAATAGAAAATAAATAACTTAAAATTGAAAGTGATCCACAGAAAATATAATTTTATATATTTAATAATGTAATAGAAACATTTACTCAAATTCAAGGGAAATAATTTCTCATAATTATTTTTCTGTTCTAGGATACCATCATGATAAAAGAAGATTTGTTATGAGAATTTTTGGTCTTAAGTCTATTTTTTGTGATTCTGCTTCTCATTTTCATTATGTGAACCCAATAAAGTGTTTATTTCAATGAGTTTATAATTTACCTATATGAATTATATCAAGATAATATGGGTTTAAAAATACCTAATTACTATAATACCGGGGCCTAAGAAAATTGGGGAACAAAATCATTCTTGGTATAAACATTGTTTTTAGGAACGATGCTTGGAGATCTCCTGAAAAATTTTATTTTTCCTGGGCCATGAATTTTCCAAGAATATGAATAGATATTAATCAATCTTCATGAACATGGAAATGGTTAATGGTGGACATTTCATGTTTCATTACAATGCTAAAGGAAATGTCATTGACCATGGACAAATCGGTAACACAAAAAAAAATTAATTTCTAAATTGTTTTTAATGGTTTGAAATATAATATAATTTTAATTTCATATTTACGAGAGGCTGGTTTTCAAATAAAATTTGAAAAGAAGGATTGTAGATATTTTAATTCAAAAAATAATTAGTTTTTACTTATTTGAAAACTGAAAATGTATATAATGTTAATCTTGATTATTTTATTTCTCAAAATGAGTTCTACTAATGCTCCATTCATATAGAATCAGGGTAATGAAAAATAATACTATTCAACAATAACATTCAATCAATTAGAAATCATACTAGGAAAGGGTTATCATGGATCTACCCAAACATTAATTCCCAAAAAAATATTGTAACCACTTTTAAAAAGGGAAACAACACAAGAATCCATTTAAATTAAATAAATATGTTTCAAATTATCATCCCACTGAGATGGTTCACATGAATTTGTTTGCACCATCCTAGGATTCTAGTCTAAATATGAAGCACTATATATAATGAACATATAGATGAATTTTCATGGTTTACAAGATTATTATTTTTAGATCACAAGGGAAAATATTTTTCATATTTTTCTATGTAAGCTAAATATTTAGAAAACCTAATTTGACATAGAATAGAAACAATAAATAGTAACCATGGTTGTATGATATGTGACTTTTATGGACTTATCTTGAGTTAATTTTCAGTAATGTTTAGATTTTTTAAGTAACATTTATTTAGAATTGTGGTTTATGGTGAATTGGGATGAACTTTTAAAAAAAGTCCATGGACAGATGGTTGTGCAAGATATATGAACAGTTTGAAAAACTATGTGCACAAATCCAGATAGTCGTGCGAACTGTGAAAACCTGGATAGTGAGGCCTACCTAATTTTCACAGGGATTCCATAACTGTGTTCCCCTACTAGGTGAAACTGTGCATGTTTACTAGTTTTCTAAAAAAATTAGTTTTTAAATAACCCGAACCCCCCAATTCTTTATATTTTGACTTAGGATCATGGTTGATGAATTCTAGGTGATAAAAAATCAATATGGATGGATTACATGGAAATTAGAACACCATTATTTGAGATCGAGATCTCGTATTGAATATCAACTCTCTTCCTGATAATTGGATTTCATTTTGATTATTCTTCCTTTCTTTCCTCTATATTTCTTTGATATTTTCCTAATTTATCTCCACTATTTCAATAAATCTAAAACTATGTGATGAGAACTAGATCTTAGATTGTGGATCTAGATCTAGATTTGAATGGTCTTGAATCCTTTGATCTTAATTTTGGGTTTAAGGATTTAGATTAGGATTCTGATTGACAACGTTGTTCCACTCGGATTTTGGGGATTTACTCTAGGAAAAAATTTGTAACAAAATATGGTAGGTGGTCGAAATAAAACTTTCATTATTTTGGATTGGATATGTGTATGTGGGATTATTTATTTTTGATCATCCCTTAATAATTTATTCTTTAAATTGGAGTAATTGGGAATATGAAATTGAAATGTTGACGCTATAGTGATTTAATAGATGATTGAACAATGAGGTTACGGGGATTTCTAAATAGATGTTTTATTTGGGGAAATTTATTATGGAATGAGATATTATAATTCTTATATTGAATTTGGTTGGTATTGAGATAATTAATCAAGGGGAATTATTTATGATATAATGATTAGTTATGTGAGATAATTAATGGTGGACTAATTATATGCCTTGTTGTTTGATTAAGATTGTAAATTTTGAGATTAATTACGATAAGTTAATATTTGATATGGATTATTAATTATGTCAAATTAATTATGTAATGAGATAAATGTTTATTGATTAATTAATTAATGAGTTAATTAATATGTTTTTTACATTTTTAAACATAGGTTAACTAATGAGTTTGATGTATTTAACTAAAAATTAGATTAGTAAGTTATTTATGTGAATAATTATTTATGAATTAATAAATAAAGAAAATGATTGAGAATGTGAGTGAGAAACATGTTGTTCTAGACCTATGGATAATTTGGGGCTTAGACAGGGTGTTCTACCCCTATAGTTATCAAAGCACTTATGATGAGAGCTGGTAGAGATAACGATCTACACTAGATAGGATTTGGGGTGGTGGACATGGTGATCTATGCCAGATGAAAATTTGTGTGTTAGGCATGGAGACCTACAATGAAAAAGGTTTGGGGTGTTTTACATGGCATTCAACACCAACAGAATGATAATAACGAATTATGAAAACAATTATATACATGAATCAAACCAATGTTTAATGTTTTTAAACAATGAATAAATAGAAATGTGACAACTTCTTAATTATGCATTGTACTTGTTGCTTTATAGAATTGTATATAATTATTTTGATTGGACTTATTTTAAACAATATTAGTGGTGGACTACTGAGTCATACTCACAACCTACATGGGCTGCCTGATCATCACCCCAACATACATTGTTGATATAGGAAAGGATAAGGGTATTTCCCTGGGATAGGTTATTATTTGGGAATGGAGAAAGGGTGAGGTATCCAGACGAGGTTCGGGACCCGCTATTAATTTGTTGTTTCTTTACATATATTTTCATTGTATACCCTTAAAACTTGAATCTTTATAGTAAGTTTTACCTATCATTTGAGTATAGTATTTCCGGTTTTGACTATGTTGTGTCATTGGCATTTTTCTGGTGATTCATATGCTCCAAACATGTTTGTTGTTGTTTAATTCTACTGGTATATTTATAAGATAAAAGATGTTATAATATACCCATGAATTACATAAAAGACCCTCAATGCTTTTCCACTCCCCCTAGCATATGGGTCGGTGCACATGAGGTCATGTGATCGACTCAGGCCCCCGAAGCATGGCACCCTGGTCAGGACATTACGAAGTGGATTTAGAGGAGTATTTTTTATTTCTCCTTCTTTTATATTATTGATTTAAGAAAGGTAGGCAAGATACTAGGAAGATTTGGATCTTGGTAATGAGCATGTGAATGGTAGTAACAAACCCATGAATGGGGGGACATCTGGGAACTCATCATGGAATTGTTGTGATTGCTTTTTTTTTGTTACAATTGGATATTTTTTCACCATTGCAGGCGCAATTGTGGTTTGATGTGATAATTGTTTTTGATAATTATTGACTATTTATTGAGGTCTGAAAAGTGGAATGAGATTTGAGTATAAATGCGTCATTTTAGGCACTCATGGTTTTTGTGACATGCATTATTAGGCAATCATGGTTAAACAGACTATGGGTAAGTTATTGAACATGAACTGATTTCCTTATTATGTGATTGAAAGGAAAATAGTGCCTAACATTAATAGAGAAATATTTAAAAATGATTCATATTAAGAATAATTGGGTTTATTCAATAAAAAATTATTAATGAGAATGTGTTTACCATTTCTGACCAAGACCTTGGGTAGGATGGTTATGGGTAGTTATAGCGCCTATCTATTTATTGAATAGAGAGAAATGAAAGAATGACATATTAAAACATGTTGTGTTTTTTCAAATTGTGTAATGGTGTAATGTTATGTTATGAGACCTAAGACATCTGTTTGGAATTATTGAGATTATACGTATATGATGCAAGTTTTCATGAGGATTAGTGGGTAAGGCTCAAAATGAACTTCCATACAGGGAACTTGACGAACTATTTGTGCTGGATAAGGAGGTTGGTGAAAATATTCGAGATAACTTTTCTTGATTCATTCATTTCAGGGAGAGAGACCCATGGAAGGTTAAAAAATGAGTGTCTATGTAAATAATGGAGTTTCTGCTGCAACACCATCTGAATTTTACTAGAGAGGGTTGAACTGAGGGAGATGAATTCCATATTGAATCCACAGAGATGATGCTTGACAGTTTGGAGACTCTGGTAGAGAGGAGGGTCAAGATGGAATCTTATATTCTATGGGTGTCGGCAAAGCACTTGTGGGACATTTATGTACGATCTATGAATATTGATGAACTATTATGAAAGGATTTTATGTATAAGTTATTGAAACACTTTTAAATAGAGACACTGAGACAAGATAATGCTTCATAGTTTATGCATATATCCCATGGAAGCAAGACCGTAATGGATTATGCCAAATTTTTTACAAATATACAGTGTTTTTCTCAAGTGTTTGAAGCAGATAAGGCTACATCAAAAAAATGATTTTAGGATAGTCATAGATGTGAAATTAAGTCCCAAGTTAATATTATTAGACTAAAGAAACTCTCATAAGTGTCAAATTAGGAACTCATTTCAGAGGGGATCCTAAAGAAGGGATCCGGTGCTAGATACGTAGTTGTCACTGGACAACTAGAGAGTGAGACTTTTGAGAGAAAGAAGTGTCATTACGAGAACCTTATTCAATATAGTAGAAATAAATTTTGAAAATCATAAGGAATAGTTTCACATGATCTTACTCATGTGTTATTTCACCAATGCGGTAGTTCGGGAAAAATCACAAAAAATGTACTCAACAACCAGTGGAGAGTTGATGTTGCAGCAATATTGGTCACCTACATAGGTTTTGTAGGTTATAATGATAGACTGGTGCTGAGGTAGAAACTTTGTAATGTTAGAATGTGGGAAAGTGGTCTTCTACACCAAATATGATTGGTAGTTTGAGTTCTATTAGAATAAATGATAGTGGTAGTGGGCGTGTTACTTTAGGGTAATATCCCCCACATCAGTAGAGTGGTGATAGTCAGGGGAGTCAAACATCCTCATTAAGAATAGGGGTGGGATAGTTATATGTAGTGAATCCTAAACATGGGGAGAGTGAGGTTTGGACATCAAAAATGGGAGGTATTATTCTCATAGCTATTAAATTATATACTTTATTATTTGATACTAGTTCCTCTCATTCCTTTGTATCTTCAAATTTTGTTAATGGATTGAGCATGGAGGTAGATTTGGTGAACATAGTAATGAATATATACACCCCATTTGGAACACATTCTAGAGATATCTATATGTGAAAGGGATGTTCCCTAGATATCAAAGGGTATTGTTTTCTTAGGGATCTCTATGTCTGTGATATGATAGACATCGACCTAATTATGTGTATCGTCTGGTTAGATTCATATCGAGTCCACATTGATTTTTACTGTAGGATAGTGACCTTTTTATATCCTAATGGTGACCAGTATGTTCATCGTGGATAGTGGGATATCCAATAAATATGAGTAGGGAAAATTATGTAGCATCTAGGAGAGATCACAAACCAAATTACTAGTCTCTTTCTAGATGATGGGGTTGGTAGAGAATACATCCTTCCACTAGTTATGGATCATTTCCAATATGACTTTCCTAAAGACATCTTAGGGTTTCCACCAAATATTGGTTTGGAATTCACTATTTATCTCATGATGGTGGATGAGCCAGTATCTATTACACTATTCAAAATGACATTAATTGTGCTTCAAGAGCTGAAGAATCAGTTGGATAATATGGAGGATAAAGGTTTTATCAATCCATGTATGTATCATTAGGGATCACCCTTTTTTTGAAAACATGGATGGTGTGGGTTTATGCTTATGTGTATATTACTGGAAGTTGAATAATATCACTTTGAAGAACCGATATCCTTTTTTTCATATCGATGATGTGTTTGACTAGATTAATGGAGCTTCTGTGTTCTTAAATATCTATTTGAGATCAATGTATCATCACGTGAGAGTTCAAAATTCTTATATACTAAGGACTTCTTTCAAAAGTAGGTATAGAATTTATGAGTTTTTTGTAATGTCGTTTTTGGTCAAAAAAATCTCTAGTAGTGTTTATGGACTTGATATATAGGATATTTCATATGTATTTAGATCAGTTTGTTGTAGTGTTCATGGATGAAAACTTATTGTATGCTAAGACTCATAAAGATCATGACCAATATCTTGACCTCATCCTGAGTACCTTGAGAGATACTCTGTTATTCTCAAACCTATCTAAGTTTCAATTTTAGATTGACCAGGTACACTTTTTATGGAATATCATCTCAGAAGATGTTTTGGCAGTGGACCTAGAGAATGTTCAATTAGTGGTTTTATAGAAGCATCACAATTTGTTTTTGATGTCTGATGATTTGTCAGATTAGATGGATATTACCTCAGGTTCGTCCATGACTTTTCTCAATTGGTAGCACCACTTTTGGGTTTGACAAATAAAGGGATTAAGATTGAATGGATGGGAGCATGTGAGAATAATTTCTGGAATTAAATAAGAGCTTGACATCAGCACCATTATCCATCCTACCTACGTGAGGTGTGGAGTACGCAATGTATTATGACACTTCTCGGATAGGTTTCCGAGATCTATTTATGCAATGGGATTGAGTCATTGTGTATGCATCTCATTATTTGAGGCCACTTGAATGGAATTACCTCACACATGACCATGACTTTGTAGTTGTAGTTTATTCTGTTAAGTGTTGGAGACACTATATCTATGTTGAAAATATTATAGATTTTACAGATCCTAAAAGTATGAAGTATATCTTTTCATAGAGTGACTTGAATATTCAGCATCAAAGATGGGTATAATATATGTAGTCATTTGATTTTGAACTAGTATATACACATGGAAAGTGGAATAGAGTTGATGTTTCCCTAAGCAATAAAACTCAGAATCATTTGTAATACAGTCAAATGTAGATTGAAAGATGATGAAATTGCAGGTCGAAATGTGTGTCGTCATTTAGGGGATTTATAGGGAAATGACTCTAGTTTCAGTAGTAGTGGAGTCTAAACTCTTGAGAAGCATTATAAATAAGAAGTATGAAGATATAGTGTGCTTTTTCTTAAGGGAAATACTTGATGTTGGAGAGACACCATCATACTGGTTGATAGATGAGGATGATGTCATATATGTTAAAACTTGGTTGTTGTTCCTACGAGTATGCAAAAGGAACTCATCCTAGAAATTCATGCCCCTTAGTGGGTAGTACATCCTAGGGTGAAAAAAATTTATTGTGACCTATGATGAATGTTTTAGTGGACAGGTATGAAAAATAGATATAGTAAGTTTTGTGAAATGACGTTTCACATGTCATTAGGTGAAGGTAGAGTACCAATGACCTGGAGGTTTACTGCAATTATTGCCTATTCCAGAATGGAAGTAGGATAATGTGTACATAGATTTTGCATTAGGTCTTTCGAAGACACTTTTAAAGAATAATTTTATTTTGGTGTTTGTGGATACACTTCGAAGGTATCACATTTCATCCCATCAGGGAAACCATCACATTGGAACAATTGGGGGAGTGGTATGTTCTAAAGATATTTTTCTTCCATGCGTTTCTGTAGAGTATAGTTTCAGATTGCAAACTCCTATTTACTTCATTATTTTGGAAGGTCTTGTATAAATCATTTTAAAAACATGATTTTTTGAGTGAGGATTGATTCCAATAGATAGATGGGTTGTTGTAGCATACCATATAGGTGATTGAATATATGTTGCAGGTATGTGTGCTTGATTTCAGTGGTTCTTTGGAGAAGCACTTGGATTTAGGGGAGTTCTCATATAATAATAGATATTAAGAAAATATATAGATGTAAACACATAATGAACATTATGGTAGACCATGTAGATCACTAGTATGCTGGATGAAGGTGGCTGAGTTAGTGATGTTGGGACCGAGTCTCATGGAGGAGACATCGAAGCATGTGGAGTTGATTTAGAAACATATGGATATGGATCAAAGTAAGGAGAATTAATATTATGAAAAGAGGATATGTCCAATAGATTTTATAGAGGGTGATCATGTTTTTTTGGGTGTCGCCTAGGTTAGGTCACCACATGTTATGGATGCAGAGAATGATGGCGCCCATGTTTGTAGAACCATTTGATGTTATGGAGGGAATCAATCTAGTGATGTACCGATTATCTATTCCATAGAAATAAAACTCTATAAATGATGTATTTCTTGTGTCAAAACTATGGTGGTATCAACCTAACCTTTATCATTTTATTTATGTTGATGAGTTTGACCTTGAGATAGATGCGTCCTTTAAAGAGAATCTGATAGGTGGGTTGGACAGCAGTGAGAAAGTATTTTGGGGAAAGTATGTTATGATGGTACATGTGTTATGGTAACATTGATGTGTTCAAGAGGAAACATGGGAATGAGAAGAATATTTTAGGGCTTAGTGACCCAATATTTTTAGCACAAAATATTAGTGATATTTGAGAGTGCATATCGAGGATGAGAAAATATAATGAGGGAGATTTTATGATCTTTTCCTTTTTTGGAGTCATATCATGCACAATTTTCAGGCACTTTTAGTTGTTTTGAAGTACCTTTTCTTTGGAATTGTTGTTTGAGGTTTATTTGGGTGAAGTTTTAAGAAAATTATATCTATAAGAGGATATGGATATTTTTCACATGGTATAAAAAATGTCCACGCAAACCCAGGAAATAGTGTGAACCGTGCGAGCCAAGACAGTGTGGTCTGCATGGTGTGAGCACTGTTTCCTTAACCGTGTTCCCCAACAATGTGTAACCTTGTACACAGAATAGTATTCTATGAAAATTAGTTTTTAAATCACCCAAACACCCAAACCCCTCTATTTTAACATTGGATTGGGCATGATCAATTCTAGGCAATCCCAGAGCGTTCAAGATTGATTTTATGGTGATTCCAACATCATTATTCGAGATCAAAATCTCGGATTGAAGATATTATCTCTTCCTAGTATGTTGATTTTATTCTGATGCTTCTTCATTTTATTCCTCAATAATTATTTGATCTTTTAATTGATGATATTTACTATTTCAATGGATCTAAACTTATGTGATGTGGTCTAGATCTATTATTGTGGATCTAGATCTAGATTTTCAAGATCTTGAATCCTTTGATCATAATTTTGGATTTAGGGATTTAGATACAGATTTCGATCGACATCACTGTGACACTTGGATTTTGGGGATTTACATTGAGAAACATCCTTAAAAACCAAGGTAGGTGTTCTAATTCGAAGTCTCATAGTCATGGATTTCATATGTGTATGTTAGACTATTTATTTTCTAGATTCCATTAATAATTTATTTCTTAAATTGGATTAAACAGTACTGTGAAGTGACTTGTTGATGCCTTAGTGATTAAATAGATGACTAAACCATGATGGTAAGAGTCTACCCAAACAGATGATTAATTTTCAGAAATTTTTTAGGGTAATAGATATTATGATTGATATATTGAATTTGGTTTGGTTAGAGATAATTAATCAGGGAGAGTGAATTATGGGATAAGGATTGTCTCTGTGAGATAATTAATAGTGAATTAATTATCTGCGATGTTGTTTCATTATGTTAATTAATTATGGGGTAAATTATGATAATTTGAGATTTGATTTTGGTAAATAATATTGTATAATTAATTATGGAATGAGATTAAAGTTTATTGATTAATTAATTGACGATTTAATGAAGGGGTTGTGCACATATTTAAACATGAGTTAAATAATTACTTTTAAAGTATTTAACTAATCATTACATTAGTAAGGTATTGATGTGAATAATTATATTTGAATTAATAAATGAAATAAATGATAGAGAATGTGGGTTCTAGACATGGTTTTCTAGATCAATGGAGATGTTGGGGCTTAGACATGGCATTCTACACCAATAGTTATCCAAACGCTTGCGATGTGAGGTGGTATATGTGGTGATCAACACTAAATGGGGTTTGGGATGGTAGATGTTTCGATAGATACTAGATCATATTTGGGGTGTTAGGAATGGTTACCTACATTGAATGAGGTTTGGGTGTCTTTTAGGGAAATCAACACCAATTTAATGACAATAAAGAATTATGAAATGAATAAGAGACATGAATCAAACATGAGTTTAATGTGTTTAAAAGAAGAATAAATGAAATTGTGTTAACTATTTAATTATGAATTGTACATCTAACTTTATGAAATTTCATACACTATCTTTTGAATGGATTTTTTAGAAACCATTGGTGGAAGCCTACTGATTCTTACTCACACCCTATATAGGCTACCATATCGGCAACCGAGCATACATTTTTTTTGTTGAACAGGTTAACGGTAAGTCCCTGCGATATGTTTCTGTTTGGGAATGGAGCATGGGAGAGGGAACGAAATGTGGTTCGTGACCCCTTATGGAGTCATTATGTAATTAATGTTAGTTGAATTTTAGACACATGTCACTTGCATTGTTACAAAAACATTTCCATTTTATTTGAGTATGGTATGTCCTATATTGACTATATTGTGACAATAGTATTGTTGTGGTGATTTAAATTCTTATGCACTTGTTTATTGATGTTTTATTCTTTTGGTATTTTCCTATGATAATAGAGGGTATATTCTCCCCATGAATGTCTTACAAAAACCCTACAAATATTCAAAACCATCAAGCATATGGGGAGGCATGCTTGAGGGAATGCGACCAAATGGATTGGGGCCCCATAGCATGGATCCCAGGTCGGGACATTACAATGGTCGTGAGTATGAAAATATAGACAATGAATCCCTTTTCTCAAAAAATCTCCATTACCATAACATATCTACTCCAAAACCCCCCAATCATAATGGTGTTTTAGAAATAAGAAACAGAAAACATAAGAGAAATATTGGATAATTCTTAATGAATATGAAATACATGTATAATTTTTTGGAATAAGTTATGAATATATCCTACCATATAATGAATTGAATTTTAATTGGACCTATCATAAACAATTCCCCTTATAAACATTAGAATAATTGAAATCCTAATACTAATAAATTTATAGTTTCTTGTTGAAAGGTATTTATTCTTAACATTAAGAAGTGTCTCGAAATGTTTTCCTAAAAAAGTTATGATGGTGTTTTCTTTGTATATTAAACTTATAAACAATCCTATAGACGTTTTAACAAAAAACTATGATAGTGGAAGATTATTCCCATTTAATTTTTAATGAGGCATATCTATGTTAACCTAATACCACGGTAGGAAACCATGAGTATGATTTATCCACATTTAAAAAAAATTCCAAACCATTTTATTCTTTTGTCAAATAGGAAAATCATCTTGTTCTAAGGAACATCAAGTGACTAAACCTAGTCCTATTAAAGTCCCCGAGGTGACCGGAAATTATTTTTATAGAGATATGAGTACTCTTAAATAATAATATTTATATGATTTATTAGAGGCATGGATAGTGGTACAGATCAAAGCGATTCTCTAAGAATCCAGGTTGAACATCAAGTATTCCTATCAAAACAAGAACCTAAGAACATCACTGATGAAATTAATGATGAATTCCTTATACTGAATATGCAAGGGGAGAAAAAAAATTTAAATGTACAATCATTGGGATCTTGTTCATAGAACCAAATACACCGTGACTAAAGGAAATAAACGAGTGTTTATAAACAATGTTGTTGAATCTGGTAGAATAGTCAGAATAAGGATAGAGTAGTTTCACAATGATATAGTCAAGAAGAGGTTATAGACTATGAATAAAAAATTGTACCGTTATCCAAACTTTAATCCATTAGAATATTTCTTTCCAATGAAGAACAACTAGATTTCAATCTATATGAAATAGATCTATAAAATGCATTATTAAATGGGTATATAGTTGTGGATGTTCTTGTTGAACAACCCCTAGATTTCGAAATCCCCATTTTCCAAATCATATATCCATATTTTCAAAAGTTTTATATGGTTTTAAATATTCTATGAATGTTTTGAATGATTAGCACTACTAATTTATTATTTCAAAACAATTTTAAAAAATGTATAATTTATCGTACCCTATTTATTTGTTGAAATTTAAATGACTTTTTGTTGTTAAAATTCATGTTGATGATATTATTTGTGGAAATTCTAAATATTCATAATGTGCTGATTTTTAAAAAATAATGAATGATGAATTTAAAATGAGTTCAATGGGTTAACAGAAATTATTCCAATGTTTTTAGATTTTTTAATATTGATAATGAATTATTTTAAGTCAAATTAAATATTATAAAGACCATTTAATTTTTTTTTAATTTTACTATAACTAATAGTAGTGAAACAAATATGAGTTCCACCGATAAGTTTTATTTCGATGAAGATAGAAAATTAGTTGATAAGACTAGTTACAAAGGTATGGTTGTAAGGATTATCGACATAACTACTAACCAATCATAACATATGTTTAGTTTGTGCATGTGTTCTCTTTTTCCATAAAGTCCAAAAGAGTGGCACCAAATTTTTGTAAAAGGATTTTTAAATACCTAAAATATAAAAAATAATTTAGGATTACATTACCCTATTGTACCTGAATTTGATTAATTTAGATATTAGGATGATTATTTTTTTTGGATTGTTGTTAGATATAAAAAACACCTATGGAACATGTCACTTTTGAGAAAGTGAATAGTTTTATAGTACTCTTATAATCAAAATTTTTTTGCATCGTCTACAAATTAAGTTGAATACATAGCTGTAGGCAGATTCCATGATCGTATTTTGTGGTTGAAACAATCTTTTCTATACTGTGGATATAAATTCCATATTTTAACTATATATAATGACAACACAAGTGCTATAAGAATTTATAAAAACCTTGAATTTCACTCTATAAAATAAATTGATGAAAGAAGTCAACTTATTTGACATCATTTACAAAAGTGTAATATAAATATTCAATATATTGGTACTAAACATCTTCATGATGATATTTTCACTAAACCATTGATTTCTGAGAGAACGAACTACATCAAACCAGAAATATGTATGAGTATTATTTGGTTGAGTTTCACCACCTTTTGTAGTTTTAACCACCGTTGTAGTTTAACCCACTAATAGAGATTTACCAACTGTTGGAGTTTTACCCACCATTTGTAACGCCCCGACCCCAGTTACCCAGAGTCGGTGCATTATTACATAACATTGTCATGATCACAAAAGATCAAGTCTCGAAAGACCGATTAGTTTATAATTCTTGGAGACACTAGGTATATTCATAAGTCTTACAATACATCATAAGGTAAAAAAACTACAACAACATCTTGTCTTCATATACTCTCATACTATCCTAGCATGTCATTGATGAATTAATTCTTCACATCCTTGGAAAAATAAAACATTGAAAGGGGAGAGCTCGGATACTCAGTAAAGATAACAATATAGTAGAAACTTTCATAAATAAGAATAAACATTTAAGGCAATGTATAACTAAAACAAAATCCTTTTAAACTTGAACTTAAGTTTAATATGGAAAATATAAAATGAAATAATTCCATTTACTTATTCACATGTATATTTTTTTAGTCAAATAATCACATGAAATATCAATAACCACTTTCATAATCATGGAATGCATAATTCCAAACTATCATAACCACACAGACAAGGCCTCGTGCTAAGACTACAAATAAGATTTTTTCAAGGACTTGTTCCAAGACACTAGTTTTCCTCATGATACCTATAGATGCATCGAGGAGATATATCGGGCTCCACCCATCACTTATTAAGTGCAATGCATTCCTCATATAAATAGGTTTAAACATAACATAAACATTCGTATTAAAACTAGCATAAGAAATGTCAATCATTTCTCCATAAAAAATGAATGGTCTAAAAATAACACATCCACAGTCAAACATATCAAAAAACCTCCAATAATATATGGAAGTTTTGTATCATAATAAATAAACTTCAAATAAGCATAAAATCCATCAAAGGATGTTGACATAGATGACATCAAAACTATTTGAGAGAAATATCTATTTTTTTAAATCATTTAAAAGTCCCATAATTATAAAATAAAACATTCACTTTGAAAATATTCTTATAATCATGTATGGGAAGCTTGTGAAGATTTTATAACGGCAGAAAATAGCAGCACCCGCTGTATAAGTTAAAAAAGACATTCTTACCGTAATTCTGTCGAAAAGGTTAAAAAGGACCTTGTTTGGAATACGACAGAAAGATTCCATTATAAACATATTATAAAAATTCAAAAAGGGTATAAATGACTTTATCCCATAGTCTTTATAATAGTAAAAATGACTTGAAATAAATTTTTAAGAAACATGGATGTGGATGATTAAGAGGTCCCAGTAGATAATCACGTATAAACAACCTCGGATAATGAAGAGATTGTAAAATAAACCCTTACCTTGTACTTTTCCTTAGTCGATAGTATGTTAAACCCTTGTATAATAGTTAAAACATTGTTATTAAGTTATACAAGAACCATATACGTAATTATGAAATCATATATGATCATCTATTAATGCTTTGTTAATAATATTTTAGTATTATCGTTGTTTCGGGTGTTAACTTAATCATTTTCTTTTATATGTTTTGTTACATAAGGCATGTCTTTTTTGGATAGGTTGTATTTTATTTATATATAGAATTATATCAAGTCCTTAAACATTATTTTTAATCATAAAATGAGAATTAGACTTGAATGGATACGATGCGGAATGAATCTCATCGCGTTCGTGGAGACTGTAGTCCGTACGTACGCACGAGCGACAATATCATTCTTTTAATACTCAAATAATATATAATTGGATGGTATATCATATATAAAGAATAATTATCATGTTATATTTATTATTTACATGAATTACACATCATTATTATACCCATACAGTTAATAATATTTTGAATAACAATTACACCACGACGTGGAGACGGTAACCCGTACGTACTCACGTATGGGGACATGTCATTCAAAAGATGGATAAAATACTGAATATAGTTGTAACATATTTATAATAATGTCACAATATATAGGATATACTAGAGTTATTTTTTTATAATGGTAATAACAAAGAAAGAAGAAGTTGAATAAGAAATAAACTTGAAAAATGGTGGTGAAAACATTACCTCTTCTTTGGGTTCTTTCTTTTGATTTGATCAAAAGGGCTACATAGGTTTGCTTTATGATCAGACTACGGCCTCTAGTTTGAAGTGAGGTATGTTGAGAGAGTATTTTCGCAGGTTTTGGCCAATCCAAAAGGCTTTGAATGTGTGAATTAGTGAGAAGGGGGAGTTCCCTATAATAAGAGGGGTGAGGGTCACCTTTGGAAAATCTAGAAATAATTTTTTATAATAAATTTATATTCAGATTATAATGGATCCAAAGTATATTATTAGAATTTATATGTGGGTATGAGTCTAAATAGATTAAACCAATAGAATTTATAAATGTTTGGGTTATTATATTAACCTTATCTTTTAGTTTTAAATCTTAGTTTATTAGTTTGACATTTACCATGTCACTTTGTATTTTTATATTATATAGTTAATAAACATACTATATACATTCAAGCGACCCCCAAGTGGCCCATTAATGATACACCTGTCATTATATAAGTTCATTGCCGAACCATAGATTTTTAGGAATTGAATATCTATTAATAATATAATATTTTTTTAATAATTCTTTTATGTAAATTTTGAAAGTATTTGGTATTTTATTTTTGTAAAAAACATAACAGAATGATTACTTAGAGAAAACATTATTAAATCAATAATAACAGGTCATATTAACCTATGAAATAAGTGGAATTCATAAAAAGTCTCAAATTGAATTTATTTTTGTATTTATATTATCAATTATTTTAATATTTCATTAATTAGGTAATTACTACATCACCATTGTGACATATATAAATTAAATTATTTAATGTCTAAAAATTATAAATAAAATATGATTTTGTAGTAAATCTTTTTAGTTTTTTAATGAATATTTATAATCGAATTTATATTATAAAAAACCCTATATTAAAAGTTTTTTAGTTAATAAACATTGATTGTAACTCATGTAACACTTCTTTGAATTAAATAATAATAAATGTCCTAATCTAATACAAGTGGGACTAAGTGACAATATTTTATTCATATGGTTTTTTTTAGTTGAGATACACTTGTACAATAGAATTAGGACATGTGTTAGGGTTATATTAATATCATTTTTACCCTAAATTATCCTATTTACTTTTAACCGGGGTAAATAAAAGTATAAAGTTACTATTCACAAAAAATTATTTTTATCTTATTAAACCAAAATTTACACATTTATATTAACTGTGTCTCTCATATTTTCTAAATTCCACTCATAGAAGCGGTAAAATTATGTTTTATGTGAATTTGAAAATTCTCCTAGGAGGTGGGTAAAAGACGGTGAAAAGTTCAATAAAATTTTTATATGTCTAAAATTATTATAAAATGGCTCCAATGAATTACATTGAACTAATATAGGTATTAAAAATATATTTTGACCAAAAATATATTTAAATAAAATGATTAATTATTTAAATAAAAAGTTTGTTTTTAACTAATAACTTAATGTTTTTCAATATTCATAAAAAATTGAATGTTTTCAGAAAAATAACAAAAATTCACCCTAGGCTAATTCTGAGATTCCAAATCCAAAAATCAAGTCCATTTTGAAAGGTAAAATTTATAAAATTTTAAAAAGTGGGTATTACTATTCATAATGGCTAGTTTGAGTGGTCGTGGTGTGTGTTAGAACTCAAAGTTGTGTACAACACACGCTACTGTATTATTCAAAGAGAAGCGTATCATGGAAGCTTAGGGTGTTACATTCTCCCCTCCATCAAATAATTTTGTCCTTGAAATTTCTAGAAAATTACTATATAAAATAACTCGGGTGATTCTTCATCATAAGTTCCCCGGGTCCCACATTGCCTCTTCTATCTTATGGTTTCTCTATAGAACTTTTACCAGACGAGTCATCAGGTTTCTCAGCACTTGTTCTCTAGTATCAAGAATCCTGATGGGATCTTCGCAAAAAGACAGATTGGGTTCCAGTTCTAATTCCTCGTAAATGAGTACATTCGTTGGTTCAGGCATGTATATCCTCAACAATGATACATGGAACACACCATGAACTTTGGAGTGACTTGGCGGCATTGCCAAACGGTAATCTACATCCCCAATTCGTTATATAATTTCGAAAGGTCCAATGTACCTGGGACTCAATTTACCCTTCTTACCGAAACGTATAATTCCTTTCCATGGAGATACCTTCAAGAAAAAATGATCTCTTATCTAAAAATCCAAATCTTTCCTTAGGTTATCGGCATAGCTCTTCTGCCTACTTTGAGCAGCATTGATGTGGTTTTGGATTACCTTCACATTTTCCACCATTTCCTCCAGCAGTTTTGGACCTATGAGTTTTCTTTCAACAACGTCATCGCAACAGGTTGGTGTGCGACATCTCTTTCCATATGACGCGTCATATGGTGCCATCTAAATAATCAAAGGGAAGCTATTAGTATAGAAAAATTCTACCAGAGGTAAATATTGATCCCACATACCCTGAAAGTCAAGTGATCAGGATCTCAACATGTCTTCTAAGGTTTGTATATAGTCCGTTCTAATTGTCAATCTGTTTGTGGGTGGTAACTAGTGCTCAAATGAAGTTCAGTATCCAAGGCCTTCTGAATACTCTTCCAAAATATTTAAGTAAAATGGGGATCACGATCAGAAACAATCGATATGGGTATTCCATGAAGTCTCACAACTTCATTAATATATAGTATTTATAGCAGTAAAAGTGGTAAATATTACCTTATAGCATGAAAATGTGCTGACTTGGTAAGACGATCAATAATGACCCATATTACATCGTTCCTTCTAAGAGTCTTTGGCAGCCCCATGATTAAGTCCATCGTAATATTATCACATTTCCACTAAGGTATGGGAAGAGATTGCAATACTCCACCAGGCTGCTGCCTTCTAGCTTTCACTTGTCGAACATCCATACATCTTGACACAAAATCAGCAATCTCCCTCTTCATGTTTTCCCACCAAAAATGTTCCTTAAAATCTCTATACATTTTGGTGCTCCTAGGGTGTATAGAGAAATTGGAACTATGAGCATCATCCAACAATTCCCTTTTTCGATTACGTATATTGGGAACACAAAGTCTCTTCCCAAATTTTAAAATTCCATCTTCATACACAAAGTCTCTCAATCTCCCATCATTCACAGAATTTATCTCCTTTTGAAATTCTTCATCATCGGTCTGAGAACTATTAATCCTTTCTAGTAAAGATAGTTTGGCAACCATTTGAAAAAGAATTGATGTTTCACCTTAGATGGTTATTCCCATGTCCATATTCACTAGATCCCTGAAAATTGGACCCCTTTCAATTCTCATACTGTTCAAAACTCCATGATATTTTTTGGTCAAAGCATATTCCACCTTTTCTTCCCTTTCTCGAGTGGTAGTGTATCGTGAAATCATAATACTTGAGTAATTCAAGCCATATCATTTGCCTCATGTGGAGCTATTTTTGTGAGGAAATATACTTCAAACTCTTGTGATCATTATAAATCTCACAATTTTCACCATAGAGGTAGTGTCTTCATATCATAAAAACAAATATCACAGCTTCTAACTCGAGATCATGAGTAGGATAGTTTTACTAATGAATTTTCAACTGTCGTGATGCATAGGCAATAACCCTATCATTCTTCATATGGAAACAACCAATTATTTACTTCGATGAATAACTATAAATAATTAACCCATCATTCCCTGATGATAGAGTCAATATAAGAGCATTGACTAATCTTCTCTTCAGTTCTTCAAAACATTCTTCACACTCTTTTTTCCAAACAAATTTAACCCCTTTACATGTGAGATTCGTTAATGGGTTAGCCAATCGGGGAAAATTCTGGACGAAACGTTGATAATAACCTGCTAAACCAATAAAACTATGTACCTTAGTTATACTCGTCGGTGTTGGCCATTCATGGATTGCCTTGGTCTTAGAAGGATCAATAGAGATTCCATCTTTGGAGACAATATGGCCAAGAAAATAAATCTTCTGTAGCTATAATTCGCACTTACAAAACTTCCCATATAATTCATTTCTTCTTAGAGTATTCAGGATAATGTGCAAGTGATTTTCATGATCTTCGTAGCTTTTGGAGTATACAAAGATATCATCAATAAATACTTCCACAAATTCATGTAGATATTACTTGAAAACTCTATTCATTAGATCCATGAATACAGAGGGCGTATTAGTCATCCAAAAGGCATTACTATAAACTCATAATGCCCGTACCTAGTTCGAAATGCTGCCTTCGTAATGTCTTCCTTATTTACACACAACTAATTGTAACCAGACCGAAGTTCAATCATTTAAAAGTATTGATCTCCATAAATTTGTTCAAATAAATCATCAATGCGAGGTAGGGGATACTTGTTATATATTGTTATAGCATTGAACTCCCGGTAGTCGATACATAACCTCATAGATCCATCTTTCTTTTTATCAAAAAGAACAGGGGCTCCCCATTGAGAAACACTAGGGAGAATATATCCCATATTACTCAATTAATCTAGTTGTTTCTTTAGTTCAACTAATTTCAAAGTAGCCATTCTATAAGGGGTCTTCGATATAGGTCGTGATCCAGTAATTAAATCAATGGAAAAATCATCTTCTCGTTCTGATGGACGTCCAAGTAAATCTTCCAGAAACACATCTACATATTCTTTCACAATAGGTACATACTCTATTTGGACATTCCTTTCCTCACCCACTACCATTTCATTCTCTTCCTCCCCAATAATTGAATTTAGTTGATCTATTGGGGGTGGATCTAGATAAGAATTGGGTGGTGACGATTCTGCTCTAAAGATAAGTTGTTCCTTATCATCATCATCAAAAATCATAACCTCCTTCTTCTTACAATAAATCTTTTCATCATGGTCTGAAATCCAATCCATACCGAGGATTATATCAAACTCAATCATAGGTATGACAATAAGATCAGCGGATAAAGAAAATTTATGTGCATTAATGGGGACTGATTCACAAAACCATGTTGCAATGATACTTCCCTTAGGAGTTTTAACTGACAACTCCCTTGTTATATAAAATTGGAAATATCTAATTTTCTTAGAAAACTAGGAAGATATGAAACAATGCGATGATCCAGAATCAAATAATGCATTTTCTAAACTTGAGGAAACCATTAAATTACCTGCCACTACGTCTTTCGGAGCTTCTACCTCAGTAGTAGTGATAGAATAAGCTTGGCCTTGATCCCTTTTCCTTTTCTGAGGTATGTTACCCTAACGCTTATGACATTAATTTGCATAATGTACCATCTCTCTACAGTTGTAGCATTGAACATCGGTAGATTCTTTATTCCTCGTTCAATCACGAGCTTGGTGGCCTTTTCACCACACATTTAGCAGACTTCCATTCCCTTTAAACAAGTACTAGGGTGTTTCTTCCCACATTTACTGCAGGATGGATATTCAACTTTTCCCTTCTTCCCCTTATTTCCATTCCTAGATTGATCAGCAGATCTCATATTCTCTTACTTTTCTTTAAATTAATAAGACTTAGAGAATTCGTTTTCTGTCTTGATAGCACATGAGAGAATATCTTCATACGATGAGAAGGATTGTGACACTAATGTTCGACGAAGAAATGGTTTTAACCCATCAAAGAAACTATAAATCTTACTTCATGGGTTATGTATATAATCCCCAGAATACCTTGATAACCTTGTATTGTTAGCCTCATACTTTGTGACATTCTCATCGTCCTTTTGTCTCAGACCCAGAAATTACCTTTCCATATCTGTTCGATGGTCACGAGGAAATTATTTTTCTAGAAATATATCTTTGAACTCCCTCCGTTCCATATTTGATACTTCATCATCTTCCTTCATGTTTTGAATCAATGAACACCATTTATCATCATTTCCAGTGAGGTGGTAAACTTCCATGATAACTTTTTCCCTTTCACTAATCCCCAAAGCATGAAATATTTTCTCTAGGGAACTTATCCATTTCTTATATACCAATGGATTTGTACTCCCATTGAATTTTTGTGGTTGTTTCCTCATGAAGAGATATAACATTGATCCTACACACTATGGACCAGGGTGCTCTATATGGGTAATATTATTATTCATAACCTGAGTGAGTTGTCCTAATATGGTGATAAACTGATTAGCACCAGTTTTATTACCAGCTCCACTATAATTATCTTGAGCAGGCGGGCAATCCCTACATTTATTGGGTGCATTGATACGGTTTAAATTTCTTCCACTAGCACCATTTCTAAACAATGGCATAAACTAGATTAGTTTATGAATCAAAATACATAATTCAATACTTATAAAACACTTAACAAAAATTGTACTATTTATGGATATAATCCATAATATTAAAAATGTTTTCCTTGAGGATGTATATACTCATAAACCATTCATAATGGTTTGTAAATAAAATGAGAGTTATCCTAAGAATATCCCCTTGGAGTGTCGAAAACAAGAGTGCAGCACGACCCGTTGTCGCGCACCAGTTCCCGTTTGAGTCTATCTCAAAGCGGCGTTTTCAGATTTTTCCCCTAGGTACATATGTGCCAGATCCGCCTCTACCTGATCATATCCAGACAAAGATGTATTGCTCAGAAAACTCACAAAATCCCCATAATACCAAAATTCTAGGAAGTTCTTCTATACTCATCCTCAATGTATATCTTAGGGCTATGTGCTCTAATCAGAGTTTATCTAAATCTAGCTTCCAAGGTTTGTACTAAACTTCCTATGATACCAACTATAATGCACTGACCCCAGTTACCCAAAGTCGGTGCATTATTACATAACATTGGCATGATCACAAAAGATCATGTCTCTAAAGACCTATTAGTTTAGTAGCCTTGGAATAACTAGATACATTCATAAAGATTACATTAAATCATCAGGTAAAAAAACTACAACATCATCTTGTCTCCATATCCCCTAATACTATCCCTACAGGTCATTCATAAATTACTTCTTCACATTCTTGAAAAAATAAAACATTGAAAGGGGTGAGATCAGACGCACAGTAAGGATAACAATATAGCAGAAACTTTCAAAAATAAGCGTAAAAATTTAGGGAAATTTATAACTAAAACAAATTCCTTTTAAACTTGAAATTCAGCAAAATATGGAAAATATAAAATGAAATAATTTCATTTACATATTTACAAGGATATTATACTAGTTGAATAATCACACGGAATATCAATAACCAGTTTCATAATGATGGAATACATAATGCCAGACTACCATAATCACATAGCCAAGGCCTCGTTCCAAGACTACAAATAAGATTTTGTCAAGGCCTTGTTGCAAGACACTATTTTGTCTCATGAGGCCTACCAATTCATCGAGAAACTATAGTGGGCTCCACCCTTCACTTATTAAGTCCAATGAATTTCATTATATGAATAGTTTTAAACATAACATAAACATTTGTATTAAAACTAGCATACGAAATGTCAATACTTTCTCCATAAACCATGAATGGTATAAAAATAACACATCCAAAGTCAAAAATATCACATAACCATCAATAATATATGGATGTTTTGTATCATAATAAATAAACTTCAAATTACCTTAAAATCCATCAAAGGATGTTGACATAGATGAAATAAAAACTATTTGAGAGAAATATATATTTTTTTGAAATCATTTATATGTTACATAATTATAAAATAAAACATTTACTTTGAAAATATTTTTTTAATCTTCTAATGGAAGAGCTAAAAGATTTTATAATTGTGGAAAATAGCTACACACATAGTATAAGTTAAAAAAGACATTCTTACCTTAATTCTGTCGAAAAGATTAAAAAGGACATTGTTTGGAAAGCGACAGAAAGATTCATTTATAAAATTGTTATAAAAATTCAACATGGGTATAAATAAATTTATACCATAGTCATTAAAATAGTAATAGTTATTTTAAATACATTTTTAAGAGACATGGATGTGGATGATAAAGAGGTCCCAGTAGATAATCACGTATAAACAACCTCGGATAATGAAGAGATTGTGAAATAAACCCTTAACTTGTACTTTTCCATAGAATATGGTATGTTAACCTCCTATATAATAGTTAAAACATTGTTATTAAGTTATAAAATAACCATATACATAATTATTACATCATATATGATCTTCAATTAATTCTTTGTTAATAATATATTAGTATTAT
This sequence comes from Viscum album, assembly GCA_963277665.1. NCBI lineage: Eukaryota > Viridiplantae > Streptophyta > Magnoliopsida > Santalales > Viscaceae > Viscum > Viscum album. The sequence goes on along the minus strand of OY728128.1, from coordinate 1,001,347,445 downwards.
CGTCGTTTCAGGTGTTAACTTAATCATTTTATTTTATATGTTTCGTTACATAAGGCATGTTTCTAATGGATAGGTTGTATATTATTCATATCCATAATGATATAAAGTCCTTAAACCTTATTCGTAATCATAAAATGAGAATTAGACTTGTATGGATACGATGGCGAATGAATCTCATCGCGTTAATGGAGATGGTAGTCCATACGTACGCACGAGCGACAATGTCATTATTTTGATATTAAAATAATATATAATTGGATGGTATATCATATATAAAGAATCATTATCATGTTATATTTATTATTTACATGAATTACACATCATTATTATACCCATCCAAATAATAATATATTGAATAACAATTACACCACGCCGTGGAGATGGTAAGTCGTACGTACGCACGTATGGTGACATGTCATTCAAAAGATGGATAAAATACTGAATATGGTTGTACCATATTTATAATAACATCCTAGTATATGGGAGATACTGGAGTTATTATTTTAGAATGGGAATAACAATGAAATAATAATTTTAAGAAGAAATGAACTTGAAAATGGGTGGTGAAAACATTACATATTCTTCAGGTTCTTCCTTTTGATTTGATAAAAATGGTTCTTTAGGTTGTCTTTCTGATAAAAATAAGTCCTCTATGTTGAAGTGAGCTAATTTTAGAGAGTATTTTGGTAGGGTTTGGCTGATCCAAATGGCTTTTAATGTGTGAATTAGTGAGAAGGGAGAGTTCCCTTTTATAAGAGGGGTGAGGGGCACCTTTGGAAAAGCTAGAAATATTATTTTATAATAAATTTATATTAGGTTTCTAATGGATCCAAAGAGGATTATTCAAATTATAGGGTGGGGATGGGACGAAATATTTCATCCAATACAATTTATATAGGTTTGGGTTATTATATGAACCTTATCTTTTAGTTTTAACTCTTAGTTAATTAGTTGGACATTTACCAGGTCACTTTGTATTTTTTATATTATATAGTTAATAAAAATACTATATATATCCAAGAGACCCCAAAGTGGTCCATTAATGACCCAAATATCATTATATAAGTCTCTTTTCTGAACCATAGATTTTTAGGAATTAAATATCAATTAATAAAATAATATTGTTTTTAAAAATGCTTTTATGTCAATTTTGACACTATTTGGTATTTGATTTTTGTGAAAATCATAACAGCTTGATTACTTCTAAAAAAATAATTAAATCAATACTAACATGTCTTATTAACCTATAAAATTAGTGGAATTCATAAAAAGTATCCAATTACATTTATTTGGGCATTTATATTATCAATAATTTTAATATTTCATTATTTAGGTAATTACTGCATTACCATTGTGTCATAAATAAATTAAATTATTTAATGTCTAAAAAATATAAATAAAATACAATTATGTGAGAAATATTGTTATATTTCTAATTAATATTTATAATCTAATTTATATTTTGTAAAACCCTATATAAAAAATGTTTTAGTTAATAAACTTTGATTTTAACTCTTTTAACTCTTCTTTGAATTAAATAATAATAAATGTCCTAATCTAATCCAAGTGGACCTAAATGACAATATATTATTCCTAAGGTTTTTTCAGTCTAGATACACATGTCCAATAGAATTAGGACATGTTTTAGGGTAATATTAATATCATTTTTACCCTTAATTATCCTATTTAATTTTAACTATGGTAAATAAAAGTAAAAAGTAACTATTCACCAAAAATTACTTTTATCTTATTGAACCAAATTTTACTCCTTGATATTAACCGTGTCTCTTGGATTATCAAAATTCCACTCATAGAAGTAGTAAAATTATTTTTAATGTGAATATGCAAATTCTCCTAGCAGGTGGGTAAAAGATGGTGAATAGTTCAATAAAATATTTATATGTCTAAAATTATTATAAACTGACTCAAATGAATTACATTGAACATATATAGGTATTAAGTGTCCATCTTGACCGAAAATTAATTTAAATCAAATAAATAATTATTTAAATAAAAAGTAAGTTTTTAACTAATAACTAAGTGTTTTTCACTATTCATCAAAAATTGAAAGTTTTCAGAAAAATACAAAAAAATTACCCTAGGCTAATTTTGATATTCGAAATCCAAAAATGATGTCCATTTTGAAAGATAAAATTTATAAAATTTTAAAAAGTTGTTATTACCATTCATAATGGCTAGTTTGATTGGTTGTGGTGTGTGTTAGAACTCGAAGTTGCGTACAACACAAGCAACTGTATCATTCAAAGAGAAGCGTATAGTTGAAGCTTGGGGTGTTACAACATCGATTTTTACCCATAGTTGAGTTATTCTAAACATTTGAGTTACCCACCATTCAAAAAAAATTTCCCTTTACAATTTATTGTTTCTAATTTTTATGAAAATGTTTAAATTTATTTTTATGAGTTATTCATTTAATCATTAAAAAATTCCAATTCTCTAATATTATTTCAATTTTTAATTTTTCAAATTCCTTAACTGATATAAAATTAGACACCTATCAAATTTCAACACTCACACTCCCTCACACATTTCTTATTGAAGCTCACCACTACCCTTTTATATCCTGACCTTATGACTTAACTAACCCTCATCCAATCCTTCTAATGTGATAGAAATTGCTCGAATGAATAGAGAAACTAAAACTTCCTCAAATTATCCACATACTTCAAATAAGAATAAAAGGGAATCCATTCATTAATTTATTATTGATCCAGTAAACCTTGAGATTTTAAAATTAGTTTTGTTGATTGAGATGAGGTTCATATTGAATGGTTATAATCAACAAAATATTTCGATCAAAATTTTGATTATTACCATGGATGGGTTGAATTATTTCATAAAACAATATAGATGTTATCCTAGTTTATTATATTAATTCAATTAGTTTTTGATGTTCACATTCAAGGAAAATGAAGATTGTATTAGAAGTAAAATAAATGGAAGAGAATTTGTCTCCTCTTTAATAAAATGGGCTACGTACCTGAGAGTAACTCATGAAGGATTTTAAAAGACATTCAAGGAACTTATCTTGATGATAATGAAAAAATTGCCTATGTGGATTCTCTGGAAGGGTTGAATAGACGTGGGATAGATAAAAGACCATTTTATACTGATCTGGTTGGATAATGTCACCCTCTTTTCATGTTTATCATTTTTATTATATTCCCATGGAAAATTGATTATTCAACATTCATATGTAAATACATTTATCTTATATGTATTATGAAAAGAGTAGAAAATATCCATCAATGTAGATATGTGATGAATAACATGATAAAGATGTGTTATCCACCTTACAAATCTAATTTATTAATCTATCCTATGTTTATTTTGGAAATTCTATAGACAAATGGTTTAATTGATGATTTGAATAAACTGTATTAATCTATGGAGGAGTTTTCATTACAATTTTTATTTTTAAAGGTATCAAAATAAGATGAAATTCATGGTAGAAATAGTTTTTTGATGGTGGTGATAGAGTTTATGAAGACATAAATACAATTGATCAGCCAACTAGACCGAGGAATATTTTGAATCTCATCATTGATTTAGATTTGGTGGCTGAGTATCCAGATGAGGAGACTATTTCTTCTTGTGATGAGGAAAATTAATTTTTATTTTATGAATGAAGTGATCTAGATCAACCTCAATGTTCTCCTATAGAGACTCTAGCCTATATAGTTATCTACCTATTGAAGTGACTCTCTAGAAATAAGGTAGTGATGAGGATGAAATAGATGTTTGTGGTGAAGAGAAATTCAATATAACTTCTAATTAATATTAAGAAATTGGATGTGGTGAGAGTAATGATAAATATAAAAAATAAGGACGAGGATAAGATGAGGAAAATAGAGATGGAAATGAAAATGGATATGGAGAATAAAATAATGGAGTTTCTGACCATGATGGTCTTAGTTTATCTATTAGAGTTAAGGTTGTTGATATGAATCATGAACTTATCTCTTCTATAGGTTTATCAGTTGTCTATATATCTAAATATTGACTGATCTTAGTTGAAGATGTTTATAAGACAACAAGATATGAGAAGGAAGTATCTGTTGATATGGGGATACCCAAATATGTATATCCACCCATTTGATCATTTTGTTGATAGAGATCATTATGTGCCCAAATTTGATGTGTAAGATGACGCTAAGATATTATTTTTTAATATTCAGTTGATTAGTAGATGAAATTTGAGACATCTTTTGTTGAATATATAGGCAGCGTGTAATGATTTATTGGGTAGATAGCTGATGAGCACATGAATGTCATATATACCATTGTTACGTCTACTATTGTAAAACTTATGATTCTTAAGACCTATGGTATGACCTATATCATATTGATAGAATCAGTCATTGAGAATTTGTATAAGTTCCCAGGGAATGTAAAATTTCATCTAGACTACTTAGGATCAGATGATGAGAGGAATTTTATTCATAATTAAATATATATTAAGGGATATTTGGAAGATCATATTGATGGTGTCAGTGAATTTTACATGTTTTCATTAAATGTGCCAACATCTACTATTTCTTCTACATCCATTCATGATCTTACTGTAGATTCCATGTCAGTGGACACTATATCCAGATCAGACAAAGAATTTTTTAGATAAATAATTTTTTTTATGATTTTACTTTGTTGATAAGAAATCAAGAACCTCATGTCACCATGTTATGTGATAGGGATGTGTGTTTTCTATTTGATCTTTTGATACATAATATTCATCCCAAAATGATGCACCACATTCATGAAGTGGAATTAGAGAACACAAGGATATCCAATGAGTTGGGATCATTGAGACCCACATTGGAGGAAATAAGGTATTCATTTCAAGATTCTATGGATTATTTCATAGAGAGGGTATAAATAATACTTCTATGGACTCTACATCCAATGATATACATCAACCTCATGATATTTACTGGATTAGGATAGTTCTCATTGAGGAGCTTCATGGTGTTTCATGTGATGTACCTGAACAACCATAGGAATGTTTGATCAAAATAAGTCATAACAGTGATCATTTCCATATAACAGTTAGAGACTATATGAATGATAAAAAACCTGATATATTCAAAATCACAAACACTATAAATTATTGTCTTCTCATGTTTATTCTAATAATGAGATGAATGACCATTTAATTTTCTAGTTATAAATTCTATGAATGTCTCCAGTCTCTCATCCTTTTTAATAGAAAATGAATTATATGGTTGTTAAAACCTTATTGATAAAGATATTTATTGAATAGACAAATTTTTTATTTAGTTTTATAGAATTAGGAAGAACATAGTTATGTACTTCATAAATTCTATGAAACTAATTCTCCTTGTTTCAGGTAATGTAGTGGCAGATTGGGATTCCATACTTTTTTACTTCTCATATCACACCCCAAGCATCTAATGTAGAGTTATTTAGGCTAGGTGTAACCATAGATTCAAATTTAACCTTACAAAAAAATTTCAACACTTCATTTTAGCTCCTTGAAATGCGGTATAACATTGTAGGACAATCATTATTAGAGAGACTCCATATATACCTTCTAACCCTATATTTATCCCATCATTAACCTCAACTACAAAATATTCTAGTTTTGACAAGGGTAGGTGAGGGGGATCCATCACATGATCCTTCAAATCAGCCTAAAAAACATTGAATTTATAGTTTTTATCATTCATGGAGATATTTATATCACTTTTTTGCTGTATGTTATTTGGCTGTAATTAAATAAACTATTTCAAAGAAAACTATCTTATCATTCAAATTCTATTTCTTTACTTTTCATGTTTTATTCCCACATTTTTTATAATCCCATAAGTGGTAGAATGACCCTATGATATTAATTTATTCAATTTACAGTAATTCTCCCTTGGTGGTATTCTTTTTCACTATCCATGATATCGTATGTCTTTATTTTTAACTATATATGATACTAATTCCTTATTACTAATTTGATACTATCTTTGTTTTCAGTTGTATCTATTTTCACCCTACAGTTTATTCTAGTTCTGTATTTTAAAATTCCAGGATTTGTGATAATCAAAAAGGGTGAGATTGATGGGAAATATTTTAATAATCACAGATTCATTTTTATTTTGAAATTAATGCGGTTTATTATTTGTTGTAGCATTCTATAATATTAGGAATATTTGTGAAAATATAGCTATGTTTGGGAATGACTCTCCATTAAAGATGATTCCCCACTAGACATAAATCAGCATTGAGTAAAACTCACCATCAATATGAGAATTTGATAATGTTTTTAAAACACCTACCATTAGATATGACTCCCTGTTAAACCATGAAATTCTACTAAGTGTTGGAAACATCTACTGTAAGAGAAGTCTTACTGTAAGTATTAAATTTAGGTTAAATATGGTAAAGCCCTATCATCAACAATGAGTCATAATCTGAATGTAATATTGGATAATTATGGGAAGAACTTTCCACCAAAGTATGAATCACTATCATAACATAGTCTATTCCATGATTATAAAAGTGTTGGAATGACCTACTACAGAGACGAGTCATAGATGAGCACGACCTACCTTTTGCCTGACTCACCATTTTCGGGAATCATTTCCATTTAATGTCACCACCTATGTTGACTCATATTTCTAAATAGTCGCCATCATTGTTTCTATTTATTATTAATTAAATATTTTTAACAACTATATTATCGAATTTAATTCTATGAGTTATTTTAATAATTATTCTTGAAAAATGGTATGGATTCATTAATGATTTTTTTCAGTCATATAGTACAAGGATCAAAAGATCTGAATGAGTCTTCCTTTATTCTAATGTTATATTAAGTAGTAGGGCCTCTCATGTAAAACAAGGTGATAGAGAGAGACAGATACGTGTACATGTGAATTGATCTGAAGAGATATTTCCACAAGAAAAACAGAGAGTTTTGTGAAGTGTTCCATACATGAATAATCCTTAATAGAAACAAACTATGGAATATTGAAGCTCATAGAAAATATATTACCTTCAAAAAAATAGAACAAAATAGCACATGACACTCTGTTTTACTGATATTCTCATAAAAAAACTCAATATTTTACTCAAGATACAATAAATGAGTAACAAGATTTATTGCACCTAAGACCACAAGATAAAATCTTTGTTATATATTTTATTTTATCAATCATTTCATTATCATTATATTACACAAAATGTGTGTTTAATCTATATTTTCAACACATGCACTATCTTTTGAGATTAATCTAGAAGATTCCAGATATCTTCTAACTCCATTTAAAATTGTTTTTCCAAATTTAGTGGAAGAAGTCCTTATGTGGCATTTTTAATTTTTCTTCCAATATTTTTTATGAAAGATTTATATGTATCTCCAATATTGATTTTCTATTGTATACCCGATCAAGGTTGTGGATCAATGATTGTTTAATATAATATTCTTGGTAGAATGTGATTTTTATGTCGAGAGGATTGTGTATCGACGTGAAACTGAACCTCATGAAGTTATTCTGTTGTGTGTTATATTTTGTTTTGTTTTGTTTTTAATGCTTCAAATTTTAATTATTTTAATATGTAAAAAAATACACTTCTTTGAAAGTTATCCTTAATTACTGTTTATATAATGTTTTGAATAAGTAATTTTTTTTAAAATGTAATTTAATATTTTTATATTATTATAACAATCGATTAAATAATCATTTTGAAGTCATTTAAAAGATAAAAACTTATATTGATCTCTTATTTTGATTATCTGGTCTGATTTTGATTATTTATATGTTTTTATTTAAATATATTTTGAACGGAAATCATTATTGGGAACTCAATTCATCCCTCTATTGAGATTTACACTCAAACCAATAATATATATGAAACATTCCCTGTTAAAATCTATTAATTTCTATAGATTTCATTTTTAATAGTATTTTGATTGTTTAATGAATCTAAGATGAAATAGAAGTTACAAAATTTTGAAAATTAATGATTAAGCTATCATTTTTTTCCAAAAAATTGATATGTTTGTATATATAAATAAATATATAATTTCATTTGATTCACTTCTATTTCAATCCCCTATATATGTATATATATATATATATTTGGGAAATTTTTTTAATATGGTAAAAATAGATACATGTATAAATATTTATGAATATATGTATCAATTTATGTGAAACTATTTTATTTATGATATATATTTATATATATATATATATGTAAAATTTTATGAAAGGTTTTTTAATATATTCTGTATATCTATACTTATATATACATATATATGAATACATAATCTTTTTTTAGTATAATATCACTATATATAAACAAATCATATATATATATATATATATTTATGTAAAACAACATTATGTATATATATGTATGTGTATATATATATATATAGAGTTTAATTTGGAGATACTTTTTTTTGATATGTGAATATATATATATATATATCAAAGGAATTATAATTTTTGAAATGGATGCTAATTATCTTGATTTTAATGAATCCTCAGGGATTTATGATATGAAATAAAAGTTTCCTTGTTTTTTTATTCCAATGAATTTTACCTGGATGGGATGGGCAGTAAACCCAGTCCCATTTGGGACTTTGTCCAACTATGTGATGGTTCTGCCCAGATAGCTTTAGGTGATCCCTTTATAAATTACATGATGGGTGAACCCAGATAACAACCCAATAAATTGGCTAATGTTACAAATCTCTAGAGATTCAATGTATGGTGTGTGAGATGATATCCTAAGAAAATTATTGACTTAGGGAGTAAACCTAATCCATAAAGGGTCTATATATGCCTTGTTATTTTGTCTTGGATGTAAACCATAAATTTATTTTACGATCCAACACAACAATGGTAATTATATATAAATACAAATGAGTTTACAAAAATTATTTTATGAAATTTATTTTCATTAGGTTTTATAAGTTGAAATCCATTTAGAATGAAGGGATTATTTTCAAAATAATTCATGATTTCTATTGAATTCATTTTTTATACTTATTATCTGTTTTATTTTTATATTAAATATAATAACACATCATTTCTTTTATATGTTTTAATCACCTTTTTTGATATTTAATGCTCACCCCATGATTGTAAATTATTTTTCCTAGGTTATCTAAAAATTTGAGGGATGTTTGTTTCATATAAGGAGGTAGTGAAGATTAAATAAATTTAATAAATATTTGTACAAATATCATATTTTAATAGTTTTATTTAATTATCTAAAACCTAGACCGAAAAAAGTTATATAAAGTATGAAATTCAGTAATTTATAAAAAATAAACAATATGTTTTTGTGGTTAATATAGACATATGGGATTTGTGTCTATAATTTTCTTGGGTCTCATACAATAACGGTTGAGGTTTCAATGTCATATGTAGTTGTTATAGTATCTAGGTGGTGTTATATTATCCTTATTCTTATTTAAAAAATAATAATTTTAAATAACCTTGTTTATTATAATGATGTTAAGGAAAAGGTACACGGTAGATGTTTCGATTCTCTTTGGATCTTTTTTCCTTAGAGAAGTTTTCCCTCCTTTTTTTCTAGTATTGGATATTCACCCGTTTCTATGATGAAAATTTTGTTTACTCTACCAATATTCACAAATGTGTACTTTTCTTCCAATGTCTCCCTATTGAACATGTTTTTCTAATCATTGATCAAGAACATCACCTCCTTAGATCAAATTTATGATTATATTCTTACGTAGAATATACACACCTTCTGGTGTATTCCTTCTTATAACTCAATAGGGAAATGAACTATGTTCATAAAAATATTCATGTATTATTTCATGGAATGATTTTTTTTAATATTTTAATAAATAAATCTATCATTTTAGTTACTTTTAATGTATCCAGTAAAATTATTATTTTAGAATTTCATTGAATCCCTCCAAATTGATTCCTTGGAAGTTACTAGCTTGAACAATTACTTTCCATTATTTTCATAAAATATACTCTTATAGAATAATTTTTGATTCAAAATTTATTTATTTTGTGTTCCAATGAAAATAAAATTTTTAATTTTCCTAATAATCCATGTTTCTTCTTATTCTGGTTCAAAATTTCCCCAAACAATTGGTGGCTTCTATTTCTTATATAGAAAATATTATATAAGGAAGGATTTTTTCCCTAGATTAATGCTTTTTTCCATAACATCCTATTATTTCACAATTTTTTGAACATTTTGGTATCTCATCTTTACTTTAGCTACGTCCACATTCTATATTTACCCCATCTTTTTGTGTTATATGTCTTCTAAATGGTTATATTTCCCAGAATACCTAGTATTATATACTATTCATATATCACTTGTTTATTTTATTCATAGTTTAATATTATATAAAAGAAAAATTAGTATAGAAATAATAAAATAATAATAAAATCAATATTTTTAACTAATACATGAATGATTAAACTGATTGGCCACCGACTTGCTTTGTTAAGTTGTCAGGGAGCGAGTCAAATTTGAAATTTATATTTTTCCCAAACATTACTAACTCCTAGGGTGTTATAAGTAGAAGTCTGGGGTCGATCCCACAAGGATGATATTGTTCAATGGGTGAATGAAATCTGGTATTATATCTTTTTTAGGAGTCCTTACTAGATGAATAATGATGTAGAGTTTCTAATTAATTTTGGGTTTGACTTTGAGTAATAAAAGAGGGGTTGGGATCAGGTTCGAATATCTAGATAAAGGGGATCCAAGTTATAATCTTGACAAGATCCTAAGGTCTTAGTCTGCGTAGTATGCGGCAGGTGATAGTAAACCTTGGTCCAATATTCTATTTCTACCTAGGATGTAGCTATTCTATGGTCAAGAGGCTAGCTACAGTCATAAATGCATTACATTCATCTTGTATTGTGGAATGTTCCACAGGCTAATAGCCATAATCATAGATTAAATCAATTATGACATGGTCGTTTTCTAAACGGTTTAATGGTCACTATATAGTCATACAAATGGGGTTTGTCCACTAGTTTATATCTTAATTACTAATCCATTTGCATTTTCCATGATTAGAACGAGATATTTTATTAGGAATCTAGATACATCGAATTTCGATCCCTAACATGACACATTTAACTTCTCATATTTAAATCAATAAAATGTATAGAGGAAATCATGATAACAATTATAATGGAATTGAACATGTAATGATATGAAATTAACATTTAAGAATACATTAAATAAAACCTTACTTGAAAGGTAAGGGATTGAAATAATAGTACTATTGAAGTCATAGAAGAAAAGTGAATCCATGGTTATTTTATTGAAAATCTAAACAAATTACAAAAACTAAAGTATTTTAAGGATGAAAAAGAGAAATAAATATCGAAGGGAGTCTAAAAGTGAGAGAGATATCATCCAAGCATATCAAATACACTGGTGGGTTGTTCTTTATATAGGTGAAATTGGTCATGACATGTACTCAATCATCACATCGTGAACCCCAAATCTGTCTTATTTCGACGAGGATCATCATCATGGCATGAGGATATTTCATATATTAATGATGTTTGACCATGGTCACGTTGATTACAGGTGGTTCACGACATGTAACTCAGGGCCAGCTAACTTTTTGCATTGAATCCACCCAGCTTTCTCGATGTCCAGTTTTATTATTGTCACAATGTGTAAGAGGTAGTCACGAAGTGAAATGGAAATCTATTCAATCATTGTGGTTGGTCACAACATGGATTCATAGCTTGATGCAGGCTGTGATCTTCAAGTACAGGATGTGAACTTTTTAATCACAACGTGTACTTGTCCATTTTTGTATCATTTCTATCTGTCTTTCTTGGAACCTTTTGAAGACCTATTTCATGAAAAATTGGACATCTGCCATGTGCATTATCAATTATATGATTGAGAAAAAAAATAAAAAAGTGACATAAATATATATATATATATATAACAATTAGTCTTTATAATCCCCCCAACACATGAATAATTTATTCTCCTCAAGCAAAATACCTCAACAAAGATCTCAAAAGGACAAGCAATTTCTAAAGAACGAAATGCACATTATGTCCATGAAATTAGATTATGTGAAAATAGAAAAGTAGTCAAGTTGTAGATTTAATATTGCCTAATAAATTAGTCATGCCTCATAATTCATATTTTCAAAAGAAATTCTATTCTCTTAATCATAATCTTTTAACTCTTCTTTAAGCTATATAATCAGTTTCAATTTACATCACAATTCCTTTCTCTCATCACTCCGGTTAAAATATAAGTAAGGTATGCTCGTACCCTGAGTCCATGTTACTACCCATATGCTTGCAATGGTTCTATCATCTCCACTCTGTAAAGACTGGTATAAAATTAATATTGAGGGATTTTATCAACATGGTTCTGATGAATATGAGGTTTTAAGTAGGTAGGTAAAATTAAAAAAGCAGGCTCAAATGGAGGGTAGGCTCTAAAGTAAAATGTTGATAGAACACGATAAGTGTGAAAAAATTCTTCCATTTAGCGAGGCATGTCAATACTCCATCAGCTCATGTTGGATCCATATGTACCACAATTAAGTAGATAAAAATTTATTCTTTCCTTTTCTTTTTTGTTTGCAATTTTTTTTGTATGTTATGCCTAGGATAGATCGCACATCCCTTATCTAACCATATACAGTACTTCGAGGGATTCATCGGCCTTGAAAATGGTGATTTTTTACCCTTATAGTACACAACCCATACCAATTCTTTCTTTTCTTATATATTTTACAAAGGAACAGAATACGAATGAGATGAAAAAAAGGCATATTGATCAAAACTTGGTAGTCTGGTGAGTGTACCATATATCTTTAGAAGTGAAAACATCACATGTTATCTTAATGCCTCCCCACACTTGTTCAAAAAAAACCTCAAGATTTGTATAAAGAGTAGGCTATGATGGTAAATAGGTTTGAAATAGATTTTATTATAAATGTTCATTCATGGAAACTATGGGATAACTAAAGAATAGATTTTAGGTGGGTATCGGGTAAAATGGATATTAAAGGATGCCTCAATCATTTTAAAATCAAACTTGTTTAGTAATCATTTTGATAAGATCCGAGTGCAGTTTATAGTAGGTTTCCTTGCCCTATATATCTCTCAAGAAATATAATCATAAAATAAAATGAGATTAAAGGCTTAGAATCCTCTCAGTTATTGAGAATAAGAAATGGAATTTACAAAGGGCATAAATCCTAATTAGTGAGTTAAGTCATCATGATTTTAAAGATTTTGAATTTGAACTAAACTTTTTAGCTCAGAAATCATTCTAAAATTCTAATTAGGGGTGAAATATGGTTATTAACATTCTTCTTTTTATATTTTATCTTTAATTTAATTGGGATTTTCATTTTTCAAATTTATACCATTCTTATAAATTTGAAAAATTTCTCCTCGAAGAATGAGAAAAAACAAACATCAAGTGATTCTCAGTGAAAATATTAAAAACACCCCTACCCCCACACATAAAAGGAGACATTGTCCCCAATCTCAATGAAATAATGGGTGGGAGTGGTGTGGTAGTGAATATCAGGATATGAATTGACATGGTAGTGACGACAGAATTTTAAAAGAGTGAATCGAGATCTCCCTGATATGAAGTGTTTTGCTATGGGGGTGTCTGAGCAGTCTTAACATTGAAGATTTAATGTGCTTGCAAAATATGTAAGTAGAAAAATCTTACACTATAGAAAAAACGTTAATCTACAGGTTTAAACATTTTAATAGATGAAAAACATGTAGGTGTAAAAATAAAAAAAATGGTAAATAAATTTATCTCATGAATGAATGTTTTTAAAATGTACTAAAATGAAACAATGAAAATTCCCAGACTCAAAAAAAACAATGGGTTTCCACCAATAAAGTTGTGAATTTAATGTTTTCAGCCATATGGGTGGACCAAAATTCAATGAGTGGGGCCACCTGCTCAGTTTCTCCTCTTGCACTTATAACTATTGGTCGTTGTGTCCATGAGTTTGCAAGGTTGCTTAACTGGATTCATAACTTTAGGTGTAGATCGAACGAATATAAAATATGGTAGAAATGGAATCATTGTTGGTGGTGGTTGCTTCTACTGGTGGTTTTTAAATTATAAAAAGTAATATTGATTGGTGATATCTGCGACAAGTTGGGTTACTCATTGCAGAACAACATACGAATGATTGGGTCCGTTGATAACACTAGATGACTTAAAAATGATATGCATTGCTAAAGAAAATTAAAAAGTTATAAAAAAAGTAACCACACATTAAAAAGGGAAACAAAATACCCAAATGTATATAAATATCCTAGTGTATTAAAAAAGGAAAAGGAATGCAGCCCACCCATTCAAAAAGTTTCCCAAATCCCAAAAAGTATGTAAATACAAATTGTTTCTCTCGGCTAAAAATCTTTTCCATGGTCAGACCAAGGTCAGAATATGGAATGAACCGGGTGGATAAATCACCATCGATTGTAATAGCAGTTACAGGAGGGGCTGAGGCCACTTATGGTGTAGTGGAGGAGGGTGATTATGAAGGAGTGGGTGATGGGGCATCCCTGATCCATAAGGAGGTTGTGTGTCTGGAAGTTGGATAAATGAAATGGATTTCAAGAGTGGGCCCAGTGGCTGGTCCCTTTCCCTTATGGGCCTGCTCCACCAAGAAATCTAGTTGAGTATTTGGGTATGTGATGTCATGCGACAGGTCGGAGAGCGGAGAGGGTGATGGAGGAAGAGTGGTTGAGGAAGGTAAAGCTGTAGCAGGTGGTATAGGGGTGAATGTGGAAGGATCAATGAAGGGAAGGTAGAGATGGGAATCAATCTGAAGCTAATATGATCAGAAACTCTGGAGGAGTATCCATAGGTCAAATGGAGAGGGATGTGTATGTGAAATCTGGGTGGATGGGGTGGTGGTCAAGACTAACAGTGGAAGGGTAGGTGGGTCAGTTGCTTCTGTCAGTGGATTCCACTTTGGATCAACTACTTGTGGTGTATCTTGCTAAAACACTGGCACCTAGACTCCATGTTCCCAAAAATAGATGTTTTTCACCATCACCATCATCCACATCTTGTGTACAGGAACATGATCAATCAATTTGACTGGGACTACTAAGGTGAGAGGCTATGATGCATCAAAAAATATATATTTATATGGAAAACCTGGTGATGAATGATCTTCCCATAAGCATTCCCCACATCCTCTATGCCAGTACTCTGTAATAAGAGGTGATCTAAGTAGCCATGTTGAGGGGCGGACCACCCATGACAGTAGTGAGGATAATAATTTCATGCTGGATGATGCTGACATAAGATTCACCTCATGCGAACCATCTATGTGGCAATTCTTAATGTAGTATACGCATGGCTAGAGTTCTCTGCTTGGTAGACATTACTATCCAAGGGTCATAATAGGATCGATGAAAATGAGCAACAATATTCAAAAGGCTCGGCGCATCCTGTAGAGGAAGACTCATCTTCAGGGTAGGATAGAAAACTGGGATCATGAACTCCTCAGTGTAGATACTAATTCTTACACCAAACTGGTCCATGGTGAGATTGTGTGGCCTTCGGCCTAGCCTAATGTGTAGGGAATCCACAGAGATTTCAAAGCATGTCAAGAACTGCAAAACCAACTCTCTGTTTGTTTCCTACCAATCTTTAATGATACTGTCGATCTATAATAAGATAAGAATGACATCTGCGATGTTCATCTTCCCAAGTACGACCATATCTAGAGTCTTGTTGGACCTCATGGGTTTGGCCTGAAGATAAATGATATTAACCCGGTGTTGTGGGTGTGTAAAGTAGAGCACTAGGTGTAAATTGATTTTATCGTCTCTGTATAGGGAATATCTCATGTCATGTGAGGTGGATGGAGTGAACGGGCACTTAGCAGGAGGCTGATAGCTTACCGAAGAATAGGAAAAACTCGATGATGTTGAAGAAGATTCATTCTGCAGCTTCAAGTTTTGTGTTATGGAATGGAAGAGGAGGGTTATTTTATGTCATAAGGGTAGGAAGGTAGTGAAGTTCAACATGAGGAAAGGAGGGATTATGGATTCATGAGGATAGGAATGGAAGTTTTTCACACAGATTGTGAGGAGAGGTAGGGAAGTGTCATGGGTTGTTTCCCTTTAATAATTTTTAAAAACTGACCCATGCCTGGTCATGACTTGTACCATACGGTCACCTTGTGACCGTTGAGAAAATTGATTTTGGGAGTAAAAATTGGTCATATCATGACCTTTGGGTTCACGATGTGTACTGAGATTATTTCCTTTGGTATTTCATTCTTTCTTTCCCAACCTTGTTATACAAACAAAAGAAAGACCGTGAAGAATACATGTCCTATTCTTACAAAACTAACACCTAAACATTGTTGCCTCCTAGTCAACACTTCATTTATAGTTGAGATCTTGACTCAATTATAGCTAATTTAATTGCATAGTTCATGCAGAATTCTTCATGAATCATCTTCAATACATGATCATGTATTTTTTATGGTGATATTTCCGTGTATAACTCGGAGTGGAAAATTATGGGTGAGGAAGAGGATTATTCTAAAAATGAGTACATTGAAGTATTGGTCAGATTGATGGATGGAATTAACGATGGTACAACCTCTCTAGTGGTTGGTTCAATAAATATTACTTTTTAAATAATACAGACTCCTTTTTCTGTAATAGTACCATTATCATCCTTATTTTTATTCCTGGAATCATTCTCATTATGGGTTATAGATATGAAGTTATATTCCTTATTTTTATCTAAGGATTGAGCATCATGAATTTGGTTGAACACAACTTGTTCTTCTCCTACTCAGAAGATGATAATTCCTTGGTTCACATCAATCAGTGCCTTTCTTATTCATGGGAATGGTATTCCACATAAAATAGAAACATTCCCATATTCCTCCATGTCAAATAATTTGAAATCATCTAGGAAAATAAAATTACTAACAATTACTGGCACATCTTCCCAAATTCCTCAAGGGTACATGACCGAGCGAACAGGTAATTGTAAATCCACCCTTGTTTCATTGATCTCATTGAGTCTATGATTTTTTAAAGTACTCATTGGAATGATGTTAATGCTTGCTATAATATCACATAGTGCTCTTCCAAATTTGAATGAGCCTATGTTGGGCAAAAATCCCTCAAGGTAGCATTGCAGCATTTTTGGGTTGATTGTGTTTGTTGACAAAGAAGGTTTCCATGGAGAATTGTCGAGTTCCCGAGAATTTGTTGACATTCCATGTTGACAAAGAACTTTGACAAAGGAAAGGACGATCTGGAGGCGGTACAAAAGAGCAGTACAAGGTGGCGCCGTTTTCCAGTGTTTGCCAAATTTTTGGGCCTGAAAATCGCCAATGGAAAATGGAGTGATATGTTGTTGGCAAAGGTTGAGGAGAGAGAAATGAAGAAGGTGTGCGGAAAAATCAAGCGTGGCGCGCAAAACTAGAGGGTTGCGTAAAATCTTGAAGTGTGGAGCGCAAAACAGCGGGTTGCGCGAAATTGTATTTCGCGCAAAAGATGTTTCAAGGCCGAAAGCTTGAAAATCGGTAAAGGCATGAGGCGCGCGAAATTTTGGAGGCGTGCGCGGAAAATTGAAGTGGAGCGCGAAATAGCGGATGAAGTATTTCGCGCAAGAGGTGTTACGAGGTCCGAAGCTCGTAAAATGGCAAGGCATGAGGTGCACGAAATTATGGAGCAGTGCGCGGAAAATGTTTGTGCGCGGAAGATCAAAGCGGATTACGCGCTCAAGGAGGGTTTTTCGCGCGGGGTCGATTTTGCCTATAAATATGAAGTGACCCTACTCCATTCAATAGAGCTAAAGACATAGAAAATACCTGAGCTCTGGTGCGCGAAATTGAAGTTAGAAAGGGTGTTGCGCGTAAACTTAAAGTTTGCGCGTAAAGTCAGCTGTTGCGCGAAAATCAAAGGCTGCGCAGAAAGTTGGTGATTGGCGCGTAAAAGGAAGATTGCGCGAAAAGTGGATTTCGCGCTAAAGTAGTGAATTGCGCGCAAGGCAGTTTCTAGGCTGCGCGTAATATTTGTAGGTTGCGCGAAAAAGGAATTTCGCGCAAATCATAGAAATTGCGCGCAAGACACCGTAAGGGTTGCGCGTAAAAACTGAGGTTTCCCGGTACATCCGAGGAAAAGTGAGATTCATCTGCGGGTGAAAGTTGGACTTCATCAGAGCATCTACATACAGAGGAAGATGCATTCCTTCATGAAAATGAAGAGACCTACAGGTCTATAAACTGTGAGTGAATCCCTTTCAAGAGCAGTGAGCTTAGGAAGAGGAAGAAGGTGATCCTCTCCACCGGCAGTGAGCCAGAGAGAGAGAAACAGGGAGTGACCCTTGGGAAAGCAGTGAGCTGACCCTAAACATTGTAAAGGCAGTGAGCCTGGGCATAGAAGTGATCTATCCCGAACATTGTTATCCACAGCTAGTGAAGTTTAGTGGACTTGGTACGACCGGCAACCTGTCGGCGTATGCTCCTTGGACGTAGCCCTTAGCGGTGAACCAAGTAAAAATTGTTGTGTCCTGTGCTTGCTTTACTTTCTGTTTATATTGTGCAGCAGGAAAGAGAGAGAAGAGTGTTTTGCTTAACAGCGAAACAAGATCAGAACGGGCTTTAATTTTTAATTAGTCATACCCTGATTCACCCCCCCCCCCCTCTCAGGGTATTCAGCCTAGTGGACCTAACAGCCTATCTCACAAGGGATTGAGAAGCTTCCAGGGTTTCTCATCTTCAGTGGAATTTTCTAATGTACAATAGTAATGCATTTATCATTTAAAGAGATGACACCTTGAACATCCATTTTTCTTTTATGTGATAATATGCCTTTTTGGAATTTTCCATAAATGGGAATTTGGGAAATAGCTTCGTCAAAAGGGTTGTTGATATGTAATTATTTGAACATATCCAGGAACTTTTGGTATTGTGTCTCCTTCTTATCTTGTCTTTATCTCTCTAGATAGGGAGGTGGTGGCTGATATGGAGGTGGGAAAACATACAAAGGTTTTTATATTTATCAGGTATATGTTATTTTCAGTCGGTACTTCTTCTTGATGGAAGGTGGGATGGACTTCATTAGGTACTGGATGTTTTCTCAGATCTTCTTCTTGTGGCCTTGTTTTTTAGGTTGTTAGAAGTTTAGAATCATTCCACTCCCCAGCACCACAACTTTAGCTTCTTCTGTTTGGTATGTCTGAGTGTTACAAGGTATTTTACCTTGTAACCTCTAAAATAAGGTGTTTTAGATTTGAACCATTCCCATTTCTAGGTTCATTAGTGCAACTGTATAGTTCATCATATTAGTCTCATGGGTCATCATTCTTTGATCATACTTTTACACAAATCATGCCAGGAGGTTTTCTAGATTTCTTTGTATAGGTTCTAGATGAGGTCTTGGCTGAGGTGGAATAAATTGTTGGGATCTTTCAGAAAAAGGTTGTTGATATTGTGGTCTTGGTACATGGTTATTAAAAGGGTATACTGGTGGTCCTTCAGCTCTTAATTGGTTATGTCCTCCTCTCAGTTGAAAATAACCCTAATTTTATTAAGGTTTCTCCTGATCCGGCCTCTGCTAATAATATTTTTTCTACTAGAATGGTTGGTTCAGTTGATTGTAATTAATGTAATTACAATATTTTTGTGGTTCTTCGTATCCAGATTTGTAGTATTGGTATAGATGTGGTCAACCACACCACTCATATGATTTTAATTCCATTACAGGGGATGAAGGTGGGGGGAGTGGTAAGTATCTAAAATGATTATATTTTTTGAGCACTTCCACTTATGTTTCTAGACTTGTGGTCTAATTAGTCCGGTGGATTCCATATTTTGGTGGTCCATGATCACTCTTTCACAGACTCACATTATGAGAGACATCATCTAGAATGACCCTTCCAGCTTCGGGAGTCTTGAACATGAGACCTCCATCAGTGGATGCATTCACAACATTCTGTGTCGCTGGCTGCAGTCCTTGATAAAATCATTGTAGTTTTATCCACATATCATGTCCAGGATGTGGACACATCCTCAATAATAATTTAACGTTATCCCAGGCTTCCCAATCCTATTATCCATCAATTTTTTTGAAATTTTGAAGGTCCATTCGAAGATTTCAGGTTTGGATGGGGTGGTAAGTACTTGTCTAGAAATTTCATGGCCAGTTCGTCACAAGTCATAATTGACTCAAGATCATGACCTTTTATCCAGTACTTGGCTATGTATCGTAACAATAATGGGAATATACAAAATCTTATTACGTCATATGAAACTCATTGGTAGTGAAATGTATCGATTACCTTTAGATAGTTGGAAATATGTTCATGTGGATCTTCACTCGGAAGGCCACTAAATTTCCCCTTGTTCTGGATCATATGATTGAGTCCAAGTTTGATCTCAAATGTATAGGATTTTACAAGGGAAAACAATATAATGAGTCGAACCATGGATCCATGGAGATCCATTTCAATGATCGGTTTCTCATGGTTCATTAATTGGTGATCTCTTAGGATGATTTGATGGTTGGGGTTGGACAGGTTAGGTCCAGCATGGTGGAATTTCATTGCCATTGCTGACCAATGAAGAAAAGGGAGATTCCCTTTGATCCTGGGTTCGAAGGAAAATAATAGATTGTGCATCAAGGGTCCTTGAATGAGTCAAAGGGCGTTGGTACGTGCACGGGGGGAATGAATAGATGAAAAAAATTGCAAGGGAGTCTACAAACAATGAAAAGGGGGTGAGATAAAGGTAATTATGGACCTAGAATAGAGTTCTAATCACCAAAAAATAGTATTGGATCCCAAAAAACGGTGCCAAAATTTCATCAACCACCCACAAGGAGGACGTTGTTCTACAGGTGAAATAAATCTAGTCATTATAACATTTTAGGGGTCCTTCCTATATGACTAATGTATGGGAGTTTCTAACTAATTTTGGGTTTGACATCGAGTAATGAAATCAGTGTCGGGACCATATTCAAGTATCTAGATAAAGGTGATCCTAGTTCAAATCTTAGAAAGGTCATATGTGCTTAGTCTTCAAAGAAAGTGGTAGGTCCTAGTCAACTTCGGTCCATTATTCTAGTTCCACCTGATATGTTGTTATTCCATGGTCAGGAGGCTAGCTACAGTTCTAGATGCATTATGATCAGCATCTATTGTAGAAAGTTCCCTTAGCTAATGGTCAATGTCACAGTTTGCATCAATTAGGGTAGGATTGTTTACTTGACTATTTGATGCTCATGAAACAATCACAAAAATAGGTTTTCACCATTGGTTTATACCCTAATTACTAATACATTTAGGTTTTCCAATATTATAACTATATATTTAATTAATCATCTAGATACAAGAAATCTTGATCCCAAACCTGATACGTTTAGATACTCATATTCAATGTAATAACGGGGATAATAGAAATCAAAATAATATTGATAATGGAGTTGAACATGTAATGATATGAAATTAACAATAAATAATACTTTAAATAAAACCATACATTAATGGAATGGGATTGAAATGACACGGGAATTGAAGGAATTGTAGAAATGTGATCCCACAACTCTTTGATTGAAAATCTAAAGAAATTACAACAAACTAAAGCTTAATAATTTTGAAAAAAGAGAATAAAATATTGAAAGGAGTCTAAAAGGGAGAGAGATGTCATCCAAAAATATCAAATGTTGTTTTGAGATTTCCTAATATTGGAGAAATTTTTCATGACATGTACATGATCGTCACGTCGTGAACCGTAAATTCGCGTTATTTGGATGAGAATATCTAGTTTGGTATCTATATATTTCATGGATTAATGATGTTTGGCCATGGTCACATTGTGTACAGGTGGTTCACAACGTGTAACCCATCGCCAAATAGATTTTCGCATTTAATCCTCCTTGTTTTCTCAATATTCAGTTTGACTATTATTATGACGTGTAGGGGGGAGTCACGACATAAACTGGAAATTTCTTCAGTCATCATGGTAGGTCACAGCTTGATGCAGGATGTGACCATCAAGTGAATGATGTGAACTTGTTCACCACAACTTGTACTTGGCCATTTTTTATCTTTTAATCCTTTCTTCCTTGGAACATTGGAAAGCCCTATTTCCTAAAAAATTTGACATCTACAACATAAATTATCCATTATTTGAAATAAAAACAATGGAATAGTGACCTAAAATATATATAACAATTAGTCTTATAAGGAATTATATTGGGAATTCAATTTACTAAATCTTGATATTAGATGGTGCTCAGATAAACCCCAATCAATGACTTGAAGATATTTCTAGAAGTGTATACTAACTATTTTTATACCTAAAAACCATGTTAATTATAATTTTTTTTATAAATATGATTACTAAATCTTTTTTATGATAGAAATTTCATGTCTTGGAAACTCATATCTACTTGATACCATCCATGTTTTCCAAATGTTCCCAATTTAATTTTTTTACATTAGAATATGTAATAGTTGGGTTATGTATGGATAATGTTTTGTATGTTTTTAATATTTTTTGAGAATTATTTTGAGGTAACAATTTTTTTCATTGTTATGGGAAGCATGGAATACTCACAAGGTATCCACACTAGACAATAAGGATCCTTTTGAGAATGTGTGCCATTGGAATACAATTTGGACAAACCATACAGCTTCAAAATTTTAAAGTTATATTAAATCAACATTTTTAGTTCATGATTTAAAAAAACTATGATTCCTACCAATGTAATGGGATTAAATAAGTATTAATATTTCATTAAAGACTATAAATCCCACCAAAACCCACATTACTTCTCCTCTAACCAATGCTATTTATTTACAACACTCCCCTATAAGGATTTTGTGATCTTATTCCTTAAATTGGTAAATTTTAAGGGATTAGATATTATTGGAGCTTTTAAATTGATGTAAAATATTTGGAATTAGACATATTTAAAATCATTATTGAATTATGTGTGTCAAAAAAAACGTAGGTATCTAGTTTATATTATTTCTCAAAATTCTCCTTGAAGATGAAGGCTTATAGTCTCCTAAATGATTTTACATTACTTTTTTAGAAAACACTTTTGAACACAATGTTGAAAATTATACTTTCTTGGGTTTACATACAATATTTAATTATAGGTGAAAACTACAAAGTGTTAGAATAAATTACTAAAAGAATTTTTTTAAAAAAATATGAATTTAAAATGAACAAGGTTGAAGTGTTTCCATATACATATAAAAATGAACATGTATGTTTGGAATTTTCATAGTGAATTTTTTTTACATTGGATTATTTTTTTCATGTGAAATCTTAGGACTCTTTTATTGTATACCACATACAATTTTGAATGTTCATGAGGGGAATTAAATAAGTGGACAAATTAGTGTTGTTATTCATGGGTGGGGGAGTTCATTCTATGATTTTGGTATATGTTTTTAAAATGATATACATACATATATATTCATATCTAGATTTATTTATTTTTACAAAAAAAAATTCAAAATAAAATATGATCAAAATTGTTTCTTATTATTGGTCAATTTTAAAGAAGTATCAAGTTTTAAAAATTAGGTTTTATACTCACCTATGTATATGTAATTTGGTGCATATAAAAATGATGTTTATTATTAAATAAGTAAGGGAAATAGTTTTTATTTTTCTAATAGAGAATAATGATATTGCAGTTATGGATTTCTTGTAGATGGCTCATTGGACACCAATCAAGCCACTGATTCTAAACTGGTGTAACTTTTTTCCTTGAGTATTTTGATTTTAGACTTATATACATTGTGTTTTACTTTTCATTTGATTATATACTTATATTTAATTTTCTAACGTATGATTTAACTCTAATTATAATTTATCAATAGTTTTTGAATTTATTATAGTTTCTTATCATGCATAATATTATGTATCTTTTTTATGGTTTTCATTAAGGTTTTTTTAATTTAAAATAATTCTGTATGATTTTTTAATGTTCAATAAATTAATTTTCAACTTTTAGTGAATTAGAAATGGTAGTAACAATTACTATAATTTCAATCCATTCAAAGAAAAATACTTTGTTTGGGATGTTACATTTATTTTTCTCAAGGTCCCATTATTGTAAATATTTTCATTATAATGTTATAAAACTTCCCACCACACTTTCATGAAAATTATTTTTTAATTGAATCAAAACATCATATTATTATGATAATATTAAATTTTTTATGAATTACCTTTTTTATTATTTATCTTATATTTCCACCTCAATCTCTACAATATCCATATCTTACATGTAATGTTTATTGTCACTCAATAAATTATCATATGATATTTTCAATTTTGGATATTTAATTTTTAATATCAATTGATCTAATTCTCGATATCATCTTATGTGATACCATTTGAATATGTTATATAACCCACTATCATTAAAATATATTTCATTATGAGATACATAATTTAATTCAAGCCATGTATAAGTTTTGTTCACTACATGATGGGTGGGGTCCTATATTGCCCTCCAATTGATTGGAAATTTTTTTATGTCTCCTAAGGTAATGATGACATGTAGGAATTATTTTTATGTTTTTAAATATATTCATGATAATTTTTTTATGTTCAAAATGTGATTCATATACATTATTTTTATGCTCAAAAATTTATTTGTGAACCTATTTGTGGTAAGAATTTTGTACAATTTAATGGTTTGAAATTTATATATATGAAAAATATTTTATTGGCCCCATTTATGTGTTCTAAAATAATTTTAAACGTTATTTCTCATGATTATTATATTAAATTTAAACACACTAACACCATGATATATGATTGATCATTTGTTGATATATTTCCATCAACAATGATTTAAGAAATTTCATTATTATTTAATGATCCTTTTAATTTTACATTTATTTGACTATATTGTTTTGTCACATGTTTATAATCCCAATTTTTTTGACTCATTGATATGTTTTCCCTCACTATGAATTTAATATTACTTTGAAATTTTTATTCTACTTCAATGAGGAATTATATAAAGTATTATTATTTAAAATTAGTCATTTAAGGATAATTCAATGAGTGTTGTTAATGAAATAATAATTAATAAGATATTTATGTAGCTAATATTCAAAGAAACTAAACCTTTTGGTTCTAAGAATGTCTTATTAATTTTGAGATGCAATGTTTAAATTAAATAAATTATATACAATAAATAAACTTTTATTTTGGGTAGCTAAACTATAAAAGAAATCATTATCTTATTAAGATAAAGATAAACCCATCGATTGTACTGAGTTGAGGCTTAGTTGATTCAAGTGATATGAGGGAGGTAGTGCACTTATCCCCAAATAAAATTGTAAAGGATGTGAGGCAAAAATGAATTATAAGTGCTTGAAAAAAAATTTATACCATAAAAGTGAATATTATTGGATTATAGTACACTGGTATAATGACATGAGTATAATCCTCAGACAATCCCTTAGTGGTTAACCATGTAAAATATATATTCCATGTTTTAAATTTTTTTAATTGCTTCCATGTTGGATGTTCAACTAATAGACATATGTTAATTGAGTACCTAACAATGTATGATTAAGATAAACATAATGAGAAGAAAAATCACACACCCCTATTCAACTATCCCCTCTCACGGTGTCTTGGTTTGGAATAATGAAATTTCATTCAATATTTTTATAAAACTAGATAGTTAGAGAAGAAAAACCCTCTCATAGGATTATAAGACATTCCATATTAATATATTGATCACATATATTCCTATATGTGAATTATAATTTTACAAATAGACTGAGGATTTATCAATATAAAGGATTAATATATCAAAAAAAACACACTGCTCAGGAGATTGCATGAAATGAATTATTTCACAACATTATGGGGTAAATGTGATATTCCATATGATCTTAGGGAATTATCTATAAAGAATCTGGAAAATATTAAATAAATCACTAATCAAATGATCTCCCTTGATCATTATCCAATATTAATGAATGAAAACAAAATTCTTGAGGACAAAAATGATTGGAAGTGTAAAATAAGATAGTATTCATTATATGACCAATTTTCTTGAGACTAAAATTAAGAACAGATATCATTAAATCCACCAAAACCTCAAATGTTAACCATCAAGGAAATCTATAAATTTTTATTTTATTTTTACCATCTCTACACTCTCATTTCAGATCTGTGAGACATTCCTAATGGATGGAATTCTATCTCGATTGTTTCAACATTGGACATGCATGATCCACTATATGATATCATTATGAATTATATTATCCAATGGATTGAATGTTTAAATTTTATCAAGAATGGATTTATTTTTTGGAATTAAAATATAATGGTAATTCACAACAATAAAATTTAAAATTATTTACTTACTAGTACTTACGATTTATACTAATTATGTCAAAGTATTTACGTATTAAATTTTTATAACATTATCACATTGTCCTAATTAAGAAAATAATTAACAATAGGCTACCATATAAGGATATATTCAAGGTTGTAGTTTTTCCAATTCCATTAGCCCGTATCCAATGCTAAAAGAAACTAATATTATACAATAACATCTTTATTAATTTCAATTTTATAAATATATTTTTAATTACTCATTCTGTCAAATATTTTGATCTCTTCTACTATTTACTATATGGATTCTATCATGAAACCCCTTTGGGAGATATAAGTTATGGATCCGTTTTTAAATGTAATTTTGGTGGTTACCTTATATTTATTTCATTATATTTTGTAGGTAAGTTATTTCATCATTTTTAAAGGCAATAAGAATTCTTGAAGTAAAATTTGTGCCAGTATTAGCAGGGATATATACATCTCTATTAAGTTCCCTTCATGGGATTCTAATATTTTTACCAATGATTTAATCTTTACCAAAAAACTTTTGGTGAACATTGATCCCATAAATCTGTAACAACACAAGTATATCACGTTTTTCCTCCATCACCTTCATAAATCAATGATAAAATTATTTTTTGTTTTCTTGGTTCAATCAATCCATCAAACTATAATGGTCTTTTTCGAAACAATACATGGCTTATTATTGGTGTTTTATAGAAATTTATTAGAAATAATTTTTATTTAGAGCTATAACTATAAAATGTTATATTTGGTATTCATTATGATAAAAAAATTTGATCAACCAATATCATGATTGAAACTAATTACATGTTATTTATTATCCTAGTTAATTATCAATTTTCAAAGGATTCATGGAAACTGTACACAGATTATAAATAATTCCATAAGTACATGGATGATATGTTGAATAATATCTACCTAATTTATGAGGATGTAAATATTGTAATAGAATCCTTATCCAATAAACCTATTATGAACATTTCCTTATCATTTTTTGTTTACATTTTAAATCATTTTTAATTTTTTTAAATTTCAAGTGTATAAAGAAATTTATTTAGGTTTTATATCTTACATTTACTATAATTATTAATTCTCTCACATTTTAATGATTTTTTTTGTTTCTTTATGTCTCTCTTCTTCGAATATTCAAAATTATAACAATAATAATAATTATTATTACTATTACTAATATCATTATTATCATTATTACGAATAAAATTTTTAGTATTATTATTAATATTATTAAACCATGGTATGGATTATAGGTAGTGACATTCAGAGAGCATTAAAGCATCATTCCTGAAATCTTCATTGCGAATTATGGTCAAACATATGCTCCTGGAGCAATAATGCATCTCTCGATTTAGAAGGTTTATATTTTGTTCCAAATTGTTGTAATAATACATGTATTGAATGTGAATATACATAAATTTTATGTGATGAAATTAAATTATATGTTTTTCATTCATGGGATATTCTTTAATAATATACCACTTGACTACATGGTTTTTTCTATTAATATTTCCATTTCTCATGCCTTTAGGTGAATAATTCTTTATTGAATTTCTATTCCTACAAAGGTGTTTACTATAATTTATTTATATTGATATAGGGAGTTATATATGACTGTAATAGATTAATGGTACATGAAAAAATGTAAAACACTCACCATTAAACTCTGGTAAATTCTTTGTTTTAAATCTGGTCAATGAATTTTGTGAGTTGAATATACATTAAATTATTTTTATTATTATATTTATCAATATCATAATCAATGTCATCATCATCATCATCATCACTATCATCATAATCATCATCATCATCATCGTCACTATCATTATTATTATTATCATTTTGGTTTTTTTGTGTAGTCCTTGAGGCATTGTGTAATAAAATATTGTAACATGAGATTTTTTAACCCTGGGGGGGAGGGTTATTGGTCTAGACCAATAAAACCATGTTTCTTTTGTTTCAATTAATTTCACCCCTAAATAATAATATAAAATATTATTATTATTATTATTATTATTATTATTATTATTATTACTACTACTATTACTATTCTGGATGTAGTTTCCACTAGGTCCTGGATGGGTAGGTCGCATCAATCTGGGGGTCTCAAAGAGGTCTCATGATCATGTCATAGTGGGGACACTTTCTGTTACACCCCATGATTTGATAGTGTGTTATCTCTTTAATGTAATTAAATAGCCTGTGCTACAGGTAACTCCGAGTTCGAGCACACCATGACTTACCAAACTAGCAATTAAAAAAGTGGTTATGAATAGTATTAACTAGATTTTTAATAGTCCATATAATATTAACATCCATATTATGTGTTTCATAGACATAGTATAAAAATAAATTCAATTTTTCAGATAAAAGAAGTACTTTTCAAAAAATGTTATTTTGCTAACTATTAATAGTGAACCATTTTTATGTCCAATATTTATTAATTTTATAAATTTAAATGGAAAAAATAAACTTTATATTTAGAATCAAGAAATAAAAATTTATTTTCAATAAATTTTTGGTGTTTTTCAGATAACATTCATATTTTGATGAATAGTGAAATATAATATATTTTAATTGAAGACAACTTTTATAATCAATATTATTTATATTACCAAATTATAAATGTGAATGGTTTTTAAGTATAACTAGATTATATTTTATCATTTAATACAATTTAAGTCATTAAAAGTAATTTCAAATTTAAATTGGACATAAACACATGTCAATCTTTTGATTGTTTTATTTTTTTCAAACCCCACTTTTAGATTTTAACAACGAGAATTAATATTAAATTAATTAATGAAACTTCATTGATTTGAATTTGGTAAAATAAACTTCAGTTTTTAATTATAAATATAAAAGTTATCTTATGTTGAATTTTTTGTATTTTTCTGAAAACATTCAAATTTTTATGAATATTGAAAAACACTACCTTATTGTTTAAAACATACATTTATTTAACAAAATTTTATTTTTTATTTAAATTTATTTTAAAATATAAATAGAAATATAATACCTATATTAGAATAATTTAATTCATTGGAGTCATTTTATAATAAGATTAGATATATAAAATTTTATAGAAGTTTTAACGTCTTTTACCCACCTTATAGAAACATTTGAAAATTTTCATTAAACGTAATATTACAAAATTTTTGAATTGAATTTCAAAAAACTGAGAGAATCAATTTTCATCTGTAAGTAAAATTTTTTACAATAAAATGAAAATAATTTTTGGTGAATAATATCTTTTGAATTTTATTTACCACAGTTAAAAGTAAATAGGGTAATTAAAGGTAAAAATGATATTATAATTACCCCAACACAAGTCCAAATTCTTTTGGATAAGTGTTCATTGACCAAAATCAACTTGAGGAATAAAATATGATCCTTTTTTATCCACATGGATTAGATTACGAAATTTATTATTATTTTATTTAAAGAAGAGTTAAAAGTGTAAAATTCATATTTTAATAACTAAATAATTTTTAATATAGAGTTATACATTATATAATTTCGACTGTAAGTATTAATAAAAAACATAAATTGATCATATAAATCATTGTATTTTATTTATAAATTTTAGATATTAAATAATTAAATTTATTTATGACACAATGATGATGGAGTAATTACTTTATAAGTGAAGGATTAAAATAATTGATTTTATAAATATCAAGATTAATAATAATTGTTACTTTTGATGATGTGGATGAATTTTCTAGGTGAATATGAAATTTTAGGGTATATTTAAATTATTTTTGTAGAAGTAATAAAATTTTTATGACTTTCACAAAAACCACATACTAAATAGTGTCAAAATTGAACATAAATGAGTTTTTAAAACAAATACCCTATTATTAAATTGTACAATAATCCCAAAATATAATATTCTTAAAAAGGACTTGTAGAATTATTTATATTAATTTATTGAACCACTTGAGGTTATATTTTCATTTTATGGTAATTTTACTAACCATTTAATACAAAAATGCAGGAAGATCTTGTAAAAGTTAAACTATTTAACTAAGAGTTACATATAAAAGATAAGGTTAATATGGTGACATAGACTTGTCTAAAACCTATTGGATTATAGTTTTTCTACCCATAAACATATTGTACTCAAACTAAATCCATTTCGATCCATTTGAAACCGAAAAGCATTTTATAATGAAATAATATTTTATGCTTTTCCTAAAGTGCCCCCACCTCTATAATAATAGGGTACTTCCCATTATCTTTATTTCACACCTCCAAAGACATTTTCTTGACCAACCGATACTAAAATTTCCTCCAAACTACCATAATTTAATTATAGAGGCCTTAAGTTGACCATAAATCCATCCTATGGATCCCTTTTGATTAAATCAGAAGATAGTACCCGAAGAAGAGGTTATTATATCGTCACCTATTTCAAAGTTATTTTCTTCTTCCACTTCTTCATTATTATTTTTAAATACCAAAATATTAACTACAATACATTATACATACTATTATGTTTTTATAAATTTGGTACATCCATATTCCTTATTATATCTCTCTTATTAATGAAAAAACACACCATACGTGTGTACATACAACTTACTGTCTCTACATCGTGGTGTAGTTTGTTATTCAACACTTCATTTTTGGATGGGTATAATAATAATTATAATTGGTCTAATTATTAAATAGATCATTTTAATTTTTCTTAATAATTTATATACCATCCAATTAAATACCTTTTAATCATTAAAGAAATGAAATCATTGCTTGTGCATACGTACATCTTACCATCTCCACGACGCAATGAGATTCATTTCCACATTCACTGTTAAATAATGATTAAAAATATATATATTATTAATAAGTATGTAATATATGAAATAATAATGATACTTTATATATATGTGTATATATATATTCATATATCTGTGTGTTTTTGATTACATATATCTCAATCACGTACTTCCATTCAATACGATATGAAAACGGAAACAACGTCTATGCGTAAATACAGACTACCATCTCCATGAATGGTGTTTCCATTTCATATATTTATATATATCTATTATAAATATTTATATTATGAATATATATGATAAATAAATTATTGTTTATATTATTTATTTATTTAAATCATGATCTAACATATACGATCAAGACTAACAATTTAAAACAAATACGATAAATGGAGTGATTATTACCCGAAATGTTACATTATAATTGAAATTAATATAAATGGGCTGTAAAAAGTCATAAATGTATCTTTCATGATATATCAAATAGGAATATGGTTCTGGAATAATTTAATGACATACTTTGGTCATTATACATAAGGTTAAACAAACCCTCAACTAATGGAAAGTACAAGGTAAGGGTTAATTATTCAATCTCATTATTATCTGAGATTGTTTATAAGTATTTACTCAGACATATTTATTATCCGTGTAATCTTTTCATAAAATAGTTTTCAAAAGGATTTTTTAAGAAACACTCTAACTAAAATATCAATTTAAATGGCTGAAATATTTATTCTTCTAAATCAATCTCATTAATGTCCATGTTTTCAAAATGTGTTTTAAGGGTTTATTTATATGGAGATTAATGTTTTAAAATGATAATTCATTTTAAAATATTCAAAGTGGTATGAGAAACTTTGATTAAAAAATATATTTTAAATGTATTCATATCTTAATTTTGTGAATTTTAAATGTTTTCATGAAAAGTGACATTTCTCTAAAAGAGTTATACTAATAATTTTTAACAATGTCAACATCCTTTTTAGATATTTTTCTTGATTGAGGATTATTTATTGTAAATAGAATATTGAATGTTTTACTGAATGAGTTATGACATGTTTGACTATGAATGTTTTATTTTTATACCATTCATGATATATAGTTAATGTATTGAAATTTCGTATGTTAGTTATAATACAAATGATTATGTTATATTTCAACATTTTCAAATGAAGAATTCATTGGACTTAGTATGTGACAGGTGGAGCCTGCTATAGCTCGTCGATGAATCAGTATATCTCATGAGACAGACTAGTTTCTTGAAAAAATACCATAACAAAATAGTTTTTTGTCTTGGCATGATTCCTTGACTATGTGGTTTTGTTTTCCGACATTATGAATTCCCTCGTTAGGAAATTAGTTATTACATTTGAATATTATACTATTAGAATATCCATGTGCATGTTTATATGTCAATTCATGATTAATTTTTTCCCTATTGTGTTCAATATTATTTTTAAAAGGCTTTTGTTATTATTCTAAATCATTTCTTAAAAGATTATAGTTTCTTCTATATTATTGATCGTTATTGAGCATCAAAGCTCGCTATTTTTTATATTTTTTCCCAAGGATTTGAAGAACTATATTATGACTGACTTGTAGGGATAAGATTAGGGATATGAGTGTGTTAAAAGGATACACAATGTTGTTGTTTTCATTTTAAAATTTAATGTAAAACAATTATGTATCTAGTAAATAAAAGGCTATAAACTGAGCGGTCCTTCGGGACATGATTCCTTGTAATCATCCAATGTATTAAAATAATGTGCTGACTTTGGGATTAAAAGGTCGGGGTGTTACAGTTGGTATCAAAGAAAATGTAGTACAAACCTTGGAAACTACATATAGAAAAACTCTGATTAGAGAACATTACCCTATGATAAACTTATAGTATTAGCATAGAAAAACTTCATAGTATATTCCTGATGTAGTGATTTTGTGAATATTCTAGGAAATACATCTTTTTCTGTATACGAGCAGGTAGAGGTGGCTCTGGCACAGATGTAACTAGGAGTGAAAACTCCGACAAGGAGTTTCAGACCTGAATCGGGGTATCCTAGTACATGACAATAGTCCTTGCTGCACTCATGGTTATGACACTCCCGGGGGATATGCTTAGGATAATTCAAATTTTCTTTACAGACCATAATGAAGTATTTATAAATAAATATTTCAAAAAAGAATTTCTTTATGATCATCGTTTATATGAATAAAATTTCCAATATACATTAGGGATTTTACATGTTTGTAATTATGAATTGAGATTCATAAACTATCCTAGTGTATTCTATTGTTTAGAAATGGTTCCCAGTAGAAGTAATGAGAACTCCAGAAAAACGCATGATAAAAAAAGGATGAAGGATCATAGCTTTTATGGTACTAAGCCAACAATTAGATGGTAAATAGTCTCCCATGAATTCTCATAATATGAATAAAGAGTATCATGTGTTAATATGATAAGTAAATAATTCTTAAATCCATACGTCTTTGAAGGAAAGAATGAGAATAATATAATGGTAGAGATAAAGGTGGATAAAGGGAAGAATAGAAAGAAGGATTTTCTCATATGTGATATCTATGGAAAGAATCACCATGGTAAATGATTAAAGGGAAAGTGAGTTTGTTATAATTTTAGAGAAAAAGGAAACCATGTACGTGATTTCAAGGGTATGAAAAAGGTTTCAAATATACAATGTTTCATCTAAAATTATTTGGGACACTATGAATTAATTCCCCAATCATAAGAGTTTACCCCGAATACTGCTATTGGATAATAATAATAAAGTAATTATCCTACTAGATATGAGAAGGAAATATTAGTGTTCTTATGTTTTTATTAAATAATTCTTTCATTTTAGTATTTTATTAAATATGTAAATGTTATAAGAATTGTATAGTATTTAAGGATTGTACTACATTAATATTTCATTGAGTGTTTGAGATTATATAGTACGAAAAAGAATGACTCAACATCAGGTTAATATTTTTTGAAAATACATGTTTTATGGAAATATAAACCTTAATATGGTCCTGATACTAAGGTAGAGATTTTGGAATAAGAGATGGTTTATTTGGATAAATTATATTGGATTATCTTGACTACCTTGGAACTTATTAATGGTTTTTTATTCCATTATTGTTGGAGTATTAAAATTTTTTGGATTGAAGGAATATATCTTGTATTCTATAAGGAATATGGGAGCATGAATGAAATAAATAAGTTTTTATGTTAATTCAGTGTGTTACCATGTTTTATGAGAATTCATGATAAAGGTACTCAAATGTTATTATGTGGAAAAAAGATATCATTATTATGTTATGTTGACTTTCCATATAAATGTTTGGACTATGAGTTTGGACACAATGATTTTGGATAATGGTAATGGTTGGAATAGATTATGTTGGACATTGGATTCTATGGTTTATGGTTAAAACATTTCATAAGATTATTTTGTTATTTTATATAAAAAAGAATACCCAAAGGTTGGGCGACAACCCATCGTGTCTGGCATGGACACAAGACTTGAACCCACAACCGAAAGGCGACAAGGGTACACTACCAACCACAAGCCAACATGATGTTGTGATTTTTATAATGTATTTTTTCTAAATGGTATGATATATGAATTATAAATATATTTTTTTGAAACCATATTTGATTATGGTTAATAGAATATTTTTGAGTTCAATTATCTTTTAGAGAGAAAGATGAGTTTGTGGTAGAAATTATTTAATGGATGGAACTCTACTAGTCATGTATTTTTTTATTCTATGAAGAAATTAATTCTAAAAACATTAGGTAATGGATATCCAAACCAAAAATGTTTTATCCTAATACTTTATGTTTTGTTGAACCAATGATATTTTAATTCATCATAGATTTATGGATTTGAGGCCCTCAATTTTCTATTTATTTTTCACTTGTTTTTTATTGGTGACCTCAATACCTAACTATAAGTATTTACATTTTTACTCCAATTATGTATCTATAATTTCCACTAATGCTCTCCTATTTAAACTATTAATATGGTGGTGACTTTTTCATTTCCCTTTCGCTCTTATTAAGATAAAATTTTATCAACCCTATTTATGATGTGGGTTTTACACAATGCTATTTTATATTTTAATCATTTTATTTTATATGAAAAATTTAAAATTTCAAGGATGAAATTTATTGATGGATGGGATAATGTAACTCCCTAATATTTGATAGTACATTTTCTCTTTCAAGTAATTCAATAGCTTGTGTTACACGCAACACTGAGTTCGAGTGCACCACAACTTACCAAACTATACATTAAAAAAGCAGTTATGAATAATATTAACTGTGTTTTGAATACTACATATAATTGTAACATCCATATTATGTATTTCTTATATATAATATAAGAACAAATTCAATGTTTTCAAATGAAAGAAGTATTTTTTAAGATATTCCATTTTACCCCTATTAATAGAGAACCATTTTTAAATCCAATATTTAACACTTTTATATATTATAATTGAAAAAATAAACTCCTTATTTAAAATAGGGACATAAAAAATCAATTTGGATAAATCTTTGGTGTTTTTCTGATAACTTTCAAATTTTGATGAATAATGAAAGATACTGAATTTTAATTGAAAAAAACTTTTTTTAATCAAAATAATTTATATTTTTAAATTATACAATTAAATGGTTTTGATGTATAATTATATTATATTTTTATCATTTTCTACAATTTTGGTCATTATAAGTTATTTTACATTTAAATTTGACACAAATACATGTAAATATTTTGATAGTTTTTACTTTTAAAAAAACAAGCTATTTTTGTCTTGACAACAAAAAATAATTTTAAAATAATTAATTCAACTTCTATGATATTAATTTGTTATAATAGACTTTATTTTTGAATTCATAATATCAAAATTATCTTAGGGTGAATTTTTGGTGTTTTTTTGAAAACATTAAATTTTTGATAAATAGTTAAAAACACTGCGTTATTGTTTAAAAACATGTTTTATTTAAATTAATATTATTATTTTAATTAAATTAATTTTAAAATCCAACTATATACATAATACCTTTAGTAGTGAAATGTTATTCATTGGAGTCATTTTATAATATAATTAGATATATAATATTTTATTGAAACTTTTAACGTCTTTTACCCACCTTCAAGGAACATTTGAAAATTTTTATTAAAAATAATTTTACCATTTCTATGAATTTAAATTGAAAAAATCAAGTGAACGAGTTGAAATTATTATGTAAAATTTGGTTTAATAAGTTGATGTTATTTTTTGGTAAATTGTAACGTTTTAATTTTTTTACCACGGTTAAAAGTAAATAGGGAAATTAATGGTAAAAATGTTATTATAATTACCCCAACACATGTACTAATTCAATTGGATTTGTGTTTTTTTACCAAAATCATCCTTATTAATAACATATAATCCTTTTTTTATTCACATGGATTATATTAAGAGATTTATTATTATTTTATATAAAGAAGAGTTAAAAGTGATAAATTGAAATTTTAATAACTAAAACATTTTTAATATAGGGTTATACATAAGATAATTTAGACTGTAAAAAATTAATTAGAAATATAAAAAAATTCTTATATAAATTTATTTTGTTAATATATTGTATAGATTAAATAATTAAATTTCTTTATGACATAATGATGATACATTAATTACGTTATCAATGAAAGATTAAAATAATTGATATTATAAATATAAAAATAAATTTAATTTGAGTCTTTTGATTCCATGAATGAATTTTATAGGTGAAAATTACATGTTAGGGTTTATTGAATGTATTTTTTTCAAAGTATCAACTATTTGTGACACTCAAAAAAGCTAAATACTAAATAGTATCAAAATTGATGTAAATGAATTTTTAAAACAAATAATATATTATTAAATGATATAATATTGCTAAACAATAAGATTATGCCAAAGGACTTATATAATGATTTATAAATCATTACGTCACCACTTTAGGTTCTATTGGAATTTTATAGTAAGTTTATTAACCGTGTAACATAAAAATACGAGAAGATGTGATAAAAGTTAAACTATTTAACTAAGAGTTAAATCTATAAGATAAGGATAATATGGTAAACTAAACATATCTAAAACCTATTGGTTGAGATTTTTTGACCCATCCACACCTTATCCAAGAAATAAATCCATTTTTAGCAATTATCAACCAAATATTATTATATAGTAAAATAATATTTTATGCTTTTCCCAAAGTGCCCCTAATATCTCTTATAAAAGCACACTTCCATTATCTTAATTTCACACCTCCAAATCCATTTGAATCGGCCAAAAAAATACTCAATATCCTCCAAAATATAATCAATTCAATATAGTTACCTTACTTTGATCATAAATCCTACCTAAAGAGCCCTTTTGATCAAATCAAAAAGCAGCGCTTGAAGGAGAGGAAATTATTTCATCACCTCTTTCAAAGTTATTTTATTCTTCCACAACCTCTTTCATTGTTGTTTCCATACCAAAATAATTACTACATTAATTTATACATACTGTGATGTTATTATAAATATGGTATAACCATATTCATTGTTTTATCCATCCTATGAATGACAAAGTCACTATATGTACGTACGTACGACTTACCGTCTGCATGTCGTGGTGTAGTTTTTTATTCAACACATAATTATTTGGATGAGTATAATAACGAGTATTACTAATTAAAATAATAAATCTAACATCTAAATTTTTTTATAATTAATATACCATCCAATTTCATAACTTTTTATCATTAAGAAAATTATATTGTTGCTTGTGTGCACGTACGGTTTACCATCTCAACGATGAGATAAGATTCATTTCCACATTCACCATTATATGATGAATATAAAAATATATATTATTAAAAATTGTGTAATATATGACATAATAATTCTTATAGTTATATATATACCTGTATTTACATATATCTCAATAACATTCTTCCATTCAATACAGCAAGAAAACGGAAACAACGTCCATGCGAATGTACGGATTACTGTCTCCATGAATGGTGTTTCCATTCCCCATATATATCTTTTATACATGTTTATATTATAAAAATATATGAAATATAAATCATTTTTTATATTATCTAAGTATGTAAATGATTATCTAAGTGATACGATCAAAAATAACAACATAAAACACATATAATAAAGAAACTGATTATTACCCGAAATGTTACATTAACATATAAATTATTATTAATGTGCATTATAAATTCATTAATGAATCATGTATGATATAAAAAATATGAATCGGGTTCTGGTATGATTTTATAACATACTGCGATCACTATAAAAGAGGTTAAATGTACTGTTGACTAAAGGAAAGTACAAGGTAAGGGTTAATTCCTCAACTTTATTATTATCAGAGATTGTTATTGTGTAAGTATTTGCTGGGAAATATTTAATATCCATGTACATGTTTCATAAAATATATTTCCAAAGGATTATGTTTAAGAGAAATTCTAACTAAAACATCATTTTAAATAGTTAAAATATTTATTATTCTAAATAAATCTAATTAATGTTTATGTTTTGAAAATGGGTTTTAAGGATTTATTCATTGGGAGATAACTGTTTTAAAATTTTAATTCATTTCAAAAGTTTCAAAGTGGTTTGGGACATTTTGATTCAAAAATATATTTTAAATTTATTCCTTTCTGAATTTTGTGACTTTTATATTTTTTCACGAAAAAGAGATATTTCTCCCAAAGAGTTCTACTTATCATTTTAAGTGATGTCAATATCAATTTTGGATATTATTCTTGATTGAGGCTAATTTATTATAAATACAATCTTCAATATTGTATTGAATGAGTTATGATATGTTTGACTATAAATGTATTATTTTTATACCATTCATTATTTGTGGTTAAAGTATTGGCATTTCATATTCTATTTTTAGTACGAATGTTTATGTTATGTTACAACATTTCCATATGATGAATTCATTGGACTTAGTAAGTGACGGGTGGAGCGTGCTATAGCTCCTCAATGCATCTGTAGGTCTTAAGAGACAAACTAGTGTCTTGGAATAAGGCCTTGACCAAATATTTATTTGTAGTCTTGGCATGAGGCCTTAACTATGTTGTTATGATGTTCGACATTATGCATTCCCTAATTATGAAATTAGTTATTATATGTGATTATTCCAATAGTTGAATATCAATGTGCATGTTTATATGGTAACATTTGATTTATTTTTTCCACATTATGTCCATCATTATATTTAAAAACCTTTTGTTTTTATTCAACACAATATTTTAAAAGTATATAGTTTCAACTATATTATTTACCCTTACTCAACATCTAAGATCACACCTTTATATGTTTTATTTTTCCCAGGATGTGAGGAAGTATATTATGACTGACATGTAGTGATAACATAAGGGTTATGAGTGTGAATAAATGATACCCAATGTTGTTGTTTTTCATTTTATAATGTTATTTAAAACTCATGTATGTATCTTGTACTTCCAAGGCTACTAAACTGATCTGTCCTTCAGGACATGATTCATTGTAATCATTCCAATCTATTAAAATAATGCACTGACTCTGGGATTCGGAGGTCGGGGAGTTACACATTGTTTTCGGCATGTAGCTTATTATTGTATGTATCCACATCTTAAAATATACTGTAATTAATATTTTATCTATTTTTTGATAGAATGATAAGGATGTGTCCATGGGAGTTGTCCCTTGATGATTATGGTGATTAGGGTTTATATATAATGGCGTGTCCATTTGTAGTTGAGTTATATCTCTTTTATAGAGGTCCCTACACTATTTGATAGGAGGAATAACCAAAGGAAATGAATGATTTAATAGATTATATTGAAATTAACTCCTATAATCGTCGTAATTTTTAATTGTTGAAGAAATTAGAATAAGATATAATTATGATGAATGTAATATTGTTTTTCTAAATTTAAAGCAATGAAATATTAGATAAAATTTTAAATTTTATAATAATTGTATTATGATAAATATCATCTAGAATACAACGAAGAACCCAAGTGGAGATAAGGATATAGAAATGATGGTGATTTCTATTTACAGTTTTTCATATTTTATGTGTATTTATATCTTGAGGGTATACATTATTTTCACATAAATCATGGGGTGTGTGGGGTTTCTTATGGTGCTTATTTTTTCATCATATATTATTATGTTTTTATCAAAAATGAAGGAGTTTATTTCATGGGAAACCCATTAAAGTATAATTAATGAAATTCTTGTATGTATATTTTTTTGATGGTGCTGAAATTTTTTGATTATGGTTTTTAATGTTTGTCAATTCTTGGATCAGAGTAGGAAAACATAACGAAGTTTAGAGATATAAAATCAAAACTGCTATAGATTTTTGGAAACAATCAGTTTTAGACATTAAATATATATGTACTCTCTTAATTGTAGAATCATTTTGTAAAAAAGTGAAACCCTTGTCTATTAATGATAAAAAAATACAATTATTTCATTGATTTGGAGGTTATGAAATTATACATTGATCCCTTTTCATTGAAGATATTATCATTCCATTCCAAAATCAGTTATTTTTGTATTTCAAGTCTATTAATTGAAAAATTTTAATTTTGAAATATGGATAATAATATTTTTAGAATTGTATGTCAATCAAAATCCCATTACAAAAAATAACATTGATTCAAAAATTTAGATTATACTGCATAGTTTAATCTATATATTCAATAATCCTGAAATTATAAATGATATATCTACATATGATGTAAATCGTAATAAATTTCTATGAATCCATTGATGGGTAATATTATTTTTATGAAATAATTTATTTTTAATTGAGTATGAATAATAAAATTCTATATATCATGTATCTAGATGTTCATGGAATAAAATTTGAATTTCAGATTTAATTTTATTTCATCCAACCATTTTTAATTACTTTCATGTTTTTTGAATATGATTAATAATTATATATAACACCCTAAAATTTCTATGTATTCCTTTGAAATAAATTATAAATATTTGATATATTTAATTATAAAGAACCTTGAGTCTAAATGAAGAATGATATATTAGGGTATTTATGATCTTTTAATTGGATTGGATGGTATAAATAGGTTTAATAACATTTCAAAATATATATTTAAATCTCCAATTTCATTAAAATTATTTTATTAATTCTTAATAAAATTTTATAAAATCAATATAGAATAATTTCTAGATTAAATGAAATATTATTTTTCATAAATATAATTTCCTATGTGCAATGATTATATATATATATTACGATTATAAATTTATTTTACTTAAATTTATGACTATTTTTTGAATAATAGTTTGTACTTTATTTATATAAGTAATAGGAATTCTGATAAAATCATTTTCTGGTATAATAATTTATTTTTAAGAAAAACCGATTTTATGTGAACATTTTTTTTATCATTATAAAATAAATAAATAAATCTATATCAATTAAATTAATTAAATTTATATAATATTTTTTTAATAATTTATTTTAACGTTCTTAAGATACTTTTTACTAGACATAAAATTAAAGTATACTATATTTTATGATTAAGAATTTATTTTTCAAAAAAAAACCTTTATTGCATGTTGCACATATATTTTAAAAATAATATATTAAAAAATTAATAAAATAAACTTGACAAAATGCATTTTATATTTTGAATAATTAATTTAAAATTTTATAATGATTCCAATTTCATTTTTTTCATAATGAATAGTAAAAACAATAAAAATGTGTTACAACTTTAAGGGTGAAAATAGATTAACCATGGATCAAACTAAGAGATATGGGAACAAATTCCACATATATATGTCAAAAATATTATTGGCTGATGATATTTATACATTATATTTTTTTAAATTCAAATTCTAGATCATTGGGGTCCAAACACATCTGATGTGACCTTATAATATTAAAATCTATTGTGTAGTTCTATAAGTTTCCCTCCTGTGACTTATTATAGCAAACATTCACTTATCCCTTATTAACAAAATATGAACCTCCTATATCATTGAATCACAAAACAAAACCCATAATATATACAATATTTTCATTATAAATCTTCTTTTATTACAATAAGGCCATCCTAAGAATCCTTATGGTGTATGCCGAAGGTGGTCTCTCAAAGAAGACGTGATCTTCATAGCCAACACTTTCAAAATTTATTCTTAATTATACTTCAGGTAAAAAAAATTACCCTTACTTAAATAATGGATCCAATGAAATATATATACTATGAGGTTATTAGAATTATGGGACAACCATTTTCCACCTAATTTCTAAAAATATTGAGTTAAATTATCGTATGTATATATGTATGTGTGACCTAAATCCTTAAAGTAATGATACGGTTCATTTTAAATAAATTTATAAAATAAACTTATGTAATAATAGAGTTAACACAATGTATTATATTTATGTTATAATTATGATTTTCTAATATGGAAATATTTTTAATCTTTATTTCCATCTTTTTGTTAGAAAATTATAACACCATCCTCGTGTACGTACATACTATGGCATCCATGAGTAGTGTAAATAATTTTACTATCACTTTTGTTTACTGATGGTTTCAAATATGTATATAATTAAAATAATTTATATTTATATCATGATTAATACTATTTATATGGTTGAACCATGATCAATATGCAATAAAAAAACATTTGAAATGAAAAATCAATATTTTAACATATAAAATTGTAATGAGAATGAAATATTGTTAATGAAAGGGAAATATGATGTTTTAAGTAATGTATGTAAGGAATTATAAAAATGAATATGTCTATGTTATATATGTATAATGATTCTTAATATATTATAAAATAGGTTAAAATCACATATAAAGAATGTTGGACCTTAGGCAAAGGTTTCTCATCTCATTTTTGTTTCTCTAAGACTTATTCCATATTCACCAAATTTCTATATCAAATTGTGTATATAATTATAGTATAATATTTTATATCTTGAGTCACTTTTTATTCATGGTATTTAATGTTTCATTTGAAGTTATTTCTTTAGTGGGGGTTGGGATTCAAAAGTTAATAAATCGGTAAGTGTTTTTTTATAATATCACTTTTTAATCATTATTGTTTATGTTTAAATTTTTTATGATGAATGTATTTGATATATCTACGATAAATAATATTTATATTCTTATCAATTGGTTATTTCCTAAAATTACATTTTTTTCCTTATATTTTCCTCCCTCTTTGTACAAAAAATACTGACAATTTTTTTCAAAACTAACTTTGTTTTTATATTTGGTTAGTAATAACTTCAAGAATGACTGTATTTTCATTAAAATATTCTAATTTTTTAACAATTATCCAAATATTGATTAAATTAATTTTTACTGATTTTTTTAATTTTTATAAAATTTTTCTATGTAAATCTGATTATCAGTTTTTGAGTAAGGTTCTATTTACAAAATATACGAATTTTATTTAACATATACCACATGAATGGATTTTACCACCATGATAAATAAAATTATTTATTATTACATTA
The DNA here is from genome assembly GCA_963277665.1 of Viscum album. Lineage (NCBI taxonomy): Eukaryota > Viridiplantae > Streptophyta > Magnoliopsida > Santalales > Viscaceae > Viscum > Viscum album. The sequence continues at coordinate 1,001,303,690 of OY728128.1, read as the reverse complement.
TAATTTTCAATGTTTATTTAAAATAATTTATTCCTATTATATTCAAATTTTTAAATTTTAAATATAGGATTTCAAAATTAAAAGTGTATTTTCCCCAAGAGAAGTTTCAGTAATCATTTATAAGTATTTTTACCTCTGACAACATCCATTTATGTTACATATACATCAATGGGATTATGATCCAATGATATAATCCTTATTATTTCCCTATATGGTAACATATTATCATGTTTAAATCTTGATGAAATCCATTTTTTATTCCAAATTTTAACATATGAAGAAATTGTAAATGTTTTAATCATTATGTAGAATACATAAGAATAGATTATGATTTTGTAACATGTGGGTTCATTATATTTATACAATTCATTGCATAATGTTTAATTTTCATGAGTTCAATGGGTACATGAGAGGTTATCTATAGCCAAAATGATGGTACATAAGAGCTTATCTGAATCCCAAAAGATTGTACATGAGTTATTTGAGAAAGAAGCCACCAATGTGTTGGAATTTAACGAAAACATGGGGAAATCCAAATAGAATACCTCTATCCCATGAAATACACATTCAAGAATCCCTAACCACTAAAGATAATATTGAATATGAACCAAATAAATAAGTTAACTTCATCATAAAATCATTATCATCTACATTTTTTCAAATGAATTTACTATTAACTACATTTATTTTCAATTTCTAGATTCATCCAATCTATGAAATGGTCCGGATTTTCCATATAAATTATTTGTAAATTATATGGGATTATTTTGAGACAATGTGCTGAGATTGAACAATATTTCGTGGACCATGGTTCTCAGAATAAATGTTTGATCTATTTTAATGTTTATTAAAAATAGTTAGCATATGAGGTATTATTAAATTCTAAATAGGTTCTAGGATTGGAAATCCATGGGCACCGTTAAGCTTAGAACAACGAGTTTACAGTAGGTGGGGAGTAATATCATCCAGTGTGGGTTAGCTGGAAAAGTTAATTAATATACGCCTTAAGTGAAAAATAAATTATACTTAAAAAGTTATGTTATTTTATGTCTTCAATGTTACATAGTGACTAAACATAACTACGTTGCGGCGACCCAACAATGTTGCAATGCAGCATTGTGGAAATGATGAAACTAATTTAAAACAATAACATGCATTTCTTCCATTAATCAAAGGCATGGTCCACAGTTATAATTCATAACGCTGTAGAGTTTATCCCCGGATCCCTAATGTTTCCCTATGGAATGTAGAAGGATGCTCTCCAACTGGCGATGAAGAATGAGAAACAACGACCAACGACAAATCGAGGACTTTCATGGATGGATCAAATTCAATGAAAGGTTATCTCTTCTGAATGATCCTACATTAGGTAGGGGATTTATTTTCTTTGTGATTCCTTTCCTCATTCTTATTCCCCATGATTAATGTGAACGAAACCACAAACAGGTTGATCCGTTGTTCAATCGTTCTTGGAGGATGTTTCAAAATGTTGGATTTAAGGGGATGAATCTTATTAATCATTATTTTGTTTCTCTTTCATAAATCTACTTATATGAATAGACCAAGGACAACCTGAAAAATGAGAAGGTCCATTCTAAGGGTGTTTTTTTTCTTTTTATCTCCGATGTTCTTGCGTTCTTCGCAGATGGATCCCCATGGACACATCAGATATTTCCTGGAGGTTACAAATGTAAATGGACCCCTAGATCAATTGAAAGAAGGCCATGAGACAATGAATGTGAGGAAAATTAACCATGGATCATGAAGGTATTACTGGTTAGAAAAAAGGGAAACCACAATGATGGTGTTGACCCACAAAAGAGGAGCTATTGGAGGCACCTGGCCCCCTGGCAGCAGGAGACTACTGACTCGACGGCTGGTGGCAGAGGACCATGGGACATAGTGGTCGCGGGTGGCTGATAGGGAATCTGGCTCGATGGTTGGTAGTGGGCTTGATCAGACATGACAATTGGGTTACGATCCTACTGGATTTTTATAATACCACATTATAACTACTGTGGGGAATTTCAAGCAATGTTCGACTGCATTGAACATGGTAGAGGACCACATTGAATGTGGTGGTCGACGGTGCTGACCAGGTGGGGTCAAGACACCCACCACATTTGGGCGGACCAAATAAAGATGAGCTGAAGAGGGAAGGCTGGTCTAAAGATGGTAGGCCAGGACAACAGTGGGCTGAGCCTAGATAGGGCATATCGAAACTGGTGGGTTGGGTCAGGTCAGGTCAATCCACCGGGGTTGAACGGGACCCACAACGAACCATCCCCTTTTTTACTTAAATGCACAAAAATTCCAAAATTTGTGTCCGTTTGATGAGATGTTTGCGGCATTGGGACCCTCGCGAAGAGGTAATCCTTTTGGGATACTCTATTTGAAATTTAGTGTAGGATGTCATATGAAATCTTTTCTTAATGAGTAGGTTGTCCAAGAGTAAGCACACTAAGGATGGAATCTTTGGAATGGTTGTGACCTATATAGAGTGTGTATTTGACACAGTTTTTCTCCTACAGAGTAATATACTACGCTCATTTAGATTGTGCCTCCTACACCCATATGAGGTGTGTCTCATATAGAGTGTGTCTTATATTAATACATAGAGTGTATCTCTTGCACCTATAAGGACTGTGTCCGATGAGCCTACACCAAGTGTATATCATATGCCTATGCGAATTCTATATCATGAACCAATGTAGAGTGTGTCTCTTATGAAGAACTAGAGCATATCTCCATGGATTTGGATATGAATGGACATTCTTAATATATGTATCTTTGTGTGATCAGACTCTAGTGACTCTTTTGATTATAATTTGATAGGATACAATTTGTGTACCTATTTTTTAGTCATACATGGGTGTTTCTTTGTGGTTCAACTTTGGGGTTTGGGGTCCCCAATGAATGTTGTTTTACTCACCCCTATATGGGATTTTACAGATCGTTTCATATCATGTGAAAATGATCAGAAGGTTTGATAGAGTCCTTGAAGGGCCGGAGATAGGGGTGTTCTATGGTTACCCGACGAACGTGGTACGCTTCGGTGACATTAAGACATCTTACTATACCTACCCTTCAAGTAGGATATTCAGTAGATGAGACCTATAAGCTATACATTTATATTTTAGATGGGTTATTATTATAGCCTGATTACTTTTTAGTTTGTATTGTTACTCTTATTGATTCTCTTAATGGGTTTCATATCTATTTATTAGTGTTTTTTGTCCCAGTACATTTCATGGGGATGGGCTCGTGTGTGTGGGTTTATAGGAAATATCATCCCCTTTGAGGGAAATAGATACTCAGTGCTAGTCTCCATCCCCTGTTGTATGGGATACGGTCTTGGGGTAGACATGACATTTGCCCCGAGAGACAGGTCATGACATAATGGTATCATAGGTGGTCAGTTTTACTTTCTTTTAGAGAAACAATGTTAAGTGTTTTGAGTTATTCTTTCAGGCTCGGGAACCTGATGTTGGTGCAGCGGCCGATGTATCCATACACAAAAACCTTGAATTATAATTTCTAACATGATACAAGAAAGCTCTAGTTGAATGGGAAATTAATGTTTCACGAATCATATAGTGATTGAGTGTGTTATGATGTCCTTATTGATTTAGAGTTAGCTACTTAGGTATACTCTATTTATTGTGGTACATCATGTTTTGTTTTATGATGTTTCCACACAGGCACCTAGTTATGATTCTAAGGCATGACTACGAGGATGTTCTGCCAAGCGATGAGGCCCTAGTGCGAGGATCATTTCCAGAGATAGTAAATCTTGGTGGTGTACTAGTGATGCCACCACTCAGAGAGCAGCAATTCATATTGACATTACCAGTAGAGGATGCACGTAGGCTTAGTGCATTGCATGAGTTTCAGAGGCAGTGACCTCCCAGGTGCTGAGGTCATATAGATATTCATGTAGCTGAGTAATGGTGGAGTTGGTGATGTGAGTGTTCTTCCTTGTGAGGATACCGATTGCCAAGATGGATGTCCTATCATTGAGTCTTCTAAAGGGATTAGCAAAGGTATAGTGGAGCTTTACAATCCACATGCATGAGGAGGAGACCCTCTCTAGAACAAACTTTGAGAATCTCTTAAGGGTGGAGTTTTTTCCTTTGATGATACACTATGTGCGTCTACAAGAGCTACTTCATCGAAAAAAGGAATCCAGACGATGGAACATTACTGAGTGAGATTCATGGACCATTCTCGCTACTCTACAAACAAGGTATATGAACCACTCATCAGGGCTCGTACCTTCGAGTAGGGACTACGTCAGGACTTCAGGGTGTCAATTATATCCCTTAGCATCCCTACACATGCTGAGGTTCTAGATCAAGAACTAATTGTAGAGATATTTCTTGAGGAATAGGAACTAAAGGTGGGAGCTACCACTTCGAGTCAGGCAGAAGGGTCTTTGGTAGCAGGTAGCCGATAGATGATGCAAGGGTCTAAGTGGACTTGAAAGTCCAGGGTATGACCCATGGACTTGAGATAAGCGGTGAGGGGGTTCTAGGGTAGAACATTTCAGTGGAATGAGTTGTTTGGATAATTTTGTGTTGGTCAGGAACATATGGTTATAGATTATCAAACCTTTCCTATGACTAATTGATAGAAGGTAAAGGGACCACTGAAGTAGTGAAAACTCTTGGAAAAGGGCATTCCTCTAGTTTGTGGATGTGGAAGAGGATATTGAAAAGAGACATGAGGTAGACAGAGAACCAAGGCACTACAACCACCAGCCCGAGTTGGTCCACCCTAAGCTCAGGGAGTAAGTGTATAGGGCCGAGGCCAGCTCTAGGAGATAATGGCATACTATCACTAGGCTCCTGAGATGATTAGAGTTATGATCTATGTCTTTACAACCATATATGTAGTTTTGGTAGACTTGGGTTTCAGTCCCTCTTTTCTCTCCATGACCCTTCTTCGAGACACAGAGATTCAAGTGGAACCATTGACTCGATCCCTACACTTATAGAGTCATACAGGAGGAGATTTTACAATCAAACACTGGGGATGATAGTCTTCCCTTACTCTTGGGGTGAGAGTTTTTGTTGGGATATCAAGGTGCTAATGTCAGGGAATTATGACATCATTCTGGGTATGGAATGGTTATCCAAAGATCATGCTCAAATCGATTGTTCTAGGTGTATATTGTGGGGTACTTGTGAATATGGGAGCATTTTTCATTTTTCAAAGAAAGGGAAACAAAATTTGTATAGGATGGACTTGCACGTATGAGAGTGAAACTGATCACACGTCAGATGGCTATTTTGAACCTCAGTGCTTTCGATGAAATGAGTCTGTAGATCCCTACAGTGGTGGATGAGTATATGTACGTCTTTACAGAAGATGTTCCAGTACTATATTCTCATAGGGAGGTAGGATTATGCATTAAATTATACCCCATGATGAAACATATAGCTATTGTTATATCAGATCGCTCCTATAGAGCTTCATGAATTGAGGGTACAGTTAGAGGATTGGAAAAGAAAGAACTTTTTGTGACCCAATGTTTCCCCATGGGACGCCATTGTTTTTTTACCAAGAATGAAAACAGGATCATGTGGTTATGTGTGGAATTTCGGCACATAAATTTTGCGATCGAGAAGAATTAGTACCCTCTACCAATGACTGACAAAAAATTCATTCAGATGAAGAGAGCCAACTGGTTATCAGAGAATGACCAAAGATCCGGATATCACCAGCTTTGTGGGCTGGAAGAGGACATCCCAAATATGACTTTAAGATGTCGATGTGGTAACTAAATGTATTTAGTGATGACGTTTGGCAGGATGAACTACCCTAAACTATTCATGGGACACATTAATAGTATCTTCTATACTTATCAAGATAGTTTTGTAGTGGTATTTATTGATGGCATCCTGGTGTACTTGACGCCCAATGAAGATCACCTGATACACATAATGTTGGTCCTGGACTTACTCTGAGAGCTCCATCTTTATGGGATGTTTTTAAAAGTGTTACTTATGGATACTTGAGGACCTCATTAAGGGTCATTTTATTTTAGAGGACGGAGTTTCATTAGATCCAAAATAGATACAGGTGGTTCTTTTTTGGGATCCACCCATAAATGTTACTGAGGTGTGAAGTTTCCATGGGTTGGCTAGGTACTATAGAAGGTTCATGCCTGACTTTTCAGGAGTAGAAGCATCCATGATTTCTTTTACATGAAATGGTAATCCTTTCGTATGAACAATGAATTGATAGGAGTTCATTCAATAGATGAGACATAGTTTTAAGGAAGATCCTATATTGAGATTTCTAGAGGAGGATATCAAGTACGTAGTCTTCTGAGATGTATTAGGAATCGAGCATGGTTATGTCCTGATACAGGGGAACGTGTAGATTGATTACGGTTCATGGAAATTGATTCCACATGAGCAGAACTATGAAAACCATGATCTGGAGTTGGTGGAGGTAGTCCTCGAATTGACGATGTGTCGACACTTCCTTATGAGAAAGCTGTTTATTTTTTATTCATACCAGAAATATATCAAGTATAACTTTTCTAAGAAGGATCTGAACCTGAGAGAAAGGTGTTGTCTAGAGTTCCTCTAAGACTATGAATTTGAATTAGACTATACTTATGGGATGGGGAACGTGGTGGAAGATGATCTTAGCTAGTGTTCGTGTTCATAGCTACTGAATGAGGCATCAGAGTAGTTGGTCTCGCTCAAAATATCTTTTTTGGATTAAGATAAATCAGTTTTCATCATTCTATGGAGGTTTCTCCTCTAATATTATAGAACGTGAGGGAAGAAAAACTAAGAGATATCAGCAGTGAGACTATATGTGCTTAGATGTTCATAGGGAATAACCTTGATGGATATTCGAAATGTGGGGAGAACGTCATCGTTTTAAGAGGACACACAGTTGACTAATTACATTATGGGTGTCGTGTTGAGGAAGTTACATACAACCCCTTTTGAGGTAAATCTAGGTGGAGAAAATATGTATCAAGACATCCAAAATTAGTTTTGGTAGCTAGGGATGAATAAGGTAGTGGATGATTTGGTCTCTAGAGGCCTCACTTGTCAAAAAGTGTAAGAAGATAACCATGTTCTAGTGGGTTTCACTCAACCCCTTGAGGTTCCAGAGTGAAAGTGGGATGGAATATCAATGGAATTCATGATATTTGTACCATGTTCGTCCAAGGGGTAAAATACCATCGTTGTGATCATTGAAAGACTGACCAATTCGGACCACTTCATAGATATTATAGAACAAGGTTCGGTAAAGAGTTTGGGATCCCTCTACATATAGGATATAGTTAAAATCCATGGGGTCTCATTGATGATAGTCTCATATCATGAAGCTCGATTCACATCCTTGATGTGGAAGGGATTGTAGGAGGCCTTTGGCACTCTGCTAAACTTGAGAAAATCTTTCTTCCCATAAACACATAGTTAGATGGAGAGAACCATTCATGTCCTAGAGGACAAGATACACACTTACATCCATGGTTTTGACCATAGTTGAGAGGAGGACCAAATCCTAGTTTAGTTTTCATACAATAACAGCTACCACTCCACCATTGGTATGGAACCATTTGATTCCTCATACGGGTGACCCATCAGGTCCCCGCATCGCTAGATTGACCCAAAGAGTCAACACTCATGGTCTCAGAGTTTGTGTATGATACTATATAGAAGTTATAGGTCATCCAGAAGGTGATGAAGACTGCACGGATCCATCTAATTTCCTATTCTAATAGGCAATGGATACCCTTGGAGATTGAAGAGGGATACCTTGTATTCCTTTTGGTATCTCCTCAGCATGTGATAAAGTGACTTGGAAAGGGCGACAAGTTGTCTCAGAGGTTCATATGACCTTTTATGATACTACATAGAGTGGGCGAGGTGGCGTACAACTTGGATCTACCTCCATAGTTAGAGTGGGCCATGATGTATTTCTGGTATCCCAGGTGAGGAGATAAATACCTGGCCCTACACTAATAATTGATTGTGGTGCGTTGGACGTTGATGACATGGAGACTTTTGGGGAGTTCCTAGTCGATATTGAGGATCGATAAGAGAGGAAACTCTATTGAAGATCAATTAATATAGAGCTCATTTGGTGGGAGGACATGATTTGTAGGAGAGCATGTGGTTGTGGGAGGATTAGATTTGTGCTCAGTATCCCCATTTTTTGTTTACCCATTATTTTAGATTTCGGGGATATAAATCCATATGGTGGGGAGAATTTATTGTACTGGATTTTCCATTTATATGTTTTTAAAATTATATGGTATTATTTTGAGACAAATAACTAAGACGAAATGTGATTTTGAGGCCTAGGGTGGACGAAATAAATTTTCAAACTTTTTTTATTTTTATTAAAAATAGATAGAGTGTGCAGTTTTAATAACTTTTAAATGTTTTCTCAGATAAAAAATCTGAGGACATCGTTGAGCTCAGAATATCGATTTTACCCTAGAAGGGTCCTAACATTTGACGGTGAAGGTTATATGAAAAGTTTAATTTATAGACATTTTAAGAGAAAAGTAAATTATAAATAAAAATTTATTTTATTTTATTTCTTAAAAAATTACTTAGAGACTCATCAGCAATGCGATGTGATGACTCAACCATTTTTCAATGTAGTGTCCTAGCAATGCTGAAACTCATTTAAAAAACTATAACACATTGACATGTTTCCTTAATTAACCATAGTATGTTAATAGCATTAGAATTTGTAAAACATGATAATTCCTCCATGGTGCCCAGATGTTTCCCTAAGGCATGGAGAAAGATGATTTCCTACCAGTAAAGATGAATGACGGACTCCGAAAAAGACATATCGAGGACCTTAATGAATGGATCACCTTCAATGGTGGGTTATCTCCTCCAATTGATCGTACTTTAGGTAGGGGTGTTATTTTTCTTTGTTATTCATTTCCCTATTATTGATTCTAATGATGAACGTGAACCAACACATGAATAGATTGATCTGTAGTTTGGTTGTTCTTACGGGATGTTTAAAAATGTAGGGTTAAATTGGATAAATCTTATTAATCATTTTTTTATCTTTCATAATTTCATAGAAATGATTGGAGGAAGGACAACATTAACAAGGCCAAGGTCCATTCTAGGGTGTTATTGTTCAGTTTCTCTCCTCGTTATTTTTTTCTTTTCCGACGGACCCCTGGGGTCATATCGGGATTTTTTGGGAAGTTGGGAACATGATCGTATCCCTGGAGAGATGGTAATATTATATTGATCACACACCAGTTAGGAAAACGAACCATAGATCGTGAAGGTATTTCAGATTTGAAAAACTGCCCACCAAGACGATTGTGAAAACCCGTAGAAGAGGATCCGCTGATGCCATAGCTAGCAGGTGGCACATGGAAGAGATGCCTTCTGAAATCATGAGGATTCTTTCTATATAGACGTTGGTGGAGGACCCCACAACACAGTGGCTACGGGTGGTAGACAAGGCTTCCAGCTCGATGGCTGTTGGAGAACTCGACCAGACACGACACAAAGCCACATCACGCGACAAAGGGGTCATGATCAAGCTGGACCACGAGGATACCCCACATCAACCACTATGGGGTGGTTCCCATTATGGCTAAAAACAGTGAACATAGTGGTAGAATACATTATCCAAGCCGGTACCTGACACCCGCTACGTCCGTGCAGACCGAATTGACCCGCGTCCGAGCTGACCAAACAGGCCCGAGTCTGAGCAGGCCGGGCTGAACCCAACAAGCTAGGATAGTCCCAACAAGGGTGATCCGGACCCGAAAGATATGGTCATGCGAGACCTAGGTTAGGTAGGACCCAGGGCGGTTCAAGTCGTTTCAACCATGTCGGACCAGACCTGGACCCAACCAACCCCTTTTAACATAAATACCCATAAATCTGAAACAATGTGTTTGTTTGAAGAGTTGTGTGCAACATTGGGACCCTTGCGATGAGGCAGTCCTTTTGGGATATTTTATGTTGAAGTTAATGGATTTTGGAAAATGTAATATTGGCTCCCACAGTAGGTGTTCCCAGAGCGAGAATACTCTGGAAATGACCTATACAGTGTGTGTCTCTAATGAAGTGTTCCTCATATGCCCATACTTTTTTTTGTCTCTTATGGAGTGCATCTCTTGGGTCTATATGTGGTCTATATCTTATGCTTACATGAAGTGTTTCTGCGGTTCCTACATGATGTGTGTCTCCTGCACCAAAACTTAGTGTATCTCTTGCGCCTACACAGAGTGTCTCTCCTACTTCTATGTGATTTGTGTCGCCTATGAAAACTAGAGTATGTATCCTTTGATTTGGATATTCCTGGACATTCTTAGTATATGTATCTTGGTGTGATCTGTCTCTAGTGACCATTGATTATACTTCTTTGAGTCTACACTTATTGTAACTCTTTAGCAGTCTTCCTTATGTCATTTTTTGGTTAACCTTTGTGTTTTTTGGTCCCTATAGAGTATTGTTTTACTCACCCCTTTATGGGATTTTCCTACACATGTCATTTCTTATATAGATGATCAGACACATTGATGATGTCTATGGTGGGAAGGAGATAGGGTAGAGATTTATGGTGACCCGAAAGATGTGGTGTGCTTCAGCGACATTCAGCTAGCTTATTTTACACACCCTTCAGGTAGGTTGTTTTGCAGACACGACCAAGGGGCTTGCTATTTTCAATTTATGTTAGGCTAGTATTTTAGTCTGTTTATTTTTAATTTTATACTGTTACTCTTAGTGGATGTCTTAGTCATTTCCATATCTATTTAAATAGTGTTTTAGTTCCAAAAAATTATTTTGGGATATGTGAATATGTGATGGTTTATAGGAAAACACCTCCACTTTATGGGAAATTCGTATTCAATGATAGTCTCTAGAACATGGCATATGGGAGGTGGGTTTGGGGTAGTCACAACACGAGCCCCAAGGTTTGGTTATTGACAATCTATGTTTTTACTTTCTAAAATATGAACGATAACAAAATGAAACTATTGAGGATCACATGGATCGCCATAACAATGTAGAAAATTAATTATATGATGTAAATGTGGAGGTTAAAGTAGCTAATCCCAAGGAAACCAAGACCTATTTTTCTCACCATAAAATGGATATTTGTAAATATAATAAACATGTTGTATATCTCTTCTATTAAAAATACATTAAAAAAATTTCCTTTTAAAATCCAATTAATTATACCCAAATTAATCAAGAACTAGACAAGAAAAATGATAATTCACTAGTAGAAAAAAAGTGTATGATTCGTACTTCATCATAATCCCATCTTGCATATTTTCTCCCATTTATATAGTGGAAGAACTAGTATACTCTATCCATATACTCCTCACTAACAAAGAATAAGTTTAATATGGGAAATTTCACATGTTGTGGTTAAAACCTATGATGCACCACCCAATTTAAAATTATGGAAAATAGTAGATCCTTCCTTCTTAGAGGTATTAAAAAATATAAGGGATATTATGGGGATCCTAACAAGATTTATCTATTTAATTCAATTCTATAAAAATTGAATTTCATTATTCGGAATCATTTTAGAATGTAGCTGGCTCCCTTATTCCTTTATATATTTATTAAAATGTTTTTTATTCCTAATATATTTATTTTCTTTTGTATGACCATGATCGAGAAAGGAATCCGCAAAAAAAATCCTAGGATATAAGAGGACTAAAACATCATATGAAAAGATAGTTCACTATTATTCTGAAAATTTAGTCTCATTTAAGTTTTTTATAAAGGGTTTTCAGAGTTAATAATCATAAATTTACACACTAAACTCAATTTTATGATTTACATGAATTATCTAGGAAAACATAAATTCAAAAGATCTATAATATGACATATATTTGATATTATGTATAATGATAATGAATGAGTATGGTATAGAATTAAGTGATTTGAGTGACGCATGGATTTTAATTTGGTTACTTGAAATGTCACATATATTACTTATTATAGTGTTAAATTTCATTTAATTTCCATTCTGTCTTTGTTATGTGGGTTTCTTAAGATTTAAGGGAGGAATGAGTGAGTTTTCATGAATTGGGCCAAACCATGAGACCAATTTTAGATTTAAAAATTAATTTTGATTCATTTATAAATCCTTCATTTTTTAACATTTTTTTTCTTTCCAATTACTATTTATTGTCCCCTAATCTCTTAACACCACCATATAAATTTGGACCATTTAAAAATTCAAAATCATGTTGGATATGAATTTTTATTTAACGAATTGGGCCTTCCTGAAATCCCATTTCCAGCATTTAAAAATATTTTTTAATTCATTAATATATACATCAATATTTATGTTTTGTGGGTGATTAAAACTCTCCCCCAAGACAACATACCAAAGGATCTCCCCATGCTCTCCTCCACCTATTTTGAGATAGTTTTCCTCTCAAATTTGAATAAAATATCTATAAATTTCTCAAATTGACCAGATTTAAAGTGGAAAATTGATTATTTCATAACTCATTAATTTCTCACTCTCGTTCAACCATTCCAGTTTCTAAACGATCTCTTCAAACTTTTTCAAATCTCCCTTTAATGGTTGAATGTTTGAAAATTAATAGACTGTTGTATTTGGGGTGATTTATTCAATATTTTTCATGGTAAGTGATTCCTTCTTGGTTATTTCCTTTTCCCTTATGGTTTCTTCCATATTTCATTAAGTTCTAAAATGATCAGAAGTTAATGTTAATCTATAGGGTTTGATTTGTTGTTTTGTGTAAAATATTGTGTTCTAGGTCTGGATTTATCTTCCCTGTAGTGCGGAAGTGGTGCAGTTGATGTTTTACACCATGTTTTGAGGGATTCGACACTTTCAGTAGGTGGTTCCATGTGTAAAAAATTATGGATGAGTTAGATTGTTGTATTTACTCATTCTTAATATTTATAATATTTTTTATGTGGTGAGAAAACTGTTAATAATTTATTTGGTTTAGATTTTAATTGTATTGTTTCATTTTAGCTTGAAATTGGGTGTTTTCTTGTGTAACACTTGGGGGTATTATATGGGTGTATTTTAAAACATATGAAAATTGTTTATTAAATATTTTTTGAGCTAATAGTTCTGATTTGGTATGTTCTTTGTTTAACATTGGGTTTGAGATAGAGTTCTTGGAATAATTTTTGGGTGTAAAACATTGTTATACATCTTGAGAGAATTTTATAAAAAATGGTGTTTTCATTTGTATCTTTCATGGTATGAGACGAGGTGATTTTATAGGACTTTAATATGGTTTTATAAATGTCTCATGGGATGAAAATTCTACTTTTTTAGTGTTTTTGTGTGGTTTTGTCCATGAAATATGGTTTTGAAATGGGTTTTATGACCCATGATTGGGTATACTCTTTGGAATTGTTTTCTAAAATATTTGAATGCTTTAATGATTAATATAAGTGGTAAAAAATTTGGAAATCAATTTTGGAGTGTGTGTATATTGAAATGGTACATTTAAATAGTTAAACAGTTTGTTTGGTGATGCATTCCATCTTTGAAATGATTTATAAAAATGTTGGAAGGATTTACTAAATTGCATAAGATATGTGAACGTGATGTCAGATGTTTTGTGTGAGTGTCATGTGCAATATGGATTTTTGTTAGGAAAAGGGTATTATATAACATGTGCGTGGTCTATTATGTGAGTTTTAATATCTTGGATTGGTTTTATAAAATTATTTAATGTATTTTTGAAAGTGTAAAAGAAATGTGAAATGTGTTGTGGGCTATTCTGGTGTGAGTCGGATTTCAAAATCAATTTGAATGAAAAGTGGACTTCTGTGACTTCTGTGGTATACATGTGGGATATTAGGTGAATTTTTGATTTGGAAATGATATCTTCATATTAAATATATATTTATTGACTTTTTTAACTTGTTTGATCACAAGGGGAAAACCCATATATCTTGGTGGGTGGACGTGTAATAGTATGCTAGTGAATCTGTGGGGTTTGACCTCAGTTTCATTTTGCAAGATTGACGCTTACATCTCTAACTAAACTATGATGATGATTTTTGGGGACTACTAGGTTATGGGTATGTTCCCTTCGCGTGTCTTGTGCATGGGAATGAATATTTTTGATGGTTACTCTCATAGAGATACGAGGTACCTGGGACCCACAGCTAGCCAGTGCCAAGGGGTTATTTCCAATTTATTATGCTCATTATATCCTTTATACTCAACATTGGAATATGGTATATTTGTCTATAAAATTTAGTATAATTGGAATTTATTTTAAAAGTGTTGATTCTTTAAATTACCCCACATGAAAACTTGTTTTTATTTAAGTTGCATCTTTAAAAAATTATAACTAGAAATTTGATTTTTTAAAAAACCTGCTTGCTTTACATATTTGAATGTTTATCACATGGAATCTCATAGTGGAGGTATCCTACTAGGATTTGGATCTCACACTGCTTACACCTTTTGGTGTAAGTATACTTGGTTATTTTTTTGTTGGTGGTTTGGGTAAAACTTTTTTGCCAATAATTTGGATTTTTACCAGTAATTTGTGATGTGGTGTTATAGAGATGGATTGAGGGTGGTTCCTATTTATAAGTGGAGGTTCATGGGATGTCCTTATTTGGTTTTATAAGTTTTTAATTGTATTGAAACATATTTTTGACTTATGTAATTTAGTTCTGAAATTTGGAAACAGATAGTTTTAGATGAAAAATCCAGATTTGTTTTATTGAGTTTAGTAGTTTTTTAATGTTTAAAAACCCTGGTAAATTATTCCCAAACATCCTTTTATGATACTCAGTCACTTGTTCTAGCCTATGGGGATTAGGAACGTCATTTGGATGTTGTCCTAGGGTGGGTCGGTTGGAGGTTTTGATGGAGACTAGATTCGTTTCGTGAAAAAATGGTATCAGAGGGGGTTCGCTCTCTTTGGGTCATGTTATATGGGGAACAGTCGAGATAGTATAGAGTTTGGAGTGTTGGGACTTGAAATTTATGTTATGAGTAATGTGGCTGATCACCACACCTCATGATGGGATTCAAGTTTCCATGGAAAGTCTGGATATTTCTGAGTCCTTTGGTTTTCTTGGTTTGATGATGATTAGGGGGAATGAAAATTGATTTGGGTTAATTGTCTCAGTGAGATCGCAGGGTCTAGAAAGCCATGTGGAGTTGGGGATATTTTCCTAAAACACCCTCTATGAAGGTGAAGTGATTGTAGTATGGTCGCCAACCATATTTCCATGTCACCCACCAAAGCTAATTTTTCCATGCATTGTCTTGTGTCCTTTAGTTTTGAAATCCTGGATTTTTTGTTTTTAAAAAATACATGGTTTCAAGAAGGGTAATTTTTTTTGAAATGATTTTATAATAAATATAGATTGGTTTGAAATATTAAATGGTGGAACTAATTTTTTAGAATTTTTTTGAAATGGGAAATGGTGTGTTTACACCTCGTTTGAAAGGAAGAAAATTGTGTTAAAGTTGGTTTTGAAAAAGTCTTTTTAATAGTGTTTTCTAAATTGATTAGAAGTGTTTTAATGGAATGGGATGTTTTAAAATTACTGTGTATGGCATGAATGTGATTTTTCATTTAAATTATTGTTCTATTCTAAAAATCTGTGTAAGATGTAACTTGGGTTTGATTTCGTGGTTATCAGTTTTTAGAAAAAAGAGGTATTGGTTGACTGTTTTGGTTTTGAAAAGTGGAATGAATTTTTTTATTTTAACCATTGGTATTTCCATGAGTGACCACATGCATGGGGTTATATGGTATGATGGATGGTCGATATCATGGATGGAGTAATTTTATGATGGATATGAGCAGGGTTCCCAGTGTAGCATAGAAACATTCATGTGTGAGGCCCATGGGGTACCATTAGTGGATACGCTAACCGCCAGACCGATTATTTTCAAAAAGATGATTTCATTGGAGAAAATTGATGTATTTATGAATAGATTGGGATGGTGTGTATTATGTGTTTTTTTAAAAGGTTGATGTTGTGGGATGTTTTAAGTCTAACAACCCCTGCGATTTGTACCATGATTTGGGTTTGCGTTTGGTCGGGAAGCTGTGTTGATCGGCTAATTAGTGGTCTCTTCTGAGAAATGTTTTGGGATGCCATTACGGTGGTTCCTATCATGTGTTCGGATCGGTTTTGTGGTTTATTTTGACAAATTAACCATCTTCGTAGGGTCCTTGGGTTTAATCATTGGATAAGGTATGCCCCATTATGGGTTAGTGCCCAACTGAAGTGTATGCCAGGTTGTTTTTCCGTTGGAAGATCCTCCAGTTGATCAATGTAAGGAATATTTTTCTTGTTCTTTTTATATTGAATCTACACCCTTTCTATTCTTGGGTTTGAGTATATTCTTGTAGTCGGATAGTGTTCATGGAAGTTCGAAAGAGACCTAAGCATCTTAAGTTTCTTGTTATGGTGGTGGTGGAAGTGGTCTGGGGTTATTAGCATGGATGACTATCTGGATGGTGTCTAAGAGGCCCTCTCGGTCCTTCGTAGTCTCTTCAAAGAAGGGGTTCAATTTAAATCACTAGGGTGGAAAATCTGATCATGAGAAGATATTGTGGCCACTTCTAGAATAGTGTGTTGTTTGGGGATGTTGTATAAGGTCCCACTGCATGCATTGTTTATATTGGTCACAATGGTCATGTTCGGTGACACCCTATGATTTCATGCACTCGATTGACTGTGAAGGTGAAAGTCGTGCAATTCTATGAGAGTCTCTGTTATGTTAGAAGAATGTATCCCTTGAAAAAACATCAAAATATTCCCTTTTAGAGGAAGTTTATTGTAGGTGTTCTTTAATTATATAGTTTATCACTCGAATAAAAAAAGTGAGATGTGTGTGAATTTTCTAAGCCCATGTTTTAGTGAAATATCTCATTATGGTAAATTGAGTTTGGAATGTGTTATGTCTTTCCAATCTTATCGAGTATTTCATTGTATTTTTTGGGGGCACCGAAGGAATAATTCTCGTTCAGGGGGTTTCCAAAGCCTAACTATGAGGTCAAAGATGCTTTAATCATTTGAGCTCCATCCATAGGCCTCAGAGAGAAGTTGACTAGTAGTCAGGGGAAATCCCAAGGTCGTTTAAACCATTGTACAATGTCTTATCCTTAGTATGAATAATAAGAAGAGTTTAAAACACTGTTGTAGTCATATTTCTTATGTTTTTTCTATTCAGTGGAAATAGGTTGAGGGCCTTGTAACCATGTCATATCCTAATTTCATTCCCTCTCCCTTTGGTTTCAATTGAGTCACTAGAGAATGGTTGGAAATTTGGATAGACGTGCTGAGAACAATGATTGTGCATGATTAGTAATGACTGTGTGCCAGGTTTCCAAGTGGAAAGAATGATCTGCACAGTTAGTGCACAATTTCCCAAACCGTGCGGGCTGACCCTATGCCCTTCCAAAATCATTAAAATAAATTGGGTCTTTTTTGTCGGCACAAACTGGTCGGTTAAGAAGGTTGGTTCTTATGGCAAGGAAATCCACTTTGAATCTCATGTACATTCCTTCATAATCTTTGAATGGAATTCTACCCTTTGTACTAGTGAGTTCATTCAGGCCTCCCCCTATTAGTGTCTTGATTTTATCTCAGAAAAATATAGGTTGCCTTTTATGTTGGGGTGCCTATTTGTGTCCCCACATACCAATAGCTTAGACTTATCCATGGTCTTGGCTTGGCAGTAGGTATTATATTTAAAAACAATCTAGCTGCAAACATCTTCATGGAGTAAATGTTGGGATTAGAGAGCTCCCAATGGTTTAGTTAATGCACAGTAATTGTAACCTTGTTCGAAGTTGTTGTTCGTTTGGGGGAATTTATTTAGTCTTGTTCAGATATTTTTTGAGGAGTTTTCTTTTGGAATAAAGTATCAATGTTATTGATAATATCAGGAAAGTGGTGTATTTTTGGGTTATGATATTAATCCTTCCTTAATTGATCACTGAATGTGTTTTGGCCCTTGGGGGCGAATCTTGGAAAAGAAGTACATCATGGTTTATCGGTTGAGTTTGATTTTGGTATCTGGTCTTACTGTGGAATTCCATGAATAGAAATATTATATGTTGGGGATAATTGTAACATAAATGACTTATTTTAATGTTAAATTTTACTTAAATTCCATTTTTTTGGGGGTTTCCCAAGATTTTATGGAGGAATAGATGAGTTTTCATTAATCGGGCCAAATCGTGAGCCCAATTCCAGATTTAAAAATAAAATTTGATTACTTTATAACACTATCTTTTTTTAAAAAAAATTATCCATTCAAATTCCAACTTATCAAACCTGACCTATTAAAGACATATTATTAATTAGGAACATTTAGGAATCCATAATCATGGTGGATATGGGTTTTTATTTAAGTGGTTTGGTCTGACCGAATTCCCATTTCCAATATTGAAAATATTTTTTATTTCTATAATATCTCCTTTAATATTTATTTTTTTTCAGTGATTCTACCTCTCCCTTGGGTCCACATACCCAGGGAGAACTCCCATGCTCTCCTCCACCTATTAGGATATTTATTTCATCTCGAATCTGGAAAAAACGTCTATGAATTTCTCAAATCTCTCAGATTTGAAGTAGTAAATTGATTATTTCATACCTCTTTCTTTTCTCCCAATTTTTTCCCCATTACAGTTTCAAAATGATCTATTAAAACGTTTTCGAATCACAATTGAATGTTTGACTATTTTCAAATTCAGATAAAGGTGTATTTGTGGTGGTTTATTCAATATTTTTCAAGGTAAGTGATTCCTTCTTGGTTTCTTCTTATTCCCTTAGGGTTTCCTCCCACTTTCATTATGTTCTAAAATGTCCAAACATTAGGGTTCTAACTGGAGGATTGATTTGGTGTTTTTTGTTCTAATATTGCGGTCTAGGTATGGATTTATCTTCCTTGTGGGGCAGTGGTGGTGCTGTTGATGTTTTGCACCATGTTTTGAGGGATTCGACACTTTAGGTACGTGGTTCTATGTGTAAACAATTATTGTTGTGTAAGATTTCTATATTTAATCATTATTCATATTTCTAATATGTTTTCTATGGTCATTGAACTGTTCAGGATTTTTTTGTTAGGATTTTAATTTTGTTGTTTCATTTTACCTTGAAATTGGGTGTTTTTTATGAGTAACACTTGGGATATTATTTGGGTGTATTTTAAAACATATAAAATTGGATTCCTAAATTTTATTTGGGATACCAATTCTTCTTTGGTAGGGTCTTGGTGTGCCATTGGGTTTGAAATAGGATCTTTTTAATATGTTTGTTGTGTAAAACTTTTTTATACATCTTGAGTGCATTTTATGAAAATGGGTGATTCCATTTGTATCTTTCGTGGTATTATCCAAGGTGATTTTATAACACTTGAATGTGGTTTTATAAATGTCTATAGGGATACCAATTCTACATTGGTAGTGTTTTGGATTGGTTTTTTCCTTGAAATATGGTTTTGAAATGTGTTTTATGAGAAACTATAGGGTATACTCTTTGGAATTGTTTTATGAAAGATTTGAAAGATTTATTGATTTATGTATGTAGTGAAACAATTTTGGAAAACTATTTTGGAGTGCGTATATTTTGAAATGGTACATTTTAAATGTGAAAGTGTTTTTTTAATGTGTTCCCTCTTAGAAATTTTTTATAAAAATGTTTGAAGAATTTACTAAAGTGTGTAAGAGATGTGAAAGTGATGTGGAATGTTTTGTGTGAGTGTCATGTTAAAAATTGATTTTGGTTGTGAAAAGGGTAATATGTAACATGTTATTGGGCCATTATCTGATTTGGAATATCATGAATTGGTTTTATAAAATTTATTAATGGATTCATGGAAGTGTAAAATAAATGTTAAATATGTTGTGGGCTATTTTTGTGTGAGTAAGATTTCATAATGAATTTAAATGAAAAGTAGACTTTAGCCACTTGTGTGGTATACATGTAGGCTGTTTGGTGAATTTGTGATGTGGAAATGATATTCCAATATGAAAATTATATTTCTTGACATGTTGAACATGTTTGAGCACAAGGGGAAAACCCGGGTATCTAGGTGGGTGGACATTTACTACTATGCTATTGAATCTGTGGGGCTTGGCATCAGTTTCACATTGAATTATTGTCTCTTAAAACTCTAAATTAAATAATATGATGATGATTTGGTACCACTAGGTTATGGATATGTTCCCTACTACTGTCTCGTTCACGAGAAAATATATTTTTGATGGTTACTCTCACCGAGATACGAGGTACCTCAGACCCACAACTAGCTAGTGCCTAGGGGTTATTTTCTATTACTTGTCCTCATTAGATCGTTTTTATTCACCATTAAATATGGTATATTTGGCTTAAAAATTCAGTATCATTATAATTTATTTTAGAAGTGTTTATTCTTAAAAGTTTCCCACTGTAAAACTTATTTTTATTAAAGTTCCATCTTTTGGAAATTGTAACTAGAAATTACATGTTTTTGAAAAATTGCATGATATTCGTCTTTAAATGTTTATAGCATGTAATATCATAGGGGTGGTATCCTATATGTATGTGGTTTACACCCTACATACACCTTTGGGTGTAAGTAGTATTGGTTATTTTTTTGTTACAGGTTTGGGTACATCTTTTGTTCCAATAGTTTGGGTTTTTACCGGTCGTTTGTGATGTAGTGCAGTGGAGATAACATGAGGGTGGTGCCTCTTGAAATTTGGAGGTTCATGGGATGTCATTATTTGGTTTCATACCTTTATAATGATATTTAAATATATTTTTAACTTATGTTATTCAGTTCATAAAATTTTCAAAAGACAGTTTTAGTTGAAAATCCTGATTTGGTTTATTGAGTTTGTTTGTTGTTTAATGTTTATAAACTTAGGTAAATATTTCTGAAACATCATTTTATGATACCCATGAAGTTGTTCCAGCCAATGGGGATCGGGAACACCATTTGGGAGTTGTTGTGGGTTGGGTTGGGTGCCGGTTTTGATGGCAGATAGATTCGATTCGTGACACGTAATTTGAAAGATTTTTTTGACTAATGTGAATGAAATTTCCCTACCATATTTAATATTTAAATTTTTTAATTTAATATAGGATATTTTTTATTAGTCATTTCATTTATGAATTTCCCAAATTATATGTTCCATTATCAAGGCTATTTATAGAAAAAATACTTCTAATTATTTATTATTGATATTTCCTGAGTGAACTTGGGGTATGTAACATACTAGAACATGTATTGGAACTTTTCAAAGCTCTGACTGTGCAAAAAAACCTGTAAAATTAATGAGCCATTTTTATTGACAAGCCCTTATCCTTGAAACCACCTTATAAATTATTCCTTGTTTATCCCATAGATATCATTATTCTATATTATAGGAATAATCCATATTTTAATTCATTTATATACATTTATACACCTATTTTGGTATTTTAATTATATTTTAATGTTTATGTTTTTGTGTGGGGAATGTAATTATATAAGCATGCACTACATTATGAATAAAAACATGGGTGTGAAATATTGGACAATGTGTAAGAATGGTGATTCATTCACTTTACTTTTTTCATTTACACTTCTTGAAAAATATTATAAAAATAGAAGAATGGGTTTTGACATGGGAAAATAAAAAAAAACACAATTAACATTCCTATTATTTTTATCATATGATGTTATGTGGGGGATTTTAGGTTCAATAGAATAATATATTTCCAATAATTAAAAAAATATAAAAAAGGGATGAAAAATAAAATACAAAATATAATTTAAGAGGTAAAACTATTTCATTATAATTTTATTGATCATGATCTTACATTGAGTTTTAAAATCATGTGTTGTTACATTTAAAGGGAGATTTTTATTTTACAGTATTTTAATATCATGTATTTTGATATAAAAGATAAACCTCCCATTTGGAGCCTCAATTTTTATATTATAAATATTTACCAACTAGACATAGTAGATTCATTAATCTATAATTTCAAATTTTTCAAATTTTAGGTTATTTTTCACCTTAAAAATGGAGAAATTACATCCTCTGAAACCCTAGAGAAAAGGATCATGTACGAATGATATCATGAGAATAACTATACAATAATTTATATCATGAGTGATGAGTGAGGGGATTTAATAGTGAGTTAAATCTTGAATTGGAACGTTGATTAACAATAAATTAATAATATGTAATTGATGAAATGATATGTTCAAAAATTTTCAATACGGGGAATTCAAGATACTTGGAATGATTGTTTCTTTCAAAAATGAGATGTAATATTTTTGTTTAATGTGGAAATTGTAATTTTGGATTAATATCAATAGTAATTTTGTTTAATTTCCATATGATATAAATCTAAAAAACAATAATGTTTCTATTTAATTCAATATTGAGATTTTATACTTGATGATAAGAATATTTTAAGTGTGAGGATATTTGAAGAACTAATTTTTTGCGTGTAAAATTTTATTTCTATATATAATAATTATTAATGATTTTTAATAAATTTGGAAATAGAAATAAATGGAATTTAAAATTTTTGGAATTTACATTTGGGAAATTTAAATTACTTTATATGGATTGAAATTTTACATTTATAATTTTATAATTAAATTGTGACTTTTGGGAATTGAGTAAGTGTCTTTTATTGAATATTGTGTAAAAAAATATGCCGACCAAGATAGCCCTCCACCCAAAGGGTTCTCTTTCCAACCCAAGAGTGTTTCGGCTTCCCAAGTAGCCTCTGGAGGGATCCTGCCCAGTGGATGGAGGGTGTTAGCCCCAAGAAGAGGAATTGTTTTGTCAAAGTCCTACACTGGTCGTGTATGTTGGCATGACCCATGTGTTGTGTGAGTGTTGTAGTGGGATCTCATCCCCACAACAGGTTTTCTATGCCACCAAAGCTGCATCTTATTATTTATACAAGCATTATGACCATAATCATTTCTGATGTGGGACAGTGCTTCTCAGACACTTTTTATAACATATAAAAATTGCATATTTTTACCTTATATCCACTCCTCATTCCTTATACACACCTTCATGCCACCTCGATGTCACTGATACTACTCAACGATAACAACCTCCTTCTGAAGGCCACTAGAGAACATCATGGTAGCCACTCGTAGAGATAAATTATTATAAATGAAGTATTTACATGGAAATAGATGAACCCATATCACCTATGAATCGTGAAATGGCCACCATAATGATGAATATAAGAATGTTTTATACTTTCATACCCAATAAAGGGTAAGTCTACATTAGATGGGATTCATGAGTTGAATATTCTGATACCCGAAGCATTTTGTCATGAGATTTCTATATAGAAGGGTTATGTGTCATGGTGTTAAACCTACACCATTGAGGAGTGTAAAATACAAGTGTCAAAGGATTTATGTTTGAATGAGTTTTATAGATGTGGATCTTGAGCAACATAATATCCATAAAGTATAAGGATAGTTGAGTAAGGTAATGTGATGTGGTGGCCTGCATTCACAATGGAGGATCTTGATATAGTGCGGCCAAAGGGTTGATAATAAAATATTTATAGGATCATTCCCCACAAAGAATGAGCTACACTTTGGTAGTGTCTCTAAATGTAGTGGACTTCTATTAGAATAAATAGTTTGAATTGAGGTCACCAACATAGAGGAAATGGTTGAACCACAACCATTCATGGTTATTAAAAAAAATTAAAAAATTCTTTTCCATATTTGACCAATCCATGCCTTAGGAGTGTTCAAAGAGAAAGTTGAAAACACCTAGAATAGTTTTGAAGAATGATTGTTGAAAATATAAAAAGATATATTCATTCTTTGTCCCAATATAAAAATACAACATTGTAGATACAAAAAAGGAATATAGAATGCATTCCTACCTCTATAAATATAGGGGGATTTCAGTGGTGAAAATGATCAAAGGATCATCCAGAAGGTTGCTGCTCTATTTTTTTATATTTCAAGGGTTGATTATCTTTATTTTCTATCTATATAATTCTTGTGTTATATATAATAAAAGTTATCAATTTATGTTCTTGCATGAATTTATATCTTTTAAACATTTATGGATCTCTCATTATTATTCTCTTACATCATTCTTTCATCATGACGTCTTACTTCCAAAAATTATAGACCGAACTGAGTCTTTTCCTCGATGGAGTAAGTTTGTTCCTTTAATTATTATATTAAATTCTAAATTTTATGAATCAATTTATGGCGAATGAAGGTAAAGTGTACATGTGTTTAAATTTGTTCCCATGACATGGATCATCACTTTAGTACTATTCTTTAATTTATAAATTTTCCCTCCCATATGTTGAAAAACATATTTTTTATGGTGTTTAATTTTTTAGTGGAAGAAACTATATACGATGTAACTCGATCATAGAATATGTAATACACTTAATTACAGTATGTCACAAACCATTATTATTGGAAGATGTGGAATTATGTTTTGTCAGGCATTAAATATTTCAACAGCAATAATTAAATGGAAAATAATTCAAGTGTGATATTTCAAAGTTGTATTATCAAACTGAATTATAAAAAATAACAATAAACATTAAAATAACTTGAAACCAAACATGTGTCCATGTAATTTATATATGAGGTCATTTCCAATTCATGTTAGTTTATAATTTTCAGGGTTTTCTTAAATATTCAAAACATAAAATGAAGTAGTTATAGGTGAATTAGAATTAGTGAGTGAATATACTGTGAAATTCCTAAAATGATATGACCCTGGTAAACCATTGTGTTGCAATAGGAAAATAGTAATGTCACAATTTTCCAGAATCGGAGATATTTAAGTCTAATTATTACTCAATATATTTTAATAGAATATAAGCTTTTTTATTACTCATCTTACCTAATAAGGGAAATAAAGTTAGATGTATTTTATTTAAATTTGAATACCATTGTTGATCTAGATGGCTACACCAATAAGTTCATTCAACCTTTTAAGGAGACAACTGGATTTGATTTAATTTGGATAGAAAATTCATTCTTGTAGAATAGAGATTCTCTCATAAGATTAATCTCATAGTTTTTAGATCGTGTTAATAAAGAAGGTAATTCATTTTAAATTTCTCAATTTCATTCTATTCTAATGAAATAGTTGATATAAAATTTGCATAAATTTTTTGCCTAATATAGTAGAAAACACTATTTGTAAATTTATCTCCCCTAACAAATATGTGTTGTTTCAAGGTAGGAAAGCCTTAAGAATATATTTTTGTATAGATAGAATTTATTAACCTAATTAAAATCCACACCATGGATTAAAACATTTTATATAATTGCACAGTGAAAAAAATGGCTATTTGTGATGGGTTAGGGGCATGTCGTAAATAACCCGTCGAAAGGGGTTACTTACGACGGGATGATTATGCCACCACAAATATCCATTATTTGTGAAGGGAACTTACAGCTCATCGCAAATGGATTGGCACGAAATACACAACATACTGCATGTAAGGTTATTTACGACGACTTCCTATTCCCATTGCAAATAACCGGCCGTGGTTTTTCGTATTTGGGATCGGATTCCAGCCTCGTCCCAAACACTTTTTTGGCAAGTACTATTTTCTATGGGACATGTTGTAAATAACCAGTGGAATTTTTTAGTATTTGTGAAAGGATTCTTGCCTCATAGAAAATACTTTTTTGGTAGGAATGATTTTTGACGGGGCCCATTGCAAATAAATTTTAAACAGCCAACTATAATTAATGCGGGCAGAGGTATTTGCGACGAGCTATGTCGCTAATTCCCATGTTGAAACTAATCTAACCTATATATACACCATCCATTTTTCCTCCCGTTTCACATTTTTTCCTTCTTCCATTTCACTCATTACTCAAATTCTATATATATCTCTACTGAAAAATATTATTTTAAAATTGTTCATAGTTTAAACTTTTAAATCAGAGCATTATCTATGACTTTAATACTGCAGAAGCTTCAATTCAACATATTTATCTATTTTTTAATCAATTTAATTTATTTTAAATTATTTTTTTTGTAAATTATATGTATATTATTTAAAATAGAAGGAAATATTTTTTTTAGTAATTTTTTTGGAATAGTTATATCTAAGTTACAATTAGTAATAAATTGTAATAAATTGTTATAATTTTAAATAATTTGTAATAATTAGTAATAACTAGACATAAATTGTTTTAATTAGTAATAATAAGAAATAATTTTTAATAATTAGTAATAATTAATTATAATTTCAAATAATTTGTAATAATTAAAATAATTCATAATAATTAGAAAGAATTTGTAATAATTTGAAATAATTAGTAATAAGTATAAATAATTTTTATTAATTAGAAATAATTTGAAATAATATGAAATAATGGGTAATAATTTGAAATAATTTGTAATAACAATAACTAATATGTAATAATTTTGAATAATTTGATAGAATTCTAACTAATTTGTAATAATTTGTAATAATAAATAATAATTAGTAATAATTATTATTAATGCATAATAAATTTTTATAATTAGAAATAAATTTTAACAATAAGAAATAAAAATTAATAAATAGTAATACATCGTAAAACATAATATTAAATAGTTATAAATAATAATAAATAGAAATAATTAGTAATAAATAGTTATAAATAGTAATAAGTAGTAATAATTAGTTATAGTTCATAATAATTCGTAACAAATAGATATAATTAGTAATAATTAGTAATAATTAGTAATAATTCGAATTAATTAGTAATAATTAGGATTATCTAGTAATAATTATGATTTGTTAGTAATAATTAGGATTAGTTATCAATAATTAGGATTAGTTATTAATAATTATGATTAGTTATCAATAATTAGTGTATTTATCAATAATTAGGATTAGTTATCAATAATTAGTAATATTAAGGAATAATTAGTAATAATTAGTAACAATGAGTCATAATTAGTAATAAACTAGTCATAATTAGTAATAAATAGTCATATTTACTCATAAATAGTCATAATCAACAATAATTATGATTAATTATCAATAAATAGGATTAATTAGAAATAATTTATAATAAATAAAAATAATTAGTTATAGTTAGTAATAAATAGTAATAATTAGTAATAAATATTAAGAATTAGCAATAAAAACTAAAAAATAGAAATAAATATATATAAGTAGTTATAAATAGCTATAATTAGTAATAAATAACAATTAATATTAAAAAATAGTAACAAAGTGTAATAAAAAGTAATAAAAAGTAATAAATTATAATAAATTATAATAAATAGTAATAAATAGAAATATTTAGTAATAATAATTAATAATTAGTAATAATTAGTAATAATTAGATTTATTTTATTAATTAGAAATAAATAATAACATATAGTAATAATTAGTAATTATTTTAATAATTAAAAATAATTTGTAATAATTAGAAATAATTTGTAATAATTAGAAATAATTTGTAACAAATAGCAATGAATAGTAATAAATAGTAATAATTAGTATTAATTAGTAGTCAATAATTTGGAATAGTTAAGAATAATTTAGATTAGTTTGGAATAATTAAGAATACTTAATAAAAAATAGGAAAATTTAGGACAAAATTAGAAAAAATTAGGAATAATTAATAACTATTAAAAGAACTAAGAATAATTAAGAATAATTAGTAATAACTATGAAATAGTAAGAAATAATTTGTAATAATAAAAAATAATTATTAATAAATAGAAATTAATAGCAAAAATAGTAATAAATATTAATAAATAGTACTAATTAATAATCAATAATTAGTAATAATTAGTAATTAATAATTAGTATTAGTTAAGAATAATTAGGAATAATTATGATTAATTCGGAATAATTCGTAATAATTAGGAATAATTAACAACAACTAAGAATAACTCGAAAAAGCTAATAATAATAATAATAATTAGAATTAATTAGCAATTATTAGTAATAATTAGGAATAATTAGAAATAAATAGGATTAAATAGAAATAATCAGGATTAATTAGGATTAATTAGAAATAATTCATAATAAATAATGATAAATTATATTATATATGAGTACATTGATAAGCTGGAATGATTTCCAGCAGATTGGAGGCATTCCTTTTGATCGACTCCTCATCTCCTTGCAATTATTTCCATTGAAATCTATATGAAAAATATGCTAAAACATATGCCAGAGAATATTTTTCATAGTGATATATATCTGATAAAGTTTCAAGGTGGTGATCCATTAGACAAAAGAGGCTCCTTTTACCAAGGACTCGTCCCCTTGCAACTTTCAACGATTGAAATCACTATGAATACTTTTCTCCAACATAAAAATACCTATTTTTGTATGCATGAGAGCATGGAGAGTACTACCATAGTGATTTTATTCCCTAATTCTGCACATTCTAAAATGGATATTCATAACATAGTCTAGACTATTCATTGTTATTTTAATCGGAGAAAGTTGCACGGGGATGAGTCATCGGGCAAAAGAACTGCCATCAATCCGTTGGAAATTGTGCTGCCGATAATTAAGAATAATTAGTAAAAAATACATGAAATTAATAATAATTAAGTTTAATTATTATATATTTTAATAAATGAGTGTAAATTTGTATAAAAGATTAAAAATAGTTTATATAACTATAAAATAATACAAATTATTATAAATTAATAAAAAAATATTTTTAATTGTCTTCTCTATTTTTGATAGTTTTTATCATATATATAATTTTACAAAATAACTATTTATTTGATATTTTTGTAGAAAAATATGGAATAAGAAAGCCAGCAATAGTCATTATTAGATGACTATGCTTGGATATGTCAGCGCATCATTCCAAACGGTTCTAGTTTAAATCTGGTATATATTGAGGGTGTTCAATATTTCTTATCATTTGCATCATGAAAACAAAAATCTATTTTAAAATGGAAAATTAATTGTCCTTGGAAGAATTGTGCTCTGAGGATGTATGACACATTTGACTATTTTGGATCTCATTTATTTCATTTGGGTTTTCAAAAAAAATTATTTTTTTGGTATCAACATAGTGAACACAGCTCCATAAAAGATATTAATAATTTGGTTCTAGATCCATCACGGTATAAAATTTTAGTCCATGATGTGTCAGGACCTTCTGTTTATCAAACTGAAACACATGATGGTGTTGATTTCACTCATGAGTTGGAACCATCTCATTTATTTGAGTTTTTTCGGTCCGATAAGGATGCATTATATCATGGTTATAAGATAAGTAGGTTTGAATTAGTGGCTAAATTTATGTTCATTGTATCAGATAATTTAATGTCAAATAGATGTTTTGATCAGATATTCTCTTTGTTAAAAAAACACCTAAAGGAAATGTGTTGCATGAAAAGTTTTTTGATAGCAATAGTCTAGTTCATAATCTGGGTCTTAGTTATCAGATGATTCATGCATCTTAAAATGACTGAATCTTACATTAGTGTGAAAATTTGTTGTTGGATAGTTTCCTGAATGTGGAAAATCATGGTATAAAAAATCTCAGCCAAAGATGTCTTGAATGGTTCCTATAAAATAGTTGATATATTTCCCACTCACACCCTGATTGTAGTGTTTATTTACATCTTAATACACATCATCATATATTTCATTGCACAAAACAAACATTTCTACCAGTAAAGGGTAAAATCAACCATATGATGGTTATTTATGGACATTTTTTGATCAATTTCATTTTTCATTTTCTTTAGAATCCTGAAATATGTGATTAAGACTTTCTACAGATGGTTTCTGTCTATTTGGTTCATTTGGTAGTCAGTATTCATGTTTTCCCATATTTATTACTCTGTATAATTTACCTCAATGGATGTTGATGAAATATCCATATATCATTTTAATCTTATTAATTTTAGGTCATCCAAACAATAATATCGATTTTTATTTGAAACCATTGATTGATGAGTCAAATTTACTGTGGCAAAATGGTGTCATAACATATGATGTTACTGCGAAACAAAAATTCCTACAGAAAGAAGCATTGATGTGTAAAATTATATAATTCCTAGCATATGTAATGTTATCAAAGTAGATTGCACATTGTCCAAAATTATTTCCATATGGTATGAGAGATATGAAATCGTTTATGCTTTTCAATGGGAAAATATTTTGTTTTTTTGCTGTTATCATAGATTTCTTCCAACCAATCATCCTTTTTGAAGAAACAAATATCAGTTTAGAAAATGAACAATTGAAAAAATATGGGCCTACAATAATTATCTTAGGTACATAGTAGAAATCAATTTTCCCTTCATTACCTACCATAAAATTTGGACTAACAATAAACCAATATAAAAATGATGGGTTTGAAAAAATGAAAAATTGGATATAACCAAGCATTTTTTGGATTTTCCATTTTTGTATTTTTTTTTTCCATAAAATATTAAATGTGATTTATATTGAGGAGAAATAAATTGATAATTTATTTCAAACAATTTTGGATACTCTAGGAATGACCAATGATAATAAAAATAAAGATTAGATCTTGCCCAAATTTTCAAGCGACCAGAGAATGAACTATATGAAAATGTCAGATCGTAGATGTTAATGAATCTAATAGATTCATATATAATATCCAAGTATTGTGTCTTATTATTTTGTCATTGGATTTCATATTTGAGTCTTCCAAATGGTTATGCTTCCAATTTGGGAAGATTTGTTAGAAATTGTAATATTACTTGATTGAAAAGTCATGACTATCATGTTTCAATGGAAATACTTATACCATTTTTATTAAGAGGTATTTTAAATACTATTATTTGGGATTCACTTACATTCATATCATATCTTTTTCAAGATATTTTTGCATCAAAAATAGACTATGATGGCGTAAATATTCTGCAAGAAGATGCCGTTTTAATTTTATGTAAACAAGAAAAAATATTCCCGCCATGTTTGTTTTAATCAATGGAAAATTTGATATTAAATTTTACTCATGAAACAAAATGTGGAGGTCTGGTAATTTTCCGATAGATGTATCTATTTGAGAGATGCATGTAGAAATTTAAAAAAAAGTACGTAACAAAGCATTAGTTTAAAGCTCTATTACAGAAGATTATTTATAAAATATGATTTCTTTTTTCTGCATTCATATCTTTCAATATGATGATCCTTAAAAAAACCACCTAATCTGTAATGAGTGAATTTTTTACGATGAAATTATCAATCAATTATCATATTTTAATTAGCATGAACATAGATTTAGTGGAGTTCATGTAGGATAGATTTCAGATGATGAAAATCATAGGGATCATATATATATATATATATATTCCAGTCAAATGTGAAGAAATTAAATCATTTGTATTGTAACTATTCCAATCACTTTTTTTATAGTTTTTATAATAATAAATTAATCTAATTTTATTTTTAGGTTATATGATAATCATATCTAGAAATACATTCCCCAAATTACTGCTTATCTTGAAGAACTATGTAAAATTTTGTTTCAAATTGGCTCGAATAACTTGTATCATTAGTTATTTTTCATTTCAAATAAAAACTAAATTTAATACTTTTTATAGTGAAAATTGTTTACTACATTTCAGGTATCTCAACATGCTGATAAAATTGATAATAGATTGTCTGTATTAAGTAACCCACCAAAAAATGGTTATATATTATAATGGATATACAGTGAATGGTTTTTGATTTCATACAGATTCATATAGGGAATAAAAAACAATGAATAGTGGTGTTTTCTTTTGAGGATCACATCATAGAGAAAATGAAGTTAACTTTTATCTCATTTTGGAAGAAATTATTAAACAATGTTTTCTGGGACAACATTACATAACGATGTTTAAATGCCAGTGATTGGAGATTGGGAGAGGCTTGAATGTTCATTTGATCCATTTAATCATTGATATTAAATATTAAAGTATTCTTTTATTAAATGACCCATTTTTATTGGTGCATCAGACACAAAATATTTATTATGAAAATTACTATGCTATTTTAAGGGAGTTGGGTTACTGGTGGAGTATAATAAAAATTAAATCTCGAGATAATCAGTTTTCTAAAAGTGAATGTGGTTCCATTGAAGTTCAATGAATTAAAATTTTTCAAGAGACTACTTCAAATCAATATTTTTCAGGAATAGACATAAATATCATTAATGACACACCAAAATTAAGGGTGATGGTGATGATGATGTTAATGATGTTATAACTGAATTTAAAATTACAAGAGAAGATGAAACTGAAAATAATATGGAAATTTATGATGTAGAGGAGGAAGATTAAGATATTGGAATCCATAGCTATGAAGATGAGGATGAATATGTAAATTGACATAGTAATAAACTGGTAATAATCTTATATAATATATATATAAGATTTGTTTTAAACTATTTTCTAGCAGTAATCATTTCGTATTTTAGATGGATGATTATCTGTATCGTATGTTAAAAGAGAATTATCTACCTTTAGATGATAAATAGGTTGGATCAGTCGACCCTCGGACTGTTGGCAATTTAGGGGCAACCTAGAGGGGGAATGGTCTTGCCTGACTGATGATTCCCAACCCTATACTAAAGAGACATCCACATCTTTGGTGCGATCCACACATGAAAAGGTATGTTTACCTGTGAATTTTAGTTAGTTTTCAATAATTTATTCATATTATAATTATTTGATTAATTATTATTATTTTCAAATATTTACGTATATAACAGTTCGATAGGGGAGCGCTATATTGCACAATTATTTTCTTGATGCATGAGTGTCATGGGATTAGATTTCTATCAATGTTCACTAGAACATGTTTGAGTATTAGATGATACATAAATAAATAATATTTATTTTGAATTTATTTTATTTAATAACATCATATAATAATTTCTTTGTCGGTTTTATGGTATTCTATTGAGGAGAGCATGCATGAGGATATTTAGAAGGCATGGAACAGAGCTATCTATTTTCATTGCTTTGATTTTTTTGTAAAAT
This sequence comes from Viscum album, assembly GCA_963277665.1. Taxonomy (NCBI): domain Eukaryota; kingdom Viridiplantae; phylum Streptophyta; class Magnoliopsida; order Santalales; family Viscaceae; genus Viscum; species Viscum album. The sequence continues at coordinate 1,001,270,725 of OY728128.1, read as the reverse complement.
TTGAAAATAAAAACAATGGAGAAAGATGAAGTGCATGAGTTTGATGAGACATGTCACATCCAATAACCTGATTATATTTCATCTCATGTTTATGATGGATTATGTTAACACTTGTTGAGTATGAAGTTTCAGTGTAGATCATCAGTAGGTCAAAAAAATCATTGGAGATCAGAGGTGACACATCGCGCTGGTAGTCGTACATTCAGTATGCATTGGGAGCATATGGTAAGTACATTTTTTTTAATAATGTATATATCATTAAATGAAAATGAGTTATTTTATATACATATAGGTAGTCACAGAACATGATATTATAAATTACAATGTTTATAGGAGGATATATAGTGATCCTACAATTGGGGATATTAGAGGTTCTCGCCAGCGTCAGATTGTGGTCAGTATAAGTTTTTTGGAGTATTAAATTTAACTAAAAATAATTTTTAAACTATTTTAATTTTCAATTCTAATTGAATAATTCATGAGTCCATAACGCATCAGACATATTTTGAGAGTCAGGTCTAGACCGATGGTTAGACTATGGCCCCCAAATTTGATGAGGCAACATGGATGCAGACGACTCGATATGGATTAGAGAATGACCAAGTTGTTGGTATTGACTTTTGAGTGAAACCTAGGGGTTTTTTGGAACCTCTATGATGTTAGCATCTATCCTGAGAGTAGTTCACAAAAATTCATCATCATCTAATGAAAAATATCAGGAGCAGTTGCGAGCTCAGAGTGAGCTTAGAGATAATATGCATTGGGAGTAGGAGGAGATGCGTCTGTAGTAGGAGAAGGAACAAGAAGAGTTCCTTATATAGTATCATTTTCAACAGCAAATGTAGGATGAGATTCCTCGATGGCAGAATAAGCAAGAGCTGTAGAAGATAGAGTACATGTGACGTCAGACTTGTAGATTAGGGTTGGTGTTCTCTCCACCATCTCCTTCAGTTCCTCCAGACGACCCTCCCTCTGATTAGTGATTCATTTTTATTTTATGAGGAAACATTTGAATGTAATTTTTTAATAATAATTATATAGTTTTTTAAATAATGTGTGTTCTAATTTGTCTCGAAAATTATAGTTTTTATTATTAATTTAATTTTTCATTATATTTATTATTTTATTAACTAATTTATTTTTATATTTTGTGAATAAAAAGGTTTATATTATATTACTAATATTATTATTTTATTAATTTTATTGATAATAATTTAATATTAATAATTTATTTAATAACTAATTTTATCTTACAAATATTAATACTATTATTTTATTTATATTAATATTATATTATAATTATTATTTTATAAATAATTTTATTCTATTAATATTAATATTATGATTTTATTTATATAAATATTATATTATATTAATATTAACATATTTTTAATATTATTTTATTTTATAATTTAGTTTTATTCGAAATTTTTAAACTATTTGCGATGAACCTTAGTAAATACTAATTGAGACGGTCCGTCACAAAGGGGGTTATTTATATTTATATTTTGAGAAGTAATTATGATGGTCCATCACAAATGAGTAAAAACCAGGATTTTATTTTCGATGGGATGTTGGTCCGTCACTAATAGGTTTTTTAAAAAATTGTTGAATTTTTTTTGCAATGTTTCTACAGCCCATCGCAAATAATCTGTTTTAATGACTGTCCATCTTAAAAATTAAAATTTATGATGTCGTTTTCCATGGAGAGTCATTTATGACAAGACTTCATCACGATAATCTATTTTTCCAGCAGTTTTGGATGTCAAGAAGTCTTTTGATAACATAAAATGATTTTTCATGTTTGATATTTTTTGGAAATTATGATTTAGAAACAATTTATATTGTTCGATTCTGGTTTGTTTTAAAATCATAAAATGTCATGTCATTTTTATTGGGTGGCCTAAAAATTATTTCTCATGAACATGGGTAGTTAGGTTATATAACCATCCTTCTATTGTAATTTTTTCTTTTTCAAGTGACTATCTTAGTTGGCCACTTACTAAGATGTTTGATGAAAAGAAATTAGTATTGATCTATATAGAAAGACATATTGTTTCACCCAATAAAACTTTTGTGATGATGATATGCTCATCTAATTTCATCATATCTATTAAAATATGTACAATATAATTAAAGTGATAACGTATTAACATAATTTTTTAGGTTAGGTTATTCAATGATCAAAATCACACATATTTTGGAATTGGTTTTTATTTTTCCTAAAATCTATAGTATTATAAAAATATTTTATTAATTAATTTACTCTTAATTTTAAATATATGGGAAGTAATTTTTCCATGGAATGACCAAAAAATTTATCTATTTAATGAGAATATATCTATAATTATAAATCAACTCTCCACTTTAAATAGAAATCATTTTCCATTCCCTAATGGATCAATATTTTAAACTATACTACTATATCAAATATGGTTAATTCTTTTGTTGTTTATAGTTTGAATTTGGAAATAATAATGAATTATAATTCAAATATTAATATATTTATCTAGACAAGTGATGTCATAAAATGTCAAATAACTATTGTTATTTAGATGAAATATTATATTTTATCTACTGATAGAGGACATGGTACACAAAATTTGTCCCTCTCCAACAATGATTAGTAAGCACAACCTATTTAGAGGATGATTAATAACAAGTCTAGATATAATAATTCTATTAGGAACAAATTATTAATATAATTATCAGTTGACATTTTTATTATTTGGATTCCATAACCATTCCATCAATAATTAATTTTTTATTATGAAATTATATTATATTCAAGATTTTTTTTACCAAATATTAATATTGGTATATTTTCTCTATTAACAAGAATGTAATTCAAATTTTTATTAATCTAAAGGTCAGTAATTTGAAACTTAATATGTCTATTAATTATTTATTTGAACTTCTTCATAAATATCATTCAAATATCATACTACTGGTTGATAACTATAATTTCTCTTGTAATGAGAGAATCATGATATGAAAACTTATTCTTAGTAAAATATATACATGTAAATAATTATATCTCCATTAAATTAGAATTGTCAATGATCAATTCAAGTGGATTATGGAATTTAATAAGGCATGATTACATCCTACATGTTGTCTTATCTTTTCATAGAAGGTAAAATACAATAGGGTTTAACTGTACTGAAAAGTGTAAATCACACCTTTTTCCCTCCTCATTTATTGGTAATAACATAAAACAATGTTTTGATAGACCCAAATATTATAAACCCACATTATATTATTATAAAAATAAATAAATATATTAGAAATTAAAACATTCAGAATTAATTCAAATGAATAGCGAGAATAAGGATAACTACAAAAGATAATGGAGATAGTGTATTTAAAAACAAAACATTTAGTAACGATTCATAATTCAAGTACCCCATAAATGACCTTATAAATAAATCATTTAACCAAAAAATAAGGGGAATCATAAAACTAATTCATGGTAGATATGAATTTAATATATTAAAAGGAATGCCTTAAAATACCTCGTAGTCACCAGACATAACTTTTTAGTATATATTGGCCCACTTATATTAATTGAAATACCGACTATATCTTCTTTTAAAAAATCCCATGATAAACCTGATTGGAGGAAAATCAGTTTCCACCGACCAAAAGTCATTTCTTCCTTTTGAAATCAATCGACCTTGACGGATTTGAGACATAATGATTATAATAAGTTATACTTAGAGAACAAATATAAAAATATCTCAATTTAAATCCTAAAAAAACTCGAAAAAGTGAATTCAATTAGTGCTCTCTCCTAACAATAAGTTTTTTTATAGTTCAATAAATTCATGAACATAATTTACTTTATACTTTTATTTTTAAATTTATTTTTCAATTTATTATAGCTATAACCCTATATACATTACATTCTACATTGGTTGAATTTTATTTTCTTTGTGATCAATTATAATTTCATCAGAAGAATCTTTATCTTCATCATATTATTTAAAAAATTTACATATATTCATGAGGCTAGTTTAGAACCACTATAGTGATCATAAATCTAGAAAAAATTGATTACATATGAAACCCAGTCCACTAAAGTTTAACAAAAAATAACCTCTAGGAATATGGTTTCCATATTTTCATTATATATTTTAAGAACACATAAAAAAAATCATTTTTGGATTAATTAGACACATAAATGTAAAGTGATTTTAAAAATGAAGTATAATGTGATTATATGGATGAACAGTCTATTTTTTTTAAAAAAATAGATAACAATTTTAAAAAAATAATTTTGTAATGTCAATAAAATATGACCATTTTGAAATAATGAATGTTCATAAACTCTCCCCCTATGTTTTTTTAATTTTATTAATAATATCTATCCATTTAAAAAATATGTTGTCTATGACTTAACACATTAATTATACTATTTTAAAATATTCATATTTATATTATTTTTCAAATTTCCCCATTTTTCTATTTAAAAAAAATAAAGGTAAAATATTTGAAATAACTCAATTTTAGGACAGATATAATGTTTATGTAACTTCTCACAATTAGACTAACTAGATAAAATTTAAAAAAAATTCATATTAGATAATATACATTTATACTAAATAAAAATAAAAAAAGAAAATAAAAATAAAAAAAATAAAAAAATAAAAGAAAATGGTAATTGAAAACATAAATAAATTAGAAATTACAATTCTTATAGGAAATGAGAATTATAATTAATTACCATTAAATATATTTTTAACAAACATAACTCATCAAAAAAATCTAATTTTAGACCTTTTTAAAAAGTTTATCAATCATGTTCTTTATATTACTAATTTTTTAGATGAATTCCCAACTTGAGAAATTAGATTTTTATCCAATGTAGCTATTTTATCTTTTTGCGTGTCTATTTTACAATATTTCACGGTGAATATTTACTATTTTCCTTTATGATTATATATTTTTTTCTCTAATGGAAGATTCTATGAGACCTCTATATTATTCAACTCACCAATTGATCAAAAATTATATTCATCCCATATATCATAATTATTTAAAAAATAATCTATCCCATTTGATCTCTAGGAAATACTATCAAAATTTTAATTCAAATAATAACACTATTTTTCTATGGAGTTTATATATTTAGATTGATATTTCTAATACTTTGAGAAGCCTTCCAGTATCTAGAAATAAAAATCTTATAATTTTATAATATTTATTAGATCTCCATCATAATTATCATAATATATTTATCTTCATGGTATTTATGGAATTGAGTTATTGAAAAAAATTATAATAGTATCCAATGTTAATAATAGATTATTTTAAAATTACATTATCCATTACACTATTTTCACACAAAATATTGAATTATATTTCAATGGGTGATCATATTTTTCTTTATGATTTAGAATATTTACAATATAATATATCATATTTTCATATTTTCATGAAGAAATATCACTGACATTTTTGAAATCATATTTTTCAATTTCAATTCCACTACAAAAAATATATTTGTTTAAATATAATTTCTTCTCTCTTTCATTTCAATTTGGTGAGCTATTACTTGATACATAAGTATTTTCTTATTTTTATGAACAATCTTTTGTATATATAGTTACAATATCTACAATGAGACAATTAAATGAAGGATCTTCTAATAAATGGTCATCATTATATTCTCCCCTTTATCACCTTCTTACATATATTTTAATAATATTACTATTTCAAAGACTATATTTTTATGTGACATAAAATGATGTAATTTCTATAGTGGAAATATTTGATAGGTTTTCATATATTTGAATAATTTTAAATAAAATAACATCTATGACTTTTCTCTACCTTATCCAGTTTAATAATTATTAGAGGAGAGTGGTGAGGATTTCTCATAAATTTATATCATATATTTCTTTCCTTTACATTCAATGTTAAGTTTACATTGAATTGAAGACTCATAAAAAATAGGTTATTGAATACTAAAGATGGTAAAATGCCCTTTATAACCAGAGAGTAACTCACATTCTATAAATATATCTTCTTCTGTTTCTCTTTAGTTATTTTCTAATGAGTCTCTTTTCATAAATATTATGATTTTTTCATTATCAAAGGAAAAATAAGTCATTCCAATAGAATTTTCTTATTCACCTTTCATTATTTATTTCCATTTTCTTCCACGAAGTTCTATATTCACCAAATAATAGTAAAAACCCATTGAAATTTGATATAACTCTATCAGGTAGTTTACTTTTCTTTGAACATCACATTCTCTATGTTTCTTCTCTTTCATTGTCAAATTTTTATAAATATACCCCTTAGGTATTTTATATTCACGATTGATGTCTTCATGCTATTACACACAACATTTTACTTAATATAATTTTGAGAATCCATTGGAGAAACATATGATGACTTCTCAAAAAAACTTATTTACATTCATACATCAAACTCATCCATGAAATTTTTTTATTATTAACTAAATTTCCCATAAATATTTTTGTTTGATATTCATTATTAAATCATTTATCTCTTATATTCATTAGTAAAATATAGTTTAACATCAATGAAAAAAAAATCAAATTTCACAATTATCATGTGAATAGGTTTGAAATAAATCCAAAAAAATAATAGATTCTTTAAATTATTTATATTGATAAAAAATTCAGGCAGATAAATATCATAAAATTTTATCATATTATTTTCATATTTCCTTGACAATATAAAATATTTAATTGAATAAAACGAAATTTCCACTTATTTTGAATTTTTTTTGTTTTAATATCTTTCTAATAAAACACAAACAAAATGACTGAAAGTTTTTCTTTACATCACATTTATAAACCATTTTATTTTTGATTGAAACAAACAATTGTTCACCTTCTAGTAGCAGTCCCAGATGCTTAGAAAACCTATCCAAAGGCTAAGCACAATGGTTTCTCAAAAAATTTAAACGGTACTCATTTTTCATCTTCTAATTCTATTAATCTCACAATTCCACTAATCTCAATAATGATTGTAAAATAATTAAAATCAAAATATTCTTTATAAAAAATAATAACCTCTCATCCTTTTAATATAATTACATCCTTCAATCATGACTTATTCTTTATAAATAGATAATGTTTTATTAACCATTCACAATGAGTTTCTATTTCTAAGAACTATCCAGCTGATTCAATTTAAATATTATATGTTAAACATTACATTATAAATATGCCAAATGTTGGATGATAACTCTGTATTGAATGTGTCCATCCAATTCTAGGTCAACCTCTTTATGTTGGTGTTAGATGTTGGTTGACAATAACTGTTGATCATCCAAGATAAAAAAATCAATAAAATATCATGTCAAAACATATGATTAGATAATTTCGTTATAATAAAACAAAAATATAAAATCTCAAAATTTATATTTCATAAATTTAAAGGACTTCCATTAAAAAATGAAATTCAGTATGATATCAAATAACAGGTCCTCTAATAATATAAATATATAAAAAATATAATGAAATTTTTAGTCTAGTAAATTTATTGGATCTTCTTTTTTAGAAGATGGATTAATATATATGTATCTAAATATTAAAATATATGTAACTTAAAACAAAACATCTAAAGAAGATAGCAATAATGTTAATCTATAACTCCCACTTAATTATTAAATTGAAAAAATATTTTATGCAAAACATTAGATATTTTAAGCGTTCAAAGAGATTAATTCATAAAATAATTATTGTTCAATTTATTTATAAAATATCCATGTAGTTGATATATGTAATAATCTATAGGGGTGTATCTAATTCATTCTATAAAAAGGGTGGTCTCAAAAAAATTCACCTTTAAAGGTGTAGATTTATTTTCAAAAACTAATTTTGACACAAACATTATTAGAATTGTATTGCTCATATGAATAAAACTCCCTTAAGATAAAACATCATGTTATTCCACAATATTTATTTCAATTAAATTGTTATTTATAATTCCAATGAATTCATATTTGAATCATATTGAAAAAGGCACACCAGATGTTTCAAAATACATAAATTTATATTACAATATTTTGGGGGATTTACTTCTAAGTATGAAGGTAGATATTTTGGGAGTCATATAATCGTACATGTTATCAAATGTTTTCCATCTTATGGAAAATATTTTCAAAAATTTCTTCAGAGATTCATTTTTTAAATTTCATTTAACAAAATTATTTGTTCCTTTTGTAGATTTGAATTCATGATTATAATTTTTAATATTATGATTATCACACATAGAAAAATTATATGTTGCTTTAATAATTTATTTCACATTCAACTAAAAATATAAAATATATTTTCTATAGAATTATCCAAATCAAATATATTCATGGTACTCTCAAATTTTTTTTGATAACTCAACTTTTAGCATCATCAATTATTTCTCTCATTTAGTTGAATAAGTTTTAAACTGTGTTTTCATTTTAAAATGATTTGGAAAATCAGGTTTAACATTTTTACAATCAACTTCAACGACAACATAAATTTTTTGTATTAAAACACTTTTAATGGGAATGTGACTACACTTAGAACATACCATTTTAAACACCAAAATATAATATATATCTTTTGGGGAAGATTTTGAGCCCATTAGAGTCAATCTCCCTAAAAATATATAGGGAATATAATTTACTTGAGAGACAGGGTATCCCTTTAAGATGCCTTTATAAGGATGCACCATGTTTTCCAAAGACATCCAATATTTATCGGTGCTAATCTTCCCCTATTGAATCCTCTAAAAAAATTTGATCTTTCTTATCAATCCAATAACCTTACTCCTTACTATTGGTCACATGAAGCGATCTTCCCACTTTCTCCGACGCTTTCATATAAATAACTTCCTTTAAAATTTATTCATCTGAGTGCACAAGTATATCCATGTGTTCCGGCATAGAGGTTATCTATCACCGAGGTTCTTCAATGGAGAATATATCACACTACAGCCATGGATCCATCATCTTCTTAGTACTCAGGGGATTGTAATGGTTAGTAGCCTTAAATCATAGATTCATCGTATAATTGGATGTGTCGACCACCACATGCTTGTCAGAAACTTCTCACATGCTCTTGGGGTTCTTCTTGCAATAGTAGGAGCCCTTAAAGGCAGAATTCCCTCATATTAAGATCTTGTAACAGGAGGAAAATTTATGTAAGAGTTATTATTCTTATTTCATGACCTATGTTTGTTATTAATAAAGTGGTCACAATCCATAATATTCTTATTTTCCTTCCACAAAGAGGATCAGAGACAGTCCTTCACAATGACCACTTCCTTGGACTCGGTAGGGGGTATGAATCATTTCCCATTTCCACATTAGAGGAATCTTAAATACATATATGTTTTCTCTAAATGGGTAACCTCCACCCCATGTATTTCCCCCACTAGTATAGCAGTCTGATTCTCCAAACATTGAAAACCATTTTTGAGAGTTCAAATTAGATCCCCTCAATTTAATCATCTCAGCAAAAGAATGTATATCATTTGTGACCTGAATTGGCATATCTGAAAAACCTTCATGTACAAAGCCTCATCTCATACATTGGAATTTCATTTTTTGTCCTCTAGAATGAAACAGTCAGAGTCCTCACTAGTGTCTAAGTCCTCACGGACTCCCTCAGTCACCACATTTTCTTTGTTTGTATTTAGTGGAACCATCTGAATTGCCATTGTAGAATCTTAGTAGACCTACCTCTCCTTATCACTTAGAGGCACACATACATACTCTTCTATGCATGTTACACCCAAATTTCAATTCTAGTAGATTAAATATGTTTGATAATTTTGGGCTAACTTGAAAAACAATATATTTATTAGGAACCATGACTTCTTCACATGGGGGCCCAGAAATTAGAGAGGAACAGTGAGACCCAACCATTTCCTGAGGAGAAACACTAGAAACAACATGTCCCAAGATACCCATATATTGATTCACATTGAGGATTAAGTTGTTTTCAACCCTAATTTAAGGGATTATATGTGATGAATGACAATTCTATTTGGGATTTCCCATGGGGACGGACGATAAGCAGAAATCAAACCAGTTCTAATATTTCACTAGTTAAACACATTAGAGTTTTTCATAAACCATGGTACATATATCCCAAGAGGTTGGGATTGAAATGTAAACTTCCACACTGATATGTGGCTTAATTGGATGTCAAAAAGACCTCAAATTTTAATCCAAAGATAGAAATATACTAGAAAGGTTACCTAACATAAGAAGAATTGAATGATTTTGAAAAAGGAGAAGAAGACCCAGGAAGCTCACCCAAATAACCATGATGTGGAAATACTGCTTCCAATAGAAGTATTAGCTCCATATGTGGAGGAAGAAGTGAAACCATTTTTTGTAAAGAAGGACCTTAGACCATGCCACAATGAAATCATCAGAATTGGAAAACAGCAGTGGAAAGTGGTGCAGTTCTAAAATCACGATGATGACATGATCATTCGGGTACCAAGATCCGTTGAAGAAACTATTAATGTTGTTCAGGGATGTGTGTCGCTGACTGAACAAAGCTATCAGAGACAAACCATGGAGGGGCATCACCTTTGAGAACTCATATAGGGAGAGGGTAAGCGAAAGGACCCTGTGGTAGAGGGATGACACTTTTGGGGGAAGGTGAATGTGAGGGAATTTGGGGAGGAGGGACGGATGAGAAAATAGGGAGAATGTCATTGGGTCCCTCTTGAGATTTCGAAGGGTGGTGGTTAGATTGACCATCGCCACTACCCGAGGGGGCATACCGCCTTCTAGGGTTTCCTTTTTTCTATATTCCTCTTTTCTCATGTTTCTACATTTTCAAGAATTATGACATTCAATTCAAACTAATAAACATTTTGGGAACCATATTCTTAATTATTATTACAACGACATTTATAATAGATACAATTAGAATAAATGTTTTGATTGGTATGTGCATCATTAGTCATTATCCCATGAAGCAATTTTCAAACTTTGTGGAATTAGCATAAAAATCAATATTTTTTCTAATATAACCATTATCATCTAATGAAGGATTGGAAGAAGTATCAAATTCACTATTACATCGTGTATAAAATTATTTTAGTCTTTTATTATCTTTTCTATTAGATTATGTTTTCTATGACATCTTCCCATTTCTATTAAAATCATTACAATCTTTTCAAATATGACTAGGCATTCTATATTCATAAAAAAACCTGTTCATAAGAATAATTATATTAAAATTTATAATTTTTCCCTCAACTATATATTATTGATATTCATCATTACAATATATTGATTCATTCTACAAGTTAAATGGTAATTTTCATGTTATATTAACCCAGTATAGTTATAAAATTTAGAAGTATGTTTTTTAGACCAAAATATCTATAATTTAAATATTTAGTGAATAAAAATAAAACTTATATTTTATACTTTTCCTTTTATACATCTATTTGCATGTTAGTATCCTACTATATTAAATATTTAATAAAATCCTCAGGACATAACTAGGTGATATGTTTCTTGTCATCAATCATAGTCATATTCGATTCCATCTTCAGCCAAAGTATAATAATTACTTTTATACAGACATATTTTTTTATAATTTTTTCACATGAAGTTATTATTATTTTTAATCACGTTTAAAGACTGTCTAATTCATTTTTGAAAAAATATATTTAGATAAAAAATTAGAAACATGATATTAAACTCAGATCATGACTCAATTAATATCAAGAACTTATAAAGCACTGATATTTTTAACTTATAACGCTTTTTTCAAAATCCATGATATGTTCTACATGATGAAACATTGCTATCAATATTCGTTTATGGAACATATGAAATGGTTTTCTGAACTAAAAAATTTAATTGATATTCATTTTCATTCACTATTTTAAATAGAATTTTTTTTTCATTATATAAATTTACTAAAGTAGTAGAGTAAAATTTGATAAATTATTATTCAGAATAAATGTTTCCATATATTTTCACCAATATTCATAATAATTACAATAAAAATAAGAGGTATATATAGAGTGATATTCCCCCAACTAAAAACTTATATAACACTTGGAATTTAAATAATATTTCTTCTCCCAGAATTTTATGTGCAAGAAATCTATGATATAAACCTTGATAAATTAATAGAAGAAAATAATTTGAAGTTATATCACATTCAATTTCAACCATTGAGAATTTTTATGATAAAAAATGTTACCCTAGATTACAACAATTTGTAAAATATAATAAGTGGGAACTATAGACAAAATCATGAATCACAATATTTTCCACCGTATGAATCAAAAATAATGGAGGAAAAATAATTTGATAGAACCAATAATTATAAAAAACAATATATTATAGTATAATTATTTGAAAAATTAATAAACTAATTTTTTTCAGAATATAAGAAAATTATGAAATATTAAAATAAACATCAATATAAGAATAAATACATAATATATTAGGAATACTGCAAATAGAAATATAACATGGAGTACCAATTCTAAAATGCAGTACCCTATAATGGATATTATAAAGTACAATTTTAACCCAATGAATAAGGGTAATCAAAAACATGATTCACGGTATCCCAAAATTAAACCTATCAAAGGTCGTATCTTAAAATATCCTAAAATACCTCGACTTAAACTATATATATATGTTTGAGTCTACAACTACCAACTATATGATTATCTATCTCTTGTATAATATAATATATCATCATGAGTAGTAACAACTATACTTTTACATGAAAAATTCTTTAAATTATCATACTGATTCATGTTGTCATGAAGGATAAAAAACTACAAAATTAGGATATGGGATATTAATATTATTCAAATGAAAAATTCTCAAAAAAACCTCTTATAAGAAAAAAAATCAAATATAATAATAATTTTAATCATGATAACATGTTTTTATAGACATTAAAATATTTATTTCTAAAATATTTTTCTTATTATTGTTTTAATCATAATTAAAAGATTTTTTCAAATTTAAATGAATTTATCCATAGTCAGATTCACATTAATCAAGACTCGTTTAAACTGCATTATAATCATCTACATCAACACTAATGGAACACTAATTTTTTTAAAATCTTCTGACAAAATTATTTCTACACCAATTCTATGCTAAGAATTATAGTTACAATTGTATGGATTTTAAAATAATCCATCTATATTTTCACACTAAATTCATTTATAATTACGGTTATTGGATTTTTTTGTGTAACAGAAACACATATAAAACCTTTAATTATAAATAATAAAATGAATGAGTGTTATTTTATTTTCAAATCGAAGAATAAACTGAGTGTATAAGTAAAAGATAAATACCATTATATTCTCTAGAAAATTTTCCACCAGAGTTTAGCCAGAAAGGTATGTCTTAAATACATTGGATATCTTATTCTCTCAGTTGTTATCTTTTAAAAAATAAGAAATGATCCTATTGATCCTCATTTAATCTATAGACCATATTACACTACACTTTTTTTCTTTTATGACTACTTTATAAAACCATATATTTCTATAATGATATAGTGTAAAAATTGAAGTTTGGATTTTAATTTTTTGAAATAGTGTACCAATATATTTCATATTTAATTATCTCCTATGTATATGTTTTTTATTGAATCATAAATTAATTGGAATGTGATGTTTGGGATAACTCATTAGATAAGGTTAAGATCTATATCATCATTACTGTATCCAACACCCCAAAAATTAAAAAGGAATAACATTTTATACTCTAGTATATGTTACACACAACACTTAGTTAGCTTACATTACATAAGAAACTGAGTTTAAACTGAATTATATGAAAAATCGATGTTATATTTTGTTATATTGAACCAATGTTTCATTTAAAATCCCGAGTTACACAAAATACTATGTTTTACAGAATAAGAAAATACTATTTAATAATATTATTCAATATGATAGTTATCACCTACCCATTAGACATACATGATTGAATATGATAAATAATCTTATGAAAATATATTGTTTTCACATGTTTATTATTTTTCTATTGATTAGAAATAAAATAGTCAAAATTTCATATAAAAATAATTTGATTCTTAAAGATAGTGTTTTCTAAAATATTATTTAATCTTTCTTAGAATAAATAATTTAAAACTAAACTATACCACATATAGAAATGTTATTTCAGAAAACAAACTTATTTTTGGGAATAATAATACCAAAATAGATTTAGTCATTTTTTTGTTTTTCTGAGAAGTTTTGTTTTTCTATGAATACTAAAATATATACAATTTTTATTGTAAGCTGACTTTTCATTTAAATTACTTATTATGAATTTTATATTTTAAATATCTTTATAGTATCATTAGTTTAATTTTATATCTAATAATCCAATTGAGGTTATATTAATAATTTTTATATAATATTTAGATATAAATACATTGTAATCTTTCATACATTTTTATATTAAAACCCATTGTTCTCGTAATGTCTACATGGATAATTTTATATTAAATAATTCCATGTATGTGAATTGAAATTAAAATAATGGATTAAATATTTAAAATCATAATAATTTATTTTATCTAATAATTTCAACCTAGTTTTGGATAAAAAAAATTAGAGAAAACTGATAAAATTAATTACAGTGATTTAGGTTAAACAATGATTATATAGTTGTTAAATAAAGAATATATAGTTTAAAATGACCTCCCAACTATTCCAACAACCATTTTTTGGAACTATTTCAACCCTTAAGACATTTTTATTCATTTTTATGAGTTATTGAGACATTATTCCATGAAATTGACCTATATAAGAAGTTACTTAAGGAAAAAGACAAAAATGAAATCTTCATTTCCTTTAATATTCATATAGCTTTGGGATAGGGAAAAATATCACATGTTCGGTTAAGAATATTATTTTGAAATATAAATGTTTTTTTATAATGATAATTCATATTATGTTTTTAGTGACTTAATAATTTCTTTATGTTCATTATAATCACCAACATAGGTATTATTTAGTTAATAATTATCTAAAAAATGACACTCAAAATAATATGAGTGAAGTAAATTAAATTAATTTTTATCTTCAAAATAATTTTTAGATTCTTACATCATTTTAAATGGGTATGGTCATAATATAATTTAATTACCTCATTAAATTTATATTTTCAAATTAAAATTAAATTAATAAAGTCAAAATTTACATTAATGTTATTTTACAATAAATGATATTTTATAAAATGATTCAAAATTACAAAATATACTATCATATGAAATTTGATTTTTAAATGGTATTAAATGTAAAATAGAATCTATTAAATTAATATTTAATATTTTATAATAAACATATTTACCCCAAAATAGAAAAATCATTTTTAGAACGGGTTGGGTTAAGGGAGGGTTTTTTGTACGGTACATGTGATTTTGTTAGAATAAATTTTCAAAACATGTTGGAAATTTAAATGATAAATTTGGTTTAAAAATATAATTAGTGGGTACAAATTATCTAATATGTCCAAATTTAATAAATAGTTAATGTATAAATTACCAAGGATAGAAAACTTGTTACTATAGTGAAATTTTTTTTTAAAAAGAATGAAACACCCAATTTAATTATCAATATTATAAAGAAGAATTTATATTTATGTGATGGAGGTTAATACCGACCAAGATAAGCCTCCAATACAAAATTATTAAATTTTTATCCACATTAAAGAAGGAAGACCTCCAATATGTTAATACTTTTCAGTATTTACAAGAAATCCACTCCTCATTTATGATAAAAGGGAACTCACTCTCCCACAATCTCAATACCTCTAATGCCATTTGGATTGAACAAAACAAAAAAACAATTTTCTAAACTTCTATCTCATCATAATATAAGACTTTTATTGTGATTAATCATATATTTTTAAGAATTTATTGAAAATATATGGAGGAGACCCACATGAGAGGTAATGTTCTTGAACAAGAATCTTCATTTTATTTCATTCACCATCTCGTTATATTTAAATTATATCATTTTTATATAATAAAATAATCATATTAAATATAATACTATATTGTTTGGATTATGGTAAGACTTATTGCTTCACAAATTTCCATATAATTGATAATGAAATCAATATTCATCTTTATGGCGGATTATTGTCTTGTGAATTGATGTCATTCGTTTTTTTCATTATCACCTTTCATGGTTGTGAATAATGAAGGATTTATAGTTTATATATTTAGTATATGGTATTTATGACTTATTACTTTCTATAGAATAATTATATAATATATATCTTGTAAACTACCATTCCATAGGTGATATGATCACATTGATTATGTTTTCATCAAACTATTGCCTCACGAAGAGATGTGATTAGCCTTCCACTAACCCTTCACAAGAAAGGTGATAAAAATAATTTAATTGATAATAAATGATATAAATGAAACAATTATTATAGTACTAACATATTTATCAATATATATATATATATAATACATATTTATCTTTTCATTTATTCCATTTTCACTCACGGTACAGTCATAACATTTTCTATGTATGGGTGGACTACTTCCTTCATGAACTGATGTGACTCTCTAAATATTAAGAGACCAAATGGTGATATATAATTATAATTAAATATTTAATATTGTTATTATGTCAGGATTATTATTCATCATTTGGAAAAACTATATAATTTTTTTATAAATGTGATCATTTAAGATGATAAACTTATGAGACAACAAAGAAAGTAACACCCGAAACAATGAAAATAATGATAGTGTATTAATGTGTGGGTGATAAGATGTTATAATACAATCATATATGATAATATTAATTTTAATATTGTTTTATAAAATGTAATTATAACTTTAAATATCATCATACATGAGTTTAAAGATCATTCAACTTAAAGGAAGTGTAAGGTAGGGGATTTCCTAACTCAAATTCCACTCATTGGCAAAAAATATTTCTGAATTGATTATGTCATTATAAAATTATATATGTAATTAATATTGGTTATATTATGATTTATGTTCAATTTTTTTAAGGACTTATAGTTGATGCAAATAATTAATTTGTTTATGAATTCTCACTTCAACTTTATGGTCCTCTTAAAAGTTTATTTCAGAATATCCTTATTATTAAGATTGTTTATTACTGAATACCAGTTGATTGAAATTATATAAAAGCTTCCACAAAACCATTCAATGTAATTCTCCTCATGTTTTTCATAATATTTCCAATTAACAGTAACATACATTAGAATTATTTATAAAATATTTTCAATAAAATACAACTTCATTTGCCTTTTCAGTCAGAAATATGGTTTCTTCAAAAACCATGTATTAATAAAATTTTAAAATGTTCATTTAACCTTATAAAAATGACTAGATGATGTAGTTTTTACACATTTTTAATCTTCATAATATGATTTCAATGAAATTTTTATGTATTTTTCAAAATTATTCTTTTTTTATATTTCACTTAAAAATTGAATGGAAAACATTATTTTAATGTGTACGACATGAAGAAAATTTCAACTTGTAATGGACAGTCAAAAATTTTCATGATTATTTCTTATGATTCAATGTTTATTTTAATAGAAAATAATTGTCAACAGTATTTCTGAAATTTCATTTTTAATAAAGTTATTTTCAATTAAAGGAATTTTAAAATTTTATTTCAAAATGAAAATGATATTTTCCACAAAATTTTTTTTAAAGATATTTCAATGGAATTTATATTAATAAATGGAAAAACAAAATTTTATAATTACTCCAATGGGTATATTCTAATACAATCATTATTCTTCATCATGATGTTTTATACTTATTTTGACTAAGGATAGTGTTGAAATTTGTATCATGGACTCATTTGTTTGTCATTAAATTCCCCATTAAATATTAACTATCTAGTAATAAATGGAACATAAATTTCACCTAATTATCCATATCATTTATCATGGACATGGTTTTTTCCTAAACCACATACCTTTTTTACATACTATATTTTCTTTGAACGTTATTTCATTTACTGAGGAAATAATGATAAATTAATATCTTTTACTCAATATGGATATTTGATAAGGAACATTTCTTATAAATTAAATCAATTATTTGATATACGTGGAATGGTTATGATAGGTATGACATGGGTCATGGGGAAAATTATGAAATAAACTTAATGAATTGGTAGTATTATGGGAGAAAATTAGTTGAAAAAAACCATACATTTTTATAACCATGAAGTTTAAACTATCATGTGAAAGGTATTGATAGTAGTGTGTTTTAAACAATATTGTTTTTAATATTAATGGTTCATGTACATGAGATTTTTATTTCCAATAATTAATAATTTCATTCATTCATTATTTCATTTATTTTAATTCATTATATCTTCCCATGTAATTATTTCTATATGCATTTCTTTATTAGATATTGGCTAAATGGCATGTTTTTTTCAGTTATTTAACTTTATATACTGATTAGACCTTATATATTGATGAATTAATGTTTTTTAAATTGATTTTTTTGTTTAGTTATAAACCATTAAAAATTGATTGTGCTTATTTTTAATTAGATATTTTGTTATAATTATCCCTTATTGAGCATTTCAGCTCACCCTTAATCTGTTTCCATTCCCCAGGATTCCATGAGATTTACTATAAATCATATTCATCGATATTATAGATTGAATAATGATATTCTTGATTTATTTTTTAATTTTGGTATTCAAATTTATTGTAAGAATGATATATAAATTTATATTACCAAGACTTCAAAACAAGTTATTCATTGGATAAGTGAATCTTTGTGTTTTATTCCAATGTAATGGTAGCATGAACAAAATTTGGGCACCTAGGTTTTGTGTTGATATAGTTGGAGTCATATAATTTTTAGTAGTATCTTGGTAAAATAGATTTCCAAATATACATTTTTTGGGAGAATAAACCTAAGATAGAATTAGAGTATAATTATAAAATCATCCTAATCTGTTGGTAAGAGTGTTATATTTTTTGTTTTTACAGGATATAAATTCATGTATAGATACTATAGTAGAATGTGGTTCTATAATAGTTGTACCTATGGGGAATAAATATAATAAGGGTGCATTAGGATTGACCAGATCATCATCAAGTCCATGAAAATTGGCCTTACTGTGCACCTAGTTTGACATATAAGGGGGATATTTTTAGGATAATTCACATTTTAATTACTAAAAATTATAAAGGATTTAAATAGATAATGAAAATGAATTACTAAATTGGAACACAATACAAAGGAATTTCCTATGCTTGAATAATAATGATGATATATTTTTTTATTTAGGTTTATGAATTAAAATTTAAAAGTATTTTACTAATGGTAGTTTGGTAATTAGAATCATGAAACTTATAATTATTATATTAATATTAAGAATCATATATGTATACATAATCATAGGATTTAGGGATACAATTATGGGTTATTTATTATAATATTGGTCATATGTTTATTTATTGTAATATAACTTTTCAGATTCTATGTGAATGGAATTTACCAGGATTAGGATATTTTGGATATATTTATAGATATTTTATGTTTCAATGGAAATGTTATATTAATAATAATGACTATACATTTTATATATGTTTGTTTAAAGGTATTTATAACCCTTAGGTTAAATATGATCTTTAATTACCTTTTAATAGTATTAATATATTATTATTACACATTGTAAAGAAAATTAATATTGAAATATTTAGTAAAAAGGTTATCTTGACATTATTTCATGCATGTACATTATATTTTTGGTAAAATTATTAGAATTATATTAATAATGTTTATAAAAAGAAAAAACCACATGTATGGTGACTACCCATCGCATCCAAAAATATAGTGGGGCCTTAGACCCATTATATAATGATAATAATGGTTTACTAACTACCACTGGCCTACATGATGAACTAGTTCGTAAGCTATTGTTTTTTTCCAAGAAATTTTTCAAATAAATAATTATGATGAACTACTAGTATAATAATTTATTATTATATATTTATTTATTTACCTTATTGGTTTTGGAAAATAGATATATGGAAAAGTAAATAATTGTCTTATTTGTCTTATGATCCATTAAAAGATCATTTTAGTGCTTCGTGTATAAAAAATTATTTTTTGAATATTAATTTCATAAAGTAAACTATGAATTGAAAATATATAAAATAGGAAAATGGAATTTTATTTATGATAGAAAAATATAACAACAAAGTATATTTCATTATATTATTTGGTAGTAAAACAATTACTCATTATTATGAAAATGAACATGAAAAAAATATTATCATACTACCTTTATATCCTATGAATCATATTTTCTTTTAAAACATCATAGATTTATGGATTTGAGGACCTTAATATTTCATTATTAATTCAATTTATTAGGATCAATAAACTCAATAAATATATATAAATATTTACTATTTTCCATTATGTCCATATCCTCTATTTCTACTGATGTTCTCAAACATAGAAACCTAGATATATGTGATTCAATATGTCCTTCATAATTACAATTCTCTATTATTTGGGGGATATTTTAATAAATATTTTACAATGTGTGGTTTTCCAAAATGTTATTTAATAATTTAAAACCCTTTATTACAGAGATCAAGTTTAAATTGAGAAGACATTATTTATAAAAGGTGAGAAGAATATAACACGCCAAAATATATAAAATAATAACATTTTATTATATAGTGTATCTTAATTTTAATACTGAGTTATATTTAATTACATAAGAAACTGATTTTATATTTTGATATTGGAAACATTCAATATCTTATTTTACGCACAATAATAAGTTCCATCAATTTCTTCTCTTCCATGCAATACCTATTCTTACCGAACTAAAATAAAATATTAATATTAATATTTAATGTGATAGTAACCAACGAGCCTTTATAATGGTGTTAATGAATAGGATTAACTATGTCAGTGATATATATAGTTTCACAATTACTATTAGTTATCGATTTTTTATAAAAAATATTAGAATAATTTGAAAAAATAAATGTTTTATAAAAAAAAATTCTAAAAGAAGGTTTAATCGTGCTTCCCACACATAATATAAAATACTGGAACAACACATTTATAAAATTTATTTGAAAAAATAAACATAATTTTTTTAAATCACAATTCTAAAATTATCATAGGGACAATTTTTTATTATTCTAAGATGTTTCATTTCTTTATAAAAACTAAAAAATACTGAATAAAAATTGTAAATGGAATTTCCGTTTAAATTATTTATATAGTAATTAATATTTTTAATTTATTATAAAATAAAATTAGATCATTTTTATATCAATTAATTTGCTTTAGGTCATCAGAGTCTTTATTTATTGAATTTAGAAATAAAAACATGTTAAACATTCATACATTTTTACTTTAAAAACCTGATTTATAGTCACATATGTAGGATTACTTTTAAATTATATTCTGACACTTATTTGAATCGAATATAGAAAAATCAATTATATACATTGAATAATAATAATTTATATCATATATTAAGTTAAAATAAATTATTTAAAATAATTATTTTTGAAAATTGTTATAGTTAATTTTATTGATTAACATAAAATCAAGTTTAATTAGTGGATAAATGTTTAATTTAATGTTTATATTGACCACTTAACATATCCATAACCCATTGTATTGAAATATTTATACCCTAAAAATATTAATCTAGAATGTATGATGTATTTTGATAATATTCCATGAATGTTTCTTATATTATAATTTATGTATGGAAAAATACATAACATAAACCATCCATCCATATAATATTTATAAATATTTTTGATAGGAAAAAATAATAATATACTAAGTTATAAATATTATTTTGAAGTATACATGATTTTTTGTAATATGATATTTTATTTTCCATTTTTAGAGAATAAATAATTACATTAAATACTTTGGAAAAACAAACACATCAATTATTATTTTAATAATCAACTAAAATATGTTATTATAAAAATATTAAAACTGATGTATCTTTAACAAATTGTTATCTCCACATAATCATGTAGATTATTATATAAAATTATTCTTTTTTTAAGATAATATATTTTAATTCTATCATTTTATCGATATTCTTTAGTTTAAAGTAAATGACTTATGTCAAAATTGACATTTATGTTATTTTATAGTAAATGGTACTTTATTAAATGATTAAATATTACTAAAAATCCCATTATATTATAATTGATATATAAATAATAATGAATATAAAATATGTACCACTCATGGAACAATTTATCATTTATAACATATATACTAACCCCTAAATATTAAAAGTTGTGTTAGAATAGTTGTTTTAAAATTCGTGTTTTTACACAATAGATGCGCTTTTGTTATAATAAATTTTCAAAACAAATAGTTATTTTAATTGATATATTGAATATTATAAATATAATAAGTGGTTAAATATTATATATATATCTGTTTAATTTATTATTAATGGAAAAAAAATCAGGATTGAAAACTAGAAACAATAGTGAAAACCCAAAAAGGTAAAATAAGGAAACATAGATGTTTTGGATCAAAATGTAAAAAATGAATTATTTTTTTGGTTTATTTTATCAACTAAATAAATCATACCCTCTATTATTATTCAATTATAGATCCAAATGAGGTATCGGAAGACTCTAAATAGTGAGTACTTATAAGTATTTAGAATAGTACTACTTCTCAATTAGAAATGTGGAATCACTCTCCCCAATATTCACACATGTAAACCCATTTGGCTTGGCCAAACCATAGAAAAATAAACTCATTTATTTTGTAACCCCTTGAAAAGGCCTTATTGTGGACATAAATCCATAATTTTAAGGATTTAGTGAAAACCTAGAGAGGACATATGAATGAGAGGTAATGTTATTCAACATGCGTATTCATTTTATGTAACATCCCAGGTAAATAATGAATATAATATTTTTATATTTACTAAATTTTTTAAATTAAATATTTATTTTTAATTTAAAGGGTATGCTATGTTCGATGGGGTACCTGATACGCAACAACATGTTTCTTTGAAAACTAGTGTTGCACACAAAGTTGAGTCATACTAAAAAATAATAATATAATATTATTTTAAATAGTTGTTAACTCCTTACCATCATATTGGAAGGAATGGGAAAAACAAACTAGAATATAAATATAAATATTTGTTAAATATTTTTAATTTTCTAATAAATTTTAGTGGTTTAAAATAAGAAATAATCTAATTTTAATCAGAAATACTCTAATATTCACTTAAAGGTATATTTACCACCTTTTCATGGAGAACCCTCTTTGAATCTATTTTTTTCCAATTTTATATTTTATATTTGACAAAATAAAATTATTTTTTATAATATTCAATTAAAATTTTACTTTGGATAAAATTTTGGTATTTTTCTGATAAAGATCATTTTTTTATGAATTGAGAAAAATACAGTATTTTAATTCAAAACATTCTTTTAATATAATTTATTTATATGATTATATTATCTTTATAAACAGAATTAAAGTGTAATTAGATTATACTTTTACCATTTAATCCATTTTTTAGTCATTTTAAGGATTTTCACTTTGAAATTGGACATAAACAAGTGTAAATCATTTGATAGTTATTATTTCTTAACAACATGCTTTTTTGTTTTTACAGTGAGAATTAATTTAAAATTAATTTCATCCATTTTTTTTAATTTGGAAAAATAGGTTACATATTTTTTATTAGGAGATCCAAATTGTGTAAATAGGTAAATTTTATTTTTGGACTTTTTAAATATTTATCGTAGTACATATTTTATTTACCATTGCTAAAGGGTAAATCTAGTAAATAAGGATAAAAAAATAGTATTATTATAATATTAAATTACCCTAAAATATTTCTTAATACCATTGTTTGATACATCTCAGACCATGGGCATCCTTTGGGTTAATTTTTGGACCCCATGGAGCTACATAAGAGTTATAATGACACTTTAAATTTATTAATTTAAAGTAAAGACAAAAATGACTTCAACATATATCATTTAGTAAATAAACTCTTACTTGGGTTTATATAAGTTATCTAAAAGACTATTAATCTTATTTATAAAGATAAAAATATTTCATACATCATTAATTTTTTAATAATTTTTAGACATCAAATAAACAAAATTATTTGTGACACAATTATGATGGAGTGTTTACCTCATTAATAAAATATTTAAATAAATAAGATTATAAATATTAATAATATATACAAAACCATCCGAATTATTATTGAATGATTTTATTTTGAACATTAGTACTCGTATATTTTACATTAATGAGTTTTGGACCTTTAAAAACTAAATATCATTATATAATATAGTAATATTTTATAAACATTCCTAAAGAGCCCCTCCTCCCCCTTATAAAAATCCCTCACTTCTATCCCATTCTTAAAATTTTTAAAGAACCTTTTCTCTTCCAAACTCTACCCAATTAATATCTATACATCCATATACTCCTCCTAGAAGCCTTCCCACAGGCATAAGAAAATTCAATTAAACTCTTTGGTTCAAACCAAAGGGAGATACCCAATTTAAAGGTAACATCTTCCATTAAATTCTTTTGATTTATTTTACTTCTCCAACCCCATAAACACCTTTTATTCATTTTATTTATGAAAAAACAAGTATAATTTATATAATAGGTTTGTGTTATTAGAATTATTCTAATTATAATTACACACACCTCTATCTAATTGTTAAAAAAAC
This sequence comes from Viscum album, assembly GCA_963277665.1. Classification (NCBI taxonomy): domain Eukaryota; kingdom Viridiplantae; phylum Streptophyta; class Magnoliopsida; order Santalales; family Viscaceae; genus Viscum; species Viscum album. Next base: position 1,001,245,971 of record OY728128.1, on the reverse strand, counting down.
ATAATGTTTTTGGTGACAATGAACTACTGCCTCACAAAATGATGATTGCTCAATTATCTTCTACTACCTTTCAGGGTCTCCATTATGATAGTAATATATTTATATGTGATATATATTATATTTATATGTTTTTTATGTTTCTATATTTTCCATTTACATCATACCATTATGGTTTCCATAATGGATAAAAGCGATAATTTCATTTGGGGAAATATGGACTATCGCCCTCTCAGAGTGATATGACTCGTTCATTCCATATTTTTAATGAATAAAGGATGAATATTATTAAATTATATATGATATTATACTGGAATTATAATTTACCTATTTATCATTAATTTTTCATTTTATTAAATATGAAATAGAAATGAAAGTAGTGTTCATGGGTACGTATGGCTTACCGTCTCCATGAACGGTGCATTTAATTTCTTATCTCCAAAAGTTATCTAGTATTATAAATACATATATAAAAGATATATATGATATATATGATATATAAATAATGAATACTATTCTAGAGACAATGTAATTTTTACAACATGGATAATATTTAATTATGAAAAGTTCATTTTTTACTGATGTTTCGAACATTGACAAAATGTCCTATATGAACTCAAATAATTAACTAATAGTTATAGAAAATTAATAAGTGCTATAAAAGGAATAATAAAATTTAAAAATTTTCTTAATCAAGTATAAACTTTCTTATTTTTATTATTTAAGATGAACAAGGAACAAACGAGTCAAATCATACACGAGGTAAGGGTTTTCTCATCTCACTTTCATTTCGATGAGATTTCCATTGTTCACCACTTATTTATTTCATGTGGTGTATTGTGTGCTGAAATTTGAGGTATATTATCATGAATCTATTTATATTCATGTTATTATGTGATTCATTTGTGGTTTATTAACTTTTCTTCATATGACTTGATTGATTACAACGTAGTAAGGGGTTTCTAATCTCACTATTAATTCTGTGAGATTTCCATTGTTCGGAACTTATTTATATAATGTGGTGTATTTTGAACTTCCATTTGATATATATTATCATTATTATCTTTATATTCATGGTATTCTATGATTCATTTGTTGGTTATTATATTTTGGTCATATGACTTGATTGAATATAACGTGGTAAGGGGTTTTCATCTCACTTTTTATTGTCATTAGTTTCATGTTATATTTTCCACTATTTAATTTTGTGTGGTGTATGTAATAACTATGACTATATTAATTCTATAATATTCCTTAATCTATTGGTATTTACACTTTCATTGTATGACCCTTCTATCATGGGGTGTATGTTTCGTAAGTTACAAATCGGTAAGGGAACCATTCACCCTCCTCATTTTAAAAGACTTCTTTTTGTTTTGTCATTTAGTTTACATATTATTAGGATGAGATATGTTATTATATTTCATTATTGCTATAAATAATATGTAAATGTGATGATATACCATTTTTTCTATCTTCCACTCATTTTCTGAATTTTCAAGTGATGACGTCAGGTTGTTGAATTTTTGTATGTGAACATCTTAACCCAATTTCAATTCTTTTGGTTTTTTTATACTTCATGATTATGTTACGATATGAATATGTGTGAATGGAATCTGATTATATTACAAATAATATCCAATTATATTCAGTTTATTGTTATTTTTGACAGATAATTATGTCATTGATTTATCTTTAATCTATAGATATGATCTTTACAAGGCACTTTGTCTCAATTTACAATCCAAAGAGTCTTATTGACTTTTATACACAAATTCAATTTTATATGTTTTATATACTTACCTTTGACATTTTATATCATGAATATACTTATTCTTGTGATATTATAATCTTTGATTAATTTTATTCTTCAATTATTTGTATTCAAGTGTCTTTCATTGGGTTAGGAAATCTTTAACTAAAATATCGTTTTAAATGTTTTAATGATTTATTATTATAAATATTTCTCCTTAGTGCCCATGTTTTCAAATTGGTTTGATGGTTTTATTTATTTGGATATTAAGGTTTTAAAATATTTATTCATTAAAATATTCATATTGGTATGGGAGACATTGATTCAAAAATATCTTTATTAAATGTTTTAAATGGGTTTGAATGTTCTTTGAAAAATAATTGATTATGTAAATATCTTGAATTGAAATATTGTGATTGCAATGAAGAAATGGTATTTTTCCTTTATTCATATATTATGTGTTATGAATATGTTATGGTTATTGGACATTGTTTACATATACGTGTGGTTATGTGATAAACTTTGGGCGGGTGAGCCCGAGATTGCTCTCCAATTCATTTGGTAACGTGATAGAGGTAAACATTATTGTTTCTCATAAGAGATTTATGGAATATAATATGATTGATATTCCAATGTAACTCACTATGTATCTGTGATAGGTACAATTTAAGTATGTTTTGTATGGAACAAGTTACCTTTATTTTTTATGATTTCTTTATGTTATTCATAAATATTATGATTTCATATGGTATGTAATGATATGAAAGAATGGTTTTATTGAATTGTTTTTATTGATGGTATAATGTTTTATTTCCTTATTTTCCAACCATTACTAATATTCTTATGTCCATCCCATGTATTTGAAATGTTTTCCACTAGACTTAAAGATGAATAGGGTAAAGGTTTGGATCAAAGAAAAGTCAAGCTATCTAAAACCTGGAACCAGACAAGTTACTTTTTAAGAGTTTTTTTATGAAAAAAATGGATACTGAGTAGTAGTGTCTAAGTGTAATTTTCATGATGATTTGTAATAGTTATGGCCTAATTATCTGAAAATCTATACCTGAAAATATACTAAATGTTAATAATTCATTCAATTCAAGATTATGTAATTCTTTAAGGATGAGTACTTATAGTTGGTAATAGATATCAGTGTAGAAAACTCTACGGATTATGCATTTTCATTAAACACATGGTTAGTCCCTATGTCTATTATTTTGGTTAAATACTTATTTTATAAATTTTTAAGATCAAGGATTTTCAGTTACAAATTGAATGAGGTGTATCTCAAATGACATTTTTATCTCTTCATGATGACATGCTTGTAATAATTATTGAAATGTTATGTTCAGATGATTGTGAAAAATTTTCTACCATACAACTCACTTTCATGCAGTTGTTTGAGATATCAAACACCTCTACTATACGTCGATATCATCGGGGATCATGGGTCGTATTTAATCAAATCCTATTTTCTCAATATTATAATATTTTAAATAAAGTTAAATATTATCAAAGAATTTTCAAATATTTTACCTTATTACAAGATTTTGAAGCATATTATTATTTTGAAAAAGGTGATGAAGAAGGAGACCCTTGCGCAAACTATTTATATTTGCGTTTAAAATATATTCTCTTAGAATGTACTTATGTTATTTTAAAAGTGACATTGATTTAATGTTTCAACTAAAATTTGGTTTGACTTTTTTATAAAAATCATGTTTTATCAGATTATTTGAAATTTTATTTCATACATGATTATTTTCCGAAAATATTTTATGCGAACACCCTTTTGACCCAAGATGTATGATGTGAATTTGGATGAAGGAAGAAAATTATTTTGAGGGATCTTTAAATATTTGTTGCAATGAATGGACCATCTACATATGTGAACAATATGATGATAAAACCATATGGAAACCATGATCAAGTTATGCTGTTTTTTATATTGGGAATAATTTTATTTTATCATATGGAGGTGAAAAAAATTACAATATATAAGATGTTTATGTATTAATGTGTTGGGATGAAAATGAAAGGTATAAGGAAACCATTGAGGTTAAAACAAGTTAGGTGTATTTTTGAGTTTTATAAATAGGACAACTTGTAAGAATGGTGACAACTAGTCAGGTTTGGAAAGTCCATAGAAATAAATCTCAAAACAGAAGGGAGACAAGGGCGCATCACCTACCACTGTCCTACGTGAATTCTCTAGTTAGTATGAATTATTCTTTTAATATAAATGATTTTATGGATGAAGAATAAGTTGATTTTTAGAACTTATGTTCTATCAAATGGATATCCTTAATATAAAAAAATTGTTTGGTGATTAAGTTATAATGGATATTTTGGAAGATGACCACTCTATTTGGGAACATTATATGCTTAAGAGAAATAGAATACTATGAGATCATATTTGTGGAGTAATGGTTGAAATTTTATTTTGGAATAATATATGTTTTTATTGTGGACATAAAGAGATTTGGGTGATTTATGGAAATGATTAATCTACCACTGAGAATATGTGATTAGGTTAATTACAATTTATTATGACACTTTAAGAGTAGTCGATGTTATTTGTTGATAACTGTTAAGAAATATCATGGATGACTATGTGATCAAATTATTATGGGTTCTAGGGATCAATCATAGTTCGGATTATTTAGAGGAAATTTATGTACAATTTTGTATTGAATGGTATTTCATTAATCTTGAGTATTGGTTATTGAATTTTTTAGAGTAAGGTTATTTTTTTTTTAATAGATTATACTTTTTAGGGATTATCTGATCTTGTACTGACCTTTTGGTTTTTATTGATGTATAAAGTCAAGGGAAATATATATTTCATATTTTGTGGATCATGTGATACTCTAGAAATTGATTCTAGTGATTTTTATGTAACCATGTTAGTTTGAATACTCATTGTTTGGATAAAATATAAGTTTGTGGTAGAAATATAGTAATGGATGAAAGTATACATGAAAAGAAATTATATTTCCATATGTAATTATTCAAGCTATTAAAAAAATTCTACTTTATGAAAAGTAACATAAAATAATAACATTTTCTATTAACTTTTCCTACTGGGGAATCAAAGACTGTTTAACCCATCACATGTTTGGGCTTTTATGGTGGTTAACATTCTCTTAATCATTTTTTCTACCACTCTACATCTAACCTTGATGGTTTGTTTCTCTTACATATCAATGATTTCTTATATATAATCCTAGTATGGGATATCTCAGGTGAACTTTTTATTTCTCTTTCTTTCTTTTAAAGTTATATTTTTATAAACACTTTTTCCTATGTAAGGCTTTCAATGATGTTTCCAAGCCAAATTTTAAAATTGAGAGGATGCAATTCCCAAAAGGGAGGAAGGATGTAACATCCGAGGTAAATAAAGAATATAAAATTTTCATATTTATTAAAATATTGGAATTAAATATTAATTTTACATTTAAGGGTATGCTATGATCAATGGCGTACTAGATACAGAACAACAAGTTTCCTTGAAAACATATGTTGCACACAACTTTGAGACATATTGAAAACTAATAATATAATATTAGTTTGAATATTTGTTAAGGCATAGTAGTTGTATTGGAGGGAATAGAAAAAACATAACAAAATATGAATATATATGTTTGTTAAATGTTTTTACATTTATCTAATAAATGTTAGAGGGTTAAAATTAGAAACAATCTGATTTTAATCCTAAATACTCAAATATTCATTAAAATGTGGATTCATTGCCTTTTGATGTTGAACGCTCGTTAAATCTAGTTTTTTTCATATTGATATGTTAAATTTGAAAAAAATAATTTTTTTCATTAGAATCAGGACATGGAAATTAACTTTGGATAAAATTTTGGTGTTTTTCGGATAATGTTTATTTTGTAATGAATAATGAAAAATACTGTATTTTAATTCAAAAAAGACTTTTAATCTAATTTATTTATATGGGTAGATTTTATTTCAAAAAGGTGTCAAAGTGTAATTAGATTATATTTTTATCATTTAATCCAATTTTGTTCATTATAAGTATTTTCAATTTGAAATTGGACATAAAGAAGTGTCAATTTTTGGATAGTTAATATTTAATAAAAACTCACTTTTTGTCTTCAAAACAAGAAATAATTTAAAATTAAATTATGACACTTTAGTGTATTTAATTTTGAAAAATGGATTTCATATTTTTAATTAGGAGGTTCATGTTGTTTAAATATGTAACTTTTAATTTTATACATTTTATATATTTACGTCAGTAAATATTATATTTACCATGGTTAATCAGTAAATATGGTAAATAGGGGTAAAATAATAATATTATAATAATATTAAATAACTCAAAAATGTGTCTTAATCCTATTGGTAGTTAAATTTCAGACCATGTAAATTTTTTGGGTTTCTTTTGGGACCCCATGGAGCCACTTATGAGTGATAATGACACATTATACTAATTAATTTAAAGTAAAGAAAAAATGACTTAAACATATATCTTTTTGTAAATAAATTATTGCATGGGGTTATATAAGTTAACTCTTAGACTATAAATATTTATTAGAGAGCTAAAAAGTTTTCCTTCATAATATTATTTTTTTATAATTTTTATACTTGAAATAAATACAATTATTTATGACACAATAATGATGCAGTGTTTACCTCATTAATGAATTAATTAAATAAATATTATTAGAAAAATTAAAAAAATATAGAAAACCTATTAAATTATTGTTGGATGATTTTATTTAGAACATAGGTCATATTTTATTCCACATTTATGAGTTTTGGACATTTATATACTAAAAATCATTATATAATAAAATAATATGTTTTAAACACTCTTAAAGAACCCCTCCCTCTTATAAAAATCCATCACTTCTAACCCATTACTCACACTTCTAAAGCCATATTTCTCATCCAAACTATGACAAATTAATCTCCCTACATAACTCTCAACCTCCTTGAAGCCTTACTCTAGGAAAAAGGGAATTCAATTAAACATTTTGGTTCAAAACAATGGGAGATACCCGATTTAAAAGTAACGTCTACTCTTAAGTTGTTCTGTTTTATTTTACTTATCCAACCCCCTAAACTCCTTTTATTAAATTATTTTATAACAATACCAGTATAAAAAATATAATTTGTTTTTTTATTATAAGGATTCGAATTACACTTACAAACACCTCCATCCAAGGGTTAAAATAATATAATTTTACTGTGGACGGAAAACTACTACCTCACAAAACGATGATTGTTCAATTATATCCTACTGCCTCTCATGGTGGCCGTTATGATGGAACTATATTTATATGTGATATATATTATATTTATATTGTTTATATGATTCTGTTTTTTATTTATACCATACCTTTATGGTTTCAATAATGGGTAAACGTGAAAATTTCATTTGAGGAAGTGCTGACTACCGCCCCCTCAAAGTGATATGACTCGTTCATGCCATACATGGAATGTATAAAGGATGGAGATAATTAAATTATATATGATATTATACCAGAATTATTATATAACTTTTTATCATTATTTTGTTGTTGAAATCTCTATTAAATGGTTATTTTAATTATCAAAAATCTTGGTTTTATTTATTTCAATTTAGTCTTATGTTCAAATTGTTCTAAATATGTGTAAATAAAGTCTACATGTGTTTATCTTTGTTAATTTTTGTTTCACGGTTGAACTGGAAGTATTATGGATTGAATAGATACTTTGTGAAAATTCCATGTCTTGAGTCACCATTAGTTATTATCCAATGCACAGATGATGAACAGTCACATCGATGATAAACGGTCGCACCGATGATGAATGGTCACACCAATGATCAACGGTCGCGCCGATGATAAATGGTCGCACCGATGATGAATGGTCGCACCGATGATGAACGGTCGCACCGATGATGAACGATCACACCGATGATGAACAGACGCACCAATGATGAATGGTTCCACCGATGATGAACGGTCGCACCGATGATGAACAGTCGCACCGATGATGAACGATCACACTGATGATGAATGGTGGCACTGATGATGACTGATCACACCAATGACAACTGTCGCACCGATGGATACCTAAAATCTAAAGATCTACCGATCGTGAGTCACTGATACCGATGATTAATGAGCCATTGATGCTTATGCTACCGAAACCGATGCAGATTCAAAATGACTGACTGATCTCATGACTCACTAATAGTCATGAAAACTGTTTGAATTTCTATAGACTCTTATTTAATTCCAATGGTCATATTTGATGTTTTTAATGCAATTATTGATATTTATTTTTAGTTTTTGTCATGTCAGGATACAGTACCTCCTACCTATGAAAAATGAAATCATTCCCATTGCTGGAGCGTGTGGAATAAATGGATGATCGAGATGCAGTAAAAGTGTGTGAAACAAAAAGGCATTGTGAGAGAATTATTCCATGAATATACATACAAAAAGGGATAACACACAAGGAACATGAAGAGGGAACTTTCAAGATCTAAAAAGAACTCTCATGCATGCAATCCAGCACTCCTGAAGAACACATGAAGAACAATGGAAATCTAAAAACACACTCACTTGTGAAGGACATCAAGCAGAACCACGTTACTCTATTTTTCAACAGAAAAACCACAGAAGGACTTCGAAGCATATCTTCTAAATCCAACGAGTCCAGAGTTTCACTGACAATCACTAGAGCTTTCTAAACTATCATATACTCTCTCTAAGTGAAATGTTATTTATTGTTGAGAAGTTTGTGTACTCTGTATATCTTTTATACACACACTATCTCCTGTGCTGAACTGGAGGATACTAAATCCTCATTCAAAACTCCATTCATCATACAGTATCCCACTCAGTATAGTGGTAGAGGTCTAGTGTGACCTGGATACCCTGTGTGATGTTGTCTTTGTTTTCCCACAAAGAACTTTGGTACAGGTCCTAGGACCTGGACAATATTGAACTGTCGTTAACCCAGATATAGGGTGTGGATCAAATTTATATATAAATTTGAGAGGACTAAGTCTCTGCTTGAGACTGAACCTCTTGGTTATATCTCCTCTGTTTTTTAGTATAAGTTAAATTATACTACATGTATCTTTTATTCTGCTACTATTACATTGATATAAAAAACAATTTTTAAGTTACTTTCAATGATAAATTAGAAAGTGTTCATTCTTATTGTGAACCAGTAGGTTAGCATCAAAATCCAATTTAATAATGTGATTAAATTGAATGAGATCTAAGCAATCTTTAAGAAGCCAATTGAACATTTAAAATCTGTACAAATTCAATACAGTTTAACTTTGGTTTTATTTTCGGGGACTTTTAGAGAAATATTTTTACAGAAATTTTAAATTGGAACTCAATTCACCCCCCCTCTTGAGTGTCCTCTCCGACCAACATTTGGTATCAGAGGATTTTTTTTATCAACGTTTTCAACTACTCTGTTTTGAAACTGTGATATTAGTTATATTTTAAAGATAATAAATTTCTGTTAGTTCCAAATTTTGTCTCTTTAAAGGTATTTTAGAAACTCTAGTACTCTTGTTATGTATAATAGATTAGAAGGTGCTGCTACCAATAGGACACCTTTATTTAATGGTACAAATTATGCCCGGTGGGAACTGAAAATGAAAAATCATTTAGAAAGTATGATATTTGATATATGGACTGCTATAGAAACTAAATATAAGATTCCAACAACTGTTCTAACTACTTGGGATGAAGCTACTAATAAAACTTACAATAATAATTGTAAAGCTATGAATGCTCGGTATTGTGCTTTATGAGATGAAGAGTTCAATAGAATGTCATCATGTAAAACTTCCTATGAAATATGGGACACTTTGTGTGTTTCTCATGAAGGAACAAATAATGTTAAAGAAATGAGATTGAATACATGTACTATTAAATATGAAAATTTCAAAATTAAGACTGATGAACCTATCTATGACATGTATCTAAGGTTCAATGAGATTGTCAATACAATGATCTCTATTGGATGAGATGTCACTGCTATGGAACAAATCATGAGGATATTAAGATGTCTACCAGATCGATGGAGAGGCACTTCTGTCTCAATTATAGAATCATGTGACATAAGAAAACTACCAGTCAAGGAGCTTATTGGTAAGCTTATGATGTATGATGAAGAACTCAAGGTGAATAAGGAAGAAGATGATGAACCTAAAAGGAAATATGTAGCTTTTAAAACTACTACTTTAAGGAGCAAGGAAAAAGACAACGTTCAAATACAAACTGAATGTTCAAAAAGTGAACATTCAGAATCTGATAGTGATATAGATATGGATCAAATAGCCATGAGATTCAAGAAGTTCTATAGGAAGAAGAAATTAATTAGATAATAAAACTAAAAAGGAAATTATGACAACAAGGGACATTGGAAAAATGATTGGAAAAAGCCTGACAAGAATGATGAAGTTGTCTGTTATGAATGCAAAAGGAAAGGACACATTAAAGCAGACTATCCAAAATTGAAGGTGGAAAAAAATATGACTACAAAGACAATAAGTACAAGAAAGCCATGAAAGCTATTTGGAGTGCATCAGAAGACAGCATAACTAAATATGAAGTTTCTAATTCTGAAAATAATTGTGCCAACATGTGTTTCATGACAAATACCTTTGAGGTACCTATTTTCCCTATACTAAATTATTATTATTTTGGAACAAATTCTGAATCTGAAAACATGTCTACTGAGGAAATATTTGAATATTGTAACATGATGGAAGAAACATTAATGAACTTAAGGAAAAATATAAGCCCATAAAGAAACATCATGCTCTCACTGGCAACGTTAAATCTACCTTTGATATAGAAAATGGAAAGAATGATCAACTATTAAAGAAAAATAAATAACTAAAAATGTCTAATGAGAAACTTATAATTGACATAAAAAATTCACAAATGGAAAGGATACTCTAACTCAAATGTTAGGAAAGAAAGTGGAACCAATGTATTCTAACGGAATAGGTTATCAACCTGGAAAAAGACAATTTACTAAAACTAAATTTACTCCGAATTCTGGACAAAATTCTGCTTCTTCCAATTTTGGAAATTCATATGCTTCAACTAGTTATCCGTATGGTTATAAATCAAATAAAGATTATATTTCAGACTATATTGGTTCTATAAATTATATGAGACCCATAAGACAAATCTGGGTACCTGAATCTTTGATTGCTAGCCTATTTGTACCCAAGAAGATCTAGGCACCAAAATCATTTCCCATCTAAATCTGTTTTATACGAAACATGTTTGAAGAATTCTCAGAAGATGATATTGTACTTGGATAGTGGATTTTCAAGACAGATTTCTGGATATTATTCATGCTTTAAAATCTTAATAATGGTTCATGGATGCCATGTCACCTTTGATGATAATTCTAAAGGAAAAATCATCGGCCTAGGCCAGATTGGTAACACTGATTCAGTTTTGATTTCTAAAGTTTTAGTTTTTGTTGGACTTTAGTATAACCTATTAAGTATTTCTCAATTATGTGATGATGTCTTCAATGTAAAGTTTGAAAATGATTCCTGTGATGTTTTTAACTCTTAAAATGTTTTATTGTTCTCTTCATTGAGAAATAAAAATGTTTATGTTGTTGATCTGAATTCTTTAGCCAAACAAAATGATACATGACTAAATTATTTTCATAAAGAGTCTTGGATTTGGAATAGAAGATTAGGAAACTACAATATATATTCACTTAGAAAGTTAACTTGAAAAAACATGGTTATAGACCTACTTAAACTTGAATTCCCAAATGAAAAAGTTTAAAATACCTGTCAAAAAGGAATGCAACATAAATTTTCATTTAAAACAAAAGAAAGAAGTTTTAACTTCTCAACCTGTCGAGTTGGTTCACATGGAATTGTTTAGACCTTCTAAATTTTCTAGTATAAATGGTAAGAACTATGTCTATGTATTAGTATATGAATTTTCTATATATACTTGGGTATACTTCTTGGCTCAAAAAAGTTAAGCTTTTTCTTTCTTTATTACATACTCCAAGTCTGTGGAAAACCTTAGCGGACTTAATATTAAAACCCTAAGAAGTTACCATGGCTGTGAGTTTGAAAATCATTAGTTGGATTATTATTGATCAAACAATGGTTATAGTCACAAATTTTATGCTCCAAGGACAACTCAGCAGAATGGTGTAGTAGAAATAAGGAATAGAACCCTTCAAGAAATAGTAAGAACCATGCTTAATGAGTATGACCTGCCTGTTTACTTTTGGGATGAAGCTATGAATACATCTTGTTATATTATTAATAGAGTCTTAATTAGACTTGTTCTCAAGAATACCCCATATGAATTATGGAATAATATAAAACATAAAGTTAGTTACTTCAGAGTCTTTGGCTGAAATGTTTTTATTCTTAATACAAAGGATAAACTCCTTAAGTTTTCTTCTAAGTGTGATGAAGGAATTTTTCTTGGTTATTCTTAAACTAGAAAAGTATATAGAGTCTTTATCAAAAGAACCAAATTTTTTGAAGAATTTGTTCACATAATGTTGGATGAAACTGATCCACAAGAGCCTAAAACCTCTCTTGAAAATCTTGAAGAAGATTTGACTATTCTAGACATTATTGATAAAACTAAAGAACCTGCTGTAAAAATATCCAGTTCTGGAAATATTCCAGAATATGCTTCTGTTGAACCTGAACATATAGATGAAAATGAAATTTCTAGCCCTACCTTCACTAGATCAACTAGGATTCTAAAGAATCATCTTTTAGATGCTTTTGTTGGTAATCGTGATAGAGGGACACAGACTAGATATTCTCTAAGAATCCAAGTCGAACATCAAGCTTTTCATTCATAGATAGAACCTAAAAATGTCAATGATGCTATCAATGAATAATTTCGGGCAATTGCTATGCAAGAAGAGATAAATCAATTTGAAAGAAACAAATTCTGGGAGTTAGTTGACAGACCTAAGGACACATTAACCATAGACACTAAATGGGTTATTAGAAACAAAGTTGATCAATCAGAAAATATAGTTAGAAGAAAATCTAGGCTAGTTGCACAAGGATATAGTCAATAGGAAGGTATATACTATGAGAAAACCATTTCACCTGTAGCTATATTAGAAGATATTAGAATTTTTTGGCCTATACTGCTCATCTGAATTTCATGTCATATTAAATGGATGTTAAAAGTGCTTTTCTAAATGGTTTTATTGTTGCAGATGTTTTTTTTTGAACAACCACCTAGATTTACAAATCCTCATTTCCAAATAGTGTTTTTAAACATTCTAAAGCTTTATATGGTTTAAAACAATCTCCACGAGCTTGGTTGATAGACTTTGTAATTTTATTATTTCAATAAGTTTTACTAAAGGGATTGCTGATCCAACTCTTTTTATTAAAATAATTTCTAAATAAGTTTTTGTCACAACCCCCTCCCACCAAAGATGCCCCTCCCTAGCTAGAAATGGTGGAAGGGATATAATGACCCCCAAGTCATGCATCCAATAGGCCCCGGGGTGGCGACTAGCACCAAGTGTATGATTTTTTACAAATATGGGAGGCATTACCCTTTTTATTTATTTAACATCGGGAAATAGGATGATTCAAACATCAAAAGAAAATGAACAAGTAAATAATCCCAAAACAATCCCACATGAATGTTTAAACAGTTCTGAAGCAAGGTACCAGTACAAGAAAGCTCAAAAGTACACTACCAAAAGATACAAGAGTTCAGAAAACTGCAACAACTCCAACTATCTTGACTTTTAGGGTCCCGAACGGCCCTGGTAGTTCTCCTAGAAACCTGAAAGTAAACGTAGGGTGAGCATACAAGTATACTCAATAGGGAAACCTACAGATCTTGTGTACAAGTGGGGAGGCATACTAATGTCTTGTGAGAAAAATAGAAGAAACAAAAACCTAGAAAGGAATTCTATCCACCCAACCTCAGCAACCACGCTCACCAAAACACATAAAAACGGGTAGTAGTAGTATATAAGAACAAGATTATTGGGTACCCCGCCCCAATCCCCACTAGTTAGCTGCTCTTCCTAAAGGCGAAGGTCCTAATGCTACCACATTGTTCCCACCCACACACACATGGTCTTCAGAACCATGTATCCAACCCACACACACCTAGGCCTCACAACCACATATCCCACCCGCACACACCTGGGCCACATAACCACATATCCCACCTGAACACACCTGGGCCTCATCCTGAAGATTCTTTGGAAAAAGTAAACCTGCCTGAAGAGTCTTGGGATAATACCACCCCAATCAAAACCTACCTAAAGAGTCTTAGGTGTATGTTCGCCTCAAGACATCACAACCTATGGAAGAATGAGCAGGAAGGAGCTAGTATCTAAGTGGAAAACACCGTCTCCCATGAAATGGGATTGTTCAGAACTAAGTACTCAACATGTGTGTGGTGAGAAAAAACACAAAGATAAAGATATAGATATATATATACACCAAAGACATAGTCCAACCTATGGCTCCTAAAAAGAGAAACTAAGCATGTGCCTCAGCATAGCTATGTCGAAGCATGCATACAAAAAAAAACCCCAACCCCATTTAGGTTTTCATGTTTAACCAGAATTAGTTTATTAGATCCGTAACTACTAGGAAATTATCCACAACCCGCTATATCAATCATTCATAAATCATATCCCTTCCATCCACAAATCAAGTTATGAAAACACAAGCAACAAAAACAAGTACCTTCTTATTAACCAACCAGCCCCATTGATTATTATTCTCATTCTATTACCATGACCCACCAATCATTAACTCTCCCACTTTTATTTATTATTCCCAACCCATAGTTTGTTCACATTCAAACCCATCCCTATAGCCCTTTTTCCAACCACCATAACCACAACACACCGAAACCTGTACATTGTCATCCCTTGATACCATTTATCACATCCCCCCTGCCCATCACCTAACATAGCATTCACACAAACACACAACCAAGCAGACCGCAGCCCCGCTACTCACCTGATCCACAACAACCCACAAAACACCTCCTTCACATAAATAAACCATAACTAGCACCCACATGTTTATTATTTCTATTTTGTTCAACCGGGTTGATCAGACAAGGGTTCCAATTATTAATTTAATCATCCAACGTTATGTGATTAACCAATTCCCACATTCCACAAAGTTTGCATCTATAAACGGTCTAGAATGATAGGGCATCACTTAATTGCGCCAGCAAATGCCCCAAACGACCGTGATTTTCAGTAGGCATAAGCCTTTTCAATTCACAACATAACAATAGGATAAATAAAGACAAACATAATAACTTCCCCATCCATGTTCTTTAAGCTAGTTATTATCTTCATTAAACAGGTTCAAAAGTGTTTCACGTAAACAAGAGGGCACCCACCCTGCATGATGAACAAATTAGAGAGACGAAGGTAAAAATCTCTACCTCAACAGGTTCTGTTCACAACGCTCCCCCGGATCAACTTTAGAAGACGTCCATCGATGCCCGTCGTTTCTGGAAAACACCAGAAGAACTTCCTCAGGTGGAAGCGTAGAAGGAAAGGTCGAAGGGAAGACAACAAGTCCAAGCTCAAATGTTCAGCCTCGTCGTTACGATCCCGTGGCCGTTGATAGATCCTAAATCGGAGCATAGATTAAGAATTTATAGATGAAAAGAGCCTTGGAGTCTCTTGGGAGAGCTCTACTCGAAGGAATGGGGAGAAGAGGAGTTATTTGAAAAGTAGGAGAGGCCCCTCCTTTTATAGGCGAGAAAAACAAAATTACATGACGTGTACTTCCTTGTACACAGCGTGTACTCGGCCATTTCACACGGTCACCACGCAGCTTCCAACACGACCTTCAATGCGGCACATGGTCGTTGAATGGTCAACACACGGTTTTAGGGTAATGCGTATGCGGGAAAGAACTACACGCCGTGTTGTATGGGATACATGGAATTTACTTATTTATTTCAAATGGAATGAACACGACTCAACGTGACACATGGTCGTTGACTGGTCAACACATAGTTTGAGGGTAAAGCGTACGTGGGGAGAAACTACACGGCGTGTAGGATGGGCTACATGGTGTGTACTCAATTATTTCACACAGGAAGGTCACAGATTCAACACTGGCTATACCTGGAAAGGTGGTACATGGCGTGTAATCACACTACATGGCGTGTAGTTACAAAATTCTAAAAAGTATGGGAAAAGTCCATTTTACCCTCCAGAACACTTCATGACCTTCTTTTTGACAAAGGAATGGGCCAGAGAGGTCCGGGCCATTACATCACATACCTCGTAAAACATTCTCGTCCCCGAGAATTCAAAAGCCAACAAGATACCTATTACGGCGCTTGATATAATAGGAACCCATCCAACAACCCTAATCATATGTGTTAGGAATTCCTTCTCCTATGTCGAGATATTATCAGCTTTAGGTGGCAGTGACTCACCTTCCTAGGTTTAATCGCATCCTCATTAATGCATCTCGATTAAGAATTGTCTCTTCGCACTTCCATACATTAGGATTTCTCAACATGCACTACGCCCAACATTGTTCAACCAAAACACTGCCCAAACACATGGTTTGGGGAAATTCCATCTCCTATATCGAGATATTATCAGCTTTAGGCGCAACTGGCTCGCCTGCATGGGTTTAATCACATCTTCATTAATGCGTCTCGATTGAGGATTAGGTTTTTCCCTTTCCCCACACATACAGACATGATACACACTTCCAGAGAACAAGGATTCAAAAATTCTCAAAACTAACAAGACAAACATTCCATATATCAAAGGTATAATGTATAACATCAAAACAAAGCTCAGAAGAACAAAGCAAAACACAAGTAAAAAAAAACTCCATGTACTGAGCAAGAATCTGAGCCTCCCACTCTCATGTTCTCATCTTGAGGCTGGCATGCCTCCACAACACATGTACCAAGGTGATTGTTCGTCCACAAAGCACCTTCTCTTTACGATCCTCGATTCTGACTAGTTGTTCCTCGAAGGTCCTGTCATCTCCCATATCTAACCCTCCCCATTCAATAATGTGATAATCTTTGTGTAAGTACTGATGAAGCTGAGAGATGTTGAAGACGTCTTGAACCTTCTCCAACTGAGGTGGCATGGCTAGCTGATATGCCACCTCACCGACTCGCCTCAGCACCTCGAAAGGTCTAATGAACCTAGGGGAGAGCTTAATCCCTTTTCCAAACCTCCGCATCCCCGTCAAGGGGAAACCTTCAAGAACACATGATCTCCCACCTCGAACTCCAAGGGCATCCTCTGATGATCAGAATAAGACTTTTTTTGTCTTGAGCCGCTTTTATCCTCTCACGCACAAGCTGGACTTTCTCTCTGGTGCTCTGTACTACCTCTGGCCCAAGAGCACCTGTCTCACCAACCTATGCCCCGAAAATAGATGAACATCATGGTCTTCTATAAAAAGCCTCAAACGGTGTCATGCCAATAGTATAGTGGAAGCTGTTGTTGTAGGAGAACTCTACTACAGGCAAGTGTCGCACCCATGAACCTCTGAAATCCATAACGCATGCTCGAAACATGTCCTCCAATGTCTGGATAGTCCGCTCTGTCTGCCCATCGGTCTAGGGGTGGAATGTAGTGCTAAGGCGTAGCTGGGTGCCAAAAGCATGATGTAACCCCCTCCAGTCTCATGAGGTAAACCGAGTATCCTGATCTAAGATGATCGTATTAGGAACTCCATGCAAACTCACCACCTCGTCTATGTACCTTTGTGTTAATGTACTCACAGGGCCTTACTCCTTAATTTCTATGAAGTGAGATGATTTCGTCAGTCGATCCACCACAACCCAGATACCATCATAACCACCCTGAGATCTGGGTAGTCCTGTGACAAAGTCCATTGATATGTCATACCATTTCCACTCGGGGACATCTAAAGGATGAAACAAACCACTGGGAACACGGTGTTCAACCTTCACATGCTGACACACTAGGCACTTAGTCACAAACTCTTCCACTGCCCGTTTCACCTCGGGCCACCAAAACTGTTCCCTCAGGCCTCGGTACATTTTTGAAACCCCTGGATGTACCACCAAGGCTGAGCTATGGAACTCACGGAAATCTCCCTCATGCATCTCCTCTGGAACAAACATCCTTCCATGAAAAAAGCATTTCAATGATGGCTGTCCTCTGACCATCCTTTTGGAGCGTTTCCCTGATTGATACGATCCCGCGTTACTTCTGCCTCGGAGACTCCCCACTGAGACTCTTCTAACTACTGAAAAAAGGAGTAATGCACCGTCATCTGAAACAAACAGCCTCTAACACCCTCTACCCTTGCATCCAAGTGTAACGCAACCAAATCTCCCATCGCTCTCCAAGCATCAGTGGATTCCTGAACCACTTAGTATGTGACTTCCGGCTCAGTTCATCAACCAAAATGTTGCCCTTACCTTTAGTGTAAGAGATATCGAAGTCAATGTCTTGGAGAAACTCGACCCATCTCCGTTGCAATAAGTTCAGGTCACGCTGGGAGAAGATATAACGTAAGCTATTGTGATCTGAGAAGACCACAAAGCGCTCCACAAAGAGGTAATGTCGCCACAATTTCATTGTGAACACTAATGCTTCAAGCTCTAGGCCTTGGGTGGTATAGTTACGCTCATGAGGGCACAACTTCCTAGACCCATAATAGATCACACCCTTCTTCTTCATAAGTATGCACACCAAACCAAGGACAGAATCATCACAAAACACCTCATACAACAACCATTCCTTTAGCAACCTGAGTACGGGAGCACTGACCATCTTCTCCTTCAGGTAGTCAAATGTTGTCCGGCACTACTCGCTTTATAGGAAGACCTGGTTCTTCCTATTCACAGCCGTCAATGGAACATAAACTTGAGAGAAGTTTGAAACGAACCACCGGTAATAACCTAACAACCCCAGGAAACTACGAACTTTTTCCACGCTCTTGTGTGCCACCCAAGAAACAACTGCCTCCACCTTCGATGGGTCCACTGACACTCCTTGCTGAGACACTAAGTGCCCAAGGAAGTGTACTTCTTATTTCAAGAACTTACACTTCAAAAATTTCCCATAAAGCTGGTGGTGTCGAAGGACTTCCAAGAATGCCCTGAGATGCTCAACGTGATCCTCTTCTGATCATGAGTAGACTAGGATGTCATCGATAAACACAATGACGAACTGGTCTAGAAACTCTCGTAATACATGGTTGATAAGTCCCATGAAACAGCTGGTGCATTTGTAACTCCAAACGACATCACTACAAACTCGAAGTGCCCATACATGCACCTGAAATCCGTCTTCGAGATGTCACTTTCCATTACCCTCAACTGATGATATCCAGATCGTAAATCAATCATAGAAAACCGACCAGCTCCCCTCAGATGGTAGAAGAGATCATCTATCCTTGGATGGGGGTAACGGTTCTTGACCCTTAAATGATTCAACCTTCGGTATTCTATGCATAGCATGATACCACCATCTTCCTTCTTCACGAACAAAACTGGAGAACCCCATGGTGAAACGATGGGTCAAACAAAACCCTTCTCCATTAGATCGTCAATTTGAATCCGCAACACATGCAACTCTAAAGGTTCCATCCGATAAGGGTCCATCAAAATCAGACATGCAGCTGGCTGTAAGTCAATCCCAAACTCAACGTTACGTCGGGGGGGGGGGGGGGGGGTTGAGTCACAACCTCTTCGGGAAAAACATCATGGAACTCCCCAACAACCTATGAGACATCCATCATCTCTGTATCAGCTAAAACCATTGATAACCCTCCTAATAAGGAAAATATAGGATTCACATGTCGGCTTCCCACCTGATAGCTCCTCTCACCAACAAAAGATACACGCTACCCATCCACATCAGAGAACATGACCATTCTTAAGAAGAAGTTGATAACTTCATTAACAGAAAAAAAACCAATCGATGCTTAGGATGACATCGTATGGCTGTATCTATAGAAAAAGAAGGTCCCCACTAGATCAATGTTGTCCCAACATCAGCCCACATCTATAGAAAACACAAGATACGCTGTTCTGGCCTCCAACTGGTGTACTCAGCACCAAGGGTATAGAAAGTCTATCTACGTCTAGTCCCAAAGCATGGGCTAGAACCTGTGCAACAAAGGAGTTCGATGCTCATGAATCAAACAAAGAAAAACCGAGAGTGCTAAACAAAAAAATTATACCTCAAAAAACCTCTTATACTACTGAAGCCATCAACTCTGCTGCGTGCAACTGTCCACGCCCATCTCCTCTACCTCTCTGATGTCGACCACCTCCCCGACCAGGTCCTGGTCGGGGTCTGTGAGGAGCGCCCTAAGGTCGGCCTCCTCCGGAAAAGTCTTCCCTCAGAGGAGCAGGGTCCTGCTCCTGCTGGAAGGGCCTTGCCGGCAACTGGTGCTATTGAGGTGGGCGCTGAACCTGCTCACCTCCACCGTACTGAGCTCGGGTCGGGCACCGAATCTGAATGTGCCCGAAACACCCACAAGAGAAACACTTTGGTCTTGGGCTCCTGAAAAAGGGTCAAGGACCCAAAGATATGAACTGGAACTGATAGGGCATGCTCCCTACTGGCCAGAATCCGGAAGGTCCTGTCGTAGGAGACCTGTTGCTGATTGCCTTCCCCTTTGACAAACCCGGTTTGATCCCCTCTCGTGGCGCACCTCTCTGTGAGTACATACTCTCTAAAACGTATTCCTTCATCTGTACTTCCATATATGTCAGAAGATTAAAGGGGGTGACAACATACTAGAGCGAAGGACGAAGCACCTCCTCCAAACATCTATCCCGAGACTCCTCATCCGGAAAGAGATCCGGAGAAAAGTGCAGGAGGTCCATGAACTTGATCCCCAACTCTCGTACTGACAAACTCCCATGCTGAAGGGAGAGTAACTCCTGCCGCTTCTACGCCTTGATCATGGAAGAAAGGAATTCCTATCAGAATTCATTCTCAAAGTCAGCCCATGGAACCTCTATCTCTGTCTTCTCTCCGAGGTAGATCATCCGCCACTAACGTGCCACACCTCTCAGCTGACTGACTGATAAGGGAACCTAGTACTCCCTCGGAGCACGGATCAAAGTAAAAGTGATCCCTATCTCTTCAAGCCAAACCTCCGTCACCATATCCGAAGTACTACCACGTAGTTCTTTAGGTTTAGTCGCTGGAAAGAACGGAGACTCTTCTACCAATGGCTATCTTCCTCCTCTCGGTCAATCCTCAACTGATCGACCGCCTCAATCTGCTGGGCCTCAGTAGTCTGAGCCACCCGGGGACGACGTCCAGATTCCATAGCTGTACGGTAAACAAGGATCGCCTAAGCACAAGTAGTAAACAAATTTCTCAAGGTTTCATTTTATCATTATATTCAGTTCCATTCCCAGAACACCCAAATCAAGTAAAACACAATCATGATGATGCATGTACCTTCTCTAGGGTCTCCACCCTGCAATTAATGTATTCTCACTTGGTCATTCGGTAGGATCAGATTCTTTGCATCAGATCATGGGGCCCCCTAAAATCCCGTGTCCTAGCCGGTCTTCCCTGGCCTATGACATGAACCAAGATCACCCAACACTGTTTCCCTACCATCCCATGAAATCCTCACTCTGCCTAACTACATACTCCATCCTATCTCTCAACCTTCCTCTGATACTATTATTTCACGACCCCTCCCACCAAAGATGCCCCTCTTGAGCTGGAAATGGTGGAATGGAGATAATGACCCCCCGAGTCCCGCCTCCAATAGGCCCCAGGGTGGCGACTAGCACCAAGAGTATGATTTTTTACAAATATGGGAGGCATTAACCTTTATATTTATTTAATATCGTGAAATAGGATGAGTCAAACACCAAATGAAAAGGAACATGTAAATAAACCCAAACCAATCCCACATGCTTATTTAAACAGTTCTGAAACAAGGTACAAGTACAAGAAAGCTCAAAAGTACAATACCAAAAGAAACAAGAGTACAAAAAACTGCAACAACTCCAACTATCCTGACTAATAGGGTCCCTCAAGACCTTGGTAGTCTTCATGGAAACCTGAAAGTAAACGTAGGGTGAGCATACAAGTATATTTAGTAGGGAAACCTAAATCTCTCATGCATAAGTGGGGAGACATCCTAATGTCCGATGAGAAAAACAAAAGAAACCAAAACATAACAATATATTCTATCCACCCAACCTCAACAGCCACGCTCACCAAAAAACATAACAATAGGTATTAGTAGTATATAAGTACAAGAGTATTGGATACCCCACACCATTTACCACTAGTTAGCTGCTCTTCCTAACGGCGAACATCCTCACACTACCACACTCTTCCCACCAGTACAACCTGGGCCTCATAACCACATATATCGCCCGCACACACCTGGGCCTCACAATCACAGATCCCACTCGCACACACCTGGGCCCCACAGCCACACATCCCGCAAGCACAGACCTGGGCCTCATCTTGAAGATTCTTGGGAAAAGTAAACCTTCTCGACGAGTCTTGGTCTAATACCACCCCAATCAAAACCAACCTGAAGAGTCTTAGGTGTGAGGTCACCTCAAGCCATCAAAACTTATGGAATAAGGAGCAAGAAGGTGCTAGTAACTAAGGGGAAAACACCCTCTCCCATGAAATGGGAGTGTTCATCACTAAGTGATCAATATTGGTGGGGTGCGACAAAACAAAAAGATAGAGAGATATATATATATATACCAAACACACATCCCAACCTATGGAATCTAACCAGAGAAACTAAGCACGTCCCTCAACACGGCTATGTCGGAGCATGCATACAAAAAACAACCCCAACCCCATTTAGGTTTTCATGTTTCTACAGAATTAGTTTCTTAGTTCCTTAACTACTTGGAAATTATCCACAACCGACCATATCAATCGTTTGTAAAACATATCTCTTCCATCCACAAATCAAGTTAGGAAAACACAATCAACACAAACAAGTCCCTTATTATTAACCAACCATCCCCACTGATTATTATTCTCATTCCACTACCATGCCCCACCATTCATTAACTCTTCCACTTTTATTTATTATTCACAACCCATAGTTCATTCACATTCAAACCCATACCTGCAGCACCGCGGCCATCCACAATACCAGAAACACACCAAAACCCATACATCATCATCCCTTGATACCATTTATCGCAGCCTCACTTCCCATCACCAAACATAGCATTCACACCAACCCACAACCAAGCCAACCCCAGCCCCGCTACTCACTGAATCCACAAAAACACACAAAAGACCTCATTCACATAAATAAACCCTAACCAGCACCCACATGTTGATTATTTCCATTTTGTTCAACCGAGGCGATCACACAAGGGTTCTGGTTATTCATTTAATCAGTCAACTTTACGTGATTAACCAATTACCACATTCCATAAAGTTTCCATCTATAAACAGTCGATAAATATAGGGAATCATTTAATTGTGCAAGAAAAGGTCCCCAACGACCGTGATTTTCAGTAGGCATAAGCCTATTCAATTCACAACATAAAAATAGGATAAATAATGAAAAACATAATAACTTCCCCATCACCATTATTTATGCTAGTTATTATCTTTACTAAATTGGTTCAAAAGTGTTTCACGTAAACAAGAGTTCACCCACCACACATGAT
Organism: Viscum album; assembly: GCA_963277665.1. Classification (NCBI taxonomy): domain Eukaryota; kingdom Viridiplantae; phylum Streptophyta; class Magnoliopsida; order Santalales; family Viscaceae; genus Viscum; species Viscum album. The sequence continues at coordinate 1,001,222,547 of OY728128.1, read as the reverse complement.
TCCCAAATTAGAGAGATGAATGTAAAAATCACTACCTCGATAGGTTCTGTTCACAACGCTCCTCAAGATCAACTTTAGAAGACATCTATCAGCGCCCGTCGTTTTTGGAAAACCTGGAAAAAATTCCATAGGTGGAAGATGGGAAGGAAAGGAAAAAGGGAAGACAATAGATCCAAGCTCAAAATTTACGCCTCTTCGTTACGATCTCGTGGCCGCTATCGGATCGTAAATCGGAGCTCAGTTGAAGAAGTTATAGAAGATAAGATCCTTGGAGTCTCTTGGGAGAGCTCTGCTCAAAGGAATGTGGAGGAGAGGAGTGATTTGAAATAGATGAGAGGCCCCCTACTTTTATAGGCGAGAAAAACAAAATTACACTGCGTGTACAACCTACCACGCGGCGTGTACTCGGCCATTTCACACGGTCACCATGAGGCTTCCAACACGGCCTTCAACGCGACAAACGGTCATTGAAAGGTCAACACACAGTTTGAGGGTAATGCGTATGCGGGAAGGAAATACACGGTGTGTAGTATGGGATACATGGCATGTACTTATTTATTTCACACGGCAAGGACACAGCTTCAACACAACACACGAATGTTGACTTGTCAACACACTGTTTGAGGGTAATGCTTACGTGGGGAGACACAACACGGCGTGTATGATTGGCTACACTGTGTGTACACATTTATTTCACATGGAAAGGTCATGACTTCAACACAGGGTATACCCGGAGAGGTGTTACATGGCGTGTACTCACACTACACGGTTTGTAGTTACAAAATTCTAAAAAGTGTGGGAAAAGTACATTTTACCCTCCATAACACTTCATGACCTTCTTTTTGACAATAGAATGGGCCGGAGAGGTCCGGGCCATTAGAGTTTTGATAGTACAAATCTATGTTGAAGATATTATTTTTGGATCTTCTAAACATTCATTGTGTACTGATTTTTCATAGAGTATGAAAAATGAATTCGAAAAGAGTTTAAAGGGAGAACTCAAATATTTTATTGGATTTCAAGTTTTCCAAAATGAAAATGGTATTATTTTGAATCAAAGTATATATAAAAATGACTTTTTCAAACGTTTTAGTTAGGATAGTATTAAGTAATGTGATACTCCTCTGAGTATAGTCTGTAAATTGGATTCAGATGAAACTAGGAAACCAGTAGATCAAAAAAATTACAGAGGTTTGATTGGAAGCTTACATTTCCTTACTGCTAGTCGAACATATATTATGTTCAGTGTGTGTATGTTTTCAAGATTACAAGCTAATTCAAAAGAATCTCATTTACTTACTGTTAAACAAATATTTAAGTATCTTAAACACACTGTAATCTTCTGTTTGTTTTACCCAAAAGGAAAATACTTTGAGCTAATGATTTATTCTGATGCTAACTTTGCTGGTTGCAAGTTGGATAGTAAGAGAACATCTAGAACATGTCATCTTTTGGGAATGTCCCTAGTATCTTGGTGTCGTATAAAGTAGAATTATGTAGCTTTGTCTACTACTGAACTAGAGTATATAGGTGCTGCTAGTTGTTGTGCACAGATTCTGTGGATGAAACACACTCTTTTGGACTATGGATATGATTTTAAGAATTTTCAATCAACTGTGATAACACTAGTGCAATTAACATTTCAAAGAACCCAGTGTCTCACTCTAGAACCAAACATATTTTGTAAGGAACCACTTTTTGAAAGAACACTATCAAAAAGGAGATATTACTCTTGAGTTTATAGGTACTGAACATCAATTAGCTGACATTTTTACCAACCCCTTAAATTCTGAAAGGATATACTTGATTAAACATGAGTTGTTTATGATAGATCTGTGAAACTGATCAGTCAAACCGATCAGTCAAACCGATCTGTCAAACTGATCTGTCAAACCAATCTGTCAAACCGATCTATCAAACTGATCTATCAAACAAATATCTCAAACTGATCTGTTAAACCTATCTGTCAAACCGATCATTCAAATCGATCTATGATACCGTTCTGTCAAACCGATCTGTGATACTGATCTGTGAAACCGATCTGTCAGACCGATCTGTCAAGTCGATTAGTGCTACCGATTGGGTTGTACTATTTTTAAAATTAGTTTTGTCTATTTAAAAGGATGATGTTTTGCATAATTTATATTTTATTGTTTGTAACCCTAAATGATACAAATAATTACATGCGGCTATTTTATTCTCTAAAGACTGTTGAACTTCTATTTACCACCAAACTCTCTCTTCTCATTTCTGTAACCCGAGCCTTTTGAATCATTCCAAGCCTATCGATTATCTCAAACCTCAAAATGGCTGAGCAAAAGAGGCAGGGAAAGGAATCTGAAAGAAATTAACCTGTAAAGCATGCTTGAGGTGATTCGTGTAGTATGACGCAGAGGTCTATGAATCCGGAGCTAGAAAAACGGGAAGTTATAGCTGAAAAAAATATGTTCAGAATGGATTTTATCTAGCAAGTCTATTCTCTTGAATGTGTTGGAAATGCAAGTTTGGAAGAATTGGTTCTACGATAATGATAGAGTCTTTTACCCAAAGCCGGTGTAGAAGTTTTATTTGAACCTGGATTTAGTATTGGACATAGTAGAGGCTGGACGATTGTCATCTATAGTAAAAAAGAAAAAAGATTACTTTTTCATCAAACCAGTGGGATGAATGTCTAGGAGTACCTCATAATGGAAGATACGAGAACTATTATAGTAATATTCCTCCCAGAACTGATTAATTTTCTTATGAGCTACCCATGAAGTTATTTACTGGGAAGTCTGTATCGTGAAGGATAGCTACTGCGGAGTTGGATGGTGAGAATCGAATCCTGTTTAAATTTATTCAACATAAAATATGTCATAGAAAATGTGACTTTGCTTCAGTAAAGTATCAGGATGTGTTTCTATTATTCCTCATTTTGAATAGTGAAAAGATCAATCTATGTAGATATTTTTCTGAGCATATTTTTGAGATGATAAAACCTTCAAAGAAAGCTACTAATCTGTTTTATTCTAAGATGATTTTTTTCATGCTGAAATTCATGGGTTGTGTGGATGATGGAGATGACTGTATCTCATCAATTAGATTCTGTTTCAAAAAATTTATTTGTAAGAGGACGAAAAACAATTATAACCCATGGAAGAAATCTTGGTTTGCTGATGAATAAAAGTTATATGAGTCCTTCAATCCTACCAATCATCCAATGAGACCAAATAAGATAAGAGATCCTAGTTTAAAACCTGTTGAGGAAGTGGTTTATTCAGATGAAGAAGAGGAAATAGTAGTTCCTAATGAAACTAGTGAATTTAGTATGAATGGAATAGAAGAAGAAGAAGGTGGTGATAATCTGAATTCTAAAGAGCAGGCTGAATCATCTCCTGATGAGAGGAGTGATCCTGATACTGTTAGCCCGAAGAAAAGAAGGATGGAAATTTGTTCAGCAAGCCCTCAACTTAAATTACCAGAGATTGAACCACATTTACATGATGAAGAAGATGTTGAGACAGAAGAATAAACCTCTGAGGAGTATGAATCTGGATGTATAGACTGTTCATGTGATAAAACAGTTAATGATGATAATGATAATGATGATGAAGGAAATTATGGTGATGAGGGTGATGCTGATGGTGATGGTGGTAGTGGTGGAATTGATAGTGATGGTGTTGATGCTGGTTATGTCGATGCTAGACCTATAGAAGGTTAGAATGTGATCCAAGATGATCCTCAAGTCCAACCAATTGAGCAAGAAAATATCTGTGAGGCTGAGAGGATAGAATAGTTGGAGAGTAATGAGGATGATGAAGTCCTTCCTAAAAATTATGGAAGACCTCAGTTTGTGAAACCTATGTATCCTTCATGAAAAGCTGCATGGGAAGAACATCCATGTCTTACTATTCTGGGATTAGATTACCCAGTGGAAGACGAAGGTGTATAAGTGGATCTTATAGGCGTAAATGTTTCTGTTAAGGCACAATTAGTTGCAGTGTTTTTGCAAAGAGCAGATGTCCGACCTGATCCTTCAGTGTTTCAAGAAAGCCCTGATCCTGCAGTTTCTAAATATGAATTTGATAGATTTATGTTTTAATTGATTCATGCTATAGGGTAGACTGAGAAATATGAACTATCTCATGTTCCTGCTACTGCTTCTATGACTATATCTGAAGCTGCTATTGATTATTTGGCTCAAAGAGTGGTAAGACTTATCAAACCAGACCTGTGCAATTATATTGAGTCGATTGGAAGACACAGTACCTCTTTGAATCAAAAACACACAGATTTAGGCAAAAATATAGTTTCCCTGTCTGGAGAGTTCAGAACAACCATCTCTGGTATGATGGACGTATTAAGAAATATGATAGAACATTTGAAGAAGGCAGATTTTAAGATGTTGAAAGCTGAGATCATGTATGTTGTTGATTAGGATAGTTCTTCAAAAGTAACCAAGATTACTGTTCATGAGCTTAATACTTTAAAATATGTTGTTAAAGAAGAGAAGGCAGATCATGGAATGATTTTGGATTTAGATTCTTTGAAAAAGATGAAAGAGATAGTGATCATATTCATAAGATGGTGCAGTTGTATTCAACCGATGATACAATGGCTCAAAAAGATAGTAAGGAGAATGTGGATAATTATTTCTCTAATATCTACACCAAGCATGAGTTGAATCATCATTTTAATGTGCTGGCTGACAATTTGAGACTCTCTCCAGTTACTCAATCTTGTAAGGCTCAAGTTCAGCAGTTGAAGGATATTACTCTTACATTAGAAACTTTCATGCAGAGTAAGGATGATTTTGAAAAGGCTGTGAAGTACGGTGGAGAAGTAATTAAGGACATCATCAGTTTTCTCAAAACCTACCTCCATGTGCAAGCTAAGGACATTGTTTTTACTACTTATGATTCTCTTCAATCATATGAGGTTTCTCACGTTCAGCTATCTATTTCTCAAGCTCTCTCTAGTATTCGGCCAGTCTTTCAATAGCCTCCTTCCGAATGACATTCTCTGCAACAGGTGACATTGGAACCCTCAATTCATACATCTCGGTAAGTCTTGTCTCATTTCTCTATCCATCCAGTTCATCCTTCCACCCAACCACCTTCTGGACCATCCATTCCTCGCACTGCTAAAGGAAAAGCTCCCTTGCACCCCGAGAAATAGCTGTATCTGTCAATTTTTTATAGGGTGTCTATTTCCTGTACTTTTCACTTATGTGTGTGATTTTTGACCTCATTTTTGATATGGAATATTATTTCTTATCTTCCTTCTCTATTATTTTTGATAATACCAAAGGGGGAGAGAAATCAGGGAGATCATGCATATGAGAAATCAGGGAGATCATGCATATGAATGGGTGAAATGAATGTACATATGATCCCATGCTGTCTATTTACCACATGCATGAATACACATGGGGAGAAATGATGCCTTTGTATCTCTATGGTATTAATAATGAGAATGAATTGTATTATATGACTTTTTTATATGGGGTGAATGACTCAGTTATATATGTTCTATTTTCTATTCTAACCCTGTTTTATCTTTTGTCATATATTATTTTTTATAGGGGGAGTATACTGAATGACATACTATATTTTATCTTCTTTTATGCCATTGATTTGTGATTATCAAAAAGGGGGAGATTGTTGAACTCTTTATGAAATGGTTATTTTAATAATCACAAATCTTGGTTTTATTTACTTCAATTTAGTCTTTTGTTCAAATTGTTCTAAATATTTGTAAATCATGTCTACATGTGTTTATCTAGGTTAATATTTGTTTTATGGTTGACCTGGAAGTATTCTGGATTGAACCGGCACTTTGTGAAAATTCCATGCCTTGAGTCACCGTTAGTTATTTTCCAAGGCACCGATGATGAACGGGAGCACCGATGATAAACGGTCGCAGCGATGATGAACGGTGGCACCGATGATAAACGGTCGCACTGATGATATATGGTCGCGACGATGATGAATGGTCGCACCAATGATTAACAGTCGAACCGATGATGAACATTCGTACTGATGATGAACAGACACACCGATGATGAACCATCGCACAGATGATGAACGGTCACACCGATGATGAGTGGTCAAACAAATGATGAAATGTCGCACTGATGATGAACGGTCTCACTGATGATGACTGATCACACCAATGACAACGGTCACACTGATGGATACCGAAACTGATGATTAATGGGCCACCAATGCTGATGCTACCGAAACCGATGCAAATTCAAAAGGACTCACCGATCTCATGACTCACCGATAGTCATGAAAACTATTTGAATTTATAGAAAGTATTATTTAATTTCAACGATCATATATTATGTTTTTAATGAAATTAGTGATATTTAATGTTAGTTGTTGGCAGGTTAGGAGACTGTATCTCATACCTATGAAAAAGGTAATCATTCCCATTGTAGGAGCATGTGGGATAAAAGTAAGAACAAGCTGCAGTAAAAGTGTAAGAAACAAAAAGGAATTGATGGAGAATTATTCCATGAATATAAATACAAAAAGGTAGAACACACGAGAAACTTGAAGAGGGAATTTGCACGATCTTAAAAGAACTCTCATGCATGCAATCCAGCACACCTGAAGAACACACGAAGAACACTAGAAATCATAAAACACACTCACTTGTGACGAAATTCAAGAAAAACCACGACACTCTTTTTTTCAATAGAAAAATCATAGAAGGACTCAGAAGCATCTCTGCTAAATCCAACGAGTCCAGAACTGCACTTCCAATCACTAGAGCATTCTAAACATTCATATACTCTCTCTAAGTGAATTTTCATTTACTGTTGAGAAGTGTGTGTACTCTGTATATCTTTTACACACACATTGTCTCCTGTTCTGAACTGGAGGATACTAAATCCTCATTCCAAAATCCATACATCATACAGTATCCCACTGAGGATAGTGGTAGAGATCAAGTGTGACCTGGACATCCTGTGTATTGTTTTCTTTGTTTTACCACGAAGAACTGTGGTTGAGGTCTTAGGACCTCGGAAATATTGAATTGTCGTTAACACCGATCCAGGGTGTGGATCAAATTTATATATAAATTTTAGAGGACTAATTCTCTGCTTGAGACAGAACCTCTTGGTTATATCTGCTGTGTTTTTAGTATAATTTAAAGTATACTACAAGTATCTTTTATTCCGATGCTATTACTTTGAAATACAAAACTATTTTAATGTTACTTTGATAGTTAAATTAGAAAGTGTTTACTCTTGTTCTGAACCAGTAGGTTAGCTTCAAAATCCAATTTAATAATGTGATTAAATTTACTGAGATCTAATCAATCTTTAAGAATCCAATTGAACAATTGAAATCTGTATAAATTCACTACAGTTTATCTTTGGTTTTATTTTGGGGGAGTTTTAGAGAAATCATTTTAATAAAAAAATTTAATTGAAACTCAATTCACCCCCCTCTTGAGTGTCGACTCTGACCAACAATTTTTATTCAATTAAATATTAAATAGAAATGAATGTAGCGTTCATGTGTATGTATGGCCTACAATCTCCATGAACGGTGCACTTTATTTATTTTCCCCAAATGATATATACTATTATAAACACATATATACTGGATATATATGATATATATAATATCTAAATCATTAATATTATTCTGGAGATAATTTAATTTCTATGACATGGACAATTTTTAATTATAACAAGTTCATTTTTGACTAAAGTTTCGAACACTGACAAAATGTCCAATATGAATTCAGATAATAAAATAATTGTTATAGCAAAGTAACAAGTACTATAAAAGGAATAAAGAACCTAGAAAGGCTCTTAATAAATTTAAAATTAACTTATATCTATTATTCATGAAGAAAAAGGAACGAATGAGTCAAGTCAGACACGAGTTAATGGTTTTCTCATCTCTCTTTCATTTCTTTGAGATTTCTATTGTTCACCACTTATTTATTGCATGTGGTGCATTTTGTACTACCATTTTATGTATATTATAATTATTCTATTTATATTCATGGTATTCTATGATTTATTTAGTTTTTATTAACTTTTTTTCTATATGACTCGATTGATTACAATTTGGTATGGGGTTTCTTATATCACATTTAATTCTGTGGGATTTACATTGTTCGGAACGCATTTACTACATGTGGTTTTTTGTGCACTGACATTTGCTTTATATTATAATTATAATCTTTATATTCATGGTATTATGTGATTTATTTGGTAGTTATTATCTTTTGGTCGTACGACTCGATTGATTACAACATAGTAAGGGATTTTCATCTCACTTTTCATTCACGTGAGATTCTTGCTATATTTTCCACTGTTTTCTTTTGTGTAGTGTATGTACTTCCCATTTATCACCCCAAGATTTCATAGTATGTTATTTTCTTTAATGTAATTCAATATCTTATGTTATACCTAACACCGAGTTTGAGTGCACCATGTCTTACCAAACTAGTCATTCAAAAAGCAGTTGTGAATAGTATTAACTAAATTTTGAATATTATATACCTCATAAAATTTAAGAATCTATATTCTGTATTTTTTATACATAATATAAGAACAAATTATTTTTTTATGATAAAAGATGTTTTTCAAAACATGAAATTTTACCACCCTTTAATGGAAAACCATTTTAAAAACCAATATGTGGCACTTTTATATATTTAATTTAATGAAATTAAATCCTTCATTAGAATCAGGACAAAAAAATTTATTTTTACTAAATAGTTTGTCGTTTTCTAATAACTATAATATTTTGACGAATACTGAAAAATAATAAAATTTTATTGAAAACAGCATTTTTAATAAAAATAATTTATAGTGTAAAATTATGAATTTGAATGGTCTGGTAGTATAATTAGACTATATTTTTATCATCAAATATAATTTATGTCATCGTATGTAATTTCATATTTAAACTGGACATAAACAAGTGGCAATATTTTGATAGTAATTATTTCTTAAAAACACCCTTTTTGTTTTGACAATAGTAATTAAATTAAATTCTTACCACTTCTGTGTTTTAAATTTGGATAAAAAGATTCCATATTTGGAATCAGGATGTCCGAATTTTTCTTAAATAGGTAACTTTTATTTTTAAACATTATGAATAAATACTTTGCTAAAAATTTTATTTACTATGTTTAAAAGGTAAATCTGGTAAATAAGGGTAAAAATAATATTATAATAACATTAAATTACCTAGAAATGTATCCTAATAGTATTGATGGATATATGTCCGACCATGGGCATCTTTGGGTCTATTTTGGGACCCCATGGAGCCACATGAGAGTGAAAATAACACTTTATATAAATTAATTAAAAGTAAAGACAAAACTGACATAAACATATATCTTTTTGTAAAACAATTTTTACCTATGGTTATATAATTTATATTTATGACTATAAATATTAATTAAAAAGATAAAATGATATTCTAACATAATGGTATTTTTTTATAATTTTTAGACATTAAATAATTAAATATATTTATGACATAATGATGATGCAATAATATAATTCTTAATGAAATATTAAAATAGTTTATATTATTAATATTAAAATAAATAGTATTTAAATGGTTTGATTCCATAGAAAAATTTTATAGGTTAAAATATCATGTTATAATATATTAGATAATTTTTTTTCTAAGTGATAGTGTTTTTTTTGACATTCACAAAAACAAAATACCAAATACGGTCAAAATTGACATAAATTAGTTTTTAAAACAAATATTATATTATTTTTGGATATAATATTACTAAAAATAAAAGGCTAGGCCAAAGGGATTAAATAATATTATATATTTAATTTATTAACAACTTGAATTTATCTTGGAAGTTTAGAGTATGTCCATTAACCATATAGTGTAAGAATACAAGAAGACACGGTAAAAGTTAAACTATTTAACTAAGAGTTAAATCTAAAAGATAAGGATAAAATGGTAACCTAAACTTGTCTAAAACCTATTTTTTGAGATCCTTTCGACCCATAACTACCTTATATTATAAATAAATCATTTTGGAGCCATTAGAAACCTAAAATGATTTTATTATAATATAATATTTCAAGCTTTTCGTAAAGTGACCCTCACCTCTGTTATAAAATTATACTTCCCCTTATCTTAATTTCACACATCAATGTACATTTTTCCCTCCCAAAACCTGCCCAAATATCTTTCCAAATTCCTTAAATTCAACCTAGAGTCCTTACTTTGACTATAAATCCAACCTACGGACCCCTTTTGATCAACTCTAAAAGAAACACCCAAAGAAGAGATAATAATTTTACCACCCTCTTTCAAGTTATTTTCTTCCTCCACTTCTTGTATATTTTTTTCCATACCAAAATAATAAAGCCATAAACTTCTACATATTGTTATGTTATTATAAATATGTTACAAACATATTTTTTATTTTATCCATTCTATAAATGACAATGTCACGATACGTGCGTACGTACAGATTACTATCTCCATGTCATGGTGTAGTTTGTTATTCATACACGTCATTATTTGGATGTGTATAATAATGATTACAACTGATGTTAATAATAAATATAACATTTTAATGATTATTTATATATAATATTCCAACCAATTACATAATATATCACTATCAATATAATGATATTGTCGCTCGTGCGTATGTACGGATTACCGTCTCCACGAACACGATGAGATTCATTTCACATCATAATATTTCAAGAATAATCTTAATTTTATGATAAAAAGTAATGATTAAGAACTTAATATTATTATTTATATGAAAAAAATACATCCTTTACATAAAAAAACTAACTTACATAACCAAACATATAATGGAAAATGAATCAGTTAACAACAAATACAATTATACTATAGAAATATCATTAGGAATTAAATATTAGAAGTCTATATAAAATATCATATTTGTGTATTTTGTTATTTTAAAATTTAATAACAATTATTTCACCATTATACAAGATTTTAACATACAATATACCAAGAAAATGTACAAGTTAATGGGTTTCTTATCTCAGTTTTATTTTTGTGGGATTTCTTTTGTTCGCCTAATAATTTTTGCATGTAGTGTATCATGTACAGACATTTGATATATATTATCATGATTCTATTTATATTCATGGTATTATAAGATTAATTTTTTTGGTTTTTAACTTTTGGACATAACAATCGATTAATTACAACATGGTAAGGGGTTTTCATCTCACTTTTGTTCTTGTGAGATTCATGCTATATTTTCAACTATTACCTTTTTTGTGGTTTATATACTTCCCATGATTGTATATCTTGTGTAATATAATTTAATTTATGGGTATTAACATCATCATTGGATGACTCTTCTTTCATGGGGTGTACGTTACATAAGTTACCAAATCGATCAGGGAATTTCGAATTTCAATTTCCACTCATTCAGTTTTATGCAAACATATTGATTACTTTACTCCAAGATTATGTTTGAAATCACTATTTATTTACGTATGTAGTAATTTACACTCCCCTTTATTTGGATATACTTTTGATACACATAATCACCCCATTGATAAATTCTCAAGTCATTGTTATGAACTTGATAAGAGTAATTTTTACTCAATATCTATTCGTTGAGTTAAACATCCAAGTCATCAGTGTTGTAATTATATTTTTCACCCCTAATTATTTCATTGATTTATCTTTATCTTAAGGATACATTCTTTATAGTGGAATTCATCACAACTTATATTCTATAGATAATTTTTTGTTGTTATGCGCGAATTCCTTTATATTTGGTGTATATATTGTAATTTGACATAATATATCATGAATACCTTTATTCACATGAAATTATAATGTTTTTATTACCTCAATTATTTATATTCAAGTGTCTCTATTTTGGTTAGGAACTATAAATAAAATATCATTTTAAATGTCTTACAAATTTATTCATCTAAATCATTCTAATTAACATCCATGTTTTAAAAATAGTTTTATGGTTTTATTTATATGGACATTATTGTTTTAAAATTCAAATTCCGTTTAACGGTTTCAATGTTTTATGGGACACTTTGATTCAAAAATTTATTTTTAATAGATTCTTGATAAATAGTGAGACTTTTAAATGATTTCATGAAAAATTTATATATCTCTAAAATGGATTTAATGATTATTTTCATGTATGTGAACATCATTTAAAAGGTATTATTGTTGATTGAGGTTGATTTTTTATGATACAAATATTTCATACTGTATTGAATGCTTTGGGATATGTTTGACTGTGGATGTTTTATTTTTATATCATTCAAGGTGTATGGATAAAGTATTGACATTTAGTATGATAGTTTTAATATGAATGTTTATGTTATATTTAAACCATTTTATGTGGGGAATGAATTTGACTTAGTAAGTGATAAGTAGAGCCATCTATAGCTCCTTGATGCATCATTAAGACTCATGAGACAAACTTGTGTCTTTCCACAAGGCATTGAAAAAATATTACTTGTAGTCTTGGCACAAGGCCTTGTCTCTGTGGTTATGTAGTATGGAATTATTCATTCCATCATTTTGAAATTGGCTATTGATATTACATGTGATTATTCAACTAGTATAATATCCATGAGAATAAGTAAATGGAATTATATGATTAATCTTTTCCATATTATCCAAAATTTTATGTTTAAAAGGCTTGTTCTCTAGTCTTATACATTTCCTTAAATGTTTCTTCTTATTTATGATAGTTTATATTATATTGTTTTCATTACTGAGCAAATGAGCTCACCTTTTTATTATGTTTTATTTTTCCCAAGATGCAATGAAGTATATTATGATTAACCTACAGAAAAAGGATAAGGTATATAAGAATGTTCAAAGGGGACATGAAGTTGTTTTTTTATTTCATGGTGAAATGTAATACTTATGTATGTAACTAGTACTTCCAAGTATAATAAAATGATCTGTCTTTTGGGACATGATTCCTTATATCATGCCAATGTTATGTAATAATGCACCTATTATGAGTAACTGAGTTAATGGACTACATCCCATTATTGTATTCTTTATTTAATATACTTTAATTTATGGGTATTTGAATCATCATTGAATGATCCTTCTATCATGGGGTGTATGATTTTTAAGTTACAAAATCAGTAATGGAACCTTTCACCCTTCTCTTTTTAAAAGTCTTTTTTTAAGTCTATCAGTTTACATCATCTTATGTTGGGATATGTTCTTAAATATCCTTATTTATGTAAATTTTATGTAAAAGTGACGATATACCCTTTTATCTCTAATCAACTCATTTTTTAAATTATAATGTGACGTCGTTAGGCTGTCGAATTTCGGTATTTGACCATCTTAACCCAATTTCAATTCTTTGGGTTAAGCTTATACTTCATGATTATCTCATGATATGAATAATGTGAATGACCTATAATTGTATTACACTTGATATCCACTAATATTGCGAATATTCTTTTTGTGGAATATAATTATGTCATTGATTTATCCTTAATTTATGGATATGATCTTTGCAAGTGAATTTGTCTCAATTTACATTCAATTGAGACATATTTGTTATTATACACCAATTCAATTTTATATGGTAGATATATACTCACCTTTGACATATTATATCATGAATATACTTATTCTCATGATATTATAATTTTTGATTAATGGGATTTTTTTATTATTTTTATTCAAGTGTCTCTCATTTGGTTAGTAACTAATTAACTAAAATATCATATTAAAGGTTCTAATGATTTAGTTTTCTAAATATTTCTCATTATTTTCCATGTTTTTAAAATGGTTTAAGAATTTATTTATATGGACATTAATGATTTAAAATTTTAATTCCTTAAAAGCTTCAAAGTGGTATGGGACAATTTGATACAAAATTCTATTTATCAAATGTTTTAAATGGTTTTGAAAATTATTTGATAAAGCATTTCTTATGTTAATATATTAAAATGATATATTATGATTTCAATGTGGAAATTTTTTCTTTCCCTTATTCTTGTTTTAGGTGTTCGGAATATGTTATTGTTTTTGTACATTGTTTAGGTATACGGGTGGTTCGATGATAAACATATGGTGGTTAAGCCTGAGATATCTCTTCAATGCATTGGGTAACATGACAGAGGTAAATATTAATGCCTCTCCTAAGAGATTTTACGAATATACTATGATGGGTATTCCAATGTAACTCCAAATGTAGCATTGATGGCTACAATGTAATTATGTTTTTTATGCCACAATTTACCTTTATGATTTATGATTTCTATGTGTTATTCATAAATGTAATGATTTTAGAAGCTATGTAATGATGAAAAAGTAAGGTTTCATTGAATTGTATTTATTAATGGGATAATGTTTTATTTCCTTATTTTATAACCCTTAGTGATATTTTTATGCTAATCCCACGTTTTTGAAATGTTTTGAAAATGACATAAATATGAATAGTGCAAAGGATGGGATCATGGAAAAGTCGTACTATCTAAAACATGGTGGAAGATATGTTACATTTTAAGATTGTTATTTTATGAAAAAATTGGATACTCATTAGTAGTGTATATGTGTAATTTTCAAGTTGATATGTAATAGTTATGGACTGATTCTCTAAAGCACTAAACCTGAAAATATCATCAATGTGAATTATTCATTTAATTCAATATTATGTAATGTTTTTGGTCGGGTCCTAATATTTTATTTCCACCTCCACCACATTAAATTTCTTTTTTACCAAGATTATATAATAACAATTGTGTCTTACACCTAATTAATATTTGTTATGTTATGGGTATGAACTAAATAAAATTTTTCCATAAAATTGGTTAATAAATCATTGTTTGTGTGCATAATGGTCTACCACCACAGAAAATGATATCGTTTCTTTTTTCAATTACCACCTTTCGTGGTTGGGATTAATTATGGATTTAAAATTAATATATTATGTATTTATATATATATTATAACATATTATACATATTTATACATTATATCACAAATTTAATATTACCTTCTATTCCATAAGAGACACGATAACGTCACGTGTGTGTATAATAGACTACCGCCTCATGAAGCAATGTTATTCTTTATTCACTAACACTTCCATTTGAAGGTGATAAAGATAAAATTAAAGATAATTTGTGATTTAAATGAAATATTATTGATATTTATGACATATTTATCATTATATATATATATATATCATTTTCCTTCATTCCTCATCACTTATGTAATGGTGATAAAATCATTCATGTATGTGTGGACTACCACCTTCATGAAGCTATGTGACTATATATTCATCACCAACCCAAATAGATGGTATATGAGTGTAATTAAATAATTAATATGATTATTATTTAGTTGATATAATTTAGAGATTATATAACTACATAATAATGAAATAACTGAATCATTGATGACAAGACACATAAGAGAAAACAATTTCATTCATACAAAGTACAATGAAAAATGAATGATTATTAGTGAACACAATATAATATTTTATATGAAGATAATATATGTTTTTTAAATATTAATATGGATATTTAATAAGTTACTAAAATTTATTAAAAACATTATACATGATTTTAATGAGATTTTAACCAAATAGAAGTGTAAGGGAAGCGACTTCTTGACATAATTTCCACAAATTCATTTAACGTATTCTTTATTTGTTAAGTCATATTATGATTATGTGTGTATTTATGTTTTTATTATATAATTTTTTTATTTAAAATCATTTTATATTTATTTTTAGTTCATACAAATATTTCAAAATTTATTAATTCTCACTATAAGGTTGTGATCATTTTAGGGGTTTATCTCACAATCCCATTGTAAAAATATAGTTAATTATTGAATATCAGTTGAATGAAATTATGTGACAATTTTTTAGTAACCATTTAATTTTATTATCCCATATTTTTTCAATACATTATAATGTAATAACACAATTTTCTATTATTTGGTACATAAAAAAGATAAAGAACATATTTTTTAAAAATATGACATTATTTCTCTAACAAGTCGAAAATATGTTTTCATCCAAAACCATGGTTTCTAATAATTCATTAATAAAATATAATTTTAAAGAAATATTTATTTAATTTATTTTCACCCACTTTAGGTCTATAATTTGTTTTCAAAGTAATATTTATGTATTTATCAAAATAAAGCCCATTTGGATTTTACTAAAAAGGTGAACAGAAAACATTGTTTTAATATTTACGACATGAACATAATTTCTAACCATCATGAAAACTCTAAAATTTTCAAATTACTTTATGTGTATCAAATATTATTTCCAAGTCATATTATTATAAAAATATTTTCTCAAATTAAAATTTTAAAAAATTTACATTTAAAGAAAAAAAAATTAAATTTTTTTTCTCAAAATTAATAGTGTATATTCCCAATCAATTCTTTTAACTATATTTTTATGGAATTTATATTCATCAATAAAAAATTTTTGTACTCCATCCAATGTGAAATTTTTTATATCATCCTTATTCTTTATCTTGATGATTTATGATTACTTTTTTACCAAGTACATTATTGAAATTCACTCCCTTCGTTCATTTTTTTCTCATCAATAAATTCCCCTTGAAATATTAACATTGTTATAATCACCAGACATATAATTTCCCCTAATTATCCTTATCAAATAAAATTTATATTAATTTTTCCTAAACTATAGAACAATCTTTCATATAGTATTTACTTTGAATGTTAATTGGTATAATAGGGTAATATGGATAAATCTTTGTCTTTTACTCGCTACAGATATTTGATAAGGCACATTAGTTATCAATAAAATTGATTATTGTATATATGAGGATTTCATTTGAAATTTTTGACATCGTTTGTTGAAAATTTATTAAAATCTCTTTAATGCAATTATAATATCATATGAGAAAATATATTGAAAACAAACCCGTCACATTTGTAACCGATCACTTTACATTACCTTCTGAATGGTCTTGACTATTGTATATTTTAATCTGCATTGTGAATTTTTATGATGGTAAAGGTTTCATAAACTTAGGAAACATGATGAAAAAAATTAAGCATTACTTTTTTTCATTAATTTATTTATTACTTTTTGGGAGATTTTCAGTATGATATTATTTCTAGATGCATTTTATTTTCAATTATTCATTAAATGGAATGCATTTTCAGTTATTTAACATGAAATATTTATTATTATATTTATAATCATGAATTATAGTTTTTTAAATGAGATTTTGGGTTTAGTTATTTACATTTATATATATTATTCTTATTTATTCAGTAGAGTTTCTATTTTACCTAACTTCTACTGAGCATTTTAACTCAAATATATTTTATTTTCTTTCCAAAGGATTCAATGAAGTTTACTAAGAATAATATATAATGATATTATAAATGGAATAAAGATATTCAAAAAAATATGTGTTAATTTTTTATTCAAATGTTTTTAATGAATCATTTATGTGTCTAGTTTACCAACTCTACTAAATTATTTAGTCTTTGGGGAAGTGATTCCCAATATCTTATGTAAATGTAATGGTATTAGGAACTATCAATGCAATTATGGGATCGGGTCAATACACTATGAGAATTTATAATGATTCTAGACTGGGTTTTATTTATTTATTTTTTCACTCAATCTATTTTTCATATGAAATATTGGTGTTTTTATTTCATTTATTTTTTATCAGGCTCATTTCAATCATGTTTTAGAAGATAAATCAATTTGGTGGATGATGATTTAATGTAATGTGCCTATTACAGATTACAATGTTGGATGTTTATGGATATTTTAGTATTCAAATGTAATTATGAAATAATTTTTTCCTTGATTACAATTATGAATTAATTTAAATGAAGTGACACTTAAAAAAATTATATTTAACTGAAATGAATAATTATAGATCATAATATCACATCTGGATTGATATATACTACATAGTTGTAATTGAACCATTCAAAAAAATAGGGGTACATCATGTTTTTTTTTCTAAAATAGATTAACTATTAGATATTAATAGTCTTTGTTTTATTTGTTTTGTCACATGCATTTCATTATGACAATGTGTTAGATGATATTATAGACAACATGGGTATATCATTTTTTAGGTTTGCATTCTTTAATGACGCTTCTAAATGGATATAACAACCCTTATCTTTATTTCACATTTAAAATTGATTTACTATATAAATGTACACATAATAAAACACGGAATATGAATATGTATAGTGTATTTGGGAATTTGGTACATAGAATTACATTTTTAACATAGTATACGACAAAATTAATGAAAATTTTATTAATTGGCTTCTAAAAACCCATGGATTTTAAAACTGAATGTGATAACATAGTGAAATACATAAGAAACGGGCAACATATAAAGCCCAGTAAGGGAATAAAAATGGAATATTGTGATAAATGTTAGAAAATTGGAATATAATTGGGGAATAAAAGATGTGGTTATCATTATCATGAATAATAATGAATTATGTAGCATGATGATCATAACATGGGGAATGTCGTGACAACAAAAAACACTACATCATACACATAATTTAGGGATAACTTACAAGCCATCATGATAGAAAAAGTAAAATAAATGAATCAGGTTCACCACATCTCCCAACATGAAATCTAATGAGACAAAACATTACCCAATTCATTATACCACTATATAATTTTGGGCACACCTGTCACATTCATTTATTTCTCATGCATAAGTTTGCCACATAAATCATAAAAAAATGGATTTATTAATAATCAAATTTAATTACAAGATCAAGGAGTGTTGAATAAATAAATTTATGTCCCATGTTAAGGAATTAAAATTGTTTAAAGGTTCACACCCTTGACAAAAAATGGGAATGGTATTCACTGCACAATTGTTTCACCATGGAAAACCAGGGTGAAATTTCAGCACCATAACAAGATCACTTAAAAATTTATAAAATAGGTTATTGAGGGAGAAATGGGTCTCTCAACACTTTTATATCAAATAGACAGTAATAAGAGCATGGGAAAACATGTGCCAATATAATTAATCGGAAATATAAGGAAAAAGAAAAAATTGAATCTTAAATAAAGATAATAATGTGAGGGTACATTACTTGATTTTGTGACTCCCAATGCTTGGGAGAGGATTCTTAATAGATTTGGGTTGCTTTGGTAGGACTCTAGTTATTGGAGGGGAGAGTAAGTATGTAATCAAATTATTTTCAGTGATGATAAATGGTAGATTAGGTGGTATTATATAGAAAATGAGTGGGGATTTTTTATCATCCCTCAAACATAGGTTTTGGAATCTATATAGTAAAATAATCAAGACCAAAAGACATCCCAAGGGTTTCTAGCTGTTTCTATAAAATGGATTTTTTCAACATTTTATAATTCAAAGGTCCTATCTAAATAAAATAACACCCTTTCTTATGTGGAAGTGATATATACACTAAAATAAAGGATTTAAAAAAAATTTAATGGTACTGGAGAATTCATAAAATATTTATAAAATAAATAAAATTATTTTAAAGTGAAAAAAAATATTTGGTTTTTTATACCCTTAATATTATTAATTACATAATATTCGGTCATTATGATGTTATAATACATAATTTATATTTATATGTTATTTACTTTTTACAGAAAATTTGACTCTCATTAAATTTTTAAAAATTATCAATTTTCTAATTTTGAGGTTTTGATTCCAAAAAAAATTAATTTTAACAAAATAATTTTCAACATATGTGTATTCGTTCTTTTAAAATACTAACTGACATTTATTGAGAAATTTAGTGTTTTTTTACAACAACAGTTTCCGAACCATTAAAAAAATTATATTTGACTTCATAAAAATTATATGATAATTTGTATTTAACAAAAATTACTAAATAAGAATATTTTTTTGAAATAAAATTTATTTCAAAAATACATTAATTACTCAAAATATATTTTTTAATTGAAATTTAATACTAATTATATTTCAATTTGTTTTTTATAGTATAAAAATAAAAGTAATGTATAAATTAATGATAAAAGTAGAATGTGAACATTATTATTTTGAAAAAAATAAAAAATACATATTCATATTATTATAGAATTGATACATATAACTTTAATACTCTAGAAAAGGCCCTGTGAGTATGGTGTTCGATGGTTAGACTTTCATGGGGTTGTTCGACGAACATTGTTTGTGATATGATCTTGATGAGCATGAACTTATCCGGTAAACGGTTTCTATCAAACTTATGTAGTCGGATCTCATCATAGGATCTGTCAAGAGAAAATCCTAATGATTCTATATCCCTATAATTCATTGATAAATGGACTTCATAGGGTATGATCCTACAGGTTCAGACAATCACTTCTTTTTTATGTTTCAATTGGATTTGATAAAATCCTTTATTTTTTTCTAATCATGTGATTACTATTCAACGACTATATTATCAGTGGTAATTTTTAACAGAATTTTTAATATGATAGGATATAATAATTCTTAATAAGTTCATGCATTTTATATAACCATATTATATAATAAGATGATTAATTAAATTATATGTAAAATTTTATTTATAACTTTTTGGGTCGTTTCAATCTCCACCCCCCTTAATAAACTTCTTCCGAAATTTTTCCATTTTCCACACTAAAACATATTTTCATCATTTTGTTACGAATGAATCTCTACTTCATAATTTTATTATTCATAAATTTTTATAACACATTGACTAGGTGCATTGACTTATTTCATAGACCTTTGTCTCATCGATATAAAATATTCATTGGCTTAACATCATAATAAATGTAATTCTATAATCGTACCATCTCTGGATTGAGTACCTATGAAGGTCATGATATATGCTTTCTCAATAGGGATATATGTAATACATCATGTAATTGAGGTATGTTAGGTGGGAGTAAAATTCTGCAAGACACCGTTCTGATGTGATCAATTATCTCAAAGGGTCCTATGTATCTTGAACTATGATTTAAATTATTCTGAAATCTCATCACATTATTCCATAAGGATATGTGGATGAATACAATGTCTCCAATGAAAATATCTAGTTCTGGTCTATGATCGTCTCCGTATCTATTTGTTCGACTCTAAAAAGCCTAGATGTGTAGCTGAATGGTTTTAACCATTTCCACTTTTTCTTTTACCGTTTTAGGACCTAGAAATTTTCATTCCCCAATGTCATCCCAAAATGAAGGTGTTCTACACCTATTCCCAAAAAGGGCCTCATATGGGTCCATTTTTCTTCTTGAGTTTAAAATTTTTTTGTTTAAGATCTAATCCAGTGGAAAATTTTGGTACCATCCCCCTTTAAAATCTATGGAAGATGATCTCAACATGCCTTCTTGTGTCTAAATAGCCTTCTTTATTTGGCAATAAATTTGAAAATGATAAGATGTATTTAATTTTTGTTAAATGTTTATATCATATTAAAGAAGTTTTTAGAACATGTTGGTAAATTTCTGATCTCAAATTAGATACAATAGATAGTTTTACTCCCTAAAACCTCACCACATTTCTATTTCATACCAGTGCAAGTTGATCTAGTGATAAATCCTCTCCAACATCAATAAAGTCTATAATCTTTGTAAGACGATCCACTGGAAACCATATATCATTATTCCCACGTGATTTCATTGTATATCTTGTAGAATTTTCAATGGTTATGTTTTTCAATTTTCATATATGTATGGGTAATGGTTGCATTATCCCATTAGATATTTTTCATTTTGATTTAATTTTCTAACATATAAGACATATTGATGTATATTATATGATCTACTTTTTCATATTGACCCACCAATAGTGTTCTCAGAGAACTGACAACATATTTTTTCATATTGGGTGGACGAATAAGGTTGATCTATCTGTATCATCAAAAGATCCTTTTTTAACTCTGTATTTGATGATACACATGGTCTTGAACGAAATATCCCAACACATTCTTCATTAACATAGAAATTTGTGGATTTTCCTTTTCATATAGTTTTCAATTTCTTATGTATTCCCACATCATATATTTAAGCATCCTTTAAATTTTCTAGAAGGGGTAGATGAGAAATAATTTATGAAATGACTGATTATATTTCATCCTTTATGATTCTAAAGTACATCATTTTTAGATATAATAAGACCGGATCCCTCCCAATTATCATCAATGATAGAATTTATGGATCCTCTACACATATAGTCTCTGGAACTATATTCGCATTACATGGACAGTAGTTTATTCTTGAAGACTTTTTGTTCTACATTTATTTCACACCTCTCCCCAAATAGATGATTCCCCCATTTTTTAAAATGAATATTACTACAACCAACTCTATATAATTCAATTTTTAGTTATGTTTGTTATCATTTAACTAACATGATGAATAGACTATGATTATGTCATTCTTCATTCACACACTACAAATCCTTTCTTCAAAGATTCATTGAATACTAGGACATGTTCTACACTTATGGGTAATGTGATAACTTGGGTAGTGATAATAATTGTTTTAAGCTCCATGAAATTGTCTTCACATTCATCAATCCAAGAAAACATGACTCTTATTCCATTTAGCTTGGATAGAGTGTTTAACAACCACAACAAATTTATAACAAATCAACAATAATACCAACAAATCTAATGTATCTATTGACATATGTCATAGAAGTTGGAAGAATACATATATAAATTGATTCTATATTTTAAGGGTCCAGAAATATCCTATTTATTGTGATTTTTTATCCGAAGAATGAAACTTACTTCAAATAGAACTCACACTTGATATACATGGCATAAAGCTTCTCATATCGCCAAGACATTGGAACAGTGCTCAAAATATCCTCATGCCCCTCCTTTTTATTATAGTATATTATCATTTCATCTATAAATAATACCAAAAATATTAAAATTATTCTATAAATACATTATTCATGATTTTCATGAATATTTTGGGATAACTAGTGAGTCTTAAATCCGTTGCTATAAATTCAAAGTGAACGTACCATGTATGAAATGTAGTCTTGGGGATATCCTATTACATCACCCTAAATTGATAATATCTTGACCATGGATCCAACTTAGAGATTTTTTTTTATCCTTGTATCAGATTAAAAAAACTCCTAAATCCATTATAGTAGATACTTAATCTTAATCATGACCCTCTTTGGATCATTATAATCAATACAATGGTGCATTGACCCATCCTTCTTCTTGATGAAGTATATTGGCATACCCCATAGTGGAGAACATGAGTGAATTGACCCTTTATCCTCATTCTCATATTTTTTTGATCCTAATGTTCCATAATAGATATTATATGTGGAGTCTTGGGTAATGTTAATTCCCAAGGTATAACCTTAATTTAATACTCAGCATCACTACTTGGAGGAACACCGATCAATTATTTGGGAAACACATGATAGTATTCTATCATAATGGGAATATCTTCAAGGATGTATCTTTAGTAGACTCAATCATTTGAGTGAGATATTATTCCTCACAAGGAAGTAATATCAATTCTTTTGATGATGGTGATAAATAATATTCACCCCTCTCGATGAATATGTACATAATCAGGGGCCAATTAATGATACAAAGAGTGATTACCTTCCTGTGGAAATTTATGTTGGCTCTATAGAAGTAAATCCAATCCATACCCATAATTTCAACATATTTAACCAATGGTAGTATGGTATTGTTATCTATGATGTTCAAACCAAAAATTATGATATGGTAGGAGATATATATTCATGATGCAATAATTTTCCCATTTACATTTTTTACAAATAACTCATCATAAATTATTTATGTTGGTGTTTCAATAAGTATACTAATATTTTGTGATATAACGGAATGTGTATAACTGAAAAAAAAAGTGTGTTCACTATTCTTGAATTAATAAATATTGTACATGCACCACATTGTTTTAAGGATACAATATAGTTATTATTTTGAAAAAAACTCACACTTTCTACCATGGATGTTGTTTATTGTCTCTGAAAACCCTTGTCTTAGTTCGTTGATTTCAAAATTAGCATGAAGCCTTACAATTTAAGAAATGAATTGTGCGATAAGGGTTGACTAGGGAATTCCTTTCATCCATTGTGTAAAGACCCATAAATTTCAAGGAAAATTTTTTTTTTCTTAATTTTCTTAGGAATTTTACAAGAACGCAGCTTCAGACGGCGCCGAATTCCGAGGCCCGGTGTGCCCGGAATCTTTTTCCGAAGTTTGGCTCGGGTACGTTCAGCGAACGAACGAGCGGGTTTTTCTAACTTTTGAACCGGTGCTCGGAATCGAATTCTGAGGGCACCGATGGAATCACAACGCCGGTTTTTGCTTAGAAATGCCTCTTCTGGAGTTGCGTTTGCTCAGTTGTGGTTTTTAATTTTTGGGTTTTATGTTAAGAAATAAAATAAAGTTGTGCGACAATTTTATTTTTATTTTACTTAAAGCCGCTTAAAGACCACTTCAAGCTGTTTAAGCTGAGTTGATGCGGATAGGGTGCTATCCAAAAAATATCCTACCCTCTTGGTAGGATATTTGTGAGGTGGGGCCCGCACAAGCCCCACCGTTTCTTTTCCCCTAAGTAACGCACCCGCGAAAACCCGTTTTTATGAAAGTCAACTGGCGCGTTTCTTAAATTCTTAACGCACCATTTAATTGGGAGGTTTTTTTCGTTGAATTAATTATATAAATTAATGGTTCGTTACTTATCTCTTTTTCATTTGTTGGCATGTTAATAAAATAAGGCCAATGCTTTTTCTCCTCAAGTGTTGTTCGTTGAGAGGATTTGACAAACCTCAAGTTCTTCATCCTTCTTCGCGAAGAACGCGAAGAATGTGAAGAACGCGAAGAACTTCAGCCTTCGATGAAGGGCAACGAAGAACGCTGAGCCTTTGGAGATCGACGACGCGACGCCAAGTACCGCGACACCGATGGTTCTTCTTCCGCGACGTTCTTCCGCGACAATCCAACCCTGCGACATCCTTCGATCGACAACGACAAGGTAGGGGGTTGCGCTTCATTTAAATCTCTTTGTGGGTTATAAGAACATCAAGGATTTAATTATTATTAATTAAATATGTTGTTTCTTGATCCTCGGATATCGTCGATGCGACGCCCTTCCACGATGACACGACGCCCTTCCGCGACGCGACACTCCACTTGTTCCGTGACGGTCCATTCTGCGAAGAACGCGCATGCGACGAATTGACAAGGTAGGGGTTTGTTGTGAAACAATTTTTATTCCCGTGATTGATTCTTTCAATACAAAGAACCCGGTTTCATAAGAACAATTTTAATTTATTAAAATTGATATTTGTTATGTTTTCTATGTGTTGATTATTCTTCCCGATTGTTATCGCCTAACGCGGAGGGTGCGGGCCAAACGAACACGACCCGATAACCCTCCGCAGTTCTTCGTTGTTGTGCGGATTTGGCGGGCAATGAAAAAATGTGCCGCAAGGGAGATTTGATGTTTCCGCAGTGAAGAACGGGACCCAGGAGGAGTAGCTGCGCAGACGGGAACGGAATCGGACAATCAGAGTGACTCCGGTGGCCCTCGGAAGCCACCGGTGGCGCGGGTCGCCGGCGCGGTGGCGGCAGCGGCGCAAGCGGACCCACGGTCGCGCGGGTCCGGCGCACACAGGACGCGGCTTTTCTGTGTCTCTTGACCAGGGCGGCCCCCCGCGGGGGACCCGAAGATGTCACGCGGGGGCAGCATGCCCCCCGCGTTGCTCGGCCGCTCGGCCGAGCCGAGCCGGGCCGGCCATGCGGGTCGGGCCGCACCCTGGCTGGACCGGACCGGGTCCAGCCGGGTCAGACCGGGTCGGGTTGACCCGGTTCGGCCGACCCAGGGGGGGTCGGGCCGGGTCGGCCCGGGCCCAGACCCCCCGTCTTCAGACCATTTTCGGTCTTTTGCCCGTAACTTGAGCTACGAGCCTCTGAATGACGCACCGTCAGCGGCAACGTGATCCTTGGATCGAGACAGTCGTTTAAGTAGACTGCACTCTAGGTTTCGAAATACTTTGGGTTCATCCGGGTTGGTTCGTACACGAAACCAACCGGTCCCTCGGAGCGGAAACGCTCATATCTTGAGCTTCGGACGTCTGATTGACGTGCCGTCGACTTTGTTGAATTCCTCTAAGTGAGACAGATCTTTTGGATCACTCCTCCCGAGGTTTGGACGCAGGTGGAGTACGGTCGGGTTGGTTTTTCCTTAAAAACCAACCGGGCCCCTGGGACGAAAAAGCCAATAACTCTCAGACCGGGCGTCCGATTGACGCGCCGTCTGCGACATGAAGTGCCTGGTGACGATACAGAACTTTTGGATACATCAACTCTAGACCTTGTGTCAGTTGATGTATCAGCCTCTCGTCTCGTGGAGCGGACCCTCCCGAATGAGCTTGCTGTGTGCGGGAACCCTAGTGCTGGCTGCGACTTCGACGACGACGATTGTGCAGGGATCCTCAGTGGACTGCGACGATGAAGAGTGCTAGTCGTGTATCCTATGTGGGTCCCAGTTGTGCTGGTCTTGTATCCTATGTGGGTCCCAGATTAGATGATTCAGTATTGGTCTTGTATCCTATGTGGGTCCCAGCATAGTTGAATCAATGAAGAGTGCTGGTCTTGTATCCTATGTGGGTCCCAGCTGTGCTGGTCTTGTATCCTATGTGGGTCCCAGCTTAGATGATTCAGTGATGGTCTTGTATACGATGTGTGTCCCTGCATAGATGAATCAATGAAGAGTGCTGGTCTTGTATCCTATGTGGGTCCCAACTATGCTGGTCTTGTATCCTATGTGGGTCCCAGCTTAGATGATTCAGTGAAGATAGCAGGTCTTGCATCCTCAGTGGGTCCCAGCTTAGATGATTTAGTATCTTTATCTGATCATCCCTTTCAACTTTTCGACGTAGTATACCTGTGTAAGCTGAATTCTGTTTACTCTCCTTTGTGGATTGTGTTGAACTATTATGGGTGGATTTACTGTTTACTTTCCTTTGTGGATTGTGTTGAGCTATCCTATGTGGATTACTTTTTCTCTCCTTCGTGGATTGTGTTGTGCTATTATGTGTGAGTATACGTTTTTCTTTCCTGTGTGGATTGGATTGTGCTTGGGCTCGGATGTTGGAGCTGAACAGGAATTGATGACTTAGGTATATGTATGGGCATATACCTAAGAAGTGTCGGTTGTTACTTTGTGATTGTATCTTTCCTTTGTGGTTTATCCTTTATGGATTTTGGGAGACCTCCGGGGGTCCCAGGGTCCCTACTGAGTAGCTTATACTCACCCCTGCAAGGGCTATGCCCGCACTTTGTTGTGTTGGTTGCAGACGACGGACTGCGCTGATCGTGGTGGAGGCTTGCGGAGCAGGACGGTACCTGGAGGTGGACCACTGGGCCGGACGTACTCGGAGCGGACGGCTGGACCGAGGAGCTGTGGAGGCTATCTCTGCTCGCCCTTCAGGTGGGACTTCCAGAGGACAGCTCGATGCTGCAACTTTTCATTTCAATTTCCGTTTTCCCCTTTCAGTTGAACTTTACAGTTGGGCTTGTATTTCCGGCCCCTTTTACTTTTAGTACAGCTTGTTACAATTTTTTTACTTAGTGTTTACTCTTTCAGAAGGCTTACTATGTGATGTTTGTTTACTTTACAAAGGCAATGCCTTCCCTATTATCAGGATTTACGCCTTGGTGCTAGTCGCCAGTCCCTGGCCTATGGAAGGTGGGCTTGGGGTAGTCACGACACGGGCCCCGAGGATGGGTCGTGACAAATTGGTATCAGAGCGGTCGGTTCTACCGCAGACTCTGATCTTTCTTCTATGTGAAGCAATAGTGTTTAGTATATTGAGTGTGGTTATCAATCCAGGGAGTCCAGTGTTGGTGTGGCGGCCGACGTATCCGTACACCAGGACCCTGACTTCTGATTTCCGACATAATGCACGAAAACATTAATTGCATGTGTGTTCAAGTTTTCATAGTGATTACTTGTGTCAGCTCACCAGGTATACAGTTCTGACCATGGCACACCTGTTTCTTTTCAGGATGGCCTCATGATGGAAGCCAGCTATGGTTCCGAGAGTGGAGCGTGATGACAGCCCACCGAGCGACGAGGCCTCGGTGCAGGGCTCCTTGTCATCAGAGGCACCGGCGGTACCTTTACCCGCCGAGCCACAGATGCTACCAGCCCCAACCGCTGATGATGCAAGTCGCCTTAGTGCACTGCATGAGTTCCAGTGCCAGCGACCGCCCAGGTTCCGCAGGGAGACGAACCCTCAGGCCGCCGAGGACTGGCTGGAGGTAGTTGTATGGGTTTTCAGATTAGTGAGGACACCAGTAGACCTCATGGTGATCCTCGCAGTGAGCCTCCTGCATGCAGCAGCAGGCGGATGGTGGAGCTTGATGCTGCAGGTGAACAAAGAGACATCTCTCCTCTAGATGGACTTTGAGAGCATCTTCTGCTCTGAGTTCATCCCAGCCACCCTCCGTGAGGTGCGCTTCGATGAGCTACTACAACTACGGCAGGGCAGCATGACAGTGGCCCAGTACTCAGCGAGATTTACTGATCTCTCGCACTAATCCACAGATATGGTACGGGGCCCGTTTTCCGGGCCCGGACCATCGAGCAGGGACTGAGGCATGAGATCAGGGATTCGATGATCTCCCTCAACATTCTGACACATGCAGATGTGTTGGGGAGAGCCCTTCTAGTGGAGGGTTTTCTCGCCGAGCAGGCTCCAGTGACAGGGCCCTCCGCAGGACGACCCGTAACAGGGTCTTCCACAGCTGGAAGTAGACAGGTGACGCAGAGATCCAAACGGGCCGGACCATCAGTTGGGCAGTCTCAGGATAAAGATTCGGTTGTGCGAGGTACCCGAAGGAGAGCTATCTACACGAGGGGCAAGCATTGATACGCATGCAGCGGGCGAGGTCACATGGCTCGAGACTGCCTGACTCGTCTTACATATGAGAAGCAGGTGGTAGAGGGACCTCCCAGATAGAGGTTCAGCCACTGTAGTCCACAGGGTGCAGGAGGACGAGGCAGAGGAGCTGGCCGAGTAGCAGATGGTGGGAGACACATCGAGGTGTTGCCACCACCACCACCAGGAGGTCCAACCCGACCGCATGGAGTTGGTGGACATGCGAGAGCTCAGCTTCAGGTAGCTGAGGCCTTCGATCATGGAGCTCTGGGAGTAGATGGACAGGAGCAGAACTAGTGGATACGTCCTTTGTACTTCTAGTTCCTTATTGTTTTTGTGTGGTGTCTTTGTATTATGAGCTGAAATAGTAAAAGACACATACCTTTGTGATGTTTTCATTCTTTTCCTCTTCTGTGTTGTTACTAAGAGGTTCCAGTTTAGACTGTTGACTTGACCCTCACTTGTGAGACATCTAATGGAGGAGACCCAGTTACCACACACTGATGCCGACAGTGTGACTCAACCCTTGGAGGTGAGAGTAACGGTTGGATCTCTTGGTAGTAGCGTCGAGGCCTTACGACATCATCCTTGGTGTGGATTAGAAACATCCATGTCGGGATTGACTGTATTAGGCAAAGGAAGTGGTTCATCCAGGGAATGAGGCCAGATTTCACTTATCGGCAAAGAAGAAATCTTAGCAGTTCTTGTGGGATCGGAGATAGTCCAGGTCATCCAGGAGCGGATGAGTATAGCTCAGAGCCGACAGAAGTCCAATGCTGATAGGAGGTAGAGGCCACTTGAGTTCGAGGATGGAGACCACGTGTTCATGCGGGTCTCACCTCGACGTGGATTACATAAGTTTGGCCGAAGCGGTGAGTTGTCTCCACGCTTCATCGGACCCTTCCAGGTCCTCAGAAGGATTGGCAAGGTGGCTTATCACCTGGCTCTACAACCATAGTTGCGCCGGGTGCACGACATCTTCCACGTATCTCAGCAGAGGAGATACTTCCACGACCCGACGCCAATCTTTGACAATGGAGAGCTGGTCTTGGATGATGGGGTGACTTTTGCGGAGGTCCCAGTGGAGATCGAGGATCTACAGGAGCGGGTCCTACGTGGACGATCGATTTCTCTAGTGCGCTTCAGATGGCAGCTCAGGAACCTCCAGAAGAGCAGTTGGGAGCGGGCGGCTCAGATGCGTGCTCAGTACCGCCTTTGTATCCCTAAGATTGTGGTGATGCTTTACGGGGACGTAAAGCCCTGTGGTGGGAGTAATATTAAGACCCGTAAATTTCAAGGAAATTTTTTTTCTTAAATTTCTTATGGTATTTTACAAGAACATAGCCTCAGACGGCACCGAATTCCGAGGCCCGGTGTGCCCGGAATCTTTTTCCGAAGTTTGGCTCGGGTACGTTCCGTGAACGAATGAGTGGGTTTTTCTAACTTTTGAACCGGTTCTCAGAATTGAATTCCAAGGGCACCGATAGAATCGCATCACCGGTTTTTGCTTAGAAACGTCTCTTCCGGAGTTGTGTTTTCTCGGTTGTGATTTT
Source organism: Viscum album (assembly GCA_963277665.1). Classification (NCBI taxonomy): domain Eukaryota; kingdom Viridiplantae; phylum Streptophyta; class Magnoliopsida; order Santalales; family Viscaceae; genus Viscum; species Viscum album. Next base: position 1,001,192,079 of record OY728128.1, on the reverse strand, counting down.
TAATTTTTGGGTTTTAATTTAACAAATAAAATAATGTTGTGCGACAATTTTATTTTTATTTCACTTAAAGCCGCTTAAAGACCACTTCATTCTGTTTAAGCTGATTTGATGCGGATAGGGTGCTATCCAAAAAATATCCTACCCTCTTGGTAGGATATTTGTGAGGTCGGCCCCGCACGAGCCCCACCGTTTCTTTTCCCCTAAGTAATGCACCCACGAAAACCCGTTTTTATGAAAGTCAACTGACGCGTTTCTTAAATTCAAAATGCACCATTTAATTGGGCAGTTTTATTCATTGAATTAATTCTATGAATTAATGGGTCGTTACTTATCTCTTTTTCGTTTTTTGGCATGTTAATAAAATAAGACCAACGCTTTTTCTCCGTAAGCTTTGTTCGTTGAGTGGATTTGACAAACCTCAAGTTCTTCATCCTTCTTCGTGAGGAACGCGAAGAACATGAAGAACGCGAAGAACGCCGGCCTTCGACGAAGGGCAACGAAGAACACCGAGACTTCAGAGATCAACGATGCAATGCCAAGTACCGCGATGCCGATGGTTCTTCTTCCGCGATGTTCTTCCGTGACAATCCAACCCCGTGACAACCTTCGATCGACAATGACAAGGTAGGGGTTGCGCTTCATTTAAATCTCTTTGTTGGATATAAAAACTTCACAGATTTAATTATTATTAATTAAATCCCTTGTTTCTTGATCCTCAGAGATCGTCAACGCGACGCCCTTCCACGACGATGTGACGACCTTCCGCGACGTGACAGTCCACTTGTTCCGCGACGGTCAATCCCACGAAGAACACGCGTGCGACGACCTGACGAGGTAGGGGTTTGTTGTGAAACAATTTATATTCCCATGATTTTTTCTTTTAAAATAAAGAACTCGGTTTCCTAAGAACAATTTTAATTTATTAAAATTGTTATTTGTTATGTTTTCTATGTGTTGTTTATTCTTCCCGATTGTTATTGCCTAACGCGGAGGGTGCAGGCCAAACGAACACGGCCCGATAACCCTACGCAGTTCTTCTTTGTTGTGTGGATTTGGCAGGGGACGACAAAACGTGCCGCAAGGATGATTTGATGTTTCCGCAGTGAAGAATGGGACCCGGGAGGAGCAACGGCGCAGACAGGAACGAAATCGGACCACTGGAGCGACTCCGGTGGCCCGCGGAAGCCACCAGTGGCGCGGGTCGCTACCGCCGCCGCGGCAGCGGAACCAGCGGTCCCACGGCCGCGCGGGTTCGGTTCACAAATGACGCGGCTTTTCTGCGTCCATTGACCAGGGCGGCCCCCACGGGGGCCGCGGAGTTGTCACGCGGGGGCAGCATGCCCACCGCTTTGCTCGGCCTCTCGGCCGGGCCGAGCCGGGCCGGGCCGCGCCCTGGCCGAACCGGACCGGGTCCAGCCGGGTCGGACCGGGTCGACCCGGTGCGGCCGACCCAGGGGGGGTCGGGCCGGGTCGGCCCGGGCCCAGACCCCCCGTCTTTGGACCGTTTTCGGTATTTTGCCCGTAACATGAGATACGGGCCTCCGAATGATGTGCCGTCAGCGGCAACGCGATCCTTGGATCAAGACGGTCATTGTAGTAGACTGCACTGAAGGTTTCAGAATACTTTGGGTTTGGCCGAGTTGGTTCATACACGAAACCAACCAGACCCTCGGAGCGGAAACGCTCATATGTTGAGCTTCGGACGTCCGATTGACGTGTCGTCAACTTTGTTGAATTCCTCTAAGTGAGACGGATATTTTGGCTCACTCCGCCCGAGGTTTGGACGCTTGGGTTGATTTTTCTTTAAAAACCAACAGGGCCCCTGGGACGAAAAAGTCAATAACTCTCAGACCGGGAGTCTGATTGACGCGCCCTCTGTGATGTGAAGTTCCTGTTGACGATATGGAACTTTTGGATACATCAACTCTGTACCTTGTGTCAGTTGATGTATCAGCCTCTCAGCTCGTGGAGCGGACCCTTCCGAATGAGCTTGCTGTGTGCGGGAACCCTAGTGTTGGCAGCGACTTCGACGATGACGACTGTACAGAGATCCTCAGTGGACTGCGACAATGAAGAGTGTTGTTCTTGTATCCTATGTGGGTCCCAGTTGTGCTGGTCTTGTATCCTACGTGGGTCCCAGCTTAGATGATTCAGTGCTGGTCTTGTATCCTATGTGGGTCCCAGCTATGCTGGTCTTCTATCCTATGTGGGTCCCAACATAGATGATTCAGTGCTGGTCTTGTATCCTATGTGGGTCCCATCATAGATGAATCAATGAAAAGCGTTGGTCTTGTATCCTATGTGGGTCCCAGCTGTGCTGGTCTTGTATCCTATGTGGGTCCCAACTTAGATGATTCAGTGAAGACAGCTGGTCTTGCATCCTTAGTGGGTCCCAGCTTAGATGATTCAGTATCTTTATCTGATCATCCCTTTCACCTTTTCGATGAAGTATACCTCTGTGAGCTGAATCCTGTTTACTCTCGTTTGTGGATTATGTTGAACTATCCTGGGTGGATTTACTGTTTACTTTTCTTTGTGGATTGTGTTGAGCTATCCTATGTGGATTACTTTTGCTCTCCTTCGTGGATTGTGTTGTGCTATTCTGTGTGAGTATAAGTTTTGCTTTCCTATGTGTATTGGGTTGTGCTTGGGCTCAGATGTTGGAGCCGAACGGGAATTGATGAATTAGGTATATGTATGGGCATATATCTAAGCAGTTTCGGTTGTTACTTCATGATTGTATCTTTCCTTTGTGGTTTATCCTTTGTGGATTTCGGGAGACCTCCTGGGGTCCCGGGGTCCCTAATGAGTAGCTTATACTCACCCCTGCACGGGCTATTCCCTCACTTTGTTGTGTTGGTTGCAGACGACGGACGATGCTGATCGTGGTAGAGGATTGCAAAGCAGGACGGTACCTGGAGGTGGACCACTAGGCGGGACGTACTCGGAGCGGACAGCTGGACCGAGGATCTGTGGAGGCTATATGTGCTCGCCCTTTAGGTGGGACTTCTATAGGACGGCTCGACAGTGCGACTTTTCTTTTCAGTTGTTGTTTTCCCCTTTCAGTTGTACTTTACAGTTGGGCTTGTATTTCCGGCCCCTTTTACTTTCAGCACAGCTTGTTACAGTTTTTTTACTTAGTGTTTACTCTTTCCGCTTGCTTACTCTGTGATGGTTGTTTACTTTACAAAGGAAATGCCTTCCCTGTTATAGGGATTTATGCCTTGGTGCTAGTCTCCAGCCCCTGGCCTATGGAAGGCGGACTTGGGGTAGTCACGACACGGGCCCCGAGGACGGGTCGTGACACATTACATTAGTGGGTTTATCCTCTTGACAATTTATTGATAGGAGGCCTTCTTTCCCACACCTAAAACTTTTACTCTCCCACATAGGAAATTATGGGCTTCTTCGTTCCTAAAATTTGACAGGTGGTATATTCATTTTTTGGAACCATTAGATTTCTCCATTGAACCAATATAATTAAATTCCATATTCCACTTATTATTCATGTGATACACTTGAGATTCTCAATCCTCCATTTCTACTTTTAGGAACGATCAAACAATTTTCTCATAGCTATCAAAGTCATGGATCATTATGTATTTTGATAGACTACGTGTTATCCCAAAAAATAAGATGTAAACCTTTTATTTAAGGGTAATAACTCATCCAGAAGCAAGTTAGGTATGCCTTGTGATTTCTTCCTTGTACGCCTCTATAGATTTTGTTTTCTTTTTTCGTGAGGGTAGGAAATACCTTTCCATTTTATTTCCAAAGTAGAAAGAATAAATTTATCAAAAAATATTTTATGTAATTATTTCCAACCCATAACATAGAACTCTTCCTTAGGCTTCTTATTATAGATCAATGTCAACCAATTATTAGTTTCTCATTATATATGATAAACTTATAGTACGACCTTCTTTTGGACAGAAGATTGAAGGATGGATAATATCTTCTCAATGGACAAGATCCATTGTTCCGTAATTAAGGGATCAGATGATTAATTGAATGTTTGAGGCATCTTTAATCTAAATTTCTAAATTATATACTGTTAATTATAAGGGGAATTTTTCACTCTTTCCATACAATGTTTCTATTTATAATAAGGGTTAGTTGAGATAGTGTTGTCCTAAATTTTGTGATTCTTTCTCCCATCTGGTTGGGAATATTTTTTGGGAAGTCATTACATTTATTGTTTTCTTGATTCCTTCTATTTCAATCTATTGGCTAGAATAAATGGAAAATTATGGAGGATTTCTTAAACTATTAAAAACATAAGAGGGAATTCAATGATATTAAAGGGATAAAATATAAATTACATATATTTAATTTCTTTTGAATTACTAGGTTCCAATATATGTTATCCATGATATATTTCCCAATATAGAATCTTATGGTAATTTTTGTTACATTAAAAAATTTTAGTAATGAGATTATGAATTTTATAATGCATATATTTCAAGAGTTTCATACCAAGTGACTCAGGACCAAAGTATCTTGTCAGAGTTGATACCCCTAGGTATATCTGTACCAAAAACATGTCCACTTATTCAATCCATATAGGGATATATTTTCTAGATAAATATATTAAATTATAATTATAAATATTTAGTGATGATTTATTACACATAGTCTTATTCATGTGTAGTTATCTAGAGTTTTCTAATTGTAAAACCAAAAATGATTAAACATTTCCTTTGATACCAACTATAAAAACCAAGCACATTAATTCACAGTAACATTTGATTTATTACATATAATTATACATAATCAAACATGGAAGATCAATAATTAGTTTTTATTTAGCAATTAGGAAAATTTCTTAACATCATTAAAATGTGATACAAGAAAATTATTTTAAATTTTTTTAACATGATTAAAAAATTCCATGATTTCTAAAACTACACAGGATAACATGGGGCATACATTAGAATATATGATAAATACAGTACATTAATGGAATAATCATGGAATAAGGCTATAAATATTTGAAAATAGGAACATAAATAAGGGAAATTGTGTTAGAATCATAAAAATTCATAATAAGGCAAGACATAACATCATAATCATGAAATGGGATATTTGGAAACAACTTAAAACTCTACATCATAAACATATGTCATAAAAAACATCCAAGAAATAATGATGTACAATGTCCCATAATGGAATCAGCATCACTCTATATCCCAAAAATTATGCCTCATGAGTCTAAACAATAACCAATGCATTAGAGTGCTATATAATTATCGCTGCAGCTATACCTTTAATTTCATTCTCAAGATTAAGCGTTACACATAGACCATACAACATGGATTCATTCATAATCATCATTTATTCCACGATCATGGAATTTTGAATACATAAAAGTATTTCTAATGTAAATGCATTATATGTGTGAAACTTTTAACACCCTTGATATGAAATGGATACAATATTCACTAAAAAATTATTTTTGGCATGCAAAATCTTGTTGAAATTTCGACCGCACAATAACGTCACTTAAAATTCATAAATAGTGTTGATAAGAGAAAAAAAGGTATCTCGTAATTTTTAACTAAAATGGATAGTAATAGGGAATGTAAAGAAATTTAAAAAATTTATGAATTGGTAATAGAAGGCATTATATAATAAGGGATCTTTAATAAGGAAGAAAATGTGATTATCCCATACAGGGCTTTGTGATTCCAATTTTAGTGAGGGGCTTCTTGAGAGCCTGGGGCGAACCATAGTATGACTCTAGAGATGGTAGGTGACAGATATGTTATGAAATAAATATATTCTTTGATGAAAAAAATGAATATTGGGTGGGTTTATATAGGAAGAAGTGGAGATTTATTTATTATTTCCCAAACATAGGTTTTGGACTCTATATAATAAAATAAACAAAACCCAAAAAACATACCATAGTGTTTTACCATGATTTATACCAAATAGTATTGGATTTCATTATTTTATAATTGTAATGGAAAAAAATTATAATATAACACTCTAGATTATGTGGAAGTGCGTTATACTCTAAAAAAGGATTCTAAACCCTTACGTTTTTTATTATTTAGGAGGATTCAAAATGGATTTAAAAAATTAATAAAATCAAAATAAAATAAAATTATTAGGAATTTAAAAAATATATTTTTTCCTTGATATATTATATAGTATTTATTACATCACATTTTAGTCATAGTGTTTTCATACTACACAACTTATATTTAGATGATATTTAATTTTTTCCCAAAAATTCGATTGTCACAATAAAATAAAAATTGGTTTTTTTTTCGAAATTCTGATTACAAAAATAAAATTTATTTTATCAAAATATATTTATAATTTTTTATATTAACATTTATGATAATAATTGATATTTATGGTAAAATGATTTGTTTTTTTACAATAACAGTTTTCTAGCATTTATAAAAATTAGATTTGGATTCATTATATTTATCTTAGCATTTATATTTAATAAAAAAATTCATAAATAATTATTTTTTAGAATATTATTTATTTGAAAAACACATTGATTCATCATAATAGATGTTTTAATTTAAATTGAATACTAATTAATATACCATTTTAATTTTATTGAATAAATATAAAAATAATTTATAATGTAATGATAATTATATAATAAAAACATTAATATGTTGAAAAAGTAAAAGATACGCATTCATATTATTATGGTTATGAAAAATATCTCATTAATACACCAGAAAATTCATTACGAGTATGGTAGACTATGGTGAGACATTCATGGGGTGGTTCGACAAACAAGGTTTGTGTCCTAATCTCGATGATCTTGAACATCTCCTATAAACAGGTTTGATCATGCTTGTGTTGCTAGATCTCATCTTGGACATGGTCAATGGAGGAGATCAGTGATTATATATCACTCTAAAGCTCTGATAAATATACATTATATGGTATGATTCTCTTGGTTGAGTCTGTCACATCCTTTGTCTCAGTCAATAAGATTTTTTAAACCCCTATATTTATACTAATCATGTGACCACTATTCAATAGTTTTATTATAAAAAACAATGCCTCATAAATGTATTTTAAATATATTTAGGTGTAATAAGACCCAATAAGGGCATGTTTTTACTATAAACAAACTATATAATAAAAAATTTAATTAGAATATTGGAGAAATTTTATTTAAAACTGCACTGATATTTACAAAAGATGTAATGATTTAGGGAGAATGATATTTATGAAGCTATATTATTTCATAATTTTTAAATTTTAATATCATCTATTATCTCCGGCTTTTATGGAATTTTAATTTTATTATTATTATTGTTGTGATTTTTGATTAATGAATAATGATATTGTTTTTCCAAAATCAATATTCTATCCATAATCAATTATTTTATTATAATAATTATTATTATTATTACTACTAATTATAATAAAACTATTATTATTTTTCATGGAAGAGAGGATGAAATAATTATAGTAGAATAAAAAATGGGTAGTACATGTAAATCCATGAAATTATTTCCCTCATATTATTTATGTTTTTTGTGGATTATATTTTTCATAGAATTTCTTCGAGATAGTTTGTATTATGATTTTTTTTAATTAATTTCAATTAGGTGTTATAATAATGATAAAATATTTTCACTTGTACTATGATTGCTACACCTTTTTACATTTTTTTTATTTCATTAACAAATAGACTATAAAATTTCCCTTCCATTCTCATGGTTCAGGACATTTATAATAGTAATAATTGTAAAACCCCAAGATTTAATGAGAAATATTCTTTTTAATTTCATTGATGTCTCGTGTTTTACTCTACCCCAAGATAATTTTACGCTATATACAAAAACATATTAGCTTGTGTTATATGCAACACTATTCTTGCATCGTATTACAGAAAATTTCTTGTTCGTTTGGTAGAAATTATTCTATGAAAAATTGAGTATAGAATTTTTTTAAAGTATAAATGAAATTTTTTTGATTATTTTATATGCAACACCAAAGGAAGCTTTCAAAACATGCAACACTGACTTGGCTTGGGTTACACACAGGAGAGACCTTCCATAATAGCTTACGTGGTACACAATACCGAGGTTCACAATACAATGATATATAATAATATTATTATGAACAAGCTTTTATGAATATTATTAACATAGTTTTTATTTTTATATCATTATAATTCATCTTACACATTTTCTAGAATGAGATAATAGTAAAAATTCAATTTTTCGTATAAAAGAATTATTTTTCAAAAAAAAATAGTTTTCCCACCTTTTGATGGCACACACATTTTAATTTAAATTTTTGACAAGTTTATAAGTAAAATTTTACAATATAAACATCTTCTATTGAATCAGGACATATAAATTTACATTTGATAATGTTTTGATATTTTTAAGATAACGTTCTTATTTTGATGAATAATAAAAATACGCTAAAATTTACTTAAAAACAACATTTTTCTTCAAGAAAATTTATATGGTTAAATTATAATAGTAAATGGTGTTAAAGTATAAATAGAATATATATTTACCATTTAATATAATGTATGTCATTATTATTAATTTTACATTGCATTTGTAGGTAAAATCAATTCAATCTTTTGCAATGTTTTAAACAAAAATCCGTTTTTTCGACACCATGATTAATTTTAAATTAATTTATCCAACTTCTGTGTCTTGAATTTGGAAAAATAAATTCCATATTTTCAATTAGTATGTCCAAATTTTTTAAATAGGATAATTTTTATTTTTGGGCATTATGAGTAGAAACTACAATAAATATTATTTACCACTGTTAAAGGTAAATCAGGTAATGAAATGTAAAAATAATATTATAAAATTAACCTGACACTTGTGTTAAAATAGTTAGATGATTATATTTAATCTTATAATATACTTGGATCGAAATTGAATCAATTTGAACCCACATTTATGTTATTAAGACCATTACATTATTTTAAGGAATGTGAAATATGTCTGACTCAAACATTAATAATTAAAGTATTTTTAATATAAGGGTATATAGAATATAAATTCTATTATAAAAAATAATATTAATTATTAGATGTTTTTATATATCATGGTAAATTATTTTTAATTTTTATGAAATATATAGTTACTTTAATAGCTTATATATTAACGATGCATAAATTATTTATTTAGTGAAAAATAATTAATTTAGTTTTAATTTAAATAATAATGACAATAAAATGGACCAAAAACATGACCAAATATTATTGGTCGAGAATATATACACCTTAATCATCCATGTGGTGACTTTTGGACTATTTAGTGCCTTATTAAACATATTATGACATTTATATTATTTTATTTTAGATGATGTTAAAGTTATGACCTTCATAGTTTAATAAATATAATATATTATAAGTTGGTTGTTTTAGAAGGTAAATTGGAATACAAGTATTCTTATGAATGATATTAGATATATCTTAATCATATTATTTTATTTTTAATTTTTATGCAACATATCAGTATATTAAATAATCATACAAATATGTTGTAGTAATTATTTAGTTAAGAGAAATATCAAATAAATGGATTTAAAAATATTAAATTAAATATTATATGAACTAATTTGTGTGATCCAAAAATATTATAGATTAATAATACATGTTAGAAAAATATTAAATATTTTTTTCGAACATATCGCCTGTGTGAATTTTATTTAAATTCAAAAAATTGAATACTGTCAAAATTTACAATATTGATATTTTATAAAAATAACATTATATTAAAATGACTAAAAATCACCAAAAAATTTATAAATTAAAAAATGAAAATTATATTGTCTAAAATTTTATAATTTATCTAATTTTATAAAATTCAAAAATCATATCTAAGTATTCATAACAATTTAAAAATTAGAATATCTTTACTGCAGATAAAATTAAATAGATGAAATAAGGATAAATAAAAATGATATTGTTTAAAATAAACATAAAACATGTCTAAATTTTGTTGTTTTATCATATTACAACCCTATCTCATCTCATATTATAATTGAGTCATTATTGGTGGTTTTTATGAGGGTTATTAATTTATTATAAATTAATATGTTTGAGGTTTTCAAAAGTGTCCTTCTCCTCTCTTATAACAGGGAACATCCTCCCTCACCTCTTCAAAAACTATTGATCCTTCTAGCTCGGAAAAACCCTATCCATTTATTTTCTTATCTTCCCTAGAAACATACTAGAGTTCTGGATTTTCTTCAAAGACCGACTTTATTTCCCTAAGAGGAGGTTTAGAAGAGGTGCATCGAAAAAGATGTAATATCCTAGACCGATTCTTTTAAATTTATTTTTCCTTCTTCTTCCTCTTTTTTTATTTGTTTCATTATAAAGTAATAACATTAGTATCACTAATATACAGATATGTTATGAGAAATATTTGATAACCCTATTTCACTATCTATCCATCCTACGGAAAAAAAATCACTGCACATGCATACGTACGAAATACTATCTTCAAGTCGTGGTGTAATTTTTATTCCACCACCACCTTACTTGGATGGGTATAATGGTGTAAATAATAACTATATATGATTATTATAACATGATACTAATTTTGAGATATTATATCAAACATTCCAATACCATTCAATAATTATAGAAATGATATCATCGCTCATGCGTACGTACGTATTAGCGTCTCCACGACGCGATGAGATTCATTCTTCATGTTAACCATTAAACAATGATTATAATGCATATATATTGAATAATAATGAAATATATGACATAATAATTCTACTGGATTTATGTATATATATATGTCATCCACCTATATCAATTCGTGTCAATAAGGAATGGAAAACAACGTTCATGCGTACGTACGGCCTACAGTCTCCATGAACGGTGTATTTCATTCCATTTATCAATCTATTATATACAGAAAATATATTATATATGAATCATGTTTTATATTATGGATTTAAGTAATCAATATCTATGTAATCATATGTAAAATTAGATGTCAAAACACGTACGCCTAAATGAAACAATTTTACCCAAAACACCGATTTAACACGAAATTGAGAAATGAACGGGTAATATAAAGTCGCAAGTGAATCATATATGATATAATAGATATTATTATGGTTCTTTTACAAGTTAGTAATATGTTTAAACCTACAATACAAGAGTCTCGGACACATACAGATGAAATTGGACAAAAGTTAAGGGATAATTATTCAAATCTCGTTCTTATCCGAAATTTTTTGTTCGTTAGTATAAACTGGGGTTATGAATATCATCCATGTCAATATTTTCTCAAAATGTTTTCATTAAATGTTTACTTTTAATTCATGTATTTTTAATGTTATTTTTAACCTTTTATGACATTTACCTCACGGTATTGAGGGAATCTTTATTTTTTTACCATATGAGGTACTTTTTGACTTTTCGGGCAAAAGTACGGGGATATTGTTTTATTAATATATACGGAATGAATAGATTTTTACGGTTTCATAATGCCTTATTTTCATGATGTTTACTCTACATTATTTCATTATTATTTTCAAAAAATTCCTTTTCATTTAAAATTACATGACATTTTTTGAAAAGAAAATTATTTTGAAGAAGAATGGATACTTCTATCAAGAATTCATTTCAAGGGTTTTACCAAAACTATTTCCCATCTAAGATAAAATTATTTAGTATGATTAAGTTTCATTTATAATGTCTCTATTATTTACATGGTTTGATTATTATTATGATGAAATGATATCCATTTGTTTTATTTGGATAATGTTATGATGGGATGATGTTTGTGAAACCCATTTTATTCATTGGATTATGATGAATCATTTATATTTATTTTGTGGCACACATATGAATGATTCCATTATAAGATTGGTGGGACCTATATATAAATCCAATTAATTGGGTAATGATTAATATCTCATGATATATACATGCCTAGAACGGTAAGTAATATCATGTTCATTAATATAGGGCAGGACCAGCTGGTAAACCCAGTTCAGTAATGGAGGTTGTCCACTATGATAGTCTTAGTAGCAATGCCTAGGATACTATGGAAATCATATCCTATGATTAATGGTTTTCCACAATTACAGGTTTTATCCCCTTTCTGTATTATCATGATTAATGTTCCTTTATGATATATACCATATGTACTTCCATGTTTTATGTCACTACACATGATTTTGATGTTTAGATTTTATGCTCTTGTTTTCACGTTCAAATGTTTATGGATTGTTTTATGATCTCCATGTATACCCTTACTAATAATTTGAGCTCACCCTTGTTATGTTTTCATTTCCCCTGGATATAAATAAAGGTTTTAGGTAAGAAAAAAATGGGAAGAACTTTATGGGAGATGTTGAAGATCTGTCACCATGATTTGAAGATTTTGTTCCGAGTTTCCAAAGACACTAAACTAATACGGTCATTGGGCATTTGTTTTTGATATGTATTAATTTTTTCGAAAAATTATTGTAATGTCCATGTATGTCAATATTTGGGTCTCAAGAGCTCATATCAGAGCTAATGTTAAGTCAATAATTAGAAACCTGGATGTGAAATCTATAGTGAGATCCCTAGAGACATTTCTAAGGTATTTCAAGGAATGTCCCTAAGGTTTAGTGTAATTATAGGTTATAGTACTATAATTATGGTAGAAATCGTAGAATTAAACCCATGATGTTAGATATTTAAGGTACTCCCCCTTTATTATGTTGTTTTCCAAGCATGATTTTTTCCTCTCACACTATTCTTTTTTTGGTTTTAGAAAATGGCTGGAAATGTGAAGATTCATGTTAATGGAGAATATGATGGACAATGGAATGATATTATTTATGAAAAAACAAATGAAAAATGATTTATAAGGAGAAACATCATTATTATTCATAATAATCAATCTCATAATATGTTAAATAATATCAAAATTCTTAAGATTCATGACTCAGCTAATAAGAGAAAGATGGAGTTTCATGATGATCATAGAAGAAAGAAAGTTCAATTTCCCTCATGTAAATCATGTTGGAAGAGGCATCAGGGAGAATGTTTCAAAAGAACTAGAAGATGAATTGGGTGTATGAAATAAGAACACAAAGCCAGTCATTGTAAAGGAAAATGTTCAGTTAACATAACAGACAAGGATAATGGTATTTCTAATACATCAACAATGGTTAAATGTTTTAAATGTGGAATGTACAGTCATTATACAAACCAATTCCCTAAGAGAAAATATTATGAAAAGAATCATCATGGCCGTATGGGTCGTATTTATGTTGATGATGATAAAGAGACTAAAAATGATATATGAGATGAAAGAAGAAGCTCATTCAATGGTTTAAGAAGTTAGTGGAATGATTGCATGTTTATCAAGAATAATGTATGGTACTATGGAATAAAGAAAAATATAAGGACTGTTACACTGCTATTTTTCCTTCAATATTTTAAAGTATATGTTTAATGGTACCTTTAACCATGAAAATTGATTGAAATATTTTTGGAATGAAGATGATATGTGCATAATCAAAGGATAAAGGGAAAATAATATGTTATGAGCTCATGAATGATATAAGGGCAAAGTGATATCATGGTTTGAGTGTATATAAATTTGTGGATTTTGGTATGTGGAATGAGTTAACATATGACATAATTCATGTTTTCCTTACGATTCTATGGTAATTCAGGTTTAAAGAGAATATATGATTAAGTTATTCATATATTTGTAATGCGACCAACATGATATATCTTATGATATATGGGGGATAAATGATTGTATTCACATGATTGGTAGATGACCTCTCTAGTAATCATTTTCATTATACTATGAGATTGGACATAATTATTTTGGATATGCATAAATATTGGAATGGATTATGTTGGAAATTAGATAGTATTGTTTAATGCTACAACATTTTTTCTATAAAATTTCTGGAATGTTATAATGGTCTATTTTTAGAAAAAGGACAACCATCAGGGTAGGCGACAACCCTTGGCATCGGACAAGGATGCGGGAATCGAACCCACAACTAAAGTGTGACATGCATTTATTACCTTCCACTGGCCTACAGGAAGTCCCTGGTTATTAAAAACTAGTATTATGTTATTAAGCGGTGTGATGGATGAAGTATAAGTCAATTTTACAAACCATATATGATTCATCTCACCATAGATGGAATTATGTATATTTAATAAGTTTTGCAAACCTTATTTTTGAGACAGATGGAATGACATTTCATTCTATCGCATGATCTTATAACACTTCATGAATGGAAAATTCATCTTCATTTCTTTAGGAGATAAAGTAGAAATTGGTCAAGGCAGAAACAATGGTGAGATTGTACCAAAATCATGTAAGACTTTCTTTTAATTCAGAAATTCTTCAACATTAGGGAAATGATCTTGAAAACCAAAAATGATCTCCTATTACTCTCATACTGGATGAATCAGATGATACCTTAGTTCATCACAATTTTATGGCTTTTTTATTCTTTTATTTTTCATAGCCATGTTCTCTACCACTCTCCATCAGAACTTGATGGTTAGATTTCTCTTCCATATCCATGTTTTCACCTATATTATCTTATGTTGAAAACCAGTGCTATGTTACTTTGGGTGACCGCTATGTTTCTAACTTTACTTCATAGAATTAATATTTTGTATTCTTTTTTATGATATGGGTTTCAATGAAAGAAATATTGAAGTAGTAAATGATTTATAACCCTGATGAATTTCGAAGGCAAACTTCATTTTAACGGGGGTAGAATGTTACACCCCAACGTTTTATAAGAAATATTATTTTTAATTTCATTAATGTCTTGTGTTTTACGCTACCCCAAGATTATTTTGCGCTATACGCAACACCGTATTAGATTGTATTATACACAACACTATTCTTGGCTTGTGGTACACATAATTTCAAGTTCCTTTGGAAGAACATATTATATGAAACATTGAGTATAAATTATGTTCAAAGTATAAATGAAATTTGTTTTGATTATGTTATATGAAACAATAAATAAAGAATTCACTACATGCAACAATGACTTGTATTGCGTTACACGTAAGAGCGGCCCTCCTCGGTAGCCTACATGGTACGAAATACCGAGTTTCACTAAACAATGATACATAATAATAATATTATGAACTAGCTGTTAAGAATATTATTAACCAAATTATGAATTTTATAACATTATAATTCATCTTACACATTTTGTATAATGTGATATTAGAACAATATCAATTTTTCGGATAAAATAAGTAATTTAAAAAATGCAGTTTTACAACCTTTTGAGGGTGCACCAATTTTAAATATAATTCTGACAAGTTTATAAGTTAAATTGTATAAAATAACCAAACTATATTGAATCAGGATATAAAAATTTACATTGGATAATTTTTGGTATTTTTTTGATGACGCTCTTAATTTTATGAATGGTAAAAACACACTAAATTTTACTTAAAAACACTTTTTTTCATCTAGACAATTTATATGGTTTAATTATTATAGTAAATGGTTTTAATGTATAAATAGATTATATTTTAACAATTTAATATAATTTATGTCATTGTCATTAATTTGAAATTTAATTCATAAAAAAAATCAATTCAATACTTTGCAATGTTTTAAACAAAAACACGTTTTTTTGACACCGGGATAAATTTTAAATTAATTTCTGCAACCTCTGTGTCTTGAATTCGGAAAAAAGGTTTCTATATTTGGAATAATTAGGTCCAAATTATTTCAATATGATGTTTTTTTGGGAATTATGAATGGTAACTACGATAAATTTTATTTACCACGGTTAAAGGTAAATCAGGTAATTAATGGTAAAACAAATCTTATAAAATTACCCTAACTCTTGGGTTAAAATAGTTGGATGATTATATTTCGTCATAAAATATACTTGGGTTGAAATCGAATCTATTGTAACCCACATGGATGTGATTAAGACCTTTAATTTATTTTATTTAAAAGAAAGTGAATTATGTCTCGCTCAAACATTAATAATTAAAGTATTTTTAATTTAAAGTTATACAGAATATAAATTCGATTATAAATTCTTATTTGAAATAAAATATTTTTTTTATTTATCATGGAAATTTATTTGTAATTTTTAAGAAATACATAGTTACCTTAATATCTTATATATTAATGATGAAGAAATTATTCTTTTAGTAAAAAATACATAATATTGTATTTATTAAAACAATAATTCCAATTAAAAGGCCCAAAAACATGACCAAATCTTATTGGTAGAGTATCTATAACCCATAAGCATCCAAGTGGCGACTTATAGTCCATTTTCAGCCTTATAAAATATATTATGACATTTATATTATATTATTTTAAATGATGTTAATGTTGTCACCTTCATACTTTAATAAAGATAAAATTTTAAAAGTTGGTTTTTTAGAAGATAAATTATACTAAATGTATTATTATAAAAGATATTAGATTTATATTAATCATTCTATTTTATTTTTAATTTGTATGCAACAAATCAGTATATTAAATAATCATACAAAAATGTTGTAGTAATTATTTTATTATGATAAATATCAAATAAATGGTTGTAAAAATATTAAAATAAATATTATATGAACTAATTAGTGCTCTACACAAATATTCTAGATGAATATTACATGTTAGTAATCTATTAAATATTTTGGTTCAAACATTTCTTCTATGTGTATTTTATTTAAATTCAAATAATTGAATAGTGTCAAAATTGACACTATTAACATTTTATAAAAATAACTTAATATTAAAATGTTTAAAAATCACAAAAATATTAAAAAATTATAGATTGATAATTATATGGTCTAAAATGTAATAATTTATCTAATTATGGTAAATTCAAAAAACATAATTAAGTATTTATAACAATTTAGATATTAGAATATTATTACAGCAAATAATATTAAATAGATTAAATAAGGAAAAATAAATATTATAATGTCTAAAATAAAAATAAAACATGTATAAATTTTATTGGATTGTATGATTACAACCATATATCATCTCATATTAAAATTTAGTCATTTGTGAGGTTTTTATGTGGGGTATGAATGTATTATAAATTAATATTTTTGAGATTTCCAAAAGGGCCCATATCCTCTCTTATAAAAGGGAATCTCCTCCCTCTCCTATCCACAACATTTTGAGCCTTAAATCTAGACCAAAACCTTTCCATATATTTTTTCCACTTACCTTGAATCATACTAGAGGTTATTATTTTCTTTCAGGAATAACTATAGTGCCCTAAGAGGAGGTTTAGAAGAGGCACGTCGAAGAAGAGGTAATATCCTTCACCGAATCATTCAAATTTACTTCTCCTTCTAATTCATCATTTTTTTGTTTCATTATAAAAAAATAACATCAGTATAAATAATATACTGATATTTTATTATAAATATTATAAAACTTTATTTCACATTTTATCCATCCTACAGAAAATGAAATCACCGCGCGTGCAAAAGTACAGAATACCGTCTCCACACAGTGGTGTAATCTGTTTTCCACAACCACCTTACATGGATGCGTATAATGGTGTAAATAATAACTATATATTATTATTATAAGATGATACGAGTTATGAGATATTCTATCAACCACTCCAATCCTATTCAATAATTATGGGAACAATATCATCAATCGTGCGTACATACGGATTACCGTCTCCACAACATGATGAGCTTCTTTCTTCATGTGAACCATTCAGGAATGATTATAAAGTATATATATTAAATAATAGATAAATATTTGACCTAATAATGATTTTGGATATATATATATATTTCATCTACATACTTCTATTCATGAAAATAAAGAAAGGAAAACAACATTCATGTGTTCGTACGACCTACAGTCTCCATAAACGGTGTATTTCATTCCATTTGTCGATGTATTATATACTAAATATATATTATAGATAAATCATGTTTCATATTTTGGAAGTAAGTAATCATTATCTATGTAATCATATGAATAATTATAATTCAAACCACGTACTACAAAATGAAACTATTTTACACAAAATAGTGCTTTAACATGGAATTGACAAATGAACGGGTAATATGAAGTCACAAGTGAATCATATTTGACATCTTAAATATTATTATGGTTATATTAAAAGTTAGTAATATGTTTAAACCAACTATATTGGAGTCTCAGACACATATGGATGAAATTGGACAAAATGTAAGGGATAATTATTCCAATCTCATTCTTATCCGTGATTGATTATTCGTAAGTATTTACTAGGGCTGTGTTTACATCCATGTCCATGATTTCTCAAAATGTTTTTGTAAAATATTTACTATTATTTAATGTATTTTTAAAGTCATTTTTACCCTTTTATGTCTTTTACCTAAAGGTATAAAAGGAATCTTTCTTTTGTTTACCAAACGAGGTACTTTTTTGACATTTAAAGAAAAAGTACGAGGAGAATGTTTTTTCACTTATATGACATGAATACATTTTTACAATTTCATAACGCTTTATTTTCATGAATCATACTATACATTATTTAATGATTATTTTCAACAAATTAATTTTCTTTTAAAATTACATTGAATTTTGTGAAAAGAAAATGATTTGGAAGAAGAAGGGATATTTTCCTCAAGAATTAATTTGAAGTGTTTTATCAAAACTATTTACCATCTAAGAGGAAATTATTTAGTATGATTATGTTTCAAGTATAATGTCCGTATTATTTACATGGTTTGATTTTTCAAATGATGAAATGATATCCATTTGTTTTATATGGATTATGTTATGATGGGATGATTTTTATGAAACACATTTTATTGTTTAGGTTATGATGAACGATTTATGTTTATTTTTTGGAACACATAAGTATGATTTCATTATAAGATGGGTGGGACATTTATATACCTCCAATTAAATGGGTAATGATAAATATACCATGAGATAGACATGGCTAGAATGGTAAGTATAATCTAGTTCAGTAATACAGGGCGAGAACGACTGGTAAACCCAGTTCAGTAATGGACTTTGTCCTCTATGATGCTCATAACAGCAATGCCTTGGATACTATGGAAATAATATTATATTCTTAATGGTTTCCAAAATTACATGTTTTATCCCCATGCTATTATATCATGATTAATGTTCTTTTATTATATATGCCTTATTTACTACCATGTTTAATGTCATTGCTCACGATTTGGATGTTTATATTTTATGCTCATGTTTTTATGGTCAAATGTTTATGGATTGTTTTATGTTCTCCACGTATACCCATACTGAGAATTTGACCTCACCCTTTTTATGTTTTATTTTCCCTAGGATATAAAAAAATGTTTTAGGTAAAAAAAATGGGAAGTAATTTATAGGAGATTTTGAAGATCGTTTACAATGATTAGAATAGTATATTCTGAGTTTCTAAAGACACTATTTTAATATGGTATTCGGGTGTTTTTTTGCCATTTATTATGTTTTTTTGAAAAAGTAATGTAATGTCCGAGTATGCCAATATTTGTGTCTCTAAAATAATAATAATTTTTATAATAATAATTCTTATTTTTTTATTATTCTTTACTTATAGTTTAGGTCTTTCCTGAGTATTAAATTCACCTTATAATTTTTTATATATCCAAATCTCAAACCTAGTAAGACCCCCATGGATGGTATTTCTTTCCCATTTATAGTCGATGATATAGGAGGTGATGTGGGAGAGAATATAGGTCGGGGTTAATACTTACATTCAAAATATAGAAGAATAGGATATAAGAAGGGGGCCTTTGGAAAAGAGAAAAGGGGACCACAAAACATCATGCTTCAATATTATAATGGTCTAGATATGGAGTGGGTCGACACATGGAATTGGGGTTTTATCTATACTTTTTGTATCCGGTGCGTGTGCATAGTTTTGTATCTTATAACATTATTTGACATAAATAAATTATATATATGTTTCTGCAGTGACAATATATTTGTTTTTTTGGGATAATATAGCAGGTATTATAGTATGAACTCTCGCAAGAATTATAGAGGGTACTATGGTAGGAATATCAGTGACTAAGGAAACTATATAGACAACATATTTGGCCCCATTTAAAAGGAATTGATCCCCTTTTTTAAGACCTCTATTCCCTTGTGTGGAAGACTATATAAACCTATATAATAATATGTTATAATTAGTAGTGGGTTTTCCCTAGGGGGTTGTTAACTAGGTCCAAGAGTCCTTTTTTGTTATTGTGGGTACTTTCCTTAATTTTTCCACAAAAATGAATCCATATTATTATTATTATTATTATTATTATTATTACTACTACTATTATTATCCAACATTCATCTTGATCCATAATGGGGAAAATGGTTTCTAGAAATGGATAAAATATCAAAATATTCGAAATTAATATTTTTTTGTATATGAATTATAGTCATACATCTATGTTTTATAGTAAGGAACTCTAAAAAGAACCCAATATAAAATATATATCTAGGTTGAAGGAAATTTGGATTAAAAAAGAGAGGCATGTAGCTTCTATTAGAGGGAAAATCATTTTTTCCATAACGATTCACAAATGATTGATTCTAATTAGGCAGTTTATCAAGACTATATTGGTATATAAAAATAAAGTCAGTTTTTTTTCACCTGAGGTTATATATTTTTCTTTATTTTTTTTGGTTTTTAATATTCTCAGCAAAACCTAAGGATCTGGTAAAGAATCATGATGGCTCTAATGCCTCGGTAGCTAGCCAGCCCATACAAGAAGAGTCTCTAGATAGTCAGAATGATTATAGTGAATCCAATTATGTCACACAAGAATATATATATATATATATATATATATATAATTGAATAATATTTCATACAGTCAAGGGATAAAAAGGTAATAATCTAATGGTAAACTCAGATAGATTTATCACCCAATAGCCAATGAAGGTTCAGAAATGTAAGGATTACTCAAAATTAAACTAAACTAATTCGACACTATCATTAGGGATTTTGGTAATGGAAATTTATGCTTATGTAATTGTTGGTGCCAAAAAGGTGGCCCGAAAGAAAGGAACGAAAAAGGCCGGCACGCTGCCTCGCGAAGCTCCGCCGCGAAGCTCCGCGGCGAAGCCCCGCCGCGAAGCGCCCCAACCATGGTGGCGCCGCAAAGCACCAGAGGCGGTAATGCTCTGTGAACCCATTTGATGTTCGCGAGCCGCCACGAAGCACCAGAGGCGGTAATGCTCCATGAACCCATTTGACGTTCATGAGCAGCCGTGAAGCACCAGAGGCGGTAATTCTCACCGAACGCATTTGACGTTCGCGAGCCGCCGCGAAGCACCAAAGGCGGCGCGCGAGCCCTACTTCACGGAGCCCTTCCCTATAAATACTGGACTCCCCCTGAGTCCCGAGGACGGACAATCCGACCTTTCGGCTTCTCCTCTCCCGAATCGCGAAGCGCTCTTTGCCCCGGGAATCATGAGCTCCGCGAGGTATTTCTACTTCGCGAGACACCTCTGCTTTGTCTCGTTTTGAGCCCCTCTTCCGAGAGGGATTCCCTTCACGAAGCTCAAGGGCATTCGCGGAGGAAGGGGATTCCCAAGGGAACTCAGGCAGTCGCGGAGCGTTTATGATTTGCGAAACACCCAACCCATGCTGGTGTTCCCTATGCCAAGGCAGGATCATTATCCATCGCGAAGCACACTGCTTCGGAGGACCCTGCTTCGCGAGGCACCCATTCTTCGCGAGGTAGTGCTCCGCGAACACTGTTCTACTTCTCGAAGCCCCTCCCACTCACACCTATGTCCCATGCTAAGGCCAAGGCACTCCACTTCGCAAAGCACACTCCTCGGCTTAGCGATTCCCTTTTCCGTGCGACCCTCTAGGTTTGCACGATGTGATTTCAAAGTCCCATGGACAATACCACCCGTAGCGTTGCTTCGCCTAATGCTTCTTTGCATATGCACGCTAACAGGTATTGCTTCTTCGCATAGCCACGCTAACGTGGACCCCTCGATGGTCCGTTCCATGACCCCCCTTAACCATGGCCTTACCGGCACCTTCCCTTCCCCAAGGACCAGAGGGTACCGGTTATGTAAGTCCTAGGGGTGTGGAGTGAACCCACCTCATCCGAGCTGCAGGATGTTAAACTTCCAAGAACCACGTCCTCAACACATGACGTTAAACTGTGACCCAACCTCGTCTCCCTCACGAAGGGTCCCCCCAGCTCGAACATTCTTTACACCACTCGTCTCCACGGGAATGGAACTCTTCCGCACATGGAATGAGATCCTCTTTGTCGGAGTGGCGTATGTTCGCAGGGGAAGGGATGCTTCAGAGCGTAAGCCCCTAACCTTTTGTACGGATGATTGCACCTGTGCATCTCCGTACTTCCCCACTACCAAGGTTAGTGGAGGGCGTGATAGGGAATGAGGCACCCCCCTCTGGGCCTCCATCCTGGAGTAAGTCCCAACACCTTGGGCCGCCCAATGCGTAAGCCCCTTTTAACTTCTCACAGACGCACCCCACGTGACGTGATCGTCAGGTCCTTGCAACATCTTGTTTCTCACACCGAGCATGACACACGTGGGCTTAGAGTGAGCACCGACCCTGACCACCCAAACCTCTTTTGAACTACGAGGTCTTTGATCCATGTCAAGGCATGGTACGTAGGAAGCCTCCATGAGGTTCAAGCCCACCCATCATCCATTCACGTCAGGTCCCATTCTGGTCCAGTGGTAAGCCATTGTGACCCTTCCCATTTGAACTACGAGGTCTTTGATCCATGTCAAGGCATGGTACATAGGAAGCCTCTATGAGGTTCAAGCCCACCCGTCATTTCACGTCGGGTCCCATTCTGGTCCAGTGGTAAGCCATTGCGGCCCATCCCTTTTGAACTACGAGGTCTTTGATCCATGTCAAGGCATGGTACGTAGGAAGCCTCCACAAGGTTCAAGCCCACCCATCATCCATTCACGTCAGGTCCCATTCTGGCCCAGTGGTAAGCCATTGTAACCCTTCCCATTTGAACTATGAGGTATTTGATCCATGTCAAGGCGTGGTACGTAGGAAGCCTCTATGAGGTTCAAGCCCACCACCAGTGGACCCACGGGTCTACATTCACGTCGGTTCACCGGAGAACTTTTGAACTACGATGATATTGATCCATGTCAAGGCATGGTACGTAGGAAGCCTCTACGAGGTTCGAGCCCACCCGTCATTTCACGTCGGGTCTCACCCCGGTCCAGCATGACGTTAAACTGCATTTTGGTCCAGTGGTAAGCCATTGCGACCCATCCCATTTGAACTATGAGGTCTTTGATCCATGTCAAGGCATGGTACGTAGGAAGTCTCCACGAGGTTCGAGCCCACCCATCATTCATTCACGTAAAGTTTCGCCCTCGTCTAGCATGACGTTAAACTGCATGCCTCCTTTTGTCCCGCATGACATTAAACTGTACACCCAATTCTAGTCCGACGGCAAGCCGTTGTGACTAACCCGAACTACGAGGTCATTGATCCATGTCAAGGCATGGTACGTAGGAATCCTTCCCAAGGTTCAAGCCCACCACCCATCAGAACAAGGTCCACTTTCACGTCGGTTCACCGACAAATCCCCATCTGAACTACGAGGACTTTGATCCATGTCAAGGCATGGTACGTAGGAAACCTTCCCAAGGTTCAAGCCCACCACTAGTGGACCCACGGGTCTACTTTCACGTCGGTACTCTGACGATGCTCATCGGGCCAAGGTCTACCTTCACATCAGTTTATCGACGTCAACCCGAACTACGCGGACTTTGATTCCCTGCCACGGGGATACGTAGGAAGCCTCATCAAGGCTCAAGCCCAACTTCACAGTCGCCCATGGGCTGGCCCCGGTATCGATATCCCTTCTAGGAGTATCCCTCAATCCGATCTATCCTAGCTAATGCTCTGGTTGGGTTGATCCGTCTCCGCTGGACGTTAAACTTGCTGCATACCCTGTGTTGAGCACGGGAAGCTGAGGAAAACCTCAGATATGTGTCTATGACATATAATTCCCCGCGCTCGATGTGGGATGCCTCGGGCTTCCATGCCCTCGAGAAGCCTTGTGGCCAAGGATAACAGACAGACATGCCAGGTACCCCAGCATCCAGACAGGCTACTAATGCCTCAACGTGACTACTCCCCTGACTAAAGGTTTCTGCCCTGACTGGACCCTTTGGAATGTCCCGATAGAAGCAGTGTAATTAACCGGCGTCCATGGAAACATGGCACTGGGAAGGGTTTCACGAACTACGTATTAAATATATAAGGGAGACCCGGACTAGGTGATGAGTTCTGAGGAGGAATCCTCAAGAGGAAGAACCGACATCCCATCATCCGGTTTCGATCAAGGAGCAGACGTCCCTGAATAAGGAGCGAATGCCGCCCGCCTTTGGAAAGCGGGAATGCGGGGCAACAGAAGCGCCGCACGTCCTCCCCCACGGACGGACGGGCACGCGCCCCGGCGAAAGCGTCAGAAACAGAAATGGTGAACCCAACGTGAAATTCTTCTCCTCAATATAGAGATTAGTAGCGTTCGAGACACCAGTATATTGACGTGTCACCGGATCCAGATATCTGGTGCCTGGTCCCGCAAAGCAAATAGCGGGCCTGTCGTGAAACTCACCGGAAGTCGGGGTAGTAGAACATGGGGCACTCCGCTCTGCAGCATGTTGGCGTGGATCCTTCTCACATACATAAAGAATTGAAGAACGCTGGGGCACTGGCTGTCAATCCTTTTCCTCTCAGTACTGATGAGTTGATCCCTTCGTTTCCCAGAAACCAGGTTGCTGTTACAGAGATGCGGTCACCATCCGCTCCTCGCCCACGCAGGGGCAGGGGAAACACCACGACGGCCACCCCACGTAGCGCCGCTACCGCCACGACGGCCGCCACATCGCGGAATACGGGGCGCTGATGCCCCCTATCCCCATAAAGGGTCATCCAGCGAAGGGTGATCAATAACCTCGTGCGTAGGTATGAGGAAGAAGGGGTCATCCCGACCCGGGATATGGCCCGCCTGGACCTGGAGGCCTCCAGGCCCTGCCGTCAATGCCACCCTAACGGGCCGCGCGGGGAGCCCCTGCTCCCCACCCCAACATTCAATCGTTTCGGGAGCTTGTCTCCGGAACGGCTTGACGACTCCTCGCCTTACGCTGAAGAGGAGGGCGCCGTCCGGCTTAGCCCGCTCAGGGCCCCGACCCGAGGGCCCCAGGCGGGAGCTCCCGCCCGGCCGTGTCAGCGCCGTCGTCCGGCCCCGCAGGAAGAGCAGGCAGGCTACATCCCTGCACCACCTGCACCAGCTCGCCAGACCCGACGTCAGCGCCAGGCCCACGCTGAGGACGCTCACCTAGGCGCGTCAATGTCGACAGCTACAGTGGCTCGAGCCACCGCCGACGTGTATCGTGAACCCCATGCATACATTGAGTAGGGGAACTCCTTCACCCAACCAGAATCGAGACCCCAACCGCCCCACGGGCAGGCTGGGTTGACTCTCCGGGTTGCAGGCCCAAGTGGTGATCGCCGCGAGCTAACCCGCGGTAATGCCACCCCGTACGGAGCTCCTCCTCGTACCACTACTCCACAGAGCATGGGCCTTCCCCGCCCCGAGGTTCGTCATGGAGGCATGCCTCATGCTACCCCCATCCTGCAGGAAGACCTGCCCCGCGGCAGTGACGCTCAGCGCGGAAACATTTCCCGCGCCCGCTGTACAGGGTATGGAGTCCATCCTTCTAAAGGCACCGTCCATCCGGTCCTTCTCCAATGTGGGGGCCCTCCCTATGTCCTCTCTGCAACTGGAGAAGGTCCTCCTCACCCCAGCAACTCTAGGAGTGAAGGTCGGCCTCACTCCACTCGCATCGACCATGGAGGTCCTCCCCATTCTCCTTCCAGTTCCAACAGAGGCCCCACCCACATGGGTACTGTTCATGGAGGTCCTCCCCATGTACCCTTCGACATTTGCCCTGGTGACCCTCGCACCCCGGCTATCTCGAGTGGGGACCCTCTCCGCCACGGCGCCAGCGCCGCCCCGAGGCTGCCTGAAAGGGGTCAACCCTGTCCCAAAGAGCCACCCAGGGGAAGAAGAGCGGGTCGTCACGGCCACAAGAAGAATCCTGGGAAGGCCCAGGTGGAGATCAAACCTGCCCATTTCTCCGATTCGGAAGCGGAATGCGATTCAGCGATGGAACCTTCTCCCCGCTCCTCTGTATCAAGGACTGGGGCAGGAACCATATGTGTTAGCCTCGTTCTCCCAGAATTTGAGGTCCACCGGATTCCCATCTCTCTCCGCAGGTACATCCAGGAGGATGAAATCCTGGGAATTCCGCAGGTCTCGACCACGCAATCACCGCCTCTGTCACCAGAAGAGCCCTCTACCTCCACCAGAGATCACGTAGAGTTATTTTGGGGGCCAACGACGGTAGATCGACGACACGACCTGTCGCCGGTAGCCGCGGCTCCTGTTCCGGAAGCTGCGATTATCAGCCCGTCATATCGTGACATCGTGGCCAGGTCACCTCACTCTTCGGAGGATGGCCCGGAATTCGGCGGCCAGTCAGCTCGTTTGCCGTATTCTCCACCTTCGAGCTTACTATCCCAAAGGTCCTCCTCGGTACCGCTACCGGTTCCTCAGCCGCCCCCGGTTGACGAGTGGGGAAACACAGTGCCAGACCCTGAGTCCGAGCCTAGGAGCATCTGGAGTATCCTTGCAGCGGATTACTTCCCCGAGAAGTTCTGCCCGACGGCGGCACATAATTTCCACATACCAGAGTCTCTTACCCCTGAAGAAGTGGGGTGCTTTTGTCGAACCCTGTGGGTGACACACATCCACCTCAGTTTTGAACAGGTGGTATACCCCAGATGTCGTGAGCACTTCGAAGAAATCGGCGAGCAGTGCCGCCTGATCGATGCAGCCACACTTCTTGTAGCCCAGCACCCTGAGTCGCCAGGCCACCAGAGCACCCTTCAATAAAAATGCGTTCAGAGTCTTAAAGCAATCCGCAGAATCTTCAGGGAAGCCACCCCCATGTGCAAGTCCGTGGTTGGGGACACTATGTCGCTGTCCTCTTCGACCCTATCTGACGACAGTCCGATTCGCTATGCGACATCGAGGATATGCCCTCAAGAGGGGTCGCAGTCCACATGGACGACGTTGTGGATAATGAAGATGAGCTTGAGTTCCTTGATGGAGACTTACCACCCGAGGGCGTACCGCCGCTGCTCGACCCGTCAGGGAGAGTTACCCGTCAGCAGAGAAACCTGCTAGGCCTCCACGTACCCACTGAGTCGCTGGAACTCGGTCGAAACACTGGCATGGGTAAGGAGCACGTCGGAATAGTCAAGCACTCCGACCTGTCTGCCTCTGTGTAGAAAACGGACGAAGATCCTGAGAAGGCCACGTTACGCCAGCAGCTTGCTGAGCAGAAGAGGCTGGTTGACGAACTCTTGCCTGAACACGCCGCAGAGCGACGACCCGACTATGGTAATCCCAGGCCAGGGCAGCAGGGCCAGGAACAATTTCCCCCCGTTGAGATGCCTCCGGGCAACCCTGATCATGCTACTGCCGCAGACAGGGCGGAAGCCGGAGCATACAGCAAGAGGGCGCGATACGTCTCGCCAATCCCCACTGAGCGACGGGGAAATCTGAAGAATCCAACCCGGGTTCCACAGTCGCCCCGCAAGTCGTCCAGCCAGTTGACCCACGAGCGGCCGAAGCCGTCTACCGTGTTGAAGAACCTGGAAATGCACTCGTGTTTAGGGATCCCCGTCAAGACAGGGACCCCCACCCGGAGGACCGTATTGTGGCACTCATAGCCCGCCTCGAGGCGTTGGAAACGCGGCAGGTGGCGGTCCCACCGGATGGCAAGCCTTATCCCGCGTTGGTGGATGATATGCCCGTGCCTCCGGGTTTTGGGAACCCCACTTTCTCGCCTTTTAACAGGACAGGGGACCCGCCCCAGCACTTGTCTCATATCTCTTCCAGGTGTGGCCCCATGCTGGGGACCCCAACTCAGCAAGAAGCCGCCAAGCTCCGATGTTTCATACAGACATTGGAAGGTCCGATATTCATCTGGTACAGCCAGCTCCATATCGGATCAGTGACCGGTTGGGAGGATCTTTGCCGGCAGTTCTTATACCAGTTCAGCTCCACCACGCAAAAGACCATCATTGCAGACCTCTTTAAGTGCAAGCAAAGGCCTGATGAGCGAGTCGCAGAATTCATCGCCCGGTGGAAGGGACTTACGTACTCCCTCGATATGCCACTGAATCAGGAGAAATTACTGACGATGTGTGTGGGGAACGTCAAGACAGAGCTGGTACCCTCCTTGATTACCCAGAACTACCATGGAGGGTTCAGAGATTTCTCGGACAAGGCTCAACGCCTCGAGGAAGCCCTGCAACAGGCCAGTCAGGAACGTTTTCTGCCCCCTATGATCCCAGCCAGGAGGACCGCCAGGGCTGAACCCGCCGTGGTGGCTCAAATAGAAGCCCCGAGGAAGCTGGAATTGCTACCAGCGGAACCACCCCCGCAACCCCGCAGAGGTCCTCCACCTCAAGCACAGGCTCCCGCCCAGCAGTGACCGCCTCAGAACAGACAGGTTCCCCCACGCAATGCGCCACCGCCACCTAGGCGAGACAATCAGGCACCGCCTCCTCGGCAGGCCCCTCCGATCCCTCGTCGGGACTAGGCCCCCAGGGGCCCCTATCTGGAAAGAAGGTACCAGACCTATTCGTTCAACGAAAATCAGGTCCCTGGCTACTTCCGAAGTGCTCTAGAGCAAGGGATTGTGCGTCTGCCTGAGTGCAGAAGGCCGACAGAGGCGCATCTCACCAATCACCGCAACTACTGACCTTATCATCGCATCTTGGGACACACCCTCAAGTGATGCTATGTGTTTAAAGACTGGCTTCAGGACCAGGTCAACAACAACATAGTCAAGTTGGGCCCAGCACCAGCGCAAGTGGTAGGCGTCTTTGCCGGATCAGAGATCGGCAGCGACAGCGAAGGTGAGTGGTAGCAGGTCCCTAGCCGCGGATCCCAGAAATATGATGACTGGATGGCTCGATAAACCGTCGTCCGTGCCCAGGATATCATCCGGACGTTCCTGAAGTAGTCGGAACCTTCAGAAGAAGTAGCCGGTGCCTCTGCATCATCTTCACAGTCGACCTCTGCCCAAAAGGGCAAGCAGCGGCGACTCAAGAAGAAGCAACGTGACCGCCCTGGAGAGATCCCGCGGTGTGCTGCTCGCCCAGAAGAACAACGAGGGTACTGAGAATAGTCTCTACTATCTCAGCCGCATGCTTCTCGATACGGAGATTCGATACTCCCCTGTCCAAAAGAGCTGTCTTGCGCTCTTCTTCGCCGTGCAGAAGTTGCGACATTACCTGCAGCACCACAAGGTGAAATTGGTCTCCCGGGTAGACCCACTGAAGTACATCATAAACCGTCCCATGCTGACTGGCCGACTAGCACGGTGGGCAGTGATTCTCCAGCAGTTTGATATTAGGTTTGTACCTCAGAAGGCTATTAAGGGACAGGCATTGGCAGACTTTTTAGCTGCCCATCCAACCTCCGCGGATCAATCCCTGGACCTGGATTTCCCTGATGAGACGATCCTCTCAGTCGATCATGCTGTCCCGTGTTGGAAAATGCATTTCGACGGTGCCTCCCGGAGCCCCAACGGTAGGATGGTCAATGATCCCAAGCTCAACAGAGTGGGCCTGAGTATTGTCTTCATTACCCCGGCGCAAGCCGTCCTGACATACTCGTTCATGTTGTCAGAAGGTTGTACGAACAATGAGGCAGAGTACCAAGCTCTAATCACCGGCCTCGAGTTGGCCCTTGAGATCCATGTCCCCCACCTAAATGTGAAGGGAGATTCAGAGCTGGTAATCAAATAGGTTAATGGCGACTATGTCGTCAGGAAGCCAGAGCTTGCACCATGGCTGGAGTACACCCTCCTCATAATGGCCCGGTTCTCTTCTCGACCAGAGGTTACCCATGTCCCACGGTCGCAGAATGGCCAAGCGGACGCCCTGGCTGGCTTAGCCGCGTCGCTCTCAGAACCCGAGCAAGATGATTTGGTCATACACGTGGCCCACCGAAGAGTCATTGCCCCTGTCACCCAAGAGGACCGTGATAGCCTGCGGGTAAGTCATCTCACCGCTGGACCCTCTATATCGGGAGTCCCGGGTTCGTCAGACGCAGTGGTTGAA
This sequence comes from Viscum album, assembly GCA_963277665.1. NCBI lineage: Eukaryota > Viridiplantae > Streptophyta > Magnoliopsida > Santalales > Viscaceae > Viscum > Viscum album. The sequence continues at coordinate 1,001,161,893 of OY728128.1, read as the reverse complement.
ACCACCCCCGACTGGAGAGCACCTTTTGTCGAGTATCTCCAAAATGGTAAGCTCCTGGACGACCGGGCTGAACGCGAGCGAATCCGACGCCGCGTGCTGCAATTTACCCTCCGGAGCGGCCCCAGTCTTGAACAGATCCTTTATAAGTGGAGTTTCGATGGTTTCCTCCTCCGTTGCATCCAAGGAGGGGAGATACCTCAAGTTATGCAAGAGGTTCACGCCGGTTCATGTGGTTCCCATCAAGCTGGGCCGAAACTGTCCCATCAAATCCAGAGGTCAGGGTACTTTTGGCCCTCTATGATCCACGATTGTATTGGATACGCCCAGAGATGCCACGCGTGCCAAGTACATGCCAACTTCTTGCATCGGCCACCGGAGCCCCTCCACCCCACCAAGTACTCTTGGCCATTTTCGGTATGGGGGCTTGATGTAGTGGGACCATATCCATCGGCAACAGCCCACCAGTGTAGGTTCATCCTGACTGCTACATATTTCTTCTCCAAGTGGGCATAAGCATTTCCGCTCAAAGAGGTCAAGGCCCGTTCCATCGTGGACTTTGTGAGCTCCAACATTATCCACCGGTTTGGAGTCCCTCACACCATCCTCACCGATAACGACACCAATATCCGAGCAGCTGAATTGAAGAAATTGTACGCTATGTACGACATCCGGTCAAACCATACCTCCCGCTACCACGCGCAGGCGATTGGACAGATCGAGGCGTTCAACAAGATGCTCTCTAAAATTCTGCAGTAGATGGTTGGTCAGAACAAGAAGAGTTGGTCGGACAAGCTCCCCAATGCCCTCTGGGCTTATCGGACAATGACTCGCAACTCTACCCAGGTGACCCCATATTCCATGGTGTATGGAGCTGAGGCCATCCTGTCCATTGAGATCCAGCTTCCGTCGCTACGCACTGCAGTTTATGATCACCAGACATCAGATGAGGTAGCCGAGATCCGTCTAGCTGAATTAGAGGCACTGGACGGGAACTGGCTTCATGCCCTGCATAATCTAGAAAGGCATAAGGACAAGATAGCGAGAGCCTTTGACAAGAAGGTTCGTCTCCTCTCTTTTCTACAGGGTGACCTGGTACTGGCTCTTCGAGCGCCAATGATTCCCGGTAGGAAACCGCCCAAGTTAGAACCCAAATGGGAAGGGCCTTATATCATCCATAAGGTTTACCCCAATGGAGCATACTCCTTGGTGACCACGGATGGAGAGTGTATAACCCCTCCCACCAATGCCAAGTTCCTCAAGCGGTACTTTGCTTAGGGCAAAAAAGGTCCAGCATGAACCTAAACTGCGTGAAGGTCCAGCACGACCCTAAACTGCGTGAAGGTCCTGGATGACCATAAACTGCAAAATGGTCCCGCACGACCTTAAAATGCATTTTCGTCCTGCAAGACGATAAACTGTGAAACGGTCCCGCATGACCTTAAACTGGACACTATAGTCCAACATGACTCTAAACCGTAAAGTCCTACACGACCATAAAATGCGCCCTCATCCTCATGTAAGACGTTAAACTGCAAGCCAGTCAAGCCTTCCTGACCGAGGCCCAGCCTTGGGCCCCTTGGCATCCTTGGGCCCCTGGCCCCCCGTCTTCACCGTGAGACGTTCTACCACAAGCTGGTCAGGTCTCCCGGACCGCGGTTTGGCCCCAGGCCCCCCTTGGTTTTTCCCCAACTTACCCTCTTGCGGGATTGTACGATATGGTGTAGGACTATGTCCCCATTCACGTCGGATTACTTGTCATACCGTACATATCCCAAAATGAGGTGCTTCTCATCGTCCCGCATGACGTTAAACTGCATTTCCAGAACTACGTGTGGCTTGATTCTCATCTTCATGGGATACGTAGGAACGCTCGGACGCCTCCTCTTGAGCCCAGCCCCAAGATTTTCTCTTCCTCTATTCCCCCTGGGAATAGTCTCCTTGAAGGATCTTTGTGTGGCAGGGAGTAGGCTTTCTTGGCCCCGCTCATTTAACCCCGCTCGCACAAGGATTATAAGGGTCGCACCATGTGCCCACTCCCGTTCTTCTATCCTCCCACGTCCTCACCGCATGACTCTAAACTGCATGGCCTTCAAGAACTACGTATGGCTTGATTCTCATCCTCATGAGATACGTAAGAACGCCTGGACATTTCGTCCGTTGGCCTAGCCCAAAAGCCAAAATCTTCCCCTCGGGTCAAGACATGGCAGGGTGCACACTTTTTCCCCGACCCACATTGAGCAAGCCTCGACCCGGCTGCACATTCCCCCCTGGAGGTGTTTGCCCCTTTCGTGGATGGATACAACTATGCTTCACCCACTCCTTGACTGGGATTCCGTCATTTTTCACACCTAGAGAGACCCCCAAGAACGGCCGGGATACAATGCCCAAGGGCTCTCCTACCGATACGGGCCAACGCCCCCCGAGGGTTTTCAAGAAACAAGCCGATACAAGTCGGGCGTTGCGAATTTGGTCAGCGGTCAACGCTCATTTGTTGCCCCCATACAGGTCACCATAGGAACGCTGTGTTTCGAACATCGTCAACAGTGTCCTAGATCTTCGGGTCCACCCCGAGATGTCCCAGGCATCAAGAAAAGTGATTCATTCTGCCCCATCCCGAGGTGACAAACTTCCCCCAGGTGGTGCTAGCGATCCGGTCCACGGCCCAGGATTCCTCATAAGGGTGTACGGTGTGATGTGGGACTACTTCCTCGTTCACATCGGGATCATGTACCATGTCGTACGCCCTCCCTTTACGAGGCCCAGCCTCAGGCCCCTTGGCCTTCTCGGGTCCCCGACCCTCGTCCTCATGCAAGACGTTAAACTGCAAACCAGTCAGGCCTTTCTGACTGACAACTTTCCCTTTTCTCTGGGCCACGACCCAGGATTCCTCATAAGGGTGTACGGTGTGATGTGGGATTATGTCCTCATTCACGTCGGGATCATGTACCATGCCGTACACCCTCCCTTTACGAGGCCCAGCCTCATGCCCCTTGGCCTTCTCGGGTCCCTGGCCCCTCGTCCTCATGTAAGACGTTAAACTACAAACCAGTCAGGCCTTCCTGACTGATTCCTGACCTTAGGCCCCTTGGATTTCTGGGCCACGGCCCAGGATCCCTCATAGGAGTGTACGGTGTGATGTGGGACTATGTTCTCATTCACGTCGGGATCATGTACCATGCCGTACACCCTCCCTTTACAAGGCACAGCCTCAGGCCCCTTGGCCTTCTCGGGTCCCTGGCCCCTCGTCCTCATGTAAGATGTTAAACTGCAAACCAGTCAGGCCTTCCTGACTGATGCCTCACCTTAGGCCCCTTGGCCTTTGTGGGCCACAGCCCAGGTCCCTTTTTATAGGAGTGGATGGTGTGGTGTGGGACTACGTCCTCATTCACGTCGGCTTCTTCGCCATACCGCACACCTCCCTTGTTTCGGGGTATATTGCTCCCCTTCTCGTCCAGTATGACGTTAAAATACATATAGAGAACTACGTGTGGCTTGATTCCCATTCTCATGGGATACGTAGGACCACCTAAATGTCCAAAATTCGGGTCCAGCCCCATCTCTTGGGAATCCTCATCCCATCCCGGCCCCTTGGCCTATCCTTCATCCATGAGAGGATTATATGGTGTGGTGTGGGATTATTTCCTCATTCACGACGGTCTCGTAATGACCATGCCATGCTTCCCCCCCCTACTTAGCTGTTTCGTTGATCCCTTTTTCGGCGGTTCACCAATGTGCTTAAGAGTACTCTGGTTTATTACCTGGAATGCCAAGCTTTACTCAGACACGTCCGCACCCGCTTTCCAGGATTTGTGTTTCCCCGTATCAGGGATTTTATCATCTTTCACACCCGGAGGGACCCCCAAGAACGGCCTGGATACTACGCCCAAGGTCTCTCCTACTGATACGGGCCAACGCCCCCCAGGGTTTCGGAAAACAAATCGATAAAATCCCGCATTGCGAATATGGTTAGCGGTCGATGCTCGTTTGTTGTTCCCACCTCAGGCTAACGCGATATGGACGCTGTGTTTCCACCATGGTTAACAGTCTTCCTCTATCGCCATGCCAACCCATTAAGCCCAAATGTCGGGTACACAATTCACACCCTTCATCACTTCATCATGTCCAAGTAGAGTCTCGGAACTCTTGGTAATTTTCCCCCGTGCACGTCTGTGCGTTGGGGGAACAAGCTACATCAAAAGTGTCCTTCGGAACTCTCTGCTGACTCTCCTTTGATGGACGCCCCAAGTATTGCGATGAGGATACCCCCCTTGTTTCCCACACCAAGTTTATCTCACGTGGGCTTAGGGATTGGGTTGACATTTGTGCTTACTCAGGAGATGTCACCACCCATGGTCCGAGCTCTAAGACCATAAACTAAGACTCTCGTCTGGAACTACGTTCAAGACCCCCTGTCTTTGGGTCCAGCTTGAGTTCAGCAAGTTCACCTCTCTGGTCCTGCCTTCAGGACCCCGACCACCGGACCACGTGGCGTAGTGTAGGATTACATCCTCATCCACATCAGGTTTGCAATAGCTGCACCACGCGCACCCCATTCTGAGAGTTGACCCTCATATTCCTTGTCCTGCATGACATTAAATGGCCCCCTTCAGAACTACGTGTGGCTTGATTCCCATCCTCATGGGATACGTAGGACCACCTGAATGTTTAAGATTCGGGTCCAGCCCCACCTCCTAGTGATCTCCTGATCTCCCGGTCACCTAGGCCACTTGGTCTATCCCTCTCCAGAAGGGGGATGTGTAGGTATGATACAAGGTTTTGGGCATCGTTCCCCCTTCCCCCGGGAACCTTCCATCTCTCGGTCACCCTCAAAGTTGAGTCCCTTGACTCCTTGCAGTGGTTTACCCATGTATTAAGAGCACTCTAGTCTAGGACCAAGAGTGTCAAATTCAACATGATCATGTTCTTTCCACTTGTCAAGCTTCGTGTTCCCCTCCATTCGGACTTCCATCACATTTCACACACGGAGGGACCCCCGATAATGGCCTTGATACAATGCCCAAGGACTCTCCTACCGATACGGGCCAATGCCCCCGAGGGTTTTTGACAAAAAATCGATAAAATCCCGCGTTGCGAATATGGTCAGTGGTCAATGCTCGTTTGTTAGTCCTCATTTCAGGCTAAAGCGACAAGATGCTGTGTTGCGAACATGGTCAGTAGTAATCCTCTGTCATCACGCCAGCCCCTTCAGTCCTTGAATGTTGGTTGCATGATTCACATAATTTTCCACCCAATCATGTCCAGGTGGAATCTCAACAGTTTTGGCGCTATCCCTCAGTGCACCTTTGCATGCTAGGGGGACAAAGCTGCAATCTGGCGTCCTTTGAGGCTCCCATGGTCCGAGCTCTAAGACCATAAACTAAGATCCATTCGGGACTACGTTCAACTTGATTCCCATCCTCATGGGATACGTAGGACTGCCCAGACGCCCTGTCTCCGGGTACAACCCATTCAGGAAGCCAGTCTCTCTCCCTGTTTCACCTCTGGGTAGGCCCCTCGGCCTATGGTTTCCCTCTCTGGATGGCATACAATTTGATGTGGGATAATGTCTCTGTCAATTTTGTTTTATAACACTGCGCACATTTCCCGCCTAGCATCGTCTCTGCTACGTCTGCGCTACATGACGATAAAATTCATGCTTGGTCCTATCATACGACCCTAAACTATGACATTATCATCCTGGCCACATGATGAAAAACAGAACCACATTGTGGTGACCTCGTTGTAGAGAACATCACGTAGGGTATTGGTCACGTTCCATGCCATTTGTCAACACCCATCACGGCTTGATTCTTGTGGCGACATCACGACCTACTGTTCTAGGCCGGTCGCTTCACAAAAAAACCCATTCACCTTAAAGAACAAACAAGATACATCAAATTATGCTTCTTTTAGTGCAAAGGCCACACCCGCACTCCCCTTTTCCCATGGCACTGGTATCCAACCATGTCACTTCCAGAACAACGTATGGATTGATTCTCATCCTTATGAGATACGTAGGAGCGCCCGGGCACTTCCCCGCGGGCCCAACCTAACCTTTGTGTTCGGTCCCTCGACTCGAGCGTTTCCCAAGAGAATGCATGGTAAGTAGGGCTTAGGTCCTCCTTCACGTCGGGTTTTGATGCCATGCATCCCCTACTCCCTTTACCCATTTATGGCCTAAGGTCCATCCAGAACTACATAAGGCTTGATTCTCATCCCTGTGAGATACGTTGGAGCGCCCGGGCACTTCCCCACGGGCCTAGTCTAACTTTTCACGGTCTGAATTCTACGACCCTAAACTAAGATCTCCCTAAGGGAAAGGAATCTGCTCCATCTCTCTAATACATTTCGTTGCTGTATTCAGATGTGTTTTGACAAAAGATCCCGAAGTGTGGGATTTTCACAGGGACATTCCCCTCACCCCCCGACCAAGCTTCGTGAACTCACTATTTGGATCCTCATCCTCTTCCACATACAAAAGGACCCTCGGACGACGTGGATACTAAGCTTAAGGGATCTCCATGAATGCTGGACCTAAGGGCCCTTCAATCGTTTCGGGCCAATGTCCCCACAGATATTGGACAACAAATCGATAAAATCCCACGTTACGAATATGGTCAGCGGTCGATACTCATTTGTCTGTCCCCATTCTAGGCTAACGTGACAGGATGCTGCATTGCGAATACGGTCAGCAGTTACCCTCTGTCATCACGCCGCTATCATTGTGATCTGAATCTCGAGCACCATGATTCACACATTTCCACTTCCCCATGTTCAAGTGGAACTCCATCATACTCGGCTCTTTCTCTTCGTGCATCTAGGTGCGCCACAAGATCGTGTTAGTGTCACTGGGCCGGGATTCACCGAGCGTCCCTTTTCCCTTACAAGCCCCTCTCTGTTTCGAGAAATTCCCACCACTACTACTTGTTTCCCACACTGAACACGACTCACGTGGGCTTAGTAGTTTTGGCAGGATGTGTACCAACACGGTCGGGCTACTCATCGTCCTGCATGATGTTAAAATGCGCTTTCAGAACTACGTATGTCTTGATTCCCATCCTCATGGGGTACGTAGGAGCGCCCTGGCACTTCCCCGCGGGCCCAGCCCAATCCTCACTCTTGGTCCCTCGACCTGAAGAGTGTCCTCCGGGGGTATGTGGTGTGATTTGGACTCCAAGTCCTCATTCGCGTCGGTTTCATATCTACCGCGCCACACGCTTCCTTCCCTCTTACTCCATGTCCTATCGTATGACGTTAAACTACAGGAGTCTATGTGTCCTCAATGCATGACAATAAACTGCGGTTCTGCCCCGAACAAGTTCAGGATTCCCCAAGATCCCACTAGGAAGTGACAGATCCCCTTGCCAGAGAGGCCCTGTCTAAAAGAAGGAATGATCCATGATCAAACCGATGCGCCTATCGGACGTACCCCCACCACGGTGGTGTAACTACCTAAGTGATGGATTCTGTTCGGACAGACCATCGCCCCATATTCCATGCTTTACGTGCCCCCTATTTGGACCCTCGTCCTCTTTCGTGTCTAAAGAAACCCCCTAACGGCCTGGTCTCATGCCGCATCGGCTCACCTACCGTCATGGGCCAACGTTCCGGAAGACTGGTCATGTTTTGAGGGACCCCCAATAACGGCCTGGATACTACGCTCAAGGGCTCTCCTACCGTTACGGGCCAACGTCCCGAAGGATTGAACGACAACAAATTGATAAAATCCCGCGTTGTGAATATGGTCAGCGGTCGATGCTCATTTGTTGTCCCCATTTCAGGCTAACGTTGTAAGGGTACCGTTTCTCCTCCAAGGTTAACGGTTGTCCCTTATTGCCACGCCATCCCCACAGTATTCCGAATCTAGGGTATCGTGATTCACACTTCCCATTTTCATCTGTTTGGACCGATTTCAGTGCCCCTGGCATTGCCCCATTCGTGCATAAGAGCATGTCGAAGAAACGGTTATTTGGCTATCCTGGAAGTTCCTCCTCCGATCAAGCCTTCCCCATCATTCGAGGATCTGGACTGGCCTAGGGAATTGTCGTCAAATGTCCCGCAAACATTGTAGGGATGTAACACGGCAATTCAACAGTGGAAATCGTGCGTGCTATGGCATTCAAAAAAAAGGTAAAATTTGGAAGCACGAAAGTTCCAATAAAAGGGTTTTGGATTTGTTACAATACTCGGGGGTTGACTTACCCCATGGATGGGTTGACCCCGTCAAGAGAGCGTTGCAGCTCGGCCACCCATTGACTTGCGGAATCCAAGGCTTGCTGCCGCTGAAATAGCTCTCGCTCCTCCTCCGTAGCGGCGGGGCGCAGTTCGTCAGTCCTGGCTTTGGCTCTCTCCACAACATCTTGAACGACAGCCATCTTTTCAGAGGACTGCCTCATGTGTTCTTTTGCCTCTGCCAGCTGGGCCTTCAACCGTGAGACCAGCTCAGATTGCGCATCAAGAGAGGCTGAAAGCTCGTCTGCCCGGGTCTGCATCCGTTGAACCTCGCCTTCAGCCTCCTGGAGCTTCTTAATGCTGGTCGCCTTCCTCCGCTGCCAGCCCACGCTGAGCCCACGATCATGCTCCCGGATATTCTCAGCCATAAGATCTCGGATGAGTGTATGAGGACGTTGGGCATCCACTCCCCAAGAGCACAGTTCACGCAACCGCGAGCGGAGCCTATCCATTTCGGCCAGCCATTGTTCTTGGGGAGTGTCCTTGATAAAGCGTGCGATCAACTTCCACGACCGGCGACGAACTATGCTGCTGTCTTCCTCGTCGGAGGCCGTTTCATCCCAGTCTGTGCGATTGGCAGGCTCATACACGGGATACGCCCGCAGGAAATCCTCGGCAGGATCAACATCCGGTGTCGAATCCAGTGCGACACCTGGCACCGAAGCAGGCACGACAGAGCTGGGGCTGACCGGTTGATCCTCTTCCTCGGAGTCCACCTCAATGATTTCGGGTACGGCCCTGCTGGCGGACCCGCCAGTGATGATGTGCGTCGCAGCTTGAGGAGATGGAGGGACTATTTCCACCATCACTGGCATGCCCCTAGGAGGGACGCCACCAGACATCCTGATCAGCCTTTCCGTAGCAGCCCACGCCAGTCGAAGAACTGCACGACAAAGAGGGACATAAACGTTAGTTGGCATGGCCCATATGGGACAACGAGGAGACCGGTGGAGGAGACTTACGAAGATCGACCTCCGAGCGCTGCTCTTGAGCCGGTACTGATGGGACCCCGAGACGAGGCCCCCCGTATACTGTTGGAAGGTCTGGAGATTCCAGAGGATCCACCTCGGATGCCCTGGTCCCACCAGACGCAGAACTGGACGCAGCCATAGGTGCGGGTTCTGAAGGTCCCGCATCATCACCCGCCAAGGAGTGAGAACGAGGCCTACAAACAAGTTCCTCCTGCATGGCTCAAACATTGGTGAGAAGTCCATAGGGACCCAAGAACAGGTCGTAAGGAGAGATGTTTGGAATGCTACCTTGAGAGCCCCCGAAAAATCGTCGGGTTCTGAGCCTCGGTCTCCGACCTCGCCCTCCTCCAACGGGCTCCCTCCTCCAGCCTCATCCTCCTGAGAGGAGTCCTCTGATTCCTCTGCCAAGGGGAAGTGCACCCTCAGATCGGCAGCCGATAACTGTGGGGGGACCGTCTGATTCAACAGTACCCTCACCCGGTCTATCATTGGGCGAGGGACACCACTGGAGTGGACGTAATCCTCCAGCACTTCCAGGTACAGTTCTGCCTCCGCCGGGGATGCCATGAATCCATCCCGAACTGGGCCTATACGCGGTAATTCCATCCCGAGGCGATTCAGGTGGGCCCATATCTCGGATGGGCTGAGGAATTTCTGGTTGACATCCCAAATGTCCCAAGCCTCCGGGAAGACAACATCCTCTACCATGTCAATGTGACGCAGGCGCTTTCCCAGAGCCTGAGTGGATATCCTATGGAATCCCCTCGGTGGCCTCCCCTCCGGATGACCCTGCTCTCCCGGAATCACCGGATCCACCGCTGCTGCCATACCCTCGGCCGGTGTAGGTCTCGCCGCCATGGCAGCCCCGCTGCCGCGAGCTACCCTAGCTGCCCTCCGACCCCGACCTCGAGATAGAGGAGGCCAACTGTAACCAACTCGGATCGTTGGCTGCTTCAGCATCTCCCCTGGATAAGCGGCCTCCCAACTGATGGCGTACTCCTTCACTAATCTGAAGGCGGCGGTGGATGGAGGAAATGCAATCCGCATCTTTCCATCTTCGTGTGTGAACATGAGCCACAGCTGCCTCATCACACACGGTTTCTCCTCGTGAAGCACCTCCCAGTAGACCTGCGGGGTCAGCCGCTGGAGGCACCAGAACTGCCTCGCAAACCGATACGGAGTGTACGGTTCACAGAGCGGCTCACGATCTATTCGTGCCACCAAAACTCCACCTCGGAAGGCGAGGAGGTAAGCCCGATCTTCTTCCGTTCCCCGTCCGTCATCTGTAAGAATCCCCATCGGCAACGGGAAGGGATGGAAATTGAACTCATCCGCCCTCCACACCCGATTCAGCACCATTGGAACGTCCAGTTTGAATGGGAAGCTCCCGACCGCATTCAGGATGGAGGGGCGAAAGTTTGATCCCGGCGGCAAAATGGGGTTTGGATACTCGTAAATCCCCCTGATATGCGCTGCGATCCACCCATACAGGAGGTGGAAGGGCCCGCATATTCTTGGCGTCTTCTTGCCCTCGCTAATATGCCACATCATTTTGTACAGTTTGGTGAGCATCGGGATCCCCAGGTTGATCCGCTGTCCCATGGCCAACATCGACGCCATGATGAATGAGCTGGGTCGTACCCCCATGCTTGTATCTCTCACCGGTAGGATCCAGCCACAGATGAGAGCCGCGATGAATGCCGCCAGCCTGACTATCGGCTGTTGTTCAGTGCTGACGCTGAAACCCCAAGTCTTCCATTGGCTGTCATCCAAGACCCGCCAATACGAGTCCCCTTTGCCCCGTTGGGCTGCCCTTGGACAAGTTCGAGGCCTTGGATGGAACTCTCGATTCTCTGGGAAATTCAGGAAGCATTTGAACCACCTCCTGAAGTGGACGTCCCTCACGGCCTCCTTGTCCTCTCCAGGGAAAAGTGCCATCAGTGTCGACGCCAGTCGCGGCATTTTCTCCGCATCTCCCCACGCGCTGGCAACGGGGAGTAACTCGTCATACATGGCCCCCAAGATTGGGACCCCAGAAATCTGGTGGAAATCCCACAGGCTGATGCCCACCTCCCCGTGATGCAGGTGAAATGTGTTGGTCCTAGATGACCATCTACTCAGCAACTCCGGCATTAGCTGCTTCAGTTGGTAAATGTGGAATTCGGAGGCCCATGCCGCCTCATACAACCCCACTCTCCTCAGCTCGACCCCAAACTCCTCGCATGAGGCGCCTACCTTGTAGGCCCAGGCCCAGTCATCAGTAAAGTTGCCGCCCTGGCACAGGTCCCACTCATTGGACCCTCCCTTCTTCGAATCCTGCAAAGCCGCCTTCAGCATGGTCTGATAGAGGGGATGGGAAGTCTCCGGTTGCAGTGGCTTCCCGTCGATGTCGTTCACATGGTTGTAGAGACAATCAGCGGTGACGGGTGTGATGTCCTCCCGCGCGTGACCATCGGCTGCCCTGAACCATTGGTGCTGGCATGGTGTGCTCCTGAACCAGCAAGCTGGTTCATCCCTACTCGCCTCAGGGATGAAGACGTCATCCCTCAGCCCGAAGCCGTACAACGGCAGTTTCTTGCACTGTGGATAATCTTTCTGGCCCTCCGACAGCAGATCTGTCAACGAAGTGTGGTCCGAATGGCTCCGGATCATCTCCCCCAAGCCTGGACGGTTGGCCATCTCATCTCGACGAGCAGCATCTGCAAGGACCCCCAAGACAGCTTCTTGATGGGCCATTGTAACTCTGGCCCTCAGAAAAGGATTTTTTCGGATGGATCGCGAAGCTCGACCGCGAAGCTCGATCGCGAAGCCGGATCGCGAAGATCGGTTGCGAGACCAAGCCGCAAAGTCCGGACAAGGCAGACAAGCAGAGGTTCGCTTGGCGTGGACGCAGAGTTGGAACCCGCGGTTCGCCGCGAAGCTCAATTCGCGGAGGGCTGTCACGGAGTACGTGGAGCTTCGCGAAGTCGAGAGCACAAAAAGACATGGAAGGCACGTGAATACAAAAGAGGGCGGACCCCATATTTATAGGCGGCGACCCCGAAGCATCACGGCGCGCCTCACCCACGCAAAGCATCGCGGCGCGTCCGGATCCGTGGCCCCGGTGAGCATCGCGGGGCCCCTTTGTGATGTTGCATCGCGAACCACCGACAATTTTGGCGATTTTCCCTCAGACATCGACCCTTTTCCTCCGCGGCTCCAAGTCCGAGGGGGGGCATTTCTTGGCGCCAAAAAGGTGGCCCGAAAGAAAGGAACAAAAAAGGCCGGCACGCTGCCTCGCGAAGCTCCTCCGCGAAGCTCCTCCGCGAAGCCCCGCCGCGAAGCGCCCCAACCATGGCGGCGCCGCGAAGCACCAGAGGCGGTAATGCTCCGCGAACCCATTTGACGTTCGCGAGCCGCCGCGAAGCACTAGAGGCGGTAATGCTCAGCGAACCCATTTGACGTTCGCGAGCCGCCGCGAAGCACCAGAGGTGGTAATGCTCCGCGAACGCATTTGACGTTCGCGAGCCGCCGCGAAGCACCAAAGGCGGTGCGCGAGCCCTGCTTCGCGGCGCCCCTTCCCTATAAATACGGGACTCCCCCTGAGTCCCGAGGATGGACAATCCGACCTTTCGGATTCTCCTCTCCCGAATCACGAAGCACTCTTTGCCCCGGGAATCATGAGCTCCGCGAGGTATTTCTACTTCGCGAGACGCCTCTGCTTTGTCTCGTTTTGAGCCCCTCTTCCGAGAGGGATTCCCTTCACGAAGCTCAAGGGCGCTCGCGGAGGAAGGGGATTCCCAAGGGAACCCGGGCAGCCGCGGAGCGTTTATGCTTTGCGAAACACCCAACCCATGCTGGTGATCCCTATGCCAAGGCAGGATCATTATCCATCGCGAAGCACACTGCTTCGCAGGACCCTGATTCGCGAGGCACCCCTTCTTCGCGAGGCAGTGCTCCGCGAACACTGTTCCACTTCGCGAAGCACCTCCCACTCACACCTATGCCCAATGCTAAGGCCAAGGCACTCCACTTCGCAAAGCACACTCCTCTTCTTAGTGATTCCTCTTTCCGTGCGACCCTCCAGGTTTGCATGATGTGATTTCAAAGTCCTATGGACAATACCACCCGTAGCGTTGCTTCGCCTAATGCTTCTTCGCATAGGCACGCTAACGGCTATTGCTTCTTCGAATAGCAATGCTAACGTGGACCCCTCGATGGTCCATTCCACGAACCCCCCTTAACCATGGCCTTACCGGTACCTTCCCTTCCCCAAGGACCAGAGGGTACCGGTTATGTAAGTCCTAGGGGTGTGGAGTGAACCCACCTCGTCCGAGCTCCAGGACGTTAAACTGCCAAGCACCACGTCCGCAACACATGACGTTAAACTATGACCCAACCTCGTCTCCCCCACGAAGGGTCCCCCCAGCTCGAACATTATTTACACCTCTCGTCTCCACGAGAATGGAACTCTTCCGCACATGGAATGAGATCCTCCTTGTTGGAGTGGCGTATGTTCGCAGGGGAAGGGCTGCTTCAGAGCGTAAGCCCCTAACCTTTTGTACGGATGATTGCACCCGTGCATCTCTGTACTTCCCCACTACCATGGTCAGTGGAGGGAGTGATAGGGAATGAGGCACCCCCCTCTGGGCCTCCATCCTAGAGTAAGTCCCAACACCATGGGCCGCCCAACGCGTAAGCCCCTTTTCACTTTTCACGGACGCACCCCTCGCGACGTGATCGTCAGGTCCTTGCAACCTCTTGTTTCTCACACCGAGCATGACTCACGTGGGCTTAGAGTGAGCACCGACCCTGACCACCCAAACCCCTTTTGAAGTACGAGGTCTTTGATCCATGTCAAGTCATGGTACGTAGGAAGCCTCCACGAGGTTCAAGCCCACCCATCATCCATTCACGTCAGGTCCCATTCTGGTCCAGTGGTAAGCCATTGTGACCCTTCTAATTTGAACTACGAGGTCTTTGATCCATGTCAAGGCATTGTACGTAGGAAGCCTCTATGAGGTTCAAGTCCACCTGTCATTTCACGCCGGGTCCCATTCTGGTCCCGTGGTAAGCCATTGCGACCCATCCCTTTTGAACTACGAGGTATTTGATCCATGTCAAGGCATGGTACGTAGGAAGCCTCCACGAGGTTCAAGCCCACCCATCATCCATTCACGTCAGGTCCCATTCTGGTCCAGTGGTAATCCATTGTGACCCTTCCCATTTGAACTACGAGGTCATTGATCCATGTCAAGGCGTGGTACGTATGAAGCCTCTATGAGGTTCAAGCCCACCACCAGTGGACCAACGGGTCTACTTTCACGTCGGTTCACCGGCGACCTTTTGAACTACGAGGTCATTGATCCATGTCAAGGCATGGTACGTAGGAAGCCTCTATGAGGTTCGAGCCCACCCATCATTTCACGTCGGGTCTCACCCCGGTCCAGCATGACGTTAAACTGTATTCTGGTCCAGTGGTAAGCCATTGTGACCCATCCCATTTGAACTACGAGGTCTTTGATCCATGTCAAGGCATGGTACGTAGAAAGCCTCCACGAGGTTCGAGCCCACCCATCATTCATTCACGTCAAGTTTCGCCCTCGTCTAGCATGACGTTAAACTGCATGCCTCCTTTTGTCCCGCATGACATTAAACTGTACACCCAATTCTAGTCCGACGGCATGCCGTTGTGACTAACCCGAACAACGAGGTCTTTGATCCATGTCAAGGCATGGTACGTAGGAAGCCTTCCCAAGGTTCAAGCCCACCACCCATCGGTCCAAGGTGCACTTTCACGTCGGTTCACCGACAAAGCCCCATCTGAACTACGAGGACTTTGATCCATGTAAAGGCACGGTACGTAGGAAACCTTCCCAAGGTTCAAGCCCACAACTAGTGGACCCACGGGTCTACTTTCACGTCGGTACTCTGACGATGCTCATCGGGCCAAGGTCTACCTTCACGTCAGTTCATCGACGGCAACCCGAACTATGCAGACTTTGATTCCCTGCCATGGGGATACGTAGGAAGCCTCGTCAAGGCTCAAGCCCAACTTCACAGTCGCCCATGGGCTGGCCCCGGTATCGATATCCCTTCAAGGAGGATCCCTCAATCCGATCTATCCTAGCTAATGCTCTGGTTGGGTTGATCCTTCTCCGCTGGACGTTAAACTTGCGGCATACCCTGTGTTGAGCACGGGAAGCTGAGGAAAACCTCAGATATGTGTCTATGACATATAATTCCCCGCGCTCGATGTGGGATGCCTCGGGATTCCACGCCCTCCAGAAGCCTTGTGGCCAAGGATAACAGACAGACATGCCAGGTACCCAAGCATCCAGACACGCTACTGATGCCTCAACGTGACTACTCCCCTGACTGAAGGTTGCTGCCCTAACTGGACCCTTTGGAATGTCCCGACAGAAGCAGTTTAATTAACCGGCGTCCATGGAAACATGGCACTGGGAAGGGTTTCACGAACTACGTATTAAATCTATAAGGGAGACCCGGACTAGGTGATGTGTTCTGAGGAGGAATCCGCAGGAGGAAGAACCGAAATCCCATCATCCTGTGTCGATCAAGGAGTAGACGTCCCTGAATAAGGAGCGAATGCCGCCCGCCTTTGGAAAGTGGGAATGCGGGGCAACAGAAGCGCCGCGCGTCCTCCCCCACGGACGGACGGGCGCGCGCCCCGGCGAAAGTGTCAGAAATAGTAGTTTTTGAGATCCACTCATCATCAACTAATAATGATATTTATTAATCATTCTATGACAAATAATGTATAAAATATTCCAACATGAAGAAGAATCAATCCCTTGTTATTACGGTGGGTATCATAGATAAATTTACTAATGGAATGATAAAATGAATTTTATTATTGTCACAAGATATAAAAGGGGGAATATAGATGGAATATTTCAATGATCATTGGCAGTGTATGGTCTCTATAATTGAATATAAATTTTACATGAATATAAATTTTTTATCTTTATAACCTTCTTTGGTAGTAGTGCTTTTACAAACCTAAATGGTTTTTAATTTCATTTAATGAAAGAATTCATACTCAAGGGAAGCCATGTGGATTCCTATATCATTTTGAATTTACCACATACAAATTTTTTAGATTACCATCATGATGAACTTTTTGCTTTATAAAATTGTAATTACACCTTAGGCTATCGTGTTCTATTAATTCCAAATGAATAATACAACATAAAATATATTAAAATTTTACTTTTTCACAATAGAAATTGGGGTTTTCAAATTATTTATTATTATAATATATGAATAAATTATTATACATACCAACTGACTAATAACATCTCGTATATTTTAATTTGTTTTTAACTGATGGTTTATTTCAATGTCTACAATTTTGTTTCAAAAAATTTCATGGATTTTTTGAAAGGGATGAGTTTTATCGAGATTAAAAATATAAATTTTATTGGATGTATTGGAAAACTCTTTTGAAGTGTTACCTCCTTATAAAAATACATGGAGATTGTTTTAGTTGAGTGTTTCCCTCTCATTGAATGCATCTTCATGAATAGATAGTGGATACTATATATCTGATTTGAATTATTGTGTGATTTTAGACTGATCACTTATGAGCTTGTTAATTATAAATAAATAACCATCCACTACATTGATTCTTCTAGAATTCAAAAAAAATTCATTGGATTTTCTTCTATTTAAAATTATTTAATTTTTAATACAACATAAAGATAACCTACTAATAAATATGGATGATATGTGAACAATTTGATGTGGAATGATGAACAATGAGTTAAGAAATCAAAAATAATAAAATCCATTCCATCTATTAATTAGATATTTTCTAAATACTTGTAAGGTAATTAATGTAATTGATATTATGAATATAAAGGTTTTGTAAGATTTTGGTGGTGTTACAGTAATCATGGATATGGTTTTTATTTAATATGGGTAATAGAACATCTACATGTATAATATATTTAAATATATGGATGGTATATGCTCATTACACATCAGGTATTCATTTTATATTAAATTTTATTTAATATATTTTTCAGTTTCATGGGTTTGGAAACATACTAATGTCTTGGTTCATCTTGGATTATAATTATTATCATTATTATTGTCTTCAGTATTGTTATTATTGTTATTATTATCAGTTCATCCTTATACTTATTATTATTATTGTTTCAATTATGGTATCTGATTATTTTTCATCAAAAATCTTAGTGACTATGGTTTGTACAGAGATGAGTGATATTTGGAAAAGTGAAATATGTTTCTTCAATTAAGAAGATAATATTCTTGGGTGATCACTGGTTTGTGAGGAAATTAAACTATATTGTTGTTATTTTATATTGATTGGTGTATTTTAATTATTGGAAATATATTATGACTTCATGTGGGATTGTATTTCAATTCCACGGTGCCTCATGCTTTATTTGATGATGTCATATGTTGGGAGTAAAATTAGATCTCTTTAATGGAATTTATTGGAATAGGTTGATCATAGTTGTGGGAAATAAAAATTAGATGTATTGGTTTTCGATTGAGTATTGATTTGTGCTGAGTTACATATTTTTTTCATTATTCATGGTTTAATTCATGTGTCACATTCATTAAAAATTGAAAAACAATGAGTATTAGAAAAATTAATATGGGTTTTATGTGCCAAAACAATTTTGGGTTTATAAATTATTAAAAATAAAAACAAATGGGTTGTATAAGGGTAAATAAACACTCATGGGGTAGTGTTTCATCACATAATTATGCCTTGTGTGTGTGTTTGCGTTTATGTTTATTCATTATAAATTCTCTTGATATTGGTCATCAATTGTGGTTCAAGGGTCTATTTTCTCATCCCATTGGTCTCTATGTGGTTGTGGGTGAATCATTATTTGGTTTGAATCCCTAAAGAATTTCATTAATTATAATTTTTAATATAATATAATTTATTATTATTTTTTAAAAATTAATGTAATAATAATTATTATTATTTTATATCGTTATCATGTTATTGATATTATGATGATTATTGTGTAAATTATATCAGAATTGAGGATATTGAAAAGGGTAGTGGTGGATCCAGAGGGGGACAATACATTATTATGGTAAAACAGCGGATCAATTTTTTGGTAATAAATACTTTGTGAGATCCCGTGAACCCAGTGCTTTCATTACTAAAACTCTAGATTTGGGTGGAACTAGAAATTTTTATTCTTCTAGAACACATGTGGCAATATTTGAGCAATGTAAAAATGAATCATGGTTTTCAATGTGTGTAAATATGGTGGAAAACATTGTTATTTTGGTAAAATAGATAATTTTTTATTTATATGGTAAAGGGTAAAATATTATATCATATATTTAGGTTTTTTTTCATTTTTATAAACTCACCAAAAGTTATGAAAAGTGTGTTAATTAAAAATATTATTCAAAGTATAACTTATATTCCTAATGTGAAAGTGAAAAATAAGTTTTCAAGATCCTTATATCACAATCCACCCATCATTAATTATAGGATATCTATGGAAATTTATAATTCCATTATTCTTGTAACTAACTCTAATGTGATTTTCAATACTGATGGTGGTGCTTCAAAAAATCATGGTTAGAACATTTAGTGTAATTTGAATACAAATATGGATACTCTATTTGGTTTAGTAGTTACGGAAATTCCATTAAATAAATTCTATATGGAATTTAGTACATATACCCTAATAATAACAAGGATGTTAGTTGATCCTGGAGATTGAAATCAAAGACTCCTAATATGATTTTTTCACTATTTTTTTAGAATAATAACTCTCCCATATCTTGTATATATAAGACAATAGTGATCTTAAATATCTATTTTAATTGTAAGTAGGTTTATTCAACAGAAACTATTAATTTCACTATTAAAAAATTTTATAATCATGGAATTGAATGGGAATATCCAATTTTAATAAATGGGTTATATTTTAAGGCCCAAAAATATAAAAGGGTTTTTATTATAAAATTATTAAAATGGGTCATTTTCTATTCATTAAATTAATGAAAACATTGTGATATATGTTTTTTATTTATTATAAACATGATTTATTAAATAAATCTTGAAATAAGAGTTATTTTCGTAAAGAATCTGAAATATTAGATAACCCAACAAAAACATACATGAATAATACATCAATTTAAGAGAAATCAATTCATATTAAAATAAATAACACCCTAGAATATATAGGTATAATTTATATGGAGATTAAATGAAAAAGAAACATTTTTTACAAAAATTATTCAACCATTATAAGAAATAATCTTTACATATGATACCCTTATAAACATATCTCACATAATAATCATCTTCAGTGCATAAAGAACTAAAAAATAAAAAATGTTCAAATCAATTTATTAATAGTTTATGATTATAAGTGATATAAATTTAAGATCATAATTGGGAGTTATAATATCATATGGGTATAATAATATAATCACATTACATGAACACAATATAAGGAGATTAGTTAAAATAAAACATGGATCATTAAACATGATTCATGAATATGGATATTGACATAACATGTGAATTGAAGCATGGGAAGTTAGATCATGGGAATATTAAAATAGACCATAGACATTAAAAATGAAAATTTGGTATAAACATTGGAATATAAATTCATTTATTTTTTAAAATATTACATTCCACACCATCATCATAGATTGAATAAATTTATATAGAGGATTGGGTTCATTCATCATTCCCATAAACATTGTGTATAGAGTGTTATAGTGGATTTGGATCACACCTCATTCACTTTGACATAGTGGATACAATCCCATAGTTGATTCATATCACTACTTTCTCACATAAATTACATATCATTAGATACACATGTTTACTCTATTCATTGGAGGGTTTTAAAATTTCATTCCCATCAGTCACATAATGAAAACCCATTTATATATGGGATACATGAACATGAAAGCATTAATATTTTAATAACAACATTATTAAACCTAGTGAATGAAATTGGTTTGATTCATATTTCAAAAATACCTTACAATGATAAATATATAAGGATAAAGTGGATGGTATTATTTATTCTATCCTAGGTAAAGTATAAGAAAAATTGAATGATATTGACAGATATAAAAACCACTTTATAAGAGTATTATAAAATTTCATTAAAAATTACAATAAATGACCTTAAATTTTCAAAAAAAAAATATTTAGAAGAATATCATTTATTATATGAAATTAGAAATCTAATGATAAACTAAATAATAATTAATTTTAAAAAATGAAAACTTATAAATGAATATTTTTATGACATCCTATTAAAACAGTGTGAGAAATCAATCATGTATAAAACATAAAAAGGATTCATTTCACTGTATTGTTATAAAAGTAAAAGTCAATATAAAATAAAAAAATTATTTCATAAAATTTGGGATATGTACATATATAAAATAATATATATAACAATAAAATAATGGAATTATATTCCAAGTCAAAATGAAGTGTTATGGTTGGTTCCATTACCAGTATTCTTTCAAGAAAATTATGAATTAGAGGGATGTGAAATTGTAATGATACAAGTAAACCCATATAATAACTAAAGGATATGATAATATATGGAGCTATATAGAGAAATAAAATACAATTATGCTTTATGGAAATTCAAAAAAAAACATCTTTTTCATTGTGTGATTAGAATAAAAACCTACCCACAAACATCAACTTAGTTTAATGTGTTATAATTAAATATATAATAAATTTTGGGTCATTATTCATAAAAATATTATCCTTAATTATTTTTATTTTAATTTATCCCATTCATTTATAAATTTTCAATACTCACATATCTGTTTTTAATGTAAAATTTAATATTAAATTGTTAATTTATTATATTTTCTAGGAATGAATCTAATAACAAATATTAGAAATATATGAATTAATTAGTAAC
The DNA here is from genome assembly GCA_963277665.1 of Viscum album. Classification (NCBI taxonomy): domain Eukaryota; kingdom Viridiplantae; phylum Streptophyta; class Magnoliopsida; order Santalales; family Viscaceae; genus Viscum; species Viscum album. Next base: position 1,001,140,772 of record OY728128.1, on the reverse strand, counting down.
AAATTCTAAGAGTCATTCGTTGAATAAAGAAAAAATATAATATAAAACTGGGAATTAGGTGTCACTATAAAACGAGGATACATACCAGATTATTGGTATTTTTTGTAGTTCATGATGATGATAATGAAAGAATTAAAGGACCACTATAACACCCTGACAGTGGAGGGTGAATCAGTGTTTTAAATTTTTCTTTTAAACGAATAGATCTTATTCCAAAATTGGTAGAAACATATTAAACCTGTCAGATGAGAAACTGAAGAAATCAAAAAATCACATGAAAAGTGAAGACACATCAATTTTATGGGGTTAACTAATAAGATATATCTTCAACGAGCATACACCCACATGATTTTGGTCATACCAAATTCTACTAATCTTAACAAGTTGTGGAGTAAAAAATCTTAGCAGAGACACTCTGTTTCAGGTACGCTGCCATTACAATGTTTTAGGGATATCCCAATGCATCGCTTGAATCAGTTCTGTTGACTCCCCATTTCTCACTGTGCTGGGAAGAATATGAACGCAGTTTATCAACATGAAGGTCACTTCAATGGGTTGTCATTAAACAATTCATCCTTAACTATATATATATTCTTTAATGAAGTCCCATTTTCCCCTACAGGTGAAGTATAATTTTCGTCATAGTGTTCATTCCTGAATATATCCTACATTACTAGGATTGTTCCTCTTCATATTGGTGTGCTCCCTTTATCACCACAATGTACCATGTCAATGTACTGCCTATGAAAACTGTGACTGAGTACTACCTTCATTAACTGAATTCATGAACTGCATTCTCTTATTATCTTATGCACCACTTCTTCAATTTGGATCAAATTATCCTATGCGAACCATCTTTCATGTAATTTCATTCTTTGTGAACTTCCTTGATTCTTATAATACCTCCTTTGTCAGATTACATTTTATCTCACCGAATCCTCCTAACGACCCATTTCTTACATAGGGGAGTATCATTCCACAAACCATTCTACACTTCAACAAATTCCTATAGGATATTTAATTAAAATTATAATTGGGTTCTCTTCCCATGAAATACATTTGGATTTCACCAAATTCCACTCATATTTTTAATATGAGAGATCTATTCAAATAATGGGATTAACGATCCTTATATAGGAAAAATTGATCCAAAATTTACGCTAAAATTAGATTTAGTAAATTTTTATTACGACAGTACCTTCATCGTGCACTGTGCATCTTCCACAAACCAAATCCTCTATGGGGTATAGGCATAGCCATTACCCCTTTTATGGTGGCACAAATAACCATCTCATTAAAAAAAACCAATCATGGCTTCTCAAAACTCGGCAATGTTTATCAAAATAACGAACCATCCTTTGAACCGCCATGCCTTTCGCATACCACAAGTCTTCTCAGGAACCAAATTCACTCTACATACCATTCCCCCTACATGGTTCTCATACTAATCCCATATCATGGTTCGCAGTTCTCTTTTCTTCGTACCATATTTCATGATTTGTGATTTTTTTTCAGATCATGGTACAAAGTTCTCTATTCTGCCTACCATATTTCATGATCTGTGAACGGTTCCATCTACACTATCCAACAAATAATAGCGTTGGTTCCAAAAATCTCCCCCTTTGGGTCTGTTTAAAACCTGTAGATAACTTTGATAAGGAAACTACAATAACTACAACATGATATGTGGGAAACAAATCATCCAACACTCTAATTCTATGTAATAAATTCCTAGTGTATAAATCAAGAAGAGAATGAATTGGGTTCTCGTGACTTATAGCTCATCATTCTCCTCCACAGTAAATTTTTTGAAATTTATATTCTCCATATTTCTATAACAAACTAATAAAACATTGCCCAATTATTGAATTTCTCAATTCTCCCCATTGTAAATGAACCCATAGAATCAAATATTGAATTTTAGAGCTTAATGCACCCTTCCCATTGATAGTATCTCCCCCATAAAACTGCAACACATTCAAATAAAATAAAAATAGTTAGTACAACTAGGGATAGGGGATCCATTGTAACCTAGTTATATATTGAGAGGTTTTTGAACACCAGGGTTCAAATGATGATTCACAAACACATGTTCTAACAATGGTTTGGTCAGTATGTCATCCACTTGGTCATTAGTTCCAACAAGATCCATTTTAATCATTCCTTGTTGAACTTTTTCATTGATTATGTGATATCATATTTCAATGAGTTTTGTATGATATTGAGGAACATGATACTTCATAATATCAGTTGAAATCATGTTATTATAGTGAATCGCCATTTTCTGTTTCACCTCATCACCAATATCAGTTAGTTGGTGATTCATCCAATGTATTTGAGTGAAAGAATTTGTAGTGGAAATGTACTCATCTTTGGTAGTTATGAGATAAGTCATTACTTTTTCTTTCTCAACCATCCCACACATTTCATCCCAATAATGAATGCTCCACAAATTGTGTACATTCTATCAACAACATCTCTACCACAGTCAGCATCAGAAAAAACTGATATATCACTATCTCTTCCAGTATAAAAGAATAATAAAAAATTATGAGTTCTTTGAATGTAATACATTTTTATTTTCATTTCATCCATATATTCTTCCTTTGGATTACTTTGAATGTGGGCTGCTAATCATGTTGCCCAGAAAATATCTAGACATGTTGCATTTATGTACAGTAAGATTCCAATTATTCTCCTATACATGGTGGGTTTTAAATAATTCCAATACTCATGTTTCAATGTTTAGTTCCAACCTGAATTAGAGTTGGAACTGATTTAGAGTCATTTATATTGAGTTTTTAAGCTATATTCTTTCATACTTATGCTGCAAATGAATGTTTAGTTTTTCTTCTGAATTACTTATATCCCTAAGAAGTGTGTGAGTTCACCAATCATAGACATTCCAAATTATTATTTCATGTGATTAGAAAATTTATTCGTTGATCCCGGCCAGCTTCATCCAAATATAATATGATCTATATACACCATAACCATGAACTTATATTTATAAGAATTATTTACATAAATATTTTGATCAACTACTCATATTTTATATTATATCTTCTTCATATAAGAATCTAATCATGAGTACCATGCCCATGGTGTATTTTTCGGACCATATAGAGCCTTGTTTAATCTATAAATCTTTATTTCATCATTAATAATAATAAATACCATTGTTTGTTAAATATAGAATTATTCTCTATGAAAACCATATATTAAAGATGTCTTGGCATCCATTTTATAAAATTTATATCCGCATTGAATTGTCATGGAATGAAATAGTCGGATTAGCTCTAGTATAGACACTAGAGAAAATATTTTTTCAACATCAATAACTTGATTATTTTTTAATAGACATCAAAATCTAGTCGTGACTTATTTCTATCACATTTTTATGATCATAATATTTATATTTAAAAATTTAATTCATACCAATCACATTTTCAGTTTCAGGTCTCTTAATAAAATACCATGTTTGGTTCTTATCTATATAATGAGGTTCTTCATTCATGGCCATATCTCATGATTCATTCGTTGTAAATCTTTAAATTAGGATTGTTCTATATTTGATAGGAATGAATATTTCTCACTATTACACATTATCCTTGCTTGTGAGGGAGTTTTCCAATCCCCAATGATGTTGGATCAGTCAATTTATACTATTTTATTTCTATTTCGAGGTTCAGAGTAATTTTCTTCCACCGTGTATTCTTCTTCTGAATATTCTTCTAAGTCAACACCATTATGTGACTACTGTATGTTTTTCATTCCTTATTCTACTTCAGTATTTGGATATGATCAATGTACAAATTCCTCCTCATCATTTATCACACAACAAAACGATTTTATTGAGATATTTATGATTTTATCTTCAATGATCATCACATTACTGCTATCCAATACTTTTCCAAGACATTTATTAAAACATTTGTAGGCTTCCTTGGTTTTGAATATAAACTATACCTTGATTAGACTTTATTTAGTAATGGCGAGAGATACAAATCTCAACCAAAAGTGTACTGGAAGAACTATTCACCTGCTGATTCTAGTGCTCGAAAACTCCATTTTACAGCGGAGTTCTCACAACATACACCTCATGTTTTATCCCATGTTTCTCTAGGAAGTTTCCAAACTCAGTGGATGTATATCATTCACCATTTTTAGACTATAAAACATTTATTAGTTATCATGTATCAATCTATACTATTTGGAAATATGTTTTCATGCAATCAAGAACATGTTGATTCATATGTATAACCCTTACAGAATCCATTCTACTACAATAATCATTGAAAAGAATGAAGTACCTTTCTCTATGAGTTCCATCAATATTTATTGGAACACATATGTATGTATTAATTAGATCAATAATATTTGATGCACTTTTATTTTTTGAATGATATGAACTGTAGACCTGATTCCCTCGAATGAAAACACCACATGTCCTTTCCCCATTATGCTTCAGATTGGAGATATCCATGTCTATATTTAGCTTGGAAATATTTCACATGCCTTGTTGATTTATGTGACCCAACCTCTAGTTTCATAATGTTTTTTTCTTCCTCAATATGAATCTAACAAATTTTCTCTTTACTATAAACATGATATAAGTTTCCATCTATTCTCTAACCATTCATAAGAGAATCCCACATTCTTCCTTTTATAGTGAAACCCTTTTAATTGAATGTCACTATAAGTCCTGAGTCATAGAGATGACTCAAACTCATGTGATTGTGATGCAACTCGTCCACATAAACAACTTGGTTATTATTCGTCTCACCATTGGCCAGTTTAGTACTTCCACTTCCATGATCTACAGAGCACAATCATTCCTGAATCCCACTAATCAATAGGCCATTTTTTGACATTTGTTAAAAGGTCAACATTTTCTGTCATATGGGATGGCCATCCACTATCTGGGATCCATGTGACATTATTTTTGGTAGATTATAGAGATACTTATTAAATGTTGGTTTTTTATATTTTCTTATTTTACTTATAAGAAATATTAGTTTTAGTGAAGGATAAAGAAGAACTTTGAAATATATTTTCTATGTGCATAGGTTTTTCATACTCATACTCTTATTTAAAAATAGGGAACTTTGTTTGTAAGAACAATAATATCTGTTTGGAATGTATTGACTTGTCTCTGAGTTCTTGTATGTATTGTTCCTACAATCCCTCTCCATACAATCATCAACATTATGTCCATAGTTAGAGAAATGAAAAAATAATCCATATAAACAATTTATTCTATAAGAATTAGGATACAAATTTATTATTCTTTGTTGATTTACTAGATCTTCTCCTTTCAAATAGCTTCATGCCTCTTTACAGTATGACATGTAATGACCCATATAGCCACTAAATTGACATTTTATAAGAGGAAATATCTTTTCACTTATATTATTCTCATGTAAACTTTCCTTGAAGAAGATTTTGACTATATATAATATTGGATAACTTGGGGGATAGTTATCATTCCTTCTTTTAGTATTGTTTGAGACATTATTTTTTGGGACTTTAGGTGTCTTTTTGATATGTTTGACTATCATCTTTCCATTATTTTCGACCATTCTACATCCATAATTTAATGTTTCATCATTACAACCAACTCATATTTTTTCCATGCATGAGGGTATTTGATCATTCATTACCATTTCATCCGGATCATAACCATCTTTAACTCTCTCTAGCAGATCAACATTTATGAATTTTACAAAATGAACATTTTTCTTCATTTCTTTTGGGTATGAGTCACTTTCATGTTTACTCATAGCAGTAAAGAATTCTTATTTTTACTACCTCAACTATTTTGGTCCTCAATTATAGTATTGAGGTATGCTAATTAATGACCATTTTTTGTTATTCAATTATGAGCTTTAGTTTAACTACATTTTATTATATTTAAAAGATAGATGACTATAATTTCAAAAATTATAGTATTATTTCAATTTCAGATTCAATATGATCAATATATTTTGATGATTCTTCCATAGTTTCTCTTCACTTATTTCTTCCCTTACATCGATTCTGAAGCTTACCAAAAGCATCCTTGAGTTGCAGCTTCCGATCGACATCAGTGGTATACTGATTATCTCATGTTTCATCTCAAGATGGTTCTTATTTTTTAATAGTATACATCAATGACACATGGGTTATATATATAAAATTATGTTCTTCTTCCTCAAAGAATTAACTATCATCATCTTCTTTGTCACAGGAAAACAAATTTCTCAGTAGTTTATTACCAGACTTGTTGTCTCCTTTTCTGAAAAAACTTTTCTGATGCCTCTTCATGTCTCCATATTCTCTTTCTTCATCATCGAACATTATCATGCCCTTAGAGGCAATGTTACCAGCTCTTCTACACTGAAAAAAATGCCAAATGTAACTTTCCTACAAATTTTCCTTTAACCTTATTGAATTTTTTAGAAATGAGTGAAAGAATTATTTTTCATCGTTATCTTCATCAAAACAATCTCATGAAATGTCATGTTTTTCGATATATTTGAATGAAATTTACATGATTTTTTGAGTCACTTAATATAATGGTTTGACACTCATCACATATGCCACCATGATGCTCAATAGATCATCAATATAATGTTTGGAGAGGTTCCTTTCTTTAAGGGGTGACCCCATTGAATTTTAAAGAGGTGGAAGTCCTGTCAAGATTTTTATTATAAGAACAATTTATTTGATTTCTTCCCCAAGTACTCATATTTCTCAAATAACTTCAGTAATTTTATTGATATATTTATATGAATTTTTTTAGTATAAATCTTCAAATAATCAAACCTATTGTGAAAGACATGTAGTTTTGTCTTCTTCACTTTGTTGTCACCTTTTTAAGTATTCTTGATTTTTTTTCGCATAAATGTTTATGATATAAATCTCATAACCTTTAAATATATCTGATTAGAATGAGTTGTAATGAAATTATTCTGTGATTTGGCATTTGCATCTAGAATTTTCCTCTCTTAATTAGTCAGAAACCTCCCAGTTGGATCATTGACATATATTCCACAGGTAATGAAAAATAAGACATCAATTCCAAGAGATCGTATATGATATCGAATTCGATTCTTCTATATCTGGAAATTTCATCCATTAAATAGGGGCACTCCAATGAGATATATTGTATTATCTATTATTGAAATGAAGGGATGATTTGAATCCAGCAATTGTTACACTATGATACCACATGAAGGAACCTAGAACACCATAATATGGGACAAGTGAAGCAGGATGTAAAATTTTTCTTTTATTATAGTGGATCTTTATCCCATAGTGGTTGGAACATGTTAAACCTCTCTAATGAGAAATTAGCGAAATCAAACAATCACATGGAAAAATAAGACACACAATTTTTACTTGGTTCTCCACTAAGTGATATGTTTCAAATAGCATATCCTAGAAAGTTATCGATCATACCAAATTACATTAATATTTAATAGATATGGATTACATAATTTTATCACAAACACAATATGCCAGGCGCACTACCATTACAATGTTTTAGGGATAACATAGTGCGTCACTCAGATAACTTCTGTTGAGCCCCCATTATCAATAAGTTTGGAAGAATATAAACTTCGTTTATGAACATGAAGGTCACTTCAAGGGGTTGGCATTAAATCATGTATTCTTAACTATATATAGAAACATTGATGAAGTCTCAAATTCCAGTGCAGATGTAGTCTACATTTCTATATACTATTCATTCCTGAACATGCCCTCCACATACTGGTCTTCTTCCTCCACGTACTAGAGTTCTCTGCATTCCACTATCATGTACAACCTCAATGTACCACCTCATAAAACCAATACTGAGTAGTAGAATCACAAACTGTATTCGAGAACAACCTTTGCTTCTTCTCTAACACACAACTTCTTCATAGTGGACCAACTCCTCCATGATCTTTCTTTCATGTACTTCCTTCCTTTGTGTATGTCCTTGCTCTATATACTACCTACTTAAATAGACTACTTTTTCTCTCACAAAATTATCCTTGGACACCAATTATTCCTTATGGAATTATATTTCTATGAATAATTCTAGACTTCAACAAATTCCATTCATATTTTAATTAGTATTATTATGGGGTTATATTCTTGAGAACTACTTCTGAATTAAACCAAATTCCTCTTATATTTATAATCCTAGAGGTCAATTATAATGAAGTGATTACTGATCCTTATATCGGCATAATAGATTTGAAAAAACCTCTTAACCAAGATTTACTAAATCTATATTAAGGCAATGCCTCCACTATGAAACATGCATCTTCCGTGAACCATATCTTATATGTAGTCTACATTACACCATTCTCTCTATGAGGAAACAAAAATCACTATCTCATTTATACAAATGGAACCATTAATTGATTTATAAAAACTCAACATTGTTTTCAAAATTTATAAACCGTCCCACAAACCATCATACCTTACATGTACTATGAGTATTCCCACTAACCTCCTTCACTCTGAGAACCATTCCTCATACATAGTTGGTATATAGATCCCACTTTTTGGTTTGTTGTTATTCATTCAACGTAAAAAAAATTCATGATCTATGAACTATTCCCAGATCATGGTATACAGTTTGTGTCTCATTCTCTACGGCCCTTTTACTTTTCCTATTTACTTCACCATTCTGCATCTCTTTCACTCCTATGTAGAAATCCTTTATTTTTCAAAAAACAAACTCCCAATATTGAGTCCCAAAAATTTGGAAAACAATGGGAAAATATGCCACTATGAATACTACTTTCTTCCACAAATTCATGTTCAACTTTCATGCAATCTTCTAGATCAAAATAATGAGGATTGTCAAAAACGCAAACCATACTTCATTTATAGTAATGGAAAGATTTAGTTCCAACTAATATAAGTGGAAATTATACCACCTCAAATGGTATCCATGTGATATTCCCATATCACTGAATTTTCAAGTGGGATCCACCAACCTATATGATATTATAGAATCATATTGTTAAAAGGAGGAGGATGGAGAATGGTTTTTGTTTCTCAAAACTTCATCATATAATGATGATCTGAATCCAAAACAAACTAACATTAAATGGATGTATTTTAAATAGGATATCAAGGAAACTGGTTGAATTTTGACTCTTTTTTTAATGATGTTAAATGAATGTATAAATTTCATGTTCAGGCCATGAATTCATAATATAGATTAACTCTATAATATATCATTATATGATAAGAAACACTAAATAAAAATTCTAACGATGACCAAACTAAAAAATTAATAACATTTATTTTCATTAGTATAATTGATATTTCAATCAATAAGTAAAATTTATAATTTCATACAAAATGGTACAAATAATTAATATATATATCATATATATATATTCATGGACTTATAAAATATCTCCTTCACAAACCACACATGATATATTGATTAAGAGGTATTGAAAAACCAGATACATTAATTATAACCATGATTATTGGAAATATAAATACATAGAAAAAAATCATTCCAACATTATTCAAATAATTTTAAGGAGTGACTTTTCATAAAATATAAAAAGGAAAACAAATAAATGATTAGCATATATTTCTAGTAAGAGTTATATATAAAATACTCTATCACAAGTAAACATGGGATAATTAATATAGTAGAGTGGGTTATCAAAACACAAGTTATTAAATAAAAACACGTGTTTAATGTACATCCACAACTAATATAAACCTAGATATCACATGGATAATGAAAAACAAATTATCAATAAATTAAATACATTCTTAAAGACATTCATGATATTATCATCATTTCCTCAACTAAGATATTATGAATCCTTCAAAAAAGGCTTTAACCAAGGCATTCAAAAAATGTGCAGCTGGAGTATAGAAACCTATCTAAAAACATTTTATACTATTTTTTATGAGACCCATCGATCCCTCGATGGTCAATCTATAAATTTGAATAAAATTATATGAATAACTGTTAAAATATACTTTATTCCATTATGAAAATAATATCGTTTGTTTAGAATACATATTATATTAAAATTACGGGAATATTATGTTTTTTAATTAAAAATAAAAATATAATCATGTAAATAAATTTTTAATGAAAATAATGACTTTGAATGAGTAAAAATGTTTCGCTAATGTATGTTTTAAGACAACTATCCATTTAAAAATTTTGGTAAAAATACAATAGTACCATGTTTGGACCATTATATGATGATTCATTTGATTTATTTGAAAGGAATGTCAAATATGTTGGAGAATTAATTAAAATAATCATCTTATTGTAAAGAATTAAATTCATGAAACATTTAAAAGATCCAAGATATGGAAGATAAATATTTTGAATGAAAATATTAAAACGTGAATCTGACAAGTATGTCCAATATAGGTGACTTGTTAGTTCTTGATCAAATAAGAGAAAAATAGAAGGAAAACATGTAAAACCCAAACATAAAAACACTATATTACTTATTTAAGGTCTATTTAAAATAATTTTAATTAATTAATTAAATAAATATTTCTTACGTCTACCACATAATGTTGTTTGTGAATATATACAAAATGTCTTCAGTATATTGTTCATTTTTTTTTGTAAGGCCAGTATATTGTTCATAATTAATGGTGTCAAGAAATTGTTCCAATATCTATATAATGTTAATAATTTCATGATTATAATTTTTATTCATTATATTCAATACTATAATCATTTATTCCAAGGGGTGATAAAAACATGAATCACATCATTTCATGGAGGAGGTATTCGGCACATACCCATGTATGATAATATAATTTTACAATGGATGGATGGGTATGAAGGAAGATGAAATATAATATTTCGATAATGACAATTATTTAATCAATATCATATATTTATTTATTTATTTATTCCATTATATAACCTCCCATATTATGCGGTGATGAAAAATGAATTACACTACTATGTGTAGATATCTATTCATATTTGTGCACAAGTAATGTTTTAATTTTATATTTGATGAAAAACATATAAAAAATGGATGTAACATTAATATAAAATCTTATGTGTATGGTTATTAAAGTAATTTAATTTTTTTGAGATTCTTTTTTATGATTTTATGTATGTTTAATATGAAGAGAACATGAAAATTCTTGATAAGAACATATACCACTTTTTTTTGTAACCTCCATTGTGTTACACCTTAATCCTTCTTAAAAATGTTTTTTAGTGTTACTTGGGAAAATATGACATGGGTTGGGATATTTGGAAGGTATTTGGATATGTTTTGATTGATATATGGGGATCTAATAATGTAAATTAGAGTGAAAGGGGTGTTCCCTTTTATAGGTGAGGGTGGTATCAATGTTTTAAATACTAGGAATATTATTATAAATTTTATATCTTAATATAGTCAAAAGCAGATCCATATTTTTACAATCTTATATAATATTGGGAAAAGGTATAAATATGACCCTCAAAATTAATTTACAAATTTTTATGGTCATTTTGACCCTTATTCTATTTTTAACCCCCCATTAATAAATTTTACCTATTACTATATTATTGACTATTTAGATTTTTTATTATTATTTATAAAAAATAATTAATAAAAATAATTAAAAAATATATTCATTATAATTTAAAATTTTATTATCATATTATCATACTAAATTTCTATATGTAGAGGAATATAAATTTAAAATAAACTCATATAACATATTGAAAACAATTTTTAGAAAGATGCATTTTTTAGGCATTAGATGAATATATTCTAACTCATTACTTTGTAACTATAAAAACATAGGTAATGTATAAAATTTAATTTTAATTTTTTATTAATTTTAAATAATTTCATTTTATAAATTTATATGAATTATAATAATATTATGTTATTTTTCAGTCAAAAGGAAAAAAGAATATATTTTAAATAAAAATATCATTTCATGAATTATATGATTTTATAAATAATTATTATTTATATTTTTTATAATTATAATTTAGAATATATTTAATTTTTTAATAAAAAATTTCAAAATAGTTTTATATTTTAATTTTGAAATTTTTATAAATACGTTTATTTACAATAAATATTGAAAAAACTTATTTTTATAGAAAAATATCATTTTAGTTTCTAGAAGTGACAAAGTTAAATTTATTTAAAATAGTTTAAAATTAACATAGGTTCATTTATATTATAGATAATATTTTTTTACGATTATCTAAATAAAATTTATGGTTTAATTATTTACAAAAACACATTTGAACATAAATATGAAATTTCCTTAAGAACCTATTTTTATCCTCATTTTCTATGTGTATTTTGATACTAAATTTTATAAATTCAATTAATTTATTTAAATAAAACGGATTCCATATTTTTTATTATGTTAAATAATATTAGGGAATAAAGTGACCATAATTTTTTTTCAAAATGAATAGAAATAAAAGTAAGAATATTTGACGACTGTTAAGGTTAGAATAAAATTACCAAGGGTTAAACAAAAGAGATAAAGGAAAAAATTTCCTAATATATTTTATAAATCATATTTCATATCCATATTTTAACCAATTTTCTTCTCATATTTATAAATGATCCATTTTTTATCTATTTTTATTCACCAAGACATTAATATATTTCAATATTTTCAAAAATTCCAATTGTGTCCCTTTCCGAAATTATAAATTGAAACCCATTCTCATATCCTCTCAAAACATAAATACGAATTTTTTAATCAAAAAAATTTCCCCATAAATTACTCACATCCCAACCCACTTTATATAGGCCATGGATTGTTCAGTTAACTCAATAAGGGAGGCTCTTGGTATAATCGTAATGAGGATTTCCAGAGAAGTGTTATAGTTTTTACAGTGTTTTAATTTATTTCATATTCTACCTCATTAAAATCTACATTGTCCATGACAAAAAAATTTAATCAATATATTACATATACTAAGTAGTTATAATATTAATTTAATAATATAAATCTATCTTTTCCACCATAAAATATAAAATGAAACTATCGTTTATGTGTATAGTGGGTTACCACCTTGTAAACCAATGTAAACCATTTTCCATCACCTCCTCTCGAAAGAGGTTATAATAATGGATTATATATATATTTTCATGACCCGTCCCCCGGGGCCCGTTCCGTGACTACCCCAAGCTCATCTTCCATAGCCCAGGGGCTGGCGACTAGCACCAAATGCGTTATTCCATAAATCTGGGAAGGCATTGCCTTTATAAGTGTCAACACACTCAACTGAGTATAAGCTAGAAGCAAAAAACTAAGTAAAATAATATAAAAAAAGGAATACTAAAAAGTAATGTGGAAGGAAATATAAGCCCAACAGGAAAGTACAAGTATAACTAAAAAACAAGTACAACTGAATAATAGTAAAAGAGTTGTTGGATCGTCCTCCGGGAATTCCTAGCTGATGGGTAGGTACAGATAGCATCCACAGCGCTCCACGTCTGACCTTCTCCTGCGTGTACCACCATGCTATGTGGTCCACCTCCTGGTGTCGTCCAATCCTAGTATGCTCAGCCTCAGTCAGCGTTGTTCATCGTATGCATCCACCACAACGAGGTTGCGAGCATAGCCTATGCAGGGGTGAGTATAACGATATTCAGTAGGAACCTCGAGACCGTCAAGGTATCAAAAAATCAAAAAAAGATAAACCACAATGTATGAAAACAACAGATATCCCCACATAAGTATATGCCCAAACATATACTTAAGTTATCAAGTAATCGATCTCATTCATGAGGTAACCACAAAGTTACTGTCTCAGCTCACAAAGTATACAAATTATGTAGATAGATAGAGATGATCATATGTAACCACTGTACCATCTAAGCTGATGGACCCACACAAGATCTAGGACCAACAGTTAGAACAGCTGGACCCACAGAATATCCATGAATAGTAGTCGGAGCTGTCAGACCCCCAGATGATCCAGAACCAGCTAAGCTATCGAACCCACACATGATCCAAAACCAGCAATTATGTCGAACCCACACAAGATCCTTGAACAGAATTCAGAACTTTCAGACCCACGCAGGATGTAGTAATAGTAGTCAAAGCTGTCAGACGCACACCAGATCCAGGAACAGTCATCATAGTGGAGCCAGCCACATGGTTTTCACACGAAGCATGCTTATTTCAGGGAGGGTCTTCTCATCAATCCATGTGTCGATACATCAACTAACACAAATTCCCAAGAAGAGGTATCTCCAATATCTTCCACGTTACAGGGTACAAATCCATGTAATACATGTCCAAGACACAGAGACTAGATGACCAAGCAATTTTCCAAAGAGTGCATGATGTGTTGGTATGGTCACACGCAGTGTCTTCAAACCTCGGGTACTGCCCTTGTATAATGGCCCGTGTCAAAGGGATGGTCATGTATAAAAGTAAGTACATGGCATGTGGTATGGCCACACACCGTGTCCAACCATCTGGGGTCAGCTCCATGTATGCTGGCCATGTGCCCGTACATAGCCTCAACCCGTGTTTGCCAACCCATTTAACTAGTACATGGGGTAGCCCATGCCACAGGCCATGTCTGTCCATGTGGTGGATTACATGCATGTGTACTCCAACCCATGTTCGTGTATCCCCGGGATACACGCCGAGTCTCACAAAGAAACTTCTTCCATTTTGCATCGAGAGTACATGACTTGCCTGTTGACCGTGTAATTCTGCCCATGTCAGTGTATTTCCAAGAATACATGCCAATCTTCGCAAAGCCACCTATGCCATTCTGCGCAGAGAATATATGCAGTGTAACTAGGGTAACATGTTGTGGGTTACTTGTCCAACGTCTGAAAATTAATCCGTAGAATGCCTGTTCTACATGGCATGTTCTCCATAAGTACACGCCCTATATTTTGGAATTTCCCAGAAATGGCGCCTATGGCCACCACACCTCCTGTGAAGACAGTTATTCATATCATGGTCTGTTTGTCATGAAAAATCTGATACTAGGTCTCCCTGATGTACCATAGTCATCTTCGGTGATTTTGGGCCTCCGATCGGCTCCGAAAACACAATCTGATTCACCTGTTCGAAGAACAGTCGAGGAACGGTCTTTCCTGTTCCGATACAATCTGTCGCCCGCTATTGCCTTCAGACCTCTGCTAGGTTGTCGTGATATTGGGACTTCAATTTGGATTCGTTGCGTCACAAAACGAACTCCCAGCAATTCATTGTTCATCACCGATGAAGAAAATGAAGAAAACAAAAAACATTCATAATAACGGCGGAGGAATCAGGCCATGTTCGTTTGGGCCGGTCCTTCCGCGTTTGTTTGGTAGCAAGCATGTCAAGAGAAAAAATCATTGAAGGAAGAATCAAAGGTGATCAAATCAAAACACACACCAACCTCAGATTTTTTGTTGTTAGAAAGTAATATGATGAAGTCAAAGACGGTGTTGGTGATGTTCTTCAAGGGCGGTACTTCCTCCCTTGTTCCGGTTGGAGATCAAAGAAGAAGATGTCTGTCATCAATGGATGAAGCGTTCTTTATTCTTTAATGGTCATTCTTCCTTGGGAGGATCATTCTTCATTGGGAGATTTCTCCCAATAATCCTCCTCTCAAATGACTCAATTGAATAGACATGAAATATAATAGATTATATTATCTATTATTTCGTTGGCAAGACATTGAAAAAGAATCCCTCATCCCTTGGTTGGTACAATTAATGTGATGGGTGGTGGAACCATTAAGTGGGGAGTTTAAGAGGGTTCTCCCCATTTAATGGGGGAGTTTAAGATGTTATAACCTCGGGTGGACCCCACCAAATATAACATGAATAATAGGTTGTCCTTGGGTGGACCCCACCCCCATTACCTCACATGGGAGGTTATGGGCTGGTGGACCCCACCTCTAACTTCCACATGGTGGTTATAAAAAATAATATAAAACAATACATGCACTTATTTTATTTTATTATTCCCACATAAAACCCAAAAACTATATTTTATTCTCGACCCACTGCCGTTGAGGTGATAGTCTTCTTAATCAAATACATGTGTTGTGTGTTCAATGGTGCCCTAGGATTTAAATTCCATGCATCGGTTCAAATGTTATAAAAAAACTACTCATAGTTTTACTAAGATTATGCGAACAAACTTCAGAAATTGATTCCGGCCACACCGGGCCTCGAAATCATGCACCGTCAGTTTTCACGGGCTCATAAAATTCCAATGTATTTAAGAAAACAATTACGAAATTCCATGGTCTTTACATATATACTAAATTAAATTCATAATTTTCTTTATTTAAAGATAATATATCATATATTTTATTTCCATTCCATCCATTTAAAAATTATAACTTCGTTCGAGTATACGTGTGGACTACCACATCCATGAAGTGATGTAATGTTTTCATCAAAAAATCATATAGATGATATATATATATAAAAGTTTATTTATTTATATAATGTAATATGTTTGATATAATCATCATTATTGGAATTATAATGTAAACCATTACCTTTTTACATCACGTTTGCTGACAAATGAAACTCCTAGTCTTGCATACAAATGGTCTACCTTCCATACGATTGTAACATAATTCATTTCATATAAACATCATTCCTTGTTGGATTTAAAAATATAAATAATTTATAAAAATTATAATATGTAATTATTTATATTATGGATTTTATGTCAAAATGATTACTTTTACCTCGTTTAACATACCAAATTCTTTTTGAAATTGTGAACTAAACATATTCAAACTACCCAATGTTCAATAAGAAATTGAGAAATTAAATATGTAACTAAAAATCGAAATAAATTTATTTATGATAAGGGAATAAACATATTAAAATTTATTCAGAGACTATAATTTTTAAATCTTATTACATATGATATAAATAATATACTATACTACATATACTCAAGGTATTGGGAACATTATCTAAAAACATTGTTTAAATTTTATTAAAGTTCAGTTTAAAAAAAAATATCCCATGTCTATATTCGTAAAATTATATTATGAATCTATTTATATATACATAATTTAATTATAAATAACATTTTATGTCACTTTTTACATTATTCCAATGGATTCTAAAAAGAAACTTTTTAGGTATTTTATATGAATCCTTTTAAAAAACGAAAAGAAGAATATTTTATTTTATTGAATATGAAATCAATGGTTTTTACATACATCATTAATGTTATTTTATTTTGCAATTCCATTACATGTTATAATTTTCAATTCATAGTAAACCCTTATTCCCCTTTATTCAGTTTATCTTAAAAAAATTTAAATGGAATGGATATTTCGATATAAATTATTATTTTTTTATATATTAAAAAAATATTTTTTTGTATAATTATGGAAATAAATATTAAATGTGTTATGATTATTTCATTACTCAAATTTTGTTTTTATTAAGATGGTATCTCCCAATATATATCCAGATGATGGGTGATTCTGATATATCCTATGATGATAGTTGAGCTCGATATAGCTTTCAAATCTATTGGGTACATGTATATTATTAATCCGTTATAAGTTTCTTCTAATAGATTATTGTAATTTAATAGGCATGATATTCCTTATTTAAGAGTGATATCAAATGTAATTTGAAAATTATGTTCTAATTTTCCTTCTTGATTTATCTCTAATTGATATAGGCTTTTATATATATATATATATATTATTAGTTCCCATTGAAATATAAGGTTCTTAAGTTTAATGGATATTTATGTTAATTTATAAGGGAGACAGGTATACCTTTTTGAAATAGATTTCATTATTTTTTTCATTATTACAATCAATCCAATATATGTTTTATTTGTTTACTTTATTAAATCATTTGAAATGTTTCATAAAAAATGTTTTGGTAGCTATGTTCATTTTATATGTAATGAAATGTTGATTTATAACATAAATTTTATTATAAAAGAGTAATATATCTTTATTCATTTTATAATTAGTTTATTTATTTATTTTAATAAGTACCATAATGAGATTTTTGTTATGATAACATGTTCTTTTTGTTTTATGAGGTTTTTAAATATGAGTAGGGGTAAGGATATGGTTATGATGAAAATTAGGAAGACACGTCATGATAGAAAACCTATTATAACATAATAGTTTCGTATTGTGTGTAAAATATATATTGAGTAGAATTATCCACTTTTTGATATTATATGTAATATTTTATGTTAATTACCTAATTATCCAAAACTAAAAAATTGATCTCTAAGAATTAAGAAAATAAAACATTGTCTAAAGATAATATTTATAGATTACATAGTCTTTGCCCTTATAATTTGTATAAATTTAAAGTATTAGACATTTTTTGATGTTATTTAAATGTATTGAAATACAAATAATATATTATAATTTATGGTTATAAATATATAGAATTTAATTATTATAATATTTTTTATCTAAAATATGATTTTTCAGATTTGTTTTCTAAAGATAAAATATTGAAAATGAAGTAGTAATGGACAATGTGGAAAATAAAATTCTAAATTTTTATCCTAGAATGGTATGATATATAATAGAGTGGGTTTTTTGTGATGTATCAGTCGATACTGGCTATAAATTTTGGTGGAGTTCACATGACATAGAATCCATGGTCACAAAAAGGAACATTTCAATAGTATTTATTGTTAGGATACACCACCCTCCAACATTGATGGATAATTTAACTTATTGGTAGGTGAGGTAGAGATTAATTCTATTGAAATGAAATTTGATGTCATTTGTTTTTTGGTTAATTAAAATTTATGTCATTTAATTTAATATTTTAAAGTATATTCAAAGGATGTATTAATTTGTATGAAAGAAATCAAAGAATTGAAGTAGGAAGAGTAATATTTAGAGGTTTTTAATGAAGAAACCTTCCTCGCATTATTATTTTACACATAAAATTTTATTTGGGATCATGATAGTAAAATTATTTTATTTTATTCACGATTGAATCTAAAACAATTTAGATAATTTTTCAGTTTATGTCTTGAAATAAAAAAATTATATATTTCTCCAAGACTATTTAGATAATGTTATTAATTTAATTTGTGATGAAACATTGGTATATTATTAAATTCATTAGAATCATGAATTTCACATAAGTTTTGATTTTAAAACAATAATATAAAAGAAGTTATATAGAAAATTTACTAAGTTTGAAATTTTGTTAAAACCAATTTAATTTTTCATGAATATTGTTTTTTAAGATCGAATAATAAATGAACATACTGAAATTGAAAATGTTGAAAATTAGTAGATAAATATAAATTTCAACGAAATTGAAATTTTTATTCTATTGTTGGGTTAATTATTATTATTTTGTTTAAAAAAAATCTGTATTCTATACCACTGATTTTGTTAACTTAAAATGGAGGTAAATTAATCATGATGAATAAATTTGGTTATTGTTTCAATATACTAAGAAATGGATACTTAATGATCTACTTTTATACTTTAACTATAGAAATAATGACTTTTTTATCTTCAGTTATGATTTTTAATGGGGCATTGTTTTGTTCTAGTGAGGAATGATTAGTTAATTTCTAATACTTCACGTAAACTGAATCCCCATGAAAAAAATATATGCTACACATGATCATGATTTTTTCTACCATTTTCTTTTCTTTAATAATTTTAAGAATTAATTTATATTGAATAAATTGTGAAATATAAACTGATTATAAAATAATTGAATATATATTCTCTCAGAAATAGTTGATCATGGGGTAGGGATGTTTCTTGGAACTGATTAATAATTAATAATACATAATTCATTTCCTTGTTGGAAAATAAAATAATGTAGTATATTTGTTTATTCATAAATATAATTCATCATTAACCATGTTGTCTTTGGAATATGATACATTGTTAAATTAATTAATTAATAAAGTATTGGAAAATATTCAATTGGTATCAATCTCATGTTATTAAACATTTCACTAATGTCTCATTTTATATATAAGATTAATAAATATATTATGTATGATTGTAATTTATAAAAAATCTATATTGTTTACGAAATAAAAGTTCTTAAAATAAATATTGATTTTTTTATGATTTTAAAAAAATTTATTTCAAATGACCCACATTTGAAGAAGAAAATATTATGTAAAGTTCATAACTACTCATTTTGGATTCATCCTGGTTATAGAAAAATGTATATGGGAATTCATGAACAATTCTGGAGAGTAGAAATAAATAAATGTATTTATTATTTTTTTAGGAAATGATTTAGTTTTAAATAGGTTAAATCTAAATAAAATTACCAAATGGGATGTTTCAGCCTTTTCGAGTCCAATAATGGAAATTGGATATCATATACATGGATTTTATTGTTGTATATCATAATATATAATGAGTAATCAATTTTTTTGGGTTATTTTTCATTAATTTACTAAATATATACATTTACATCATATTCTATATTCAATACCTTTATATTATCTATCTTGAATATATTTAACTGATATAGATAGGTTAGATGGAGTTCAGATCTCTATTATATCAGACTATAGTCAAATTATTTCATCTATTTTTTAATGTCCATCGATAGTCATTGGGTATTAAATGAAATTTTAGTATATCCTTTCATCCTTAATCTTATGGAAGTTCTAAGGGAAATATTCAGAACTTTAAATACATGTTACAGTCATAGTCTATGGGATACCAGGGATTTTGGAATCAATATCATTAATTAGTTTATTTTTCTTATAATAAAAGTTTTCATCTCAGTATACAATTATAAACTTTTGAGGAATATTATAGAAAATGATGTGAGACTATATATTTTTTAGATGATGTTGAGAAATTAATTTTTTACTGACATGAATTTATAGAATAAATGGTTCAGAAAGTAAATATTTTTCACTGGTATATTAGTATATATCAATATAGGAAAAAAATATTGTGTACATAATATGATTAAATGAATCTAAATCAAATAATGTTATTAATTTTTTATTATAAGTTCTCCATCGAATGTTGTCTTCTGTTTTGGTAAAAAATGAAATGTTACGTATTTAGGTCATTGAACCATAAAAAATTTTATATGATATTTTATTTGTTATTTACTAAGTGTCATATAATCAATGTTTTGTCTAGTTATGTGATGTGTTTTTTGTTTTATTGACATAAAGCCATGTGGTGTATGGGTACCATGTTTTTAGCCTTGAAGTCATATCGATGGAAGAGTCAATTCTAATAAGGAATGATATATTTAGATTCATGACTATGTTTATAAGGTGTTTTTAACTAAATCCATTTAACAAGAATTTTTATATATAAATAAAATATGATTGAATAAGTAACAATGGAATTATAAGATGATATGATGTAAAGATGTCCCTACTTATATAAATAGTATGAAAACATTCAAGGTTTGAAATGTTAAAAAGGAGATATGAATGTAAAAAACAAATTAATGCTAAAATGAATCATTTTCATGTCTTATAAAAATTCTTAAATTATATTCCATATAATTATAGGAATTATAAAAATATTTTGTATTTTTTAGTTAAAAAGAAAAAATATTTATTTCAAGAATAATTAGGTTTTCTTTAATTATGTGATTTTTGTTAAAATAAAATTCAAAAATTTTCGGATTTTATTTTTTCTAAAATAATATCCTTTTTGAATTCATACCATAAAAAATATCGTCTATTTTATTTTTAAAAATATATTTATGGTAATTTAATATACATTATACTTGAATTTGGTATAATAATATTTTATTACTCAAAAATATAAATCTCGAAAAATTCATTTTTCATCACAAATTATTGGATTAATTTAAAACTAAATTTCTCCAATTTTACGAATTTAATTTGGATAAACTATAATATTTTTAATTATATTAATTATCAATATTTAATATGTAAAACATAATTTTTTCTAATAATGATTTGTAAAAATAAGAAAAATTGGTACTACATATACTACAAAATCAATTATCGAGTTTTAAACTAAATATTTAAGTGTTAAAGTAAAATGAAAACATGTATACATCCTATATATCAGACATATATCGAAAATATATGATATAATAATAAAAAATGGTGTATATTAGAGCCATTTTTATAGAGTAAGACAATAATTTATTTAATTATCTTTAAAAATTCAATGTGTGTCCCCGACCCCACTTATAAAAAATCCCAAACCCAGTTCTCCATATAAATAATGAAAATTTTGCATTAGGAAATACATATCAAAATACATTTATTATATAGCCTTGGAAACATTCTTTTTTCCATATATCTATCATAATACCAACCTAGGGAAGCTTCAGTTATAAACATAATGAGGTTTTCTAAAAACGAGATATATTTCTTAACCGTTCCTTTTCATTTTATTACTTATTTTACCGCATAAAATTATTCTTCATACATGGTGAGAAAATTTCATAATTCTATTAAATATACTAGTATTTTATTATGTTAAAAAAATAACTAATATCCATATCACATTCTATGAAATGGTAAATGAAACTGTCATTCGTATGTACGAAGAACAACCACCTCATAAATAGATATTTTTTTCTATCACTACCTCATAGACATGTTCATAATAATGGATATAATATTAAAAAAGATACTAATGACCTATTTATCACTCTTCAATGATTATATACATTTATTTTCATAACATTACATCCTTTCAAAAATGATAATTTTGTTCGTGCATATGTGTGGATTACCACATCCACGAAGTAATATGATTTGTTTTTCATCAGCATTTTACATTGATATGATAAATTATTTAATTTAAAGTTATCATATTATATTTATGATATAATAATAAGTTTTTAAAATAAAAAATATTACTTACCTTGTTTCCTTCATGTTCTTTGTGAAATGGAAATTTCATTCAAGTATATGTATGGTCTACACTCTCTATGATTGTAACATAATATGTTTTCATAACAATTTTCCTTGGATACTTTTAAAATTATAATTATATCATATAAATAAAAAACATTCATGATTATTTTTCAATATATGATGGTATAATCATCACTTTTACCACGTTCATCTTACCAAATACTTTATCTAATTGTTAATATAATATCCTCAAAACACTGAAATTTGAATTAATCAATTAAATAAGTAAATAGGTAATTGAAATAAATGAAATGAATTGTTTAATGTGAAATGATTAAACATATTAACTGTTCTTAAAATGGATAATTATAGAAAAAATATTATTATATATGAGTTAAATAATATATGTGACAATTCAAAATCAAGGTAATGGACACTCATGTTTAAACCCTCATTTGAAATGATATAATAATTTTCATTAATTATTTTTTCTAGTCAATATTATTAATGTTATTATATCAATGTATTTATGTGAATATAAATTAAATATAGAATTTTTTTTCATATTTTAATATTATCTCAATGTTTTTAAAAATTAGTTTTGTTACATATGTTATACTTGATATTTTGATAAAATGGAAAAAAAAGAAATCAATATTTTAATGTATATAGTTTCAATGGGTTTTACATATGTCTTAGTCATTATTTTATTTTTTATTCATTTTAAATATTTCATCTTTCCATCAAACAAATTGAATCCTTCCTTTTATTCTGTCTATTTTAAAAATGTATTTTTGATCAAATTAAAATTTAGATATCATTAAATGTTTTTATTATGGGTTAAAAGAATATTATTACATGTATGTGGAGTAAAATGGATGCCTCTATATTTTATGATTATCTTATGGTTGTTAAATTTTTTTTGATGATGGGTGAGCCTGGTATATCTCATTATGATGGGTGATTATGATATTCAAACATCATGATGAGTGGGCCTAATATAGGTGTCAAATTTGTTGTGTTAAGGGATAGTCTTAACTAGTAAATGTTTTCTCAAAAAATTATTGTAGATATTTACTAGGTAGGTCACTCTATTTGTATGAGTAAATATAATAGTGTTTTAAAAATTTTCACCCAAGTTACCTATATGATTTATTTATAATTTCTATGTGTTTTAATTGAAATCCTAGGATTTAAAAATGATATATAATTAAATTGGGTTTAAAGGGATGTTTATGATACTTCTCAAAGGGTATAATTTATTACGTTTTGAAAACAATTAATGATTTTTTCATGATTACAATGAAGGATTTATTAATTTTATTTAGAAATTATGATTTCTTATTTAATGTTTTATGAAAATCCTTTTGTTTAAATTTGATTTCATAGGTATGAAAATGTTAAATTTTACCTCAATTATAATTATGAAATAATAAAATGTTCATAACATTTCATCATCTACTAATTGGTATCATTCTTTCTTTTAATATTCAATTTCTTCGCTATTTCTGCTCATCTCATTTTCTAACATGTGTTTCATGGAGTTTTATAGATGAGTAGAGACATGTATGATACTAATATGTATATTGTAAATATGGTTCATTTAAATATAAATTATTAAATAATAAAGATTTTAGATTTTAGAAAACGTATACACTAATTAGAAGTGTCTACATTCTGATATAAGACATTATTATGTAAGATAAATGAACTATTTATCTAAAAATATTAATGTAAAAGGTCTTTAAAAATGATATAAAATAAATTCATTTCTATATATAGAAAATAAATATTTTATAAAAATTGGGAGTTCTATTTGATACCATATAAAAGGTTTATAAAATATTTATTGTTATAACAATGTTAGTAAATACACTTAATTGATTCTAATTTATGGTTATCTTGATATAGAATTTAAATAGTACCAACCTCATTTGTTAGAAAAATAATTATTCATAATGGTTTATCATTGGGGAAGTAAGTAAGAGGATGTTAGAAGTCCCCAATAATAAAATATACTACAAATTAGTATCCTTGAATGGTTTGAACGTGAAGGTTGAAGTTTTTTTCTATGATGGATCAATAAAAACAATGTATAAATGGTGATAATATTTTTTGAGGCCATGTGTTTTATTTTTTTAAAATTATGTTACAATATGTTATTAGTGAGTTTATGATGATGTGTATATACTAGGATAATTTTAAAATGACTATTTTATGTAATTATATGTAATTTATGAAAAATTATCCTTTATTTAATGTGATGAATGTTTAACCAATATTAATGCCAATTAAATGTGAACATTTCATTAATAAAATTCATATTTTTCATAATAATTTTGAAAGAAAGGTATATAAATACATTTAATTAAATATATATATTCTTTATGATGATTATTTTAATGAAAAAAATATATTGTCTTATAATTATATGATAAATTGGAAATCATTCTTTCATGGGAATTTACTAAAAAAATTATCCAACCACTTAAGATGTCTTAAGGGGAAACTACCGCTGCTTATGTGGGTGGATCGCTATATATCTATTAATGGATTTGGTAGGATATGAAGGATAGTCCAAAAAAGGATTTCATGAGGATGAGATTCATAGGGTTCATAGGGACATGCACGGGGAGAACACACTCTTTTGGGAACCTGGGCCAAGACAGGTGATGTGAAACATATGAAACCTGTTTTTTGTTGTGGTAGTTGATTCCCACTATCATATTAAAAAATTAGTAAAAAATATTACTTGTTAATAACTCCACAATATTTTGAAAATTTGACGTGGTATTAATCCACACACTACATAGTTTACATAAATTAAAACATATGTTAATTTTCAAGATGTCAGATTCAGTAATTTTGATTTGTATGATGATCAAGAGTAATATTCCTCATCAAAACCTCCTTTAACATTCACTGGCCTATCATCTATATATTTTGTGCATGGTATACCCACCATTATTGATTTGTGAATGTCAAATATAAGACTCTTCTAATATTATTATGGGTGTGTTGAACTTATGAGAGCTAAGAGATTTGATACACGCCTGTCGCAGGGTGTGGATAAAAAGAAATTATAATTGTTTTTCTAGTGTTGCACATTGGCCGACCAGGGTCGTCTCTTTTGAGGAGCCCTTCAGTTTGGTTCACTTACATTATTCTAATTCACATAAACCATCTATTTTTGATATTTTTTTATTTAAATGAAATCGATGACAATATTTTTTTGTTTTTGGTTATTAAAAAAAATGAACTGTCATGCAATACAAACAAAATGAGTTGATGAAGAAAGAACATGGTTTTAGGGTTCAGTCTTGTATTCAATCATTATTTTCCTTTATGGGTTTAAATTTAGTTCGATAATACAAACATGAAATATCATGTTTGAATAAATACTATTTTCATGAATTGAAATAGTTTAATTTACATTTCATAGGGGGTCGTCATCCAATCGGGGACATTCGCCACACCAATGCATGCAACTCAAATCTATCACAAGCATAAAATAAACTTTAAAGAAAATTCAAGAACACCTTGAACACCCCCCGATCCAAGTCTCGGGTTTAGACTCTCATTTCCGAGAGTAAGAGATCACAATGGTGGATGGATGTAGGAAGATATAGAGATAGAGAGATAGAGAGAGAGAAAAAGAAAAGAAGAAAAGTTGGTGGAGAAACACAAAGGCATGGATTGATTAAACTAGAATTTAAATTAAAAATGAAAATAATACTAAAATAAAACTAAAAAGAAAATAAAATAAAAACAAGAAATATGGGAGGAATAGAGGAGCAGTAGCGGCCCGTTCCCTGGTGGGAACCCTCCTTGGATTTGGGTGTCGAGATGATGATTTTGGAATGATGGGAGGGCCTCCTTTTATTGGCAGCATTATGTCCTCCGAAAGATTATGCATTTTTATCCCAATAAATCATTGATTCACGCATGGACCCCTTCTTAAATGTTGTTCATAAATGCGTTGTACGTTCACCACCTAAATCTCAAAGCATGTGGACGCCGGTTGCAGGAGTTATGGATTTTTTATTGAAGGATTATGTTTCTGGATGAAGCTTCCAGGAAGGTTCACCCAACAGTATATCGTTCAATGGCCACCTTAATGATTTCAAAACTCCACAAAATTTTTTTCAGAGTCGTCCATATCTGTCCTAGTTATATCATAGGTGAAATACCGTCATTTGGATATGTTAAGGCAGTGTTTTGGTTCAATTATATTGGGGTGGTTCACGCTGTCTGCCCGGAAAAATGTCAAGCTTCAATGAATTTTTAGGCCCACTCTATGGAAAAATCAGCTCCTGTTCCAGAATACAAAGAGGAAGGAAATAAAATTAGGATTATAAAAAAAATTAGATTCACTGAATTTGAAATTATATTTTTTAGTAAATGACAAAAATACCCTTGTGTTAAAAAAATGTCCAAAAATCCAGAATTATACACTTTTCACAATTTTTCTCATTTTCAATCTAAAACTCAATTTTCCCATTATTTTAATAAAAAATAAATAAATGGGTTTTATCATCTAAAAAAATTAAAAAATACTCATTATTTGATAAAAAAATATGTACGTAAATATGCTCTGTCAAATACCCTCACACATAAACCATTCTTGTCCTCAAGCATTATATCTCAACATGGAAATCAGAGGACACCAATGTTACCAATATTCAAATATCAATGCAATAAAATCAAACAATTTTCAATGTAAAATAAAATATTCAAAAATCTGCATAAAATGTCAATTTAAGTACCCATTTTTCAAAGAAACCATTAATTCACATATTTTTCTTTTCCCATTTGAAAATTGATGGAACTTGTCTTTTCATTCATTCAAGCTCCTTGGTTCATCATTATTAAACATTCCATGTCATGATTTACCTCACTTTTTTTCTCTAATATCTAATGATACAATTCAATTAGAGTTATTATCATATCATGATAACATACTCATTATCCATAGGCTTGTAAATGAACAACTTTCTCCACATTTTAAAGACAAAAGAAACATAAAATCATGTGGACTTACAATAAAGGGTAAAATGAATCTGAGGCTTAAGGTTAGTAGGATTTGATGCTATAAAAATTAAGGCTCAAGGAGGTGGATAATCTCTAAATTCCAATTCATGATATTAAAATTAAAAGTGTAATTAAATTCTCCCCTTCAAAATAGAAACACCCACTTCCCAAAACACAAAGAAAAGATTGTGATCATGTAAGTATAATGGATGATTTGTGCACCCTCATGAATATTTATTTATTTTTTAATTTTGTTTTTTTTCATTTTTCAGAAGTTATTATTAGATCAAACCTCACATCCATCACCTAACCACATACAATCATAAGATCAGAAGTCTGGAAAATAGTGATTTTTGGTTCTCCAAAATCAAAACCCATTTTTATAATTTTATTTCTTTTTGTCGAATTTTTTCATTTTTTTAATTAATGATGGGAAAACAATAGAGTATAATGAATGATTTCACAACATTTTACAATTACCACAATAACACCCCCACACTTCTTCCTCACAATGTGTATCATCTTGTCCACGATGATTCCCTTAACTCCCACAATTCAACTTTAAAATATCCTGCAAATAAAAAGAGTTGGTTAGTAATGGACAAAAAAAGTCTTAAAACATGGATCATCCCTATAAAGGTCATTCATGGTCTCTATGGGCTCAAAGTAGGATTGATGTAAAGGTGGTATTTTAAGGAAATGTATCATTTCAAAGGATGCCTCAATCATTTTAATTGTTTTTTTTGCACAGTCATAGCTTTGACAAGTTTTAATACAAGTTTTGGTCGGTTACATGTCCCAAGATCACTCAAGAAATATGATCAAGAATAAATAGAAATTTCATGGTCTAAAAATCCACTCGAGAATGAGAAATATAACATTGGACAATCACTCGTGGCATGACTAATAATAATAAAACAATTCACATAAATTTTATAAATTCAAAGAATAAAAGATGGTTGATAAATTTTATTTACATAAATTAATTAATTCCTTCAAATCATGAGTCATAATTTCAATATCTATGCTTCATATTTAAAAATTCAATTCTATATTTCAATCATTGAATCATATAAGCATTTAAATCTAATACATGGCATCACTAGGGTCCTATGAAACTCATGTATCCTAGATAAGTCGAGTAAAACATTAATTCATGTTTGTTCATGAAATTTTATCTTTAAAGCTCAAAACATGTTGTGGACTAAAATGTGGAGATTTTAAAAGATTAAACATTAAAATTTAACTCCGTTTTTCCATGAAACTTAGTCTTGTCCTTCCTCTTCACTTTCTAGCACTTCCTTCTACCATCGTGATCCTATAAAATAAAATAACACAATTAATCATAAGGATCATATCTTTTAAGGTAAAAAATATAGAAGGGAGGGGGTTTCATGCTAGATTACTT
Source organism: Viscum album (assembly GCA_963277665.1). Taxonomy (NCBI): domain Eukaryota; kingdom Viridiplantae; phylum Streptophyta; class Magnoliopsida; order Santalales; family Viscaceae; genus Viscum; species Viscum album. The sequence continues at coordinate 1,001,111,521 of OY728128.1, read as the reverse complement.
CATAAGAAATGAAATTGAAATATAATTTCCTAAAATTCACGTAATGATAAATTTTGGTATGATCCCCCAAGTGGGCCCTGAATTTTTACTGCCTCCAGAGGGAAGTACCAACAGTTATCCAAAGTCCGATGGAGGATGAAGCTTCATTTATTTAAACCACCACATGTGGCTTTTCCCAGCTTGTGATTCATCCTTCTGGGTGAGTAATGATCCATGGATAGAGTACACCAGATCCCCCCCTTAACAATGATGTATAGCTTGCATGGTGGGGGTTGGATGAAATATGTACCATCATCCTTATTTTTGGTTGCTACTTAGGCAACCTCTTCTTCTCTATCCTATTGTTCCTCAAGGTACGTTGCATCCAGAGAATAGTCAATGAGAAATTAAGAGTGCAATTCTATTTGAATAAAATTAAAACAAGAAGTATTATGATCAAATTATTCCCCATCAAAGTAAGCAGCATTTTTCATGGTCTCCTTAGGAAAATCAACTAGCATCTCTTCACGATCTTCCATCAATAAATATTCAACTTGTCCAGGGGGCTTCATATGTTCCTCATAAGGTGCACATTCATGTTCTTCATCATCCTCCAAGGCATAACCCAGATTGTATGAATCTATATAATCAAAATCACAAGGAGTGATATAGAATTCAGATTCAATAAAATTAGAAGAGATACATTCAATGAACGGTTCATGTCCCTGAGTCTGTTCAGCCTCAATATTTTCCTTAGTGTTAACTGAATCTTGGAGTAGACTCTCTGAGGATGGAGGCAGGTAGTCGGGCTCCTCCATCTCAACTTCAAATTCCACCATATGGCTGGCTTCTTCCTTCGGTGGTGTTGTATTTTCTTCCTTATATTGTATGGGAAGATCATAGTGTTCCTCACATTTAATCAAAAAATCATCCAATCTTTCTTGATCTCCCACTTGTTGCTCAGAAGGAAAGTCTTCCTCCTTTTCCACCTTCGTGCTTTGATCATTCTCAGGGTTTGGTTGCTTCATTAATGCACAAACATAGTAAAATGCACATTCAGCTTTTCTTATCAGTTGTTAAATTCTTTCTCTATGTTCTTTCACTTGAGCCCTTTTTAAAATATTCATCTTCTTCTTGTTTTTGCTATACTTGTGAGTAATAATCAGTCAATATAGAATAATAATTAATTAAATTCATCATGGAAAGAATTTTTTTTTGTTTTTTTAATTTTATAAAAATAAATGAAATCTATCTAAGATGTGAAAATAGAAGAAAATAAATAAATGAACAATTGAATTTCTCCCAAGAAATAGCGCCAGTTTTGACGCACCCCTATCGCGGGGCGTGACAAAAGCAATTATATTTTTTTTCTAGGGCAGCACAATGGCTGACCATGGTCTTCTCTATTGAAGAGCCTTTTAGTTTGGATCACATACTTTATTCTAATTCACATAAACTATATATTTTTGATATTTTTTTTATTTAAATGAAATCGATGAAAATATTTTTGTGTTTTTGATTATTTGAAAATATAAACTGTCAGGAAATACAAACAAAATGAGTTGATGAATAAAGAACATAGTTTTGGGGTTCAGTCTTGGATTCAATCCTTGTTTTCCTTTCTGTGTTTAATTTTATTTTGATAATAAAAACATGAAATCTCATGTTTGAATCACGATTTTTTTCCATAATAGAAATAGTTTAAGTTACATTTCATTGGGGGTTGTCACGCAATCATGGACATTTGCCTCACCAATGCATGCAACTCAAATCTATCACAAACGTAAAATAAACATTAAAGAAAATTCAAGAACACCTTGACCTCTCCCCGAGCCAAGTCTCGAGGTGAGCCTCTCATTTAAAAGATTAAGAAATAACAATGGTGGATGGATGTAGAAATATAGAGAGAGATAGAGAGAGAAAGAAAAGAAGAAATATTGGTGGAGAAATAAAAAGGAATGGATTGATTAAAATAGAATTTAAATTACAAATGAAAAGAACACTAAAAGAACATTAAATGAAAATAAAATAAAAAGAAAAAATGGGGGAGGAATAGTGGAGCTGAAGCAGACTGTGCCCCGGTGAGATCCCTCCTTGGCATTGGGTGTCGAGATGATGATTTTGGAAGGAGGGGAGAGCCTCCTTTTATAGGAATCATTCTATTCTCTGTAGGATTACGCATTATTGACCCAATAAATGGAAGATAAACTCGTAGAACACTTCTTCAATGTTGTTAATAAATCTGTTTTCTGTTAACCACCAAATGGATAGAACATTTTGACACATGATGAAGGAGTTATAAATTTTTCATAAAAGGCTTCTGTTTCTGGATGAAGCTTCCAGGAAGGTTCATTAAAAATTATGACATTCAATTTCCACATTAATTACTTCAAAACTCCACAAATTTTATCTCATATCTGGACCTCTCTGTCCTCGTTCTATCCTAGGTGGAATAACATCATTTGGATATGCTTAGGCCACGTTTTGGTTCCATTACAGTGGGGTTTTCCACGCTGTCCGCCTGAATTTTTTTTAAAATTCAATGATTTTTTAGGCCCACTACATGGCCAAATCAGCTCTTGGTTCAGAAGAAAAAGATGAATGAAATAAAATCATGATTCTAAAGAAATAAGTTTCAGTGAATTTGAAATTATATTATTTATGAAATGATAAAAATATCCTTTTGTTAAAAATCTGTCCAAAATTCCAGAATTATACACCTTTCACAATTTTACTTATTTTAATTATAAAACAAAATTTACCCATTATTTTAATTAAATAATGAAATACATGGGTTTTATCATCTAAAAACATTAAAAAATACTCAATATTTGATTAAATATATGCACATAAATTTTTTCTTTCAAAATTCTATTGAATTATTTTAAAATGATATTAATTCACAACCAAGCTTGAGTAGGGAGCCTTGAGTTGTCGAGTTTTCGAATTCAAGATATTTTATATAAGAAATAAATTTTTGATAAATGTTTGATTTATATATAAGAATAATGAGAATGCATTCAGTTACAATTACATTCATGTAGATCAAATTAATGTCAAAGAACAATTGATTTTGTGAATCAAGTATTCATGAAAAAAATATTTTCACTCATAATGAGTTTCAGTGATTATAATATCATGGGTGTTTTTATTATATGATAGAATAAATGAATATTTTTCCATGAGAATTTAGGTATTTATGATTAGGAGTACTATATATAATTATAGAAAGAGGTATTGAGATATTTTGTGAGTTCATTGTTGTGGGTAATATTGATAAGGCCACATATGTATTGCTAGATACAAATAAATAAATTATATTGTATCCTTGAAATTTCACTATGGAATCCTTGAAATTAATATAAGCATGATTTTTTAACAAAAGGGTGCTACACAATAAAACATGATATTTCCCCAAAGGTACATTGCTCAGATTTATGATTATATAAATTGAGAGGATGATACACTATATACGAGTACCTATTCAAAAATAGCTATTGTGACACAATATAAATGATATGGATATGACCTAATATCCCTAAAATGAATAATTCAGAAATTTGTATCTAACATCTGAAGGGAATCATAATTTAAATGATGGAGAAGAAATGTGTTTTTCAGTAAAGATTTAACATAGAAAAATAATTTCATGCTATGGAAATGTAACAATGAGATATTTATACATGAAATAATATTATTCTATTATAGATAAATTTTTCATATAGGTCATGACTAATTGTGGATTATAATATCAAGATTATTTTTGAGATCTTGATACATAATTGTATTCATGAGATAAGGTGAGTCTCATGACCAAAACTACAAATGTTTTTGAAAATTCACATAATTAATTCAGATCTAGTAGGCTATTGGAGGACCATTAAGATATCATATAATAGTGGATCATCAAGTAGAATAATGATATTGTTACTTTGGGTATAAAAACTTAGTAAATATTTTCAAAGATAAGAGAAGGCTGTTGTGGGGTATAACTAACTAAGGAATAAGATCTAAATTATTGAGGCATATAACCAACCAAAGAATAAGATACATATTTTAATTACCTATGTGATTTATAACCATTTTATGTTATATTTTTACCTTTTATTTCACTGATTACAATGTTTTATACAACTACGTAAATAATTACATTTATGTCTGGTGTTTTGCCTACATTTTTTTAATTTATAAAAACAACTTTGGTAGGTCAACTAAGATCAAAGGGGTTATTATATGAAAATTTCCAAAATAGTAATAATTAAATAGTTATTATATCAATATTTAAATTAAAATTTTAAATCAATTTAGGAAATATGGTTATGAAAAATGAACCAATGTTAAAATCATGGAGGTGGTAGGGTGTACGTACATAAGAGTATTATTCCCAATTTTCAATGATCGTTATGGAAATATGGTAGAAGAAAATTTATAATTATATAATTATCATTATATCAAACAAAATATTTCTGTAATCATATATTATTATATATCTTATAGTGATTTAAAATAATTCATATTTCTTTGAGGAGAAAGTAGTCCACACATCCATTAATGAAATTATCGCTTTATTAGTGAGTGGATGTGCTAATGAAAATTTCTATTATATTTAATGAAAGGTGATTATGTAATTAAATAATATATTTTTTATTTATGTCTCATATATTTATTTAAAATTATCCTTAATATTTTTAAAGTAGTGTGTGATCATATCAAATCTCTTGGAAGATGACGTAGTCCACACTTCCACAAACGATGTTATCGTATTTACGCAAAATGGAATGTATAATGTTATGTATTATAAAATAATTATCAAAACATAAATATATAATTATAATATTAAGATCATATATGTCTTATATAAATATATTTTCCATCACAATTCCCATCCATGAACGGTTGTAATGGAAAAAAGAACAACATCATTTCGTGAGGTGGTAGTTCACCACACACAAGAATGGTATGTTTTTTACCCATTATATGGATGTACAAATAAGTTTAGGTCAAAATATTATCATATAAACATTAAAATATATTTTGAATCTTATTTTATAATGATTTCATTCGATAATATTATTTTATGATGTTTATAATTACAATAAAATAAATCAGATTAAGGAAGGGTGTTACCTCTTATTCGAGTCACACCTTTTGGTTTAAACCAAAGGGTTTACAGGGATCTATTTTCTCACATGTTGTGGCTAGTAGGTTGATTGGAGGAATTTTGAGGAGATATATTGGGAGAGATATGTTTATGAAATGTTTATTTAGTGGTTCGTGGAAGTGGCATGGGTGAGTTACTTATTATATTGTAGGGGTGTGGGAATTTTGTAAATTTTTATAATCTGAATTCCCCCGACATATTTCCTGTAACGACCCAAAGTTTAATTAATGGAAATCCATCTTAATCTAATTAAATGTATCTTTATGTTTATATAAAATTTTAACTTCTTTGGTTTTATGTTAATAATTTTGACCGTTGCTAATATAGCAGTTGAATAGTGATTAAATGATTAGTATAAATATAAGACTTTAACAAATCCAATTTACTCAGACAAAGGAAGCGATGGCCTCATCCAGTAGAATTGCCCCATACGAAGCCCATTTGTCGGAGCTCAGAAAAGAGGTGGCGTCTTCGGGATTCTCCCTTGACCAATCCCAAGAAGAGCTGTATCATGTCAAGCTCGAACGTGACCGTCTACGGGAAAAGTGGAAGTTGATTGAAATTACCACTCGAGCGATGTTATCTGATCCACCCCAAGAGTCTGTCACCATCGCACACCTTACCCTTAGGTCTTATGCAGCTATTTTACGGGGTTATGTAACAAATAAGTAGTACTATGTTCATGTACATTATTTTTGTATATAATAATGAATATAATTTCTAGTCATTTCCGATACATTGTAAATAGTTTTTAATGTACAGATGGTGATTTTAGTTATTATTTAATTAAGAAATATATTTTATTAAATTAAGTGATTTTTGAATTAAATAATATTTTAATAATATAATAATATTATTATTAAATTATTATTTTTTATTAAATATAAATCATATTATAATTTTATGAATGCAATTAAATTTTTTATTAAGGTTTGAAAGCCATTTCTGTCAAAACCTATGAATTTTCAATAAATGTAGGTTTTTATTTTAAAATTGAAAATTAACATATTTAAAAAATTATTTAGATAAAACAAATGTAATTTCTGGAATCAGGACGTCGAAATTATCCAATAGTGTATTTTTCATAATTTTCTAAGACAATCAAATTTGTTTTTATAAATTAAAAACCATTTAAATATATAATGTGTTTTATAACATCATAATGATCCAATAGTGATGTAATAAAATACTATAATCATTATTTTCGGCCAATATATGGTTTACCATTAAAATAATGTGATTTTGGGTTTGTATGACTTACTTTTCAAAGCATTAATGGACCCCTCAAGACATATTCATCAATTTCCCGTTTTAAATTAATTTCCATGGGAGTGTGACTCACCTCCACATAAGCAACCTTATTATTTTAAGATTTTCAAACTTTGTTCTTATAAAATATTTTTTCCTCTTCCCTTTTCCAAAAACCGTGGGAAAAAACCATGGGATGGTTTGTGGTTTGGATTAATTTAATATAAGGGGTCTCAAACCTAAATAATAAAGAATTCTCTCACCTTTCCTATATAAACCCACCCAAGATCCCACTTACTCCTCACTCAATGACTTTTGTGTTCATCCAACCTCTGCCCTACTCTCTCTAGAATCCTCCCAAGGTGCCCCAAGCTCCCACGAAGCCTCTCACAAGCCTCTCTCTATCCTTTGGAAGCACACTTCCAAGTAAGTGTTTTTTTCTTCCTTTATCATTTTTGTCAATTTTCTTTAAGTTGTAATTCCCTTTTAATTTCAATTATGAATGTTGGGGTATGGTTCTTCACCTCTCTCATACTTCCCTCTTTATATTTGAATGATGGGAGACCCCTTTCTCTCTCATTAAATTCCACCCATGTACACCTGTTACTATGTCGAAAGTCCGAGAGGAACTTCCCTCTCCTCATTTACATTCAAGCAATACTTTTTCATCATGAATCCCAATTCAATTAAAATTGTTGGGACATGTATCTATATGACCTCCTTACAGTCCATTACATGAAAATATGATGAGTAACCACTTTCTCTCTCATCATCCTTTTTTTATGAATTCTTACGTCACGTCGTTACGTTGCCGAAATCACACCGATTTTCTAGGCCAATGCCATTGTGTAGTGAATACCATGCCCATTTATCCATCAAGGGTATTCACCTTTATGAACATTTACATATTGATTATAATGATTCATGTATGAATTCCACATTCCTTTATCGTGGAATAAATTATTATGTTTAATGAATCCAAGTTTTATGATCCATGTGGCACACTTATGCATGAAATGAAATGTTAAAGAAGGGTTTGCCCTTATAGCGCTCCAATGCATTGGGTAAAGTATAGTTTCATGATTCGTCATGTGGAATGAGTGTTGAATCATGCTAATTCAAGTGCAATGAGGGTTTAATCATGCTTTATGTGCAATGAGGATTTACTCATGCTCTATGTGCAATGAGCCTTGGCTCATGCTAATTCCATGTTAACTGTTGTTGCCACATTTCCATGTTATGATTATCATGATTTATCAAGCCTTTATGTTCATGTTTTTTTCTTATGCTCTCTTGATATGCCTATTGTCTAACATGTATTGTACTCCTCATTTTATTCCATGTGTACTCCCTTACTGGGCTTTATAGCTCACCCTTTTCTTATGCATGTCCTCAGGTTATCCCATGCAATTCTAAGTACGAAGGAATGTAGTGGTCATGTAAAGGATGTTTTCAATAAAGATGTTGTATTTCATTTTTCAAGTTTTTATGTAATGATCCTAAGATCAAAAGACAATAAACCTCTTGATCTTCTTGTTGTATCAAGTGATGTTTTATGTAATAAATCATGTTTAAGTTTGTAAGAAATGTTGGGTTGTCATAGTTGGTATCAGAGGATAGGTTTGGTTATTTTTGGGATTAGGATTAGAAAAAACTAGTAAAGCCTTAGATACAAGACTATGTACAATAAAAACTTCCCTATGTTTTGGTGAGTATTGAGTAAATGGGTTATCAAGCAAATACATCCCTGTCTGGATAATAACTGGTAGAGGTGGCTCTGGTACAGATGTATCCTAGGTGTAAAACCCAAAGACACCGCTTTGAACTAGACTCGAACAGAAACTGGTGCATGACAACGGGCCTTACTGGACTCTTGGTTAAGACACTCCCAGGGGATATGTTTTGATTAATTCACAATCATAGTAGGAACTCTTATTAATGGAATTTAAAAAAATGCCCCTATGAATATATGTTAGAAAGTAGATCATAAAAAGCCTAGATTGAAGCCTATAGAATCATGAGTAAGGAAATAAAAGTTTATTTATAAGTCATCAAATTTTTTCTTTGGATTACCCTTTATGTGTTTCCCCTAAGAATCCTTTTATTCCAGCTAATGTCCGTTAATAGGAGGACCCAAGCTAACAAACGTTGTGAAGATCATTGTGATGACTATACTAATGAGATGTCCAATCCAATGTGAGCAGGAATCGCAAACATTGTCACGATTCTCTCTTAGCTAACTCATGTTTTGAATAGAAACACGGGTTAAGAAGAATGTTCAACCCCCCTAAGAAATAACATGTTGCTATCGAGAGCTTCATGAGACAAAGGCATCCTACTTTTAGTGGATCATCCGATCCCACGATCTCTAAACAATTGATCAACTCCGTTGAAAAGATCTTCTCCATCCTTCAATGTTCCGAACAAGAAAAGGTCCTTCTGGTGGCTTATCGTATGGAGGTGAATCTGATCAATGGTGGACGTTGATAAAAAATATGAAGCCTGAGGAGGAGATCGAGGCGTTGGAATGGAAGGATTTCCGGATGATGTTTTTTGATAAATATTTTTCGCGCACCCTCCGGCTTAAAATGGAAAGGGACTTCCATTCCCTCAAGCAAAAAGATGAAGATTATGTTGGAGCGTACATGGAAAACATCACAAGGCTTGCACGATACGCTTCCAGCTTTGTCGTTACCACCGAATGCAAGGTTGACCGCTTCTTTGGTGGGTTGTATCCTAGCTTGAGGAAAGCATTAGTGATCCGTGACTTCGACAACTAGGAGGAAATTGGCTGATGTGCCCTCAAGGTCAAAATGGAGATCGGGGAATCACATGGGTATCGTGGGGACAGGAAGCAGAAGGTGGACTTGAATTCTGGTGGTCCGATGGATAAATCCAACGGTGCTAAGAATATCCAGCACCCCACTTGCCAAAAGTGCGGAAAGAAGCACCCTGGAAATTGCCTTAAGCGGACGAGAAAACCCTTCAAGTGTGGAAGAGAATAGAACCTAGCTGTTAACTGTCGGAAATAAAGACCCATAGCTGCGACAGAGGATAGGAACGCTCCATTCGAACCTCAACATGTTCTTCAATGCTACAAATGAAAATAACCGGGTCATTTTGCAAATCATTGCCCTAATCCAAGGGCTTTTGGAGACAACCAATAACCTCCAAGGCAACATGGAATAGCTTTTTCCATCACTTTTGCTGAAGTGAACCCCGACAACGAAGTGGTGACAGGTATGCTAGTTATTCCTTCATGAATAGAAAATATACTTTTTGATTCATGTTCTACGCATTCATAGTAGAACAATCCCAGCACCACCACAAATAATGGATATAATGATGTCAGTGAGTACGGAAAATGGGAAAATCAATGCTTCCCATGAATATAAGTCCTCCCCTATTATAGTCTGTGGGATGAATTTCCCGGAAAACCTCGCCATACTCCCTCTGGTGGAATTTGATGCAATTCATGGCATTGATTGGATTTCCTAATATAGAGCCAACATAAATTGTCAGGAGAGGGAAATCACACTCCATATGGAGAATCGATCCCCGATTCGTTATAAGTGTCAGGAGGAAGTTGCATCTCTTTTAGCTCCATCATCTCAAGCATGGATAATACTTCCTTATGAACACGCGTATCTGGCTCAGATGATTGAGTCCAAGGAAGAAACCAACCTTGAAGAATTGCCTATTATGAGAAAATTAGCTGGAGTGTTTCCCGAGGAATTGCTTGGTTTTCCTCCTAGAAGAGATGTTGAGTTCTCAATTGAACTTATACCTGGGGCGCTACCAATATCCAAGACTACATATAGAATTGCTGTTGTTGAGCTTAATGATCTGAATAAACAACTACAAAAGAATATGGATAAAGGGTTTATATGACGATGTGCTTCAACATGGGGTGCACCAGTCCTCTTCATCAAGAAGAGGGATGGGTTAATTTGGATTTGCATCGATTATCTTGAACTTAAAAAAATCACAATAAAGAACAAGTATCCTATCCCAGGAATCAATGACTTGTTTGATCAGCTACGTGGAGCATAATACTTCTCCAAGGTATATTTTCGGTTGAGATATTATCAAGTAAGGGTGAAGAAGGAAGATGTCCCCTAGAATGCTTTTCGTACAAGGTACGGGCATTATGAATTCATAGTAATACCTTTCGGACTCACCAATGCTCCATCAATCTTCATGGACATGATGAATAGAGTCCTTAGAGATTACCTTGACAATTTTGTGGTAGTCTTTATAGATGATATTATAATATAATCCAAAACCAAGGAGGATAATGGGGAGCATTTAAGAACTATACTAGAGACTTTGCGCAAGGATAAGCTCTATGAAAAGTACAAGAAGTATGAGTTCTAGTTGAAGGAGGTCTCATTCTTGGGCCATATCATCACAAGCAATGGGATATCTATGGATCCCTCCAAAACAGATGCAATTGAGGGATGACCGAGGCCATCATCGGTAACATATATCCACAGCTTCTTGGGGTTAGCTGGATATTATCGACGATTTGTGAGAAATCTCTCACGATTGTCCTACCCTCTTACCAAGCTAACTCAAAAGGGAGTAAAGTTTTCTTTGAGTGATGAATGCGAAGAAAGCATCAAGGAGTTGAAAAAGAGGCTTATCACTGTGCCCCTGGTCACTTTACCCACAAGTGGGTAACTTTTTGTTGTTTTTAGTGATGCTTCAAAGAAGGGCTTAGGCTGTGTGCTGACGCAGAATGAAAAACTGATATCCTATGCCTCAAGGCAGTTGAAAATCCATGACCGAAACTATCCAATGCATGATCTGGAGTAGGAATTGGTGATATTTTCATTGAAAATCTGGCGGCATTATCTCTATGGAGAGAAATGTGAGATATATACTGACCACAAGAGTCTTAAATATATATTCACACATAAAGAGATTAATATGCTCCAGAGAAGATGGATATAGCTCATCATGGATTATGACTGTTCAATCCACTACCACCCTGGGAAAGCGAACAAGGTGGCAGATTCCCTAAGTAGAAAGGATCTAGTGATTCTTTCAATGATGAGAATTGAGAAGGATCCAATCTTCTTAGACTTGATGAAGATGGACATGGTAATCATAGAGAAGGGAACATCATCAATCCATTCACAAATGATTGTTCAATCGTCTCTTTTAGAAAGGTTAAAGGATGCTCAAAAGGATGATGTGGGAATTCAAGAAAAAGTGGGAGCTATCGAAAAAGGGAAATCCTCGGAGTTTAATGTTAATAAAGAAGGAATTATGTGGTTTGGGAAAAGACTATGTGTTCCATCAAGTCCGGAGCTGAAGAAGGAACTTTTGGATGATGCACATAGTTCAAATTTCTCTATTCACTCAGGGAGCACAAAGATGTATCGAGATCTTCGAGAAAACATTTGGTGGGACAATATGAAGAAGGAGATTGCTGAATATACATCAAAGTGCCTGGTGTGTCAGAATGTGAAGTTAGAGAGGCAGAAGTCTAAGGGGATGATGTAACCATTTCCCATACTAGAATGGAAATGGGAAAAAATCACCATGGACTTTTTTACCGGAATTCTGAGGACATCTAAAGGCAACAATTCAATTTGTGTTGCTGTGGATCATCTTACAAAGACTGCACACTTCATTGCTATTCGGGAGGATTTCTCATTGGATCAACTAGCACAGATATATATCAGAGAAGTGGTAAGGTGGAATGGAGTACCACTATCTATTGTGTCTGACCAAGATCCAAGATTCACCTCTATGTTTTGGAAGAGTCTTCAACATGCTCTGAATACTAAACTGAACTTTAGTACAGCCTATCATCCTCAAACTTATGGCCAATCCGAGTGGACTATCCAAACACATGAGGATATGTTGAGAGCATGCTCAATGGACATTAAAGGAGGATGGGATCAACATATTCCTCTGGTTGAGTTCTCTTATAATGTTTCCACTCAAGCATCCAAATGGAACCATATGAAGCCCTGAATGGGAAATTGTGTAGAACATCGGCATGTTGGGATGAAGTTGGTGAACGTAAGATGCTTGGACCAGAAACGGTCGAGGAAATGGTGGAGAAGGTGAAAACCATTCAGCAACATGTCAGGGAAGCCCAGAGTGGACAGAAGAGTTATGCAGATAATCGTCGACAAGGCCTTGAGTTTAATGTTGGAGACATGGTTTTTCTACACATATCTCCGTGGAAGATGATCATGAGGTTTGGAAAGAAAGGGAAGTTATGTCCAAGGTACATCGGCCCCTTAGAGATTCTTGACCGTGTCGGGGTTGTGGCCTATCGACTAGCACTTCCGCCTATTATGGCCAAAGTACATGATGTCTTTCATGTATCCCTCTTAAGGAAGTACATACCAGACCCTTCACATGTATTCTTTTCTGAGGTGGTACAATTGGAAGATGATCTTTCTTATGAGGAGAAACCAGTGAAGATCTTAGATCGTAGAGAAAATGTTCTACGAAATAAGAAAATGCCCCTCGTCAAGGTGTTTTGGAGAAACCACAAGTTTGAAGAAGAAACATGGGAATCAGAGGAATTGATGAAGCTGAGTTACCCACATCTGTTTAGGTGTGGGAAAAGGAAAATTTCAAGGGTGAAATTTCTTAAGGGGGGAATATTGTAATGACCCAAAGTTTCATTAATGTAAATCCATCTTGATCTAATTAAATGTCTCTTTATGTTTATATAAAATGTCAACTTATTTGGTTTTATGTTAAGAATTTTGACCGTTGTTAATATTTTCGTTGAATAGTGATCACGTGATTAGTATAAATATAAGACTTTAACAAATCCAATTTACTCAGAAAAATGAAGTGATGGCCTCATCCAGTAGAATTTCCCCATATGAATCCCATTTGTCGGAGCTCAGAAAAGATGTGGTGTCTTTGGGCTTCACCCTTGACCATGCCCAAGCTGAGCTTCATCATGTCAAGATCAAATGTGACCGTCTACGGGAAAAGTGGAAGTTGATTGAAATTACCACTCGAGCGATGTTATTCGAGCCACCCCAAGAGTCTGTCACCATCGCACACCTTACCCATAGGTCTTATGCAGCTCTTTTAAGGGGTGACGTAACAAATAAGTAGTACTATGTTCATGTACATTATTTTTTTAAATAATAATGAATATAATTTCAAGTCATTTTTTATACATTGTAAATAGTTTTTAAAGTACAAATGCTGTTTTTAGTTATTATTTTATTAAGAAATATATTTAATTAAATTAAGGGATTTTTGTATCAAATAATATTTTAATAAAATAATAATATTATTGTTAAATTATTATTTTTTAAATATAAATGATCTTATAATTTTATGAATGCAATTAAAATTTTTATTAAGGTTTGAAAGCCATTTCTGTCAAAACCCGTGAATTTTTTATAAATGTCGGTTTATAGTTTAAAAGTGAAAATTAAAATATATAAAAAAATATTTAGATAAAATAAATGTTATTTCTGGAATCAGGATGTCGAAGTTATCGAATGGTGAATTTTTCAAAATTTTCTGAGACAGTCAAATTTTTGGGTAATAATTAAATACTATTTAAATATATAATGTATTTTATGACATCATAATGACCCAATAGTGATGTAATAAAATACTATATTCTTTATTTTTGGGCAATATATGTTTTACCATTAAAATAAAGTTATTTTGGGTTTGTTTGAATTACTTTTCAAAGCATTAATGGACCCCTCAAGACATATTCAACACATTGCCTTTTTAAATTAATTTCCATGGGAGTGTGACTCACCTCCACATAAGAAACCTTATTATTTTAATATGTTCGGACTTTGGCATTATAAAATATTTTTTTCCTCTTCCCTTTTCGAAAAACCATGGGCAAAAACCATGGTATGGTTTGTGGTTTGGATTAATTTAATATAAGGGGTCCCAAACCAAAATAATAAAGAATTCCCTCACCTTTCCTATATAAACCCACCCAAGACCACACTTCCTCCTCACTCAAAGCCCTTGGAGTTCATCCAACCTCTGCCATAATCTCTCTACAATCCTCCCAAGGTGCCCCAAGCTCCCAAGAAGCCTCTCACAATCCTCTCTCTAGCCTTTGGAAGCACACTTCCAAGTAAAGGTTTTTTTCTTCCTTTCTCATTTTTGTCAATTTTCTTTAAGTTTTATTTCCCTTTTAATTTCAATTATGAATGTTGGGGCATGGTTTCGAACCTCCCTCATACTGCCCTATTTATTTTTTAATGATGGGAGACCCCTTTCTCTCTCATTAAATTCCTCACATGTACACCCGTTACTATGCCGAAATTCCGAAAGGAACTTCTCTCTCCTCATTTACATTCAACCAATACTTTTGTATCATGAATCGCAATTCCATTACAATTGTTGGGACATGTATCTATATGACCTCCTTACCGTCCATTACATGTAAATATGATTAGGAACCCTTTTCTCTCTCATCAACCTTTTTTATGAATTCTTACGTCACGTCGTTATGCTGCCGAAATCACACCAATTTTCTAAGCCAATGCCATTGTGTAGTGAATACAATGCCCATTTATCCATCAAGGGTATTCACCTTTATGCACATTTACTTATTAATTATAATCATTTATTTATTCCACATTCCTATATTGTGGAATAAATGATTATGTTTAATGAATCCATGTTTTATGATCCATGTGGCACACTAATGCATGAAATGAAATGTTTAAGAAGGGTGCTCCCTTATAGCGCTCCAATGCACTAGGTAAGTATAGTATCATGATACGTCATGTCAAATGAGTGTTGACTCATGCTAATTCATGTGCAACGAGGGTTTACTCATTTTTTATGTGCAATTAGGACTTAATCATGCTCTATGTGCAATGAGCCTTGGCTAATGCTAATTCCATGTTAAGTGTTGTTGCCACATTTCCATGTTATGATTGTCATGCTTTATCATGCCTTTATGTTCATGTTTTTTACTTATGCTCTATTGATATTCCTATTGTCTAACATGTATTTTACTTCTCATGTTATTCCATTTTTACTCCCTTAATGGGCTTTATAGCTTACCCTTTTGTTATGCATGTCCTCAGGTTATCCCATGAAATGCTAAGTATGAAGGAATGTTATGGTCATGTAAAGGAAGTTTTCAGTAAAGATATTGTATTTCATGTTTCAAGTATTTATGTAATGATAATAATCCCCAAAGACACTAAACCTCTCGATCTTCTAATTGTATCAAGTGAATTTTTAGGTAATAAATCATGCTTAAGTTTGTAATAAAATCAGGGTTGTCATATTTCCCAGTTCATGTGGATCCCATAATGTTAAAAATTTTATATATGTCTTAACAATGTTTATTATATCTATAAAATATATTTCTTAAAATTTATTAGGTTATACAATCCCCTATGTTAATGGTATCCTCCGTTGACAAACTAATTTTTTTCTTACTCTTTGTAATTAATTTTAAATATATTCATTAAAAAATTTTGTAAAAAATTATATAAAACATAATATAAAATATAATCTATTATGATTAAAAATATGGATTCTATTTTTAAGAATTAATATCATAAATGTGGATGAAATTAATTTAAATTGTATCTCATAGACGGGACAACAATGTGGGTTTTTTAAGTAAAAACATTCAAAAGTATGGAAATTTCTTATAACCAGTTTCAAAGTAAAATTAATTCCAATGACATAATTTTTTTATAATTTTTTAAAAAAAATTATTTCATAATAATTTAAATACAGTTAATAATTTTATTTAACTATATGAGTAAATTGGGTGAAAAATCATTTTTGACATAAAATTTAGTATTATTCAGTATTCATCAAAATATGGGAGTTCTCAGAAAAATACCAAAAAATCTCCCAATGTAAATTTTAAATTTTTTTATTTCAAAAAATATTTTTATATTTTTGTATATAAATTATAAAATTTTAAAAAATTATATTTAAAATGGGTTATCTATTCAAATGTGGTGAAACTACAATTTAAAATTATACAACATTTTATTCTTAAAATTGGATAACTTCTTATTTTAATTCGATAAAATTTATTAGATGAATGTAAAATATATATAAACATGTTTAAACATAATATAGTTTTTCCTATTCATTACCACTAATACAATTTCAAAGTGATTACTGCCACAGGAAATAATAATAGATATAATATATTATTGTTTTGGTATAACTCAGTATTGCTTGAAATGTATGATTTCCGAGAAACTCATTATTGTGTGTTGGGTATAGAATCTTACATAAAATCCACTTTGAGGGAAAATTAATATTTAATTAATAAATATTAATATGTATAAAAAATACCCATTCATTGATTACATGGGATGTTACATCATTCAGCCTTTTAGAACTTATTTCCTAAAAATTTTATTCACTTATCAAACAAGTGGGGATATTTTTAACTGAATGAAATTTTCGATTCCTAAGTTTCCACTTCAACCATTTGGGGTTTTAATAAACCATTAATCTGGTAAATTTACTTATTATGAAATGATTTCTATCTATTTTCATGAATATAAAGTTGTTGTTCCCCATATGAAATATTCACTTCCAGCCGAACTACTCCAGGTAACAAATCATAAGATGAGTCCAATACAATTTTCCTAAACATTTCCACATAAAATACATTGTGTATCTAGTGTAAAATTGGAGATAAGGACACTCTGTAGGAAACTGGTCTAACATTATATTAGAATTTATAAGGTCCAATGAAACATGGAATAATCTTTTTTTCCTACCAAAACACATCACACATTTCTATGAAGAAACTTTTAAAAAGATAAGATCACCTACCTTGAATGAAAGATCATTTCTTTGGTTTTATGCATAACTCTCCTACCTACTACGTGCTATCTTAATGTTTCACTAAAATAATTAAACATTCTCTATTTTGGCCTCTAAGAAATCTGGTCCCATTAACTTCTTTTCTTATAAAACATCATAAAAATATGTTTTTTTACATCTAATTCCACATAATTCCTATAAATGTGACATTTGAATATTTTAATAGAGACAGTTATTATAAGAAAACTCAGCCAAAGAATGATTTTGATCCCAACTTCATTACAAATCCATTGACAAAGAACAAACCACATCTTCCATGGTTTTAATTGTCAACATAGAATATCCATGAGATTGAGGATAAATTATTTTATTGAAATTTAATATTTTACCTAATCACATCAGAAGTCCTCTCTAAAAAATTGATTCAAACCTAGGATCACGGTATGAAATGATATATATAGGAACTCAATGTAACATTGTAATCTCTTTTAGATATAGTCTAAAAATTTGAACTGAACACATTGTACCACAAATTGTAAAGAAATGATCAAATTTACATAATCTATCAACAATAACCTAAATCACATTATTACATTTAAAATTGTTCTAAAATCTCTCTATGTAATAAATTTATATATTATCCCTTCTCCACTCTGGAATTCGAAAAGGGGGTTTCATCCCCTTTGGTAATAATTTATCTTCTTTAACCTATTGAAATAAAAAAAGTTATGGTAAATATAGAAATATCTATTTTAATTACATACCACCAGTAATAATCCTGATGTCCTCAGTACATTTTAGTGATTCCTACCTTAATGGATAATAGATAACTATGAGGTTTATTCAATAAATCCTTCCTTAACTATGAATCAAAAGGCACACATAATATTTTCAAAAATCATAAAACACCTTCTTCATCGATATTAAAATCCTGAAACTTAACATTCTTAATAGATTCTACATTTTCATTTAATTTTTGATCCACCTGATGAGCCTTCATGATATTTTTGACAAAGCTAATTGCACTGAAACTAGAAACATAATTATTTATGTCTTTATATCAAAAATTTATACGCCAAAATTCATTCAATCATTTACAAAAATTCACCATAAAAGTGTGGAATGCTTAATGTAGCATTACTTTTCCAACTCAAATCATCATCTTGATTGTTTGATTTTCTAGTATAATAAGGAATCATGCAATAATAATCCTTGATTTGTTCAATAAATCAACTTTGTCTCATGTCCATCTCTTTCCAGTTGAATATATAATTCATATTTTTGATATATATATATATACTTCACACTTCACTCCATAAATATAATACCTCTATATTTTTATTGAAGAATCAACAGAATATAATTCCAAATAATTTGTAGGGCAATTTAACATAAAAGTTTTCAAAATCCATGTAGCATAAGAAATTACCTTACCAATATAAATCAGGACACAACCCTATCCTTTTAATGAAGAATCACTATAATTGAATAATTCACCATTTCAAGAAGGGTGATCTAAAATAAGGGAATTCAAAAATATTCATTTCAATTATTGAAAAAAATAACACATTTATGTATCAAGAAAAACCTAACCTTCTTTAATGTTAACTATTTAGTGGGATAGATATCTAAGAAATATTGTCAAAAAAACCTTCTATAATAACCTGATAATCCAAGAAAACATAGAATCCAAATGACATTAGTAAGTCTTGTCCACTCTTCAATAACCTTTTTTAGAAGGGTAAACATTTAAAACATCATTATAAATTAAAGTTCCAATGAAAGAAATATTTTTCCACAAAAATTCAATGTTACTCTACATTTAATATAGTTTATTTTCATTTAATGTTGGAAAATCAATACTTATGTTCATTTAATATTCTTCATGGTTTTTAAAATATACCAATATATCATCTATTAACAATTTCATAAACTAATCCCAAAACAAATGGAATAATATATTTATAAGACACATTAATAAAATAGGTGCATTAGGTTACCTAAATGGAATAACTATAGACTCATAGTTCCTATATATCATATGAATTGTTTTCTTAGGAATTTCAACTTTATTAAACTATTTGCTTATGGTAACTAGACCATAGATTAATATTAAAAAACACTAAGCTTTTCAGTTATGATAAAAAAATTATTGATATGTGGAAATAGATACTTTTTCTTAATAGTACATTATTAAAGGTTATATAATCAATGCAAAGGGTCATGGAACTATATTTAATTTTCAAAAATAAAACAAAAGCTACCCATGGTGTTGTTCAATATTGAATAAAAACATTATCATATAATTATTATAACTAGTTCATAAATTATAAAAGTTATACTTGATACCGTATATAAGGGGGTTTAGAAATAGGAATAGAATCAAGAACTAAATCAACAGTAAATTCAACTTCAAGATCATGAACAACACTAAGAAATCCATCAATAAAAAGTCCATAAATTCATTCAGTACGGGGATGTCAGTTTTCAGAAATATTACATTCATTTCAGCAACATGAGAAAGATAACATTTAGCACCATAATTTATTAATTTATCTTCCTCATAGTATGATATAAAAGGATAAAAATCATTCAATATAAGTTTCTTGAATTTAATATATATTTTATAATGATTAATTAAAAACCTGTTTATACCCATAATGATATAAAACATCATAATGGGTAGTTGAACAATATTTTCAAGAAATACCATCCCACTAACGATAATATGAAGATTCATGTATATATCTTTTTATTTAATACTTCCAATTGTAGTTTTTACAAAAAAGTTATATCTGTCTTTCATATCCATAATCAAAAAGATATTTAAACTGATTCAAATAAACAAGTAACATGTCTTTCACCAAATCATTCGATGGAACAAAAATCCAATATAGTTAATAAAAAATTCTTTTTCAAAAACAATGTCTTTAGATATTTCTGGTTTCAAGCATGGTTAATTAATAGTGGACACACACTGGAAAAATATGATAACTCATTATAGGGAAAACATCATACCATTTGTTGTTCACTGCATGTAAGATCATTTTCATTGTAGTCAAAAACCATATGACCGTCCTTAACACATAATAATAACTTCCAATAATTTTTTATACATTATACAAGATTATTTTTACCGCACTTCTCACAAGATTGGAATTTGGATTTATTACCTCCAAACCCCTTTGGTGAATGCCTTCCTATTACATTCCAACTGGAACTCTTATGTTTCTTTTATTTCATGGGACACATGGTGGTTAAAAAACTCCATTAACACATTCTATGAAAATTTAACTAGTTTCACATATTTCTTAAACACATTAGAATATAATTCTGTTGTATATACTGGATTAAATCCCAAGTAAAATAGATTTACCTTGATATAAATATCACATGTAAAAATTTGGTACATACATCACCAATCATGTGTTGTTTTCTTCATATGAAGCCACTAAACATTCCTCCATTTTTTCAATTATATAAAAATTTTACCTTCTAAATTCTAGAATCCTTAAGAAAAAATTTCTTAAATAATGTATTCTTAAATTCATCCAATTAAAATGTATCAGTCCCATCACATTACCAGATATTTTTAACTATGGAACAACAATGATCTAATTCACCTTCAAAATGATAAATTGAATGAGATAACTTTTAATAATATGAAAAAAACATGAAATTGAATATATTTTCTATGGATTTAATCTATCATCTATATATCACAAGGTCATATGATCCTCTGAATTATGGGAGATATTGTTCCATAATAAGATCCACTATTTTCCTATTACTCTTTGGTATATCTGTTATCCATATTAAATTGACACCACCATAGTTTATAGCTTATTTCAACTGATTCATATACACAAAAAAGTGATCAGTTTCAATTATAACCATCTCATTATGCTGATTCTGAAGGATATTTTCTTCCTAGTTCCTTCTCACTACATCATCATTTTCCCACTGTAAAAAGCTATTAAGAATAAACATACTTTAGATGCAGAAACATGGTAATATTTTAATTCTATATCACTTTAACATTAACATAAAATTAAAATCATCAAAGGTAATGATTATAATATTAACCTACATCATAAGTTTTTCTAAACGTTTCATCTTGTACAATCTAGAAGGACCCAAAATTAAATAATTACCTAATATTGAGTTAATTTTAATAATTTTACTTTATATCACATTGATTATAATTTTAGGTTTATATTGATATTTAATTAGGCTATATATCATAAATAATAAAACCATAATATAAAAATTGGACACTCAAAATATGTATCCATTCTGTATTATAAAAATATTTTAAAAAATAAAACATGATTTCATTTTTGAAAACTCTTCATAACTATAAACATGAATTATTTCAATCCCTTAATCATTGTTAATTCATGTGAAAAACATAAAAAACATTGGATGGGAATAAAAATATTAGTAATCAATAAAAAATAAGGAAACTGTTAGTCTGTTTGTAAATATAAAAAACAAATTAAATCTTTAACATGAGATAATACTTCTCACCTTGAATTGTAGTAAATACTTTCCTTTTATAATAAGCTAATTTCCTAATTTTTTATAATCATATGATTACCATACAACCCATAAAAATTACATAAAATAAATAAATGTAACTTGAAACCTGATTATACTCGTCACTCATATAAATAGGAAAACCGTTATGTTGAATTCCATATATGTCACTCTTATAGATGGAATAACCATAAGAAAAACTATCATACCCAATGCAGTGAATGACTATCATGGACCCCACATAGTTGGTTTATCATAGAAACACCCATCATTCATTTCTTATGGAGGCACATATCAAATTTACAAGTACAATTATATAAAAAAACACATATAAAATTTAAATTTTAATCATTTTACTCATTCAATTTTATAGAAAATCATATGAAAAAAATTCAATATATTGGAATAAAATATTCATTTTAAAAACCAGTTTTGAAAAAAAGATATCCAAAAAATAAAAAAGGTTTTTAATTATGGAAAACATGAAATATTTAAAATTAAGTAATGATTTAAAATAATTCCTATGTTTTGTGTAAAAGTCATTTTCATAGTGTATGTAAATAATAGAAAACTTGTTTTTCTATTTGTCAAAATGTACTGTATAAATCACATAAAAATATTCCTTTTAAAAAATATTTTAATTAAATTAAAAATAAACTTGAAATTATATTTATAATACTTCTTATTTCTATATAAAATTATTATGAAATAATATCATGATTATTGACATGAGGAAAGGATTGCATCATTAATCATTAAAAGAGTCTCAAACCACGTTGAACATTTCAATCATAATCTTAATTAAAGAATAAAATTTTATAAAACATTAAATAACATTAAAATTGATAAAATATGGATATATAATTTCAAAGGTTCTATAAACACACATTAAAAAATAATAAAGGTTAATATAATCAATAAATTTCTCAATGAAATGCTACTGGGACAGAATCTTTTAACATGGGTCCAAATTGTGTTATATGTCTCTAACATCATAAATAATAAACTTATATTAATTATAAAAAACATTTAGAACCTTTTTCAATTTTATTTTTACATTTATTTTATTTAATAAAATGTTGTATAAAACACCTTAAGAAATTAAGTTTATGTTAGGTGCTTTGATCATATTCAGTTTATGTGCCAAAAACAACTTTGGTAGGTCAACTATGGTCAAAAGGGTTATAAAATGAAAATATATATAATTATAATAATTTCATAATTATAATATATATATATATCAATTACAATTTTAAATCCAATAATGAACTATGGTTATGAACAATGAACCAATGTTACAATCATTGAGAAGGTAGGACATACATAGGCTTGAGTACGTTCACATTTTCAATGATCGATATTGAAAGATGGTAAGAAACAATATATCTCTATATAATGATATTTTTTCATATAACCATATTATTAAACTATATATACATTTATACATAATTATGTTGTATATAAAGGAATCACATCGCTTCGAGGAGATGGTAGTCTACATGCCCATGAACGATGTTATCATTTTTTAGTGTGGGTAAAGTGTTAATGAAGATGATGATTTATATTTACAAAATTTTAATTATGTCCTTAATATCAAATATAAGTTATTTATGTGAGATATATTTAATTAAACCCATCTTTAATAAGTATCATGTAGTGTGAAAACGCGTCACAACCTTTTGAAAGGTCGTATTCCACACTTCCATAGACAATGTTATCATATTAACAAATAATAGAATGTATAAACGTATGTGTTAAAAAAATAAAAAATAATAAACAAATAATAAATATCATATATGTATTATTTGAATATTTTTCCATCGAAATTTCTAACCTTGAAATGTGTTAATGGAAAAACGAATGACACTGTTTTGTGAGGCGGTAGTTCGTCGTACACAAGAATGGTATGATTGTTAACAATTAAATGGATGTGTGTAAGTGTAAGTGAAAATTTCTCATAAAAACATTAAATTATATTCAAGATACTGGTTTTATTATTTATTCATGAAATAAGATTATTTTATTAAGTGGATAATGAAAACAAAATAAAATCTCTTGCGGAAGGCTGTTACATCTTATTCAGGTAACTCCTTCGGGTTTTCACCAATGGGATTATATGGATGGATATATTCAAAATTTGATTATTATAGGATGAGGGTAGGTTTTTTAAAGATATTTTTATACCCAAAATTTCTTCAGAGTAGTGAATAAGTGGGAGGGGTGGGATCTTTTCGAAAGTGGATGAGGAGTGACATTCCTATAATTTTTTGAAAAGGGAATTCCACCCATGTTTTTTCTATGTCATGTTGATCCAATAATGGCCCCAATAATATAAAAGTGAGTATAGGGTAAAAGTATCTCAATAAAATAGATTTTGGAAATTTTTCTGGGTCCTTTGGTCACTTATTTTTAGTGATTAATTCTTTACTATGCTAATTTTTCGCATAATCATATTAATTATTTTTTATCACATTCATTAATATTTTTTTTCAAAAACTAAATCTAACATGGATGAAATTATGAATTATTCATATTAAAAATCAGGAATCAATTTTTCCGAATTATATTCATATAATTGGATGAAAATAATTTAAATTTAATGTCTCAAACATGACGACATTTGGAGTTTAAAAGAATAAACATACAAAAGTTTTCTATGTTTTAATATCCAATTTTAATGTGAAATTGATTTAAATGACACAAATTACTTTAAATGATGTAAAAATTTCATAATTATAATTTAAAACCAATTAAAAATGTTATTTAACTATACAGGTAAATTTGACAAAAATTATTTTTTTTTAAAAAATAGCATTATTAATTATATATCAAAATATGAAAGATCTCCTAAAAATAGCAAAAATGATCCCTATTTAAATTTTTATATTTATCTTTAAAAAATTATTTTTCATATAAAATTTATAAAAGTTTCAAAATATATATATTAAAATTGGTTTTTTTATAAAATGGAGGTAAAACTAATTCTTAAACATCTCCAGCTTTATATGCTTAAAATTGGATAAATTATATTTTAAACCTATCAAATTTATTGTATGAATGTGAAAACATTATATAAACATGGGAAAACATAATATAGTTATAAATATTAATTCCCATCAATTAAAAAACTAGGAAATTACTTACACCTATAATATTATACAAAAACAATATTATTTTTTGGTATAACTCAATCGTGTGTGAAATTTGTGATTTTAATGAAACTAATTACGGTGTTCTGGGCATGATATCTGACATATAAACACATTTAATTTAAAATTACAATTTATTAATAATTATTACAAAATATGAAAAATAATTATTCTATCATTAAGTTAAAATTACTGTTTAATTGATAATTATTAATAAATATGAAAATGAATTCAATGACATGGGTTTTAAGAGAATAAAAATGTAACATTATCTATTTAGCTTTTTTAATCTAAGGCTTATTGGTTTTTTTCAATAGTTAATGATATTAGATAAATATAATATATTTATTCTTTCTAATGGGGTAGATTTAATAATATTTTCAAAGAGAAATACTAACCAATAGATTTTCGGCTTGGGATATAAATATATGAATGGAATTGAGGAAGAAATAGAAATATTATGTGATATCATATAATGAAATCATTACCTAATTAGTAATGTATGAACCAAATTAAATTAAAAATATTTATATTAAAACTAAATTCTTTTACTTAGGAATGAGGACATAATATTTAATGGAGTATGCCTCAATAAACTTTTATTATTTTGAGACACATGTTCGATGTGACGATAATGTAGATATAGAGTTCTTCAAATGATCATCTTTATTCATGGAAATAAGAGGAAGAAAAGTTCTCGGTGGTAGGAAAACATAACTAATAAATAAATGTAATACGATGGTAAGAATATCATGATTCTGTTTTGTGATAACTGTGGTAACAAGAACCATGTTGAGTTTATTAAAAAAATTGAAAAGTGTCTCTGATGTGGTATTTTTTTAGAAATTTGGCTTATGACTATAAATAAAATGATCACAGTAATAATCTAAAAAAATATAAGACCATGAGTATGATGATTTAATTGTAATTTTATATTCCATTATTTTAGTAAGTTTCCAAATATATCAAATAGGGATAAAAGTAATAATGACCACAATAAAAAAAGTGTGGCCAAATCCTTTAAAACTACTTTTTAATATTTGGTGTATTATGTTTTGTGAAGTTAGGTATATTATTTTTATATTAATATTACAACAATGTATTTTTTGAAACATAGTATGCACATTATTTTATTACTAATAAATTTTGTAATAATATGAAAAATTTACATCAAGAAATAAATTCAGTGCCTTTTGTAAAATTGCTTGGGGTAGTATTATAGAAACAAATATTTGAAAACATTTTTCTTATTATCATTTCTGTAAAGGTTATCCAATAAAGCCTTATTTTATTTTCCATTGTATAATTTTTTATTATTATGGTTATAGATTTTATTTTATTTCATAATGCTAGGATAATTTGGAGATCTAATGAATTAATTTCCCAAAATGGGTTTCAGTTTGTATAAAATAATGAATTCATAACTTTGATAACAGTTCACGAATGTGATAAAATTGTAATAGTTGGATATTCATGTTACCTTGTTCATATTTTTTAAAAAATAAGTAAATTTATTAAATTAATGATATTCTGGTAGAAAAATAATTATGGATTATTTTTTGGATGGGTTTCTAGAAATATACCTAATCAGAATATGAATTAACTTAATAATTATTGTATGATATTAGTCGAATTTCAAAACCACCATATATAATGGATCAATTCAAATATCTAGAAATGAAAACTATGTAACAATAATTACTCGAAAAATGTTTCAACCATTTTAGAACATCACTATATGGTGATCCTATTTTATTTAAAAAATATACTGTTCCATGAAAAATCCCATTTATTATGAAGGATGGAATAACATTAAATCATTATGAATATATTTTTCCATATATTTTAACATAGTGTTGTAGTCAATTTTATTAATGATATATAGGTATATTTTAAAACTCATGTTAATCATGAATGGAACCTAATCATGTTTTGGAGAACCATAAAATAAAATATGATATATAGAAAATCTTGAAAAATGTAAATTTCAGTTTCATAAAATTTCACTCCCTATTAATATTCTTCTTAAATATTTCATAAATGTTGACCCTTATATTACAGTTTTTTTAATAATTTTTAATACATTAAAATATCATAGAAATTCATAATTGTCATTGATTTTCAGGTTACTACTGGTGGTTTATTGAAAATTTTATGGGGATTTTTTCCAATGAAAATATTTTACTAGGAAAGTATTTAAAATATTTTTGAAGAAATATTGTGATAAATCATTCTAGAAACTAAAAATAATACTGTTGAATAAATTATTTGTGTCTTTTTAAACTATAAATGTTGAATTTTCATCATCAGATTTGTTTATTTGAATTAAAATGAATTTGTTCTGATGTATAATGATCATGTAATTCCATATGATTCACTCCAATTAAAAAAAATTTGTTAAATTATCATTCACATGATTTGGAATTATTTATTGGTGTTTTTCATAAAAATATAAAGGAATATTTTTTATGTTGTAAATTGTGAAATATATAATGGTAATTACGGTTATATGTATATATTAAATAAAAAAGAGTTGAAATCAAAATGATAAGATAAATAAAACTGATTAAATATTATGGATGCATTATTTGTTAATGTCAACGAGAAGAAGATAAACGTGTTTATGTATTGATTTAAAAAATATAATGAATAATTAACTATAATTTATATGAAAATGATCCATCGGTATAATATTTAATGAATGAAAACCTATAAATTATAAATATGGGGTCTTACTCTATTTTTTAGGTTTCAATGTAGTCACCTATTTCTGATCGGATGTCGAATGAGAAGAAGGAAGAACATGAGTTACATGAAAAGATAGAATTAGTTAGGATTGGTAAGTTTCATTAATTTATTATTGAAATAGAATTTGTGTTGAGATTCATAAAAAGGATATATGTTTTATACAACCCCCATTTTAGGAAAGACCTTTTTATTAAGGATTATAGGGCTCTATTTTTTAAACCTAATAGTAAAAGGTGTATACTTTAACACCCAGATATTTAATGAGATATATTTTTTAACATTTTTTATTTATTTTATTTT
The DNA here is from genome assembly GCA_963277665.1 of Viscum album. Classification (NCBI taxonomy): domain Eukaryota; kingdom Viridiplantae; phylum Streptophyta; class Magnoliopsida; order Santalales; family Viscaceae; genus Viscum; species Viscum album. The sequence goes on along the minus strand of OY728128.1, from coordinate 1,001,083,609 downwards.
AGGATACACAAAGATTATCCTTCTCTATACACAACACCATATTATCTTGTAGTTTACACGAAACTATTATTTGCTTGTGTTGCGCAAAATTTTATGTTCTTTTGATATTATTCTTTTCACGCAACATTTACTATAGATTTAGTTCAATTTATAAATGAAATATGTTTTGATTATGTTATATAAAACCCCAAAATAAACATTCACTACATGAATTACCAACTTGTCTTGTGTTACATGAGAGTGCGACGTTGCTCGATAGCTTGTGTTATACGTGATACCGAGATTCACTAAACAATGATATAGTTTTAAAATATTATTTTTTAAGGGGAACGACCTATAGTTATGAATAGTATTGACTAAATTTTAAATTTTTTATACCATCAGAATTCATCATACACATTTTCTAGAAATTGATACGGTAACTAAATCAATTCTCTGGATTAAAGAAGAATTTTTCCAAAAATGTTATTTTTCCGCCTTTTGATGGAGAACCCAATTTAAATATATTTTTCCACTTATATATGTTCAATTAGATAAAATAAATTTATTATTTGTAATAATAACGTAAAAATTTACATTGGATGAAATTTTGGTACTTTTCTGATAAAATTCATATTTTTGTACATAGTAAAAAATACTGTAATTTAATTCAAAACTACCTTTTAATCTAATTTTTTATATAGGTAGATTTTAATTTTAATTGGTCCTAAAGTATTTTTGGATTTTATTTTTATAAATTAATCCTATTTTGGACATTATATACAATTTCACATTGTAATTGGACATAAATAGATGACAAAATTTTGATAGTTATTAGTTTTTAAAAACCATCTTTTTTGTTTCGACAACGAGACATAATTTTAAATTAATTACTATAACTTATGGGTTTTGATTTGAATAGGTGGATTCCCTATTTGGAAGTAGGGGTCAGAATTTTTTAAATATGTACCTTTTTTTTAGACATTAGGAATAGTAACTTGAGTAATTATTTTATTTACCATGGTTAAAGGGTAAATCAGATAAATAAGGGTAACAATTAATATTATAATTAAACTACCCTAAAACCTGTCCTCATCATATTGTATGAGATATTTTTTATCGTGTTAATCCTTAGGTTGATTTTTCGACCCCATGGATTCACTTTTATGTGAAAATGACATTTTATAATAATTAATTTATAGTAAAGATAATTATAACCTAAACATATATTTAACTAAACTGTAATTAATATAGCTTTATATAATGGATATATAGGTTTATAAATATTCATTAAAAATATGAAAATATTTCATAGATCATGGAATTTTATTTATAATTTTTATACATTATATAAATATATTTAATTATGGCACTATTATGATGTTGTGATTACATCGTTAATGAATGATTAAAATTAATGAATTTATAAATATCAAAATAAATTTAATTTGAAAATTTTGATTCTATAAAAAAAATTTCTGGATGACATTGAAATATTATGTATGTTTTAATTACATTGATTCTAATGAATCAGGTTGTTATGAATTTTAAAAAAAGTCATGTATGAATATGTCTAAAATTTACATTATTCCAAACTTAAAACATAGAATATTTTATTGAATGATATTAAATTTATAAAAAAAATAATATTCATACAAATGGTTAATATAAGTCCAAATATTTCATAAAAACATTTATATGTTTTTTACATGATACAGTAGTTACATTAACCCACAATGTGTAAATAACATGATATCACGTTATAATTAAAAGGAGAAAAATATGGGTTAAACTAAAATGATAAGGGTACAAAAATATTCAAAACATGTATAAATATTATTGGATGATGGGTATTGAAACCCAAATCATCTTAACTTATAATTAAATAATTTTTTACCTATTTTAAAATGAACATGATATTATAAAAAATTAATATTTTAAGACTTTCCTAATGCGCCCCTCTCTTCTCTTATAAAAGGCCACCTCCTACCTCTCCTATTCACTCCATTTTGAACCTTATATCTCAAAAAACCCCTAAAAATTTCTCTCCTAAACTACCCATGTCACATTATAGAGGTTATGGTCTTCTAAATATACTACCTCTAGTTCCCAAAGTGGATATTTAAAAAAGAAACGTCGATGAAGAAATGATCTATTCTACCGATTCATTCTAATTTAGTTATTTTTTATATAATTATTCTTTATTTTTTTCATAATAAAGTAATAAAATTATTATCACTCATATAATTATATATTATTATAAATATGAAACAACTCTATTTCACCTTCTATCCAAACTATGAAAAATGAAATCACCGAATGTCTGTACGTACGACTAACCGTCTCCACGACATGGTGTAATATGGTTTTCACCACCACCTTACATGGATGGATATAATTGGGGAAATAATAACTATATATTATTATTATAACATGATATAAATTATGAAATATTATACACCATCTATTCCAATACCGTTCAATAATTATGGGAACAATATCGTCGCTCGTGCATACGTACGACTTACCGTCTCCACAACACGATGAGATTCATTCACCACGTTAACCATTTAAGAATGATTATAAAGTATATATAATAAATAATCATGAAATATATTAAATAATAATTCTATTATATTTATGTATATATATATATATATATTTAATTTTCTTAATACCATTCAATTCAATAACGAAACAAAAACAACGTTTCGGTGTACGTACGAACTACCGTCGACATGAATGGTGTATTCTATTTCATTTCTATATCTATTATATATATATATATATATATTTATTTATATAATTAATTTTTGTTATGTATAAATACTTTATTTCATTATTTAAGTATGTAAATAATGATATAATTAATAATATCAAGAAAACAATTCAATACACAAGCGATAAAAGAACGATTAATGTAGCTTTAAATTGGAATTGACAAATGAACGGGCAATATAAAGTCATAAGATAAAAATATATTATATCATAAATATTTTTATAGTTATTTTAAAATTAATAATATGTTTAAAACCACTATATAGGAGTTTCAGACTCATACGGAAGAAATCAGACCTAAGGTAAGGGATAATTATGAAATCTTATTTTTATCCAAGATTCCTTATACATAAGTATTTAATGGGAATATATTTATCATCCATGTTATTGTTTTATATTTTTTTCATATAATATTTACTATTAAATATATATTTAGATCAATTTTTATCCATTTTGTTTTTTACTACATGGTATGGAAGGAATTTTGTTAACCAAATGAGGAACTTTTTTCTCTTTCCCGGCAAAAGTACGAGGAGAATGTTTTTTAACATATACAGGATGAACATTTTTTATGCTCTCATAACAGATTATTTCCCTGAAACAGCCATTTCAAGATTTCATGTTTATTTTCAATTAAATTCTATTTTTTAAAATTTCATGCCATTATCAGAAAAGAAAACGTTTTTGAAGAGGAAATGATATTTTCCTCATGAATTAAGATAAAAAGTTTTATCAAAATTATTTTCCTTCTAAGATGAAATATGGTTATGTTTCTAACCCTATTATTAATATGATTTTATTTAATTAATCATGGAATAATATTTTATATGGAATATGTTATTATTAAATGATATTTGCGAATCCCATTTTATTTCTTGGGATATTCTATGATGAATGATTTCTGTTTTGTGGAACAAGTAAGAATGATTTAATTATGAGATGCATGGGACTAATATCTACCTCCAATTATTTGGGTAAATATTTATATCTCATGTGATAGACATAACTGGATTGAAAATTTAATCTGGTTCAGTAATGCAGTGTTGGAATGACAAGCAAATCTGGTTCAGTAATAAATTGTTGGAATGGAAAGTAATCCCAATTGAGTAATATACTATGTCCACTATGGTCATAGTTTCATCAATTCCATGGATAATATTGAAATCATATTATGTTCTTTTTATTTTTTCATAATTACTTGTTTTATTCCGATGCTATTATATCATGTTTAATGTTCATTTAAGATTCATGCCTTACGTAACACAATGATTTATTTCATGACTCACGATTTTGATGTTTAAACATTATATTAATTTTTTAATGTTAAAATGTTAATGGTTTGTTTTATGTTATCTATTTTTACCCTTATTTAGAATTTTAACTCATCCTTTTTATGTTTTATTTTCCCCATGATATAATGAAAGGTTTTAGGTTTAAAAAAGGGGAAGATATTTATTAGAGATGTTTAAGATCTTTCACCAAGTTATAATATTATGTTTCAAGTTCCCAAGGAGTATAAAATAACACGAACTTTGGGAATGTAATTTTTTAATGTGTTAATTATTCCAAAAAATAAATTTATTGTCCATGTACGTCATGTTTGGGTCCCTATAGTTGGTATCAGATTGAATGTTTAGTCAATCTTTGGAAAATAGGATGAATAAAATCAGTGAGATCCCTAGTGATATTGATATGGTATGTATAGGGTTCTACATAAGGATATGTATAAGTAAAGGTTACAGTCCTTGAATTATGATAACGATAATGATTAACCTAGGATTAATCCTAAGATATTAGAGATTGAAAGAAATCCCCCTTGATTATGTTGTTTTCCGAATAGGATTTTTCCTCTCACACTATTCTTTTTGGGTTTTAGAAAATAGTTGGAAATAGGATGATTCATGTTAATGAAGAATAAGATGGAAAATGGAATGATATTATTCATGAGAAAAAAAATGAAACAAGATTTGGAAGGTGAAACGTTGTTATTATACCTCATTACCAATCTCATTATTTGATTAATAATATAAACATTGGAAAGTATCATGACCCAACTAATAAGATAAAGATGGAGTATCCTAATGATTGTAGAGGAAAGAAAGTTCAATATTCATCATGTTAATCATGTGGGAAAGAGGAATCCATGAGAATATTTAAAAGGAACTAGAAGATGCTTTGGGTGTGGAAAATATGTACACAATACCAGTAATTTCAAAGGAAATGGTTCAATTAACACAATGGAAAAGCATAATGGTATTTCTAAGACATCAGTGATGGTTAAATGTTATAAACATGAAATGTATTAGCATTATAAAAATCAATTCCATAAGGGAAAAGATCATGAAGAGAATCATCATGGTCTTATGTGTAGTATTTAGGTTTTTGATGATGAAGAGACTACAAATGATATGTGCGATAAAATAAGTGTTAAGGAATGAAATGATGAAGCTCGGTCAGGGGTTTAAGTAGATAGTGTAATGATTGCATGTGAATCAAGATTAAGTTTGTATAAGTAATTTAATGGTACTGTGGAATAAAGAAACATCTAATTATTATTACACTATTGTATTTCCTTAATTATTTGAAAGTATATGTTGAATGGTACCAGTAACCATGGAAGGTTATCCCGATATTTTTAGAATCCACATGATATGTTCATAATGAAGGGATAAGGAGAAAATAATAAGTTTGATTTCAGTAATGATATAATGACTTATATAAGGACAATGTGATATAATAGTATGAGTATATATAATTTTTTGGATTTTGGTTTGTGGAAAGAGTTAACATCGATAGAATTTGTGTTTTCACTAAGGTTCTATGGTAATAAATGTTTCAAATGAATTAATGATTAAGGAATTCACATGTTTGGTATGTGAAAACAAAGAACTACCTTATGAGATATGGGAGATAAATTTTATGTTGATTTAGTTCACCTCTTTCTATGTTTTATATTTTTAATGAATTGTAATGTTATCAATTTAGGGATTGTATAAGTTTTTTTCCATTTTATGTTTGTTAGATTAATGTAATATCTCACCATAGGTGGACTTTTTATTATTTGATAACATTTTGTAACCATTTTGTTGATATAGGTGGAATGACCTATAATTTTGTCGCATGATCTACTAACACATCACGAATGACAAATTCAACCACATTTTGGTAACAAATTAAGTGTAAATTTTTCAAGGAATGAGAAATGATGAGATTGTACCAAAATAATGTATGTATTTATTCTCATGAAAAATTATTAAACTTTAGGAAATAGATCTTGAAACCATAAATTTTATCATTGTACCTTCTAATCCGATGAATCAGATGGTCCCCTAAATCATCTCATATTTATGGATTTTTGGTGGTTAACTTTCTCCAAACCTTGTTATCTACCACTTTCTACTAGAACTTGATGGTTAGATTTTTCTCTTTGATATCCATGATTTCACTTTCCACATCTTTTCACCAATTAGAAAAACTAGTGATGAGTTAGTTTGGGAAGACATTATATTTCTAACATTTCTTTCTAAAATTAAGTCATATTATTCCCTTTTAATATTTGGGTTTCTATGAAGAAAACTTTCAAGTAGTAAACTATTTATAACCCCGAAGAATTTTGAGGGAAAATTTAATTTTAAGGGGGGGCAGTAAAACCCTGAGATTTTAGGAGATATATTATTTTTAATTTATTTGATGTTTTTCATTGTATAACACACCAAGATTATATTATGCTATACCCAACACCGTATTATCTTTCCGTATAAGAAACAATATTCTTGGCTTTTCTTGTACACAATTTAAAGTCCTTTTGACATAATTAATTGCATGTAACATCAAGTATAGATATTGTTCAATGTATGAATGAAGTAAGTTTGAATTATGTTATATAAAACAACAAAAAAGCTTGAAGAACACGAATTACTTACTTGTATTGTGTTACATGCGAGAACAATCTTCCTTGATAGCTTGTCTAGTACACGATATCAAGTTTCACTAAACAAAAATATTTTATTAAAATATTATTATTTAATGGGATATAAACTACCTATTATGAATACTATTATCCACATTTTTAATTTTATATATAATTAGAATTCATCTTATAGATTTTATAGAACATTATATGAGAACAAAATCAATTTTTTGGATAAAAGAATTATTTTTCAACAAATACAGTTTCACCGCCTTTTGATGGAGCACAATTTTAAAATCAAGTTCATTACAACTTTATATGTTAAACTATTCCAAATAAATTTCTTATTTAGAAGTGGAACATAAAAATTTACTTTGAATGAATTTTTTGTATTTATATAAGAAAATTCATATTATTATGAATAGTGTGAAATACTGCATTTTAATTCAAAACTCCCTTTTAGTATACTTTATTTATATATATAGATTGTAATTTTAATTGGTTTTAAAGTATAATTAGATTATATTTTTATAATTTATCCTATTTTGTTCATTAGAATTAATTTCCCTCTTAAATTGGGCATAAAGAGATGTCAATATTTAGATGGTTATTACTTCTTAAAAACCAACATTTTGGTTTTGATAGCATGAATTAATAATAAATTAATTAATACAACTTCTGCGTTTTGAATTTGAAAAAATGGATTCAATATTTATAATCTGTAGGTCCAAATTTTGTAAATAGGTACCTTTTATTATTTTTATATTATGAATAGTAACATCAGTAATTATTTTATTTACCATGGTTAAAGGGTAAATGCAGTAAATAAGGGTAAAACTTAGTATTATAATAAAATTAAACTACCATAACACATTTCCTAATCATATTGGATGATATATTTCTGACCATGTTCATCCTTGGGTCTATTTTAGGACCGCCATGGATTCACTTGAATGTGAAAAAGACATTTTATAATAATGAATTTAATGTAAGGATAATTATAACATAAACCTATATCTTTTAATGAATTGATTTTTATATAGCATAATATAATTTATATATATGTATATAAATATTAATTATAAAGATAAAAATATTTCGTACATCAAGGTATTTTTTTGGACATTAGTTAAAAATATTTATTTATGAGACAATTATGATTTAGTGATTAACCCATTAATGAATGATTGAAATAAATGAATTTATAAATATTAAAATAAATGTAATTTTAGCATTTTGATTTCATCCACAAATTTTCAGGATGAAATTGAAATTTTATTAATGATTTAATTCTTATTTTAGAAGGAATCATTTTGTTAGGAATTTTTAAAAAATTCAAGTATTAATATTGTCTAAAATTATCATAATTCATTACTAAAAACGTAAAATATTTTATTAAATTATATTAAATTTCATAAAAATATAATATTTGGAAAAATGGTTAATATAAGTACAAATATTTCAAAAAAAACATTTTGTGGGTCGTTTTAAATGATATGGTAATTACATTAGTCCACACAATGTAAATATCAATATATCACAGTTAGATTAAGAAGGGTAAAATAAGGGTTAAACCCAAACGAGAAGGATAATTTATTTTTCAAGACTTGTCTAAAAATTCTTGTATGATGGGTTTTAGAACTGAAATCATCTCATATTAAAATAAAATAATTTTTTTATCATTTCAAATTAAACTAGAATTTATAATAAAACAATATTTTAAGACTTTTTTAAAATGCCTCTTTCCTCTCTTATAAAAGGTCACCTCCTACCTCTCTCGTTCACTCCATTATGAGCCATTAATCATTGCCAAAACCATCCCATTTATCTTATTAACTTACATAGTTCCATTCTAGGGTTTTTTATTCTCAAAATTCCAACTCTAGTTCCCTAAGATATAATTTAATGGAGGCACGCCAGGGAAGAGGTGATCTCTTCTACCGATTCATTCAAATTTCGTTCATCTTCAAATTCATATTATTTAGTTGTTTAATTTTAAAATAAAAACGTTATTATCAGTAATATAATGATATGTTTTTATAAATAATAAACTACCCTATTTTACCTTCTATCCATCCTATGAAAAACAAAATCATATCCTGTACATACGAACAACTTACTGTCTCTACATCATGGTGTAATCTGTTTTCCACCACCACCTTACATGGATGAATATAATGGTGGAAATAATAACTATACATGATTATTATAAAATGATACTAATTATGAGATATTAAACACCATTCACACTAATACCATTCAATATTTAGGAGAACAATATCTCTTCTCTTGCGTTTATATGGCTTACCGTTTCCACAACGCGATGAGATTCTTTTTACACATAAACCATTCAAGAATGATTACAAAACATATATAATAACTAATAATAAAATATATGACATAATAATGATACTATATTTATTTATATATATTTCATTTAATTATAACCATTCAATTAAATAAGGAAACAAAAACAATGCTCATTTGTACATACAGACTACCATCTCCATAAATAGTGCATTCCATTATATATATATATATATATATTATATATATACATTTATAAACTGAATATATGTAATATATAAATCATCATTTAAATTTTGGATGTAATTAAATGATGATATAATTAATAATATCATGTATAGAAATTCAAAACACGTGCGATAAATAAAATGAATAATGTTGCTTTAATATGGAATTGAAAAATTGCCAGGTAAGATAATGTCGTAAGTGAATCATATATGATATCATAAATATTTTTATAGTATTTTTACAAGTTAATAATATTTTTAAACCAACTATACATGAGTTTTGGGCAAATATAGATGAAATCCGAACTAAGGTATGGGATAATTATGCAATCCCATTTTTATCAGAGATTGATAATACATAAATATTTACTTGGGATATATTTATCACCATGTAATTGTTTTCAATATTTTTTCATAAAAGGTTTACTATTATATGTATGTTTAAATTTATTTTTACTCATTTTTACATTTACTACATGGGATGGAAGAAATCATTTTTTACATACGAGGTACTTTTTTTTTGACTTTTTTAGAAAAAGAATGAGAAGAAAGTGTTTTTATCTTATAAAACATGCATGGATTTTTTTCTCTAATAATGAATTATTTACATGAATATTACTTTAAAATATTTCAGTTTATTTTCAATTAACTTATTTTCATATAAAATTTCATGACATTTGGAGAAAATAAAAAATTTTGGATGAAGAAATATATTTTCCTCAGTAATTAAGTTCTGGTGTTTTATCAAAATTAGTTTCCTTTTAAGATGACATAGGTTTATGTTTTTATCCATATCATTACTGTTATTTGATTTCATTAATTATTAAATGATATTTTTTATGGATTATGTTATTATAAAATGATATTTATGAATCCCATTTTATTTATTTGGTTATGCAGTGATGAATGATTTATGTTATATGGTACATGTAAGAATGATTTCATTATGAAATGGTTGGGACCTATATACCTCTCCAATGAATTGGGTAATGATTTATATATCATGAGATAAAAATGACTGGATTGAAAAGTAAATCTGGTTTAGTAATCTAGGACTGGAACAACATGTAAATATGGTTTAGTAATACATAGTTGGAATGACAAGAAAACCCAGTTCAGTAATTGAATATGTCAACTATGATGGTCTTGGAAGAAATGCCTTGGATACTATAGAAATCATATTATATTATTATTATTTTTCAACAATTATATGTTTTATTCAAATGCTATTATATCATGGTTAATGTTCCTTCATGTTCCATTCCTTACATGATTCCGAGATGTATTACATGACTTGTGATTTTTATATTGAAAATTTAAATCCATTTTTTATGTTAAAATGTTTATGTTTTGCTTTATGTTATCCATGTTTACCCTTACTGAGAATTTGAGCTCACCCTTTTTATTCTTTCTTTTCCCCAAGATATAAAGAATGGTTTTAGATAGGAATAAAATGGGAATATCTTTATTGGAGATATTAAAGATCGTTCACAATGTTAGAAAATTATGTTCCATGATTTCAAAAAAACTAAAATAATAATGTATATGGCTCTATTTTTGTATCATGTATTAATTAAACCATAAAATAAAATTAATTTAAATGTATGTTATTCATAGGTCACTACATATATATATATATATATTCTAAATAATTTATAATTTGAATGAATTAAGAAAGATACCATTCAAATTAATATGTAATTTTTTACTTTAAAATAGTGTAAGGTAAAATTATGATTATTAAATGGGATTTCTTATTATTATCTAGTGATAAATTAAAAACAAGAGAATGTATCCATAGGTTTTTTATGGTATTTAAAAATACATGTAAAGTTAATATTGTGATTTGGGTTATTATTGATCAATTTAATAAATCTATGAATTAATTTCATATTTAAAAAATAGTTTCTTTATAGTGGAATTCCTAATAATAACTCATGGATATATTGTTGTTAAACTTGGTTTTTTTTCATTTTATTTGATCATGATCTAATCATTACTTTTAATTCTTTTATAGACATTTAGAAGTTATTTGATATAAAATTAAATGTCATTATAACTATTCATCCTCAATCATATAGACATTCTAATAAAAATATCCATACCTGTATTGAAAAACATTGGGTTTATTCTATGGATTACCATGAATCTTTGGATAAATTTCATTTATTATATGAACTTTTAAATTAGAATAATTGTCTTTTCAATATGTAGAGGAATCATTTTGAGGCATTATATGGAATGTGATGTGTGCCTTTAGCTTGTTGGAGTGAGGTTGGGTAATGATAGTTATTGGGACCAAAATTGGTAGAATAAATTGTTATGAAGGTGAACATGTATTAGAAGATTATAAGGATGGATTGTAGAAAAAATAAAAGTTATGTTAATAATCGGAAGTGAGAACTATCATATGAAGTTGCTGATCCTATTTTTCTAGACGTATATCCATCGAAATGTGTTTTTTTGGTAAACAAATTTGAAAATTTATTATATGGTTCATTACACCATATGAAATTCTAGATATTTTTTTAAATTTTTGTACCTATATGGCTTTCCGTTGAGTTTATCATAGGTATATTATGTGTTTCATTTTTCATTATTAAGAAAGTCTATTCCAGATAGATCTAATTTTTTTGAGCTCAAATGTTGTACATTTGGTAGAAAACAATTCTTATAAAGGAAAAACTATTAAGATTAATGAATGAAGATAGAATGTGTTACAAAATATGAAAAATCACAAGGTTATAGGTTTTTGAAAAAAAATATACCATTTAAAAAAAATCTGATTTATAAAATTTTATGAAATAATTATACCACCAAATATGTTATTATTAAAAAAAATGTTAATATGAAAGTATCAAAAAAAGGGTAAGATTGTAAAAACCAATGAAATGTATAAAAATAATATTTATTATTTATCAATACTTATTAAGTTTATTTTATAGAGTTTTATTCTTTATAATAATGTTATGTAATTTTCCAGTCAAAAGGAAATGATATTTTTTTCTCACCAAATTAGATTTTCCTGAATTAAATGCTTTTATTTTAATTTATAATTTGTAAATTTTTGAATATTAATATGGAAAATTTATATAAATTTTAATTCATCATGTAATATTTATCATAGGATGATTTTTTTTTATAATTTTTAAAAAATTGTGATTTTTTTGAAGAATAATTAATTATGGATATTTCTATTTAAATCTATCCTTTTATTTCAAGAAATTACAAAATAACATATTTTATTAAAATTTTTAATAATTAATTTATTTTATTAAAATTATAATTAATCTAGTTAAGTCCTTTTTAATTATAAATGTACTTGAATATATTATAAATATATTTTTATACTTAATAATCATTTTTTCAAAAACAATATTATTCCTCACATTTTTAAGTGATAAAATAAAATTTAATTCTTCAACATCGGTTAATTTAATATTATAAAATCTATATAATTTTAGAATAATAATTAATATTATTAAATATTCTGAACATAAATTCTTTTCAATATGAATATTAAAGACAATATAAAATGGTTACCATGGTTAAGGTTATAAAAACACACCAAGGGTTATAATAAAGAGATAAAGATTAAAATGACCCAAAACATTTATACAACCTATTGGATAGAAATATTTAGACCCTATATCATATCATATTATAAATGTTTTTATTTGGGAGTATTTTTTTTGGAGAATACATTAATAAATTTTATTATTTTAAAAAATATATATTTCCCCCTCCCCCACTTATAAAAGGACACCACCTTTTATCTCCTCCTCACTCATCTTGAACACTTATTTTCAAAAAATACTAATCAAAATACATTTATAGAATCCCTCATCACATCCTTGATTCCCTTCATTGACTATAAAAATTCCTAGAGAGTCATACATGTAAACCTAAAGAGGTTTTCTAAAGTAAAGATATAATTATTTTCCATGCCTTTTCATTTTATTTATTTGTATTACTCCTTCAAGTAGTCATGTTCAAATAAAAAATAATAAAATATTAATATTTAACATAAATACATTCAATTATTTTTAATTATTATATTGTTTACATATCCACTTCCATCAAATGGGAAATTAAACTAGTATTCATGTGTACATCGGAAAACCACCTCGCGATCTGATGTAATTCTTTTTCCATAACATCATCTCTAAACTGATTATAATAATGGATTAAATATATATATATATATATATATATATGAGATAAATTAAATAATTATTATTATGTATATTGGATATATCATATAATTTTTCTAATCATTCCATCTATTTATCAATGATAATGTTGTTTGCGTGTATTTTTGGATTACCACCTCCATGAGTTTATGTTATTCATTTTTGATCATCACATCACAAGAATGGTACATATTAGTTTATTTGATTATATAATATGATATTAATGATATATTAATCAGTATATAATGAAAAAATAATAACTACCATCTTTTAATCACGTTCTTCGAAAAATGGAAATGTTTCTCACCTTTACATACGACCTATCATCACTATGACTGCAATGTATTTAATATTACATTACAATATTTTATTGTTTCTACAATTAGTTAATATTGAAAATTTATCATTCCTTAATTATTATCATACTTGATATTAGGGGACAATAAACTCTTTGCCTATAGTCAACATACCAGAGTCGTTTGGAAATTATGAACATAACTGCCTCAAAACAGACGATGTTGACTTAACTGATTAAGTAATTAATCATATCATTGAAATAAATAAAAAATTGGATTAAGGATAATATGTTAAACCATGATTAATTAATTAATTAATTAATTAATTGATTATTTTTTATTATAAAAAAGATAAAGATCAATTGTGGAAATTTAGACTCAATGTAAGAGACACTTTTTTAAAAAACCACATTTTAAATGAATAAATGATTTTATTTATTAATATTTTACATTAAAATATATATTTTTAAAATTATTTCTGAATGTATTTATATAGAAATAAATAAATTATAAATTACATTGTATATCTCTTTTTACTTTATTTATGATTTTTCAAATGGAATCTTTTAAAGTGTTATTTACAGAAGCATTTGAAGAAAGGAAAAAAGGAATGTTATATTTTAACATATAAAACATATATTTTTTCCCAAAACCATAACCATTATTTGATATTAGGTTATTTTATATGATTATATATATACATAAATTAAAAAACATTCATCCCTTTTTTGTAAATTTTCAAAAATTGTTTCAATGAAATATATATTTCAACATTTGTAAAAGTTTTTTTGTGAGAGAAAAGAATATTTTAATGTGAATGATATGGTAAATTAAATTTTTCTTTAGTGATAATTTTATTATTATTCTTTAAAACTAAGTATAATGATTGGTTATCCTAATAAAGCACTGGATTTTTGTTGATCATGATATAAACCTCTAATGAAAAGTGTAAAGGGACAAAGTTAACTAGTTATGATAATGTCTTTAAGTTTAATGGTAAGTTTATGCTACATCTTAATAGTGAAATGTATAAACCTGTGATGAAGTTTTCAGGGGATTATCATTATTTAAAATAAATATTTCTAATTTTTAATTTCTAATTATTATTTTTTTTGAATTTTTTTAAGAAATGGTTTTGGTATGGAATTTTATTTCATAGGTATGGAGATGTTTATTTTAAGAAGAATGTTTATTATGTAAAAATAAAATTTATATAATTTGTATTCATAGAAAAATATGTTTCTTTCATAATATTAATATCAAAACTAATAATATTTTTACACATATACCACTTTTTCTATTGTCTTTCATAGGTTTTTAAGAATGAGAAAGTATAAGGGTAAGGTTATGAGGAAAATTGTGATGATATGTATTGAAAAGGAAAAAAATATTTTTTAAATTTTTATTATTATTGGAAAAATGATATGGAGTAGAAGTTTCTTCTTCAATATAAAATAATCTATTCAGTATTGATGATTAACTAATTTTATTAAACTATAAAGCTAAAATATCATTGCAAATGCAAGATTTTTTTGAAGATAATGGTTTCTAATTGTTTAATGTTAGGTCTATGTTGTAACCACCACTTAATGAATGTTGATTAATTTAAATTCATTTTTAAGATTCAAATATCATTATAACCATTCATTAATATATATTATTTATATTTTAAAATACATCATTGATTTAGGATAGTTTTATAAAAAAACATTACATTTAATTTCAAAATATTTATTCTTTTTTTCAAACCAATTGATAATCAAAGTGTTATTAATTTCATATTTTCTAAAATATTGTTTTAAATAAATTGAAATTAGATAAATAGAACAATGTATTTTTTTAGTAAAAATAAATTTCATGGATAAAATTTATTTAAAAAACTATTCTAATATTATTTTAGAATAATATATACTATTAATTCTATATATTTAGTGATTTTATGCTATGTAATATTTAAATTATAATTGTACTATAGTTTCAATATGATGAAAATTAAACATATTATAATTAAATATCAGGTTACAGATTATAGTTTTCTAAAAATATGTCATATTTAACATTTTTATCAATATAGATTATCGGAAAAATGTGGGAAGTTATTCATCATTACATGCACAGATTATCAAAATATATATTTCATTTTATGTTTTCTAAAAAGTACCATCACCGACCAATTTGTATGATACTACAATATGTTTTTTCTACTATTAAGAATAAAGATAGGCTCATCATAATAGAATAATTCTTGTTCCATTTTTTTCAATAGATTTGACCACATATATTGGGTCTCACATGTACTTCTTCATGAAGTACACATGGAAGACATCTGGAACATTAGGGAGGGTATTTTTCATATCCAAACATTAAGTTATAACTCCAATTCATTCAAAAATTTTAAAATACCTAAAATTATTAGGATATAGTGTCCATTTCCGGTCAAACTTTAACACCCTTATGAAAATATACCATAAAAAACATGAAATTTAACATAAAATTTTAAATTATTACTTCAATTGTCAAAAAATATATTTTATCAAAATTTTTATTCCTTAATATAACATTGAATGGTTTTCACCTTCATCATTATTTCGTAAATATGTTATAGTCCTAATAATATCATTTCAAAATCATTATCTAAACAAATTTATGTTATTTTTATTTTCCAATACAATACATTGGATTTCATCAATTGAATTCATGACTGGATGATATTATTTTTTCCTAATTACACAAAATGTATATAATGATCCCAAATACCTTGAATTCCAAGGGAGAAAAACATATAATGACTCTCTTAGAATAAGAATCAAAAAATACATAAAGGATCAAATACCTGAATATGGGTATTATTTTCCCCACAATGAAAATTAAGAAGAAGGTTTGGAGGAATCATGAAGAACGTGACCATCCAATGAACACATGATCATAGGATCATCAGAAGGTCATGGGAAAATGTTATGCACAATCCATATTCTACAAGAGGATCATATGAAACCCCATTAACATGACCTCTTTATTCTTGTGAAGGAATCAATAAAAATTCAACTGGTCTCATGGAGGTTTCTAGATGATCTGCCCTAATTCCAGATAATTTTTATGTGGTAGGTTCTAACAAACCATCCTAAAATACATTGAAAATAGGCATAAAATATAAAAAATGAAAGATGTTGTTGTGAATCTAAAGCTCACATGATGCGCCAATTTAGCTAATGAGACATCATGGAAGGCCATGTGACATATTCTCCTAGTCGCACAAGAGTCCGTTGTAATAACACAATACATTTAAATGGTATTTTTTACCTGAATAAATGATTGTTACATATTATTTAATAATTTACCCGTAAAAAATATATGGAAACCCACAAAAATTTATCTCTTTAACAATGACCATTACATTAGTCATGTATTAAAAAAATTCAATATATTACAACTGGATAAAAAAATATAAAATAGAATAGCTACAACCAGAAAGTTTGGATCACCCCAATATAGTAGAATCACCAAACACACTATAAAATATATAAATGACAAAATAATACTAAAAGAATCAATACCTTCATAATGGAATGTATTAGATTAGGTAAAAATTAGCCGTTAATTTTTTGTGATTGAATTAAGTGTTATTTATAAGGTATAAGGGGAAATGACAACATTAAGATTTGATCGTTATATGACCATCATTAAATTTGATTATTACTCAATATGACCTTTCTTCAATTTTACTATTTACCAATATGACTTTTTGTAACTATACCCTTGGTTGATAATTTTACAATTTTAATTAGTCTTTATAATTATTAATAATCATTTATCAATATAACCATTGGATAATATAACTGTTGGAGGGTCTACTAAGGCAATATAAAATTAATCAATAAAATAAATAATCTTACTATTTTAATGGTAAAACATAAATTGGCCAAATATCCCTTTTATAGTACCTAATTACCTCACTATTGTGTCATTATGATATCATAAAACACATTATATACTTCATATGGTATTTAATTCTTATCAAAAAAATCAATTATCTCAGAAAATTATGTAAAATTCACCATTGGATATTTACGAAATCTTGTTTCCAAAAATAATATTTATTTTATCAAAATAATTTACTAAATATCTGAATTTTTACTAATAAAATAAAAACCGTCATTTATAGAAAATTGATGGGTTTTGAGAAAAATAATTTTCAAAACTTAATAAAAATTATAATTGAATTCTTAAAAATTATATTATCATTTATATTTAATAAATGTTATTTAGGAATAATATTTTATTAAAATATTATTTAACTCGAAAATCCATTAACTCATAAAAATATATATTTTAATTGAATTTTAATATTGGCTAAAAATACTATTTGTTCTTTAAAAATCATTTACAATGTAACAACAATAAAATCAATGTATATTAATTATTATATAAAATATAAAATTCACATAACCATAATGTGAGGGTATTTTTATTTATCCCTTTATTACACCATCATATTCCCTAAATGTATGGTGTGCGATGGTGGGGCTTTCTTGGGGTTGTTTGGTGAACATGGTTTGGAATGTGATCTCGATGAGCTTGAACTTTTCCCACAAACGATTTCTCTCATGCGTAATATGTTTTATATCATATTAGGATTTGTCTAGGGAAAATCCCATAAATTCTATCTCCCTTGGAAAATCTAACAAATGGGATTCAAAGGGAAGGATCATACTAGTTAAGGCCATCACTTCCTTTGTCTGAGTCAAAAAGATTTGTTAAAACACAATATTTATACATGTAACATCGCAAGAAAATAATGAATAATATATTTTCACATTTATTAATATTTTTGAAATAATTGTCAATTTTACTTTCTAATGGATGCTATTTTCGATGGCGTACCTTATACGCAATAATGAGTTTCTTTGTAATCTTACGCAGCACACAACGTATGGTCATACTGAAAAATAATAATATAATATTATTTATATGGTAGTTAACGCCTAGCCTTTGAATTGGTGGTAATGGAAAGAACTAACTAAAATATAAAAATACAAGTTTGTTAAATTTTTTTACATATATCCAATAATTTTTAGAAGATTAAAATAAAAAAATATGATTTTAAGAATAAATAATATAATATTCATTAAAAAGACGATTTACTATCTTTTGAAGGTGAACCAACATTGAATATAGTTTTGGTTACTTTTATATCTTATATTTGACAAAATATATTTATTATTTAAAATTGGGACATAAAAATTTACTTTTGGTTTTTCTTTGGAATTTTTTCTGATAAAATTCCCTTTTTAATGAATTGTGAAAAATACCATATTTTAATTCAAAAATTCCTTTTAATTTAATTTATTTATGAGGATAGATTATCTTTTTAATTGGATTGAAAGTATAATTATATTATGTTTTTACCATTTAATCCATGTTTGTCCATTGGAAGTAAATTTACTTTGAAAATTAAACAGAAATATGTGTCAATCCTATGATAGATATAATTTCTTAAAACATTCTTTTTGTTTTAATAGTCGGAATTAATTAAAAATTAATTTCTACCACTTCAGTGTTTCAAATTTGGAAAAATTGATTCTATATTTGGAATCAGGAGGTCCAAATTGGGTAAATAAGAAACATTTATTTTTAGACATTATGAATATTTACTTCATTAAATATTATATTTACCTTTGTTAAAGGGTAAATCAGGTAAATAAGGTTAAGAAAAAATTATTATAGTAATATTTAATTACACTAACATGTGTCTGAATCCTATTGGTTGATACATTGCCGACCATGGACATCCTTGGGTCGATTTCGAGACCCCATGAAGCCACTTTGGAGTGATAATTACACTTTATAATAATTAATTTCAAGTAAAGACAAAAATTACTTAAACATATATCTTTTAGTAAATAAATTATTAAATAAGTTTATATAAGTTATCAATTTGGATTTAAATATTCATTTGAAAGGTAAAATGATTTCCAACATCATGATATTTGTTTTATAATTTTTAGAAATCAAATAAATAAAATTATTTATAACATAATAATGATGTAGTGTTTACCTAATTAATGAATGATTTACATAAATAATATTATAACGATTAAAAAAATATACAAAACTTGTCCAATTCTTATTGAATGATTTTATTTTGAACAGAAGTCATCTTATCATTGACTTCCCTCCCCCTTGTAGAAATAAGTCACTTCTAACCCATTCCTCACACTTCTCAAGCTCCTTGGATTATCCAAACTCTTCCAAATTTATCTCCCTACATCTCTATCCTCCTCTTATAAGCATTCCCATAGGTAGAAGGCAATTCAACTTAATCTTTTTGTCCAAACCAATGGGAGATACCATATTTAAAGGTAATTTATTCTATTAAGTTCTTATGTTTTATTTTAATTATCCAACCCAATAAACAGTTTTTATTCCTTTATTTTATAACTACACCAATATCTTAATATACTAGGTTTTTATTATTATAATTATTCTAATTACACTTAAAAACACCTCTATATAGTTGGTAAATAACATACTATTTTGGTGGATGACGAACTACTGCCTCATGAAATGATTATTGTTCAATCTTCTCCTTCCAAATCATATAGTATTCATTAAGATGGAACTTTATTTACATGTTATATATATTATATTTATATTTTTTCTATGATTCTGAATTTTTCATTTAAATAATTCCTTTATAGTTTCCATAGTGGGTAAATTTGATAATTTCATTTGAGGAAGTGCAGACTACCATCTCATCAAAGTGATATGACTCATTCCTGCCATGCGTAGAACGTAAAAAAATATGGAGTGAGTGAAATTATATATTATATTATAATTGAATTATAATATACCTTTTTATCATTATGTTTTTATTCTATTAAATATGAAATAGAAATGAAAGTAGCGTTCATTCGTATGTTCAACATACATTCTCCATGAACGGTGCATTTCATTTCTTATCTCCAAGTGTTATGTACTATTATATATACATATATATACTATATATATATATATGATATATATGATATATAATTCATGAATATAATTCTACAGGTAATGGAATTTCGACCACATGGACAATTTATAATTATAACAAGTTCATTTTTGACTCAAGTACCAAACATCGAAAAAATGACCATTATTAACATAAATGATTAAATAATGTGTAGAACATGGTATCAATTAATATAAATGGAATAATAAACCAGAAATAGGTTCTTAATCAAGTATAAAATAATTTTTTTTGTTATTCAAGAGATTAAAAAATGAACGGGTCAAGTCGGAAAAAAGATAAGGTAACTTATTAACCCAATTTCAATTCTTTGGGTAAATCATCTACTTCTTTATTATGTTGTGATATGACTATGTTAGAAATGATATTTTTATCATATATGGTATTAATACATGATTTATGTGTAATTATGGTTAATAAACATAATTGATCTTTTTTAATTACAAAATTATCTTTGTAAGAGAATTCGTCTCAATCATTTTTCATTGTGGAATAAATTGTCTTATACACGACATTCACTTATATGTTGTTTAAAAACCTATGAATTTTTATTTCATTCAAAACGAATATTTTTTCTACGAGGTGTTTTACTACATGAAAAAATGACTGTTTCTTTTTAATGTAAGTTGTGACAAAGACCTTTTCAGCCACCACAATTATTATTTGATCCTTGTCTTGATTATCAAGTAGAAATGTTTTTAAAAGGAAAATAAAAACCACATACTGTTTTACGTATTTTGGTATTGAAAATGGTTTCGATAATGGAATTTTTATGTCAATATATTTAAATGTTGTGGAAATTTTATATATCATTTATGTTTGTTTTATGTGTTATGAATGTGATTTGGTTATTAGGAATTTTTTCCTATACGGGTGGTTCCATGATAAACCTAGGTACGGTGTGTGAGATATAGCTCTCTGATGCATTTGGTAACGTGATGGATGTAAACTTGAATGTTTCTGCAAAGAGATTTAGGGAATATACTATGATGGGCATTCCAAATGTGACTCCCAACATAGCTGTAAAGGCTACGACATAAATATGTTATGGATTCCACATGTTACCTTTATGATTTAGGTTTTTCATGTGTTATTAAGAAATCTTATGATTTAATGAGGTAAAATCTTATACTTTCTATATATTTATGGACAAATGTTATCTATGTCTATCTTACAACCCTTAATGATCCTTTTATGCTCAACCCACATTTTTGAAATGTTTATCACCAGACATAATGATGAATAAGGTCAAGTATGGGATCATGGAAAAGTCACTCTATCTAAAACATTGAATTGGACATTACTCTTTTCTTAAGATTTTTTATTTTATGAAAAAAATGGAAACTGTGTAGAATTGTCTATATAGTAATTTTCGATATGTAATGTAATAGTTATTGTAACACCCCAGGTAAATAAAGAATATGACATCTTTATATTTATCCATATTTTTGAATCAAAATTTAATATTACTTTAAAGGGTTGCAATGTTTGATAGCATACCCGATACGCAACAAAGAGTTTCATTGAAATCTTACGTTGCACACTAGTAATAAAATAATATTTTTTTAAATAGTAGTTAACGCCTAGCCATTGTAATGGCGGGAATGAATAGAAGTAACTAAATAATGATTATATATGTTTGTCAAATATTTTTACTTTCTATAATAAATGTTAGAGAATTAAAAATATGAATGAATCCAATTTTAAGCGTAAACATTCTAATATTATTTAAAAGGTCGATTAAACGCCCTTTGATGGCTAACATATTTTAAATCCACTTTTTGACAATATTATGTGTTGTATTTGACAAAATATAACTCTTCTTTAGAATCGGGACATCAAAAATTACTTTGTGTATATTTTTGGTATTTTTCCAAAAAAGTTCAATTTTTAATGAATAGTGAAAAATGTTGAACTTTAATTCAAAACCTCTTTTTAATATAATTTATTTATATGATTAGATTATCTTTTGAATTGGTTTTAAAGTGAAATTAGAATATATTTTTACCATTAAATCCAATAGTGGTCGTTGAAATTAATTTCACTTTGAAATCGGACTTAAACAAGTGTCAATCTTTTGATAGTTATTGTTTCATAAAAACACGCTATTTGTCATGACAGTGAGAATTAATGAGATATTATACACCATCCAATACAATTCCATTCAACCATTATGGGATTGATATCATCGCACATGGGTATGTACGGCTTACCGTCTCAACGATTCGATGAGATTTACTTTCCGCGTTAACCATTCATGAATGATTATAAATAATATATAATAAATAATGATGAAATATATGACATAATAATTCAATTTGATTTATGTATATATATATATGTCATTTACTTACTACCATTCTATAAAACAACTAAACAAAAACAACATTCATGGATACATACAAACTACCGTCTCCATGAACGGTGTATTCAATTTCATTTATCTATGTATTATATAAATATATAAATATATATATATATTTATATTTATATTTATATACTGAATATATATAAATTATATAAATAATTTATTATCTTTTTTAAGTAGTTAAATCATTAAATAATTTATAATTCCATGAATAACAATTCAAAACATGTGCGATAAATAAAATGATTAATGTTGCTTTAAGAGGAAATTAACAATTGAATAGATAATATAAAGACATATATGAATCATATATGATATCATAAATATTATTACATTTTTGTTACAAGTTAATAATATGTTTAAACCCACTATACAGATGTTTCGAACACATATATAAGAAATCAGACCTAAGGTATGGGATAATTATGCAATCTCATATTTATTCGAGACTGCTTATATGTAAGTATTTACTAGAGATATATTTATCATAAATTTCCATGATTTCTAAAAAAGTATTCTTAAAATAATTACTAATATATGTTTGTCTAAATTCATTTTTTCTCATTTTTAACTATTACAACACGATATGGAAGGAATATTGTTTTTACCATAAAAGGTACTTTTTTTAACTTTTCCGGAAAAAGTAGGAGGAGAATGTTTTTTTCACTTATACAGCATGAACAAATTTTTACACTCTCATAAAGAATTATTTACATGAAGCTTACTTTACAAATATTTCATGTTTATTTTCAATTGAATTATTTCCTTTTAAAATTTCTTGGCATTTTTAGAAAAGATAATGTTTTTGAAGAAGAAAGGATATTTTCCTCTAAAATTATGTTCAGGTGTATTATCAATATTATTTTACTTCTAATATGTTGTAGGGTTATGATTCTATCTTTATTAATATTAGGAATTGATTTCATTAATGATGGAATGATATTTTATATGGATTATGTTATGATTAAATGATATTTACGAAGCACATTTTATTTTTTTGGGTTATGTTATAATGAATGATTTTTGTTTTGTGGAACATGTATTAAAGATTTCATTATGATATGTCTGTGACCTATATTTCCCTAAAATGAATTGGGTAATTATTTATATTTCATCATATATATATAAATGGAATGGAAATCAAATAATGTTCAGTAATGAAGTTCTAGAATGATATGTAAATCTGGTTCAGTAATACATGGCTATAATGACAAGAAAACCCAGTTCAGTAATGGAATATGTCCACTATGATGGTCTTGGAAGAAATTACTTGGATAAAATGAAAATCATATCATGTGTTTATTAGTTTTTCATAATTAAATTTTTTATTCCAGTGCTATTCTATCACGTTTAATGTTCCTTTGTGACCCATCCCTTACGTACTACCAAGATTTGTCTCATGACTCACGATTTTGATGTTTAAACTTTACGTTCATTTTTTATGTTCAAATGTTTACAGTTTGTATTATGTTCTCCATGTTTATTATTATTGAGAATTTGAGCTCAACCCTTTTATGTTTTCTTCTCCAATGATAAAAAAGAAAGTCTTTAGGTAGGAATACAAAAGTGGAAGATCATTATGGGATATGTTGAAGATATTTCATCAAGTTAAAAGATTATGTTCTTTGTTTCATAAAACATGAAACTAATATAGTCATTGTCCATCTGTTTGTGTCATGTATTAATTTAACTACAAAAGAAATGTAATTTCAATATACATCAAGCGTGGGTCTCTACATATACATATATTCATATTCATTTATAGTTGTACAGAATGAATATGTATATCATTTATATTAATATGTAATTTTTTCCTTGTAAATAGTATAAGGAAAAATTAAGATTATTAAATGGGATTTCTCATTATTTTACTTTGATAGATTGGAAATAAAAGATATATCCATTCATTTTTATGGTATTTCCAAAAACATCTAAATGTAATATTGTTATTTGGGTTATTATTGATCGATTTAATAAATCTATGATTTCATTTCATATTTACAAAATAATGTCCTTATAGAGGCTTTATCAATAATAACTCATGGTATTATTGTGGTTACATTTAGTTTTAATTTCAATTTTATTTGATCATGATATCAGCCTTAATTTTAATTCTTTGATAGATCTTTATAAGTCATTCGATACTAAATTAAAAGTAATTATAACTTTTCATCCTCAATCATATGGATAGTCTAATAAAAATATTAATACCTACAATGAAAAATATTATTTTTGATCAGTGGATTACTAGATTTGTTTAGATCAATATCATTCATTTTACGAACATTCAAATTATAATAGTTTTTATTTCACTATGTAGATAAATCGATTTGATGAATTATATGGAATGTGATGTTGGACTGTAGCTTGTTGGGGTGAGGTCGAGGAATGATAGTTGTTGGGACAGAAATTGGTAGAAAAAATGGTTATGAAGGTGAATATGTTTTAAAAGATCATAAGGATGTCTTACAGAAAAATATAAATGTTATGTCAAAAATCTGAAGTGAGAACTTTCATTTGAGGTAGCTGAACCTATTTTTCTAAAAGTAAATCACATGAAATGTATTATTTTGGTTAAAACAATTTGAAAATTTATTATATGGTTCATTTTACCATATGAAAATCTAGAGATATTTTTTTACCAAATGGCATTTCCATTGAGTTTATCTGATGTATATTATGTGTCTAATTTTTCATTGTCAAGGATTTCTATTTTTCGATGAATCTGATTGTTTGAGCCCAAAATATAGTACATTTGTAAGATAACTATTCTTATAAGGAAAGGACTATTAAGATTCTTGAATGAATATAGAATCTTTTATAGAATATGAAAATTTACATGGTTATGGTTTTTTGAAAAACAGATTGATTAAACAAAAAAACATTAGAATCATAAATTTTTTGAAACAATTATATAACAAATTATATTAATAATAAATAAAATTGTTATAATGAAACTATAATAAAGGGGTAATAATTTAAAAACCAAAGTAATGTCAAAATAAATGAATTTTTTATTTATTTTTATTTATTATTTTTGTTTTATAGAGTTTTTTCATGATAATAATGTTATGTAATTTTCTAGTTTAATATATATCTTTTTTCCTAAAAAATTAGATTTTAATGAATTATATGGTTTTATTTAAAATAATAATTTAAATTTTTTTGAATTTTAATACGAAATTTTTTTAAAATTTCTAATTCATAATGTAATATTTATTTTAGGGTGAATTTTTTATAATTTTCTAGAATGTGTGATTTTTGGAAGAATAATTAAAAATAAAGATTTTTATTGAAAACTATAATTTTCTTTCATGAATTTAAAAATAACATATTTTATTAAAATTTTATAAATTTAGAAAAATTTCATTAAAAGTATAAGTAAAAAAATTAAATCCTTTTTTAATTAACAATGTACTTGAGTATTGTATACATACATTTATATATTTAACCATCATTATTTCTAAAAACATATTTTTCAGCATATTTTGCAGGTATAATATAAAATTTAATTCTTCTGCACCGGTGAATATAATATTATAAAATTGAATTAATTTCTAAATAAAAATAATTAATATTATTAAATATGATAATATTAATTTTTTTCAGAATGAATAGTAAAGACAATAAAAAATGGTTACCATGGTTAAGGTTATAATAAAATTACAGAGTTATAATAGAGATAAGTGTTAAAATGATCTAAAAATGTGTATATAACATATTAGATAGATATATTTAGACCCTATATCATATCATATTATAAATTTTTTTATTTGGGAGTAATATATTTTGAAGAAGACATTAATATATTTTAATCTTTAAAAAAATCAATGCCCCCCCTCCACCACTTAAAAAAGGACACAACCTTTCATATCCTCCCCACACATATTGAACCGTTCGGTTCCAAAAATACTATTCAAAATCTATTTTTAGAATCCATACACACATAATTTTTTCCAATAATTGATTTGAGATAATCCAAGACATTCCTAAGTGTTAACCTAAGGAACTTATCTGAATTATTGATATAATTATTAACCCGGACATTTCATTTTATTTATTCTTATTACTCCCTCAAGTAGTATTTGTCCATTATAAAATAGTAAAATATTAATATTTCATATATAAAGATTCTATTATTTTAATTTATAATATTATATCAATATCCTCTTCCATAAAATGGGAAATGACACCAGTATTCGTGTGTACATTGGAAAACCACCTCGTGATCTGATGTAATTCCCTTTCCATAACATCATCTCATAAATGATTATATTAATGGATTTCATATATATATATATATATATATATATATGAGATAAATGAAATAATTATATTTAATTAAATTCAATATATCATATAATTTCTTTAGTTATTCCTTCTATTTATAAATGATAATTTCATTTGTGAATACTTTTGGATTACCACCTATATGAGGTTATGTGATTCATTTTTCATCATCACATCACAAGAATGGAACATATGAGGTTATTTAATAATATTTTATCATATTAGTTAAATATTAAAATTTTTTAATTAAAAAATAACACCTACCATCATTCCATCATGTTCTTTGAAAAATGAAATTGCCACTCATGTCTACATATGACATATCATATCCATGATTGTAAGGTAATTAATATTCGAAAAAAAAAATTATTTTTTTAAGTATAATTAATATTTAAAGTTAATAATTTATTAATTATTATTATTCTGGATATTATGGTATAATAAACTCTTTAACTATATTCAATATACCAATGTCATTTTGAAATTATGAACAGAAGATCCTCAAAACACCCGCTGTGTACTTAACCAATTACGTAATGAAATATATAATTGAAATAATAAAAAAATAATGATAATATATTAAACCAATAAAAGGTTATTAATTAATTAAAAAAATTTAATATTTTATTATAAATATGATAAATATTGTTTATGACAATTCAGACTTAGTGAAAGAGATACTTTTAAAAAAACTCATTTTAAATGATTTAATGATTTTTTATTTATTAATATTTTCCTTCAAAATACATATTTTTAAAATTATTTTTGAGTGTATTTATATAGACATAAATAAATTATAAATTTTATTTTTATCTCTTTTTAAATTATTTACGATGGTTTGTAATGGAATATTTTTAGGTATTTTATATATAACATATTGAAGAAAGGAAAAAAAGAATTTTCTATTTTAAAATATACTACATCTATTTTTCCCCACCACCATAAACATATTTTTTATATTCAATTATTTTATACGATTATGCTTATATTTATATAAAAAGCCTTTATTTTTTTTCTGTAATTTTTCAATATGTTTTTCAAGGGAATAGATATATTAATATTCATAAATGTTATTTTTGTGGGAGAAAATAATATTTTAATGAGGATGACAATGTAAATAAAATGCTTCTAATATTATGATTATATTATTATTATTTACAAGTAATTATAATTATTTGAAATTCTGATATATCATAGTATTATGGGTGATCATGATAATGACCTCTAATGAAAAGTGTAAAGGGACAAAGTAAACTGGTAATTGGTTTCTCATATGAGATTAATAGAATTTATGAAGTTGGTTATTCTATAATTATGATTTAATATAAAATTTATATTTAAATCAGTTCCCATATTACATTAATGATATATATAATATTTTTATTTATTTTTATCAAATTCTAATGATTTCACAAGGTATGATATTGTCTGTATCTTTAAAGCTAATTTTTTGCTACTTCTTAAGGTTGAAATGTATAACATTGTGAATAAGTTTTCCTAGGATTATCATGATTTCAAAAGAATGTTTCTAAGAATTATTTTTCAATTAATATTTTATTGAAATGTTTGAAGAAAATATTTGGGTATTGAATTGTATTTCACAGGTATGAAGATGTTTATTTTATGAACAATTTTTATTATGAATAATGAAAATTTATGTAATTTGTATTCATATGAAAATATGTTTCTTTCATAATTTTAATATCAAAATTACTAATATTTTTAAACTCATACCAATTTTTCCAGTGTCTTTCATAGTTTATTAATAATGATTAGGGATAAGGGTAAGGTTAGGAAAAAAATGTAATGATATGTCATGAAAAGATAAACTTTATATCATAAATATTGTTATCATGGTAAAATGGTTACTGAGTAGAATTTTCCACTTCCATATTAAATAATTTATTCATTATTGGTGATGAACTAGATTTATAAAACTCAAAAGCTAAAATTTATTTGGTAATGAATGAAAAATATTTTTTCTGTTTTTAGAAAAAGGTTACTCATAGTTTAAGTATAAGTCCATGTTGTATCAACCACTAGATGAATGTTGATTTATTTAATATAATATTTAAGCATAAAATTTCATTATAATTGTCCAAAAATATATTTTATTTATATTTTAAAATACATCATGGATTTAAAATAATTATCTAAGAAAAAAGACCATATAATTTCAAGGTATTTTTTCTTTATTTCAAACCCATTGATAATCAAAGTGTGATTAATTTTATATTTTCAAAATGGTTGTTATAAATAAATTGAAATTAGTTTAATACAACAATGTAAATTATTAATAAAAATTCATTTCTTTGATAATAGTTCATTAACAACCCATTATAAGATTATTTAAGTGTAATATGTACTAAATAGATATTCATTCTAGAAATTTATTCATTTTTTGCTATGTAATATTAACATTATAATTGTACTATAGTTTTATTATGATAAATATTTAACTTGTTATAATTCAATATCATGTGATAGATTATCTTTTTATTAAAATATGTCATCCTTAACATTTTTATCATTATGAATTATTGAAAAAATATGTGAAGTTATTCATCAATACTTGCAAACATTATCACATTACATATTCTATTTTATGATTTCTAAAAAGTATTGTCACCAACCAAGAGTTATGGTACTAAAATATATTTTTTATACTGTTAAGAATCAAGATAGACTCATTATAATAGAATAATTCATGTTCCATTTTATTCCATATATTTTAGCACATATATTTGGTCTCACATGTACTTCCTCAATAAGGACTCATGGAATAATCAAGAACATTAGGGAGGGTATTTTCCACTTCCAAATAGTAAGTTATAACTCCAATTCATTAAAAATTTTCAAAACTCCTAAAATTAATATATAGTTTCCATTTCATGTTTAACATTATAACACATGTATGAAAATATGCCTTAAATAAAACATGTTATTCCACTTTAAATTCTAAATTATTCCTTCTATTATATAAATACCTATATTATCAAAAAAAATTATTCCTAAATATAACATTGAATGGTTTTCACCTTCATCATTATCTCCTAATTATATATTATTTTTAAAAATATCATTCCAAAACATTATCTAATTAAATTTATGGGAATTTTATATTCTAATAAAGTGATTTAGTTTGCTACATTTGAATTCATGACTGGATGATTTTTTTTAATTACACTAATTTTAATTAATGATCCCACATACCATGAATTTTCAGTGATAAAAACATATTTTTTCTCTCTCAGAATGAGAACCAAGAAAAATGATAAATAATAAAATACATTAATATGGGTATAATTTTCCCCTAATGAAAATTAAGAAGAAGGTTTCTAGAAATCCTGGAAACATGACCATCCAACAGACACACGATCATATGACCATCAGAAGTTCATGAGAAAATGAATTGCACAATCCATAGTCTACTAGAGGATCATATGAAACCCTATAAACAAGGCCTCCTTATTCTAGTAAAGAAATTCATATAAATCCAACGATCTCATAGGGGTTTCTAGATGATTATCCCCAATTCCATATAATTTTTAGGTGGTGGGTTTCTTAAAAACCATATTAAAATACATAGAAAATAGGGATAAAATATATAAAAGGAAGGATGTAGTTGTGATCATAAAATTCACATGATGAACCATTGTAACTCATGAGACATCTTGGAAGGCTAGGTGACATATTTCTTAAGTCGCACAAGAGTCCATTTTAACGACACAAGCTTTTTAAATGATATGTTTTTCGTGAATAAATTTTTTTACATATTAAATAATATTATACACGTAAAAACATTAAAAAAACCACAAAATTTTATCTCATTAAAAATGCAAATTACATTAGTTATCTATTAATAAAATATAATTCAAATCATTACAACTAGATAAAAATATAAAATATAATACCTACAATCAGAAAGTATGGATGACTCCAATATATTATAATCACCACAAACAATAAAAAAGCTATATAAATGAAAAAATTACAAGTAAAACAATCAAAATATTCATATATAAAAGTATTACCTTAGGAAAAAATCAGTGGTTAATTTTGTGTGATTGAATTATGTGTTTTTTATAATGTATAAAGGAAAATGGGACCATTAGGATTTGACCGTTATATGACCATCACTCAATCCAATTATTTCTCAATATGACCATTTGTTGGTATGTCTATTTTTCGACATGAATTTTTGAAACTATACCCTTGTTTTATAATTTTAAAATTATAATTAGTGTTTATCAGTATTACTGATTGTTCGTCAACCTGACCATTGTCCATGATGAATGTTTTAGGGTCCAGTAGGGAAATATAAAATTAATCAAAAAATATATATAATCACAGTATTTTAATGGTAAATCATAAATTGGATGAATATCTATTTTATTGTATTTAATTACATCATTATTGGGTTATCATGATGTCTTAAAATGCATTATATACTTTATACGACATTTAATTTTTCCCCAAAAATTCGATTGTCTCAGAATATTATAAAAATTTCATTGTTGGAAATTTTATCATCTTAATTCCAAAAATAATATTTATTTTATCTATATAAATTTATAAATATCTGAATTTTCACTTTTAAAATATAAATTGTCATTTATAGAAAACTGACGGGTTTTGAAAGAAAAAATTTTCAAAACATAATAAAAATTACAATTAACTTCATAAAATATATATGATTATTTATATTTAATAAAAGTAATTTATAAATAATAAATTATTAATAAATTATTTAATTAAAAAATACATTAACTCATAAAAATATATTTTTTAATTGAATTTGAATATTAACTAAAAGTATTATTTCTTCTTTAAAAATCATTTACATGGTAACAATAATAAAATGATTGTATATTCATTATTCTATAAGATTTATAATTCACATAACCATAATGTGAGGATATTTTTACATATCCCATTATTACACTAGAATATTCCCTAAATGTATGGTGTATGATGGTGGGGTTTTCTTGGGGTCATTCCGTGAACATGGTTTGGACCGTGATCTTGATGAGCATGAACTTCTCATGTGAACAGTTTCTCTAATGCTAAAGTTTTTTGATCAAATATTAGGCTTGGTTGATGTAAAATCGCATAAATTCTATCTCCCTTGAAATATATGATAAATGGGATTCCAAGGGAATGATCTTACTAGTTTAGGGAATTACTTCATTTGTCTGAGAAAAAAGGATTCGTTAAAACCAAATATTTATACTAGTCATGTGATCATTGTTGAACGTCTATATTATCAATGGTAATGATACTTA
Source organism: Viscum album (assembly GCA_963277665.1). Classification (NCBI taxonomy): domain Eukaryota; kingdom Viridiplantae; phylum Streptophyta; class Magnoliopsida; order Santalales; family Viscaceae; genus Viscum; species Viscum album. Next base: position 1,001,050,964 of record OY728128.1, on the reverse strand, counting down.
ATTTTCATTTTAACCTAATAATAAAAAATTTCATGTGTTTTCTACATCAATAAGACATTAAAGGAGAATAAATTTTATTCATAAAAGATCAGGTCCTTACAAAAAATCTCCACACTACACAATCCATTAAATCTCTCAGTATGCATCATTTAGATAATGTCTAAAATGAGAAATATTATTTTTGTCTTTTTATTAATGTTTTCACATGGTGTTTTTCATGATTTATATGTTTATGTATTATCTCATTTATACATGGTGGTTCTGTTAACACATTGGAATAATTTCTTGTTATAGAAGATACACCATAAAAATAGACCTTTTTAAACTCATGTAACACATGGTTTTGACCTTGACATAATGTATGTTACCTCTATCATGATATCCAACATATGTTGGTTTATTCCAAATCAAGATTATCCAAAGAATTATCCAAATCTATATTAATGTAACTATATGTTCACCTCAATATATTATTCATCTTCTTAAAATAAAAAAACATCTTATTGATTAAAATATATGTTGGGTTTTATTTAAAATGTGTTGTTAAAAACATAGAAATATTGGTTTGGTCAGAACCATATTTCAATTACTTACATCATCATTCTTCAAGATCAAATTAAACAAAATAACTAATAGGATATTCTTAAAATTTTAAACAATAATTTTTTTAATAATTTTGTTGACAATTTTTGTTTGATTATAGTTAGAAAAAATATATATCATATTGGAAATCATATATATAAGATAAATAAAAATTACTTGAATATATTATTTATCTTATTGATCTATTTAATACATGACTTTTTTTATAGGAACTAGATTTTTGTGGGTAAAAATAATTTTTTAATACAAAATTTTGTCAGAAACAAAAGAATTGAGCCATGAGAAATGGTTGTCAATGATTTTTTATTTTTTTATTTTTACATTTGAGAATTTAATTATAGTTGTAATATTTATATGTTTGAGGATTATATCAGTGTTTTCATTTTAGGTAAGGTTACTATAGATTATAAAAATAGAGGGGATAACATGGGGATGATTCGTGGAGTAAATTATCTATACTAACATATTGTTATTCTATTCTAGTAATATTTTTTATATTTTATATATTATGTAAATTATGTTTACAGTTTTACATATTGTATGAAATTTGTTTTTACTTTTAAATTTTATAAAAAAATATAAAAATTTCATTTTCTATTTTTTTATAAACTGCCATTAAATCAATGATGAAAGAGAATTATAGTATCAGTTTATAAGGAAACATACTCTAAAAAATAAAATATTATGTTTTATATATCCATTTTTCTATAACCAATGTCAAAAACTTATTAAATGTTAGACTTATACATCTGTATTTCTAAAATCTAATAGTGAAGGACATGTTTTGATGTTGGTTTATATAAATATGATGGCAAAGACCATGTTTTTTATGAGTTTCTATGAAAATGGATGCTGAATTCTGCCAAAGAATGAGGTTTAGCATTGAATATTAGACAATCTAACACTGAAACACTATTTAAGGTTGGATTCTGGTGTCTGTATTTATAGAAACCAAATCCAAAAATCTACCAAGAGACTTTTTTTTTGAATTTGTACATACAGAAATATAAATAAAAAATATTTTCGGTATTCCACCATAGTTATTATGAAAAATCATATTGAAAACATTTATCGACATCATATTTTTTTTAAATCGATGATGAAAATGGCCTTTAACTAGATATCTAATTTACTTTTATATATCAGGTTAATGAAAATAGGCTTTGAAACTACTATTTTTTATATCTACTTCATATATACATGTTAAAAAATATTATCAAAATGTAAGAAAACTGATGGGAGAAAATCTTTTTCTACTAGTGTGCCCTAAGAAGTTTAATATAGTGTACATTTCACTAAAACTATATGTGTCTTGATTCCTACCATAACGGGATATACAGTGACACCAAAAACATCCATTATTGAGTCTATCCAAAAAATTACTCCTCTTTCATGATGTGTCACCATTATCCCTAATACATGACAATAAACCACGTGAATGATGTCCTCATCACATGAGATTACACTACACGTGTTTCTATAACTACATACAGCTTGATTCTATTTCTAGTGAGATACATAGGGATCCCTTCACCCTATATCATGGAATATCCCCCACATGATAAAAAACGTATGTGTGTCATCCTTAATCACCTATAAGCAGTGAGAGGTACTCTTTCCACTCCTTATTTATCAAATTGATCATATGATACGAGAGATTAGGAATTTATGTCAGGGCTTCTCCACAAGAACAAGGAATATCATATCATGAAAAGGATATCATGGAACTAAATTTAGGACCCTAAAATGTATTCCATGAGACCTCATTGTATTATGTTAAACTACAAGGATGATGTCCCTTCCATGAAATAAACAGAATATTCATGTGGATATAACTTGATAGAGCCACATTTATTTGTTCTATTCTCCCACCACACCTCCATTTAATAACTATGTTTATCTTAATTCATATTACAATAGGATATTTAGTGATTCACATATTTTCATCCTTGGGTCCGGTCTCCATACTCCATTTTCACATTAAGAAGCCTATTTCATTTCTTCATGATGTTAAACTGTACAGATCAAATTGAACTATGTGTGTCATGATTCTACTCATCACAATGCATGTAGTGATGCCCAGTTCTCATATCATGGGCCCAACTTCATTAATCATGAGAAACAATGCCCAACTCAACGTATGAATTTTACCTACGTATAGTGTTTCCCATTCCAAGAACTACATGTGGCTAGAATATTGTCCTCACAAGATATATAGTAACACCCATATTCCCAATATAGATCCTAGATAAAAAAATCAATGATAAAAATGCACTGCAACCACATATGGGTGTAGTTATAAATTCCCATTTTTTATGTATGATTTAGATATACATAAAGGGTTCTAGTGAACATAATATATCTTTCACAATTTTTCATGTCATCTCCCATGTCTATAACACATGATGTTAAACTATATTGAAGAAATAAAACATTACCATAGCTTGTTAAACTGGTAGGAAAATTTCTCTGTCATACACCATTAAAAATAAAAAACAAATACATTCCTTGTACATGATATTAACATGTTTAGGCCATCACCCATTATCACCCCTTATCAAATAAACATAAGATCCTTTCCACAATCCACCAAATTATGGGGAACATACTTCATCTTTTAAGAACATCAATTCAGAAATCAAAATTCATGTATCGAGGATCTCAAGTTTCCACAAACCATTTATATCCCTTGACATGAAATAGAGGTCTCTCTAATTGACGATGAAATCGATGCGTAAGTGATTAGACCAAACAACAAGAAAAACATGGATCTTTAAGGAAGGATTTATGATCATCATGAACCTAACAAAATGTTTCTAGAACTCAGTACCTGAGGGGGATTTTGGATGTTTGTGGTATGATTTTTACATATCATTACTCATGAACTGAAACCTCGAGACATTATTTACAACATTTTTATCTTCTTATTAGAAATATTTTTCAGTGATCATTACACCAGGAATCAAAATTGTGTTGTTATATGACATCCTATAATATTAGGTCCATGTTCATAAAGACCATAAACTGCATAAACCTTGGTCAAAGTTGATTGAACTTAAAATCTATCCTACAATGGTCCAAATACAAATACATTAAACTCCTAGATAAATAGAAATAAAAAATTTCTATTTGAAAACCCATAAATGAAATCCTGATAATAATTATAGTCTCTTATTATTGAACTCTTCATCTAGAGATTTTAGGAAAACATCATGGAACAAATAAATAAAGAATTAAGCTCATAGGGACTACTTTATAGACCCATAAAATCCAAAAAATACTTCTTGAACAGCCTAGTATAAGAAGGTGTTAGAGTAATGATTTGATACATATCCCCTCTATGATTATATTTTCATTAGGTGGAAACAAAACATATAGTTTTATTGAACCCTTATTCTATATTAAACCTTCCATAATTCACACATCATGATTTGAGCTCCCAATATCACTATAAACCTTCCATGGCCCTAGGGAAAGGATTCCTGGATTTATGGGATCCTTTTTTTTACATTTATTGTTTTTCTTATGGATGCTTTATATGAATCTATGTTTTTGAAAAAAATATTTCTCCCTTTAGGATAATATTAATGATGTTGGTGAACCCTAGCATAACTATAGAAGATCTCAACATCTTAGTGTTTTATGGTATAACACCAGTATGAATTTCCCACATAATCCTTATAACCTAAGAACATTGGACCATTATTTACTATATATGTACCAAAATATCCATGTGAATTTGACATCATTGAAATTACATTACTATTTTTCGTAACCTTCATCAAATCAAGAATGCGACAATCCACTCCCGAACCCTTGATGGAGCAAACCTCGAGATTCCAAACTAAAGGGGCTAGGGTTCAAGATTCCTGATTAAGATTTTATCAACTATAGGGTTCTATAACCCTTCTTATATTTATTTTTCCTTTATATACAATCTCATCATCTATACGATTTAGTCATCATGAATCTATCATGACACTCATAAGTGAGTGGAGATCTTATTTTCATGGCCATGCTTCTGAAGCATAAGGGCCTTACTTATCATCCAGGGGAATCTATTCATTGCATGAAAGGATATTCAATATTTATGATCCCTGACCAGATCATGGTGGAACCTATCACCTTAGGTTGTTTTGGGTTATCCCTAAAATGACTTCCCGATTCCATATTCACTGACTATTTGGTTGGGTTATGAATTATATCACCCATAATTCAACTATGCTAATATACTTAGAGTCCTTAGTATTTCTCCATAATCCAAAATTATCCCCAAAAATCATTTGTTTCTCTTAGAGAAGAGTGTTGATACCTCTTCTAGACCATGCTATCAATTCATAAGGGATTTGTCCTACAAAACAAAAGCATCTCCTCCTTCGATTAAAGGAACTCCAATAATGTTGATCCATATTAATGCCATGGATGAAATAATAACCTTATGGTGTCTTGAGTTATCATCTTCATTTATACTGATATTTAATATAAAAAAGTAGAAGGTATGAGATTAAATACCCCATGATACATTGAAATGTGGTACATGCTAAAATACCCTATACTACAAGAATATAAGGTCTGAGATAAATTTCCCTAAACTACATTGATATATGGCTTGAACAGAATGACCCTAAACTACAGTGATTTATTTTCCAAGATAAAATATCAAAAACTATAGTGAATGAATATCAATGATAAAAGACCCTTAAATAAATTGATGGAAGTCTTGATATAAAAGACCCGAAAATAAAGGTATAGAAGGTCCAAGCTAAAAGACCCAAAACTACAGTGTTAGAAGGTCTATCTCAAATAACCTAAACTAAACTGATAAAATTTCTAATTTAAAATAACCTAAAATAAATAAATACATGTTCCATGAAAAATACAACAAAAATAACTTTAGGAATGTAGTTTTACAGAATTTTAGAGATTGAAGTCTTAAAATGTTCACCATATAGGCTTGGAAAAAATAAAGCTGTAGAAACTATGTCCATGAACATTAGAATAATATATGGTAGTATCCATCTGGGATATATATTCAACAAAAATTACCCATCTATAATTCCGGTGTTGTTATGATAGATGAAAGAAGCATATCAATGAAGAATATCATGTTAGAGAGAATTCATAAGAATTTACCAAGAAAAATATATTTAAATATAAACAATAAGATTTAGGAATTATGGTTATTTTACATTTTGAAAAGGATGGGTACTGTTAATTATTTATATGAAAATAGATCTCAAAATTTTTATGCACATCATTAATAATGGTTGATTAGATAACAACATAGACATTTTAAAAATTCTATTCATTGATAGGATAAAAAAGGATGAATCTCCACCTTCCAAAATCTCTTAATGAATTTCATCAAAACAAAAATACCTTTCATTGATAAGACTATATTAATATTATATAGGCTAAGATGTCCATGTTAGAAATTATGCAGCAAGAAGCTTTAATTGAACACTGATGCGACACACTCCTTGTTTCTTATTCTTCTTCCCTAGGATGTAGGGTCTCAAATAAAGTAGTTATCTCCTAAAATAATTTTTGAGTGGTTTCCAATGTGGATGATAATTCTAAAAAGTTAAACATTAGGAAATATATGATGAAATAAAATAGCATTATTTGTATGGTCTAGTAATCCATATTTTCTTATAAATAAAATAAAACCTATAAGATCCACTCCAATACCTAAAAAACAGACCTTCAATTATTCGGCTAGGGGACCCTCATATTCATGATCATACAATCACATCTCATCAATCTAAAAATACTTCAGAATAATGACAACTTGTCTCATGATTTTTATACTTTTTTTGATCAAATCCATCCACCTAAAGTCATCTAATCATAAAAGAAGCTATTCATATTAATCATGAAAAATTTATAGAGGAGTATTAGTAATCAAGGTTTGAATTGGCCACCAGATCAGCTTGCATTGTGTTTAGTATTTTGTGGATGCTGAAATAGGTATGTCAAAAAGGGGAAAGGTTGAATGAGATGATAAGGAAGAATAAGAGGATTTACCATATACTATTCCATTAATACGATAAAAATTCATTTTCCGTGTCACAGAGATAAATTCATCAATGGTTTATCAACTACTGATTGGATAATCATCTCTAGGATGAGGTAGAATCCTCAAAGTCTCTCAGAAGACAAAAAATTACAACATAATTTCTATATACATAGGGTTTAGTTAGGAAAATAATATTTCTACATGGGGGCCTTTCAGTTTAGCATAACAATCGGGTAGGCTGGTTACCAATCATGGGAATAAACATAATAAATACAGGCAGGAGTGTTAGAAAACAGATGTATGATATCAGTATTGGTCCCCTCACTTGCAATCATCATCAATAAGGGGTGGATGATCCTAGGGTTTCTCTCTACCCACCCACTTCCTGAAGGAATATGGGGGACCATTGGGTGTTGCCAGATCAGTGAGAAAATAAATAAAGCATATATGGATCATAGACGATCATCTCATCTTCCTTGGCTGTAAGAAACCCATATTAATGATAGATCTTGTATGATATTTTTTTGAGGAAATACACTATAATTATCCCCTAATTATTTTGAAATATCACCATGTTTTCAGCCAAGGTAGAGGAAGGAATAAGAATATTACCCAAAATAAGTACAAGATGATGGGCCTCATATGGACCATTCAGACACACATAAGTTACCTTCATGAATTTGGGTTGGTGGACTAGCACATGTGGGGGGCAGCCTATGAATTCCATGTGTGTAGTGTTGTTGGTTCTGAACCACAATATCATCTTGTGAAATTAATGATAGGACATCACTTTTTTAGTGATTCTAAATAGTGAGGAGTTATGATGCGGTATAAAGCCACAGACTACAATATTTACCATATTAAATCATACAATCATTTATTTGGCCTTCTGATTCGATTATTCTAAGTTGTCCAATCATCGATAATTTCCTTTATTGTTGGACCATAAATCAACATTCACTTGATCAATAATGATATATTTTAGTGAATAGTAATCCTATCATTGATGATTCCTAGAGATAAAACTAAAGCCTCAACCAATTTAAGATGGATTTTTTTAACTCTTGAGATAAAGGAGAGTCTGAAGAATTCATTTATATTGATACTCATGTATTACCATGTATGAATAGTAACACCAAAAAATGAGATCCCTAGATGGTTGATTGTTTATGAAATAAGTAAATTCATGATAATTATAGGAATTTAATATGATATTAAAAGAGATGCATGCACTTTTACTTTTATTCATATAAATTGAATCAAAATTGAAAAAATGTAGTATTCATGAATCCACTATTCACCCAGACAATATTCTGATCCTTTATGTGTTGTTTTTATTAGGATACCACATTATTTTTTTATTTCAAATTGAAAATAATAAGACATGTTGTCCAGAGATTTCAAGAATTTATGTTGAGGAGTAGTATACACTTAACTTGTGATGTAATGAGATTCTATGTGAGTTTATCATTCTAGGTGATATAGATAAGTCTGTCTGAGTATAACTTGATATGGGGACACCAACTATGTCACAGATATACCATTTCACCATGTAATTAGTTAAATTAATCGAATAATGTTTCTTATCAATAAATAGCTACACTATAATACATGAAATTTCACCACAAGAATTTGTTAGAGATTCATCGTTCAAGAAATAAATTGGGTGAAGTACTATAGAAGATTATATACGTGGTAATTGCTTCTATGCTCAACCATGGACGTTATTCTTACTTCAAGTAGACATTGAGCCTGAAATTTGGAAATAATTACCCTATATCCTATGGGTGTTCAAATTTAAATAAGTAATTTTTTTGTTATTCATGGAATATTTAATTAAAAAAATAAAAGGGGATAAAAAAATGTAATAATTATATATTATCACATTTATAATTATTATTTTGTTATGGATAAATTGAACATGTAGTTGAGGAAAATTTAGGTAGTAGGATTGTATGATTATGTTGATAACTAGATACATATTTGTAATGAATATAAATGGTGAGTCTTGACACGAGCACTACTAATGATCTTGAGGAAGTAAATGATCATGTCAAATTCCTAATGCTCATAGAGGTAGATATAGGTCTTCCTGTAGTGAATCATAATTGAAAATAAGGGGATTGTGTAACATCCTAGGTAAATAAAGAATAATAAATTTTCATATTTATTAATATTTGCGAATTAAATATTAATTTTACTTAAAAGGGGTTTCTATGTTCGATAGCGTACTCGATATGCAACGATGAGTTTCTTTGAAAACTTACGTTGCACACTAGTAATATAATAATATTATTTTAAATGTTAGTTAACACGTAGTCATTGTACTGGCGAGAATGGATAGAAATAACTAAAATATGATTATATATGTTTGTTAAATGTTTTTACATTTATCTAATAAAGGATAAAGGCTTAAATGACCAAAAGAATTCAATTTTATTCTTATATACTCTAATTTTCATGAAAGGTCCACTTATCAACATTTAATGGTGAACCGTCATTAAATATAGTTTTGGTCACTCTTATACTTTCTATTGGACCAAATAAAACTCTTCTTTAGAATCAGGACATCAAATATTACTTTGTGTAATTTTTTGGTATTTTTCCGATAAAGTTCATTTTTTAATGAATAGTATAAAATGTTGTATTTTAATTCAAATCCTCTTTTTATTCTAATTTATTAAGATTATTAGATTATCTTTTGAATTGTTTTTAAAGTGAAATTATAATATATTGTTACCATTTAATCCAATGGTGGTCATTGGAATCAATATCACTTTGAAATTTGACTTAAACTGGTGCCAATCTTTTGATACTTATTGTTTCATAAAAACACTCTATTTGTTTTGATAGCGGGAATTAATTATTAACTTAATTAATGAAACTTATATGTTTTGAATTTTGTAAAATGGACTTCATTTTTGAATTCAGAATATCAAATATAGCTTAGGGTGATGTTTTGTATTTTTTCTGAAAAACATCAATTTTTGATGAATAGTGAAACCGCAAAGTGGTGGTTACAAAATTTGATTTTTCATTTAAATGGGACTTTACCACTTCTGTGTTTTGAATCTCAAAAATCTAATTTAAATGATTTTCATTATTAAGTAAAATGTGGTTCAATGGGATTAAAATAAATTTTGGTGAATAGTAACTTTTATGTTTTATGAATCACGATTAAAGGTAATTAGTGTAATTTAAGGTAAAAATGATATTATAATAAAATTAAAATATCTTGACACTTGTACTAACCCTATTGTATGATTTATGGCCGACCTATACAACCCATGGGTCTATTTTTGGTACCCCATGGAGTCACTTGGGTATGATAATGACAATTATGCTTTTTTATTTAATGTTAAAGTAAAAATGACAGAAACATGAGATTTTTTACTAAACTAATTTTTACATGGAGTTATAAAAGTCATATTTCTTACTATATATATTAATTATAAATATAAAATTATTTCCTACATCATTATATTTTTTTATATTTTTTAGAAATTAAATCAATTAAATTATTTATGACACCATGATGATGCAGCGATTACCTCATTATATAACGATTTAAATAAAATGGAAAGATGATTTAAAATCTAAGACCTACACATGTCCAAAACCTATTGAATGGGTAGATTTAGAACCCTTTTCACCTTTTCCTCGAAACACATCAATGTGGGACCATTAATAACTGAAAATCATTCTAAAATAAAATAACATTTCTTTACTTTCCAAGAGTGCCCCTCTTCTCCTCTTATATAAGGCCCCCACCTATACCTCATTACCCACACTTCCAATGCCTTTGGCTCGACCAACCCCTGCTAATTATTCTCTCCACATACCTATCTTACTCCTTGAATCCTCAATTTGGGCAGAAGTCTTCCCAAGAATTCCTTCGAGCTCAAACCATAGGGAGTTACCCGATTTTAAGATAACGTCTTCACTTGAGTCGTTTTGTTTTATTTTGCTTCTCCGGCCCCCTAATATCTTTTTATTCATTTCTTTTGTAACAACTCCAGTATCTTTAATATACTAGGATGTTGTTATAAGAATTATTCAAGCTACACTTACACACACCTACGTCTAATGGTTAAAGAACGTACTGTTTCTGTGGATGGCGAATTTCTGCCTCACGAAACGATGATTGTTCTATATTCTTCTAACACCTTCAAAGGTGGCCATTAAGATGTCACTATATTTATATATGATGTATAATATGTTTATTATTTCTTTAAGCTTCTGTATTTTTCATTTTGGGAATACCTTTATGGTTTCCATTATGGGTAAATGTGATATCTTCATTTATAGAAGTGTGGACTACTGCCCCCTCAAAGTGATTTGATTCGTTAATGCCATATGTGGGATGTATAGAGGATTTATTTAAAGTTATTATATATTAGTTATACTGGAATTGTAATATACCTCTATTTCATTATTATTTCATTCCATTAAATTATGACAACGAAATGAAAGTAGCGTTCATGAGTACGTACGGCTTACCGTCTCCATGAACGGTGAATTTCATTTCTTATCCCCAAATGTAATGTACTATTATAAGTACATATATATAATGGATATAGATGATGTATGTTATATCTAAATGATTAATATAATTATGGAATTAAAATATACATACCTCTCATTTAGTTTTAATTCCATTAATATGACATAGAAATGAAAGTAGCGTTCATGTGTACGTACGGCTTACCATCTCCATGAACAGTGCCTTTCATTTCTTACCTCTAAATGATTATGTAATAATATAAATAGATGTATATTCTGGATATATATGATATATATGATATCCAAATCAGGAATGTCATTCTGGATATAACGAACCTTTGACTACACGAACAACATGTAATTGTAAGAAGTCCACTTTCGCCTTAAGGACCAAATATCGACAAAACAAACATTATTAACTTAAATGATTACATAATGTTTATAACATGGAAATAAGTTATATAAAAGGAATAATGAACTCGAAAAAGGTTCTTATGAAAATAGAAATTAACTTATGTTTATTATTCAGGACGTTAAAGAACGATCGAGTTAAGTCGGACCCGAGGTAAGGGACTTCGTCTCAATCTCCTTTCATTGAGGCATATTTCGTTTTATACACAACTTTCATTTATACGGTGTATAAAACCCTTTGACCTTTACTTTTATACAAAAGAATTTTTTTCTGCGAAGCGTTTTACAAAATGACAAAATGTAATGTTTCTTTTAACGTACGCGGTGACAACAACCTTTTCCGTCGTCGCGAGTATTATTTGGTCTTTGGCTTCCACAACAAGCTGTAATGTTTTTAAAATAAAATAAATACTATATTCTCTTTTAAGTATTTTGGTATTGAAAATGTTTTTGATAAAATATTCTATTATGTCAATATATTTAAATGATATATTGTGATTGAAATGTGGAAATGTTATCATTCCTTCATATTGGTTTTATGTTTTGTGATTTTATATTGGTACCAGGACATTTTAAGGGTGGTTACGTGATAAACCATATGATGGGTGGTGCCGTGAATACCAGGATGGGTGGTTACAATATAACCTCCAATGCATTGGGTATGGAAGTCGGCTGTATGGCTATTCCATTAAATATGTATGGAAGATGGCCGTATGGCTATTCCATTAAGTGATATGTGTGGAAGTCGACCGTATGGTTATTCCACTTAAGTATGTTTATGTCCAAAGTTACCTTTATATGTTATGTGTTCTTTATATGGGTTTTATGGTAATCTTTTGGTTACAAAAAGGGTAAGTAATGATCTTTTAGTCATTGACGAGTTTTTACTACTTTATAAAGGTGAAAAGTATTACTTTGATAAAGTATACATGGTTTACTTTTTGTTTTGATAAACTAATAGGTTTTATTCTTTGTGTATCCCTTACTGAGCTTTTTATGCTCACCCCAAGTTTCTTTGAAATGTTTTTCATAGGACTTAATGTTGAATAGGGTCAAGGATGGGATCATGGGAATGTCATGCTATATAAAACATGGAAGTAGACATGTTTCTTTTTAAGAGTTTTTTTTATTCTATGGAAACTTAGTAGAAGTGTCTACTTTATAATCTTTTGAGATGTAATAGTTATGTTCTAATTCTCTAAAACTCTAAACCTGAAAAGATCCTCAATGTGAATTATTCATTTAATTCAATATTAAGAAAGGTTTAAGGCTGGGGCCTTATAGTTGGTATCAAAGTTTGGTTTAGACAACATTAGGAGATAAAAAATTGTTAAATTATAAGTTAATTTATGGTATGATTGAAATGATATAGCATTTGAATATTACCATGTTGCTTCGCCTAAGATATTTCTATTTTCAGAATGGTTTTCTGCAAAGGAAACAAAGCAGCAATGTTGGGACGTCATCAGGAGGAAGACAACCTTCCAAATCAGCAACCTGAGATGGTCGGAATTGGAACTGAACAGTTTTTTGCAGTGATGGCACAGTTGACTCAGGCTATAAATGGTGGTGGTATCCATGCAAGAGATCAGCCAGATCAACTGTAGAGGAACATGTTAGTGGTGGAACATTTCATTAGGAAACATCCCCCATCATTCAGAGGATCATCTGACCACGTGCAAGTTGAAGGGTGGATTAAATCACTGGAGAAGATTTTTGATGTCATGGGGTGTTCAGAACATCAAAAGGTTAGTCTTGATATTTACCGTTTTGAAGGTGAAGCTGATCAGTGGTGGTCGATGGTGAAAAATATCATTGATGGTGATGAGATTGAGGATCTTCACTGGGACGAATTCAAAGGTATGTTTCTTGAGAAATATTTTCCTAAGGTGGTTCGTCTTAGGATGGAAAAACAGTTCCTAGTGTGGAGGCAGGAGAATGATTCAGTGGCTACTTATGAAGCAAAGTTCACTCGTTTGGCAAGGTATGATCTAAACTTCATACGAGATCTTGATAGTAAAATAAACCGTTTTTACTCTGGGTTAAATCCAAAGTATCGAAGGGCTTTTGCTTCTCGTGAGTTCAGAAGTTATGAAAAACTTGTTCGATGTGTGGAGAAGGTGGAAATGGAGTTTTCCAATGATCAGGTGTTCTATGAAAAACAAAAAAATAAGAGGTCCAGTTGGCAGGCAAAGGGGAAGAATTCATCAAAGAAGCAAGGAGGTAAGAAAACCAAATATCCATCCTGTGAGAAGTGTGGTAAAATGCATCCTGGAGAATGTTTATCCAAGTTGGTAAGTGCTTTCGGTGTGGTAAGTCCGGTCATATTGCTCGTAACTGTAAGGAAGATGATCAATCAGGCAATGAAAAGCCATCGGTAAGATGTTTTAAGTGTAATGAAATGGGTCATTATGGAAATGAGTGTCTAACAAAGAACTCAACTGGGGGAAAGCAGCCAGACTACAAGAAGAAAGGGGTGGTGAAATTCTTTGCAACTACCTCAACAGATGTTGGGCCATCGAATGAGGTGGTATCAGGTACACTGTTTGTTTGTTTAGATTATTCTAATGTGTTGTTTGATTTGGGATCTACACGTTCTTTCATTTCTGATAAGTTTTCTACTAAATTGGAAATTCCATCTCAAGATATGAACCCTGAACTTATGGTAAAAACACCCAGAGGGAATGTTGAGACAAAAAGGAATTATAAGAACCTTCCTATCCTTGGGTGTGGAAAGAATCTACCAGAAAACCTTGTTGTTTTGACTCTAGTAGAGTTTGAAATTATTTTGGGCATGGATTGGCTTTCTGTTTATCATACTAAGATTGACTGCAGAGCTAAAATGGTTTCTTTTCAGAAAGATTTTTGGTTTGTGTACAAGAATGAACCCTTGATTTTGATAACATATCAGGAAGTTGAGAAACTAGTAAAAGATGGAAATGAATGTTACCTTGCACATATTGTAGAATATAAAGGAACTGTTCAAGTTAATGATGTGCCAGTGGTAAATGAGTATCTTGATATTTTTCCTGATGATTTGCCTGGTATTATTCATGATCGGGAAGTTTAATTTACTGTTGACTAAGTTCCGGATTCTAAGCCAATTTCATAACCCACTTATCAAATGGCTCAAGTTGAACTTTTAGAGTTAAAGAAGAAATTGCATGAGTTATTAGATAAAGGTTTCATTCGACCTTGAACATCACCATGGGGTGCTCCTGTCTTGTTTGTTAAAAAGAATGATGGATCAATGAGTCTTTGCATTGATTATAGATCCTTGAATAATATTAGTGTTAAGAACAAGTATCCTTTGCCTCATATCGATGATTTTTTTGATCAGCTCCAGGGAGATCAGTATTTTTCGAAGATTGACTTGAGGTCGGGGTACCATCAGTTGAAAGTAAAAGAATCAGACATTCCGAAGACTGCGTTCCGTACTAGATATAGCCATTATGAATTTGTAGTTATGCCTTTTGGATTAATCAATGCACCTGCTATATTCATGGACCTTATGAATAGAATTTTCCATGAGTTCTTGGATAAGTTTGAGGTTGTTTTCATCGATGATATTTTAGTGTTTTCTAAAAGTAAAGAGGATCATGAAAGTCATTTAAGGGTTATCTTGCCAACCTTAGAAGAAAAGAAACTATATTGAAAATTCAGAAAGTGTGAGTTTTGGTTACAACTTATTTCTTTCCTAGGTCACATTATTTCAAAAGATGGCATAACTGTTGATCCTGCTAAAACAAAAGTTGTTGAATAATGGCCATGTCCCACAAATGTAACTGAGATCCGTAGTTTTCTTGGTTAGGCAGGTTACTACCAAAGTTTTGTTGAAAATTCTTCACAGTTATCTAGTCCAATGACTAAGCTAACCCGTAAGGGTGTTATGTTCATCTGGACAAAATAATGTGATGATTGTTTTGAGGAGTTGAAAAGAAGATTGGTGAATGCTCCAGTTTTGGAACTTCCTTCCAGGAGTGGTGAGTTTGTTATATACAGTGATTCTTCGTTGAAGGGACTTGGATGTGTCCTTCTACAGAATGATCAGGTAATTGCTTATGCTTCACGTCCGTTGAAAACTCATGAGGTAAATTTCCCTACCCATGATTTGGAATTAGCTTCTGTTGTTTTTGCTTTAAAAATTTGGAGGCATCATTTGTATGGAGTGAAGTGTGAAATATATACTGATCACAAAAGTTTAAAGTATATATTTTCTCAAAAAGCATTGAACATGAGATCGAGGAGATGGCTGGAATTAATCAAGGATTATGATTATACAATTCACTACCATCCGGGAAAAGCAAATAAAGTGGTTGATGCTTTGAGTCCAAAAAGTAATGCTTCATTCACCATGATACGTTTGGAACGAGATCCTTTGGTTTTTGATTTGATGAACATTGGAATAGAAGTTGTTGGTGCAGGAAGTTCTTCTGTTTTGTTTCAGGTGTCAGTGAGACCATCCCTATCAGACAGAATTAAGCAAGCATAGAAGGAAGACAGTGAGTTGCAGAAAAAGGTAGAGCAGGTTCAGAAGGGTTAGTTGCCTGAATTCAATATTGATAGTGATTGTGTTTTGAGATTTGGGAAGAGATTATGTGTGCCTTGTGATTCATAGTTGAAGAGAGATTTGTTATGTGAAGCTCATAGTTCTCCGTTTTCAGTTCATCCTGGCAGTACTAAGATGTACATAGATCTACGGGAGTATTACTAGTGGGATGGAATGAAAAGAGATATTCCTGATTTTACTGTGAAGTGTTTGACTTGTCAGCAGGTCAAAGCAGAGCGGCAGTTACCAAAAGGGATGCTTCAGCCTTTACCAGTGCCAGAGTGGAAATGAGAGAATATATCCATGGACTTTGTTGTGGGATTAATGAAGGAATCTCGAGGTAATAATGCAATCTGGGTTATTGTTGATGGCTTGACTAAATCTACTCATCTCCTTGCTATACGAGATACTTTTACACTAGATCAACTTTCCCGTTTGTATCTTAAAGAGATAGTCAGGTTACATGGAGTTCCTCCCTCCATTGTGTCCGATCGTGATCCCAGGTATACTTCTAACTTTAGGAAAGGCCTTCAGAAGTCGTTGGGTACTGAACTAAATTTTAGTACAACTTTTCATCCTCAATCAGATGGGTAGTCAGAACAAACAATTCAGACCTTGGAGGATATGCTACGAGCTTGTTCGATGGATTATCAGGGAATTTAGGACCAACATCATTCTTTGGTTGAATTTTCTTATAATAACAGTTTTCATTACAGTATACAGATGGCACCATTTGAGGAATTATATTGGAAGCGGTGTCGAACTCCAGCATTTTGGGATGAAGTGGGTGAAAGGAAGCAGATGGGACCAGAATTGGTAGAAGAGATGGCCGACCAAGACAACCCCTGGGTCAAAGGTAATTAGTGTAATTTAAGGTAAAAATGATATTATAATAAAATGAAAATATCTTGAAACTTGTCCTAACCCTATTGGATGATTGATGGCCGACCAAGACAACCCCTGGGTCAATTTTTGGTACCCCATGGAGCCACTTGGGTATGATAATGACATTTATTCTTTTTATTTAATGTTAAAGTAAAAATGACACAAACATGAGATGTTTTACTAAACCAATTTTTACATGGGGTTATACAAGTCATATTTCTTACTATAAATATTCATTAAAAATCTAAAAATATTTCCTACATCATGATATTTTTTTAATAATTTTTAGACATTAAATAAATTAAATTATTTATGACACCATGATGATGCAGCGATTACCTCATTATTTAACGATTTAAATAAAATAGAATGATAATGTAAAATCTAAGACCTACACATGTCCAAAACACATTGGATGGGTAGATTTAGAACCCTTATCACCTTATCCTCGAAACACATCAATGTGGGACCATTAATAACCGAAATTCATTCTAAAATAAAAAAACATATCTTTACATTCCAAGAGTGCCCCTCCTCTTCTCTTATAAAAGGCCCCCACCTCTACCTCATTACCCAAACTTACAAAGCCTTTGGCTCGACAAACCCCTTCTCATTTTGTCTCTCCAGATTCCTATCTTACTCCTTGATTCCTCAATTTTGGCATAAGTCTTCCCAAGGAAGCCTTTGAGCTCAAACCAAAGGGAGTTACCCGATTTTAAGGTAATGTCTTCACTTGAGTCGTTTTGTTTTATTTTGCTTCTCCAACCCCCTAAACTCTTTTTATTCATTTCTTTTGTAACAAATCCCATATCTTCCATATAATAGGATGTTATTATAATAAATATTCTAGCTACACTTACACACACCTTTGTCTAATGGTTAAACAACATACTGTTTCCGTGGATGGCGAATTTCTGCCTCACGAAACGATGATTGTTCGATATTCTGCTAACACATTCAAAGGTGTCCATTAAGATGTCACTATATTTATATATGATGTATAATATGTTTATTTTTTCCTTAAGCTTCTGTATTTTTCATTTTGGGCATACCTTTATGGTTTCCATTATGGGTAAATGCGATATCTTTATTTAAGGAAGTGCGGACTACCGCCCCCTCAAAGTGATTTGATTCATTAATGCCATATGTTGGATGTATAAAGGATGTATTTAAAGTTATTATATATGATGTTATACTGGAATTATAATATACCTCTATATCATTATTATTTCTTTCCATTAAAGTGTGACAATGAAATGAATGTAGCGTTCATGCGTACGTACGGCTTACCGTCTCCATGAACGGTGCATTTCATTTCTTATCCCCAAATGTAACGTACTATTATAAGTACATATATATAATGGATATATATTATGTATGTTATATCTAAATGGTTAATATAATTATGTAATTAAAATATACATACCTCTCATTTAGTATTAATTCCATTAATATGACATAGAAATGAATGTAGCGTTCATGCGTACGTACGGCTTACCGTCTCCATGAATGGTGCATTTCATTTCTTACCTCTAAATGATTATGTAATAATATAAATACATGTATATGCTGGATATATATGATATATATGATATTCAAATCATGAATGTCATACTGGATATAAAGAACCTTTGACTACACAAACAACATGTAATTGTAAGAAATCCACTTTCGACTTAAGGACCAAATATCGACAAAACAAACATTATTAACATAAATAATTACATAATATTTATAACATGGAAATATGTGATATAAAAGGACTAATTAACTCTAAAAAGGTTCTTATGAAAATAGAAATTAACTCAAGTTTATTATTTAGGACGTTAAAGAATGATCGAGTCAAGTCGGACCCGAGGTAAGGGACTTCGTCTCAATCTCCTTTCATTGAGGCATATATTTTTTTATACACAACATTCTTTTATACGATGTATAAAACCCTTTGACCTTTACTTTTATACAAAAGGAATCTTTTTCTATGAAGCATTTTACAAAATGAAAAAAATGAATGTTTCTTTTAACGTACGCGGTGACAACGACCTTTTCCGCCACAACGAGTATTATTTGGTCTTTGGCTTCCTCAACAAGCCGTAATGTTTTTGAAATAAAATAAATACCATATACTCTTTTATGTATTTTGGTATTGAAAATGGTTTTGATAAAGGATTCTATTATGTCAATATATTTAAATGTTATATCGTGATTGAAATGTAGAAATGTTATCATTCCTTTATATTGGTTTTAGGTTTTATGATTTTATATTGGTACTCGGACATTTTACGGGTGGTTACGTGATAAACCATGTGACGGGTGGTGCCGTGAATACCAGGACGGAAGGTTACGTTATAAACTCCAATGCATTGGGTATGGAAGTCGGCCGTATGTCTATTCCATTATGTATGTATGGAAGTTGGCCGTATGGCTATTCCATTAAGTGATATGTGTGGAAGTCGACCGTATGGTTATTCCACTTAAGTATTTTTATGTCACAAGTTACCTTTATATGTTATGTGTTCTTTATATGGGTTTTATGGTAATATTTTTGTTACAAAAGGGAAATTAATGATCTTTTATTCATTTAAGAGTTTTTACTAGTTCATAAATGTGAA
Source organism: Viscum album (assembly GCA_963277665.1). Taxonomy (NCBI): domain Eukaryota; kingdom Viridiplantae; phylum Streptophyta; class Magnoliopsida; order Santalales; family Viscaceae; genus Viscum; species Viscum album. The sequence continues at coordinate 1,001,031,385 of OY728128.1, read as the reverse complement.
AAGTATTACTTTGATAAAGTATACATGGTTTACTTTTTGTTTTGACAAACTAACAGTTTTTATTCTTTGTGTATCCCTTACTGAGATTTTTATGCTCGCCCCAAGTTTCATTGAAATGTTTTTCACAGAACATAATGTGGAATAGGGTCAAGGATGGGATCAAGGGAATTTCATTCTATATAAAACATGGAACTAGACATGTTTCTTTTTAAGAGTTTTTTTTGTTCTATAGAAACTAAGTAGAAGTGTCTACTTTGTAATCTTTTGAGATGTAATAGTTATTTTCTAATTCTCTAAAACTCTAAACCTGAAAAGATCCTAAATTTGAATTATTCATTTAATTCAATATTAAGTAAGGTTTAAGGTCGGGGCCTTATAGATTGTGATTGTGTTTTATAACCAGTGACTGAAGAGGATAAATGAGAAATTAATATAGCTGGGGGTATTACCAATCCAGTTAGATGACATGGATTATTGGGGTTATAACTAGGATCAACAGAAATAAGAATATTGGGCTATATAACATATTTTATCCTATATGATTTTAATTTTTAATAAAATTATAGTGGATAATGTGTGTAATGGGAACAAATAACATGTAAAAATGTATTCCTCTGTACCATAAAATTTAAATACTATGTGTTTTTCTCACTCTTATCATAACATAACTCGAGGTAAGATTGATTGTTTATACTGCGTATATAATGAAACTAAAAACATTAATACATTTAATTAAATGATAAATTTATAAAACAAGTGAAAGAATTAATTCAACAAACCTCTTATTGGAACCTAACCAATCCATTGATTCTGAAGTATTCCAATGAAAAATAAAAAAGTTCACCATAGAGTAACATGTTAATAGTGGGGAATGTTATGAGAAAAAAACTCCATCATTTGGTGAATCTTTTATCATAATGTAATATGAGGGGTGGAACAATGCTATAGAAAAGATATTTCAAGTCATAGTTTTTTTCAGAGAATTAAGAGGTAAAAATATATATTTACTATTATAAAATTGAATCATATTAGTGGTTGTTAATGGATTTGAATAACTGAGAAAGTGGAGAGATTAATTCCTTTGAATGGAGTGAATTTAATAATATTTTCATTGAGATGTGTTTTATTATGGTTGTATTTATATGGAGGAAAAATAAATATTGGTAATTTTGGTAGGAGGGAGATTTAGTGGTGCTGTAGAAAGAAAAAATCCCCCCTTTGGAAAGATATGCACCAAATTATATTTTGGTTCTTGATAGTAAAATTAATTTATTAAACATAGTATTAAATCCATGATTTCAAAGAGAATTATATTATATAAAAATTAAAATTTATTTGAAACTTCTTTGATGTGACTAGATGCTAGAAATAGAGCCTTTGAAGATCATAGATTTTATGAATATATAAATAGAAAAATTTTCCTAGTGGATAGAAAACCTAAAAAAATCAGTTGATGAAATCGAAAGGTATGAAAATCTTGTTTTCATGTTATGATATATGTGGTAAAAAGAACCATGGATAATGAATTATAAAATTTATAAAGTGTTTCTAATGTGGTTTATTTGGATCTCTTTCTTGTTATTTCAATGAAATATATCATAATAATTATCAGACAAATAATGAATGGTTAGGGGAAAGATTTTATTATTGAGATTATATGTGTCAGTATATAATTAATATTAAAAATATAGGAATGAAGTATGGAATTATTCATGATCACAAGAAGAAATGTGTGGCTAAATCATGTGAGACTACATTAGAACATGTTGAACAATATAGTTATTTGTTGGTACATACATTACTTGTTTATTCAAATTATGATAATGTCCCATTTAATTATAAATTTAAAAATTGTTTCATTATTGAGAAATATACTATTAAAATGATAATTTCACCTCCAAAAATAATGTACAAACTTTTGGTAAAAACTCATTATGGTTGTAATATAAAAACAACAATTTTCAATGATTTTTTTCATGTTAGGAATATTTTTCCAACAAAAACTATTTTTCATACCAATTTTAGAATTGTATATTATTATGGGTATCGATTACAATATTATTTATCATATTACGATGTATTTCAAAGATAATTATGTTATTTTCAAAATTTAGTTTCATTTTGTATATAAAAATCTCTTCATAACAATGAGAACATATCATGAATTTTAGAAACTGCTAAGATATTGAAATGAAATTTATATTTATCATAATATTAAATACATGGAAACTCCTAAAAGTAATGATATTTCTAGATTAAAATAATAAATATTTATTAAATTTTATGTGTTTCATAATAATATATATGATAAAGAATTTGAATTTAATACTATTTTTTTGTGGTAATCCTATTTCAAAAACTCATATTAAATGTATAAAGATTATCTAATTGAATTGAATAGGTTTTAAGAAGAATTTATAGATAATGAACTTATCTATACTAGTACTTACCTGTGGGTTCCTCATGTTTTATATGTTAACAAAAAATATCGATCTATGTGTCTTTCCATTTATTATAGATATTTGAATAACATCATTATTATGAATAATTATTTTTTTACACAATTAGATGAATTTTATTGTCTCTAGAGAGTGTGGTATTGTTTTGAAGATTAATATTAGTTCAATGAACCTTTAGTTGAACATGTAAAACGATGTTATTATTATGATAAAATTCCAAACTATATATGGTCATTTTGTGTTTTTGGTTAGTCAATTAGTTCATTCAAATGCACCATCTATTTTTATGGATTTTATAAATATACTATTACATTAATATTTAGATAAGATTATGGTTTGTTTTATGGTTGATATATTGATATATTATAAAAATCATGATGATCATGAAACAAGCCTAAATATTTTTTCAAAACCTTATATTAAGATTAATTTTATGGAAAATTTAGAATCATTGAATTATCATTGTAATAAATTTCTTTCCTCTGTTATATATTTATTAAATATAGATCAATTGTTGATGCTATTAGATATAAAAATTTTCAATAATGTCAAAGACCTAAAAATTTCATAGTCATTCGTAGTTTTTTTATTAATAGATTACATCAAGTTGTTTGTTAAAAAGATTTCTATTTTCTATATCCCACTGGGTATGATAATTTTAAAAGGATATAAATCCAAATAAAGGAAAGATATTTTTTATTTTTTCTAGGACCTGAATAGAACATTCGTGAATACACTAGTTTTGGCCACACCATCATGTAATGTTGAATTTATTATCATATATTATTCTAATTTGAAAAGGATTGATTGTGTTATGATGTAGAATAATAAGGTAATTGACTATGTTTTACAGCAATTGGAACTACAAGGGCTAAATTTTCATCCATATGATCTAGAATTAGATCCGGTTATTTTTGGATATAAAAATTCGGAGGGATCATTTATATGAAGTAAAATGTCAAATATATAATGATCATAATTTTTTTTAAGAATTCATTTAGAAAGAGTTAATAACAAGGGGGAGAATATGTTTGTAACTAATTAAATATTATGATTTCACAATTAATTACCACCTATGAAAAGTAAAAAAATTATCCAATTAATTGAGTCGAAAAGATAATTGATTACTAACCATGTTTTTAGAACCTGATACATTGGTAAATGATTTAATAAATGATGGAAAAAAAATTTCATATAAAAACATAATCAATTTTTTTTTTGGATTCATTGAAGTAACTTTTCTGAAAAAATATTATACAATCTTTGATGGAAGATCATTAGTGAGAGGAAAAGATATAATTGGAAAATAATAGTATGTTAGGTGAAATTTATATTGAGAAACAATATGTTTTGATATATAAAAAACATTATTTTTTATGTGACCCTGAGACGAGGAAAAAACTATTGACATTGGATTATGGATCTAAAATTTCTATTCACATTGTAAGTATTAAAATTTAAAGAGACCATTTAAAACATTTATGGTTAGATGAAATGAAGTAAGAAATTACTAATATTAATATGACTGTTATCAATTTTAAAAATTTTATAGTAAAAACATACTGAAGGGATTGATTCATCCTTTTATGGTTCAAGAATATAAATTTTATATTACATCCAAGGATTTTTTTCATAAAATATCAAAATACATCATAAGGAAATACTATTATTTCTATTATTATTTATCGATTTCAAATATTGTATCATTTCATTCCAATTTGAGATGAAATGTATTTAGATTGTATTTTTTTACTATATCTCAAGGAGATATAGAGGTTACATGGAGTTCTAATTTCCATATTATTTATTCAGGATCCAAAATTTATATATAAATTTTTAAATGTACTTTATATATAATTTCATACTTAATTAGATTTTTGTAAACTTATAAACATCAACAAAATATACAATACCACAATATTATTTCAAACATTGAATAATTTATTTCTTCTTGTTAAATTTATTAACAATGACATTGGGATTAACATTTATCATTATTTTGATTTTTCTATAATATAATTTTTCATTCTTGTAGATAGAGGGAACCTTTTTAGGCATTTTATCTAAAATGGTGTTGCACTATATCTTTTTAAAGGTAGTTTATGAAATAGGTTTGGACAAAATAAAATTTCTATAAGAATTATTTTAGAAGGTGGAGATTATTTATCACTTATTAATTATGGATAATACTAGTTATAAATTTTATACATATAAATTAAAAAAATCTATTTCATTGGAGGTAGGTGATTGTGATTTCCCTAACATATCCCAATGGAAAAGTGTCATGTGTTTTGGTAAAAAAGGAAAATTTATTTCAATAGTTCATTGGACCATATCATATTCTTGAGAATATTTTCTTTCTTACCATGTCGTCATTATTTTGGGTTGATAAAAGGTACATTATATCTTTTATTTTTTACTATAATGAAAATACATTCCAGATGCATCACTTTATTTAATACTTGATGTTGTAAAATTGTTAGTGGAATTTTATTATGAGTAAAAAAACATTAAGATTTATGATCTAATAGATTAGGTGTTACTTAATTAGCTGATTCATTTGGATGTTCATGGGGTATAAACCATTTTATTGAACAAGAAACATCAGAACCCGAAAATTCTACTTAGAAAAGATATCCCAACTTATTTAAATATCAATTTTTTGGGGATGTAATTTCCAAATGGTGTGAAAAATATTAAAAACAACATATTGTTAAAATATATCATTTACATATCATATCAATATTCTAGAATTATATTTTATAGAGTTATATACAATAATAAAATATAATGTACTTTTTCGGACAAGATGAAAAAAGAATTATTTCTAAAAATTAAGATTTTATGAATTATATGATTTTATAAATATAACATAATTTTTTTATTATTAATATTAAAAACTAATATCACTTTTTAATTCATCATGTTAAAATTTTCAAAGAATTGATTTTTATAATTTTATAAAAAGTATGATTTTATAAACGAATTGTGAAAAATAATGATTTCTATTAGGAACTGTATTTTTGTTTTAAGAATTCAAAATGCTCAATTTCATTAAAAAACATAAAAATGTAAAATTAATTCATTTTTATTATTAATAATAAAGTAACAATAACTTTATTCAATAATATATTTTAATTTTTTATAAATATATATTTATACTTAAATTTTATTTTTCTAAAAATTCGTTTTTCAAATAATATTTTAGGTTTAATTTGAAATTAAATTATTTAAATATTGTGAACTAAATTACATAAGTGGATTTTATTTCGAGAATAATAATAATTAATATTTGGTACTATGTTGAACATCATTTTCAGACATAATGATTAGTAGAAATAGTAAATCTTTTTTTAACATGGTTAATGTAAAAATAGGTTTATCGGGTGTTATACTAAATAAATAAGGTTTTCAATTTCAAAAAACCTTTTATAAATCCTATTTTATGGAAGTATTCTGACCCTATATAATATCTTATTCATATATTGTCCAATTTTTAATCATTTTCATTTAGTAATATGTTAATATATTTTAATATTTAAAAAATTCTAATTTTGTCTCCGCCATTAATAAATGGACACTACATATCCTCTCTAATCCAAACACCAAGAACCATTTGGTTTAGAATATAAATATAAAAATTAATTTAAAAAATCATCATCACATATTAGAGGAATTTTATTGGTCATAAAATGGTCCTAGAAACGATTGATGATTAAACCTACAGAGGTTTTCTAAAGAAGAGGTATAGTACATACCCTTGAATTTTCAATTTATTTCATCATCTAGATCAATGAATTTTTATAAAGCCAAGATAAAATAATAAATTATTTATATTACATATACTAAGTTATTATTACTATAATATAATAATAAACACCCATTTCCTCTTCCATCAAATGGGAATTAAAACCATCGTTCGTGCTTACCACAGACTACTATATTGCAAAACAATTTAATTAGCTTCCATTCAAACCTATTACAGACTGTGAAAATTATTGATATATTTCATTATAGAGATATATTATATCATATTTTTTATTAACTTTCTATTAATTATAAAATGAAAGCATAGTTTGTGCATACTTATGCATTAACACCTACATAAATAAATGTGGTTAGTTTTTCATCACTTCATCACTTGGATTGTATATATAAGTTTATTTGAAAATATAATATGATATTTATGATATAATAATATTTTTAATTTAAAAAACAATACTTAAAATATTTCCATTATATTCATGGAAAAAATAAAATGTTTCTAATGCATACATACAACCTCTCGTCTCCAGGATTCTAGAGTAATTCATTTTTAATAAATGGTTCATTTTTAACGTATAATTAGTTTATAAAATTATAATTATCTCCCAAATATTATTAGGGATATGATATAATAATTATAATATTTAAAATGTTCAACATACTAAAGTCTTTTTTTAATTAGGAAATAAACATCCTCAAAACACCTGATATGGTCTTCACCCATTATTTTATTAAATATCTCATTGAAATAAATTTTTTAATTGTAATGAACTAAACCAATATAAGAGTATAATAAAAATAATAATTTTATATATGTTTATTATACATGATATAATTAAAGTGAAGGATTATATCAGAATCATGGTAAAAGTCACTTTATCTATAAAAATATTTTAAATTATTTAATGATTAATTTTATAAATTGTTTCTTAGATATCAATATTATTTTGTGAATTTAATTATTTTGAAATAACGAAATTATATTTTATATTTTATATCTATTTATACATTCTTTAAATCATTTTCGGAAATATTTTTTATTTGTTTATATTATACATAACTTTTTTACAAATGGAAAATGGAAAGTTCAATTTTAAAACATATTGAATAAATTGGGTTTCCCACTACAATAAAAATAAAATGATATTTATATTCCATTATAAGATTCCATTTTTTCATAAATGAACTAAAAATAATTTTTTATTTTACAGTTATTTTCAATAAGTTATTTAAATGTGATGGATATATATATTATTGAAAATTTTAATCATACGGGTGAAAAGAATTTTTTTTGGTTTTGATGATGGAAATTATTTATTTTTTGTGTTATGATTATTTTATATTTCAAGGTAAATTTTATGATATTATGTGATATTGATATATATATATATTGATGATAAGTTATCCTAATATAACTCTCTAATATATTGGATAAAGGGATAAAGTTAACTAGTTACATGTTTCTCCTAATTGATTATTGTAATTTATCTGGTAGGTTACTCAATTTGTATGTTATTGAATGTGATACATTAAAATTATTTCTGAAGTAACCTATATTATTCATCAATAATTTAAATTAATTTCTAAATATATATTAATATTTCATAATTTAAGACAATTATATTAATTATTATGGTATTGATATACCAATTATTAATGATGAAACATGTAATTATGTGAAAAATATTTCATGATTTTATCATTATTTATAAGAATCAAATATGGGTTTTATTTTTCCATTTAATATTTCTAAGGAAATGTTTGATGACAATATTTGGTAATTCAGGTTTATTCTATGTGTAATGAAATTCTTGTTTTAAGTTAAATTTTTTAATATGATTATTTTTGAAATTTGTATTCATAGTCTAAAAAATATTTTCAATATTTTAAAAGTTTCTTTAATGAGTTTTTTGTAGCCATCCCACTTTTTCAAATGTATTTCAGATGGTTTTAAGGTACTGCAGTGACGAGGATTATGACATTTTGAATATTTGGAAAATATGTCCACAAAATAAAACCTAATATATTTTTAAAATTTTTTATTATTGGAAAAGTGGATACTGAGTAGAGGTGTTCAATTTTCATCTAATATTTTATAATATAAGTAATATGATTTAATTATCTAAATTAATAAACCCAACTGGTCTTCATAAATTCAAGTAAAATAAATCTTTTAGGAATATAATTTTTTTTGATTGTATAAGGAATAATTATTTTTATAACCTAAAAATGATGATTGTATGTTTACATAATTGAATATATTATATGTAAAGTTCATCAAAATAATTCATCAATATAGATTGTTTAAATTTAAAAATAAATTATGAACATAAATATTTATTAAAAATAAACTAATATTATTTTCTTATAAATTATTTTATATTTATTTATAACCTGTTGATAATGAATTTTTGATTATTTTTATATCTTCTAATATATTATTATAAATATAAATAAAATCATTAAATACTAAAATATAAAATATTCATAATAATTTGTTTCTAATGTAATATTTTTAAAAAAAATTCTTTGTTTCTTTTGTTATTGTATTTCCAAAAGAGATACTTGTTCAAAAAAATAAAAAATAAAGAAATTAAATATTAAAATATCCATAGTAATATTGTTTATTTATGATTAAATGACCACCTTTTATAATTTAAGATTTGTTATAACATTCTTTTATCCGTATATAATGGAATCCTTAAAATTTGAGTCTATATCCATTCAGGAAAAAATATGTGTATTTATTTATCATTACTTCCCCATGTTCTCACTTTACATATTGTATTTTATGATATCCAAAAAATATCATTTTTAATCAAGTTATCTAATTATAAAAAAATTATCTACTTTAGTGAATTTTGATTGAATCAACATAGTAATATAAAAAATGTTGAAATTTAATTTAATAAAATTTATTCAGATGTATTGGGTAGAAATTATAGATCATTAATAAATAAATAAAAATCACATATGGTCTTTAGAGAGTCTCAATTTTAATTACATATAGTAATATATAGATCCAATTTATTCCAAAAATTTAGAAGTTCCAAAATACCAAGGATATAGTTTCCCCTTCTTGGTGAACTTTTTAACAGACTTCCTCAAATATTCCATCAATAAAACACAATATCCAACCATAAATTCAGCATTATACATTCGATTATTAGAAATTATATTTTATCTAACTTGATATTTTTTAATATAACTCTAAATAGTTTTATATATTATAGATGTCTCCTAGACATGTTTTAGGCCTAAAACATCCTTTCACGAGATTCATCCCAATAATGTTGTCTATGAAAACATTTTTCATACAATTATTGAACTGGTTCCATTTGAATTAATGAATAGAAATAATTATTTCATGTGGATTCAACCTAATGTGAATATTGATCCCATATTTCTAAATTTTATTTGAGCAGGACCACAACACGTCTTATATTGTCTATATAGTCCATTATGAAATTCAATGAGTTTATGGTTGATAGGTGGTTAATTAATGTAGATTGATATACAAGTCTTTTTGATGAATCTTTAAAAAATATGATATAAACCATAAATCCCAATCATATACAATTAAAATATGTTAATGATAATGTCTCACAACATCATTAATTTAGAGTCATTTGAAGTGATCGTGAGGTATATCTTCTCTAACAATAGGAAAATGTTGGGTCTTTGTATGGTTACTAATAATAACTCATATTGCATCATTCATTCTAGGAGTATTTAGAAATATACTGACACTATATATATTAATATCATCCTATAACAACATATGAAAAGATGGAGGTTTAATGAATCATTTAGGAATTTTTATATAATCCTTTACCTATTGAAAAACAAATAATTATCATAAAAGGATGGAAATTTATTATTTCATATTATCCAACCACAATTGTTCATTAAAATTTAGATACTTTTTTGTTTCCAAATTTTTGTATAGAGAAATTTTAGCAATATGATTCATCTAATAATTCACTATTTTTTTCAAGTATGGATTGAACACATAAAAATCATTCAAATTTCATCATACCATATTCATTGATGAGTTCTTCTATCATCCCATAATCCATGACTTTTATTTTTCTCAATATTATTACCATTAAACTATGAAATTATTTTTTTTATAAAATATGTATTTTCTTTTAAAATGATTTTGAATAGATGTGAGCTTTAATATTCCTTAATGAATCCCGTACCAAAATTTACAAATTTTATTATTATATGTCCTTTAAAATAAATATTTTAGTTAAAACATAATGATATTTATAACTCAATGATGAAAGCACGCTATTTTCCTTTCAATGGGGTAGTGTATTGAGAACTCATATTTCATGAGTAGTTCTAAACATCGACATTGACTCCTATTCATATTTTTATCTGAAAATATATATTTAATACTATTGTGATCTGAAGATATTTTATATATTCCGCCTTAAAGTAATTCCTCCATATTTGAAATGTAAATATTATAGATTACAACTAACGGTGAGGGTTTGGATAAAATTACTCTTGATTCTCTATCTACACTGGTTAATAGAAAAAAAAATATCATTATACATAAAGACACATCCAAGTACATCCATTGATTTATCACAATATATAAAGAAACCTTCCCATACAAATGGAAATTTCAATATTTTTTCATTGATCAGTATCCAATTTAATTCATCAAAACATTACTTAAATTATTCTAACATATGAACTTCCCCCGTTATAAGTCTACATAGTTAAAAAAATTACTTAATTGAGATATTTTTTGTACAAATTATTGATATTAACCAATTAATAATAGGAAATTATTGGCCTCAATCATATTCAATGTCATTGGAAATTCTAAAAAATAAATATCCTTTTATTGTTAAACTGCTACTCCACTATTATAGATATTATAGACAAAAAGTCATCCACAATCCCAAATTCATGTTTTGAAAAATTTATATACAACTACTTTTACGCCAAATCCTTATTAACGCATATGAAATTACTATTATGATCATCATAACATTTAAATTTAAACATAATATCCTCATTTAATATAGAAATGAAACCAATGAGGTAATTCATAAAAAAATTACACATAAGATCCATATAAATAGGGTGAACATTATTCAATATAGAGTTCATTAACTGAAATTTATAATATCTATAATATATAATAATTGTATTTTTGGAATATATTTTTTCATTACTCATAGTATATGATACCCATAATGAAGATGAATTCATGAAAAATATTAAGCCCTATCATATTGATCAAATAATTATTCAATGTTATTTATAGGGTACACATTCTTTAAATTAATCGAGTTGATTTCACTATAATTTATTCATTTCCTCTTAGACCTTACCTTTTTCTAAATAAAAGTATATATTCTCCCTATGGCGAAACAATAGGGTGTATAAATCACATATCACATAACTCCTATATTTTTTCCCTATTTCCCCTAATTTAGTTATGACCATCCTATACAGAGTATTAGATATAGTTTTTTCCATTAGGTCCTATACAAATGATAAAATCATCATCACACTCAGTTATATGTCAACGTATTTCTTTAGGAATAATATCAATATATTCCTATATAGTAGCTAGACCCTCTATTCTAATGATATCATTTATCATTTATAGGATTTGTCTTCTCTTACTATCAAATAATTTCATTATAGAAGGCTACTAGGGGGTGGATCTAAACATGATTCAAATGATTTTTCCTCCATTATAATGTTATGGAATTTTATATCTCTATCACAAATCATAGAATTTTTCACATTTTAATAAATCATCACATTATAATTTGAAATCTAATTCATACCAAGTATAAATATAAAAGAAAACCACGTGTATAATGACCATGATTTTAAAAAGTTTATTTTTATGCACTATAATGGGGAGTGACATATATATACTGGTTATAGTAATATTTCTAATAAAATTATAGATTGATAACTTTGTTTTTATGGTGAATTGTAAATATCTGATGTTCTTGGAAAATATGTCAGATATAAAAGGTTTTGAAGTTATGAAATCAAATAAATATTTACCTAAATGATATCTTATAAAAAAACCCTTCCACTAAATACTTATGAAGATAATTATTACCTAATTTAATCATATAATATTATATATCTCCCTTGGCCTATTATGTGGTATGTTACCTTAATTCATAAGATATTAAATTTGAGAAATTACCCATATCATTATATCTTAAGAACTATGTATCAGTTGTTCATTTCATTCCATCTTATTCATGAGACCCATAAATCATTTATCCATAGCTGGAATAGACTCATGGTATAATTAAAAATGTTATAAGATATTTACTTTAATAAATATCTCATTTTATAAATATCTACTTCAATTTCCCCTTCACTGAAACATTTTTGTATTATGATCATCTGACCTATTCTTTTCTAAATTTTTATTAATGATATAATAAATGTAAAATTATATCAATAAATTGATATAGATTCATATTATATTATCATTTGATTAAATCATTTGAGAAACCAGTTCCATTCAGATAATTGACTTAAGAATGTTAATGAAATTTTTAATATGTATTTCTCGATTATATATATAATCCATAATATAACAGGATAAACTTGTAATGTTATCCCCATACTAAACAAACTTTTAGGTTCCATTTTATTTAATTTAAATAAATTTCTCTCCATTTTATCTCATTTATCTCAACAAAACTACTTATCAAATAATAGAAATTTAAATATTCTCAATTAAAAACATTTATCTAATATTTTATCAAGTCTTATGGGACCCTGTCCCACATTTATCAATATCAATTTCCAGAAAATATAAATCAAAAATAATATTTTTCCTTTCACTACTTCCCAAGGGTAATAATAACATTTTCGGGTATATAATCTTTTGTTCAACCACTAATGGATTAATAGTCCCATTAAAATATGGAGGACTATGTCAGAAGAAGTGATGTTACATTGGTTAATCCTATTATGGATTAATATTTTTATTCATATGAGAATATTTATTTGCAATAACAAAAGTGATATACCCTAATATAACTACTATTATCTTAGTTCTAATAGTAGTTGTATTAGATTTCTCAATGTGTAAATCACAACATTAGAAATGGGTGTTGATTTAATTCCTTATGCTAGTCACCATATCTATAAAATGACACACGTTGAGTTACTTCAAAATGATAATGAATATTGAGCTATAAAAATACCATTGCTGGTAAAATATCACAAATACCCTAATGGATTTCACAATTCCAATGTTAAATATATTCATTTTAAATATAATTTCCTAGGTTCATACTAATGGTCCATTGATACCAACTTTTATGAAGATGAAACTAGTAACTAAGAGCTTGTGTTTAATTAATTTCAATTCAACAAGATACATGTTATTGAAGCATATAAAATCAATCAATTTTTCATTCCTAGAAAAAAATATGCATATATGATTCCCATATTACATTTAAAATATAACAAAATTTCATAAGAATTATTATTGCAACCATGAAATTATTCAAATAATCCTTCTCTATATAATAAATAAAGGAAAAAAATAATTTTTTCTATCAGATTATTTGTTCACGTTTCATACAATATAAGCTATCAAGAGTAAAAATATATATTTATAATGGTAGAGTGGATAAGGAAACCACATTTCATTCAATCAAAAACATTAATTAAATGTACATATATGGATTATATCAACATAAAAAAACATAATTATGGAAAATAAATTGTCAATAAAGGAAATTCATAATTTATTATGTTATTGATCATACCATGATTTCCTCATGAAACATGTCATAAATAATATCATCATGGTCTTGATATAATTTTTTTTAAAATAGATTGTTGTAAACCAGATACCCATCGAATATGGAACACATGTTGATTTGTCTCCACATTCATATAGATGTATTGAGTGGTTATCAATAACTGGACCCCACAAGTAAAATTTATATACTATTAATTTCTCATATAATAAATGATAAATTCTATCAAGTCTTGAAATTACTTATAAATCGACATTAATTTATTGTGAATCATGAATACAAAATATCTCATAAGTAAATGAAATAACATTATTAATGTTATTTCTTCAAACAACAACATATATTTATTTGGTATACAGTAAGATCAATATCCATGTAGTGAGAATCATAACATAAAATATTATGATACATAAAATATAGACTTATAGTGGAAAATAATGTCAAATTAAATGATATATATTGATAGGGAATGCGATCATGAGAAAGTTAATAAAAATAAATTTAATAATCCCCAAAAGATTAAAGTATACCACCATAAATTCATCAAATATGATAGTTCTATTATAAATACAATTCATATATTAATAAATAATAAAATAATATCAATACATTATAAATTAATTCCTTATATGGTTTTTATAATGATGTTATAAATAACATTAATTTTTTTATTCCTCTATGAAATTAACTCTTTTATTTTTTTTAAAAAATTAGAAATGAAAATTCCTAAATTATTGAAAATATTATTTTATTAGAGAAAAAGTGTTTAATATTGAAAATGATGTTTCAAGGAAAGGAATGGTAATGACAATAAAAAAAATTTGATGTAAAAGTTAATATAATGATTCATTTTATACTTTTGGATAATATTGAAAAATCACCTCATTCATAAAAGGATTAAAACAAACCTATCAAAAATATATACAAAAAGGTCGATATATTTGAAACATAATTCAAATTATAATTTTATTTTAATTAATAACATTATTGAAACATTTATAAGAATCGTGACATTTATAAAAAATAATTTTAAGGAAAACCTTAAAATATGGTCTTTAAAAGAAATTCCCTTAAAAGTAACATAATTTTTTATTATCAATCCTAAAATAAAAAAAATGAAATTTCAACTATTTAAACTCAAAGATAATTGTATAAGAAAAAAGTTATTGGTGTTATGGAATAAGTATACCATAATTTTCTCAATTGAAATATGAATGTAAATAATCTCTAAATAAAATGAAATAAAAACAGAAATCCCTCAGCATGGGTATTTTATTAGTCATAATATTTTATAATCATGTAAAATTAATTTTAATTTATTGAATAAAAGATAATGAAACTTTATCATCAACAATCCTTTGTGTAGAATCCTTTAATAATAATTTAAAATATATTCAGTGAATACTTCTTTCATAAATTGCCCACTTTTAGATATTCGATCAATTTCTCCATAATTAATTTTGTATATTATCCAAGGATAAATGAATTATGAAATGGTTCTATCACATACATATTTATAATAATGTATTGAATATATTTTTTATTCATTATATACAATTTTAGAAACATTTATCACTGATGGTAATAGAATATTGAATCAAATCTATTTGAGGAAGTTGTAGTCCACACATATAATCATGAAACGTTATCATTTTCAGGTAAATGGAAATTTAAGAAGATAAAAAATATATTATATCACCAAATTAATAATTATTTTATAAATATCATATATATTAATTTACTCTATATTTATAACCAATAATTAAAACAGAGTTAAAAAATTAATTACACTATTATATAGAGATGATAGGTCATACATGTTCATTAGTGAGATTTTGTTTTTTACATAGTATGGAAAGAAGATAATTAAATGGGTGTACCATTAATATAAAAAATATTATTATGCTTAATATAGTGTTGTAATTTGGATAATATGGAAACTGAATATTTTGGGAGGTTTAATAATAAAAGAACCTGATATATCTCAGTAAGAACATATACATTTTTTTCGTAACCTACATAGGATTACCCATTAAGCCTTCTCGAATTGGTATTCTTGTGATATTTCTAGCTCTTAGATAGGTCTGCGGATGTGTTTATGGAAATTTGTTATGGATTTTTTTTCTATTTTGATCAATGTTTTGAACAACAGTAGAGAGTGGTGCCTATTTATTGGAATGGTTGGTCAAAATATTGTAAATAATTGGACTATTATTATATATTATATGGCTTACTTCAGTAATGTGGATAAAAAGAGTGAAATGTTTTTAATATTATATGTCTATGATGTAAATATGATTTACCACATTAATTTATATTATTTTGAAATCATTATAATAGTATCTTTTCTAGTTTAACCAACTTTAGACATTATTGTAGTAAAGAATGTTTACCTCGGTTCTAATTCACTATAACAAAAAATAAACGTAAAATATCTAAAAAATTTGGACATAATGATTAAAAATATGTATTTTTTTCAAACTAAATTCTTATATGTTGAATAATATTATTAAAAAATAACCCAATAAAATAGAATGAAATTTTTTTTTCAGGAAAATGAATTTTCCAAGCACAAGATTATTTATTTTAACTCTTTTCTAGTAAACACAATTAATAAATTGAAAAATTATTTCATTGAAAATATAAATTTTCAACTTTCATTAATATAATTTCTCTATATAGATACCTTTGATTTACATATAAAGTTTGCACATAAAACAATTGTTTTAAATATCTCATTTTCCTTTTAAATGAATTTGTCTATATTTAGAACAATTTGGTAATTAATATATGAATAATTATATATGTTTTAACACATTCATATAAATAATAAAATTATTTTCAATTATTTAATTTTCAATAAATCCTAAAATTTAATTTCTATGGGATTTTTTCAAAAAATCATTCTAAACTTATTTTGAAATAGTAACTAAAAAATTGTTACACTTTTTGTAATATTAGAAATTTTATGCTATGAAATTTTTAAATTTTTGTTGTACTAGGGTATCATTATGATGTAATTTTAACTTATTATAATTAAAGATCATATTTTGTAATTGTATGTTAAAATTTGGAATATTAATGTCACGAACCATCCCTCGGGGCCCGTACCGTGACTACCCTATGCCCGCCTTCCATTGGCCAGGGGCTTTCAACTAGCACAAGAAAGGCGTATCCCTAAAATGGGAAGTCATTTCCTTTTAACCTGTATAGACTCATAGTCCAATAACAAAAGAAGAAGCAACCACGAAGTAAACTGTTGTAGTAAAAGCGTGCTGAAATTAATGGGGTCGGAATACAATCCCAACTAAAAATTACAAGTAAAAATGAAAAGTAAAAAAACAACTAAAAAGGGAAAAGTATCTCATGGATAGTTCATCGAGAATCTTACCTGAAGGGTAGGTATAGCTCACGAATTGTAGTTCATGTTTCACGCCACACCAAATGGTCCACCCTCGCACCATTCAGTCCTGGATCCCTCAGCCTCATCAATGTTGTCCATCGTCTACACCAGACACAAAAAGGTGTGGGCAAAGCTCAGGGAGGGGTAATTATAAAGATACTCAGTAGGGGCCCTGAGCCCCTCGTAGGTCTCCTAGAGTACCACAAAAGAAATACCTCAATCTCAAAGCATGAAGCAATAGACATCAATTCTACATAGTAATATGCCTATACATATACATATGTTATCCAAACATAATCATCTCATACATGAGGGAAAAATACTTGAAAGGTAAGACAATGGAAGTCAAAGTACCACATAGGAAGGACCGTTAATATAGAAGTACCACACAGGTAACACCCCGAATGTAAAAGTACAACATATGTAACACCATGAAGGAAACACGGCGATGATAAAAGTACCATATAAGTAACACAAAGAAGATAACACCACGAAGGTAAAAGAATCAGCTCAAAATCCGGTATAAATTAAGTACAAAAGTACATATGATTAGTCCTGAGTTATATCATCTTATTCTATTAAGAAGCACTATTTCTGACCCACATAGGATCGATAGGTATTAACCCCCACTGACCAACACAATATATGACCCATATAGTATCAATATGCGCTGACCCACAGAGGATTGCTGAGCGATGTCCCACATAGGATCTGATTGAAGCTTTCCCACATAGTATCGATAGATGCTAACCCACATAGGATCTATAGATGCTGACCCACGCAAGATTGAAGTTCTTTCTTCACGTTACAACTAGCCATAGGATTCTTCGCACCCAGTGCGCATGAGTATTATAAAATCTGCCTCTGAAGATATCGGTCATAACTCTACATCCACTAATCTACACCAGGTAGTATCCCAAAGGACTACTAGGTCGTATGGGTTCTAATGTGAAAGACGATGCGTCAATCAAATGCCCAGTTTTTGAGTTATAAGTGTTTTATTTATGAGGGTCCGATTGAATTTAGGATTGATCCAACCGGACCATACTATAACAATCATTAAACCTCATGTGAATTTTACTAAAAGGGCCATACCAATCCAAGGATTCCAATTCCATAGAGGATTTGTCAAACGGATGTCAGGTTCTCAAGATATGGCTCTTTTAGTGTTTCTAGGTCCGGGATGATAAGGTCCGACCGACCCGACCCAACCCAGTTCACATTCGGCCCGCATAGGCTGAGATGCGGATGGATCAGACCACAATGGGCGGCCCAAAAAGGGTGTCCCAGCCTACAAGGGGGAACGACCCGCTGGTCTGGCCCATAGTGGGGTCCACTTTAGCTGGTGCGGGGGGGGGGGGTGTAAGTCCCATAGTCTCTCGAACATCCCATAGGATATTAGACTTGTGAAATGGATGAACCACATGGGCATCAACCGTTCACTATAGAACCTTCCAGAGGCGTGGGTTCCCCTTCTGCCATGACTTTGTCCATGGCCTCCTACTCACCGGCGGCACGCTGGTCTCACCACCCTTCCCATCCGTAGCCAGCTAAGGTATCATACGCCTCCATGAACTGTCATGACTGATGAGATATGACCCCTTTCTCACCGGAGAAACACGGCGATGCGCCACTCCTCTCTCGTGACCAGCCATTTCTGGACACTCTACTTCTCACAACGGCATAGTGTGGAATCCTCCTCCTGCGGCGTAAAAGTCACCGTACTTCCATCATAGCTGATTGGTGCCACCACACATACAGTCTTCCATGGAGGCGCAAGGGTTCCAATGTCGCTCATTGCCACTCATTGGAACCATCACTGTCTTCCAAGGGATTGGCATTCCGACACTTTTTCATCACTTTTTTTCTTGGTGAAGCAGTGCTGATTCCTCCCCCAAGCTCTATATAAATAGTAGAGGCGGAGGGTGTCTAACGCTCATGGTATTTAATGGGGCTCATTAATTAGGAACCTTCGTGATTCCCCAATGATGCTTTTTTTAGGATTAAAAGGTCAATACATTTATTATCTTGACAAGCCACTGGTCCCATGTTTCAACTTTTCCATTGGAGGAAAAGAAATAAAATAAAATAGCGATGTTATTTTATTTATTCTTTTAAAAAGTCCCAAAATATAACTTTTCCTCCAGACCGACTATGGTCAAAGTGAATCCTCCCAAAAATAAATCTCGTCGCTAAAAATTCAACAGTGCCCTCAAAACTTTAATCTGAGTACCGGTTTAAAAGTTAGAAAACACCGCTCACGCATTTAATGAAGGTACCTTAAAAAGTTCATAAATTCATTATGGGCACACCAGGCCTTATAATCTTGTGCCGTCAATTTTTTTAGATTCGTTATGATTACATATAATTAAAAAACATTACATAGAAAATTGGATTCTTTAAAATTAAATTTTTTTAATTATAATATCATCATAAAATAATCATTATTACATCATATTAATGATATTTAATTTTTCTTTTTCATTGATGATGTAATCATTATAACATAGTTCATGTGGGTAGTAAAACTAACCTAAATAAAAACATATTATAATGTGTGAATTTGTAAAAACCATTTCATGTTATAGTAATAATATCAATTATATAGACATTTAATTATTTCAAAAATATTTATCATATTTTTTATGAGATTTATGAAGAGGTAAATGAAGAAAATAAAGAAAAAATATTAATGATCTGATAAAACATTCACTCAAGTTTAAAAAAATCTCAAAAATATCCCCATGTAAATAAGGTTTTTGGGAATCATTATTGTGATTATGGTTTTAAAAAATTGCGGTTGGATTTATAGGGATACATTTTAGGAGATCATTAAAGAGAGAAATTAAGGAAATATGTGGGTAGATGTTAAGAGAGGATGATAACTTTTATATGTAAACTTCATGTAGATTTTCAAAATTACTCTTTTACTAAGGTTTAAGGTTGTAAATTTAAATGGAAAGTGAGTTCACAATAGAAAAATGATTGAGATAGGTCATTAGTTTCTTCATCCAAAAAATTTAGAGATATGTTAAGTGATGGATTACGAATTTAATCTATATTTTAACCCTTTTACATCGTTTTATCTTCATTATGTTAACTCCAATTTACAGTTGTATATTTTTTATATAGAAAAAAAATGCAATTTACCCTCTTTAAAAATTTCAACATGTTAATTCAAAATTTAGAATCCCTTTATACTAATTATATTAATATATAAGATAAATATATTTTTGGATTGAAGATATAAAATAAACTTAGATAACCATTTTTTGTACAAAAAAGAATTTATTAAAAATTAATAATTTTTTAATAATATTTCATATCAATTATTAATTATATGAGTTATAAAATAATTTTTATACATTTAACAATTAAATTATATTATAATAATTCATTGAAAATGAAAAAATTAATTTATTAAAAAAATTTCATAACGATTATATCAATTAATCTTCGGAAAATATTATATAAAAAATAAAATTATTTTAATCGCATCCCATTATAATATATTATTTATATTCTAACCATTAAATTTTATACATTCATTTGCGTCATAATATGTTTATTAATTGTTCTAACAAAATATATCATTATTTAATAATAATTATCATCATTATAATATATAGTCAATAAATATATATTTATTTATAAAAAAATAAATTTAATTAATTACCATTATATTATTTATTTCAATAAATATATATTATATGAAAATTATAATATTTTTAATTTATTAATAATTATTAGAGAACATTAAAAAAAATTTCGAATATTTTGGTTTATATTTTCTTTTTAAATTACATTAGTTTCAATATTATACACCCTATGCCGCCCCAGTATTAAACAATCCATGAAATAATATTATTTAAATATTACTATTATAACCTAGCCATTGAGTTATCAGGTATGAAGATGAATAGCCACATTATTATGTATATATAATAGAATTTTCATTAACACTAATATGTAATTCAATAAATGTAGCTATAATTTATTTAATTGTTGTTACTATGAAAATAATTAGAATAATTTCATTTTATTCTTTAAAAGTAATTTTCTTTAAAAAATATTTTTAGGCGTTTTATGCATTGGTAATTATAATTAAATTTTTATTATTTTAAGAATATTATATTAAATAATTACATAATTTTCAAATAAAAATGTCCCAATTAAATTATGGTTACTTTTTTGAGTTTTTATGAAATGTTTGATTTTAATATAAACATTAAAAAATACTAATTTAGGTAAAAAATGTAATTTATATTCTTTTTAATAAAAAAAATAAATTTTAATTTTAATTTTTTTATAACTATAATAAGTCTCCATTTATTAAAAATAATCCATTTATAATCATAAGAATCTAAATTATACAATATTTTTGTGTAAAATATTTTTTGTCTAAAAATGTAATTTTTCTATAAACACTTTTGATGTGTTTTGGATTCGTATATTAAATTCAATATCATAAAATTATATAATTTTATTTAAAAAATATTTTACATCTATAATCAAGATATTATACTTTTCTAAATAGGAAAATTTCATTTTTTGTCATAATTGATTGTAAACGTAGTAGAAATTATTCATTGACATAAATAGAAAAATACATTAAAATGGGTTGTTTTTAATAACTTATAATATAGAGGAGTTGACTTAGAAATTAAAATTAAATAATATTAGGTGTAATGGGTAGGCATGGTGGATGATTTTAAAACACCAAATATCTCTTACGAGATTGTAGTTGTTATGGGAAATATGAAGGATAATGAAATATTTCAATTTGTTACTATAAGGAAGTCAAGACTATAGAGATAATACTCACATATCAAGACCACCATAAGAACTAGGTTGGCCACTATTTTTAATAGGAAAAATATATAGAATATTTATTTCAACTATATAGAAGCAGATTCATACTAGGAGAAGATGTATAGGGATTATAATATTCAAAATTATCATCGCTTATATATCATTGCGTATTTCTTTCCTTTATGAAGGACGACATTTTATTTCATATTCTACCATATTTTTAACTCGGTGTTCATGAATTTCGTTTTTTAATATAGGGGCTCAAACCTAAAATATTCAAGGAATTAAAAGATGTTAAAACGATGGGTGAATTCTCTAAGATCACTCTAACAGTTAATTTTATTGAATAGTGTTTTCATACTAGTCTCATTTTATATTCCAATATATTGTATCTTTTCACCATTTATATTACACATTGATATTTACATTAATTTAGGTAAATAATAATCACAAAATGTAACTCTTATTATGTAAAAATATATAATATTATATCATTTTGGAGGAAATATTTTATTATAACATCCCAAGATTTTATAATATATTACTCTTCCAATAAATTTAATTTATTCTATATCTTGTGATGCGTGCTACCCAGTGTCTAAAGAACGGTAATATAATATATCATTACAAGCAACATATGAATCTGGAATAATGAATATTAATAACAAAATATTGTTTTTAATGTATCAATTTTGTATATAAACCATATATATTAAAAAACAAGTATTCAATTTTTAGAATAGTCATTATACTCTTTAAAAATACATTTTTCAAAAAATGAATACTATTACATTTTATAACCAAATTATATTATTAACTTATTAAAATATTATTAAATTTATTTTATAAAGATAGGAATGTTTTTCAAATCACTGTTTGAAAATTATAATACAGTGATTTTTTATAATATTTTAAAAAGATTAATTTTTAAGGTATAGTGAACAATTAGGATTTTTCTTGAAACAAGTATTTTCATTTCTTTAATTTTTAAAATATTTTTTTTATTTAATTGTTTTAAATATAAAATTAGTTTATTTATATTACTTATATATCAACATCAGGATTCTAATTATGTTTTTGTAGGGTTTTTGTTTAATTTTTTTGACATAACAAACCATTTTATCTGGAAAAATAGTTTTCATAACATTTTCAAGATTAATTTTAAATTAAAATTTTCCAATTATATGATATTAATTTAAGAAAAATAATTTCCATATTTACAATTACCATGTATAAATTTTTTTAAAGAGGGATATTTTAATTTTGTTATATTTAATATTAAAAATTGTCAAATAAATCACCACAGTTAAGGATAAATGAGGTTTAATGAAGGTTAATCCAATAGATATGGGTATGTTTGTCCAGTTAATTTTAATAAATAATTTTTATCAATATATTTGGATATAATAGTATATTACCTATTAATTTCTATAAAACTGAATGAATTTGACTTTAGTATGACATTATTATAGTTTAATCATTTAAGCAATTCCTTCTGTGTCCTCTACACCACATAAATAGAAACCCATAATTTATGTTATTTAATATAATTTGTGACATATCTCTCAACCAAATAGTATAAAATTATTTTTTATACATGGCTAAATTTTTTTAGGTTTATGGTTCTCAAAATACTATTAAAATAGTCATTATAAATGTATCTTAAGGATTCCTTCTGAACAATATGTAATCATCATTCATGAACCATTTAAATTTATTTATTCATCCACCCCTATACATATGTGGTATTCATGATAAAATATTAAATTATTATGATAAATATACTATTATATTATTATGAAAATGTAGCCACCAATATATAACCTTTATTCCATAAAATGGTATGTGAAAATATAACTTGTGCATACATGTGGACAATCGCCTCCACATAGTTATACAATTTGTTTTCCATATATATATTTTATGGGTGATTATTAGGATGGTTTTAGAAAATATATATAATAATAATGAAATATTTATTCCTCTATAATTATAATATCATATCTACCTTCTTATCTTCTTATCCACTAGAAAATAATAACTTCTCTTATGAGTATGTGAGGACTACCACCTCCATGTTGCGATGTGATTGGATTCAAAAGTAAACAGTTTCTAATAACGAGTTTTTAATTAAAATATATTATATATTTATTATAATTTAAATTATATTATTTATTTTCTTTTATTTCATTCCACCCATCAAAATGTTAAAATATTACTCATTCATATTTATACCCCATCATCTCTATGATTGATGAAATTTATTTTAAATATAAACCATTTATGGATAAATATAAATATATACATACATATATATAATTAATATATTTTATATTGATATCCTGATTGAAATTATAGAGATGTTTTAACCTTTATAAAAGTATAATAACAATAACTACAAAGCTAAAATTGTCATGATAAATGAATATTTTAACTCCCAGAAACTATGAATTCAATATATAATTATTAATACATGGGTTTTAAAATTTTATAGTTTGATCATAAATGATATTATATTTATATAATTGGTTTTTATATAATTATAATAAATTTCAATTTCTTATAGTGGATGTTACATTGATTTTTAAACAACTATAACATGAGGTAATATAATTTTGCCTCATATTTATTTATGTTAGGTACTTTCCATATTTGATAATTGTTTCATTCATGTGCTGTATATATTTTGATCGAATATATTTTATAATTATTCTCATGAAAATTATGGATATTTACATATCCATATAATTTTAAATGTTACATTATGTTTTTATTATATTGTTACCAGTATCGTACGAGATTTATGTTACAATATCATTTATATCAATGTTTTTATAATTTTGTTTCAGATAATGAAATATTATTATCTAACCCTCATGGAATTATTTAATTTTATCATCATATTAATATTATATAGATATTATATTCATTCAATTAATTTCTCCCTCTTTAATATCTCATGATACAAAATTAATGATTTTATGTAACATTAATATTTTTTCTATCTTCAATCAATTTTTTTTCCATGTCCATGTTTTCTAATAATTCAATGATGAATATTTTTAGTATTATAATATTAGTTTTGAATGTATTATTTACCCATGTTTGTGTTTTTATTAAATTATTTTAATTGAATCAAAATTTTTTTTTGGAATGAGTTAATTTAGGAAATTTATCAAAATGGTAAAAATAATAGATGTTTAAAATATAAAACATGAATAAACAGAAAACCATAATTATCTCTCAATTATTTCAAGATTACATTAAATATTTCTTTGGTCATTTTAAAATAAAAATTTTTCCCCAGTATTTAGAAAATTTTTTATTTTAAAATAGTGATTTCAAAATTAAATGGTATTTTCTTTGTGAAATGACCCTGGGATATTTTATATTCATTTTTCATATGTGATTATATAGTTTTATGCTACTTTTGATTTAAATGGGAGATGGACCAATGATAATATACACTTTCATTATTTGTATGGATTATGAGTATGATGATTTAAGGATCATTCTATGAAACCTATTTCATTACAATGGGTTAATTAAATTATGATAACACCTTTATGAATCCAATTTATTTTCCAGGGGTTATTCAAATATGAAATGATTAAATTATTATATAACCCATTTCATTTTTTTTGGGTTGTTCAATGATGAAATATTTATCATATTATTTCAAACAAATATATTATTTTCTTTATGGAATTTGGGGGACCATAAATATGTGTTCTTTTAATTCATTGGGTAAATATTGATATCTAATGAGAAAATAAAAATAGGAATGGGGAGTGAACCTAGTTCAGTTAGGAACTTCCTCATTATAATAGTCTTTGGTGTGCAACATGACTGACAATATGATTGAATTGGAAATGAACCCAATCTACTATTATAGTATTGGAAGTTATCATGTAATAAGAGAATAACAATCAATCATTATGTTTATTAATAAATAATATGAATTGCACCCATTTTTTTCTCCCATGGAACTTGTTCATTGATTCCTTTATGATTCATTCCTTATCAACCGAAAAATATTATACAACAACTCAATATTGTGATCTATGATGAATATTTTATGATTTTCAAATGTTAATCCCATGTTCTTAGACAAAGATTCTCATATTATGTTTAATATATCATTGATATCTACCTTGTTTTCCCTAACTAGGCATCAAAGGTTATCCTATCATAGGTTTCCTTTTTAATAAATCTGGAAAAAAAATTATGTATGATATTTCAATAAAGGGTGTTATTTAGGAATTTTTTTATTAAATGATGATGTAGATCAATTATGAATAAGTTTATTCTGTAATCCTATTACCAAATACACTGAACCTATTTGATTATTTCTTGTATCATAAGGTTACGTAACTTATATTTACCTAATAAGATGTATTATTTATGTAAGAAAATTAGGGGTCATGATAGTTAGTATCTAAGAAAGGTTTAGTTACCTTTGGAAACTCAAAAGATAAAGATTTAGTGAGAATCCATAGATTAATCCTATGTTTAAAAGATCATCCTAAGTTATGATAACTAAAAGAGTGTGTTTTACCAAGAAAACAACTCTTTCTAGATACTACACGTGGAATTAGTTTTCTCATTGATGAATTTAGGTGTAATAACCTTGAAAATATTTTTTCATTTATATATGTACTATTTTTCTAGGGTATGGTGAATGTTACCTTTTTGTGCACCAGGTTTGAAAATCCTAGATGATATGATACTGTTAATTTTTAGTTTACATATAATCCATTATAATGTATTTGAATATATAATGACCATGAATGATCATGGTCAAGCCTACTGTTTCATTGGATAATAAATAGGAATTTATTAATTAGACAACATTTAAATGAATTTTGAGAATAATTTTATTTCCCATTATGAGTTTTAATAATAAAAATATAATTTTTGGTTTTAGTATGTTGATGGAACCAAGTTAGTGATATTAATATTGAATTTCATGGTAAATTCAATTATTTTCCTCTTTAGTAACCAATTTATATGGGATATATAATTTAAAAATTTATTATTATTCTTATACAATATTATGAATCCACGAATCTTGTTAAGAATCAAAATATTCAAAGGGGGAGAAATAAACTTCTAATCCCTTCATTATAAAACATATAACTTTTTTAGTAGGTTTATTGATCAACTTTTTGTTGAGAAACGAATTAGTACCACTAAAATGGTATATTTCATTCTCTATATTTCGGAACAAGTAAATGTTTTTATTAATGTTTACCATTTAGAAGGTGAATCAGGTCAATCAAAATCTCATCTCTGGATCACAAAGAAATAATAATAAATGGGCTCCATGTATTTTTTAATATTTACAATCCTCATAGTATTCATAATAAATTTAAAAGGAATTCATTGATCCAAATAATAAGGATGAAGAATCAATTAGTACCTATGTGGATTATCTCCCTAGAAATTTATGTTATTTATATTTAATAATCTTCTGAACTAAAATTAATATTTATTGAAACATTAGTGGCATACAATATTCTTTTAAGGATGTTATATATATGGGACTTTTGTAGCCGTGAAGAAATGATTTGATCTACTATCATAGTGGAAATAAATATTGGAGTTTCCCATCCATCTCATAGTCCTAATAAGAAAAAATGGAATTCTATAAAATTATAATAACAATAAAATGATGATACAAGATTATTATCATCAATTTATAATAGTTGTATAGAATAAAAAATTGTTGAAATTTTCTTAATGGTAATGGTAAATGATTTATGTGTTGGAAGAATGTAAATCATACAATGAAATGTCGATGTTTTCGGAAGAAGAAGTTAGAAAATGAGAGAAAGAAAGAACCATAGAATACACCACCTATACTCATATATTTAAAATGAAATGTGTATAATCATTATGATAACTAGGGATAAAATATAATGGTTAATGATGATGATCAACATCAGTATGCTCCTAATAATTGATAAAAAGTGATATTATCATGTGATCACTATCGCTAATTTGGTGTACGGTAACTATGTGTTTAATTATAACAGTATCATCTGCTCTTGAACATTCAATTTTTTGTTTGATTCTATATATACTCACTATTTATTATCTATAAAATTCCAAAAGGGTATCATAAATACACCACAATGATTAGATAGTGAAATAGTATTGAAAACTCTTAATGATTAGATGACCACATATCAATTCTAGGATTCTTCTCTGATTGATGTTTTTCGGAATATGCTTCCTGTAAATCTCGTTACTCTCTATATTGTTGAGTTTTATGTTATATTATACAAGTATTATATTTTTTTCTTATTTTCCATATCAATCATTGAGTAAGGAAATTCACATTTGATATTATGAATTGACTTATGTTCATCTATTAGTGAAAAATTATAGATGAACATCTAAATAAAATAACATCTTTTATATTTTTCATGATTAATATTCAATAAGAGAGTTTATCACAAATGGATTGGGAGATACTCCACACTTAATATATTCCTATTCTATTATAAATATTCATGTTATTCTAGGATAATTACCTTGACTTCTACCAAATAATGAAGTTGAGTTTTAAATATAGTATATACCATGTCATATAAATATTTCAAAGACTTGTTATATAATGTATTGGATTTAATTTTTGGAATTGAAGAGGAAACTACATGAGAATCCAAAAAGAGGATTATATTGATCCCATGTTTCATTTGTTATTAATGGGAATGTATGTGAGGTGATGATTCTCGGAGAATTTTTATGGATTCATATAATGGAATTAGATATCATGATTGAAAATTTATCGCTAAACTAATTTTGATGATTGTGGAGTTTTTAAAAATTTCAATAAACTTTTGTTAGTTGTGACTAAACATGACACATTATTTTCAAAAATAAATATTAATTAAAAGAAATTAATTAATTTATTATTATATGTGTTTTTTTAAGAAAAAAAATATTAATTTTCATGAAGAGGTGGTGTTAAAGAATATATCTTGTAATGTCAATGAAAAATATTTATATATTTTTACAATGTTTTTATTAATGTTTTGGATTAAATTTGCAATTAAATATTTAACTAATTTCATAAGAAAGAGTCTAAAAAATAGGTCCAACCACATGCTCCATCTAGTCGGCTCAACCATGCTTTTGTATAAGGATTCCTCAAACAAGCATGTGATCTTGTAGGGATAACCACAATGGATCATGATATAGTTCTTTGGTATGAAATAACAAAGGAGAATGAGATTGGGAGATAGAACTTGAGAGTGGACGGTTGGACAGTGCGAGGAAAAATATCCAATGAACCCAAATGTGAATGTTGTGTAACACCCTATGGTTTTATTAAATAAATTTAAATACATGAAACAATTTTTCTATATATAATTAATCTTTTTATAATAATATAGTTATAAACAACCCATTAAACATAATTTTTTTCTTCTATGATTTGAATTTTGAGAAACTGACATCTTCGGTTGGAATCAATATGTTATTTAGAGATTGATAGAACCGACATGCTTTTTTTCTCAATAGTAACATTACATTGTGAATATTAATATGAAACTTATGTATAGTAAATATTATTATTATTCTATTTTATTATGGTTATAAGATAATGAGAACATTTTAATTTTTCATGGTGATATAAAATGAGTTATAGTTTTAAAAATATTATTTTGTGAATAAATTATGATTTTATTTAAAAATTAAATTAATCATATTTAGAAAATTATTTTCAAAAAATAATTTTAGTTATTGAATTCTACATGTCAAGAAATTGTAAGGGGGAATTTTTTATATTTTTCTAACATACTTGAATTTTTGGTGAATAGTAAAATTCGATAATTTATGATAAATGCTAAATAAATAAAATTATACATCTTTATTGAGTTATGTATGATTTAAATGGTAATTTATTTGAACCCATATTCACCTATTACTATTTTGGGTCACATTAAACAAGAATATTCATCGACGTAGAAAAAATATTAAACTAATGATTTAAATAACGGCAAACCCCTCTTCTCATTAACCATAAATACTACCATCACTGCTCTATTCATAAAACACCTATCAGGCTTTGAGAATTATCTAAATTATTCCAAATCCACTTCCTAAGGATATTTCTCACGTCCAAGAACTTATGGTCTCATTAAAAGGCCGAAACCAATGGCCATAAAAAGGATCTCAAGAAGAAGAGGTCAAGAGGTAATCATTTCTTTTATTTTCATGTGTTTTGTTTTCAATTCTTTTGTTTTCTTATACTATATTCATCTACCATTATCCAAGAGGATTGAAATATATAGTATTATATGTATTCTTTATTTTTTCATTTTTATGAAAAAATCCATCATCATTAATTCTCTCCTCTTCCTCTTATTCTAAAATATAAAAACGTTGTGTTTGATGTGTCGATTTATCAACATCATGGATGATGTGTCTATAATTTATTTTACTTCCTTAAAAGATAGTATTAAAACCATTTTAATGTTTCAAAAAGAATTTAGTGTTTATTATACTACATCTATTATTTTTTTAATCATTCTATGTGCATTATATTAATGGTATATGATGAAACAAGTTCATGATTATCGAAGAACCGCTAAAATGATCTAAATGAAAATCACTAATGATTTATCTAATGATTAATCCTCATACCATATAACCAAAATAATTTCTAGAATAATTTAACATTATGGAAACATATTAATAAAATCTCATTCCACTTCAAGATATTTTCTTCCTTTGGACATGAAAATCAATGACAAACCAACCAAGGGAACCATGCAAAGAACACAATCGAAACAATGTCAATTACAAAATATTATTAATGAATGTGTAGAATGATTTTATAAAATGATTATATAAGGTGTTATAACCATGAAATGTTTTCATTAGAATATTAATATCACTCTTTTAACCATTATATAAGAGATTTAATCACATTTGATGTAAGACGAACCCAATGTAAGGGAATTAATAACCCAATTTCTATTCTATGGGTTAACCTTCTACTTCATTAAATTTGTGTTACTAAAATTATTTTTTTAATTAAATAAGTACATATTAAAATTTACTATTTTTATTTTAAGTTTATATATATAATACTTTCCTTATATTAATTATCTCATCAATTATATTATTTCTGTTTGGGACTATACTTTAAAAATCCTCTTTTAAATTTATATTTTTCAAATTTCAAAAACAATGTTCTTATGAAATTATTCATATTCTATGATTATGTTATAGTTCATGGGAAATATTTAGGATAAATTTGTGGACCTATATCTCCCTCTATGGAACTATTAATGTCTATGTTGGAGGATGGAATTATGGTTACTCCAATTGTAACTGTGATGGTTATACCATAAGGTAGCCATGGGGGTTTCATTATAAGGTATCCTTGAGGGTAAAAAATAATAAGGTATACCAAAGGGTTAAATACAAGTAATTAATTCATGATGATTCCGTTATTGTTCTATATATTTTATTTAACCTTTTATTGAAATATTATGTTTCACAAATTAATTATATATTGGTGAGATATATGTATTTATGAAAATGATTTCACATGTTTATAATTATTCATTGAAAAATGGTTTCTGTCAATTTTTATATCCCCTTCTCAGAATTTTATACAAATCTAATGTTTTCAGATGTTTTCACATTTTATAAAAATGTGTAATAGAAATTAGGAAGTCATGTTAAATGTCATGAATATTTTTAAATGAAATCATGTTGTTGTTTTGTGTTATAAATGTTATGTTTTGGAAGAAATGGGTAATATTTTAATAATACCTAATTTGAATTTTTGTGGGTTGATATCTATGATTTAAGACCTGAAATTCTAAAACTCTAAAAAGAAAATAACATTGTGAATTTAAATAAGTGAAATCTATTTTAAATATCAAGATTGTGTCATTGTTTAAGGATGGGTCCTTATAGTTGGTACCAGAACACAATTTACATATATTTAATGGTACAGATGATGTTAATATAATTCCATAAATGTTCATTAATTTTTTTATGTTGAAATTATATAGAATTTAATAATTATGATGTTTCTCAATCTAAGATATATGTATTCAGAATTTTTTTCTGCAAAAAAATATAGAAGTTGATGTTGGAAGGAATCGATATGTTGATGTCTCTCGGAATATGCAACCGAGAATGGTTGGAATAGGAACCAAGTAGGTTGTGAAAGTGTTGGAATAAATGAAACTAGAAATAAATAGTGGTGGTATCCATGAATGAAAACAAATAGAGTTTCTATAAAATAACGTGATGATAGTGGAAGATTTAATGAGGCAACGCACTCCTGCTTTCATACGATATCTTGACCCAATAGCTGCAGAAGGATGGATTAAAGCCCATGAAAAGAAATTCAATGTTATGAGATGTTTAGATAATAAAAATTTTACTCTTTCCATTTATAATTTTTAAGGTTAATATGATATTTGGTGGTCAATTTTAAAGAATATCATGGATAGAGAGGGCATTGATAACATTGAGTGGGATGAATTTAATGGTATTTTCCTTGAAAAATATTTTTCCCATGGTGGTGAAAATTTGGATGGATAATAAATTACATTATTTGAAGAAAAAGGAGGAATATTTAGTGGTCTTTTATAAATCAAAATTCACATGACCGGAAAGGTACACTCCAAATCATTTTCGGTATCATTATAGAATAATCAATTGCTTTTAATCAATAATGAATCCAAGATACCAATGGGAATTGGCCTCCCTACAATTCAACAGTCATAAGAAACTTGTATGATGTGCCAAGATATTAAGAAATGGATATTTCTGATGATAATGATTACATTGGTGATAAATAGAAGAATAAGTCTATATAAAATTAAATGAGTAAGAATTAGTCAAATATATCTAACGTAATGAATTTAGAGTTTCTAGTTTGTGATAATTGTGGTAAAAGGAAGCTTGGGTAATTTGATATTGAAATAGTGAAGTGTTTTAGATGTGGAATTTTTGTACATGTGTCCTAAGATTGTAATGAAAATGATCTTAAGATCAATTCTAATAAAAAAACTATAAATTCCTTCAAATTTAGTGAGATAGGTCATTATGAAAATGTCTTTCTAAAGAAAGATCTGATTGATGGAAAGAAGACATGCTCTAAGAAGAATATAGTAGTGGGATCCATTTCAACTATGTCAGCAGATGTAGGTCCATCCAATTAAGTTTTATCGACTCCATTAATCTTAGTATTTTTACGATATTGACTTGAGATCCATGTACTATAAGATGAAGGTGACGGAGGATGGCATTCCAAAAATAGCTTATCAACATATATATGGTCATTATAACTTTTTTGTCATTACCTTTGGGAAAACTAATGCCCTACTGTATTCATCGATCTTATGAATATAATATTTTATGAGTTCTAGGATAAGTTTGTTGTTGTTTTTGTTAATGACATTTTGGTATATTCTAGAAGTAAATAAGATCATGAAAAACATCTAAGGGTTGTTTTGAAAACTATAAATTTAAAAACTCTTTAAAATCCATCAAATGTGAATATTGTTTACAAAATATTTTCTTTCCATGGACACATTGTTTCTTAATATTTCATAAATATTAATCCATCTAAAATAAATATCGATGAATAATGTCCAAGACCCACAAATATAATACATATTCATAGTGTTCTTAGTTTGGAAGGATATTACTAGAATCTTGTTGAAAAAATTTCATATTTATTGAGTCCACTAAATAAGTAAAGTGGAAAATGAGTTAAATTCACCTTTAAAAATGATTTTATTGAATGTTTTTGAGAGTTTAGAATTTTATTGTTGAATGGTCTAGTTTTGACCCTACCTTACAAAAATGGTTTGTTTTTCATCTATAGTTATACTTCATTAAAGGGACATGGATGTGTTCTGATGAAGAATGATCAAGAAATTTCTTATGCTTCAATGAATCTAAAACCACATGAGTTAAATTATCCCACACATGATTTGGAACAATTGTAGTGGTTTTTTATTTCAAAACATAAGGGCATCATTTATACAGAGCCAATTGTGAAGTATATATTGACCAAAAACGTTTGTTTTACATATTCACTCAGAATGAATTAAATATGAGGTAGAGAAGATGGATTGAATTGATAAAGTATTATAATTACACAATCAATTAACATTCTGGAAAAGAATTTTTTGACGAGGCCTTTTATTTAAAACAACATGCATTAATAACAATGTTACAGATGGAATAAGACCATTTGATCAAAGTTTTAATGACATTTGTTTAGGAACTGGTTGGTACAAAAAATTACCCTATTTATTTGGTTTTATTAGAGTTATATATTTCAGATAGAATTATGAAAGGATGAAAGGTATATGTGTATTTATATAAAATGGTATATTTTGATTAAATGTGTATTTTTATGGAATTTAACATTGATAAAGACGGTGTTTTGATATTTGGGAAAAGATAGTGTGTGCCCTTTGTTTCCTAAATGAAGAAATAAAATTGTTATGAGAAGCTCATAGTTCTATATTTGTAGTTCAACCTGGAGGTAATAAAATATATTGTGATATTTGATAATATTACCAGTGAGATGGAATGAAAAGAGATATTAAAGAATTCTCCGTTAAATTTGTGACATGTCAATAGGTTAAAGGATAGTCATTGTTAATGGAGGGGATATTTTATACATTAACTGTTCCATAGTGGATATTGTAAAATATTTAAATGGACTTCATTGTAGGTCTACCAAAGACATATCAAGGTAAAAATTCAATCTAGGTTATTGTTGATCGACTGACTAAATTTTCTCATTTCCATCCTATTCGAGATACTATATATTTGGATCTTATTTCTCGACTATACCTCAAAGATATTTTCCTGTAACATGGAGTTTCCCATTCCATTGTATATATCCGCGATCCAAGTTTCACTTCTAAATATTTGAAAGGCCATCAGAATTCATTGGGAACAAAATTAAATTTCAGTACATCTTTTCTTCCTTAATAAGATGGTTAGTCGAAATAGAGGATTCAGACTTTATAGAATAAACATTGATCTTATTCAATGGGTTTCCATGGAATTTGGGATAAATTGTTTTCTTTATCTGAGTTTATTTATAATAAAAATTTTCATTGCAATATACAGAATGAACCATTTGATGCATTATATGGGTAGTAGTGTGAAACTCCTTTTTGGGATGAAGTTGGGGTAAGGAAGTTGATGGGACTTGAATTCATAGAAGATGAATCTAAGAATGTGAATATGGTCGATAAACATGTGAGGATAACTTAAAATGGGTAGAAAATTTATGCAGATAATAGGAGGAAATAATTTTCTTTCAAGTAGGTGATCATGTTTTCTTAGAATAACATCATGGAAAATGTTATGCATTTTTGTAAGTATGGAAATTTGAGTCCATGTTTAATTGGACCTTATGAAATCTTGGAGAATATTGGATTGATTTCCTACCTAGCAGTATTTCCTCTATGTTTATCTATGGTAGAATTTTTTTTCATGTTTTGATGTCGATAAAGTATGTTCTAGATTCATCCAATGTTTTGATCCCAATAGGCATTCTATTGGAAAAGAATATTTATTCAGGTGAGAAACCTATTCAGATTCTTGATCGAAGAGAAAATGTACTATAGAATAAGGTGATCTACCAGGTAAATGATTTATAGAGATACCACCTGGTTGAAGAAGTAATGTGGGAATATGAAAATATTATTGGGTAAAGGTACCCTCACTTGTTTAATAAATATAAAAAATAGTGAGGATGTGATTTCAAGAAGATAGGGAGAATGTAACACCCAATGGGTTTAATAAATAAATTAAAATGCATGAAATAATAAATCTCTATATAATAAAAAAAATTAAAGACATTGTTATAAATAATCAATTAATTTTTTTTTCTGCTTCTATGATTTTAATTTTGAAAAATAGACATCTATGAATATGATCAATAAGTTATTTGGAGTATGGTAGAACTAACTTGTTTTCACGGTGAATAATAACTTTCCAATATAAATATTGATTTGAATTCTAATATGACCCTTATGAATAGTGAATAATAATATTATTTTATATTCTTATTGTTATAAGATAATGAGATCTTGATTAATTTTTCAAAGTTAGATAAAATGAGTAATAGTTTGAAAATGGTTATTTTAAACAAATGGAATTTATTTAAAAATTAAATTAATCATATTCAGATAATTATTTTCAAAAACTTTATTTCATTATTTAATTATACACATAAAAATGTTTAGGGTGATTTTTTTGTGATTTTTCTGAAATACATTATTTTTAGGTGAATAATTATATTCGATAAATTAAAAAATGCTAAATAAATGAATTTATGATTCATGCTTGTGTCATGGAATATGTAAATGGTCTATGGTTCATTATCAAATGAACTTACTACTGTTTTGGGTCACATGAATTAAAACAATTCATAATCTTGAGTGAATATATTAAACTAATGATTAAAATAATGGAAAACCTCACTACAGGATAGGCAGTCTGTACGAAAAGTTTCAAATAGTTGGTATAGGATGAAAATACATTAGTATACCCTATACCAATAGTTTTAAAAAAAAAGGTAGTATGAAATTTGGATAGAAATATACCATTGGTTATTCTGAAACTTCTATTATATAGCATTATAAATTTTAGAATGCCAATGTTTTTAGAAGAACTATTGGTATATAGAAAATTTATTTAATTTTTTCTAAGATTTATAAAATTTTTCTATAGATATTTACAAATAGTTTATTAAAACTATTTCTAAATACATTCTATTCAACATTATAACAATAGTTTAAAATAATTGGAATATGGTATTTTTATAATACTGCACAACAGCCAGCTATAATCCCCCCCATTTCATACACCTGCATAAAACACTTAAAAAAGAAAAAAACTACAACAACACATAAAAACAGCACATAAAAACAACAGACTCTTCCAACCATGACATGTACCAAAACATTGTATTTTACATTACAATCATCACATGACAACCACTCTTCCAACTTACCCATTTCAATTTGTTTTGTGTAGACATCTCAAATTTTTTTCCTTACTCAAATTAGTCAAAAATATATGGCCATCATGAGTGAAATGTAAATTAACATTTTGTGGTTAATATATGGTGCAATAGGGCTATGTGCGATAAGTAAATTAACATAGTGTGGTTAATATATGGGAATCACGAGTGATGCTCGACTTGTACGAGAATTGAATTTTATTTGGTATTTTATTGGCATCATGTATGGTGTGATTATGAAATGGGAATATGATTAGATGTGGAAAATGATGGTGTCTGATGGTTCTAATAAGGATTTTATTGGATGATGTTTGGTGTGAAACCATTGAGATATTGGGACATTGGGTCAAAAAGTGGTTGTGTAAGAAATTACTATTGTGGGAGTTCCCACCAAAGGGATCGATTAATTATATTGAGTAGTTTGGGTATTCTAGGCATGTGGGAATGATACATCTTCATTCAATGTGATATCATATTTTGGGATAATTATTATAAAACACTTAAGATAGAGGAGTTTTTTTGTTCTTTTTATATCCAAAATAGCATAGGGATGATCTATTATATTTTTGAAATATGGAAATAAAATTTTATTTTTCATCGATATAAAATCTTTTAGTGTTGGGAGTGTACAACGATGAAGTTTGAGAGAATCATACTAGTCTATATCCATTCACAGCATGAATCTATGTGAATGGACTGAAATAGTTATTAAAAGGTGGGGGCAGTCCTAATGACCCAGGGAATGTTCATACTGTTCACACCATGAATATTTCTATGATAATGAAAAAGGATGCTTATTTTTTATATTAAAATGAGGTTTTATTTTAGGCCATTCAGTTGAGCTAGGAGTTTACTTATCTTTCTCATTCATTGTAATCCCCATGTGAAGTATCACACTCTATTTCTTCTAGATCATGGAATCATTAGAATTGATAAGTATCTTCATGAATGGGTAATGTTATATATAAATTATTTTATGATTTTCTCATATACCTAAGGTGTTGAAATATTTATGAATATTATTCCCTATTTTTAAATTTTTCATATACCTTTTGGATTCATTATATTTGAAATATAATTAGTGTTCAGTCTTCTATGAGTAGGCATCTATGATTGTAAAGATGGTGATGCGTAGATTTCTCCTATATTTATTTTTTTGTTTTGGGATGTGTGGTAAATCAGTGTGAGGGGGATAATCTAGGTGAGACCATTTGTAATCATCTTATGATTTTAATGATTATTAAGAAACAGTAAAAGGTATTCTTATGTGTGAAATGGTCTTATGGAGATAATTATTGAAGGGTATGTGCGATTTATTGCTCTATTTTTTTGTTTTTCAAGTTGATGTCAAGTATGGAAATTGTTTAATGATGCGATCACTAAGATGGTTCTATGGGAATGTGTTTGGAAAGACCCATGTTGTTATGGGTTATGTCAATCACTAGATGTGAGGTGACATGGTATTTTAGGATGAGGTAGAAAGTTTCGAACATTTTTTTGTTGGGGTGAAATGGTTTATTGGTGGTGAAAGAAGTTTTCCAAAGGTGTATCCTTGGATTTTCTGTGATGCCTCTCACTATGGTTATCCAAAATAGGCACCCAGCTCATGTGCACATAATATAAAACATATTATGTGTTGATGACCACTCATTTCCAGTGGAGGCCGTCATATATTTTGTAACATATGAGATGGGTTTTACCATGGGTAAAAAGAATATGTTTGGTATAGAAGTCTATAAATATTGGTGTGTGAGGCCATTATATGGATGCCATGTCTCACAATTATATTGGGGTAGATGTGATATAGAATGGAAGAACATATATCATCATTCCTTTATATTTCAGCATTTAATCCACCGATCTTTGAGAATGTGGTAGTTTGTGGGACATGGGACTAGTCTTCTAGGAATTATTTTTGGCCGTTATATTAACTCAAAAATATTATGTTGGAATGAAGACATTTGGTCTCATGAAATTTTTTTGTTATTACTCTTGTGTGACTTGAGGTGATATAAAAATAGATGGAAGTTTATTCCTTTTGGGCATTAGGATGACTCAAAAATATGATATCCTTATTACTCATGGAAGGCTACCGGGATAGTATGAATTGATATTGGGCATCCATTGATAGTCTATTAAAAATAAATGTGATGGAACTGTTTTGCACAATGTTGAAAAAAGATGTGTCTATGGCTACGTCCACATGAAATTCCATGAGTACTGGACACATCACCAAACCCCTGAAAAGATGTAATGGAACTATAATCTATAATATATTAACAATAGTATGATCCAAAATATTATTGGGCTCAAAAATGAGATTATAGAAATAGTATATTCTTTTTGTGGTTGGGATTTCAAGAATATCTATCACAATGGTTTCGTAATTGGAAGTTCTCCATTAAAAAAGAGAAAATAGGGAGGATTTACCACCAAATGATACTCAAGATACATAAAATCAAGACTGAAAGGATCCTTAATGTCACTACAGGATACTCAAATCACTACAAAATGAAATTTTAAGGAATAATATATGTTTGTATAGAATGACTAGAATCCCAAAAAAAATATGTTTATGTAAATTCATAATGTGTGTTTTAAAAAAAAGTCACGCATAGAACAATCAAAGGATGAGACATCAAGAGGGTTGGGAATGTATGTGAACCTAGTAGAAGGGGAGAGGGCGGTATAGAGATAACATGGAAGGGGATACTAAGAAGGGGCTATAGACATGGGTGGTTTTAGTAGGGAGGGTGGTGAATTGGGGAAGGTATCAAGGATAAAACGGGTAGGGTTGTAAAATATATTTCTTACCATGTAAAAAAGATAATTCTTATAATCCATTTATTGATAAATAAATGAAGATTGAAGTTCGAGAACTAACCTAATCAAACTTTTGGATGTTGAATCATATATTAAATATCCAAATACCCTAATTAATTTATCAGAAAGGTAGAAAATGCCTTGGTAAATTTTTTTGTGAAAAAAAAACATATAGTATTTCAGCTACCTGAGTTAAGCATAATGTGACCTACCTAGTAACACATATATTTAGTCATAGAAAATCATCATACATTAAATGTTAGTAAAATCATTCAAAAAATGTAACAAATAAATCTATCCCTCATCACCATCATAATCATCATTAAAATTATGATCATCCTAATCTTCATCCACATCCATGTACCCATTATCACCCCCATCCTCATCACCATACTCATCCTCAGGCTCATCCTTACCACTTCCTCCACCTCAGCCACAGCCTTAGCCTCGGCCTCATCCTTGTCCTCATCCTGGACCTTGGTCACGTAATTATCCTCATCCTTAGTCTCTTCCTCTCCAAAGAAATCTCTAGAAATGAAATCATATTGACCACTACATGAACCACTTCCTGCTGCAGTACTAATAAACATATCGACATCATATATTCCACACAAGTTGTGATGGCCTCTGGTGGAAGTGATGGACATAAAACTTTCATCCGTTTAATAAATTTAGTTTTTCTATATCAACCTTGTCTTCTATACATGTGACACTTTTTCAGACTATTTTTCTCATGCCATATCCTTTTCCAACTCACTGGAATAAGAAATGGTACCTGAGGTGGGCCAATAACTCATCTGGACTATACTCTTCCTAAGTAAGTAGCGTTCACTTCTATGGTGATCATTTCCCAACACAAGATGTAAATGATCATTTGGCCCAAATAGTTAGGTTGTAGGGAATCAAGGGAATCCAAGACAGCCTCTTAAAAATATAAATAGATTTTTATATTATAAAATAGAAATTAAAATATGAAAACAATAAAGTAAAAATTATAATTTTCTGTTATGTCAGTTTATTAACAACACT
This sequence comes from Viscum album, assembly GCA_963277665.1. Lineage (NCBI taxonomy): Eukaryota > Viridiplantae > Streptophyta > Magnoliopsida > Santalales > Viscaceae > Viscum > Viscum album. Next base: position 1,000,990,276 of record OY728128.1, on the reverse strand, counting down.
TACATCTTTTTTCTTTCTACTAAAGAAAAATAGTTTTTCACAAGGCACACCTCCATCAATATTCAATACCCACCTCTAAAATAACAATGAATAAAGGAAACAATATTTGAAAATAAGTTACCAATAATTAATTTCATAACTAAAAATATCTCATCAAATGAATTATATAGGAAACTATTGAAAGTTCAAGTCCTAAAGAAACATTATAAACATCCTTCATACATACTTCCTCTAATGATCTGATATCGTAGTACACCCCAAAGTATGGAGGTAATTTTTAACATAATTTTTCTCTAGATGATTCCATAATAAAATTCAATATTTAAAAAGATATTATTAATGAAAAAATGAAAAAATTTATTTAAAAACCATAAACGCAATTAATTTTATAGACATGGTAGTATTCCAATGAGTAATCATTTGTACATATTATTCTATCAGACACTGATTCTTGATAGGTACTTCCAATAAATATGTAACAAATCTATCATTGTAACTAATATAAAAATCATGTTTATAGGATCTCCATTGGTCACCTAATTTTTTTACATATGCTGGTCGTGCACCCTCACCATCATGAAAATTAATCCGAAGATGAATCCAAAATATTATTTCATATAAATAAAAAAAACTACATTAAGTCCAATATATTTTTTTACCCATATTCATGCCCAAAAATTATCCTTGAATTTTTTCGAATGTTTTCTCCATGAGAGTGGACTAACAGGAATGATGTAATAGTATTAGTAAAGCGTCTCCATAATACTCTAATCTTTCTACCCGATTTTTTCGACCAATTGGTTGTATTTTTTGTAGTCCAACATCAATTATGTTCGGCGGTTCCACACCGCATGCATAACTATATACCCCTCCCCGACCACCTTTAATTATATTTATCTATTATGTAATAAATATAAATATTATAAGAAAATAAATTATGGTATAAATTTTTTAGGGTTCTAAAATATACATGTGGTTGTCTGATCAATGGGTGTCATTGGATCCATAGGTACTAAAAAACATCACCCTGTGTAGGTGGAGTGAGTCATAGTGTATGCTCCATATTCACAGACTATGTCAGAGAAGGAGTTGATGATATACTGTAGAAGATCAAAGATAAAGAAGTATATTGTAAAGAAGATGTCATGGAAGTCTAGCCAAATGTAGGATATAAATTAGGAGTTTGAATCATCATTGGATATGGTAAAATGGGTGAGAAGGTGTATATGTAATTGTCAGTGAAAACATGGGAGGCCAAAATATCTCATGTATCCCAAATGAAACATTGGGATTAAAATGTGTGGGATATGGTACATCAGTGGGAGGGGTAATGTCTAATCAAATACACCGACTGAAGTATTTAGCTCTCATACCACCCCCTCTTACCTCTTTCATGAGTACTAGGACCAGTACTAAGAACCATTTCGAATAACTGGTGCATAAGTGATGGATCTTATAGAAAAGTTTTAAAAAAATTAATAACATGACATTATAAGTAATTGATATATATATATTTTAATTGAAATACTCACAACACGCACTAATAGAAGAATCCCTATCTTAGTCATTCAATGACTGTTACTTGTTATCCTTTTTCTTCGCAATCCTTAATACAATACATTTCCTTCATTTGAAAACAACAATGATTGTAATTAGAAAAGGATAACTATTGTGTAACCTAAAAAAACAAAAAATATGAGACATGATATATTTTTCTTAGGTAGTTTGGTTCATATGTTTGATTAGGTAATTTACCTATTTTTGGTTAGGTCATATTTTAATTTGTTTTGCTTCTCATATCAACAAGTTTGATATATCCAAATTCGTTCCTCTTGTTTTTTATTCTAATTTATTTATTTATGTTGTGTTTTTTTATGTTTGAATATTGTTCAATTAAATATTATAAAATGAAACTCCAATAAAACCATAACCAAATAAATATTTAAAATTATCATTAAGTTCAAGTTAGATATAAAATATTTGTAATGAATATTAAAAAATATTGAATATTACCGACCATAATAGTCCAAGTAGATCTAAACCAAAATAATTGATATGACATATAGATAATTCAATATATTTCCCACTACAACTTGAAGTTAACAAATGAATCTGAAAATTTATCTATTGGAGTCATCATAAGTCATGTTAATAACTTGAAATCCAAAATAATAAATAAAGGTGGAATGCCTCATCATCCAATCAAACAACTGGAATTTCATCATCTTGACTCGACAATGATAATAATAATCCAATATTATTATTTTCTCTGTGACTCCATAATATGCTACATTTTAAAAATGAGCTCTATTATTTGATGCACTCACTTAATAGTTTATTGTGGTAGTTATCATAACACCATCATTTTGGGTTATCATGTTATTTGATCATTTACTGATAATAATTCTATACCCAATGATCGCAATTGATTTACATTCACGAACCATAGTATTAGGGCCAAAATCCCAAGATCTTATTTACCCAAAAAGAGAGTTATCATGCAAGCATAATACCTGAAATGTAAAAGAATATTAAACATAAATAAATATTTAATTTCTTTCTTTATTGCAGCAAAATTTCTATAATAAATATCATCAAAGTAGAAAACTATTTCTTATGAAAAGTATCTCTCCTTATGAAATATAAAGAATAGTGTTATCTATTTATCATTTCGTTATGTTCTGTGTAGATATAAGTGGAAATAGTTTAATAGGTATGTAAAATTACAAGATATGATATAAGATATAAATTTTATATTTACTTACATGATATAGTCATCGAAAAAAATCACAATTGAACAACATTGTGTGGAGTTCCATCTACCACTCTTAGAGGATAAATATTGTCAATGTATATGATTTGGGAATTTTTCCTGTTGGAGGATGTGATAGAAAAATATGTTCAATTTTCTTATAATGTTTTTATCCATTCATCATTGGTCTGTTTATTATCATAGTAAAATCAGACAAATATATTTAGTAGATATCCATGCAATCATGTGAAAATTTATCATTCTTGATAGAACCTTTAGGATGATTCTTGTTCTAGAAATAATATTTCAATGTGTACATAATTATTTCAGTTTTATACATCCAAATAATAGAATCTGTTCCTCCGAGAAGTATTTCAGCTAGATTATGGAATGTCAGATAAAACATACATGTGAAAAATAATGGATGAAATATTTTTTTCTATCTCAAAAATAATTAATGGTGCCTATACCAAAATTTTTTGCAAAAAATATATGGAAAACATCATATATAATATAACTTCAAAGAATGGCACCACTGAATAGATAAAACCCTTATGTTATAAGAAAAAAAGATAAAGGACTCATATTCAAATAAACTCATGCAGATGTGTGAGATATTCATGAGGCTTAAAAGATTTCAGCTTCAAATCTATTCTATCACTCATTTTGATATATTTCTAAATTATCCATTGCGAACTTTAATAATCTCTCTTACTTATAAAAATTGATTTTTCTACAGGTTTATTTACATAATAATCACGTGGAAGTTTGCATTTATTTTCACAGATACACATTGAATGCAATTCTACTCTGATATCCCAATCCCCTTTGTCATGCTGAGATCATAAATCATCTTTCATCTTTTTCTTTACATTCAAAAGTATCAAATACAAGATTTCACATATATAATTTTCAATTTGAAATACATATATGCAATGTCATAAAGAATTGGTTTACCTATAATGAAACTCAAAGAAGATATTCCTCTTATTCCGGTTATAAAATGTATTAATGGAAACATTCTTCCTCTTTCTATATTTTATTTGACACCTCCCAAAGGGAAAACTAAAATCCTTTAGTTGATTAAGAACATCAGTTCTTGAAATCCACTGAGATGGATCGTCGATCTCTAGGGTATATTAGAATCATAAATGATTATTTCTATATGGATAGACTATTGGAATGAATTTTTGATTCCCCATAAAACTAAAATGATGACTATATTTTAGTCAAATGGATCATGTATTCTTTATAAAAACATTACATTGTAGTTTTCCCTTTGTGATCCATCCACAAATCATTTTATAGGTAGAAAAACATTGATCCTACACATAAGTGCATAATTCAACTAAAATATGTATTTCAAACATGCTTGGTATGTGACCACAACCACATCCCAAATAAGTTTCAAATCTTTTATGTAAGGATGAAGGTATATGTCTATATCACTTATGGTTTCAGAAGATCCATATATGAGTATACTCAAAAAAGTGTTATGTTTTTTCATACACAACCACGAGGGATGGTTATAAATGTTTATGAAAATAGGCCATGTGATATAAAAATTACGAATCAATCTATACAGATTAAAACTATCACATGAAACACCCAGCCTCACATTACACACATAATCTAAAAACGTGATATCAAGTGTCAAATCTCAACCATGAAAATCCATCTGTTGGGTGGACAAACTCTTTATTATTTGTATTTCACTCGGTATCATGAAATCTCATTTTTATTGATATTTTATTAAGCATGACAATATTCTGGATTATGGTGGATCAATGGAAAGTGACACATTACCTTTTGTGTCACATGGGATGGTGTTCCATTAGCTTTTGGCTTGAATTGGGATGTTCCACATTTTTTATAATCATTTCATTCAGTAGATTCCTCCAAGAATAAGCTTCAATATTTCAGAAAACCTTGAATTTTGTTTTCTGAAAATCAGTGTTCTTCAAATAACATCCATACCATATAATGGTTTGAGGGGATATCGGAATCATCAATAAGTATTTCCTTTAATAACATATGAATATAATAAAAGAAAATATTTTAAAATACCTACATGGTTTTCCCAAAAAACAATCAAATTAACAATTCAAGCTTTTCTATTTTACTGAATTGTTGATATACTTGAGTCAAGGAAGCATCATTCAATTTTTTCACCTTGTCAACATAATTATTCTCATTGTACACATCTTGTGTGATCATATCAAATTCTTCTTCCATAGATATCTTTTCCTTCTCATGATGATGAATAAATGGAAATCGGCCATATATCAAATTCTTCAATCCAGTCCTCTCATTTTGATCATCTGTATTTTGCGATTCAATTTCAAACCCATTGTGAGAAAATACCTAGTAATTATTTTTGAAAACCATTTTTAGTTATATTCTATCTAACATTTTCATAGCTCAACCATGGTATTCCAACAAAAGTATAACTTGGTTATTGTATGTGATCACTATCTAAAGCATTGTCAAATGAAAATTCTAAAAATCATTCTAAATTGTCGTGAAAATATCTAGAGATGTGATCAGTTTCATACATCCAACATCTATCTATTCTATAAAAAACTGTTATAAGTCATTATGGGTATTTCAGTAACACTAAAATGTATCAAAAAATATATTTATGAAAACAATAATTATTTACTTTATATAAAACCATAACCAGAACAGTACTTTGTATAAGAGTCATAAAAATGACATTATTTTATTATAAAACCCCATTTATTATTACAAAAATAATGTTAATCACTATTGTAACCAAGTTAGAAAAGAATTTTAGAAAAAACAATAAATATATGGGAAATTGTCAGATAACAAATTTTATGTTTATTTTTTTATTTCCTATATCTGGGTTTATGTGCCAAGGATCGGGCAGGGACCTAGTTAAAAATTATTGTCTTTTAATTATTTTACTGTGTTTCGGACCCAAGTGTTGTCATTGTATAATTGGTGGTAGCTGCGTAGCTGGACCACATGTCTTCAAATTTCCCATTATTATTATTATTATTATTATTATTATTATCATTTTTATTTTTATTTTTATTATTGTTATTATTATTATTATTATTGTCATTATTAATTATATTATTATACCTACAATTATTATATTATTTTTATTTTTATTTTTATTTTTATTAATAATATAATGAAATGGATAAAAAAATTAAATCCCTAGCCCCCCCAATCCCACTGCGTGCAGCGCCTAGGTCGCCTCTGGGTCTTTGTTGTGCTATCTTTGACCTTGCCTTCTCCTTCCAGCAGCGCTACACCCATATGTCCAGCCTCGCCCTAACTCCGTCTCCATCTCCAGGCGATCACCCTCATCCTTTTCACCTCACCCTCCACCTTCTCCCCTCACACTTTCTGCATCCCATTTATCCCTACACCCTTCACCCATGCTCGCTCCTCCTTGATTTGGACCCCACTGGCCTTCCCCCCTAGCCCTCTAGTATAGTGGTGCCTCTCCCATCCTTTGGTCACTTCTCTTGGCCTATGCCTTCCCTTTTCAATTCACCCTCTCCTACATCTTTGGCTTCTTCCTAGAGCGACAAAGCCATCTCCCCACCCTGTGTTCTCTAGCCTACCTTGCCCCCTCAATACACCACCATCAAACCTCCTCTACCTCACCCCCTATGAGGTCACACTTGGATACCTCTTCACCCTACCCCATCACTGTTCCTTTTTTCTAGCAAACCAGCAGTGCTGAAAACCTTCTTGCATGTTCAGTTCTCCAGCCTGCAGACTCCCTTACTCCAGCATCCACTCTGTACTACTTCGGTTCCCTACTGCCCCCCTTGGGCCACATCCTTGTGGCCACCATCTGGCCTATTCCCAGCAGTGCAATACCCTTTCTTGATATTTTTCATTCTTTTTGGTTTTTTCTCAAATTAAGAAAACATTAATACCTAGATTTGTAATTCACATATTATTATCATTGATTAGAGTTTGTGGTTAGTCTACGGGGTGTAGTTATACCTTTCTTTAAGTTTCATAGCTTTCGCACATGTTTGATGTGGGTGAATTCACATGTTTTTTCTTTATAAATAATTCCATAAACACTTGATTTATATTAATTAATTTTTCATTTAATGTGTTGCGCTCTTTAATTATTCTTTCAAATAGTTTTGGGATAGTGTGTTCCATTGGTGAAATTTTGAAGAATTATTTTTTTAAATCATTCTTGTGATTTGGTACCTTTAATGATGTTGAGAAAATTTTGGTTTATCTTTTTGAAGATATAAATCTATTTACTTTTATGATACTTTCACTTTGAAAATTTTTATTAAACTCGTTGAGCCATTTTGTAGCATTTCATGAATTGTTCGGGAGTTTGGAAACATTTTTTGGTAGGTCATTGGTGTTTGTTTTCCTTCAAAAGTGGATTTGGTTTATGTTATTGGTGCGAATCCTTATTGTACTAATTATATGTGGTTTTTTATATTTTTTAAATTATTTATTAAAAAAAATTAAATGATTTATTAAAAAACATTAATTGATTTCAAATCATTTTTTGAAAGAGATTTGGTGTGTGTTTTCGTGGTTCAATTTATGGATTGGTAAGTTCATATCTTGGCATTAATGTTAAAATTTTTTAGAAAGGATTATTAATTTTAAAGAGGTGTTCATCTTTCCATAAATGATGTGAACAATTGGTTTTGGTTTTAAAGAAGATAATGTTTGGTGGAAATGGATCTGGATTATCTCCTTGGTTGTTTATTGTGTCGTTGTATGTTGGAAAATCCATTGGTGCACTAGGTGAACACATGGATTTTATCATGAATGATAATGGATCCTTTGAAATTACATTTCAATAAATACTTGGTTTTCCAAATGATTATTTTTTATCCTAAATGAGGATTGGACTTTAGAGTGGTTTCCTTAAATGACATCAAATTAACATGTCAAATGATTGGCACATTTGAGATTGATAAAATATTTAGTATGTGTTTGGAAAGAATAAGGTCCTGTTTGTGGAATATGAAAGGATAGGATGTGGTTGGTATCTAGGGTCCCATTTACCTCAATGAACATAAATAGTGATGTTGACTAAGATTTTATTAAACTGTGTGGTTTAGATAATTGTGTGTGTCTAGTCAAAACATTAAATTGTTTTTTGAAAAAAATGGTTTTGACATGATGTTAAATTAAGGCCCATTTGGAACATTTAATGCAATGGAAGTGTCTGTACTTACATTTAAAATAGATTGTGTTCTGGAGAATTTTTATTCTCAGTTGGAAACATTGAGAGTTTTATGAAATGGTTTAAATGTTAAACAGTATGGTGGCCCAATTGGCGCCTTCATGTGATATGAAATATATGCATATAAATATGGGGCACCATTATAGGAGAGATATCCCATAAGGGTTATCGTATATTGGTGTACGTGATTGGTGTAAGGAAGTGTGGTGTGATGAGTCACGTGTGTAATGGAATCATACTTACACTGTATTATTATAAAATCCATGGGTTCCTGGGAATCCTATTGATGATCATGTGATGATTTCTGATCAACATCGATTAGACAGGTTGGTACCCCCTAGATTGTTAGTTAGGACTGGTAGGATTTTCCCCTATATTGTTCAGTTATAGGGCGGTCAGTTGGTTATTGACATAGGATCTTCATAATACATGTCATGTGGTTCTAAAACTAAGTATGTCTAGGGGTCTTCTAGGGATTTTGAGGATCACCTGTGGTAACCCATTTATTTACATTTCTTGTTTACTTTCTATCATACTTTTTTTTATAACATTCCTTGTTTACATATATAATTTTTTCCCAACATTGGTGTCTTTTTTTATGGGTTTTGTTTATAAAAAATGAATTTTTTTTATTGAAATAGCATGTTGCGTCTGCTAGATTTCTGAATGGAAAAAACATATTTCTTATTTTCAAAAGTGAAAAAATTGCTTTTATATTTGTATTTAAAACTTGTTGTAAGAAATTTTTTTGGAAAGGAGAAATTGGATTATGTTGTTTATCTTGAAACACTACTGAGCATTTAAAATATCACACCTATTTTATCATTTTAGTTTAACAATTCCTTTTCTCATGTTTTCTTGGCTGAGTATCTCATTATTGGAGAATGGTTGGCGTTTTGTTGGAAGGTAACCTAGAAGGTCGCATGGAGATATATTATGTTGATCTATTTATTTCTTTTCCTGCGGATAGTGTTCGGTTTTATTATTATATTTATTCTTTTTTATTTCATTAAATTTTTGGGCTGAATCGTTCCCAGTTATTAGATTTTGATGCCCGATAAAAGTTTCCAACCCGTGGGTATTGGAAATGCCCCTCAGGACATTTCGTGGACCGACTCGGGTGACCGCTTCAAGGTCGAACCAGGTAGGTTTGTGAAATATGGTATTTTTTGGAGGTTCATGTTATTTGGGGTGTTTTATTGATGAAGATTATGATTGTAATAACTCCAGAGGTAGGTACGAGAATGATTTCATGAACCCTGGCTTATTCAAAACCTTGAGTCACTAGGGGTAGTCCTGGAATTGCGTACATGCCTCTTTCTGGTTTGTTTTGGATTGAAGGATTACAATAGAGGCAATCCCATGTTAAATTTTTATTTCACAAGAGTAGTGACCCATGTGGATTCCAAGTACATAGTTTAATTTCCTCCTTGTGGTTGATGCTTACTTGGGGAATGAACCACTACCATGTCTCCATGATAAAATGACTACTAGTTTCTCACTCTGGTAGTTTGATTCTAGTTGAGTGTAATCTTAGTTATGAATGGGGTATTTGAGAATTTGAAAATGAAAAAGGATTTTTAAATTAGAATTATTATTTTTAAATGGATTTAAACTCATGAAATGTGTATTAAAACTGAAGGATATTTGTCTAAAAAATTTTGTTTTCATGGAATTGGTAGAGAAATGGTTTGGTTGGATCCTCATGTAATCTTTATGAATGCTTTCACATGTGAGGGAATTCATGGTTGGTACATGTCAGTGCGCATGGATGAAAGTGGATGAAGACATGTGCAATGGTTTATTAGATTAATGGGGTCTATAATTGGAATTAAAGGCTTGAACATGTTTTTATAATGTTATTTAAAAAGGGGAAATGATTTTGGAAATTTAATTTAGTTTGAAAAGTGGGTTTGGTATTTATACAGTGGCCTTGAATGAAGGCGGTTTTGAATTCTAAAATGAAAAAGGGGATTTTGAAAAAATAATTTTGTGTTATGTTTGTATTTGTGTGGTTATTGAGATGACTGTCTTTGGATGAAGACACTTTCATTGATGTTGATTTGTCTTGATATTGGTTTTGGATTTGTGTTTTATATGTTGTATAGAAAATGCCACCTAGAAAGGTCCCTAAAGATGCTGATAAGTCATGCCCAGATTTTTGTCCTTTTTAGATGATTCATGTCCTTTATAGTGATTGAGGCCCATTAGAGGCAGTAGAGTGGATTTAAGAGGTTGAATGCAACTTTAAGGTATTGGGAACTCTGGACACTGTTAGAGCGCGTGCCGTTTTGGGTCTGTTCAAAGGTACAATACTATATGAATGTGATTTTCTCTCCCTGCCATCAATGTAGGTTGGGATGACATGTGATGTATTTAAATTAATATTTTTATTATGGTTTATACTTGAGGAGGTGAAGAAGAAGAAAAGTGAAGAGATAATGTGTATTCAATAAGTCCAATAGACGGTGAAACCATATAATTCCCATTTCAAGGAACTTGTGTCATTTTTTCCATAAGTAGTGGTGGAAGATTTGATAAAGACAACCCACTTCATCGGGGGTCTTCATCTAGAGATCAAGGAGCAGGTCCTCCTTTCTAAATGCCATTATTTTGAGAATATGGTGGATGAGGTTTTCTTAGCTGGGATGGTCTCTAGAGTGAAGATGATCAGAAGACCATAATATTCAGTATCTTGTGAATGTTCCACACATAAGGATCAGGGTGTTCTAGAGGGACATATTTCTAAAGTTTCCTCTGTAGTTGTTTTTGGATCTAGTTTGTCGGACCATTCAGTGGTTTCCTACCTATTTGGTCCCATAAATACATCATGTTGCATTCCTTAAAAAATGTGTCATCGTTGCGGTTGTCTGAGTCACATGGAGATGTTTTTTAGGATGTGACACCTGAAGAAGATGTTGTGACCTGTGGAAATCTAGTGCCATAATATTAGGCATGATATTCTTCATCCATGAAATCCCCATCAGCAGCTCTTAGGGTGAAGATCACAAGTAGTCAGTAGCTTCCATGGGTACGAATATCTAGTTCGAGTTTTGTGTTCTGTGTTTGTAGTAGAACATTTAAACACATTTTGTTCTTGTCTTATGTTGTTAATGTTTTTGAAATTGTTTTATGTTCATTGTTTCATTTTGGAGTTATGACAGATATGTTCTATTGTAATCCAAACTGTTTTGTTTGTCTGATTATGGTTTTTGGAATTGCAAGTTTTTCGTAAAAGTTTGTTTGGCCCTTGTTTAGATTGATCTTTGTTTAGAGGTGTTCATTAGGATATGTAAATTGCCGCGAAGGAGTCAAGTCATGTTGTTCTGCTCAGGATCACTACATGTGTTACATTATTCTCAGATATTTTTCTCTGATGTTGGGGATTTTGTTCATGGTCAAGAGTTCCAGGAATCAGCAGAGTAGTTGTTCACTCGTTCTATATAAGTTAGTTTGGATCAGTTTGGAGTTCTTGTGTCCCCCCCTCTTAAGGTGGTTTTTTTAGATGTTAAACATTCTCACTAGTTTGGTTCTTATGGTGGGGAGATCCCTCTCATGTTCTCCCATTATCTAGTATTGTGGTTTCTTCGAGTTTCAATTGGTCATGGTCTCCTGTATTGTATTGGTTTAGGTAGGGTGACTTTTTGCAGGCAGAAAGTATCTGTGGGGGGAATAATTTTCACACCCGAAATTTTACATTTTATTTATTTTATTATTTTCTGTCTCCGGGTTCTCGTGCCATGGTTCGAGCTGGGTACTATTTTAAATTTTATTATGTTTAATGATTTTAATGGGTTTCAGACCTATGTGTGGTCACCATTCAGTTAAAAGTAGACATGCATCCAAACCAGGTTTCCTGCAATTACCCATTATTCTTCTAATTATTGTGCTATTATTTTAATTTTAATTTTTATTGTGCTCGTTATTTTAATTTTTATTTTCATTATTATTTATATTTTTATAAAGATTATTACTGTATTATAATAATTTTTATTATTATAATTATCACCATCTTCTTCTTATTATTATTTTTATGATTTTAAAAAAAGGAAAACCCCTACCCCACACCCACCTCAAAAATACTGCTACAGGCCACACCATGGCCGCCCCCAGTGTCTCCCTTACACTCCAGCTTCCCTCACCTTCTCTTTCTAGTAGTGCTGCCCCCATACATCCAACATCACCCTTGCTCTGTCTCATGCTCCAAGTGCTTTCCCCATGACTTTTAACCTCCCTATCCACCTTCTCCCCTCACCCTTTTCATGTCCCATCTCTCCACACACCCAGCACCCATTCCCAATCCTCCTAACTTCGGACCCCTTCAGACTTCCCTCTTTCTCACTATCATAGTGGTGCCTCTTCTAGCCATCGGACGCTACTCCTAGCCTCGCCCATCCCTCCGCTCTTTTCCATCACCCACATTCCTAGATTCTTCCGACTGCACCACAGTCATCTCCCCTCTCTACGTGCTCTATCCTGCCTCACCCCCTCACCACACCACCATCAAGGTGCCTCCTTCTCACCCCCTCCAATGGCGTACCCAACTCACATAGCACCCTACCCCCTCATCACCACTTTTTCCATCCAAACAACAGAGGTAAAAACCCTCTTACGCATTCTTCACTCTGGCCAACTGACTTTCCTTTCTCCATTGGCTGCTCCACACTGATCATGTGCCTTACTTTCCCCTTATACTGCTTCCCGGTGGCCACTATCTGGCATGTTATCGGCAATGTAATCCCCTTTCATAGTATATTTCTTTTTCGGGTTTTTCTCAAATTAGTTAAACTTTAATTCCACTATTCATAATTTTCACATTATTATCATTGATTAGATTGTGTAGTTAATCTATTGTGTGTCTTTCTACCATTATTGACGTTTCAATGATTTCACACATGTTTGAAGTAGGAAAATTCACATGTTTTTTCTGCTTCATTCCATAAATACTTTCTTTATTTTAATTAGTTTTTCTTATAATGTGTTTCACTCCTTAATTATGCTTTAGACTAGTTTTTGGATAGTGTGTTCTATTCGAGAAATTTTACAAAATTAGTTTTTTTAAATTATTCTTTTAAGTGGGTACCATTAATGCTGTTGATAAAAAATCAGTTTACCTTTTAGAAGATAAAAATATAGTACTTTTTATGGTACATTCAATTTGAAATTTTTTAATAAACTAGATGATCCATTAGGTATCATATCATGATTTGTTCGAAAGTTGAAAAACATATTTTGGTAGGTCATTGGTGTGTGTTTTCTTTCAAATGAAGATTTTGGTTATGTAATTGGTGTGAATCTTTATTATATTTCTTAGAAGTGGTTTTATATTTGTTTAAACGATTTATTAAAAATTTGTAAAGGATTTCAAATAATGTTTTGAAATAGTTTTGGTGTTTGTTTGATTGGATCATTTTATGGACTAGAAAGGTCATATCTTAGCATGCATGTTAAAATTTTTTGGAAATTGTTTAATAATTTTATATGGGTGTTCTTGTTTTCTTAAACGATATGAATAGTAGGTTATTGTTTTAAATCAGCTGGAGTTTAGTAAAAATGGATATGAGGTATCTCTATGGTTGTTTATTGTGATATTGGATGTTGGAACATCCATGGGTGGAATAGGTGCACATATGGATGTGGTCATGAATGATAATGGAACCATTGAAATTGCTTTTCTAAAAATCATGGGTTTTCCAAATAATTCATTCTTTTCTAAAATGAGGTTTGGTCTTTTTAGTAGTTCCCATAAATGACATCAAATGCACTTCTCAATGGTTTGTCCCATTTGGCCTTGATAAATTCTTTGTTGTGTGCCTGGAATGGATAAGGCCCCATTTGGGAAATATGAAACATTTGGGTGTGGTTGGTATCCAAGGTCCCGGTTGGCTCTGAGAACATAAAATGTGATATTGAATAAGATTTTATTAAATGATGTGGTTTAGATAATTGTGAGTGTTTAGTTAGAGAATTTAAATGTTTTTAGAAAAAAACATCTTTAGACATGATGTGACGTGATGGCCCATTTTGAAAATTTAACCTAAGGGAATTTTTTGTACAAACTTTTAAAGGAGATTGTGATTTGGTGAATGTGTATGCCCGGTTTGCAACATTGAGAATTTTATTAAATGGTATAAATATTAAATAGTATGTAGACCCATTTGGAAACTTCATGTGATATGAAATATATGTATATAAATATGGGGAACCTTTATAGGAGGGATATCCCATAATGGTTATCGTAAATTGGTGTTAGTGTTTGGTGTAGGAAAGTGCGGTGAGATGAGTCATGCATGTATGGGATTTCTACATATGTAGTATTATTATAACCACTATTGGTTTCAGGGTGTCTTTTAGATGATCAATTGACAGTTTCTAATCACCTACAATTAGACAGGTTGGTACCCCCTGGATTTTTTGTTAGGCCAGGTAGTCTTTTCCACTAGATTGGTCAGTTATAGGGCATCCAGTTTTTTATATACATATGTGCTTTATTATACGCTGGTAGGTGGTTCCAAAACTGATTATTTATAGAGGTCTTATAGGGATATTTAGGATCACCCATGGTTACCCATTTTTTTTACATTTCTCGTTTAATTTTTTATCATACTAGTTTATTTCTAGCTTTTCTTGTTTACCATCATCATTTTATCCCATCTTACGTATCTTTTGATTCATGTTTTGTTTATAAAAAAAATAAAAAATGGTTTTACTGGAAAGGAATGTATCGCCTGCTGGATTTCTGAATGGAAAAAAATAGTGATTATTTTAAAAGTGAAAGCCCTACTTTTATATTTGTATTTCAATATTATGTGAATGTATTTTTTCAAGAAAGGAGACGTTGGATTATGTGGTTTATATTGGCAACCCTACTGATAATTAAAATACTGACACCTATTTTATCATTTCATTTTCTGGTTTCCCTTAATCAAGTTTCATTTCAATGATTATCATTATTAGATCAAGGTAGGCCTTTAGATTTGAGGTGACCTAGAAGTTCAATTGGGTATATGTTTATTTGTTCTATTTATTTATTATTCTTCCTCTCGAGTGAATTTTTATTATTATTTTTATGATTTGTAATTTTTCTATCTTTTTGGACCAAATCATTTCTAGTGATTTGGTTTTCATGCCCGACAATAGTTGACAGAGAATGGGGATCGGTAACGCCCCTTGGGACATGTCATGGGTCAGCTCAAGAGACTGGTTTAGGGTTAAACCTGGTTGGTTCACAGTAGAAATGAATAATTGTGCATGGTTGGATGAAATGTTTTGAATAACATAACATCAACCATGCAACACCATATTTGCAATTTTACATAACCTTTCACAAGGGATCCAAATGGTTTTCCAAACTACCAGATCTAATAATGTGGCTCATATTCCACCTCTCCATTCACACCAAAACAAAAAAATACCTTAAAATAACACATATAACATCACTATATATTAATATAACATAAATTAATATGAAAATATTTAATAAAAAAACAAAACTCAACTTTAAAACTGACACTCTAGCTATGCATGAAAACTCATGTATAATCATGAATGGTGATGATAAACACCCAATCATGAACTAAATAATATGTTCTAACAAACATATATCATATCTACCAAACTCTCAAATTTTTTGAATAGAACTCTTATACAATTTTTTCATGAACTAACTCATGTTAACCTAACATATCACCCAGATTGGCCCATGATATAGCCTTATGGGTGTTATTTATCCCAAAGAACATGAAATAAGTGATAAGTGAATAAAAAATAATATATTGGGAATTATTTTCTCAAATATAAGTATACACAAGTAAGAGTTATATTAAAAACCTTGAATGACCAACTCATAAGTTGGACCGCCATGTAAATCAAATAAGTAGTTTCAAATATATATTGAATACAAAAATGTAATAAACAACATAAAAAACCAATCAAAATATTAAATAAAAAATTAAATATATATATATAATAAAACTAGTACATAAGGGAAAAAATATAGCAAACATGTCAAATTGGCTACTACATCAACCATAAATGATAATCCACTAAAAATGAGCTATAAAGATAACATCACACAGTTTCCCAAGAACACTTCTATATCCCTAGATACCAATCAAACATTGAAACAGTACCCACTTTCCACATTGGAATATACATTTGAATATTTGGATGACATAATAACAATACACACACCTTGGATTAACTTTACGGAGTGAGAATTGTGTGCCTAATTTTTTTCCACCAGAAAAATATTTAATGAAATTCCTTTCATAAAACATTCCACTAATGTTACTTTGAAATAAATTTTATTTAATTTAAAACATTTCTCCTTTTATATAAAATCAATACACATAAGTAAATTTTACCTATCACTTTTAAAAATCACACCATATTATTTAAGTAAAATAACCAGTTTTAGAAATTCACATATACCCATTCTTAATGAAAATAAAAAACTCATCTAAAACCTAAAATAATGAAACCACTTACTTTGAATTCATTATTTTTTGTTTTATTTTAAAAAACATTTATAAATTTTCATTGTGAATTGATAGGAAAATATTAAAAAAATGTATAAAATAAAAACATATTATAATCTCATAGCTAACAAATACAAAACCACACCATATAAAAAACCACGATATGTAGTGAAAATAACCAACAAAATGCTGAATATTAAGAAAAATAAAATGAATGATTGAATATAAATATTGATAACATTATATTAATAAAATTATAATGAAAAAGTGTAGGAAATTAATGGTAGGGGGCCTAGGACCGTATAATATATTGGTGATCAAACCATCCTAATAAATTGTGCAAAAACCACTAGGAATAGAAGTCTCAATTCATAACAGATGAGTTGAGGTGATTTCATACTGATGGACTATTTGAAGAGTGCTCGCTATCTAGGAAGAGAGATTTTGTTGTAGGGTAAAAATCAAACAGATCTGGAAGGGAGAGGGGGCTTGGTGCTGCTGTATTTAGTGGAAACTATCTCAGTAGTTTTTAAAAATTATTGGGATATATACTCTATAACAACAGTTAAAAATAACCAATTCTATATCCAACATTTCCGAACCTTTTTCTCAAAAATATTGGGAATTAATTGTAACTTATACTCTTTCCCAATGGTTTTGTAATAATTGTTCAGATAGGGGCACCATTATATGAACTTTTTCTAGTTTCTCCCCTCCTCTCCCACACTATAAATTACACACTCACATTCCTCAACCTCTCACACATATTATGATTTGATCATTTTCTAAATTCTTCCAAATCCACATCCCACGTCTGTTCCCTATGTCCAATAACATTTTGTCTCACAAAAATAGATAAACCAATGGTCATAGAAAGGATATCAAGGAGACGAGATCAATAGGTAAAAATACTATGGAAAAAATCATCATTATCCTTTTCCCCCTCTTCCTCTAATTCTAACAAAAGAATTCACATCTGTGGTCTATTGATTTAAAGACATTGTAGATGTTGTATCTTTAATTAATATAATTCCTTAAAATATTGTTGTAAACCATTTTAATGATTTAATCATATTTTAAATTTTTTTATATGAACTCTATTATTTTAGTGAATTGATTTATATGTTTAATATTAATGTTATATGATGAAATAAGTTCGTGATTATTGAAGAACTAGAAATAAGATCTAAATGAAAATCACTATAGATTTGTCATTTTCATACCATATAAACATCATTATTTATGGAATCAGTTAATATTTGGGAAACATATTAATAAAAACACATTCCTATTTTTTATATTTGATGAATTTTGACAATAAAATATGTTACGAACCAACCATGGAAACCATGTAACTGACACACCTAATACAATGTAGATAACAAAATATTTTTTATTAATGTGTGGAATGAGGTTATAAAATTATCATATAAAGGTTTATAAAAATTAATATGTTTCAATAGACTATTAAAAACATTGTTTTAACCATTATATAGTAGTGTTGATCACATTTTAAGTAAGGTGAACCCATTGTAATGGAATTTATAACCAAATTCACATTCTTTGGGCTAACAATCTACATCATTAACTATGTACTACTGAGATTATTTGTGTAATTAATATCATTTATATTATTATTTATTATGTGTATTTACGGTGTATACACATAATCCTTTAATTATATTAATTCTCAATACATTTATATAATTTTTTTAATTGACGTTCTTTAAAAATCCCCTTTTAAAATTCTTTTTTACAAAATTCAAAAACATTGTTTTTGTGAAATTATTAATGTTATATGACTATTTAATGGATCTTGATAAGTATTTTTGATAAAGTGTGGGAACAAAATCTCCTAATAATTCATTGGGTTTGTGTATGTCGGAGTTATACTATATGGTTACTCTAAGTGTGACTGAGATGGTTACACCATAAGGTAGTCGTGATGTTTAAATATTAAGGTAGATATGATGGTAAAAAATAATAAGGTATCCGTGAGAGTTAAAATATAAGTAATTAATTCCCCAAGACACCCTAACATTTTTATATGTGTTCTGTAATTTCTTTTATAAATAGGATGTTTCTCAAAGTAAGAATTTATGGGTGACAAGTATGTCTTTGTGAAAATGATTTCACATGTTAATCAGTGTTTATGGACTACTTGTTTCTTTCCTTATTTTTATTTCCCTTAATGATCATTTTATGATCATCCAATGTTTTTAAATGTTTTTCAAAGGTTATAAGTATGTGAATGTGAATGAAGGAAGTCATTTTAAACATTGTAGATATTTTTTAAAATAAATCATGTTGTTTTTTTGTGTTAAAAAATTTATATTTTGGAAGAAATTGATGTTATTTTAATGGTACCCACATTGTATTCTTGTTGGTTGATTTGTATGAGTTATTTCTAAAAATTCTAAATCTATAAACTGAAAATATTTTTTGAAATGTAATGAAGTGAAATCTTGTTAAAATAGCACGATTATTTAATTTTTAAGGTCGTGTGTCAAAACCTATTGTTGAATTTACTTTGAAATAATATAGGTTTAATATAAAAGAATCACATAAATGATGTTTCGACCGATGTGGGAAAAATGGTTGTCACTAAATATACATATTATTAAAAATATATAGATATAACTCAAGCCCCATGATTTAATCCATCTTGATGGTTTGATCAAAATATTTCATGATATTCAAACTTACGACTTGATATGGTTCTTACATTCATCGAAGGAACTTCGTTGACCATACTCTATGTATTTATGGCTATTTTGATTCCATTAATCTTATTTTATAAGGCTTACAACCTTTATAAAATCATTATATTCATTGTGTACATTCATCGGGTAAATGAAGATTTTCTTCGAAAGAATACAACAAGATTAATAGTGTTCTGTTCTTACATGCGTGATATCAAGATTATAAAAAATGATGGTGCATATGAACATTTTCAAATTAATTACAGCCATTGTTTCATAAAAATGGGTTCATTAAAAATCAACATCATGCGTGAAAATAGAGATGTAAATCCATGTTGATATCTTCACACATCCAAAGATTTGATTAAGATCGATTTATTTTCGATGATAGGTCCTTAAATAAAAGGACCTTTAGTGGTATAACTAATGTTTACAAGTAAGAGTACAATGCCAAGGAGGGGTTTCTTTAATATTAAGAGCCCTGTAATTTTTTTCAATAAAAAACAAGAAAAAATTACTAGTTGGGGGAAGATAAATCTCTCTAATGATATTATTACACAAAGGAGAAGAAAAATCCATGTGCCTCCTGTCTTGTAAATTATACAATCATGGTTTTTATGATGAACATGTTCTATGAAACCATTGCATTTTTCATGTTCATGAGTGCCACCTGATCATTTCTAAGGAAAAACTATTGTTTACCACATCATGAAGAAAAAATATTTTTGTGATTAACCTGAACAATAAATTTAGATATCATATACCCATTGTAGGCTTTATGGTGTTTTTTATGATACCACATTATTTTATTGAAAATTTAGTGATTTTTCAAATATTGTGGTTTTCATAATGGAATATTGCGATTGAATGAATATATCGTTGTGTTTGAAGAATGGTAGATGATATCGAATAGTAGTGCGTGATTGTTTTTATATATTTATGAATAATAAAAACTGGATTCCTATATAATCATACCCAAATAAAAATACTATGGAAATAAGTTATTATATAAAATAGTTAAATATTACATAAAATAATAGTTCAATAAATATTATGTACTGGGGGTTTTTATTTGAGAACCCCATGAAACTATTGGAAAGAGAATCATTGAGTTGAATTTTTAAAATACTATATTATTTAAATAAAACTGAAAAATTTGAGTGCACCACTTTCAAAAATATAAAAGTGGTCCAATATTCTTGATTATAAAGAAGAATTCAATTATGATCATTTTTTCATTGAAGTAACTTAATATACACTGGGGATTATAATTATTTGAACAACAAAAACATATGTTCTAATATTCTTGAATGTTAGATAAGGATGTGTGATCCATCAAGATCATATATAAATATTATAAAATGGTTATTTTGTTAGTGCATCAAGACATTTAAAAATTATTTCTAAATGTGGGGTATATATTGTTTCGAGAAATATTTATTGATAGATATAACCAAAAAATAAATAATATAGTGATGTGGGGGGATATCCAGATGATGAAGGTGGATTGGAGTTGTGGGTTATAACCAGCTTGAAATTGGGGGTATTGAAAATTCTCTTTATAATAACATTATAATATAGTTGTAAATCCATGTTAGTAGAATAACCAAGGCACGATGTAGAATGTCTTTGTACCAAATCATTCAAATCCTTGTGTTATGTGTCATTGTATTACATCATCATTAAAAGAGATGTTGAAAGACTAGGTGAGTGTGGTTTAAGTCTTTTACTGGCCAGAAAGATTGAATTGATTTTTTTGTAAACACAAAATGGTTCATTGATTCAGCCCTTCACCTCTCAGTGATACCACACAAATATGGTAACAACATGTGGTATCTGAGTGAAGTCACCTATAAATGATAAAAAAGTCTTCTAATTATAGAGAACAAAAATTCAAAAAAAGAAGGGGTGTTCTCATTTTGAAAGAATATAACAATCATGGATGGATAAATATTATGATATATTATCTCCAATCACTTATTATATAAGTGATATATACATTTATAGTGGGATTTACAGCCTATGTTGATAATAATCTAATGAATATTTTAGATAATCGGAACATGCAGAAAATTAGAAATGGATAAAATTAAATCTTGAGGAAATTATCAAGATAGTTAAATAATGATGTGATGGGTCTCCAAATTTCCAAGGAGAACATGGATAAACTAAGACGATATTATGAAAAAAGTCTTAATCGCAATGGTCCTAAGATGAAAATATATAGAAGAGTATTTGAAAACCTTAAAATTGATTATGATTATTGTTCTGATGAATACTTTATAAGAGTAAATGGGTCTATCAGTATCACTGGATGTTTTTGAGATAAGCCGGATGGCTCAAACATTATGAATATGTTGATGATAAACATTATATAAAAACATTATCTAATGGTTTCTTCTCTATAAGACCATAAAAATATATCATTGTATTAGAATTATTATAATCTCATGATATTTAAATTATGAAATGTAAAGACAGTTGTGAATATGTAAATATATTATATGTCCTTTTTAAAATATGGTAAAATTTAAATATATAATAAAAATATATATAAAATTAAGTGATTTTAAGGATGATTAATCTGAAGATGAATTCAATCAAATGTATTCCTTATTTAGAATAATGTTTAAATTGATGAAATGGAAAAAATAAGAAAATTAATTTAATGTTGGAATATTCAAAATAGTAGTCACTTTTTATTAATTAGAAAAAGTAGAATGTTTTCTATACCATCTGAGATGAGGAATATAAGAAGGTACATAAATGGAAGTGGAAGAAGCATAAGAATTGGTTTACATCCAAATAAGAGAAATATTATTTGATAAAGTGGATGAATTTTCATCATCATTTATTGAGTCAAAATATTTAATATCTTCAAAAAAATATTTTCTGTCTAATGAAAAAATTCATTAAACATTTAGACTCAATTAAAACCAATGATCTTGATAATAATACTAAACTTGAATTGATGTTAAATGAAAACCTAGCCGAAAAATTAATGAAAAATAAGGAGCTCAAGATATAAAATAAATGGATAATGAAATAAATTAATGAGATAACCTTTGAGAATAATGAAATTGTTAATAAAGATGTAATAAATATTAATAAAAAATAATATAAAACAAGATTAAGATAGCTAGTCAAAGAAGTAATGTGATATTTTTAGAAGTAAAAATAGCTAGAAAAAATTATCTTATGAATGAATAAATATCATTTTTAAATGAAATAAACAAATGAATGATCATAGATAAATTATAGAAAATAGGGAATGATATTATTGAAAATAGTTTTGTAAATTTTGTAGAAATTTATAATACACAATCAATATATATATCATCTCAAAATGAATTGAAAAGAAAGAAAGAATAATTTATTAATGTAGTTTAACATAAAGGTGAATAATCAAAACATACTAATGAGTAGGAAAATTCATATAGGTTGTTTCTACTCCAAAAAAAATTCTATGTACATATATCATCTCTAATAGTGTAGGTTTTAGTGGAAAGATTGAACATGTTAATACCAATGTAATATATAAAAAATAATCTAGAAAGGAAAAGTGTAATAATTCAGATAGAATGTTTCCTCCCAATAAGAAGCAACCGAAATCAATGAAATTAAAAAAAATAATTAGGGAAAACTATTATGAATATGGTAAATTTAGGATTACATTAAACTATTAGTGTTTTATAATGTTTGGTTATAATGATTATTCATACTGGTATAACATATCATTACTTAGAAATGTGCATAAATTATGGGATATAAATTCTTAATATATGAGAACAAATTATTATAAATAAAATTTTGTGACCATGAAATCGTCTAAATAATCAATAAAAATTTATGATTTCCTAGATTACATTTTTATAATATAAGGCCAATAATGTCACAGTGTTGAAAATTTTAGAGTTATATATCCAGGTTAGATTTCTGACAATGTGAATTATAAGATAAGAAAAATTGTAAACAAATCTATAGTCATTAGTGAATTTTATGAGAAGATTAAATAATCATATGAATATAATAAAAATTCTAAATAAAAAGAATTTTTTTTTGATAACTAAAGAAGTATATTTTGATGATAATTCATGTATAAAATTATTATATGAAATTTTTGGGCAATGAAAAACTAGACATGTCATAAAAAAGGCTTGTAATTCCTACTAATCCAAGAGATGAACATGAAGATGATGTTGAAAACAAAAAGAAATTATTTTAATAATGAATATGAAAAGAAATATAGAGACTAATTTTCATCCAATCAGAAAACATGAATAAAAATTTCCTTGAGATATAGGAAGAAGAATAAGTACATATTTAGAGGAGACTATCAGAATGAATGTTTTTTATAAGGAAATTTTTGGTTCTTCCTTATACCCTAAATTTTAATATTAACAAAAATTTAAGGACATGAAGAATAAGAGTTATTAATCATGGGTAAATCATATATCTATGATAAAGAATATATTTCATCCTTTAAGGGGGAAAATGAAGAGAATTTATGAACATAAAAATTTAACATATTCTTAGATAATATTTTGAGTACTAAATTCATAGGTGGGTATTGTTAATCCTATGTTTCCTTTGTTATGAACGGTTCAATATGTGAGGTGGAAATACTTATATAATATTCATTCATTCATGTAGTGGAATTAGAGTTAATTATTTAACAATTACCCTTGATTTACATGGGTTATTTTTTGAATTGTAATTTTGTTAAAAAAAGTTCCAATTATGATTGAAGAGAACACATTGTTTTCTATAACGAATCTATTTTAATGGCCATTATATAAATTATTATTCCATTATAGGTTTTATTGGGAACCATGATAATATTTATTTGGATAATGAGATGACGATAAATAAAATATATTATAAAGGACATGAAAATATAAATATATGTCATGATTTTTTATTATGTTTTTGGTTGGCGTTGCATGAAAAATTAGTTAACTCTTTATAGAATAATTTTTCCATTAAATAAGTCAAAAAACATGAGAAAACTAGAATTATCAACCATTCATTTGTGGAAAAAGGAATCAACTACGCATGGGATTAATCGAGGGAATCCCACATGGTGTATAAAAGAGTGGGTTGGTTTTCTAACCTAATGTAGTGCACACTTGGGTGACAGCACATAGGAGTTGGCCAACAAGCTAGCATATGGAGGTGCGGTCCTTGAATCCAAAGGTAGTGATGTGTTTTAGGTAGAAACACCCTTTGTCATCTCGAGTGTCAATTTTATTAGGTTTTTAAATAATTAAAAAAATAAACAATTAACTAAATTATGTGGGATGGTATAAGTCAGTGAACAACTCATATTATTTAACAGATATGGATATAAAACTAGTCCCATGTTCAAATTAATATATACTGTTTGATCGAAATAGGTCATTTTCTTCAATCCCCCAACCATTTATCATTTATATATTCCCCTGAGATCATGGCCAAACCTCTATCGATATTTCTTTATGTTTCTATGTATATTATAAAGTCTCAAATGTGAGTTCATGAGGCCATGAGACATTTCCCATGCATGATACGCTTTTCATAATTTCATTATATCACTGAAATATGTCACTATAAATATAAAAATGGTGTACCGTGGTGAATATCTTACAGACATGATCTCACAATTATATAAAATTGTGAAACACAAGAATTTTTCTACATGCATTATATGATTAATTTAATATAAAATTATTCCTTGAAACTTAGCATTACATGGTAAAAAAGGGAAATTAAATCCATGATGAAATGTATAGGAATTAAAATAATAGATAAAAATATAATTATTTTTAGAGGTTAAGGTGTTGAATGACTAAACCAGTGCTGGTATAACTCACCAACACAAGGTAGCGATCCAATATATGGCGGAGGTTTTGGGATATTGAGAGGTATCCTGTTTTTCTAAAGAAATTTAGGGAACCATAAAGATATTGCACGAATGAACAAAATTTGTTCTCTTGATATTCTTATAAAAATGAGATAAATTATTCATGGGACTCCTGAACTATGAATCATTAACTCAGGGGGTTCATAATTAATTAGTTCCATGAACCCTTTCTAGTTTTCACATAATTGAGTCATTCTAGATCTTGTGTGAAGAAGAACTACTCTATACCACTTCATGAAGAAAATAATAATATCATGATAATCCTTCAAGAAGGATTGAGAAATCATATAATCGTTTGGTTTTTCATGATGTAGTTGTTTGGGATACCATATACTTATTTCATGCAGTTATTGAGTGAACACCAAGAGTGGTTTTCATGATGGGATCATGATATCTCATATATATATATATATATATATATTTGTGTGTGTGTAAATAGATATGGAAGAAAATGAATAGTGGTCAACTAGTGATTCTATGAATACATGAATTGCCAATAATTTGAAAACCCTCACTTCTCAAATCCAACTAATTATCCTATTAAAAAAGATATATTAAGGAATTTTTATATATCATATAAAATTACCAAGCAATACATTTTATGTCCTAGGGTTTATACCTTTATAAGACAATGAAATTCATGAATGAAGTATCATTGAGTTGAATTTTCAAATTAATATTTGCATGAACTAAACTATAATATATTTTTCCCCACTTATACACATATAATTTTGTTTGGGAATTCCATAAATTAATAATGAATTTAAGACTGAGACTATATTTCCCTAAGAAAGCCGGTCTTACATAGCTGATCAAATTTTTTTAGAAATACCATAATCTAGGTAAAGGAATATTAATTCTACATGATTAATTTTAGTCCAAAAAGATCACAGAGAAAGATCATCAAAGGGTTATTTCTATAGTGTATCAGGCTATATGAAAATGAATCATATTGCATCATGAGAAAGTAATTTGTCTTACACACAAAACTATGTATCATATTCCATAGGGGTGGAAAATAAGAGGGACTATGTGATATTATGATTAAAAAGTTTAAATATATCATATATAGCATATATATAAATTAGATACAATATTACATCAATAAGATAGAAGTGGTGATGGAAAATTAATTACATTGTTTTGCAAGGTGGTAGTCTATCGTACGCACTGTCAACTATTTTGTTTCCTATTTAAGGGAGGAGGATATGTATGTATGTTATTCCCTTAACAAATAAATAATCTCAATATATATAATATAAGAACGATATTATATCAAAATATTTTAATATGGTTTGACTAAAGTTGAATTAAAAATTAAATAAAACACTCTTTGAAGGGTATTACATTGCCATTGGAAAACAACAATAGGTTTTCACCAGATTCCTTTCTTGGATAGAATAATGGTCAAACAAAGGATTATAATTTGGCAGGTTTAAATTAAGGAATTTACATCGGTATGGATTTCCAAAAATAATGGTTTTTATGTTAGATGGTGATAGGAGAGTGGGTGGAAATTTATAAGTAGGGGAGGAAACCATTGGAATTTTTTAAAAGATATAATTTGAAACACTTTTTATCAGGTTAAAAGGATCCAAAATAGAACTTTTTTGACAGTTATATTAAAATAGGATTAAATATCCCCATATAATAGAAATTATAAAAATATTAGATCATTTTTAACACTTATCTTTTTAGCTCAACCCCTTGGTGAAACTTTTTCTACTTTAACCAAGGTAAATAATTGTTTCTATATTCACTGTTAATTATTTTATAAAATTAATGTAAATATATTATATAATTACAATTGATATGATTCTTAATATAGAATCCATTTTTTAAAACTAAAACCATATAATATTCTGAATATAACTTAAAAATAATCCTTCATATATGTCAAAAACGTTCTTCCAAACAAAATCAAATGTTTGAAATATTCTCTTCTAAAAAAATCAATAATAAATTCTGTCATATAACCTAATTTTTATTAATAAATATAAATTTATAAGAAGTTTTTTATATCCACATTAAAATAAAAATGGTATTTTAAATTCATTAGACTTGAATCAAATTTTTGATAACAATATGTATTTCACACTATTTTTCATGAAATGAATATTTTTGAAAAATAAAAAAAATCATTTTAATATAATTATGATATGATGATTTTAAAAGGTAAATTCATGTTTTAGAATTATTTTTCTAAAAATAGAAAAATTAGTTTCAAATTATGTGAATAAAGCGTGACTAAACTTGTATTTATAAAAATTCTATTTTTCAGAAAACATTTTCTTTTGTTTTAAATGGTTCTTATTTAATTTCTAATATTCATTTAACCGTTTAATTTATTTTAGAAATTTGTAAAAATTATAATTTCTATAATTTATTTATTCGTATTCATAACAATAAAAATAACTTCTCTGTTATAATGGAAATGTTTAAGTAATAACATTTCAATAGATTATATTGTTTTTTAACCTGGGGTTGTGTGCATAAAAAGCTATAAAATAGATTATATTTGTTAAAATAAAATATATCATAACGTTTTTTGTTGTTACACTTTTCCCCCTTTAATTAATTCTTCCTTCAAAAATTCATATTACATATTAAAAGAAAAATGGTTATCAAACTTATACTATATCTCTTCTCTAGTTCCCATGTTGCTTCCTTAAACATGTGGTTCCACTAAAACTCTTTGACCAGGTGAGTTTTCTTATTTCAAAGAGCACTATCTCTATAATACCAAATCTTTATTGATAGTTTCTCATATAAATTCTATTTCTCCTATGGTACCACATTTGGATTCATTATATAGGATGGAACAAGTATGTACTTCCTCAATAAGGATACATGAAACATATCATGTACTAGATATATGTTTGTAGGGGTTTATAGTATGTAGTACACCACTCCAAAAAAATAAAAAATCCCAAATGGGATGATGTATCAGGGACTAAAATTTCCCATCTTCCTAAACATCTTTAAATTCTTCTATATGGAAGTATGGGTGAACACATTCTCTCCGACCTCATACTCTAGGTCTTATAGATGGTTGTATTCAAATTTCTTATATTGATTTCGTGTGGATTTCATGTAATGTTGAATGGTTTGGACCATCTCTATAATATCTTAGGAAAGATCTGGCCCCATCACATTCCACTCTCCAACATCATCCTAGAAATTTGGAGTTCAACACTGCTTCCCAAACTGAACCTAATTGGGTTCTATTTTAATGTGATAATGTATGTTATTATTATATGATTAATCTTCCATTTGAAGGCTTTGATCCCAAAATCCTTAAAAATCCACATAACAAGACCTTATCACATCATCTAAAGTTCATATATTTATCTCATACTAACCAAATTTTTGAGGATGATAAGAAGTGCTGAAGAAAATTTCTATATCCAATTCTACATGAAGCCTTCTCTAGAACATTGAGGGAAACATTTGATCTCAATTATATATAATGTGGATTGGAACTCCATGTAATATTACCTTTTATCTTACATATATCTTATAAATTTTTAGTTATATAAGACTTCCTTGATAGTAATGATATCTTCCGAGATTGTAAGGGAATCAACTACCACCTAGATGGTTTTATTTCCTTTAGGTGTCCTGGGTGATCCTATGATAAAATCCATAGTTTTATTTTCCCATTTTTATACTGATTTGGGAAATGGTTTAATTAAACCCTTAGACATCTTTCACTCATCCATGACTTGTTATCATACCAATCATCAAGATATAAATTCCATAATCCCCATATTTATGTTATCCCACCAAAAGATTTAATTCAGATATATCTACGTCATATATATTCCAATATGATTTTTAAATGAAAATATATGTGCATCATCTAGAATCTCCCCAATTATCCTTTTTTTTTGCGATATGTGTTCAGGTTCCAAATATTATAAACCCACCTTCACCGTTGTTGAACTTTAGAATATAATAGATTTTCTTTGTTGAACCTCTTCCTATTTAGGGATTTCTATGATATTCAAAAGAATGGATTGAGAAATGTTATTAAGGGAAAGGTTAGATTAATATATTTTTACAAAAAAAATATCTATTATTTTCAAGTATAAGATGATTTTATCCTTCTAAATTTTCATTAGTGTTAAAATTATCATATCCATTCTACTTAAAGAATATACAATATTTTTTTCTTTACTATAATTATAATTCATTAAGCATCCATAATCCTTTATTGACTATAACTATTTTCATTTTAGTACGTTATTATCACTTTGGGTGAATATATATTTGATCTTATGATCCATATATATTTCACACATATAATGATTGATATAATGTCGCAAAATCATCAACATAAAGATCTCCCCATCTGTCCCTAATTAATGTCTGGTATAGATATTTTCATTAGCATTCAAATAACTTGTGGAATAGTCAATATATATCATTCTTAATTATTGTACAAGCCACTCCATTTGTTTATGTATCACCATAAACCAAAAAAATGTTCCCCGCATTAGGAAAACATAATTACTAGAGATTTCATATACCCCTTTTTCAACTACTGAGATCTATCTGAATATTCATTTCTCTAAAAAAATTACTCATTTCCTATTTATCATGGTTGATGGATGTTTAAATCATGATAATTTCATCACAAATCTGTTGTAATTCCCATCTAGTACATGGAAACTATGTATCTCTATTATAGATGATGGTATAGGCTAGTCCTCAATTGCCTTTGTCATAGAAGTGTCCACTTTTATCCCTTTACTAGTGTTGATATACTACAAGAATGATACTTCTTTCATCCAGAACACATATTTACAATACATTTTATAATGATTCTCTATTATCTTGGTCTTTGGAATTGTATAAAAAACATTCTCATGCTACTCCTTAATTCTGGGGTATATCATAAAATTATCTATACAGACTACCAAAATAAATTAAAGTTAACATGAAAAGACTCAATTCATCAATTCTATAAATATTTATAAAGAATTAATTTTTTAAAATGCATAAATATTAACTTATAGTTTGTGCACCTTTTTCAACATGCATTTTTTGAAATATATTCTTTCACCGCATTTTTTTGGTGATATCCCAATCGATGATCCAACTTAGAAAAAATATTTATCTCTATGTAGTTTATCAAAAAAAACATATATCCTTGGAAATGGATAAATTTTCCATATCATGATTTTATTGTGTTTAGAATAATAAATGCATAAGAACATTGATATAACAATAATTTTAATCAATAGGACTAGCACACCCCATGTTGAACCACTCGGGTGTATAAAACCCCTATCAAGATTCTATTGGAACTACATTGATAACCATTATTTTTTGTTGTCGTTACTACATCATAAATTATATATTAATTTATAATTTTTACCACACATTAAACAACTACTAATACATAGTGTAGTGGGAGTATGTGGTCGAATACACATGTAGACTGCAGTTAAATTTAGAGAGGATATAGGTCCTAATATTTTAAGGGAGTCATTTTTAAAAGACTTCTGTTTGAGATTTTGGAATAATTCATATTTTGGGATGACATTAAAATGATAAAAGAGGGTTCATGGTCAAGTATTATATCTAATTTAAGGATGTACTTTTAATTCCACCATTGGAATGATCCTATGTCTTAGTCAGTAAGGAAAATCAATTCACTAATAGACTTTGGTCTTAGCCTCATAGATCAACCTATGAAGTAGTTATTCCTTTGTAGGGAGATTATGACAACCTAGGTGCATTATGATTGGATTATTTAATGTAGAAAGTCTTCTAAGCTACTGGTCATAGATAAGCCTACTACAATTTAGATATGTTCATTTGTTTGATCCTCCCATGGTTAGGGATGTTCTCACAAATGAAATAGATTAGAGGTTCAAATCCTAGTTACTAACTCAATTAGACAATTCCATGTTTCTATTCAAAGACATATTTAGTTATGAAGATATATTTCATGATCCCTACACCTTATAAATTTAGATACTCGTGGAGGGGTAGGATGAAATTAAATAAATTAAGGATAATATACTTGATGGATTGATTAATTGTATTGGGATAGGGAAAATGTTCGGGAAAGGAACTAAAATAAATATGTACTATGTGAATTATGATTATAGATGAAATACATACATGAAAAAGAGAAATGGGAATTGAAACTAGACACGACCTTATTAATTGAATGAATTGAACAACAGAGGATCCACACCTCATAGATTAATAAAAATAGGCAAATGCTAAGTGTTTGAGAGATTTTGATGGGAAAGGGATGAATTATTAACAAAAGATATGAAAGGGAGAACAAAAACACGTCATTAATGATTTTAACACTCTACTTCTCCATAATTTATATAGGAGTGTTTTTTATGATGTTTAACTTTGTAAAACCAAATTTACCCTTGATCCGTGTCATTTTTTTGGATCCACAGTGTGACACACAGTTCTTGCAGATAAGGATGCTTGACTTCTTACATGGATTGAATAGGTCATTGATAACATGTACCTGGAAACTATCTGATTTTTTCGGAGATTTGTCCCTCTCTATGATTTGACTATATTCACAACGTGTCTAGTATTGTCATGATGTTTAGAAAGCATTTTTTTAGGATTCATGTAATGGTCACATCTTGGGATAGGCTTTGATCCTCTAGTACATGATGTGAACTTGGTAATCATGATTCGCACTTGGACAGATTTCTCTTTTTCTAATTTTATTTCATTTAAAACCATGATTCATTTCTTTATGAAAAATTAGGCATATACAACATGATTAATTGAATAATTAAATGAAACACTATGAATAAAAGATAACAAATTACATATACAAATTTGGATAATTAAATCACCCATCCTAGAAAATTTTACTATCCTCAAGCAATATGTCTCATAAATTATTTCATAATAGATATAAAAGTATTTAAGAAAGTGATATTCATTATTTCCAAGTAATTAAAATTATTTGTTTGCAGAAAAGGGTCATGTTCTACATTTTCCCCCAAATAGAACATCAGTCGTTCCTCATATCCAAGATTTTCAAAAAAATTCTAGTATTCTGTTCACAACCTCTTAAATATTCCTTTGGTTATATTCTTAATGTAATATACCTCCCTATTTATTTCTCTCATCACTCAGTCTAGAAAATGTATATAGGGGTATGCTCGTACCTTGATTACATGTTCTTAACCATAGGATTTCAATAGATTTATCCTATCTACAATCTAAAAACAAGCATAAAAATAATCATGAGGGCTTAAAGAAATTAGGATCTGATGACACTACTATTGTGGGTAGGTTGGTAAAATGAGAAAAATCATGCTCAAATAAATGGGTAAGCTCTGTAGTATAGTATAAATAGTGAAAGGACATGTGTGATTAATTTCAACTATCTGGATGATCAAGCCTGCACTCCATCATCTCGGGTTGTATCCATATTTATGGTATGTACGCATACAAAGAATGGATTCTTCTCTTTTATTTTTCTTTTTTATTCAATCTTTTTTTAAAATTTTTGCTTATGATAGATCCCACTTCCATCACCTAACCACATAAAATCCATCAAGGGATTCATCGGTTTAGAAAATGGTGATTTTTGATCATCCTAGTGCACAACCCATATAAATTTATATTTTTAAAATGAAAAAATATGGATGAAATAAAACAAATAGTATATGGGTAAAATCATTGCAGTTAGGTTAGCACACCATATATCAATAAAAATGGAAGCATCTATGCTATCTGAATGTCTCTCACACACCTGTTTAATGATGGTCATAGTCATTGTACCAGACAAGGTTATAAATGGGAATCTGATTAGAATAGATTCATTCTAATATGTTATTAATGGAAACTATGGACTAAACGAAGGATAGATGTTTGGTGGGTCTCAAGGAAAATTTGATATAAAAGAGTTTATCAACCATTATAGTTTCATACTAGTTCAGTCATTAATTCGAAAAGATATTTGTTCAATTTATAGTTGGTTTATATAAACTAGTATCTCTCATGGAAAATTCTCATAAAAGAGTATGAAATTCGAGGCTTAGTGTCCCCTCAGGTAGTGTAAATAAAAATCAATTGACAATCAAAAAATGGCATAAATGATATGTAATAGGTAAATTAGTCTTTATAAAGAAGATTTTGAATGTGAATTAATTCCATACACTCATTAATCATTCTAAAAATATCTATGCAAGAGTGACAGAGAGTCCTTGAAACTTTTCAACTTATCTTTTTCATTAATTACATGGGTACAATGATTCAAATGTTTAAATAATGATTATTATTTTTAAAAACAACTCTTATAAAAGTGTGAGCCATATAAAATCATAGTTCATCACTAGATATAATTTGAGGAACACCCCCCACACACACACACACTTAAAATGAGATAGTGTCATGAATATCGATGAAATACAGGGTGGAGTGATGTGATAGTGAATTTTAAATATTTTTATTATGCAGTGTCGAAAAAAATGAATAACTAGAGGGAATTGAGAGCTCTCTGGGAAAAGTTTTATGCTATGGGGGTGTTTTATGATGTGGTAAAATGAATATCAATTGTACATTCAAAAGTGTTATAAAAGGAAATCCTGAACCTGATAATAAATATTAGTTCAGAGGTATAAATAATTGGAATAATGTAAATTAATGGGCAGTCAAACATAGTGAGAATATGAGAGATCGATTTTATTGAAATATTAATATGTTTATAATGTAGAATCCTGAAATTGAAGAATTAATAACTATAAAGGAATGCATCTAAACACAAAAATGAAGTTGTAGAATAACATAGATGAACAATGGGTTTCCTCCCATTAAGTGATAACTAAATGTTTTCATACTGATGGGTGGACAGAGATTCTTGTGAAATAGTCCACCAGCATAGTTTCTCCTTTTAGTCTTACATCTTCTAGAGGATGTGTCCTAATGATTGTGTGGTATCTTCAGTGTATTGATTACTTCAACTGCAGTTGTGTGAGTAAGTATAAGGTTTGGTAAAAATGGAATAATTGGTCACAGTGGCTGGGGTGGTGGGGAATTGTGAGTTAGATCTTGTGAATCTATCAGGAAATTTTGAGGACATGATTGAATACCCTTTGCTCTATGTCTACAATAGGGACCGGACCATCGAGGATGGAAGATTATTCTAAGGATATTTACATTCTATATAAAATATACCCAAATCTAAAAACAACATAATGTAAAAACGAAATCCCAAATACATATAGAAATAAAAATATTTCTACATGGTTGGGAATCAAAATGATGAAAATACAACAATACCAAGTACACGTAAAGGTCCCAAAAAATACAAAAAATATAGAGAAAATATAAACAAAGATACACCCAAAAAATCTCCTCGACCATCCTCCTGCTACCTGGTGTCTCGATCAAATGTTCAGGTGTATCCACATCAGTAGCCGCAGCACTAGAGAATGGATATGCATCAATGTATGTTGGTGTGGTAGCAGAGGTATGGAGATGGATTGGGGAGGTTTTCGGTGATGTACTAATCCATAGCGGGGTCGTTGGTCTAGATGCTCGATAAATGAATTGTACCTTATGAGGTGGCCTTAGTGGGTACTCCCTTTCCCATACGAGCATGCTATGCCTGGAAAGCCAATGGGGTGGTAGGGTCAGTGTGATCAAGAGGATTATATAACTGGATGGAAAGAGGTGGTGGATTAGTGGAACATGATGGGTCAGCTAAGGTGGATGAGGGTGATGGAACATAAAATGTTTCATGCTCAATGAATGAGATATGGAGGTGGGATGATATTTAGTGTAGATACTCCATAACGCACTAGATATCTCCAAAGTTCTTGGTAACGATGTGAATGAATTGTGGTGGTATAGATGAAGGGGTGGAGGAAGAGGTGGTGGTGGGTATTAGTGTAGTAGGTGTGACCTTCTAATGGGGTTGTGGTGGCTCTGATGCTGCTGCTTCTTGGCTGGATGATCCTGAGGTGTGTTCTCCTAGACTCCTGCTGCTTAGAAATATAAGTCTTATGCCTTCACCAGCAACCCCATTTCGTGCAGGAGCACAATATTGATATACTATAGTGGTTAGATAGAGGTGAGGTGATACACAACATCAGAAACATCTTGGTACATGTCTAGGTGGGGGATGAAAGATCCACCCATGAGTTTTTCTTGCATCCTCTATATGAGGGTGATACAATATTGAGTGAACTAGGTGGCCATGTTGATGGATAGGCCACTCATGGCTATTGAAAGAATCAGCACATCCACCTGGTTTATGGTGTCATTACTCTCATTCTGAAAAAACCAAACATTATCCATGGCTCTATGAAAGGTATGCAAAGATAGTCCCCATAACTTAGTAGACATGGTGATCAATGGGTCCTGATGTGACTAAGGGTAATGGGATATCATAGGCCACAACCACATAGAGATGTTAATAGGTATGTGTATTTGTTGCATCAAATAAATTTCTGAAATGATAAACTCATCAGTATAAATGCCAAGGTCGACCAAAAACTCATCAAAATATAAATGGTACAGGTGACCTCCTAGGGAGAAACAGATACTATTTTAGCCCATATCATATGTGGCTTGAATTTATTTTAATAACTCCATGTATGTCTCCTCATAGAGCTCGATAATATTGCTAATGTGAAGTGCCTCATGGAGGTCGGTGAAAACATCTGTAATATTCTACTGGGTGAAGATCCTCATGTCCAGGGACTTTCTTAGTCCACATGGGCTTCACCTGAAATTTGAGAATATTAACATGGTGAATTGGGTTGGAGAAACATAAAATTGGATGAATGTCCAGGTCCTCTTATCTAGAATTCATAGTGGATTCGAACCGTGACTGAGGGGATGGTGCAGCGTAGGCTCTTTCTGGTGCAGAAGGTTCGTCTGTATTAGTTCGTGGATGCTTATAAGTGGCTTGTTCCATGGTTGGTGAGGATGGGGAGGAAAAAGATATAGAGGAGGCAGTTTGTGTCAATTTAGTACAATATATTGATAGATTTTTGTGGGATGTAGGGAAGGGAATAGGGAGACGCATAGGTGGTGCACAGGTGAAAAGTAGTGGAGGGGAGTTGGGCAGCACATGGGTTAGGAGAGAGGGAGGGATGTAGGCGCACGTAGTGAGGGAGAGGGAGGGGTGCGGGCACACGGGGTGATAGTGGGGTAAGGGTTCACTCGGTGAGGGATAGGGAAGTGTACATAGGGTAAGGGGGGAAGGTGATGTGTTCAGGTGAGGGAGAGGGAAGGGTGCACAAGGTGAGAGAAAGGCAATGTGAATCATCGGGGTGGGTGAGTTGCGTGTCATGACGGTGTGTGTTGTGACCTGCAATTTGATTTTTAAAAATGTAATGAAAGAAGAAATGGCGTGTACTTTCCTTTCATTCCAATAATTGGGTGAATGTTTAATTTTCGAGGGTAAAAAAAGATACACGTTGTGATCTTGATGTTCATGATGTGTAATTAGCTCTTGTTTTCCCATTTTCCTTGTTTCTTCCATACTTCATCATACTTCAAATGGAAGAGTCATCACCAAGGATCCTAAAATAAAATACCTAAAGTGTTCCTAACATGGGTTTCCTCCCTATCAATTCCTCATTTAATGTTAGGATCTTGACTTCATTTATGTTTAGTGGAACTTTAGGGTGAGTACATAGCATTCATGGAACAATTTATGAAAGATATTCAACCTTTCTCCATTTACATTGAATATTAATTCTCCATCTTATGGAATTTTGATTGTTCTATAAAGAAAAATGTGGACAAACAACAAAGTTCTAGACCATCATGACATCAAATTATTGAAGTGTAGTTCTAATATTGAATTAAATAGCAAACCTTGTTCCCTAGAATGAATATATTTCTTTCAATTCATTGGTCGTGCCACTTTTACATTTTTGTCTTATAAATGCTTCCATTTTCATATCCATATTTCATTATTTATTACAATGTGGTTAATTGAAATAAAAATCCATCGCTATCATTTTCTAAATCTAGATTCATTTTTTAAATTTTCCATAATGAATGATTTTCCAATTCCATCAAAAGATGGCATTGTTTACAGAAAATTAGCCGAAATGGGGTGCCACCTATGGGAGTTTTGTATGCAGTTCGGTATTCCCATAATGCATCATCCAAATTCAAGATCCAATCACATATACTGGTGTTTAAATTAATTTCTATTATTTTTTTTCACCTCACTATTTCACATTTAAACATTCCTGCTTCTTTATGGGTGATACGAGGTTCTGGTGTTTTAGAGAATGCCATATTTTTGAAGCATTTTTTGTACTGAATGATTTTAGAAATGTGTCATATGATCACTAATGTGTAGATGTGAAAATAAAAAATGTAAAAACACATTACATTAAAGAATATTCATGACTACCTTTGATGTTTTATGTGTTGTGGCTTCTGGTTCAACCCACTAGGATACATAGTCTACTATGACTAAAATGTAATTCATGCAATGTGAAGAGGGGGGTGGTCCCCTAAATTCAATACCCTAGATGTCAGAAAAT
This sequence comes from Viscum album, assembly GCA_963277665.1. Lineage (NCBI taxonomy): Eukaryota > Viridiplantae > Streptophyta > Magnoliopsida > Santalales > Viscaceae > Viscum > Viscum album. The sequence continues at coordinate 1,000,952,704 of OY728128.1, read as the reverse complement.
TAAAAATCCATAATGAATTTGTGTTCCATATCATTTATCTAAGTAATGTTCCTTATTCTTTGACATATATAACATTGATGACAGAATCCCCTAACATCATGACAAAATGAGGGACAGAAAAAATACTCTTTGTAGGATCTCTTCCACTATGATTTATGTTCCATGATGGACACTAGTTGGAGATGCGTGTAAAATTTTAATCACATTTTTTATCTCGTAATATGAGATTTATCATCATAAAATACAATCAACATAACTCTAGAAAAGGAATGTTTTGTTCTAAAAGTGGTGTTTGGCATCAGAAAAAACATTTTTCATTGCTAGTACGAGTGATCATAATGAGGATATCCTATAGAAGGATAGTTGTCCATGTACGAGAACCAAGGTTGGGTTTTGAAACTAAAAAATGTCTCATCTGGAAGATATTATTCAATATAAGTCTCACTATCATCATTAATGATAGTAGGGGTAATTGTGGGAGGTGGTTAGTAATGACATTTTTTATCTCTTTGGTGTCCTTGATTACGATGTCGAAATATTCTAGCAAAAGAATACATTGTATCAATATTAGTTTTTTATCTTTGTTGTTTATCATGTATTGAATGGATGCATGGTCTCTATAGACAATGAATTTAGATAAAATTAGGTATGAACATATCTTTTCAAAGGAATATATGATAGTTAAGAGATCCTTTACAATAGTCATATAATTGATCTGGGCTTCATTAAATGTGTGGTAGGCATTATAGATTGGAATAAAGATGTTGTTAATACGTTTTTCAAGAAAAACACTTACAGTAAGGTCACTAGAATTTCACATAAGCTTGAATTATTTTTCTCTGTTTGGTGTAGTGATAATGGGACACACAATCAGATTATTTTTTAGTGTTTTAAATTCATGCTGACAGTCCTCATAGAATTGAAAAGGAATGTCCTTTGAAAACAGGTGTTTAAATGGACATGTGACTTTGGTGAAATATTTTATAAAGCATATATAGAATACATCGTACCTTAGAAAACTTCTGAACCCTTTTATAGATGATTGATCTATAAGATCCATGATCGAATTGATCATTGCAGGATCAAACTCAATGGATTCTTTAGATACTTTTTATCCTAGAACAATTTCTCCATGCACCATGAGGTGACATTTTTCACAATTCAACACTAAAAATTTCTCCTTATAGTGTTGGAGAACCACTTCAATATTTCTTATACAGGTATCAAATGATCTTCAATAGATGGAGAAATCATCCATGATTATTTTGAGAAATTATTCTCCGATATCATGAATGATGTGCATCATGTATTTTTGGAATTCCTTTGGTTTGTTTCACATACAAAATGACATGCATCGAGAATAAAAAGTACTGAAGGGGCAGTTAATGGTGTTAATGGGCCAATCACTAGGGTCTACTGTAATTTTATTGTATCCTGAATAATCATATAGGAACTCGTATAAATTGTTTCATGGTAGAATCTCAAAAATATGATCCATTAAAGGTAAGGGAAAATGATATTTTCTTTTTCAATTATTAAAACATATGCAATCTAAGAAAGATCTACATACTGTGATGGTTCATGTTGAAATGAGCTCATTATTAGTTGTTTTTTCTATAGAGCGTCCTACCTTTTTGGGAATGACTTAGAGGAGAGTCACCCATTCAATATATAATATATAGAAGATTATTCCATCATCCATAATATTTAGAACATCCTTCTTGACAACTTCTTTCACTGTAAACATAATCCCCCTCTGTGGTTTTCTTTTTGGGTTTTTATCTTTATCGAGTAAAATCAGATGGATGGACTCTAAAGGATTGATCGCATTAATATCTACCACCCCATAGTCGATTGATTTCTTGTGTCTTTTTAGGACATCAACCATTATTTTTCTTGATACTAAGATAATTCAGCATTGATAATGATGAGTAATGGTAATGACTCTCCTACGTATGATTACTTCATCGTATTGGGTAAAGGATTCAAGTCCAACATGGGTGGATTAATAAAGGATTGGATAAATGGTGGTATGGTGTCTCTAGTATGTGGTTTAATAAATATGACTTCCTTGAAGTCATGGTCTTATTATTTTTATGAACATGAATCATTATTCTCTTCCTCAATATCCATGTACTCCTCTGCTTTTTGAGTGAGAGAGACGGCTTTACAGTCCACCATATCATCTGAATGTTTTGATGCCTTTATTAGGTTGAACATTACTTGTTCTTCTATGACTCGGAATATTTGATGTCCTTGATTAACATCAATAAAGGACTATCCTTTTTTCAAGAAGGATCATATAAGAATTATTGGGATATACCCTTCTACTTCCATGTCTAAAACTCTACATGCTACTTGAAAAATGAATTTGATGACTTTAACCAAAACATGTTTAATAATTACACATTGTTACATAACTGAATGATCGTATAACTCTAATTCTAATCTTGTTTCCTTGATCTCTTAGAGTTTTTGTTTGTGGGAAACATGCATTGGAATCTGGTTAATGATGGAACCAAGATCACAGAGTTCTCTTCTAAATTTTCACACTCCTATTGCACACAGAGTTGAAAAAATTCAAGGATCTCTCTTCTTTGGTGGGATTTTCTACAATAAAATAGTGCATCATTCTTTATTTAAGGAGACAAATACCATATCATATATTTTTATCTTCATTTTAATGATACATTTAAAAAAAAATTGTACACAGGCATTTGGGTGATTCATTCAGTAGAAGGAATAATGATGTGCAATTTTTTGAACATTTCAATGAACTTTTTGTACCTAGCTCCCTTCTTAACTTGCCACTCTCATTACTAAAAGGGAATAGGTTTCTTGTATGGATGTGGGAAAATATAAATGGATTCCTTATATTTTTTCAAGGCTTGATCCTTATCAGTTGGTATTTCTTTTACTTTCTCTAGTTGTTGTTTGGGCTCTTCATGTGGCCTTGATTCCATTGATTTTAGGAAATCTTAATTTATTCCACTCCTCGACACTATAGACATTGATTCCTATTGTGGCTATATCTCAGTGTTACTGGGATGAGTTCCCAATAATATTTTAGATAGGGTTTTTGAGATATTCCCAATTTTCATCTCTATGTTTGTTAAATATTCTCATTGATTTTTAATATTTTGTCCCTAGTGTGGTCATAATTTGATCATAATTTTGAACTAAGTATGTCAGGAGGTTCTCCATGTTTCTTTCTAGTGGTGGAGGTGGTTGTTGTGGTATTGGCTAAGAAGTAGGAAATTATTGTTTTCTTTATTTTACGGCCATAGAATGGGTTGAAATTAATATTTCAACTTTTGTGGTCTCAGGATAGGGTTCATTGATGGATACCCTAGTGGTTCCTTATTGAGGAACTGAGCATAACCACTAGGCTACTGAAAATAACCTTGATTTTTTTGAGGATTCTGCTATGAAGGCATCTGCTGAAAACATGGTTGTTGTTTTTGTTGTGGTTTAAATGGAATACAATGTGGATTTTAATGAACATAATTACAATCTTGTGTTTCCTCGTATCCTTATTTGAAGCCTTGATACTATTGTAGTCCTCCACACATCTTACATGACTGGATTTCCATGAATGGGGTAGGAGGGGGTTGTGTGGTTGGTATTTAAAATGGCTCATGTTTTTTTGGTCTTCACTTCAACTTTTTCTAATAACCGACTGGTCTCATCATCTTTATAGATTCCACATCATGGTGGTCCACTATCACGTTTCCATATACTGAAATTTTGGGACTCTTCATCCAAAATACTTCTTCCATTGTTGGTGTTTTTTACATCTTACCTCTATCGGAAGTAGAATCAACGATTGTTTATGATGATGGATAGAGTGCTTAATAAAAGGGTTGTATTTGAATCTATGTGTCATGTCTGTGATGTTGAAATTAACTAGTGAGTACTTGGAATCAATCCCATGCTTACCATGTAGACTCTCTATCTACTTTTGAAATGTTCTGAATGTCATTCCGGGGATTATAGGTTCAGATTGAAGGAACGTATTTATCGACACACTTTTTTTTGAGCTTGTCTGAAGTCCTGATTGACTAGTGATATTATATTTTTAGCTAATACTTTTCTCTATCTCTAAATTAAAATGAACAGATATGGGTTCTTATCAAGTCATAAAAATATCCTTAGTTTCTAAAGGTATCGCAAACCTCCATGAAATTGGTGATGTGTTCATGTGGGCATTCGCTCTGAAGACCACTAAGTCGTCCAATGTTCTGGATCATATGGATGGGTCCAGGCTTGATTTCAATCATATGGGATTGAATTGGTTGGAAAATGATGCTTGGAATCACACAATGGATTGATGGTAATCTATAGAATATGATGTTTTTTACAGGGTTCATAATGTTTTCTCTTTGTATTAATTGATCATTTTTCGTGTTCGGTGCCACATTGTGATGTTGTTCATCCATTGTTGATCAGAAATGTGAAAGTATATGACTTTAGATCTTACGATATAAGACCAATGGTTCTTGTGATTCAAGGTTCCTTGATCGGGTTAAGGGACCTTGGTACATTCACTGAAGTTGATAGTAAAGATGAAAGGACATCTGTAAATGAAAGATAGAAAAATGATTGAGGGAAGGTAATCCTAAGTCTTATAAAGCAAATATTATTTTATGAAATTATGTTTCCTCCCTGAAAAAGATCCCATAACATTGATGTACTATGCGTAGTGTTGTCTTTAATTCCTCTATCATGAATCTAATTTCAATTTATAATTTTTAGCAAAATTTCACCAGCTATAAAAACGTAGATTAGTGGGAGTAAGAGGTCAAATCAACAGAGAGAATGATATTAAATTTAGAGAGGATTTGGATTCTAAACTTATAAGGGAGTCTTTACTAGATGACTTTTGTTTCAAATATTGTTCTATGTTCTGATTTGGGATGAATTTAAATTCATAAATGAGCGGTTGGGATCAAGTCATGTATCTGAATTATGGATTTCCTTTTAATTCTATCCATGGAATGATCCTATGTCTTAGACTACAATGAAAATGGGGGTCACTAATTGACATTGGTCTTAGTCTCTTAGTTCTACCCAGGAAGTAGATATTCTGTGGTTAGGAGATAGAGACAACCTAGGTTATTTATGTTTTGATTCATTATGGAAGAATGTCTGTTATGCTGGTGACCATAGATCGGTCTACCATAATTAGGATATGGTCATTTGTTTGACCGTCATTTTTTCTGGTATGTTCACCCAAATGAGATAGATCATAGGTTAAAACACTAGTTACTAACTCAATTTTTATTTTCCATGTTTATATGAAAATTTATATTTAGTTATGTAGATACATTGCTTGATCCATAGCCCTATAAAATTTAGCTACTCATGATGGGGTAAGATGGAAATAAAAAAACAAATGCATCATGCTTGATTGATGGATTAATGCTATTGGGATCATGGAATGGTTTGAAAATGGTACTGAAATAAACATGTACATGGTGAATTATGATTATAGACAAAATAATTACATGACCAAGAGAAATTGGAATTGAAACTAAATGAGGTGTTGGGAATTGATTGTGTTGAGGAAATGAGGATCGATGGCACTAGTATTAATAATTTAAAACAAATAAAAATAGTTTGAGAGGGGAAACGGTAGAAATATTATCAAAAGAGATGAAAGGGAGAAGAGAATCATGTCTTGAATGATTTAAATTCTCAGCCGCTCCACTGATTATGTTGGAATTTTCTATCACAAAGTGTACCCTCAATCTTTGTAATTTTCCTTTCGATCTCTAGCATGGCAAGTGGTTCTCATGGATATGTATGTTTGACTATTTACAGGATGTGAATAGGTCATTCACAACATGTACCTTGTCTCTATCTGATTTTTCAGTGGATTTTCCACCCCAAGGATTTGATTGGCTTCACGATTTTCCTGTTCTAGTCACATCAAATAACAGTCATTTCTTGAGGATTCATGGTAAGGTCACAGTTTGGCGTCATAGCTTGGGTTAGGCTGTGATCATTAGGTACATGATGTGAACTTCATAATCACTATGTGTATTTGGCCAGTTTTCCAAATTTTCATCCTTTTCATTCTTGAAAACCTGTGAATATTTTAGTCCAAAAAATTAGACATATACCACATGAATTATCGAATAATTAAATTAATAAAAAATGAATAAATGACAGAAAAGTTTATATAATAAGAGTCTTATCATGATTCTTTAGTAGTTACAACTGAATTGTGTCTAATCTTTATAGAGTATCATATATGGGTAGAGATATATGTGTAAGGTAAATTTATAATTCAAGATATTGGTTAGGAGGAGGACTAGGAAACTCTTCGTGAAATACGTTATTATAATCCCTCACAATTGGTGTATCATCAAGAATGATTCTCTCATTTGTCTCAATATTTTATGGAAAAATATGATTTCTCACAAGAAAATAATATCTATTATTGAATAGAATATTCATAAAGAAATTCCTCCTCCTCCTTAAACAAGTATAAAATAAAATGATGACATAATATGGGTAAAGTGATATGGTTCTCTCAATGGTTAATGTTGTATTTATATATGGATAGCCTATAAGTTCCATAAATAGTATCCAAATCCATTAAAGAAAGTATGATGTGATTTTTTTAAAGATTTAATCTATAAACTATAACTATGGAGGATTATTATAATTAGTATTCATGTATAACACTTTTTAAAAATCTCAATAATATCTAATCCCCATGTTTTGGGGTTGTTTTTTAATAGTTCTACTAGAATAGAAATATAAGAAAGAATGTGTAATACAGAAATAAAAAATCATGTTCTCTATTGGTGAATGAATGAATAGAATAACTATCACCGAATCATTTTCAGAATCCCCCTTTACCATAGTGATCACATACAACTTTCTTTACTACATTAGAAGTTATTATTGGTTTTTTCATAAATATTAGGCTTATATAAATGTTTTTAATAATGGATATTTTTTCAGTAGTTAAAAAACTATACAGCATGCATAGTGTTAATCCAATACTTTTTCTCATCATCCTCATTAGTGAGATTATTCATTTTTATGTAGACCAAACTTTCCTGATTCCCCTCTTATCGATATTTGAAGTACCTCTTGGTTTGCAAAAGGCTATTTCAATGATTCTTTTTTCCATACATAAGACATGTGGGTGGTTGAGTTTTCCTCCCTCTGTGGGATTTATTTACTAATACCCTCTATAAAAACATGGATTTTTTTGTCTCTTTTCCTAAAAGACCACTGTGATTCACCAACGTACATCGAAATATTGGTTGGGGGGAATAGACAATCTACTAATATCATTTAATGTCTCAAATAAAAAATATTTTTTGTAGAATAATTTTTAACCCATTAATGAAATGATATACCTTACATTAGATGCGAATAGAAAATACGGTGGTGTTCTCTGAAAGACTTGTTAATTTTTCCTCATATGCACCAATTAAATCATCTATTTTTTGACTAAGGAAGTCCTTTTCCATTTTTGAAGGATATTTCTGAGAAAATGTATTCTGAATAATTTTTTCTAAATTCATCACATTCCATTGAATCAATATTCTATATAAAAATTGTGTTACGTATTAGTGTCCTCCATAGATCATATTCTCCCTCAATGTGATAAATGTACTATACAAATTTATCTTTCTCTATAAAGTGGAAAATAAAAAATATCAATTAAATATATTTAATCCATAGTTTTTATATGAGAAGATCCAAATATTCAATGAATGTAGGGGGAAATTTTCCCATAAAACACTGGACTGCATCTGGATCCATCATAGGAGGAGTATTTCGTTCCACATGAATCATGTTATTATTGTTAACATGGTCCAGATGAGCTAGTATATCAAGGTATTTATCATCTCCCACACCCCAAATTCTAGTTATATCCTTGAAAAAATATCAAATTTCTTATCATGTTTGTTTTTTCCATGGATTCTCTAATTTTAGAAAATTAACTAGATGAAAAACAAAAATATAATACATTGAGTATTAAACATGCACCAGGAGGAACTATATATGTTTAGAGAAATAAATTAAAAATGATAATTACATCCTAGATTATGAGTCTTCGTTTTTTAACATAGTTTTTCTATCGTAATGTCTCTTTTATATTTTCAAACATAATTTTGTTTTTCAATTCTTTCATAATGGTTTATAATGAGTTTTTGAATTTCAAAAACATATCCCCTAAGAGTGTCAAACAAGGTGTATAGTAATTCCATTTTTTACAAACTATGTAATAATCAAGTCAATATTGATGTACCTTTTTGGAGTTATTACCCTTGGGTACATCTATACCATAACCACATCCACTTATAGTATCCAGATAGAGATATAATTTCAATGAAACCACTCTCTATACACATCAACAAGATTCCAGGTTAATTTTATACACTTAATATTATACTAATCTTTGTCACTATAGACATCAATAATGTTTTATTATCCATTTCCAAAAGGATAAAAAACATTCCTATTATACCGACTGTAAGGATTTATTACATTTAGAAATATTATTACATGATTTTCAACTAATTTATCCAATAGTACAATCCTAAAGAACATGAGGCCGAGTTCTTTTGGAAAACTAGTTTTATATTATGTCTATGGAAATTAAAACAGATTATCCTTATTAGATTCTATATAATATGAACCAAAAATATATTTAATATAATAAAACTAAATGGTATAAACTAGGTAATACATAAGGAAATTGGTGATAAAAAAATCCATGTAGGGGAATAAACATGATAAGGAAACATAACATGTGATATGAAGTTATAGCATGATAACAAAGCATAGAAGGATCATGAGTAATATCATAAAATAATAAAACAAATGACATGGAATCATAAGATTATGTAATCGTAGGAAATATAGAAAAAACCTATTACATTACATATAAATGAGTCAAGGATTACTTCACAGACAATTTCAAATTTTTAATAAAGTCCCATAATGGATTTTGTTTACACTCTAATCCCATACATGACATATCATGAGACTATAAAAATAACAAATTAATTGGAGTGTTATATAGCTAACTAAAATATGAAATGTTCATAGTATATGTTTTTCACATATAGATATAAATCATAATTAATGATATTATAAAAAACCATGGAAAGAAAATGGGTTTCATAATATTGCTTCATATCCTAATAAAATTACATTTTATAAAGAATGAAAATTAGAAATGGTCATAAGGCATGTATTGACCCATAAAAGAAAGAGATAATACACTAGTAATATTTCAGAATTTATTATATAAATAATTTAGAAGCATATAGTGACAATAAATATGGATATAATGTGAGATAAGGATAAAACATTTAAAACATGATGGAAATGGTGGTTCTAAAGAGATCCCGTACCTCATACCCAATTTATCACATTACTTATATTAATTAAGAAATAATAATATTATGATATTTATTTTATTTCTAAATAATATTTTAAATTTTTATTATTCATTTAATTTTATTTTTTACTAGATCATTTTAAATTTCACAACCAATTAATTTCACATAAGACATTTTAATGCTAAACATCTCATTTGTTCAAAATCACATTCATGAGATGATTATGGTCAAATTTATTATTACTTAAATTTATTTATAATGATAATAATGATATAATAATCATTTATATTACAAAATTATACTTTTAAAACCAAAAATGTAATACAGTTATGAAAAATGTACTAAGTTACACTCATAGAGACTGATATCCAAACATACTCATGAGTAACATTTATAATTTTTGAAGAGCATGATGGAAATAAGGTAAGTCTTATTTTTATTACCTAGATGATAATTATATAATAAATAATTTATTTATTCTTAAAAATACCATCTATTTAATATGGTAATAAAAATGAATCACATCAATTCCTGAGGAGGTAGTCCATCATACACACGAACAATGTTGTCATTTTTTCAATGGATGGAAATGAATGAATGTATATTATGTTTTTTTATTAAATTATTATTACTATGAAATAAATATAATATATAAATATCAATATTAAATCTTAGTAACTTTCACATAATTCATATACGGAAAATGAATCGGATTGCTTTATGATAGAGTAGTCTGTTGCACACATAAATGACATTATCATATTCTGTAATGAATAGAAAGTAAGATGTTTTATGTTATATTATAATAATATATAAATAGGTATATATAAATTATATGATATATAAATTAAATAAATAATTTTATATAGACATGCGAAGCGGTGATGGAAAATGAACTTGGTCGATTCACGGGGTGGTAGCACACTATACATACAATAAATAGTTTTGTTTTCTAATTGAGGGATGATGTGATTGGCATTTCTCATGCCCTTAACATAAATAAATATATGTATTTGGAACATAATTATTTTATTATATCATCAAGTTTTAATAAATTTTTAAGGTGGTGGATGAATAAATAGAATAAAAGACTTAGTTAAATACATTACCTATTCTTCAGACAACTTCCTTATGTTTTCACTAAAATCCTTAGTAGGTTTACATTCTAAAAGAAACTAGGATTATTTTTTTATGTTTGGGAAGTAATTATGTGTTTTGGATATATTTTTTCTAATCCAATGTGATTTGGATGTGTGAAGAAGGGAGAGCAGGGATGGTCTTCTATATGTGGGGGATAGGACATACTTGGAAATTTTGAAAGAAAATAATTACACCCATGTTCATCTTAATAAAAAAGGATAATAATTATAACATTTTATAACCTTTAAGAGATATGTTACTATATTACCATAAAATATGAATTATATATGTTTTTTTTTAATTCTTAACCTTTATCTTTTCAGTTTAACCCCCCAAGTAAACCCACCATGTTAAATAATTTGTATTGTTTTCACTATTAATTATGGTCAAAAATTATGTTGAACTTATTATATAATGTATGTTATGTAAATTAAAAATATATAATAAAGTTTTTCAAAATAAATTCACATAATTAGAATAATTTAATTAAAAATTAAACCCTAAGACATGTTAAAAATGGTTTCATTAAAGAAAGAAATTCAAAACAAATAAAATGTTTTTTATACTGAATTTCATTATGAAATTGACTTAATTAATCCAAATTTAACTAATAAATATATAATTGATTAAATTTTATTTAAAATACAAACTAAAATACGGTAATTTTAAATTACCTAAAATAAAGGTAGTTTTGTTATGAGTATTTTTCACTATTCATTTAAAAATGAATCATTTCAGAAATATTAAAAAAATTATTTTTTTATAGGTTAACATAAAAAAGAAGTTAATTTCTTATGTAATTTTAATAATATAAGTAAATATTATTTTTAAATTACATGTATAATGTATGACTAAATTGCCTTTTAGAAAATTAATATTTCTCAAAAAATATTTATTTTTATTTAAAATGGTGGATATTTATTTCTAATCAATATACAACTGTCGAATATAATTAGTAAATGTGAAAAAATATTATTTTTTTATTTATTTAGTCTTACTCATACCGTCTAACAAAATTGTTAGGTTATAATGGTCCTGTTTAACTAATAATATTATATTAGTGTAACAAATTTCATATAAATTTATTGTTGTGTGCCTCATAAAATATTCAATAGATTCAATCTATTTACAAAGAAATATATCATAATGTCTCAATATGATACAAATAATGGGGAAAAACATATGTATAGTGTATTTATAATATGAATTTATAGTTGTTCTATTTGGCGTTACTAATTTTCTTAATGTCATAATGGATTTGATGTATAGAGTCTTTTGATATTACCTTGATTAGTTTGTGGTGGTAATTATAAATAAAATAATTATATATTTAAAAAATAAGAAAGAACATGAAGACCTCCTGGGGTTTTTACTAAAGACATTAAAGAAGTAAAAATTTTAGGAAAAATGTAACAACAAGGAATTTGGATATAAAATTTATATTTTAACTCATATAAGATAAAGAAATTATATTTCTGTTGATCCATCAAAGATGGAAGTTATTAAATGTTGGACCAGACCAACCCATATGACTAAGATCTATAGTTTTGTTCAATATTATACATATTATCAGTGATTTGTGTATAATTTTCCATGAATTTTTAATTTTAAAAAAAATTTATCTCTTAAGGGATCCATATTTCTTTGGATAGTTGAATGTGAAAAAAAATTAATGGAACTAAATATATTGTTAGTATTTGAAATTTATAAAATAAAACCCCAAAGTGGAGAAGGGGTTTTTTCCAATATAGAGATGTATTATATTAGGGAATTAGATAATTCCTCATGAAAAATTATATAGTGATTTCATAGGATATAGGAAAATTGAAGGGACATAGAAAATTTTACCATCCCTTTATTTGGAATAAGCTATGTTAAATTTTTCATTAAATATAGGGAGTCATTATAGTTTCTAGGAGATGAATTATATATATAAAAATCATTAAATTTTAAAATATATATTTCTACTAAAGAAATTGTCATATGAAAGAGAATATTTTTATAGGTTTCTAATGATTATTAATTATCAATACATTACCACCCTTATAAGGGAAATAACGTTGAAGATGTTCTGAGGTAAAAGTATCATGCTAGCTTATATATTATTATTATAAATAATGATTCAATATTTATTGGATTTAAGATGGTGGATCTGGAAATCATGAAGGAAGGGGAAAAAGATTATCCTCCTAAAATGGGGTTTCATCTATGTATTAATGAAAATAATAATTAGGCATAGAAAACGATATATATTATTATAAGAATGTGAGAAATGTTCTAATTTAATCCTAAATTAGGATGGGAAAATAACGTTCATGAACAATTAATGTGTTCTGTCCATACAAGATTTAAAGAAGGTGATATTTGATAAAATCATAACTATTCAATCTTCATCATTCATGGAAGTGTGAAAATGTATATAGATCTGAAATATTATTTTGGGTTAGGAAACATGATCAGATATATTAATGAATATGAATATTGGTTCTTTTTAAGTTATCCAATTATATTCTATTGAAATAAGTAAATATATATTTTATAACCAATATATATAGTAGATGTAAATAAGAAAAATATAAAAATGGATTTCTCATTGAACTCCCCAAAATATCGATAATCTGTTAGGTTAATTGGGTTCTAGTTGATCATCATTCAAAGTCATCACACATATTTTCTACTAGATATAATTTCCCTCTCAATCAGATTACAATAACATACATTGAATAAGTGGTAATGTTTCATAGAGTACCAAATTATCGTTTATCAAATGAGGATGTGTGGTTTAACTCATTGTTCATAAGAGGTCTATTAGACTATCTAGATACATGATAAACATTTAATTATAAGTATATAAGAAACCAAACATTTCAGAAATAAATAATAGATATTAATAGTAAAATATTCATTACACAACATAAATAACCAATTTATAATAGTTTTCATATTGTGCATTTAAAATATTGGACACATAAACAATTGGAATATAAGTGAGCTACATCATCCCCCATTGTGTTCTGTGAAACTACAACCCTTCATTGAAACATTACACATAAAACATTTCATCATAATATTGGGAAATGAAACATAATAAAGGGTGAGATAATATGATCAATTAGGGTAGATAAGAGAAATATCAACATATCATGAACATAAGTATAAAATAATATGATAACTACAATTGTAAATATTACCCTATTTATCATTGATCATAAAGGTAAGTAATGGAATTAATTTGTTAGTTTATAAGACATAAATCATATTAGAATCGAAAAACACGAACAATGAAAAAATAACAATAGAATTGGGGCTATATTTGTAGATTACACATAAGAATAGGAAATAATTTCATTTCTTACATCATGGATCTTTTCAAAGCCACTAATACTCTAATTGATTTACTCCTTAAATAATCATAGTATTCAAGGTTTACTTCTTGAACTATAATAGTGGATATAGTAACATAATAAGATGAGTTCACTCCCCATTACAATGTTGTTTATCTCATTAGGTATGAATCATTACCCAATGAAAAAAAAGGAATATATTGGTCCCAAACGATAAAAAATGTAAATCATACATACGTGTTCCACCAGATCATAAATCATTAATCATATTATTACATAAGAAATGAATACATTTAATAAAAAATTCTTCATAAAATAACTAATATAAAATAAATGGGTTTCATAATCATTTCATCATTTCATCAATTATTAACCCATTGAAAAAAGACATGGTAGTCATAAGAATTTTATAATGGTATAATAATTGGGAAAGATGTGGGTTCATAATATTCATATCATCAATAACATGGACTATTAATAAAATGAATAATAATTTCATCCTTCTGTCATATCTATAATAAATAAAAATTAATATCAAAGGTTTTCTTCTTGTATAGAAAATTATTTTAAAATAAAAACAACTTGTATCTTTTCTTTTACAACATAATCATTCTTTGAAAATAATTTTATTAAACTAAAAATTTATAAAACATTTTAGAAATCATTTTATATTTAAATAACCTTGAAAATTATTAATAAACCATCATAATAAATAATGTATATTTCTCTAGGACTTATATCGTATGTGTTCAAAAAATTATTCCCTTAACATTTTCAGAAAAATCCAAACAGTCATTATTTAAAACGTGACGAATAAAATTAATTTCAAAACATTTTCTAAAAAGATAAACATGGTTAAATATTTATTTTATTAAAAAATATATGTTTAATTTTTTTTAAACATTTTTAGAAAAAAAAATTGGTAGAAAAATACATTTTAAAAAATGTGAGATATATATATGATTTTTCATTAACTTTTTTCAACTCTTGAGTACATAAAGAGAGGAAAAATGTTGAAGAAACATATTCTATTTCTAAATAAGTACACTATAAATAAAAAATATTTTATTGAGATATATATTTTAATATTTCATTATTATAATTATAATCATGAACAATCTTGATAAACGATGATACTATATAATAAAATCCTTACAACTTTGGTAACACGGAATAATGAGACCCATGAATGAATAATATAAAAATGAATCAAAGATTATAATGTGAATAAATAAATTCATGTAATTACATGCCAAATGGGATGAATATATATATGATAAAAGAATATTGGTCTATAATATAATATAGGTGTAACAGAAGGAATATTTTTTCAACTAATCACTCCCAAAATGTCTTGACTTCCTTCATAAATATCCACAACTCATATATAATATATATATGTTTATTATTCTTACATTATCAAAACATACATTTATATTTTAATACGAACTGTTTTTCTAAACAATTCTTTTAGAATAAATTAATTTTCTTTGATGTCTTGAGTTTCATTATACACTATGTTAAGATTTATTTATACACTACAGTTTGTTAAGCTTGTGCTACACACACCACCTACGTAACATATGTTACAGACAATATTGAGTTTATAGAAAATTAAACATTATTATTATAATGAGATTGTTATAACCTAGACATTAGAAATATTAATATAAATAATAATAAAAACTTTGTTTATATTAGTTATAAAGGTTTTATATAAATAAAACATATTGAAAATCATATATACAACTTTTCATTATGTCTCTATATTTTTCAAAACACAATTTTCTTGAATAAAATTCATTTCATATATTTATATGAAAAATAATAAAAATAATTTTATACAAATTTGAAATTTAAATTTGATAAATTAAACTTAATTTTTTATTTTATATTGCTAATATTAGTTTAGGGTGAATTTTGTGTATTTTTTCGTAAAATTTTATTTTTAAATGATTAACAACTAATACTAAATTTTGTTTAAAAATGAATTTTAATATAATCTATTAATGTATTTTAATTATATTTTTATTTCATTTTATATTTGAATTAAATCATTATTAAATTAATTAATCCAATTAAATTTTTGGAACCAAATTCACATTGAATATTTATATAAAAACATTTCAAACCTTAAAAATTTATCTATTAAAACCCCATAGTGATGACACTTTTGTAGGATTAATAATAAATTAATTTATAAATTATATTATTTGAATTTTGGAATAATTATTCCATATTTTTAATATTGATAAATTATAATACTTAATAATGTAAACATAGTTTGTGGAAAAAAATTAATAGTGAATGTGATAAAAATTAATGAAACTGATTATGAAAACAATTAGCTTAGCAAATGTCTAAGACCTAAACATAAGGCCCAAAATGACCTATAAACGTACCCAAAATCAATTTTATAGAAATAATCCGTCTATATCATTCATTTTATAATTTTGTGGACAATTACTAGATCCACTATTCATGGAAAAAATAGGGGTGAAATTCCATTTCCAAAAATATATTATAATTCCACTCCAATTCCACTATAAAAAACACTCACACAGTTCACTTATTTAAACATATAATTCAATTTTTATTAAATTTTTTTTGAATTAGTACCCTACCAAAATTCATACATTCATCCAAGAGTCATCCCAATGGGAATAAATTCATCCAAGGAAACCCTTTGGTGAAAACCAAAGCATTAACCCAAAGAATATATAACATCCATCCTCACATTCCTTATTTTTTATTTTCATTATACACCCCATAATATATTTTTATTCCATTATTATATAATAACATCAGTTTCTTCAACATATTTATATTTTTTTATTATATGAGTTTGACCTACACTTACACACACTTCCATCTAATAGGTAACTAACATACCATTCTTGTGCACGGTGAACTACTGCATCAAGAAACTATATTGTTATATACTCATTTACCACATATCATGGTTATGTATTTTGAAGAAAAATATGTTTTTATAATATATATGATATTCGTGATGTATTTATGATTATAAAATTATTATATAAAATATACTGTCATGCTTCCATTTTTGGTAAATACGACAACATTGTTTGTGGACTTATGGACTACCACATCCTCAAAACGATGTGACTCATTCACAGTTTACATCTAATGTAATAAGGATTTGTTTAGAAAATGTATATGATATATATGAAATAATAATGAAAATTAAATTTTAATACATATATATACATATTTCATTTACCTTCATTCATTTAATACGATAAGAAAACCGAAACAACATTCATGTGTATGTATGACATACCATCTACATGAACAATGAATTTCATTTAATATTTTTATATGTTATTGATTATTATAAATACTTATATATGAATATATATGATATTTATATCATATTTTAAATAACAGAAATAAGTAAATAATTATCTATGTAAAAGGACTTATGTTTCATATTTATAATAAACATATACTTATTTTTCAGTAGGTTTGAATGAGTACAACAACAAACAAGAATTAAGGTTAGGGTTTTATCATCTTATTTTTAATTCTATGAAACTAACATCATATTAATCACTCAATTTTTTATTGTTGAATATAATTACTATTAATGTATTATATTATTATTATAAATTAATTTATGGTTATTTTAATATCCATATGATGATGTCCCTTTAATGGGGTTTATGTTTTAAAAGTTTCCAATCGGTAAAATAGTTTTTTCTCAATTTTCCTTCATTGAGACACATGCCATGATATGAAACTATGTCCTCCCAAAATCTTTATACAGTTCATATCATTAATTTAATGATATTTTAAGCATCATGTAATTTCATTTTATTACAATGTAAGTACGAGTTAAGGTTACCATGTGATATGATTCTATTCATACAATCTCATCGTTTATCGGGGTTGTTTATGACTATGCTTCCATTGATAAATTCCTATTATAAATATCTCTAGAACCCTCATGTGTTACCTTTTCATCAGGCCATTCATGATATATTCATGTATTGGTACAATTTTTACACTCTTCCAGACCTAAGATAAATGTTAAACTATTTCTATATAAATATGTTCCAATTTCTATTGTAGTCAAAAATCCATTTACTAAAAAAACATGTTAAAAATAACTTTTATTAAAATGATATTTAAATATAATATTCATGGAAAAAGGATTTCAAAAATGTTTTTTAAATTTTAAAATATATTTTAATTGAAAAATGGTATAAATAGGTTTTCATGTTTCCTTAATATGTTTTCAAATAACATGGTTTCTAAATGTCATTATTTTTTCAAAAAAAATCAATGATGAAATGATATTTTCCTTAGGAAATGTTTTTAAATGACACTACAAATTATTTTCCATCTATGATGACAACTGTTCGTATTACTCAAGCATTTTAAGAATATTTATTTGAATTTTCATTTCAAATTATTTATCTGAATGGTTTGTGATTCTATGAAATTATTTTTAGGAAAATAGTTTCTATTTCACGTGTTATATGTATATGGAACATATTCCTATTTCATGAGTTATATGGATATGGAACCTACTTCATTTCATTGGATATTCTTTGATGAAATTGTTATGAATCTTTTCTCAATTTTCATAGGTTTGGATGTGATTACTAGTTTATGATAACCGTTTAATTTCAGGGGTTATGATATGAATGTTAATTATCATCTATAACACATATCTATGAATTCATTATGATATGGGTGGGACATATATATCCCTCTAATTAACTAGGTAAATATTTATATCTCATCATATAGACATGGCTAGAAACGCGGAGTTAATCCATTTACTAATATGGAATTGATTGTGATGCCATGGAAACTATTGAAATCATTTTATATTTTTATGTATATGCCAAACATTACATTTATTATTCTTATATTATGACTTCATAAACTATACAATTGAGTCAATTATTATTGATATCTTATGAACATCTATTATTTAGTCCATGATTCATTTTTTGAACGATTTAATATCGGGTATGATATTATAATTTCATGATCATGTTCTCATATACTGAAGCTCATTCTTATATTTATATAAGTACTTTGTTTACACATACTGTGCATTTGAGCTCACCCATTTATATGATTTCATTCCTTAGGTTATTAAGATAAATATTATTTGTAATATTTCTTATAAGTATTGAATTCGTTGAGAATCTAGTGGGAGATAATGTAGCTCACCCATGTATGAGTGTGTGTGTTCCCATGTTTCCAAATGTATTAGACTAATATAGTCTTTTGGGTATCTAAATTTGTAATGTATTAAGAATTGAAAAAAAAATTAAAAAGAAATTATGTTAATAATGGGTCAAAATTTTTATTTCATAACATATATATAATTAAATCTGTAGAGACTCGGATTTTGGCCCTGTCAGACTTTGGATTATTTCTTTGAATAATTCCAGAGCTAGGCGTGAAGACGGCGTGCGATTCTGAGGCCCGGTGTGCCCGGAATTAATTTTATAAAAGTATTAATTATTTTTTTACTATGAATGTAGAGGAGGTGTGATATCTCTTAAATGGTAGCTTAGATCAGGAGTCTGATGGCACTGTTGCGTCCGAAACGTGTCGTTTACCCTAGGTGAGGTGTAAACTTTGCTGGCGTGGGCCTACGGTGAGAAACGCCACCAGGGGCGTTTTCGTAATTAAAAGGAGAAGTTAGTGTGCCATCGTCGTCTCAAATATCTTTTGAACGGAGTCTGAGATCGCAAATCCAAGCCCAATGTTGCGTTCAGAACGTCACGTTTACCCTAGGGGCGACCTTACCTTTGTCTGCTACGGTCACGGGGTCGACGATGACTCAGGATCCGGGAAATAAGGGGATTTATTTAATAAAAATAAAAAAACCCCCCTTATCCCCTTCTCCCCCACCCTATACGTGCAGCGCAGTAGGCCACCGCCCCTTCCTCCGTTCTTCATCGCTCGATCCACTTAATCGAGCAAACGAGGCGCCGAAGAGTTCAGATATGGATGACGAGCGTTCCTGGATTGTGCAGCGATAGTTGCGGAGCGTGCGAAGCGTCGGTATTCGGCCAACATGTAGGTGGCTTGAGTTTTTATCTCTGATCCCATTTCTGATATTTTTTTCTTCACATCGAACCCGTAGTAGTGTAGTAGGGGTCTCGAGGGTCACGTAGTTGCTTCCGGATCGAAAAATGGACCACCGGGGAGCTCCCGGCGGTCCGCAAAAGTTTTCTGGCAAAGGGGGCCAATTCTGGCGGGTTTCCGGCGAGCGGCGGCACTCCGGCACTGTGGTGCGGCGACTCTGGCACGGTGGTCCGGCGTGGTGGCGCGGTGGCACTGGCAGGGCCAGCGGTGGAGGGCCGGCGAGCCATGCTTTTACGGAAACCATTGTATCTCGCAAACCAGAAGTTTGTTTCACGTGCCGTCTGTGGCAATACGACCCTTGGAACAAGGCGGACCTTTTTGGGATAGGTTTGGGAATTTTTCGGGCTGGGTCTATGGCCAAGGTTCACGAAACATCGGAGAATATTAATATTTTAATTATTATCTGACTTGACCTGCTGTAACTTTTTCCTGAAGTGTCTGATTGACATGCCATCAGTGGCATTGAGACCCTGATGGTACGGCGGACTTTTTTTGAGATGGTTTCTGGGTGTTGGGACTCAGAACGGGGTGCGGGCCCCATGAGGCTGGGTTTTGGTGTTTGTAGAGAAACACAACTTCTTGACCATGAGTCCATTTTTTGCGGATAAATAGTCGATCCTATGTGTTTTTCAAGAGGATTGTAATGGTGTGATCCGTTCGATGTGTTTCGGGATCGATGCATGGGCTCCACCTGGGCTGGCCTTCGATGAATAATGCCTTTTTCACCGAGTGTCCGTTTTGGACGAACGAGAAGTCGATTCCGCTTGTTTTTCTGGGGGGATCGTCGTGGTATGATCCGCTCGATGCGTTTCGAGATCATTGTGTGGGCCCCATGCGATCTAGCTACGGTGAATAGTGCTTTATTTACCGGTGCTCCGTTTCGGGCGAGTGAGAATCCTATCTTGCATGTTATTCCGTGTAGATCACGATGGTGGCATTTTTATTGGCCTTGGAGGTGCACGGTGTGGTGTTGTTGTGGGTTGCTTGGGTTAGTGACATTTTGGACCGGCAATGGTTGAGGGTACTCCCTTGGTTCGTTCCCCCGAGGGTTCGTGTGGCATCACAACCTTCGTATCGGTTTGTGATCCTCTCGATGGGATGTTTAAATAGTTAGAGCTATGGCATCCTTCTGGTGGGCCTGGAGCGGGATCCTCTAGAATCTTTTCCCTAGATCGGGTTCTTGGTATCGTTGTGACCGCTTATTCATAGGCGGTGATCCCCTATCTAGCTTGTTGACCCTGTAGGGTTTTTAGCATCATTGGGATTATGATACCCTACGCAGTGGTCCGTACATAGTAGGG
The DNA here is from genome assembly GCA_963277665.1 of Viscum album. Classification (NCBI taxonomy): domain Eukaryota; kingdom Viridiplantae; phylum Streptophyta; class Magnoliopsida; order Santalales; family Viscaceae; genus Viscum; species Viscum album. Next base: position 1,000,931,404 of record OY728128.1, on the reverse strand, counting down.
TTGTGGCATCGTCGGGTATACGATCCCCTACTCAGCATGAGGTGTATAGTAGGGTTGCAGTATCGTTGGTTATGCGATCCCCTACTCAGCATGTGGTTTATGTAGGGTTGCGGCATCGTTGGTTCGATCCCCTACATCGCGAGTTATAGAAAATAGGGTTCCGGTATCATCATGACCACCTTTATATGGGTGATGATCCTCTATCTGAGTGATGTGTTTCTGTCGAGTGCCAGATCGAGTCGTGGTACCCACCAGCAGACCCTGGGAGTGATCCCATATCTGTGAGATCTTCGTATACTGGTGTGGGTTCTGGTATCCCCTAACGGACCCTAGGAGCGATCCCCTATCCTAGGAGTTTGTTGTTCTTGCTGTTCCAGTGTGGTTTTCCTCAGTGATGCTATCTGACGAGTGGGATCTCTCGGGAGAGCGTCTGAGATGTTTGTATGAAACCTGATGGAGTGTATCTCTCGGACGAGTTTCATCTGGGATGACAGTGATCATGTAGGGTGCTCTCCTAGTTGTGTACAGTTGCTGATGATGAGGATGGTACCTCTTGTGGCTTGGTGCGTGAGCTGGGTATATCTGGATTGTTCTAGGTGTATGTATGGACATTCTCATGAGCTAAGCTGGCTAGTTTTGTTTAGCCGGGGATGGTCTCGAGTTGGAGTTCCTCTCTCGTCTGGGTTCCCTCTGGCTGGGATGAGCGGACTGTTGTATTTCAGTAGCTCTATTTGGTTTTGGGTTTTTAGGCTGCCTACAGAGTATTTTTATACTCACCCCTGCATGGGTTTTGCCCGCACATGTTTGTGTCTTGTGCAGACCACGGGCCTTTTGACGGAGTCCCAGGACGACCCGGAGTAGGCGGAGTTGAGTGAGCGAGATTGACCAAGGTGTTTACCGATGTGGTGCCTAGGGAGCATTCCGGTAGGTGTTTGTGGCAGTGTTCCCCTTCTCTAGAGTAGGTTGTACGTGCATTGTAGTTTTCTTTTGGTGGGCCCTGTTTTACCCTTTATACTTCTGTTGCACTCTGGTTTAGGATAGATTGTATGCATGCATTTACTTTTCAGTTTCTATATCATTGCACTATTTCATGGATGTGTTTGTGGGTGCGTGTGTACATGTACCTTAGGCTAATGCCTCCAATGTGTGTGATGGCCTACTCGGCGCTAGTCGCCAGCCCCTGGCCTATTGGAGGCGGGCTTGGGGAGTCGCGGCTCGAGACCCCTTGGGTCGGGTCGTGATAGAGTGGTATCATAGTAGGTTCCACCTTTGGGGTCTCAGAGCATAGCTGGTCTAGATGTGAGTTTGGTTTGGGTTTCATAGCGGCAGTGGTAGGATGTTTTGAGTTAGGCTTTTAGGCCAGGGACTCCAGTGTTGGTGCGGTGGACGACGTATCCATACACCAGTACTCTGATAACCTGTCTTTCGACTCGGGACATTCATACACTAGTCGTAGGGACATAACTGTACATTCATCATATAGGACTGGGTTTTTTGGTTTTCCTTGTCCTTCTTGAGTCAGCTCTCTAGATATACTCTTTGATTGTTGTGCGTCTTGAATGTATTTCAGGATGCCTCCATGACGACAGCTAGCGAGGGTTCCGCAGAAGGATTGTGCTGATGACCCTCCCCATGTAGAGCTTGTTGAGTAGGGTGCGGGTTCTAAGGTTTCACCTCTAGGTGGTCTGCCAGTTGAGCCGCCACCTGTCGAGTAGCTGGTTGTGACGGCAGAGCAGGATGAGGTTGCGCGCAAGGTGAGTGCGCTGCATGAGATCCAGAGGCAGCGACCTATGAGGTTCTGGGGTGATCTAGACCCCCAGGAATCTGATGAATGGCTTGAGGCAGTCACCCGAGTTTTCTGCCTAGTGAGAACACCTCCAGATAAGATGGTGGTCCTAGCGGCGAGCCTTCTGCATGGTTCGGTCGGGCGATGGTGGAGCCTAGTGACGCAGTCCCATGATGAGAAGATGCTCACATGGGCAGAGTTTGAGCGGCTCTTCAGGGAGGAGTTTCATCCCGTGCTGTTGAGGTCTCTGCGGATTCAAGAGCTTCTAATACTTCGGAAGGAGGGCCTGACTATGTCGGAATACTCAGCGAGGCTTATAGACCTATCACGCTACTCGCTGGATATGGTTCGGGACCCGTTCTGTAGGGCTCAGACCTTCGAGCAGGGCCTACGCGGGGACATCCGGGCAGGTGTCGTTTCCTTGTGTCTTCCCACCTATGCTGGAGTGTCGGAGCGAGCTTTGGTGGTGGAGAGTTTTCTGGTTGAGCAGATTTCCGCATGTTAGTGCTGGGCACGTGAGAGCTGAGACTTTGTCAGTCAGACCTACATCTGGTAGTCGACGACAGACTCATGGGTCTGGATATGGCCGAATTTTTTGGAGGCGACCCCAGGATGCAAGATCTGAGGCTCAGGGCTCACAGGGCTCACATGCAAGTTTTTGTCAGCCGTAGGAGAGGTGGTGTTACGCTTGCGATGGACGGGGACATCTTTCTAGAGATTTTCCAACCCATCGTGCTACTGAGAGGGAGCCCGTCGATGGACCACCTTGGCAGAGGCAGCTTCTCGATCAAGGAGGTCCGCAGGGCGGTGGACGTGGTGGCGGAGCGGGTGCAGTGGGAGGAGGTAGTAGGCGGTATGAGTTTCCACCACCCCCACCCCCAGGTGGTCCACTCCATGCTCAGGGAGCTGGTGGCCGAGGGCGAGGACAGCTGCATGCCCTGTAGGCTGTTGACCTAGAGGCTCCGTGGATGGATAGAGGTATGCCTTGTGTCCTTTCTAATATCTACATCAGTTTGATAGACACTGTTTAGCAGTACCCTTCTTTTCTATTGCTTGCTTGAGTTTTTTTCATGGCGTTGTAAAGACCTTGTGTGTGTGCTTTTCGGTGTGCTTCAAATGCATGAGGAAGAGGGATCCATCCCCCACCAAGAAACATTTTTGGGACGTGATTAAAAACCGTGCGGGCGAGTCAGTGCCGCCCAAAGAGGATAGTGTCGAGGTGTAGTGGATGAGTCCCTCTGACTTATGCGTTTGGGAAGGGGTGTTTGTTGGCGAACTCGGTGGTGTGGGAGACCCAGTTGAGAGTCCAGTCGCTTTCCGTGTGCTTGTGGCTCTTCATGGAAGAAAAGTTATAAGGCGGGGATGATTTAGAGACTTAGATTTTGGCCCTATCAGAATATGGATTATTTCTTTGAATAATTCCAGAGCTAGGCGCGAAGACGGCGTGCGATTCCGAGGCCCGGTGTGCCTGAAATTAATTTTATAAATATATTAAGTATTTTTTTACTATGCACGTGGCGGGGGTGTGATTTCTCCTAAACGGTAGCTCAGATAATTAATCTGATGGCATGGTTGTGTCCGCAATGTGCCTTTTACCCTGGGCGAGGTGTAAACTATGATGGCGCAAGCCTGCGGTGAGAAACGCCACCAGGGGCGTTTCCATAATTAAATGGAGAAGTTAGTGTGAGAGCGTCAGCTTGAATAACTTTTGAACGGATTCTCAGATCGCAAATCTGAGCCCACCATTGCGTTAAGAACGCCATGTTTACCCTAGGGGAAACCTTACCTTTGTCTACTACGGGCGCGGAGTCGACGGTGAGTCAGGAGACGGGAAATAAGGGGATTTTTTTAATAATATTAAAAAAAGAAAACCCCCAAATTCCTTTTCTCCCCCCACCCTGTACGTGCAGTGCAAAAGGCCACCTCCCCTTCCGCCATTATTCATCGGTCGATCCGTCGAATCGAGCAAACGAGGCACCAATGATCTCAAATATGGACGGCGAGCGTTCCTGGATCGTGAAGCGGCAGGTACGGAGCCTGTAAAGCATTGGCTCTCCGCCCACAGGTATGCAGTTTGAGTTTTAATCCCTGATCCCATTTCTGCTATTTTTTTTCAAATCGAACCCATAGTAGTGTAGTAGGGGTCCCGAGGGTCGCGCAGTTCCTTCTGGATTGAAAAACAGACCGCCGGGGAGCTCCAGGCGGTCCGCCGAAGTTTTCCGGCGAAGGGGGCCAATTCCGGCGGGTTTCCGGGGAGCAGCGGCACTCCGGTGCGGTGGTGCGGCAACTCCGGCGCGGTGGTCCGGCGTGGTGGTGCGGTGGCTCCGGCATGGCCAGCGGTGGAGGGCCGGCGAGCCAGGCTTTTACGGAAACCACTGTATCTCGCAAACCAGAAGTCTGTTTCGCATGCCGTCTGTGGAAAGACGACCCTTGTATCGAGGCGAAACATTTTGGGATAGGTTCGGGAATTTTTTGGGTTGGGTCCGTGGCCTGGGATCATAAAACTTCGGAGAATATTAATATTTTATTTATTATCCGACTTGACCGGCCGTAACTTTTGCCCGGAGTGTCGGATTGACATGCCGTCAATGGCTTTGAAACCCTGATGGTATGAAGTCTTTTTTTGAGATGGTTTCTGGGTGTTGGGACTGAGAATGGGGTGCGGGCCCCAGGAGGTTGGGTTTTGGCATTTGCGTAGAAACGCAACTTTCGCACTAGGAATCCATTTTTTCGGATAAATAGTTGATCCTGTGTGTTTTTTCGAGAGAATCGCAATGGTGAGATCCGTTCGATGTGTTTCCGGACTGAGCCGTGGGCCCTACCCGGGCTAGCCTTCGGTGAATAGTGAATTTTTCACCTAGTATCTGTTTTCGACGAACGAGTAGTTGATTCCGCTTGTTTTTTCGAGGGGATCGTCGTGGTATGATTTGTTCGATGGGTTTCGGGATCATTGTGTGGGCCCAGCGCGAGCTAGCTGCGGTGAATAGTTCCTTTTTTACCGATTCTCCATTTCGGACGAGTAAAGAGCCCATCCTGCGTGTTTTTTCACGTAGACCGCGATGGTGGCCTCTGTATTGGCCTTGGAGGTTAACAGTGTGGCGTTGTTGCAGGTTTCTTTGGTTAGCGACGTTTTGGACTAGTAGTGGTTGATGGTACTCTCTTGGTTCGTTCCCACGAGGGTTCATGTGGCATCACAACCTTCGTATAGGTTTTTGATCCTCTCGATGGGATGTTTAAACTTTTAGAGTTTTGGCATCCCTCTGGTGTGCCCAGAGCGGGATCCTCTAGCATCTTTTCCCTAAATCGGGTTCTTGGTATCGCTGTGACCGCTTATTCACAGGAGGAGATCCCCTATCTAGCAGGTTAACCTCATAGGGTTTGTGGCATCATTGGGATTATGATACCCTACGCGGTGGGCCGTACTTAGTAGGGTTGTGGCATCGTCGGGTATACCATCCCCTACTCAGCATGAGGTGTATAGTAGGTTTGCAGTATCGTTGGTTATGTGATCCCCTACTTAGCGCGAGGTTTCTGTAGGGTTGCAGCATCGTCGGTTCGACCCCCTACATCGCATGTTATAATTGATAGGGTTTCAGTATCCTCGTGACCACCTTTATATGGGCGATGATCCTCCATCTGAGTGATGTGTTTCTGTCGAGTGCCAGATCGGGTTGTGGTATCCCCCAACGGACGCTGGGAGTGATCCCCTCTCTGTGAGATCTTCGTATACTGGTGTGGGTTATGGTATCCCCTAGCGGACCCTAGGAGCGATCCCTTATCCGAGGAGTTTGTTGTTCTTATTATTCCAGTGTGGTTTCCTCAGTGACGCTATCCGACGAGCGGGATCTCTCAGGTGAGCGTCTGAGATGTTTGTATGAAACGTAGTGGAGTGTATCTCTCGGACGACTGTCATCTGGGATGACAGTGATCGTGGAGGGTTCTCTCCTAGTTGTGGAATGTTGCCGGAGATGAGGACGGTACCACTTGTGGCTTAGTGCGTGAGCTGGTTATATCTGGATTGTTAAAGATGTATGTATGGGCATACTCCTGAGATACGCTGACCAGTTGTGTTTAGCCGAGGATGGTCACGAGATAGGGTTTCTCTCTCGTCTGGGTTCCCTCGGGCTGGGATGAGCGGACTGTTGTCTTTCAGTTATTCTCTTTGGTTTTGGGTTTTTGGGGTGCCTACTGAGTATGTTTATACTCACCCCTACACAGGCTTTGCCCACACATGTTTGTGTCTTGTGCAGACCACGAGCCTTTTGACGGAGTTCCAGGAGGACCCAGAGTAGGCGGAGCTGAGTGAGCGAGATTGACCGAGGTGTTTACCAGTGCGTTGCCGAGGGAGCTTTCTGACGGGTGTTTGTGGCAGCGTTCCCCTTCTTCAGAGCAGGTTGGACGTTCTTTGTAGTTCTCTTTTGGTGGGCCCTGTTTTCCTCTTTGTACTTCTGTTGCACTCTGGTTTGGGATAGATTGTATGCATGCATTTACTTTTCAGTTTCTATATCTTTGCACTGTTCCAAAGAGGTGTTTGTGGGAGCATGTGTATAGGTACCTTAGGCTAATGCCTCCCATGTGTGTGATATCTTACTTGGTGCTAGTCGCCAGCCCCTGGCCTATTGGAGGTGGACTTGGGGAGTCGTGGCTCGAGCCCCGTTGGGTCGGGTCATGAAAAAATCATAACCTTTTATTATCATTTTATTAACAATTCCATGTTAAAGATTGGTTTTAGACAATAACTACATTTTTTTGTGTATGTTTTGTTGTTTTATTTTTTATCCTCCAAATTTGATCATTGGATCATAATTTCCCTAATTATAACCGTGACATAATTATATTAAATACTCAATATATTATTATTTAATGAAATCAATAAAATATTGATATATAAAATGGATTATAAAGTTCTTGAAGATGGTAGGTCTTACTTGTGCATTAACACTATTTCCATTTTTTCGAATGATTTAAATAAATAAAAGTTAAAAAAATATATTAACATAAAATAATAATTCATAATTTATATATCACATATTTTAATGAAAATAATTTTATGAACTTCCATGTAAAGAGTAAATGAATCACTTCGCTTCTCGATGTGTTAGGTCGGTATACATTCGAGTGATGTTATCATATTGAAATTGAAGGGAAGGTAATAAGGTATGTGTGATACAATAATTAAATAAATATAAAATATCATATATATTTAATATATAAACATTTATCTATTATTATATCCATCATCATGAGGTGTTGATTGAAAATGAATATAACTGCTTCATGAAGTTGGAGTCTTCTTTAAACAAGAATGTCGACTTTGTATCGAAATAGATGAAAGGGGAGATGGATATAAATTAATAAATTGACATAATAAAATCAAAATACTTTTTAAATACTTTTATTTTTATACTATAAATATATAATTGTGTTTTAAAGAGCTATAAAAATAAATAAAACAAATATGTACGTTTTACAATTTACCTCTCTTATGGAGACCCTCTTTAAGTTTATACATAATGCCTTATAAGGAGGGATTTTACAATAAAAAATACATATAGTATTTAGTTATGTAAGTAGGTATTTAATTTTGATAGGTAATGGATGAATCATAATGTTTTTAATGTGTATGGGAGAGAGGAGAGGGGCTAGCCCATTATAGGTGAGGTGAGTGGAACACTTGTAAATTTTGGAACGAAAAAGATATGCCCATGTTTTTCACATTCCCAGAGGACCCAAAATAGAAAATTATAAATCCCCAGTCATTGAAATGTTTAAATAATTCCTTAAAATTATTTTTGAAATTTTTTTCATCATTTTAAACATTTATTCTTTTAGTTTATCATTAGGTAAACCCTTTTTACCTTAACTGTGCTAATCAATTTTAACTATTTTTTTATTATAGTATAAAAAATTATGTTTAAAAAATTAGATATTAAATTTATTCTAATTCAAAAATTTTAATCCATTTTTAAAAATTCATCTCACATAATTGGTAGAATTTAATTTCAATTTAAACCTACGGATATGGTGAAAATGGGATTTTACACAGAGAAATTTTTTAAAATATTAACATATTTTTATATCAAAATTAAATTATTTTATGATTATAATGACATATTTGGATAATAAAATATATAATTTTACATATTTTTCTTTCAAAACCATTTTAAAATAAAAAAAATAACCTCATAATTTCATTAAAGGAAAACACATTTTAAAGAAACCAGTATTTTCACTAATCATCACAAAAACAAATCATTTTAGAAAAATACCAAAAATTCACCAAAATCTAATTTTGAAATTATAATATAAAAAAGTAATTTTATTTTTTCAAATATATTTTATTAATGTTTGAATAATTAATTTCTTTCTTATTTGAAAAAAATATAAAACATTTTTTAGAAAATTGGTTTTTTGAAAATAATTATGAATTTACTATAATTTATTTACTATTTTATAAATATGTTTTCCTTATGAAAACATTATACATCTGATTTAATATTGTTTATTTGTATTTATTCATCAAATTTTATCATCTAATTAAATATTTTCATTTTTAAATAGTAATATTAATAGTTTGTTGCAGTTTATTAAAACACGGGGCTGTGTGCAATGTATCCTACCCAAAATTAATAAATTTAATTTGAGAAAAATGTCCTTGAATATGAGGTTGAAAAATTATAACCCCTTTGAAATGAATTTCTCCTTAAAAATTCAATACATTTAGGAAAACAAGTGATTATATTTCTATCTCTTCATCTTCTCGAGTTCCACGCAGCATTTTCAAACTTGTGGTTTCTATAAAAACATTGACTCAGAGAGTGGTATTATTTCATAGAACCTTTCTCTACAATATATAATATCTAATAGATATTACTCATAAGAAATATAAATATTTATTGGTATGACTCGTGAGTTTAGTACATGTAATAAATTGGGAATGTACACCCTCAAGAGAGATACACTGAATACATAATGAAGATGAGAGATATTTTGATGAAGATATAAAAGATAACATAATATTATTATATGATCAAGAACACAAAAGGGACCAATATATCTAGTGCTTTACATTCCCTTATTTCAAATCCTCATAATATTATTCCATGTATATATTTTTCAAGAATACTTTATCACTAACTTCAATTTCTAGATCACACTAGTGATTATTATCATAGATTTTCTATCAAATCAGAGTTAAATTTATGTGTTTTTGAATGGAACTAACCTTATATTCTATTTAGTTAGCTATCGTAGCTCTGGATATATTTATTTTTCGAAATTCATTCTATTAAGATGATTTTTTGCACTTATTTTTACAAAAGGATTAATAAAAATCCATATTAATGCTCGAGTGAAAGTTATTGTTATATAAAAACTCAATTTGGGGATGGTTTTTATCAAATCCTCATTTACAATCCATAAAAAAATATCAAAGAATATCCTATATATTTCGAAATATTCTCTTAGATATACCGTATGTTTAAAGATGACATGCATTTCAAAAACATAACTCAATATATAACTCCCATTAACGAATATACCAAATCTACTTAGTAAAAATCATATCCATATAATATATAATTAAACGTGGAACTCCTTGTAATATTACAAAATACATAATGTATATCTTGAAAGGTCGATCTAGAGGGAAATCTTCTCTGATAGTGATTAATTATATTGTCCTTATAAGGTGGTCAACTACAACCCATACAACATTATTCCCATTATAGATTTTTGAGAGTATGATGAAAAAATACAAGGTGACGTTTGCACATTTCAATTCTCGTATAGGTAATTGATGTAACATTCCATTAGATTTCTTATTATCATCAATAAATTTTTGACAGACCTTGAACTGAGATAAAAACTATGTGATCTCTCTCCATGTCATCCCAACATAAATATTTCATTAAATATCTAGACATCTTAGTACATCTAGGATGAAAAGAGAATGAAAATGTATGAGCTTACTCAATCTAATCCTTGTTAAATTTTGAATAAAAAGATCACATACATGGTTATTGAACATTATCATTCCATCTAGAATAAGTTCAAAATAAATAACATTCTTAATATTATTTTTTATCTCTAAATCGTTCCTTTGTGGATCATTAATCATCACTTGGTATATTATCAAACAATCTATTGATTATGATAATATTTATCCCATTAATTTAGGGTTTCCAGATACTTTCTTTTAAAATCAATAAATATTTTATCGTTTATGAACCTATTCATCAATAAGCCAGGATGATCCTTTTGGCACAATGAATCCGCCACCATTTTTATTTTCCAATGGCGGTGATCTATTCATGAGTGAAAATATATTATTAGATATAACCATATTTTTTGGTTCATATTCAACACCTTCTATCAGAATATATACATTTTTTTTTCGGTATATATATAACACTTTTCAAAGAAAAGACAATGTCTTTGTATCATTAATTCATAAATTAATAACTCTAAATCAAGAGTTACAATATTTTTCTCACAAACCATCAATTTTTGTGAGTCATAAGTTATAACCTTATTATTCTAAATAAAAATGAACCCTAATCATTTCATGGTCCTATCACAATAGATTATAAACCCTTCTATACTAAAGTGTTATTTAAGCGTAGATGTGTTCAGTAATATTCTATTTAGTTCATTAATAGTTTCCTCACATTAACATATCCAGAAAAACATGTCTAACTTCCATGTTAATGTAGTGAGTGGATTATATTTCCATGTGTAATTTTTCAATGCCCATTAATAAAATCCAGATAAACCAATTATACAATGGATCTCAGAAAATGTTATTTTTTTGAGACAATATTCAATAGAACTTTTCTTTTATGGATCAGCCAATATACAATATCTCGAAATTATATGACCCAAAATTGAACATTTTTTTCCAAAAAGGTCAATATATTATAATATTTCAAATAGATTATCATTCGTTAGTATCGTTAGTACAATTCAAATTTGATATTCATGGTCTTCAATACTCATTTAATAGATAAGAATATCATTTATAAATACTATAAAAACAAATCAAATTAATCTCTAAAGACAATATTCATTAAATCTATGAGGATAGTGGGGTCTTTAGTAAGACCGAATTTCATAACAATATATTCAAAGTCTCCAAACCTTGTATGTTATTTTATCAAGGGTATATCATATTTATTTACCTTTAATTGATGACATACAGAATTAAGTACTATCTTGGAAAAGTATTTAACTATACATTGTAGGTCAAATAGTTCATCAATATGGTGAAGATGATAGTTTTGATAGTCATGATATTTTTTTCTCCTAATAGTCAATACATTGTCACATTGATCAATCTTTCTATTTAACTAAAATAATAAGTCCACCCCATGGTGACACACATTTCTGAATGAATCTATTTTTAAACTTCACCAAGAGTTTATTTTTAAATTCCTATAATTCAATAATGTTCCTTAAATAGGTTATATTTTATATAGAAATTTCACCATGTATGTGTTCAATTATGAACTCAACTTTATGTTTTAATTGAAGACTAAGAAAATCATCAAGAATGGAATAGAAAAAATCTCCAACCATAGGCATATCATCAATGTTTGATTTTTCCCCAACCATCTAAGACATGTGATCTCATTGAATATGAATAAAAAACCCATAAAATGGATTTTATTTACCTCATAAATTCATATTAATAATCCCAATAATAGACGATCATTGGTACATTTGGAATATCTAACATGAATTCCCATCCATGAGAATTAATGTGTGAATTATAAAGTTAAATTCAATCCATTTATAATATATCATCAAACTCAACTAGATTATTAATGATATGAATTGAAGGAAGTATGTTCTTATAAAATTTATCCATATTTGAATCATATACATGAGATTTGATCGTTGTACCACTAGGGGTTTTAAATAATTATTATATTTCAAATCACATGGTTTCTATATTTATACCCTTGGAAAGTTATTCACATATGAACAAATGGGTAGATCTATAATCAATTAATACATTAAAAGTTTTTGGGTGGGTGGAATGTATAACTTTTTGTATTTCATTATCACATTCGTTTTCAGAAATAGTGAACACATCAGATTTCAAATTTTTTATTGGCTTATGATTTTGCTAACGTAGATATTTGTCATTACCCTATCTATTTGGGAACTTGTTAACCTAATAATCATACTCCAAGATTTTTGAAACCATTGATCTGGGTTTTTTTATTCTATATTTCTTTATCTCTATTTGAATAATTTTGCAACATATTCCCATCACATTGACATTTAATTTTCCGATGTCTTTCTATTACATACATAAACAATTTCCTAGTCCCCTTAACAAAATTTCCTCAAAGTCTCTTTCAACACATCAAGTATAAATGCATGATCATCTTCTAATATCCATGGTTTTTAGAGTTTCTATTAAACTCATCCATGATTCTCAAGACAAAACCATGGAATTTATGTGTAACCCAATTATCCATTTCGACCTTGAGAGAATATTAAATGATTTATTTAAATCCTATAAATACCCTTATGGATAACACCCCTCATAGAGTTTGTTTTAAGACAATGATGAGTTGATTAACCATACATTCATGTTGGATGATAATTATATAAGTGTACTTCACTAGTCTTGTCAAATTTTCCACACACATACCAAAAAATTCACTATCCTCATAATTTATCTGATGGAATCCATTATATATTTTTATATGAAGAATACAAGGGAATTACGTATTGAAATATAATCTCTTAAATTTATCCCACACCATGGTGTCAATTTCATCATGTTCCCTTTTATTCATGATGATTTCCCACCATTGATCTTTTTAACATTCAAAATGATAAAAAATTAGAAATAATTTTTCATGTTCCAAACACTGGAGAAAATAAAATATCTCTTCAGTGGTATTGATCAATCATTCAGAAACTAGAGGATTATCATAACTATTGAATAAATGAGGATGTTTCTTCATAAAGGACTCAATAGAAAATCTTTCTCTATTTTTCTAATTTGGAATTTATGCATGATTAATTTATTGATAATGTTGTGTGACTATATATCAAAAATATTTTTCATTCCATATCCTTTAATATTTGGTTTCTCAGGAAGGAAATAACATAATTTTCCATCTCACTCAACATTAACATAGTTTCTTTGTCATCAATCCATGGACTAAAATAAAAAATCCTAGTCTAAGAAGCAATAATAATATTAGGTAACAACATAATCATGAAAAAATAACTTATATGATGTCTAAATCATGGAATATACTTTTTAGTATTTGAGGATTTAGGATTACCCTAGCTTATTCATATTCGTCAACTATTTAAATCATCCAGGTTGTTTTGTAAAGAGTTTGTATATTTCTAAAGCATATCCACTGAGTGTGTAAAATCTTCTATGCAACAAGGCCTATTATCATGCACTGTGTTCTAATCGAGTCCAGATAATTGCTACATTTATAGAGTTATTACAACTACGTAACATTGTATTAGAGCCACATCAACTTGTAATATCCACATGTGGATGTTATTTCTTCAAAAATGCTCTCTCTATCATTTAAAGAAAATTCCAGGATAATTTCTTATACATTGACTCTTCCTTAAACTTATCCTCAAACATATCATTAGATATTTCACTAAATTTTTATCATCCTAGTTTCTAATGGATAAAAAAATATATGATTACATTTTGTAAAAACCAAACTTCATACACATAAATAATACATCATCATAGATAAATATTTATTAAATAACATAAAAATCCATACTAGAATCATTTTGGTTTAGCTCCTTTTTAAATTTAGACACATGAACACCTAGTGCATATTAGATCTATATAATTTGGAAGTATGTTCTTTAAAACTACCACCCATCATATTCACATCAGACATAATACCATCACCATAAACTATGTAAATTAAATTTGATGAGGGGTTAGATTTAATTATTAGTAAGGGTTTACAGGAGATATATCAATATATCATGAGTATAAGTGTATGAGAACATTAAAATAATATTTTTAAACAATAACCCTTATATAATAGCTCATAAATAAAATTCTTATCACTAATTTTAATAGTTCATAAGACATGATTCATAATAGATTAAAAGGTCATGAACCATGAGAAAATAACACTAGAATAAATCATAGATCTTTAGAATATACATAATCATATTAAATCATTTCCTTAGTAGTTGAAGGATAACTACCGAGACGAATATATTTTAGTGGGTTCACACACTAAGCAATTGTAGTAGTCTGGTTTCACACATAAGACTATCATATTAGAAACAAACCAATATGGAACTAGTCTCACTCTATATTTATGTCATTTTTATTTCATGAGATCTCAATATTTTCTTAATGAATTGAAAAATATATTGGTCCCTCCTATCATATAATAAAAATTATACTTATGTTATCCATAAGGTTATATAACATTAGTAATATCAAAAACAATAAAAAAAATGGTTCTCATAATACAACCAATTAATAAGAAGTAATTTTCATATTTATTTTATCATTTCATCAAATCATAACCCATAGAAAAAACAATTTTCAAAAGAATTTTATCTTGGTATAGATAGTGGAATAAGAAGTCAGTTTCATAATAATTATGTTAGTATAAGCATAAAACATTATGATAATGATTCATAATGGTATCCTTGGGTCATATACCTAGTAAATTATATGTAAAATCAATGGTTCTTATATTATATGAATAATAATTCAGAAAGAAAAATCACGTGAAATGTATGCTGATGAAAATAACATTTCTATGAAAAGAATTTTTTAAACTAAAAGTTAATAAAATATTTTGGAAAAAATTTTCCTTGAAGATAATATTTAAAAAAATATAAATAAATAATTAAATACAATTATGTTCATGGATTCATGTAATTTGTTTTAAGAAGAACGTGTTAAAAATGAATCTATTTATTTTTAATAAAAGACAAAAAAACCTGTTTAGAAAAAAACATAAATAATAATTTCAAAAATGTATGTAAATATAAAAATGGGTCGAAATTTACTTAATAAATTATTTAACTAATTTTAATGACATTTTTGAAACCTTTTTCTCAAAAATTTTGTTTGGACGAAATTTTTTTTTCTTTAGAATAGATAAATAATGATAATTTTTATTAAAATATTATTTTGAATTCTAAATAATGTAATGAAAGTAAAGTGTATTTAAACTATTTATTATTCATAAATAATCATATAAAAGAAATTAAATGAGTTTATTAAGATATATATCGGAATATTTCATAATTATAATCCTATTCCAAAACAATTCTGATAAATAATGAAATCGTATCTTAAACCTTTACCACTTTGGTCATATTGAATCATAAATCCGATGAAGGAATAAAATTAATTGGAACATAAAATATCATTATAAAAATTAAATTAATGATATAAAATAAAAAATTGGATATATATATATATACAACTTCTAATGTATATAGGTGTCTAACATACAAAATGTATCTATGAAAGAGAATTGAGAAAAAAATATATTTCCTTAAGTCTCAACTTCCTTGGTACATGTTAAAATCTCTTGTATAATTAACTTATTTATATTATAAATATATTAAATAATTATTATTAATTATATCAAACAATATATAATTTAAATATAAAATTTTATTACCATTTATTAACAATTCTATGTTAAAGACATGTTTCGGTTAATAATTTCATTGTTTTACATTTATTATTTTATTTATAGATTTACCCCTCTAAAATTTATCAAGTTTCCATAAATTATATATCTTTTTTCAAGATATAAATATTATATATATATATATTAATCCATAAAAATAGAGATAGAAAATAAAATACACATTTCACCGAGGCAGTGGGCCATTCATACTGATGAATGTTGTCTCCATTTTCTTGATTGATTAAATAAATGATACGTAAAAATTATATTTACATTATAAATTCATTTTAATGTCATATAAATTACATATTTCCATTAAAACAATCATTCTAATCATCCATGTAAACCATGATTGAATAACATCGCTTCAGAAGGGGGTGGTCCTCCACACACATGAGAGATGTTAATGTATTCCCACTGAATGGAATGTAATAATGTATATGTGTTTTAATAATAAAATAAATGTGATAATATCATATATATAATATATAATAATTTAATCCATTATTATATCCCTCTATTAGAGATGGATATGGAAATTTAATAACAATGGTTAGTGAGGTAGTTTTCCTCCCCAGATATGAATTCTGATTTTACATACCATTTGATAGAAGATGAGATAGATATATGTAATTATATTAAAATAATTAATCATAAATATATATGATATAATTATATTAATAATTCCTAAAAATTTCATAATTTTTTAAGTAGATGTAAGAATAACTAAAATTTGTTTAGACATTTACATCTTAATCAGAGAACCACATTAGGTTTATACATAAACCCTTCTTAAGAGGTGTTTGAAATAAATATAATTCATTTATGATGTTTATTGTGGGTTAGAGAATCAATCTGTGTTGATATCAAACAAATAAAATTATAGATACTCTCTCTTAATATACATTGACATTACATATTTTTTTGCAGAATACATAATAAATTACATAAACAAAAAACCACAGACTGTATTAGTCTAGTTCTTTTTAAAAACATGGAATCATAAACATTGCTATGTAAGTGAGGTAAACTATCACCCATTGTGTTCTCCAGGACTCAAACCCATCTTATACATATGATACAAAATAAATATTTTCATAACCTATGAAAAAATATAAAAAAGGGTTGGATCAGATGATCATTAAGGTTAAAAAAAGAGAGATGTAATATTCAACATGAGAATAAATGTATGAAAACAAGATCATTACTTTGGAAGATCACACCCTACATAAAAAGACAACAAAAATGAATCGTTTCATAAATATTGGTATTTTATAACACATGAATCATAAGGGAATCAAGATAATAATCAATGAAATCATGAAATATAAACAAAACATTGAATTTGTGGCAGAAGACTAATCATATAAAATTTTTTTTATTACAGTAAAGAAAAAAATAATATTGATATAATATTATCATGGGTTCAATAACCATACTACCATGGTAGTCACAGTTCACATCCATTACCATCTTTGTATTCAAGGTCCCCTCCTCGTACTAACTTAGCAATCAAAGTCTATTACTGAACTGGGTTTACTCCCTATTCCTACCATTTCTATCTCATCAGATGGAAATATTTAGCCAATTAATTTTTGGGAGATATATTTCCCACCAATATCATAATGAAATAATTCATATGTGTTCCATAAAATAATAATGAATCATATTATAAACAATAAAATGAAATAGATATCATTAACATGAATTCATAGCACACCCTATGAAAACAAAATAGGTTTAATAATCATTTCCATAAATCATAACCATGAAAGGAAGTGGATCTCATAAGAATATAACCTATGAAATAGAAACCATCTTCATATACAAATAACCTATGAAAGGGAAATAGGTTTCATAAACATCATGTCATAGAATCATAAACCAATTGAAAAAATAATATTAATTGAACCTTTATATAATTTTCCTCCAAGGAATGAGTAATACTAAAGGATATCATCAGAGATGGAAAATAATTTGGATAGATACTATAAAACCATTTCTAGATGAAAATTATTTTTCTTCTTTGATAAATGTTTATTAAAATATAAACCTTTTGGAAAAACATTTTCTTTCAAAATATATTACGGAAACATGAAAACATATTTAAACCCATTATCTTTGAAAATAGAATTGAAAATTTATAAACCATTTTCAAAATATTATTTCATTGAAATTTATTTTTAATTATGATTTTAAAAATATTTTTAATTTTTTTGATTCATGGTTTTTGATTTAAACTGAGTTCCGACCAAAAAGAAAAATGATATTCCATTTCCTTTAATACATTTTCCTGGTTATCGTAACTCCCAAATAGTGTAAATGGGAAAAAAATTAAAGAATTTATAATTTATTAATATATTAAAATAAAATTCAAGATAGTTCTTGGGAGGTGGATCATAATAATTCACCAATGGAAGCATAATCATAAATAATCCCAACAATGGATGAGATTGTTTCAATAGAGTCTTTCTAATTGTTAACTTTGAATAATACACCCCATGTTAAAAAATTAAATTTCATCATGATTAAAATATAATAAAAATAATTATATTCATGATATAACAAGTCAAATATTAGTGTATTAACCTCATATAAGAATATAGGTTCATATCATGGACTGTGTCTAAAAGAAAGAAAATTGAGAAAAAACATCTTTACTGATTTCATACAATTTGAAACATACACATTATTAAAGATAGATCACAAAATTGATATGTCGATAAAAATAAATATATGTATAATAATTCAATATATTCATAGTTGTTATAAATTATACATAAAATAAATTATTGGTGAATTTATGCATAAGTGACACATAAATAAAAGTGAGATGATAAAACCCTTACCTTATGTATTGAATCTCATTGTACACATTAAAACCTAATATATAATTAGTATAAGTATATTATAAATATATAAACGATCAATATATATATACATAATACTATATATTATTTAATTATTACTTTATAATACCGATTCACTAATATTTTCATGCTCATGTCAGCTTTCACGTGATAACCACCTTGTTTTTTGAACATGTTTTGACTTGTTATTCATGTTACTATTACACAAATAAATATTTATTAATGTAATTAATGTAAAATATGATATAAATATCTCATTTATTAAGTATTTATTTACTTATAATTATTTATTAACCATATTAATATAAAAAAAATACACTGTTCATATAGACGGTAGGTCGTAGAGACACATAAACGTTGTTTTCGTTTATTTTGTCTAATTGAAAGTAAGTAAATGAAATAAATGTATATATAAATATATGTTATATTTATATTATATTTATTATTTAATATATATAATATAATTTTAATAATCCCATCCTTAATACATTACATTTAAAGTATGAATTAATCTCGTCAATTTGAGGAGGTGGTAGGCCACACATCCACAAATAAAGTTATCATATTTACACAGAAATGAATCCATTATTGTAGGTTTTATATAATAGTAAAATAATATTAAATACATAATTAATATTATATATATCATAAAAAATAATTTCCATTAAAAAAATCAACCATGAGAGGTTGTAAAATAAAAAACAAATAACACCATTTCATGAGTGGGTAGTATGTCATACACAAGAAGGTTAAGTTCAATATCGATTATATTTAAGTGTGTCTATGTTTAGGTCGAAAAATTAGCATAATAATACATATGTATATTTATGATACAAATTTTATTATATAATCAAGGAATAAGAATATTTTAGGGATGGATAGTGAATATAGGACAGAGGATCTTGGTAATCTCTTGTTTATGTAACTATTTTTTGTTTTACCCCAAAGGGATTACATGGATTGATTTCTACCCAAAGGAATGATCTGAGGATGAAGTTATGGATGTTAGAAGGACATTTACGAAATTGTTTTCAATAAAAATGGAAATATAGGTGTCAATAAGTGGGATAGTTGAGTACCTTTTGAAGTGGAAGAGTGACATTCTTGTAAATTTTCTAATATGGAATTTAACCCATGTTTTTCCCATTCCATGTTGCTCCACTAATTTTATAAACATAAAAAACTAAGGTTAGGTTCTAAAAATGTCTATAAAATTTATTTTTTAAATGTTAAAAGGTAATTTTGGGCTTTTTTTTGGTTTAGATCTTTGTTATGTTAATTGTTGTAATCACTGTCATTAATTTTTATCACATTCAATAATCTTTTTTGTCAAAAAATAAGTTTACCTTATAATAAATAATAATTTTTTTGATTAAAAATTTCAAATAAATTTTCATAAATCCCAATCATAGAATTTGAATAAATCTATTTAATATTAATCCCATATTCGTGTCACGAAAGTGGTTTTTTAAGAAATTTTTTTTAAAAGTTTGAAAATGTTTACATCCAATTTCAACGTGAAATTATTTCCATTGATATAACTTGAATTAATTCACGTATAAATTATCTAATTTAACTTTAAAACAAAATTTGAATATATCTTAATTGTATAAATAAATTAAATGAAGATTTAGTTTTGAATTAAAATTTAGTATCTGTCAATTTTCGTACAAAATAATAATTTTCATTAAAACCCATAAAATTAACCCAAAGATAATTTTGAATTATTTAATATAAAAATAAAGATTACTTTATCAAATTATATTTCTAATTTTTTTTAAAAATTAATTTCTTTGTTGTTCATAGATGGATATAAAAATAATTTCTTTTACGAAAATAATCTTTTAAAACATGTAATGTATTTACTAAAAATAATATGTCATATTGTTAATATGTTTTATTTATACAAAACAATTATAAATAGTATATATAAATTATTTATTACTATTCATATTACTATTTTCAATGGGTTGGTTATAACTATCACATTATAATAATATAATGCTTTTCCCAGAGAATCTGTGTTGCGTGTAACACCCTCTATGTTTGTGTTTCATGTAGTGAAAGCCTAAATCATTTTAGAGTATAATGAAATACAAAATTGGTGTATCTTGAAATGAATGAAATAAAATAAAATTAATATACATGAAAATGTTTTATAAAAACATTGGGTGGTACATTCTACTCCCCCGACAATGAATTTATCCTTTGAAAATTTCCATTTTAATATGAGGATACTTCTGCATCATAAAATGTTCGAGTTACTAGGAATCTTCATTTAACTAGTGATATATCTAAAAATCATTGACAAGGTGAGTGATATTTTTCTATAAAACATTCTATGTACAATCCATAAGTTAAACGTGTTGTTCCCCATAAGAGATATAATTATCTCTTGGTATAACCTCTAGGTTTAGTACATGTAATGTGTTTGGTATGTAGTTCCTTAGGATAGATACAAATAACACATAATGAAACTGAGAGTGATTTGGAGGATGTTCCAAGAAATAATATACCATCCCAATACAATCATTTATTTTAAGTGTATTATTATATCTATGTTTTAGTTTCTCGTTCATCTCGAATCTCTTAACCTTGTTCTAGGGAGCTATTCATTGAAAACCATTCTCACCAACTTCAAATTATAGATCGTGCTAACAGTTATAATCATACATTTTTTTCCAAAATTGAGCTTCTTCATGATGCAGTTGAATGGCTCCAACAATATCTGCCATTTATTTAGCTATCTCAAGTCTCAATAGATTTATGTCTCCAATATTATCCCAGAAATTAGAGCTCTACATTTTATCCCATTGAGTTCTTCGTAAGAAGCCATCTGAATTCTTGAGTGAATGATATTATTATATGAAAACTAAATTATAGGAAGGTGTTGATCCAAAATACAATTGAAATTATAGAAAAATAAAAACATATCCAATAGGGTTTGAATTTTCATTTCATACTGACCATCCATCTATGGATGATAAGTAGAGTTGAAACTCAATTTCTTATCAAGTTCTTGGTGAAGATGTCACCATAACATTGAGGTTTATCTCATATCTTGATCAGATATAATTGAAAGTGGTACTCCATCATAACATACCACTTATTTATTGAAGATCATAGAGATATAATCCAAAGATAATTCTTATATGATACAAATTAAGTGTTATTACATAGTATGGATATACAATAACAACTATATAAAATTAAACCCTATATTTTTTAGGTAGTAGAATAAAAAATTCCATAGTGAAATTCTCCCATTACCATTCAGTTATGGTTAATGGATGCAACATCTAATTATAATTTTATTACATTATTCCTTAATTTGATGGCATGCCAGGAATTGAGATACAAATATTGTGATATCCCTCTTTATTCTATCTCACCAGAAGTTCTCTTTATGGTCTCTATACATTTTTATTCATCCAGTATGAATAGATAGTGAAGACGTATGACCAGAATCTAATAAATCCTTCTTCAAATCTAGTATGCAGGGAACACATACATGGTTTTTGAAACATACCATTCCATATTGATCAATTCTGAAGTCAGGAAAATCTCTATCCTTCTTTTGTAGCTCTTATTTAATATTCAATTGGATAAAGGGTTAAGAATTCAATTAAGAATGATAATAATTTTACCATTCCATCAATATTTCTAGATCCATGCTTTTCAAATCTAGAAATATTGGATATTTTATGATCTTCAACATGGATAATCTTGCATGAACCTTTTAAATCAAAACATTGACCTCCTTGTATTCATTCCCTGGGTGGTAATGTATAGATAATTCACAATAATTTATCATATATAACGATATTCTATGATGAAAGCTCAACTCATTATATTTGAATATATATTTAAGACACCTATGATCAGAACATACATCACAATTTTCTCCCTAAATATAATTCAAGCATAAATTTTATTTAAAAATTACTGCTGCTAACTCCAAATATTGAGTTGGGTAATTTTTTTCATTAATAATTAATTATTGAAATAAATATACTATAACCAAGTTATGGTATATAATAAATCATAACAATACCTTGTATTAAGCATCACTATAGATTAAAAACCCTTCTCTACTAAAACATAATGTAAGAAAATGTGTGTTGACCAATCTTCTCTATAGTTCTTTAAAATTTGTCCCACATTCCACTATCCATAATAACTTTGAATCCTTCAAAGTTAACTTGGCCATAGTATTAGATTGTCATCGTAAATTCTTCACAACTCATTAATAATATCTAGCTTGACCAATGAAATTGTAGATCTTAGTAAAAGTGGTTAGTGCGGGTCAACATTCAATTGCCTCTGTCTTTGATAAATCTATTTCAAATCCATATCTAGAGATTTTTCAACCCAAAAATTAAACATTTTCATCCAAAATTCACACTTTGTAAATTTTTCATTATACTTATACTTTCTTAGGGTCCTCATTACAATTCACATGAGGTCTTAATTATCATTCTTTATATTTTAATACATAATAATATAATTTATAATGACTACCAAAAATTGATCGAGGTAATATCTAATGACTATATAAATCAAATACATGATGATAGAAGGGGTATTAGTAAGACTCAAAGTTATCAATGTATATCTATAGTGTACAAAAATGGAAATAATATTTTCTTGGGTATATCCAATTTCTTAACCCTTAATTTATGACATCTTGAATGAATTTTAATCTTGGAAAAAAATTGATCTTCACACTGTTGATCAAATAAGTCATCAATATGAGGAAGAAAATACATGTTATTGATTATTAATTTTTTTTCAACTCTTGATAATCAACGTATAATTACATTGATCAATCTATTATTTTCAAAAACTGAGCATGTTCACCCCAAGGCCAAGAAATTTTCCGAATGAGTCCTTTATCATAGATTTCATATAGTCTCTTCATTAATTACATCAACTCAATTTACACCATTCTAAATAGAGGCTTATAAAATGGGTTGGAACAAGTTATAAGTTACATCAAGAACTCACCATCTCATTTTGGTGTAAAATTAGGAAACTATTTTGGGAACATATCCACAAATTCCAGAAAAATAGGCATATCATTGATACTGAGTTTCTCCCAAACAATTTGAAACAAATACTCCTTCTAAATGGTGATTAATAATTATACAATAGATGTAATATCTATATGAACTTCATTATTATTATCACATTAATAAGATATTATAGGTTTGTTTGAAATAAAAAATACAACTTATTTTCATTAAACATTGATTTGGTATTTATTCAGGGAAATCCAATACATTTCTAATATTACATCAAATTCAACCAACGAACAAATTATAGGATTTTCTAGAAGCACTTTCCCCTAACAACAACATAAACTTAATTATAGACATGATATTCAATCTTCACACCATTATGGATTTGCACTGATAATTCCAAATCTAATCATTTATGTGGAATCATAAAACCCTTATAAAATTATTTAGATATTAATGTGTCAGTAGAATCCGAATAAAATAAGATAGTAGAAGTTATAGAGTGGATGGTAATTGTACCTTTAAATATACTGTTATCTCATCCTTAATCAGAGATAGTTAGTACATGTGTTTTCCCCTTTTTACTATGTTAAATAGGTTTATTATACCGATATTCATCACAAAACCTTGGGTTTTGGCATTGGTTAACATAATTCCTATTCCGGTTACACATTTACCACAAAAGTGGAGGATTCACATTTTATGAATTTTTTCTCAATTAAAATTGTTTGTGGACATCTTCCCATCACATCAGTAATAAAATTTCTGATGACATTAATTTCCATATGTATAAATTTTTTTAGACACACTTAGAGGATAAAGTAAATATCATCATCCTGTCTTCATTGTTTTAGGATTTTAATTTGAATTGCTACTTCATTTTTTTTTGTCAAAACCATGAGATTGATATATTACTCCATCCCCTATTTGAACCTTAATTTCAAAACCCAAAATATCATCACAGTTACAATAGTCTCTAATTTACTATGACCTTCTAAGACTTGGCTTTAATCCATTGAAAAATAAACCAACATTGCATTCTATTTAGATAATAACACCAAATGTCTACCTCACAAGTATTATGAAATTAGACATTTATGTACCTATAAATTCATCATCCATAATCATAACAGAAGTAACTCTTTCTCTATATTTGTATGATGAATCAAAGGAAATTAATTATTGAAAACTATGTTCTTGAACACTTCCCAATCCTTGGATTCAATTTCATCATGTTGCATCGTATTCCTGATTAGATTCCACCACTGGTTTTATTCTCCTTATATCTGATAGACATGAAGAAATACTTTCTCATGTTATAATCATTAGATATTGGAGAATATATTTTTAATTGTAATTATCTTGTGTTCTGTAATAATTGGTTCATTAGACCAATTGAAATAACATGGATGTTTCATCATGAATGACTCAAAATAATGTTGTCCCCACTTTTCCAATTCAGAAGTACAACATGAATCACATCTTTAAGATGTTGAGTCAACATTAAAATTATATTTTTCATTCCTAATCCCACATAATTTAGATTCATATGAGAACAATTATTGAATTTTCCTTCAGACTCATCATTGAAGTGGTTCCTCCAAGTTCTATCCATTGATGAAAACAAAAAAAAATTGAGTTTGAAACAATAACAATAGTAGTAAACAACCAAATCCTAATAACCCATATATAATATATCTAAATTATTAAACCTTATTTAATATATGAAACCATTGGATTATCCTAGGTTATTCATATCAAAATACTATTTAAATCCATCATGATGGTTCATGAATATTCATTGAATTTACAAATCATATCCCCTGGGAGTGTCAACCAGGTGTGCATTATGACCCTTTGTTGTGTACCTAGTTTTGCAAGTGTCAGGACATACTCGCATTCATAGACTAGTTACTCCTAGTTACATCTATTATAGAACCAAATTTCCTTGAATAATCCCAATAGAGAAGTATTTCTAAGAAACCACTCCTACAATCATTTAAAAATATTCCTGGGAATCTTCCTATACTTTTCATTATCCTTGTATTTATCATTAAACATGTCCTTAGGTTTCTCAATTAGTTATTATCATCTTATTTTCCAAAGGATAACTAATATTTTTCCCTAATACCATCTATAGTGACTATAACATCCCAAGAATGTAAAGAATAATATATTTCCTTAACATTGTCTAATAATGAATTTGATATTGCTTTAGAGGCTTAAAATGAGAATAAATACAATCATAGGCATAAAATACTCTAATATTTTCTAAAAGACTATTTTACAGATTTTTGATGGATTTTTTTTTAAAATATAACTTTTGACAATTTAATAACCTCTATATGTCAAAATAAACTTATTATTTAGAATTTGGACATTGATAATTACTTTGGGTAATTTTTTTGTATTTTTCTGATAATGTTCATTTTTTAATGAATAGTGAAAAATACTGCATTTTACTTCAAAGATTCTTTTTCATCTAAAATAACTATATGTATAGAGTATATTTTTAATTTGTTTTAATGTGTAATAAGAATATATTTTTACCATTTAATCCAACTTTGGTCATTAGAATTAATTTCACGTTGAAATTGTACTTAATCAATTATCAATCTTTTGATAGATATTGTTTCTTAAAAAAAGTGATTTGTTTTGACAATGGGAATAATTTATAAATTAATTACTTAAATTTTTGTGTTTGGAAATTGTTAAAATAGATTCCATATTTGGAATCAGAATGTCCAAATTATGTACTTAAGACTCTTTTTTTCGATGTTATGAATAGTAACGACGCTAATTATCTTTAATTATCATGATTAATTAGTAATCGGGTGGTTAAGGGTAATAAAATAATATCATAATAATATAAAATGACCACAAAATGTGTCCAAATACTTTTGGTTCTATCATGTCCTACCATGGGATGCCTTGTGCCAACTTAGGGATCCCATGGAATCACTTATGTGTGCTAGTGACCTTTTATCATATTATTTTTTATGAAAGGAAAATATAACCAAACTATGTAACATCTAAGTAAAAAAAAATTAATTTTTTTTACATAAATTATCTTTTAGACTATAAATTGTTATTTTACAGCTAAAAATATTTCCTACATCATGGTATTTTCTATATAATTTTTAGACATTAAATAAGTAAACTTATTTATGACACTATGATGATGCAATGATTACCTCATTAATGAACAATTTAAATAAAATGAAAAGATAATGTAAATTATAAGACATAAACTTGTAAAAAACATATTGGATGGGTGGATTTCGAACCCTTATTAGCTTATCCACGAAATATATCATTTTTTGGACCTTTAAAATCAAAAACCATTTTATAATAAAGTATCATTTCAAGACATTCCAAAAGTGACCCCCCTCCAAGTTATAAAAGGACCCAACATCTACCCCATTACCCACACCTCTCAATCCCTGGACTCATCCAAAATCTACTCATATTATCTCTGCACATCCCTCTCTTACTCCTAGAAGCCTCACTTTTGGCAGAAGTCTTCCCAAGGAAGCCTCTGGCTCAAATCAATAAGTGTAACCCGATTTGGAGGTAATGTCCTCTCTCGAGTTTCTTCCTTTTATTTTCCTTCATCACTCAACACTTGAGTTTCCTTATGCTTATGTCATTTTTTATATATAAAAACCTTTATGGTATCCATTATGTTTAAAAATTATAATTTCATTTGAGGAAGTGCGGACTACCACCCCCTCAATGTGATATGACTCATTTATTCCATATGTGGTACATATAAAGGATAAGTGTAATGATATAATATATGATACAGTATAGAAACTACCATACTTATTTGTATCATTATTTTTTAATTCAATTTAATATGAAATAGAAATGGAAGTAGTGTTCATGTGTATGAATGGATTAACATCTCTATGCACTGTGTATTTTTCTTACCTCTGAATGTTATATACTATTATAAATACATGTATATGCTGGATATATATAATATATATGATATCCAAATCATGAATATCATTCTGGATATAATGAACCTTTGACCACATGAACAACATGTAATTATAAGAAGTCCATTTTTGACTTAAGTACCAAATATCGACAAAACGAACATTATTAACTTAAATGATTACATAATGTTTATAACATGGAAATAAGTTATATTAAAGAAATAATAAACATAAAAAGGTTATTAAGAAAGTATAAATTAACATTAGTTTATTATTCAAAATATTAATGAACAATCGAGTCAAGTCAGACATTAGGTAAGGGACTTTGTCTCAATCTCTTTTCATTGAGACATATTTTCTTTTAATACAAGACATTATACTGTATGCTGTATAAACACCTTTGAATTTTAATTTCATTCAAATGGAATATTTTTCTATGAATCATTTTACAAACGACAAAAAGGAATGTTTCGTTTAATGTAAATGGTGACAATGACCTTTCCACCGCTTCAAGAATTATTTGATATTTGGCTTCCTCAACAAGCAGTAATGTTATTAAAAGAACATATATATCATACACTCTATTATGTATTTTGTTATTGAAAATGGTTTGTTAATTTATTTTTTATATCAATATATTTATGTGATATATTGTGATTGAAATGGGGAAAAGTTTTCTTTCCTTTATATTTGTTTGAAGTCTTATGTTTTTATAATGGTACTTGGACATTTGATGGGTGGTTACGTGATAAAGCAAATGACTGGTTGTTCTATGAATACCAGGATAGGTGGTTACCTTATAACATCCAACGCATTGTGTTTGGATGTCAGCCTTATGGATATTCTATTTAGTGACATGTGTGGAAGTCGACCGTATGATTATTACAATTAAGTATATTTATGTTCCAATTTACCTTTATATGATATGTGTTATTTTTATGGGTAATATTTTGTTACAAAAGTGTAAGTAGTGATATTTTATTCAGTGAAGAGTATTTACTACTTCATAAAGAAGAAAAGTGTTACTTATGTTAATGTATTCATAGTTTACTTGTTGTTTTGAAAAAATAATAGTTTCCTTCTTTGTGTATTCTTTACTAAGATTTTTATGCTCATCCAATGTTTTTGAAACGTTTTTCACAGGTCAAGGTTAATGTACATGATGTGATGATAGTGTCGAGGAAGCGTCATGAAAGAAACCTTGTTTTATTTTAAATATGATTCCTTTGGTGGAAAAAATGAATATTGTTTTTGATGTAACTACCTTGTTTAAATGTGGAATGTAATGGATGATTTATGATCTAATTATCTAAATCTCTAAACATGAAAAGATCCCCACTGTGAATTATTCAATTAAATCAAGTTTAGGTAATTTTTTGAGGCATGGGCATAATAGTTGGTACCAGAGGGAGGTTAAGACATCATTAGGAGTTATAAATTTGTTAAATTCATGTCCATAAATTAATTTATGGTATGATTGAAATGATATATCATTTAAATATTACCATGTTTCTTCACCTAAGATATTTCTGTGTTCAGAATGGTTTTCTGCAGAGGAAACATGGATGCTATGTTGGGACGAAAGTAGGAGGAAAACAACCTTCCAAATTAGCAAACTGAGATGGTCGGAATCGGAACTAAACAGTTTCTTGCAGCGATGACACAGATGAATCAAGCTATAAATGTTGGTGGTATCCAAACATGAGATCAGCCAGATCAACTACAGAGGAACATGTCAGTAATGAAGCATTTTATGAGGCAACATCCTCTATCATTCAGAGTATTATTTGACCCTATGCTTGAAAAACGGTGGATTAAAGCACAGGAAAAGATTTTTTATGTCATGGGGTGTTTAGGACATCAAAAGGCTAGTCTCGGTGTTTACCGTTTTGAAGGTGAAGCATATCAATGGTGGTCGACAGTGAAAAATATAAAGGATAGTGAAGATATTTATGATCTTGACTTGGATGAATTCAAAGGTACATTTCTTGAGAAATCTTTTCCTAAGGTGGTTCACCTTTGGTTGGAAAAATAATTCCTAGAATTGAGGTTGGAGT
The DNA here is from genome assembly GCA_963277665.1 of Viscum album. Classification (NCBI taxonomy): domain Eukaryota; kingdom Viridiplantae; phylum Streptophyta; class Magnoliopsida; order Santalales; family Viscaceae; genus Viscum; species Viscum album. The sequence continues at coordinate 1,000,902,047 of OY728128.1, read as the reverse complement.
ATGACTCATTGGCTTCTTATGAACCAAAGTTCACATGACTGGTAATGTATGCTCAAAATTTCATTCGATATCTTGATAGTAAAATCAACCATTTTTACTCAGGATTAAATACAAAATATTGAAGGACATTAGCTTCTCGTGAGTTCAAAAGTTATGAAAAACTTATTTGATGTGCGAAGAAGGAGGAAATTGAGTTTGTAGATGATCAGGTGTTCTTTGATAAACAACGGAATAAGCGGTCTAATTGGTAGGAAAAGGGAAAGAATTTATCAAAGAATCATGGAGGTAAGAGAACCAAATATACATCCTGTGAGAAGTGTGGTAGAATACACCCAGGAGAATGTATATACATGTCTGGAAATATATTCCTGTGTGGTATGTCTCGTCATATTGCTCGTATGTGTAAGGAAGATGGTCAAGCATGCAATGAAAAGCTAGCAGTAAGATGTTTTAAGTGTAATGAAATTGGTCATTATGAAAATGAGTGTCTAACGAAGAACTCAACCAAGGAAACGTATCCAGACTACAAGCAGAAAGGGGTATTGAAATCCTTGTCAACTGCTTCAGAAGATGTTCGGCAATCGTTTGAAGTAGTATCAGGTACACTGTTAGTTTTTTCATATTATACCAATGTATTGTTTGATTCAGGTTCTACACATTCATTCATTTCTATGAAGGTTTTTACTATATTGGGAATTCCATATCATGATATGAATCATAAAGTTATAGTCCAAACACTATGGGGAAATGTTGAGACAAAATGAAATTATAAGAACCTTACTATCCTTGTGTGTGGAAAGAATCTTCTAGCAAACCTTATTGTTTTTCCTCTAGTAGAGTTTGATATTATTTTGGGCATGGATTGGATTTCTATTTATCATGCTAAGATTGACTGTAGATCTATAGAGGTTTCATTCTCAGAAATATTTTTAGTTTATGTATATGAATGAACACTTAATTTTGATAACATATCAAGAGGATGAGAAACTTGTAAAAGATGGAAATTAATTTTTCCTTGAACATATTGTTGAAAACTAAGGAACTATTCAGATTAATGGCGTTCCATTGGTAAATGAGTATCTTGATGTTTTTCCTGATGAGTTTCCTGGTATTATACATGATTGGGAAGTTGAATTTACTGTTGACATAGTTCCTAATTCTAAGACAATTTAAAAACCCCCTTATCGAATGGGTCAAGTTGAAATTTTATAGTTAAAGAAGCAATTAGAGGAGTTATTATATAAAGGTTTTATTCGACCTAGAACATCACCATGGTGTGATCCTGTCTTGTTTGTTAAAAAGAAATATGGTTCAATGAGACTTTGCATTGATTATAGATCATTGAATAACATCTCTGTTAAGAACAAGTAACCTTTCCCTCATATCGAAGATTTATTTGATTAGCTCCAGCGAGCTCGTAATTTTTCGAAGATTGACTTGAGGTAGGGGTACCATCAGTTGAATGTAAAAGAACCAAACATTCCAAAGACCATGTTTTGTACTAGATATGGCCATTATGAATTTTTAGTTATTCCATTTAGGTCAACAAATGCACCTGCTGTATTCATGGACCTTATGAACAGAATTTTCCATGAGTTCATGGAAAAGTTTTTGGTTGTTTTCATTGATTATATTTTGTTGTTTTATAAAAGTAAAGAGGATCATGAAATCCATTTAAGGATTATTTTTCAAATCCTAAAATAAATGAAATTGTATGGTAAATTCAGAAAGTGTGAGTTTCGGTTGCAACAAATTTCATTCCTTGGTTACATTGTTTCTAAAGATGGAATAAGTGTTTATCCGGCAAAAAAAGGTTGTTGAAGAATGGCAAAGACCAAAAAATGTAACAGAGATTCGTAGTTTTCTTGGTTTGGCAGGCTATTACCGAATGTTTGTTAAAAATTTTGCATGTTTGTCCATCCCATTGACTATGTTAACTCGGATGGGTATTAAATTTATCTGGACAAAAGAATATGATGATTGTTTTCACGAATTGAAAAGAAGATTGGTGAATGCTCTAGTATTGGAACTACTTTCCAGGAATGGTGAGTTTATTATATATAGTGATGCATCATTTAAAGGACTTGGTTTCATCCTAATGCAGAATGATTAGGTAATTTCTTATGCCTCACATCAGTTGAAAACTCATGAGATAAATTACCCTACACAAGATTTGAAATTATCTGTTGTTGATTTCACTTTAAAAATTTGGAGGCATCATTTGAATGGTGTAAAGTGTCAAATATATAATGATCACAAAAGTTTAAAGTATATATTAACTCAGAAATAATTGAACATGAGAGAGAGGAGATGGATAGAATTAATCAAGGATTATGATTATACAATTCATTAACATCCAGGAAATGAAAATTATGTGGATTATTATTTCAGTCAAAAAAGTAATGGTTCATTAACAGTGCTATTTTTAGAATGATATCCTTTGGTTAAGGATTTGATAAACTTTGGTATAGAAGTTGTTGGTGAAGTATGTTCTTCTGTTTTGTTTCAGGTGTCAGTGAGATCATCTCTGTCAGACAGAATTAAGCAAGCGTAGAAGAAAGACAATGAGTTGCATAAAAAGGTTGATATGGTTTAGAAGGGTAAGTTTCCAGAATTTAACATTGATAATGATTGTGTTTTGAGATTTGGGAAGAGATTTTGTGTGCCTTGTGAATCATAGTTGAATAGATAGTTGTTATGTGAAGCTCATAATTCTCCATTTTCAGTTCTTCCAGGAAGTATTAAGATGCATAAAGATCATCGGGACTATTACTGGTCTGCTGGAATGAAAAGAGATACTGTTGATTTTACTGTGAAGTGATTGACTTGTCAACAGGTTAAAGAAGAGCGGTATTTACCAAAAGGGATTCTTTAGACTTTACCAGTGCCAGAGTGGAAATGGGAGAATATATCCATTGACTTAGTTGTGGGATTACATAAGACAGCTCAAGGTAATAATTCAATCTGGTATATTGTTGATCGCTTGACTAAATCTGCTCATTTCATTGCTATAAAAGATAATTTTTTCCTAAATCGACTTTGTAGATTGTATCGTAAAGAGATAGTTAGGATACAAGTATTTCCCCTCTCCATTGTATCGGATCGTGATCCCCGGTTCACCTCTAACATTTGGAAAGGCCTTCAGAAGTCGTTGTGTACTAAATAAAATTTTAGTACAGATTTTCATCTTCAATAAGATGGGCAGTCAGAACGAACAATTCAGACTTTATAGGATATTCTATGTGCTTTTTTGATGGATTATTAGGGAATTTGGCACCAACATCTATCATTTGTTGAGTTTTCTTACAATAACAGTTTCTATTCCAGTATAAAGATGGCACCATTTGAGGCATCATAAGTAAAGTGGAGTCGAACTCCAACTTTTTGGGATGAAGTAGTGGAAAGGAAGCTTATGGGACCAGAATTGGTAGAAGAGATTGTAGAAAAAGTTCAGCTGATACAGAAACACAGGAGAGAAACTCAGAGCAGGTAGAAAAGTTATACAGACAATAGGAGGAATGATCTCTCTTTTAAAGTAGGTGATCATGTCTTCCTCAAAGTTTCACCATGGAAAAGTGTGATGTGTTTTGGTATGAAAGAAAAGTTGACTCCAATGTTCATTGGACGATATGAAATTCTAGAGAGAGTTGGATTAGTTTCATATCGAGTGGATTTACCTCCGAGTTTATCTCAGGTACATAATGTTTATCATGTTTCAATTTTAAGGAAGTACATGCAAGATCCATCTCATGTTTTGAGTCCAAAGGTAGTTCAGATCGAAGAGAATCTATCTTATGAGGAACAAAAAGTCCAGATTTTTGATCATAGGGAGAAAGTGTTATGAAATAAGTTGATTTTTCATGTAAATTTTCTATGGAAAAACAATATAGTTGAAGAGGCAACATGGGAATCTAAAAATGAAATGAGGGATAAATACCCCCACTTATTCGATAAGTAAATATATTGTAGAAATGTAATTTTTTAAAGGGGGGATGGTTTTAACATCCCAAGTAAGTAAAGAATAATCTATTTTCATATTTGTGTCTATTTATGAATTAGATAGTGTTTTAGAGGCTTATAATCAGAATAAATCCAATTTTAGGCATAGAATACTCTAATGTTTTTGTAAAGATTGTTTTACCTCCTTTTGATGGAAAACATTTTTTGAATCAAAATTTTTACAATTTTATAACCAATATATGTCAAAATAGACTTATTCTTTAGAATTGGGAAATTTAAATTTACTTCAGATATTTTTTTGGTATTTTTATGACAATGCTAATTTTTTAATGAATATTGGAAAATACTACATTTTACTTCAAAATTGCATTTTAACCTAATTTAATTATATGGTTAGATTATCTTTTTAATTGGTTTTAATGTATAATTTGAATATAATATTATGATTTCATCCAATTCTGGTCATTAGAATTATTTTCACTTTAAAATTGGACATAAATAATTATCAATGTTTTGATAGATATTGTTTCTTAAAAACTCAGTATTTGTTTTGACAATGGGAATTATTTTTAAATTAATTAATGAAATTTATGTGTTTCTAATTTGGTAAAATGGATTTCATATTTGGAATTAGAAGTTCCAAATTATGTAATTAAGACTCTTTTGTTTTTGGACATTATGAATAGTAACGACGACAATTATCTTTAATTATCATGATTAATTAGTAATTGGGTGGTTAAAGGTAATAAAATAATATCATAATAATATAATATGACCCCAACATGTGTCAAAATCATTTTGGTTGTGTCATGGCCAACCATGGGATGCCTTGTTCCAACTTAGGGACCTCATGGAATATCTTTTGTGTGATAGTGACCATTTATCATATTATTTTTAAAGAAAGGAATATATAACCAAACTATGTAACACCTAAGTAAAACGATATTAATTTTGTTTATATAAATGATCTCTTAGAATATAAATAGTCGTTGGAAATATAAAATAATTTATTACATCATGGTATTTTTCTTATAATTTTATTACATTAAATAAATAAATTTATTTATGACACCATGATGATGCAGTGATTACCTCATTAATGAACAATTTAAATAAAATGAAAAGATAATGTAAAATCTAAGACATACACTTGTCAAAAACTTATTGGATGGGTGGATTTCAATCCCTTATCACCTTATCCTGTAAATATATCATTTTGGGACCTTTACAATCTGAAACCATTTTATAATAAAGTATCATTTCAAGACATTCCATAAGTGGCCCTACTCCCTCTTATAAACGACCCCACCTCTACCACCTTACTTACACCTCTAAAGACCTTGGATCATCCAACCACTAATCATATTATCTCTCCACATCCCCCTCTATCTCCTAGAATCCTCACATTGGGCAGAAGTTCTCCCAAGGAACCCTTTGGCTCAAATCAAAAAACATTACCCGATTTAGAGATAATGTCTTCTCTTGAGTTTCATAATTTTATTTTCCTTCTTAACTAACCACTATGTTCTTATTATTTGATACCATAATAACACCAGTATCCTCAATATACTAGGATTTTGTTATGAAATTTAATCATCCTACACTTACACACACCTCCTTTTAATGGTTAATGAGCATAGTATTTCTGTGGGAGGCGAAGTAATGCCTCACGAAACGATGATTGTTCATACTTCTTTTAACACCTTTCATGGTGGCCATTAAGATTTCACTGTATTAATATATGGTATATATTATTTTTATGTTTTATTTATGCTTATGTATTTTTTTATATGGAAAACTTTTATGGTTTCCCTTATGTGTAAACACTATAATTTCATTTCAGGAAGTGTGGACTACGGCCCCCTCAAAGTGATATGACACGTTCATACCATATGTGGTACATATATGGGATAGGTTTAATGATATTATATATGATACAATAATGGAATTATAATTATACTATGTATCATTATGTTTTAATTCCATTAAATATGAAATAGAAATGGAAGTAGTGTTCATACGTACGTACAGCTTACCGTCTCCATGAACGATGCATTTAATTTCATACCCCTAAATGTTATGTACAATTAAAAATACATGTATATTCTGGATATATATATTTTATAAGATATCCAAATCATTAATATCATTCTGGATATAATGAACCTTTGACCACATGAACAACATGTAATTATAAGAAGTCCATTTTGACTTAAGTACAAAATATTGAAAATACAAACATTATTAAATTAAATAATTACTTAATGTTTATAAAATAGAAATAACTGATATAAAAGGAATAATAAACGTGAAAAATCTTCTTATTCAAGTAGAAATTTACTTTAATTTATTAATCAGGAGATTAAATAATGATCGAGTCAAGTCGGACACTAGGTAAGGGACTTCGTCTCAATCTCCTTTTATTGACGCATATTTTTTAAATACAATACAATATTTTATATGATATATAAACACCTTTGACTTTTCATTTAATTCACAAGGAATCTTATTCTATGAAGCGTTTTGAGAAATGAAAAAAAGTAATGTTTTTTTCAACGTTTGCGGTGACAACGACCATTCCGCCACCGTGAGTATTATTTGATATTTGGCTTCCTCAACAAGCTGTAATGTTTTTAAAAGAAAATAAATACCATATACTCTAATATGTATTTTGGTATTGAAAATGGTTTTGATATTGGATTTGTTATATCAATATATTTAAGGGATATATTCTGATTGAAATGTGGAAATGTTTTCATTCCATTATATTTGTTTTATGTCATATGATTTTATAATGGTACTTGGACATTTGACAGGTGGTTACCTGATAAACCAAATGTCGGGTGGTGCTGTGAATACTAGGATGGGTGGTTACATTATAACCTCCAATTCATTGGGTATGGAAGCTGGCCTTATGGCTATTCCATTTAGTGACATTTGTAGAAGTCAACCATATGGTTTTTCCATTTAAGTAAGTTTATGTCCCAAGATACCTTTATATGTTATGTGTTCTTTTTATGTGTACTCTTTGGTTAAAAAATGGTAAGTAGTGATCTTTTATTCAGTTAAGAGTATTTACTACCTCATAAAGGTGAAAAGTGTTTCTTATGTTAAAGTATTCATGGTTTACTTGTTGTTTTGAAAAACTAATAGTTTCATTCTTTGTGTTTTCCTCACTGATCTTTTTACGCTCATCCCATGTTTTTGATATGTTTTTCACATGTCAAGAGAAAATTATATGATGTGATGATAGTGTCGAGGATGTGTCACGAATGAAAATATTTTTTATTTGAAATATGATTCCTTTGGAGAAAAAAATTAATATTTTCTTTGATGTACCCACCTTGTTTAAATGTTGAATGTAATGCTTGATTTATGATCTAATTCTCTAAAACTATAAACTTGAAAAGATCTTTAATGAGAATTATTTATTTAAATCAAGATTTGGTAATGTTTTAAGGATGGGGCCTTATGGTGACCCTCTCTTAACACACATTAACATTATATATATTTTTATAATTATTAATACATTACACAATCAAACAGAAAATAAATTTTATATTTTATTGCCTTTCGAATCATTGAAAAAAAAATACTGGTACAAAATTGAGATACCTTATCACACACAAGGTTCTACATGACTATAAACCTATTTATAAATATCAAGTATAATACATATCATCATATCCATGGGAAATGAATCATAAAAAGGGGCATGCTCAGATTCTCTTTAAGGATTAAAAATGGATATATGTAAGCATAAACATGAACCTAAAGATATGTGAATGTGATCATGACATTATAAGATAACACCAAACATAAAAAATGTCATAAACATAAATAATGGTATAAATAGATGAATTAAAAATAAAATAATCAAAATGAAATCAATATAATAAGCTAAGATATAATAAAATAAAAATAAGGCATAAAATTTGTAATAAACACATTTGAATATTAAATAATTTCCATTATATGAAAGACAACACATAAAAGGCCATCTTAGTATAATGGGTTTACTCCTTATACCATCTTGGTATACATGGATTTCTCCCATTACCATATTTGTTGTCATGGTTCACTCATAAGACCATATTAGTTGAAAATGTCCTTTACTAAACCAAGTTCACTCCCCTTTCTAGACTGGTCTATCTAATGAGATATAAATCCTTACCCAGTGAATTGGAGGGAGATATATGTCAAAAACATATTATAATTAAATAATATATATGTGTACCAAAAGTTTATAAACAATCATATCATAACCAATGAAATGAACAAGATATCGTAAACATGTGATCATATCATGACATGTGTAAAAAGATACATGTTTTAATGTCATTTCATAAAAACTTAAAACCTAAAATAAAGAGTGTTTCATAAGAATATAACCCGTGAAAAAGAAATGGATTTCAATGAAATATAATCCATGAAAGATAAACATATTTCACAAACATCATAATATATAATCTTAAACCATTCAGAGAAAGAATATTAATGAAATATTTGCATCATTATCCTAGAAAGGATTGAGTAACACTAACAGATACCATCATATATGGGAAATAATTTGGAAAGGTCCTCTAAAACAATTTATTGTGGAAAATATTCTTTCTTCTTTGGAATATTATGTTTAAAATATAAATCCTTTTGAAATCCTTTTTCTTTAAAAATATATCAAGGAAACAAGAAAACACTTTTTTTTGAAAAAATATTTTAAAACTTATAAAACATTTTTGAAATTAGTTTTACTTGAATATGAGATTTAAATATCAATTTAAAAACATTTTTTAAAAATTTTATTCTGAAAACATTGTTTTTTTATTAAACATATTTCCTTCTGAATATAGTAATGATATCGGGTATCCATAAAACACTTTCATAATTTTAGTATATATGAATGAGTGGGAAAATAGTACCAATAAATGAATATATCATGAATGAAATTAGGAGAATAAAATTCATGTGTTTTACGGATATATGGATCATGATATTTCTTCAATTTAAGAATTATCATAAATAATCTAGAGAAATGATGATATTATTACAATAGACTCTTAGAAAATTAGAACATTTAATCATACTATCCCTGAAAAAAATGAAATTTCATTAAGATTAATAAATAATCATTATAATGAGATTCATAATATAAATGGATAATAAAATTTATTATTTTTCATTGAATAATAAATGTTCATATCAAGGCATGTCTCTCTGAGAAGGAAAATTAGACAAAACTAAATTACTGATTTGGTGAATTTTGAAACATAATCCCCATGGAGGAGATTTCATAAAATAGATATTTAAATACCCATAAATATTATTATTATAATAATATAATAAATTCATGGGAAGTATATACACCACAAAAAAGTAATTTGTGGTGAATAAGGCATAATCTCACATAATAAAATTATGATGAGAAAACTCTTACCTTAAGTCTTGAATCTCATTATACCCATTAAAAACTCATGTATAATTAGTATAATTTTATTAAAAATATGTTGTATAAACATATTCATATATATATTATGATACATGATTTACTTATGACTTTATAATATCTTTTCATTAATAAATCCATGATAATGTTTTGTTCCGAGTGATAACCACCATGTGTTTTATACATGTTTGGACTTATTATTCATGGTTCCCTTGATTATATAATTATTTAATTATGTATATAATGTAAGATATGATATAAATATCATATATAGTAAATATATGTGTTTTTATAATAACCTACAAATTATATAAATATTAAATGAAATACATCATTCAAGGAGATGTTAGGTCGTACGTAAGCATGAACATTGTTTCTATTTTAATGTCTTATTGAAAGATAGAAAGTAAATTTAATATATATATATATATGTGTGTATAAATATTTATATTATAATTATACTATTATTTTTTTCCATATATGTCATATATTTTTACTAAATGTATCCTTAATATGTTCAATAAAAAGGGTCAATGAATCACATCGCTTCAAAGAGGTGATAGTCAACAGGTTAACAAAAAAAGTTACCATGTTTATAAAAAATTGAAAGAACGGATACATTATTAATATAATAATTAATGAATATTAAATACCACATATTTATATAATTTATCATAAAAATATAGTATAAATGATAATTCCCAATAATGATAGGTGGTAAAGAAAAAATTCATAACATCATTTTTGTGAGGTGATAGTTTTATATACATAAGAACAATAAGTTCATTTCCCATTAGATGGACATGTGTGTAATTTTACTTCTAAACCTTATATTAAAAAAATATATTTATTCTTAGGATACTGAGGATATTATATAATTATTTAATAACAATATTTTCAGGGGTGTATAATGAAAATAATACAAAGGATATTGAGAAAGGATTCTGCCTCCTCTTGGGGTTACTCATTTTTGTTTCCACCAAATAGATTCCTTGGAAGGATTTATTCCCTATGGTAGTATTATATGATGAAGGATGGAATATTTGGAGGATTTTTTTGTATATTTCCTCTAAGAAAAATTTCTTGATGGGTGTGAATAAGTGGGAGGGGTCATTGTCTTATAATAATGGAGGAGTGGAATTCTTGTATAATTTTTAAAATATAATCTCACCCAAATTTTTTCCCTAATAATTGGATCAAATAATAGTCCCAAAACTATGAAAACAGAGTATATATTTGATGTGGGTTCATAAAATGGATTTTGAACAATATTCTAATTAATTTTTTGCCTTTAGTTTATAACTTACTGCTTTGTTAAACTAATTGTTTTCTAAATTGTTGTCATTGAGTTTTATCACTTTCACTAATATTTTTGGTAAAAATTATTTTACATTATAATAAATTATTAAAAATATTGAATCCATTTTACCAAATTAAAAAAATATATCTGGAAGAAATTATTTTAAAATTACTCACATAGACATGTCGTGACAGCAGGTTTTTATGTGAAAACTTTTAAGAGATTAAATGATTGTATTTCCAATATCATTGTGAAATTGGTCAACATTACCAAAATTAGAATAGTCTTTTTATGTGTTTTATTTATAAACATTAAAAAAATTTAAAATATCATTTAACTGTATCGATAAATTAGATTAAAATGTTGTTTTGAATTAAAATTCAATATGTGTCACTTTTCATCCAAAAATGAATTTATTCAGAAAAAAGTACCAAAAATTCACCATAATAAAATTTTATATTATGAATTAAAAAAATATTTCTTTTAATCAAATTAAATTTTTAATATTTTCTAAAATTAATTTCTCTAATTTTCATAGAATTTCATTTAAATAAGTTCTTTTATAAAAATATTATTCTAATAATATAATGACTTTATTAAAAATTGTATGTATTTTTGCCTATATAGTTTGTCTATAGAAAAACATTATGAATAATATTTAATAATTATTTACTATTATTCTTTTTAGTAAGTTTAATTTATTTGTTTTAACTATATAATTATAAAAATTAAATGGTGTTTTGTTGAAACATAGTGATGTATGTAATTAAATCCAAATTGATGTGGAATATAGTGAAAGCTTAACTCATTGTAGCGTATAAAAAAGCCTAACATAGTGTAGTGTGAAAAAAATTCATCAAATAAAATTAATTTACTGAGAAAAATGTTTCATAAAATCTATGGGTGTTACAATTTTGTTTTCAATGTGTCTAGAGGAGAGGAAAGTTTTTATCCTTTATAAGTCATGTGTGTGGCACACTTTTACTTTTTGAAAACAAAATTTTGTACCAAACTTTTTTCATTCCAAAAGATCTATATTTTACCATTATATAGCCTAATTAATTAAAAGTATGATATATGTATACCTAATGGGTTTTATACTAGTTTTTTTCATTTATAACCCTTGTCTTTTTATTTTACCCCTCCCCATAAACCATTTTTTACCTTAATCATGGTAAAAAAATTACTGTTTTTTTATTCATTATTGTAAAATATTTAATTGAAATTATTAGATAATATAAATTACCATGGTTCCAAATATGAAATTTATTTTTCCAATTTCAAGTCATATATGATGAAAATTTTAACTTTCCCCCATAATATTTTATGATATATTTCTATTGGAATAAATTTATTTATTTTTCAATATAATGTGATACACGAAACAATGTGACTAAATGAACAATAGTATTTTATACCATTATAAATTAGATATTAATTTATTATAAATTATATTAATAACCACATTTTTATTATTTTGTTTATTTTTTAGATAAATAAAATATATTAATAAATAATTACTCAATATTTAGTAATGTCATAAAATTAATAAAAAAATTAAATATTTCCTCCAAATTGGTTTTTATTGCATATTCTATGAAAGTAACATGTTTAATTAATAAACCATTTTGATAATCATCCAAATGAAAATAAATTTATTTTCAAAATAATTATTTCAAAACTAACTTAAAGTTTTTTTTAGAATTTTGAAAAAAAAATTAATTTTTCGATTAATAGTGAAAATGTTGTTTTGTTAATAAAATTTTCTTTCCATTAAAATTTTAAAATATTACATTTTAAAAAATTGTTATATTAAAAATTAATTAATTTTTATTTTTTATAATCTAGTTATTTAAAATATAATTAATTTTATGTTGGATTCTATTAGGATAAAATTTTATTCTTATGAAAATATATTTTATCGATAATTCATTTTTGTCATATTTTTAGGGTTTAGTTTTAAATTAAATTTTATAAATTCTATAAATTAAATTTGATAAAATGGATTCATTTTTTATAATCATCTTGTATACATATTTTAATGATTACACTCGAATTTTTTCATAATGAATAGTTGTAGCTGTAAACAATTTCCAACATGATTAATGCTAAAACAGTTTTATAAGAGGTGAAATAGATGTAATGGTAATTCATCAAATTAAATTTCTCTAAATTCTATTTTGACCACATTTATACCCCATATTATCCAGACATAAATTCCTTATCCATTTAGATGTATTATGTTTGTGAATTAAATTATTATATTTTAATCAATTATGAAATTCAATGTGTGTCAAATTACCTAGATATAAAAGGATGCCCCTACATTCTCTTATTAACACCCCCATGAACCATCTATATCTACCAAAACCTTCATAATTATCTTATATAATTACATATCCACTAACTAGTTTTTTTATTCTCAAAATACCATTTAAATTATTCATCAGAAATAATCTGAATGAAACTTGTCAGAGAAGAGGTAATTGTCTTACTTGACATATTTAAATTTATTTCATACTATACCTCATATAAATATATGTTATGAAATATAAAAAAATAAAATTTATATCATAAAAAGTACAATTTTTTTGAATGCCCATGTAACTACCAACATCAACACTTTATTTAATCAAATGGTATGTTAATGTATCACCCATGAATACGTGTGAACTACTACCTCCATATAATGATACAATTTATTTTCCATCACCAACATTCATGAACAGTTATTAAGGTGGATTTAAATTATTTTAATTAAATAAATGAAATTATTATTCTTCTATAAGAATATTATAATATCTACAAACTTACCATAAAATTTGTTGGAAAACTATAACATTGGTATTGCGTTGGTGTGGACTACCACCACCATGAAGAAATGTCCTTTGATTCAAATTTACATGGATCGAAATAAGGATATATATATATATATTCAGAATATATATTATTTAATTTATATAATTATAATTTTGAAATGGTTAATTTTTATTCATCTTTTTTCATTAGATCCATCTAATAGACAAAACATCATTCATAAGTACGTAAGGCCTAATATCTCCATTAACATTATTATTCAGTTTTCTATCTTTACCTTTTATGGTTTAATCTAAATATACATTTATATAATTAATATATATTAAATTTATATCATAATTAACATTATTTATATAATTTAGTCATTATATATTTATAATTATAAGTACTATGAAATTTAAATTCTCATAAAAATAAAACATTTTACACAAAAATGGATATTTTAATAAAAAATTATAAACAAATAGGTGTTAAAATGTAATAATTTTATAATATATGATATTATAAGTATTTAAATTATTAGATTATATAACTATAATAAATTTACATATATTATAGAGATTTTTAGTTTAATATTAATACAAATTGATCTTACAATAAGCGATTTTTAGATAACTTTTATTTTCATGAGCCACATGTCATATTAACCACTTCTTTGTTTTGGGCGGAAAATATACTAAAAATTAATTTTTTTTATTTTTTTTCATGAATAACCTATGGATATATAACTCCATTTAATGTTTTATCATTCATGGAGTTTTAATTTTAATGTTACCAATGTCGTAAGGGATTTATATGACAATCTCATTTTTTATCAACATTGTTTGTAATGAAGTCTAAAATTATGGAATTTTAATATATAAATGTTAGGAAAATAATTCCTAATATTATAATATAGTTATTTATAGATTTAAAATTATTATTTAAACACCTCATGATTTTAAAATATATTTTCATTAAATATATTTCATGGTTTAGATATCATGTTTTACAAGAAACTACAATCTTAAAAAAAACCCATGGTGTATTATAGCAAAGAATTTAAATTGATACGAATGAATAGGATTTGTCAAATTTTAATATATATATATATATATATTATACATAATTTTAATTTATTATATATTTTAGAATATATAATGACACACTTTTTAGTATTGTTATTTTAGGATTCAAAAATATGTTTTCTTCAAAAAGGTTTTTTATAACATTTAATCTAACCATGTTATAATTAGTTTTTAAAAATTATTGAAATTTATTATGGTAATTGTTACATAATTTTTTAAGTTATAATATGAAAAATTAATTAATGTGACAATTTGGTATTTTTTGAAATGATTATTTCTTTTCAGTGAATTGTGAAGAATAAAAAGGTTTCAAATAATGATATTTCATTTCATAACAAATAGTAGTTTAAATTTACCATTATATTAATGATTTATTCATAAAGATAAATACGACATATATTATAAAGAATTATATAATTAAATATATTATAATAAGTAACATTAATTATTTTTCAAGAAGTTAATTTTTAAGCTATAAAGACATTTTTCTAGATCCCATTTTCATTGCATTATATACATTTTTATAAGTATTTATTTCTCTCACAAATAGTAATTGAATCCTAAACAATTGAAACCCTATATTAAATCATGATTTTTATATTATTTAAATTAATCCCATTTATTTTAAGTCAGTATGATTAGTAACTGTTGAAAATATTTTCCATTTGTAAGGATAAAATGAATAAAATAATGTTAAAACCATGATATATGATCTTAAAATCATCAAAAAAACCCTACCATTATATCTTTATATGGAATAAATTATTCCATATATGATAAAAATTATAATATATGGAATTTTTATTTTATTTTTTCATGATATTATATTTTATTTTATTTTCTACATTGAAAACTCCAAAACGTCACTCTCTTATGATTAAGAACTCTAAAATTTTATCAATAGGATAAAAATAGGATGATTATGGCTATAAATGTTTATTTATAATCTGGATTGATTTTTTTATCTTGTTCATACTTATATAATTATTAGTTGTTGAAAACTACATTAAACTATTATTCAATGACAATATAGTATTTATTCAATTAATATAAATATGTAATAAATGAATTAAAAAATATAAAAAGTCATACAATTAGGGTTAATTATTATATTCCATGAACTTATTAGATAAGTATAACATTTTGTGATTTTTAATGATTTATATTTGAATTACTTAACTATCTTGAAGAAATTATGTTTAATGTAAATAAATAGTGTAAAAAATTACATTACTAATATTTTAAGAAAAATAATATTTGTAACATCCCGACTCTTTGGATAAGGTATGGATCGTTAGTTTTTCATTCGAACCTTTCCGGTAAGCTCTTTTAATGTGTGTAATGTTCTAAGGAATGTTCGGGGAGCGTCTGGGTTTTTTTCGGAGTGTGGGAGGTTGAGAGATGGACATGCAGACATGGGCGCACAACCTATGCACGGATTGCGCACGATTTGGATAAACCCTACAGCCTTTGGTCTAGAAGCCAGGAGGTGTGCACGGTTTGCGCACGGTTTGGGTAAACCGTGCCCCTAAACCATGCGACCTTTTTTCTGGAGGCAGGGAAGTGGGAACAGTTTGCGCATGGTTTGGTAAACCGTGTGTCTAAACCATGCAACCCAGATCTGGGTAAATTTACCTTATTTCACTTAATTAAATAATAAGGCTTAGGAGCCTTTCCTTCTTCCTCTAGCAGACAGAACCAGAGGAGAACCCCTATTTGAGTTCCAAACCCACTCCTCTCTCAATCTCTTGTTGTTCCTTCATCCGGAGTACGATTCTTGATCCGTTGGAAGCATTGGAAGGGCCAAGGTAATGCTAACCTCACACACCCTTCCTTCATTAGAAAATATTTCCTTCCATCTTTTTATTTGGATGCAGGCTCATATGCCCAATTTTCACGGAATTGGAATAGAACTCAGATCTCATCCAATCTCCTCTGAATCTGAGGTTGATATCAAGCGAGCATATGCCTACAACTCCAAGGTAGGTGTTCACGTGGTTTCTATTTTGGGTTTTCTCCTTATTGAGTTATTTTTGTCATGCAATGGGTTTTCATTCAATAAACCCCATACTTATAATGACTTCTTCATATCTAAATGACATGTGTGGTATAATAGTGACGAATCCATCCTCGTTAGGGTGTTTGGGTTTGTTATGGACCAGGAGTGGTCAACCATAGGTGTCATTCTTTGATAATTTACCCCTTTTTACCTTTGAACCTTAATGAAATGTCTTGAAATGGAATTTTCCATGTTAGGAAAATGAAATGACTTGGTTAGAGGTTGTCTAGGATGAGAGATCCTGAACCCCTTTAACGAATTGAAATGTATGTATGTCATTTCTTTGCTTATGTGATATTATAAGATGGATATCCCATGCATTGCTAATGTGATATGATATATGATGGTTTGAAATAAATAATGTGATATGAATGGTTATCATTTTCTATGTTGACATGCTTGTGATAACCTGTGTATGGGCAGAGTAATTCTTACCCATGCCAGATGAATCTCCATGTGTTGGGCGGGAGGCATTCTCACCCCGTGCCAGATAAATCTCAGTGCATGAGGACGAGAGCCATGTTTACCTTATTCCCATGTATCCTTTATGGATGTGAGGCATTTCTACCCCACGCCAGCTACAATGATTATGGACGAGATGCATTTATACCTTGTACCGATCTAATTTTTATGGGTTGGAGGAATTTCTACCCCACGCTAGTTACAGTGCATTTGGACGAGAGGAATTCATACCTCGGGCCAGAAATAATTATTATAGATGTGAGAAGTATGGAAGATAGGAATGTTTACCTCATTCCTGTGATAACCTATATCTATGTACATATACCTCTAAGGATCGTTCAGTTTACCACCCATGAGCTGAAGCAAGTAGACCCACCAGGTGTCCTTCTAGAACCTGAGTGGGAGGGTTGTTTATTTACATTGTTTTAATTACTTTTAGTCTATTACTCACATTTCATGAGAACACCTATTTTGATTATACATACACATCATTGGTGGTGGCCTACTAAGACTTGTCTCACACCCTACCTGGGATGCCCCTTGGGCACCCGTGTAGACATCACTGGTATAGGTACACATAAGGGAAAAGGAGCAGCATCAGGTTGTTGATGCATGTATGTTCTAGCTAGAGACCCAAATCAGATGATCGATCATGGAAAGAGATGCTCGTGGACTAATTTTGTTATTTTTGTATTATTGTATAGCATGATTTTCTTCTATTTCCATTGTACTAGCATCACATGCATCCATTTTGTATCAGACCCTGCCTATGTGGATTTTTTATATTTATCAATGGTTTCCTAACTTATATTGTTTTGTTGAATGTTTCCCCTTTTCTCTTGTTTGTCCATTGGTTGTTCTTATGATATTTTTTATTACTTTGCTGCTATACCGCTATGTACTCTAACATCGGGGTACAGTCTCCCCACAGACTTATCATTACACCCCCGCTGCTAGTCAGCAGCCCCTGGCATATGGGGAGACGTGCCAGGGGTCATGTGACCAACCAGGCTCGAGGCTCGGGTTGAGGGGTAGCCATGTCCGGGACGTCTCAAAGTTGTATTAATGCTTTTATTTCTTTCTTGATCTACTATTTGGCGATGACAGATTTGGAGACTGGGAATGCGTTGTGACTTAGCCATGAGTCGTGCTTGGGCGCCGCGAACCCATGTACGGGGGAAAGACCAAGTTGCCTATTTTATATTGTTAATGATTCTACGATTTATTGTTGATATCATTTCACAGTTGGGTGCTTCACATGTCTTGTGTTGTTATTGAGATTTGAAATGTTGGAATTTGGATTTCATGGTTTGACCCGATGAAATGAGGGTTATACAATAGAACATGCATCACGACAGGCACACTATGATTTGTCCATGCATCTTTCCATGCCACGTTTATCATTTTCAGTGAGCATTGTTTCTTGTTTATTTCCATGCCTTGATAATGTGTGTGCAACTGTGCTAACCTTTAATGCATGCTGTGAATCGGGAAATGATTTGATTTTAGTGGGTGTCACTCTTTGGTTCATAAGGTGTATGGGCCCTTATGGACCGGAAAATGAAAATCCAACTAAACCAACATTTATTTGATTGGAAATTAAAATACTTCTTTAGCACAAGTAAATGAGAAATGACATCCAAGTTTATGTCATCTTTCAGTTCATGAGGAGTATGGGCCCCTATGGGCTGGGAAATGCCATATCACTGGATTAAGATAATTTTGGCAGTTCTGGGTTTTACTAAGTTTTTTCTATTCATTTGGATAGGTGATCTTAGGGGTTTGAAGGCTTAGTTCATGTCCTAGATTATAGAGTTCAGCCTTTAATTTTTTCGGTTCCCCCATTTGAGATGTTCATTTGGATTTGTAGCACTATGCCTCTGAGATGTCCTCGAGTCGCGCGTTCTGAAGGCGGCGAATATCACGTCCCTAAGGTGGAAAGCCCTGAGCCGCCAGTTGATCTTCCTGTCCAGCCACCTGTGGATCCTCTTTCTATTCCTGAGATGGGGGCTGAGGCCTAGTTTCATGAGAACTTTTTGCGTATGATGCAGAGTATGCAAGGTGGAGTGCGACTTGCCCCGAGAATGGAAGAGTTGACCCGCGAGTTTCAGTCACAGTATCCTCCTACTTTTACATGAGATGGTGGACCACATGCTGTGGAGTCCTGGTTGGATGCTATTCTGACCATTTCCAAGCACCTTGAGATGCCTCCAGAGTGGAGGGTCATTCTCGTAGCTTATATGCTACGTGGTTCATCTAGGAGGTGGTGGGATGTCATCACCCAGTCAGGAAAGTCGTGAGATATGATCTGGACTAAGTTCTAGACAGTTTTCTATAATTACTTCTTTCCACAGACTTTGAGGACTGACAGAGCTAGGGACATTATGAATCTGCAGCAAGGGATCATGGATGTCATGGATTATTCGTCCTGTTTCATTGAGTTACAACGTTTTTCTCCTACCCTAGATGATGATGATCTCATGGACACTAGGCGTTTTGAGGATGGGATGTGTTATGCCATCCGGTCACAGGTTAACGTGTTCAGGTTGATGGTCATTTAAGAGAACGTCAATCAAGCTTTGATCACAGAAAGGAACTTGAGGGAAGCAGACAATGTGAACCAGGGCAGTTCGGCACCGAAAGATTCTAGTGGATCTTCTTCTGGGAAGAAACGGTGTTTTGAGGACTCTCACGGTGTTAGTGGTGGTCTGACCCATTTCCCAGGTGGTACTCTTATCTATCACCAATGTGGGGTTCTATTACATATGAAGAGGCAGTGTACGTAAAACCCAGTGGAGTGTAGAGGTTGTGGTAGTTTGGGTCATCTCCACTGGTTCTGCAGGACATTTCACCTAAGGTTCAGTGAGTAGGGATCATTACCTACTCCACATTCTGGCACTGGATTGGCAGGATCACGTCAATCAAGCAGCTGGAATACTACCAGTCGATCAGGTCGTGGCAGTAGTTGAGGCAGAGGTAATCAGGCATATAACTCTCAACACCAGAAAGGCGGGTCTGCTCAAGGTAGCCAGGCTGTGACTCAGGGCTGTGGTGTTGGCCAGTTGTATGCAGTCGAGCCTACCTTGTAGGAGTAGTACGGCAGACCATCTACTGTATGAGGTATGATTCTAGTTTCCTCTACGTTAGTATCTGCTTTTTTTGACACAAGCACTTCTCACTCCTTTATATTGGAGGTGATTATCGGAAGTTTGGGCCTTGACGTTGATTCATATCATGGTATGATCACGTTAGACACCCACTTGGGTATCTCTTCAGAGGGATTTCGTCGTTGTCAGAATTTTCCCCTCGATGTGGGCAGTTACCTTTTCGTGTGGAACCTGTATGTTCTAGATATGAAATGTTTTGGTGTAATAATCGTGAGGGACCGGTTGGAACCCTATAGATCCCGGATTGACTACTATCATCAGAGGGTGGAGTTTACATCACCATAGGGTGACATGCATATGCATAAGGGAGAATGGGATCTTAGTGCGACACAAGTAGGACCGAAACACCAAAGTTTAGGTGGTATCACTGCACATGTTTCTAGTATTTATCTCTATGACCAAGGGTTACAACCCTCAGCTTATCCTCCAATGGTGGAGCATTTCATTGATGTCTTTCTTGATTATTTCTCTTGTCTACCTCCAGTACGAGTGATGGATTTTACTATTGATATTTTACTAGTAGTAGCACCAGGGACCATTCCTCATTATAGGATGGCACCTAAGGATCTTCTGGAGCTTAAGAGTCAACTGGATGACCTGGAAGAAAAAGGCTTTATACGTCCCAGTACATCTCCTTGGGGATCACCAATTCTTTTTTCCAAGAAGGAAGATGGTACCCTTCTCCTTTGTGTGGATTATCATAAGTTAAATCAACTTTCTATAATGAATCGATATCCATTACCTCGAATTGATGACCTCTTCAATCAACTCCAAGGAGCGAAGGTGTTTTCAAAGATAGATTTTAGTTTAGGCTATCACCAGGTGCATGTTAGGACTTTAAAAATACCTCGCACAGTGTTCAGGAGAAGGTATGGTCTCTATGAGTACCTAGTCATTCCGTTTGGGCTAACGAATGCACCGACATTGTTAATGGCTCATAGGAATTTGATTTTTCACCCATACCTTGATTCTTTTGTGGTTGTATTCATGGATGATATCTTAGTCTATTCACAATCGAGACACGACCATGAAAACCATCTTGATATCGTGCTGAATACACTAACAGAGCATCATCTTTTTGCTAAGCTCAGTAAATTCCACTTTTGGATAGACAAGGTTCACTTCCTGTGTCAAAATATTTCGAAGTCTGGAGTTTCAGTTAACCATTAGAAGGTGAGTGCTATAATTTCTTGGGGGCAGCCCAAGAAAATCTTTGATATCAGGAGTTTCTTGGGGGATGCTGGATTTTATAGGCGATTATTCAAAAATTTACACTCCTAGCAGCACCGCTTAAAGCTTTGAAGAAAAAGGGGTTGATATTCGATTGGTCAGAACCTTGCGAAGTAGCTTTTCCGGAACTGAATAGTAGACTAACTTCAACACTGATAATGATCTTTCCAGAGCCAGGAAAATCTTATACGGTATTTTGCGACACATCAGGTATCAGTCTTGGAGCAGTCTTGATGCAGAACGAGCGAGTCGTTATGTATGTTTCTTGTCAGTGAAAGCGTCATGAAAGGAATTATCCTACACACGACCTCGAGCTTGCAGCGGTTGTACATGCCTTACGCTATTGGAGGCACTATTTGTTGGGACAAAACTTTGTGGTATACACTGACCACAAAAGCCTCAAATATATCTTCACTCAGCAAGATCTAAATCTCAGGAACCACAGGTTGTTCGAGTACCTACAATCCATTGATTTCGAACTGGCCTATACTCCTAGGAAAGGAAATTCAGTAGCTGATGCGCTGTGTCGGAAAACTGAGTCACAAGTGGTTCGGGAATCTAATGAGGAGTGGAAGCTGATGGACTTATTTTCAAGGATGCACATTGAGGTTCAAGAGGGTCAAGGTCAAACAGCTCTCTCAGCCTTAGCGGTGATGTCTACTCTTTTGGAACGGGTTTGGTCTAGACAGTTATCAGATCTGAAAGGCCATATTCTATGAGAATGTGTTGCTGATGATGCCTCTACAGATTGGACCATGGATGAGTGTGATAATTTATTGTTTTGTGGGTGTGTATGGGACCCATCATACATCAGAGAGGAGCTGATTAGGGATTCCCACGACTCAGCATGGGATGTTCACATAGGAATCACCAAAATTTATCGTGATTTGCGACGACAGTACTGGTGGACAATAATGAAATGGGAGATAGATGGTTTTATCATGCCTTTTTCCACCTGTCAGCAGGTAAAGGCGGAACATCAGTGTCTGGAAGGGTTTTTGCAGATGTTGTCTATTTCGTAGTGGACATGGGATGACGTTTCTATGGACTTTGTAACCAGTTTACCATGGTCACCTCATGGCAATGGTACAGTATGGGTTATCGTCGATCGTCTGACGAAGGTCGCAAATTTCTTACCTATGCGGGAGACCTTCATGATTGACGACTTGGGAAGACAGTATGTCAAGGAGATAGTGCGCCTTCATGGAGAACCTAGTTTTGTTGTCTCTGAAAGAGATCCATGTTTTACATCTCTGTTCTGGCAAGGATTATAGCAGGCCTTGGGAATGTATGTACATTTGAGCATGGCCTATCGCCCGCAGACTGACGGACAGACCAAGCACACTATATAGGTACTAGAGGATATGTTACGTGCATGTGTTCTCGATTTTGGACTTTCATTGGAGAAAGAAATTCCTCTTGTCAATATCAGTTATAACAATAGCTTCCAGGCTACCATTGAGATGGCTCCCTATGAAGCCTTATATGGTAGGCCTTGTCACTCTCCATTGTGTTGGCTTGAAGTAGGGGAATCAGCTGTTCTAGAACCACGTCTTGTGTAGGAGACTACGGAGCAGATACAGCTTATTAGGAGGCATATGCAGAGATCTCAGTCTAGACAGCAGTCCGATGCTAACAAGTACCGGCGACCTCTTGAGTTCGAGGTTGGGGACCGGGTTTTCTTGAAGGTCTATCCCAAGTTGGGGAAGAGATGTATACGGAAGTAGGGTAATATTTCACCGAGGTTCATAGGACCCTTTGAGGTGGTGAAGCGAATCGGGCCAGTAGCTTACCAGCTTGCACTTCAGCAGAGATATCAGGCCATGCATGATGTTTTTCATGTATCTCATCTACGCAGGTACTTTTCAGATACGACTCACTTTTTTCATCCTAATGAGGTTGAACTGTATATGGATGCTTCCTTCGAGGAATATCCGATGGGAAGAGTTGATCGTGGCGTGAAGACACTCCATGGCAGGTCTGTTCCTCTTGTACGGGTACTATGGTAGAATTACCGGGTATAGGACAAGACATAGGAGAGAGAGGCTGATGTACATTCTCAATGGACAGAGCTTTTTGATGATGACACCTCAGTACCCTCAGAATGCCAACTCAAGGATGAGTTGCTTTAAAGAGAGGAGGTTGTAACGACCCAACTCTTTGGCAGAGGTACGGATCGTTTGTTTTTATTTCGAACCTTTACATTAAGCTTTTTTAAGGTGTGTAATGTTCTATGTAATGTATGGGGAGAATCCGGGGTTTGTTTGGAGCCCGGGAGGTTGAGAGATGGACATGCAGACAGGGGCACATGGCCTATGTACGGCTTGCACACAGTTTGGATAAACCATGTGGCCTTTGTTCTGGAAGTAGGGATGTGTACACGATTTGTGCAAGGTTTGGGTAAACCGTGTGCCTAAACTGTGCAATCCTTTTTCTGGAGGCAAGGAAGTGCGCATGGTTTTGTAAACCATTGTCCTAAACCGTGAGACCCAAATCTAGGTAAATTTACCTTTTTCCCTTAATTATTTTATAGGCCTTAAGATCCTTTCATTCTTCCTCCAGTGGATTGAACCAGAGGAGAACCCCTCTTTGAGTTCCAAACCCTCTCCTCTCTCAATCTCTTGAAGTTCCTTCATTCGGAGTCTAATTCTTGATCCGTCAGAAGCGTTGGAAGGGCCAAGGTAAGGCTAACCTCATGTACCCTTCCTTAATCGGAAAATTTTGCCTTCCATCAAGTTATTTTGATGCATGATCATATTCCATATTTTCAAGGCATTGGACTAGAACTCAGATCTCTTCTAATCTACTGTGAATCTGAGGTTGATATCAATTAAGCCTATGCCTACAGCTCTAAGGTAGGTGCTCACGTGGTTTCCATTTTGGGTTTTTTCCTTATTGAGTTAGTATTGTCGTGAAATGGGTTTCCTTTCTCCATACCTTATATTTAAAATGATTGCTTCATATCTAAATGACTCGTGTGGTCTAAGAGTGATGAATCCAACCTCTTCAGGGTGTTTGGGTTTGTTATGGACCGGGAGTGATCAACCATAGGTGTAATGCCTTGAGAATTGACCTCTTTTAACATTTTAACCTTAATGAAATGTCTTGAAAGGGCGTTTTCCATGTTAGAAAAATGAAATGACTTGGTTAGAGGATGGCTAGGATGAGAGAGCCTCAACTCCTTTAACGAATTGAAATGTATGTATTCCATTGCTTTTTTTATGTGATATTATAAGAATGATATTCCTTGAATTGCTAATGTGATATGATATAAGATGGTTTGACTTAAATAATGTGATGTGAATGGTTATACGTTGCTATGTTGACATGCTTGTGATAACCCGTGTGTGGGTGGAGGCATTCTAAACTGTGCCAAATGAATCTCCGTGTGTTGGGTCGGAGGCATTCTTACCCCCTGCCATATAAATCTCAGTGCTTGAGGATGAGAGGCATGTTTACCTAGTTCCAATGTAACCATTATGGGTGGGAGGAATTTCTACCACACGCCAACTAAAGTGATTGAGGACGAGAAGTGTAACGCCCTGACCCCATTTACCAATAGTCAGTGCATTATTACATAACATTGGGATGATCACAAAAGATCAAGTCTCAAAAGACTGATTAGTTTAGTAGACTTGGAATGACTAGATACATTCATAAATATTACATTACATCATAAAGTGAAAAATACAACATCATCTTTTCTTCACATCCCATCATATTATCCCTGTAGGTCATTCATAAAATACTTCTTCACATCCTAGGAAAAATAAAACCTTGGAAGGGGTGAGCATAGATGCTCAGTAAGGATAACAATATAGAGGAAACTTTCATAAATAAACGTAAACATTTAAGGCAATGTATAACTAAAAATAAGACTTTTAAACATGAAGTTCAGTATATTATGGAAAAGATAAAATTAAATAATGTCATTTACTAATTCACATGGATATTCTACTAGTCGAATAATCACATGCAATATCAATAAACAATTTAATAACAAGGGAATGCATAATTCTGAACTTTAATTTATGTGTCAAGGCCTCGTTCCAATACCTAAGGGATAACGGTAATCGGAACCCAACCCGGAGATTCTCGGTAACCGGACTCCATTCCGAAGAGCCTCTGTAACCGGACTCCAACCCGGAGTGCCTCTAATAACCGACCACCGATCCAGAGTGCCTCTAATAACCGGACACTAACCCCGAGTGCCTCTAATAACCGGACACCAACCCGGAGGGTCTGCTGTAATCGGACCCCATCTTAGAAGGATTAATTTTACCGGTCCCCAACCCGGAATATACTAGTCCAACACAATCATCATAAGAAGAGGATGAAATATAACATAAACATTCGTATTAAAACTAGCATACGAAATGACAAAACATTAATCATAAACCATTAATGTCATAAAATAACTCATCCATAGTCAAAAATATCAGAAAACATTAAATACAATATGGATGATTTGTATCATAATAAATCAACTTCAAACAAGTGTAAAATTTATCAAATGATGTTGACATAGATGATATCAAAACTATTTGAGAGAAAATTATATTGTTTGAAATCATTTTAAAGTCACATAATTATAGAGAAAACCCTTATTTTAAAAACATTCTTATAAGCTTTTAAGGGAATCTTCAACGAATTTATAATGGCAGAGAATAGCTGCACCCTCCGTATAAGTTAAAAAAATATTCTTACCTTAATTTTGTTGAAAAGGTTAAAACGGACCTTGTTTGGAAAAAGATGGAAAGATTCCTTTATAAAATTCTTGTAAAAAGTAAAACAAGGGTATAAAAGACTTTAACCCATATTCTGAAAAATATTAATAATGTTTTGAAATACATTTTTAAGAAACATAGATGTGGATGATAAAGAGGTCCCAATAGATAATTACATATAAACAACCTCGGATAATGAAGAGATTGCAAAATAAACTCTTACCTTGTAATTTTCCTTGGTTGAGGGTAGGTTAAACTCCTATATAATAGTGAAATAGTTATTATTAAATTATACAAGAATCATATACATTAATATGATATCATATATGATCTTTTAACATTCCTTTGTAAATAATATTTTAGTACTATCGTCGTTTCGGGTGTTAACTTACTCGTTCTATTTTATATGTTTTGTTACATAATCCATGTTTGTTATGGATAGGTTGTATAATATTCATATACAGAATTATATCATGCCCATAAACATTATTCTCAATCATCAAATGAGAATTATACATGAATGGATACGATGGGGAATGAATCTCATCACGTTCGTGGAGACAGTAGTCAGTACGTACGCACGAGGGACAATATTATTCTTTTGATATTAAAATAATATATAATTTGATTGCATATCATATATACAGAATCATTATCATGTTATATTTATTATTTAAATGAATTACACATTATTATTATAACCATCCAAATAATAATATATTGAATAACAATTACACCACAACGTGGAGACGGTAAGCCGTATGCACGCACGTATGGTGACATGTCATTCACGGGATGGATAGAATACTGAATATGGTTTTACAATATATATAATAACATCACAGTATATAAGAGATACTGGAGTTATTTTTTATAATGGAAATAATAATGAAATAAGAAGTTTAAGAGGAAAGGAACTTGAAAAAGGGTGGTGAAAACATTACCTCTTCTTCGGGTGTTTCCTTTTGATTTGATCAAAAGGGCTCTATTGGTTGGCTTTCGGATCAAACTAAGGCCTTTAGGTTGAAGTGAGCTAAGTTGAGAGAATATTTGGGCAGGGGTTGGCTGAGAAAAATGGCTTTGAAGGTTTTAATTAGTGACAAGGGGGAGTGCCCTTTTATAAGACGGGTGGGTGGATCCTTTGGAAAAGCTAGAAATATTATTTTATAATAAATTCAAATTCGGTTTCTAATGGTTGAAAAGAAGATTATTTAAAGGGTAAGGAGGGATAGGTCAAAAAAAAATCAACCAATAGGTCTTTTTTAGGTTTGGTTTACAATATTAACCTTATCTTGTAGATTTAACTCTTAGTTAATTAGTTTGACATTTACCATGTCTCTTTGTATTTTTATATTATATAGTTAATAAAAATACTATATACCTCCAAGAGACCCCCAAGTGTCCCATTAATGATACATCTATCATGATACAAGTCCGTTGGCCGAACCTAATATTTTTAGGAATAGAATATGAATTAATAATATAATATATGTTTTAAAAACTCTTTTAGGTCAATTTTGACACTATTGGAATTTGATTTTTGAGAAAATCATAACATCATGATTACTTCAAATAAAGTTAATTAAATCAATTATAACATGTCATATTATCCTATAAAATTAGTGTAATTCTTAAAAATTCTCAAATTACATTTATTGGGATATTTATATTATCAATTATTTTAATATTTTATTAATTTGGTAATTACTGCATCACCATTGTGTCATAAATAAATTATATTATATAATGTCTAAAAATTATAAATAAATTACCATTATGTATAAAATCGGTTTATCATTCTAATTAATAATTACAATCGAATTTATCTTATGTATAACCCTATATTATTGATATTTTAGTAATTAAACTTTGATATCAAGTCTATTAACTCTTTTTTGAATTAAACAATAATAAATTTCCTAATCTAATCCAAGTGGACCTAAATTATAATATTTTATTCCTAAGGTTGTTTTTGGTCGAGATACACTTGTCCAATATAATTACGACATGTGTTAGGGTAATATTAATATAATTTTTAACCTTAATTACACTATTTACTTTTAACCGTGGTAAATAAAAGTAAAAAGTTACTAGTCACCAAAACTTATTTGTTTCTTATTGAACCAAATTTTACTCCTTGATATTAACCATGTCTCTGAGATTTTCAAAACCCCACTCATAAGAGTAGTAAAATTATGCTTTACATGAATTTCCAAATTCTCCTAGGAGGTGGGTAATAGATGGTGAAAAGTTCAATAAATGTTTTATATATCTAAAATTATTCTAAAATAACTTCAATGAATTACATTGAAATTATATAGGTATTATGTATCTATTTTTACCGTAATTTAATTTAAATAAAATAAATAAAAATTTGAATAAAAATTCGTTTTTAAACTATAACTCAGTGTTTTTTTCACTATTCATAAAAAATTTAATGTTTTCAGAAAAATACCAAAAATTCACCCTAGGCTAATTTCAATATTCCAAATCCAAATATGAAGTCCATTTTGGAAGATAAAATTTATAAAATTTCAAATAGTTCATATTACTATTCATAATGGCTGTTTTGATTAGTCGTGGTGTATTAGAGTCTCGAAGTTGTGTAAAAAGAAAGATATTGCTTTATTCAAAGGGAAACGTACCATGGACGCTTGGGGTGTTACATTATACCCTCCTTCAAATAATTGCAACCTCGTAGTTTGAAATTGTTCTTTGAAAATTAAAGGTTGAAAATTGAAAATACCATTGTGGAAAATCCATATCGGAAATAGGGTTAAAAAAATTTAGTTTTAATAAGAGGGAAATGGAAATAAGAATCTCACCACAAAATTAGGGTTTAAAATAGGATAACATTGGTGGAAATTAATGACACAAAGTTAAAGTAAAACTGTATATATTTATATGGAGTGATTGAGTTCATAAATCACAAACAAGTGTAGAATTGAGGGCCTCAAACCCATCAATCTATGATGATTTAAAATATCATCAGTTCAACATAACATAAGGTATTAGGATAACACATTTTTTTCCATAATATCCCATCCCTAAAGAATTAATTTCATCATAGAATAAGATAAATAAATATATATATATATCCTGAAAAGTATAGTTTTCATCCTTCAACTAATTTCTACCAAAAACTCAACTTTCAATCCAAAAGATAAAAGAACTGAAAAATATTATATTCATCCTAATAGTATAAGGTTCCAATCATTAACACATACCATTATAATGAAAAAATTTTAATAACCAGGGACTTCTTGTAGGCTAGTGGTAGGTAATAAAAGCATGTCGCACTATGGTTGTCGGTTTGATTCCTGCAGCTTTGTCCGACGCGACAGGTTATCACCCAACCTGTAGGTTGTCCTTTTCCTAAAACTGTAGTATCATAATATTCCAAAAATAATCATAATAAATGATTTAACCTTGAAAAATACTATCCAAAGTTCAACTTAATCCATTCCAAAACATTATAGTTATCCAAAGTATCTCTATCCAGACTCTTTGTAAAAGGTATCTAAATTCCAAAATCAATCGCAACATCAGATTCTCCAAACAGATTAAAGTTTCTCTTATTGTCACATACTGAAAATATGATTACCTTAGTCATATTACAACCTTAATGAAAACAACATGTACTGCAGTACAATCCTTATATATATGACATTATTCTCATAACCATAATATAATCCTTCAGTCCAAAAACACAAATACATTAATTATTCCTCTTCAACTGTAGAAAGAGCATAATCTTGGACTTGATCTCTTGGCCTTTTCGGAGGTAAGTTTCCCCGACGCTTAGTACATTCATTTTCATAATTCCTCATTTTTCTACAATTATAGCATTCAACATTTACAGCCGCCTTCTTTCCCTTGCAATTATGAGTCTGGTGACCTTTTTCTCCACATTTGTAACAAACTCCCATTCTTTTTAGGAAAGTACCAGGGTGTTCCATCCCACAATTTTCACATAATGGAAAATCATTCTTTCCCATTTTCCCTTTATCTGTCTCTTTATCAATTTTTCTCTTCTTCTCTTACTTTACTTTATTGTCATAAGATTTAGATAATTCCTTTCTTGTCATGATATCACATGAGACAATGTCTTCGTACGACGAGAAGGATTGGGAGATCAATGCTCGACGAAGAAATTGTTTTTACCCATCAAAGAAATGATAAATATTACTTCTTGGGTTACGTATATAATCTCCAGCATACCTTGCTATCCTTAAAGATAGCCTCATACTTTTTGACATTCTCATCCTCCTTTTGTCTCAGACTCAGAAATTGCCTTTCGATATCTGCTCGATGGTCATGAGGAGAGTATTTTTCTAATAAAATATCTTTCAACTCCCTCCATTCCATATTTGATACTTCATCATATTCCATTGTGTTTTGAATCAATGACCACCATTGATCAGTATCTCCAGTGAGGCAGTAAATTGCCATGATAACTTTTTCCCTTTCACTACTCCCCAAGGCATGAGATATTTTCTCTAAGGAATTTATCCACTACTCAGCTACTAAGGGATTTGTACTCCCATTGAATGTTGGTGGTTGTTTCCTCATGAAGCGATCTAACATTGATCCTCCATGGTGCGGATCAGGGTTCTCCATACGAGTAAGGTTATTATTCATACCCTGAGTGAGTTGTCCCAGTATGGTTATTAGCTGATCAGCACTAGTTGCATCACTATCTCCACTATAATTATCTTGAGGTAGAGGGAAATACCTACATGGAGTGCATGCCTTGATATGGTTTACATTCCTCCCACTAGGAGTCATTTATAAACATTGGAATAAATTAGATCAGTATATGAATAAAAATACATAATTCCATACTTGTAAAATACTTAACATAAATTGAACAGTTTACGGATATAATCCATAATCATACAAATGTTTTCTATGAGGAAGTATATACTCATAAACCCTTCATAATGGTTCATAATGAAAATGTGAATTACCCTAATAATATTCCCCAGGATTGTCATAACCAAGAGTGCAGCAAGGCCCATTGTCATGCACCAGTTCCCGTTCGAGTCTAGCTCAAAGCGGTGTTTTCGGATTTTATCCCTAGGTACATCTGTGCCAGAGCCACCTCTACCTGCTTGTATCTAGACAGGGATGTATTTCTCAAAAAACTAACAAAATCTCCAAAATACCAAAATTCTAGGAAGTTCTTCTATACTAATCCTCAATGTCTACCTTAGGGCTATGTGTTTTAATCAGAGTTTAACTAAATCTAGCTTCCAAGGTTTGTACTAAACTTACTCTGATGCCAACAGGAACGCCCCGACCCCAGTTAAACAGAGTCAGTGCATTATTACATAACATTGGCATGATCACAAAAGATCATATCTCGAAAGACCGATTAGTTTAGTATCCTTGTAATAAATAGATACATTCATAAAGTTTACATTACATTATAAAGTGAAAACTAAAACAACATCTTATCTTCACATCCCCTCATACTATCCTCGCAGGTTATTCATAAAATAACTCTTCACATCCTTGTAAAAATAAAACATTGAAATGGGTGAGCTCAGATTCTTAGTAAAGATAACAATATAGATGAATCTTTCATAAATAAACATAAACATTTAAAACAATGTATAACTAAAACAAAATCCTTTTAAACTTGAACTTCAGCATAATATAGCAAAGATAAAATGAAATAATGCCATTTACTTATTCACATGGATATTCTACTAGTCGAATAATCAAATAAAATATCAATAAACACTTTCATAATAAGGGAATGCATAATGCTGAACATTAATTTATGTTTCAAGGCCCCGTGCCAAGACTTAAGGGATAATTGTAACCAGAACCCAACCCGGAGAGCCACTGTAACCAGACGCCAACCCGGAGTGCCTCTAATAACAGGACACCAACCCGAAGGGCCTCTAATAACCAGACACTAACCCGGAGTGCCTCTAATAACCAGACACCAACACGGAGGGTCAACTATAACCGGGCCCCAACCCGGAGGGCTTACTTGTACCGGTCCCCAACCAGGAACATACTAGTCCAACACATTCATCTTAAGAAGAGGATGAAATATAACATAAACATTCATATTAAAACTTGCATACGGAATTCCAAAAAATTAATCATAAACCATTAATGGCATAAAATAACTTATCCATATTCAAACATATCACAAAACCTTAAATACAATATGGATTATTTGTATCATAATAAATCAACTTCAAACAAGTGTAAAATTTATCAAAGGATGTTGACATAGATGAAATAAAAACTATTTGACAGAAAATTCCCTTTTTTGATATCATTTAAAAGTCACATAATTATAGATAAAACCTTTATTTTATAGACATTATTATAAGATTTTATGGGAAGCTTCGACAGCTTTATAATGGCGAAAAATAGCATCACCCAACGTATAATTTAAAAAAACACTCTTACATTAATTTTGTCGAAAAGGTTAAAAACGACCTTGTTTGGAAAATGATGGAAAGATTTCTTTATAAACCTCTTGTAAAAGGTAAAACAAGTATATAAATTACTTTAACCCATATTATATTAAATATTAAGAATGTTTTGAAATAAATTTTTAAAAAAACATGGATTTGGATGATAAAGAGGTCCCTGTAGATAATTACGTATAAACAACCTCTGATAATGAAGAGAATACAAAATAAACCTTACCTTGAACGTTTCCTTGGTTTGGGGTAGGTTAACCTTCTCTATAATGGTGAAATAATTGTAATTAAATTATATAAGAATCATATACATTAATATGATATTGTATATGATCTTTGAACATTGGTTTGTTAATAATATTTTAGTATTATCATCTTTTTGGGTGTTAACTTACTCGTTTTATTTTATATATTTTGTTACATAAGCTGTTTTTTTTATGGATAGGTTTTATTGTATTCATATAAAGAATGATATCAATTCCTAAAACATTATTTTTATTCATCATATGAGAATAATAATTTAATGGATATGATGGGGAATGTACCTCATCACGTTTGTGGAGACGGTTGTTCGTACGTACGCACGAGTCACAATATCATTCTTTTGATATTAAAATAATATATAATTGGATTTTATATCATATATACAGAATCATTATAAAGTTATATTTATTATTTACATGAATTACACATCATTATTATACCCATCCAAATAATAATGCATTGAATAACAATTACACCCCGACATCGAGACGGTAACTCGTACGTACGCACGTTTGGTGACATTTCATTCAAGGTATGGATAGAATACTGAATATGGTTTAACATATTTATAATAACATCATAGTATATAGGATAAGCTGCAGTAATTATTTTAGAATGGAAATAATAAAGAAAGAAGAAGTTGAAGAAGAAAGGAACTGGAAAGAGGGTGGTGAAAACAATACCACTTCTTTGGGTTATTCCTTTTGATTTGATCAAAAGGGATACATCGGTTGGCTTTCTGATCAAACAAAGGCCACTAGGTTGAATTTACACAAGCTTAGAGAATATTTTGGCAGGTTTTGGCTGAGCCAAATGGCTATGAAGGTGTGAATTAGTGAGAAGGGTGAGTGCCCTTTTATAAGAAGGTGAGGGGATCCTTTGGAAAAGCTAGAAATATTATTTTATAATAAATTTATATTCAGTTTATAATGGCTCAAAAGTGGATTATTTAAAGATTAAGGTGGGGATAGGTTGAAAAAATATCAACCAATAGGTATTTGATAGTTTTTTGTCACATTTTTAACCTTATCGTTTAGTTTTAACTCTTAGTTAATTAGTTTGACATTTACCATTTCTCTTTGTATTTTTATATTATATAGTTAATAAACTTACTATATACCTCCATGCGACCCCCAATTGGTCCATTAATGATATAAATATCATTATACAAGTCATTCGGCTGAAACATAGATGTTTAGGAATAGAATATGAATTAATAATATAATATGTGTTTTAAAAACACTTTTATGTCAATTTTTACACTATTTGGAATATGATTTTTCTTAAAATCCTAACATCATGATTACTTCAAAAAAATATAATTAAATCAATACTAACATGTCATGTTATCCTATAAAATTAGTTTAATTCATAAAAAGTTTCAAATTACATTTATTGGGATATTTATAATATCAATTATTTTAATATTTCATTAATTTGGTAATTATTGCATCACCATTGTGTCATAAATAAATTAAATTATTTAATTTCTAAAAATTATAAAAAAATACGATTATGTCAGAAATCATTTTATCTTGGTAATGAAAATTTACAATCAAATTTATCTTCTTTATAACCCTATATTAAATATGTTTTAGTAATTAAACTTTGATTTTAACTCTTTTAACTCTTCTTTGAATTAAATAATAATAAATGTCATAATCTAATCCAAGGGGACCTAAATGATAATATTTTAATCCTAACGTTGTTTTTGGTCGATGTACACTTGTCAAATAGAATTAGTACATGTGTTAGGGTAATATTAATATCATTTTTACCATTAATTACCCTATTTACTTTTAACCGTGGTAAATAAAAGTAAAAAGTTATTATTCACCAAAAATTATTTTCATCTTATTGAACCATATTTCACTCCTTGATATTAACCGTGTCCCTTAGAGTTTCTAAATTCCACTCACAGAAGCAGGAAAATTATGTTTTGCGTGAATTTACAAATTCTTTTAGGAGGGGGTAAAAGACGGTGAAAAGTTCAATAAAATTTTTATATATCAAAAATTATTCTAAAATAACTTCAATTAATTACATTGAACTTATATAGGTATCATGTATCTATTTTTAATTTAATTACATTTTAATAAAATAAATAATTATTTAAATAAAAATTCGTATTTAAACTATAACTCAATGTTTTTTTCACTATTCATCAAAAATTGAATGTTTTTAGAAAAATACCCAAAAATCACCCTAGGCTAATTTCGATATTCTGAATCCAAAATGAAGTCCATTT
Organism: Viscum album; assembly: GCA_963277665.1. NCBI lineage: Eukaryota > Viridiplantae > Streptophyta > Magnoliopsida > Santalales > Viscaceae > Viscum > Viscum album. The sequence goes on along the minus strand of OY728128.1, from coordinate 1,000,866,851 downwards.
TGAAAGATAAAATTTATTAAATTTCACGAAGTGGGTATTACAATTCATAACGGCTGCTTTGATTAGTTGTGGTGAGTTAGAGTCTCGAAGTTGAATACAATGCATGCTATTTCTTTATTAAAAGGGAAACATACCGTGCAAGCTTGGGGTGTTACAAGAGGTGTTTATACCTCGTTCCCATCTAATCCTTAAGGGTGGGAGGAATTTCTACCCCATTCCGGTTACAGTGGTTTTGGACGAGAGGCATTCATACCTAGGGCTGGAAATAATTATTACAGATGTGAGAAGTATGGACGAGAGGCATGTTTACCTCATGAAAGTGATAACCTATATCTATGTACTTATACCTATAGGGATCGTTCAGTTTACCACCCTTGAGTTGAAGTAGGTAGAACCACCAGGTTTCCTTCCAGAACCTGATCTGGAGGATTGTTTATCTACATTTCTTTAATTACATGCAGACTATTACTCACATTTCTTGCGAAGACCCATTTGGATTAGACGTATACATCGTTGGTGGTGGCCTAATGATACTTGTCTCACTACCTACCTAGGAGGCCCCTTGGGTACCCGTGTAGAATTCACTGCTGCAGGTACTAGTAGGGTCAAAGGCCCAACTTCAGGATGTTGATACATGTATGTTCTAGCTGGAGTTCGAGAGAAGAGGTTCGATCTTGGTTAGAGATGCTTGTGGACTACTTTTTTTCATTTTGTATTATTATTATAAGGCCCCACCCTTAAACCTTACTTAATCTTGAGATATTACAAGATTACACATTGAAGATCTTTTTAGGTTTAGAGTTTTAGAGAATTAGATCATAAAACTTGCATTAAATTCCACATTTAAACAAAGTGGTTACATAAAAGATAGTATTCATTTTTCCCATCAATGAAAACATATTTAAAATAAAACATTGAATCTTTCTTGACACTTCCTTGACACTATCATCATATCATGTACCCCTCCCTTGACCTGTGAAAAACATTTCAAAAACATGGGATGAGCATAAAAATCTTAGTAAGGGATATAAAAATATGAAAAGGAAACATGAGTACATGTATACATAATAATGAAATCATACTTTACCCATAAAACATAAGCACTTTAACATACATCATAAAATCATGAATAAATCATAAAAATCATACGACAGAAAGGTAACTTGAGGCATTCATAACATTCTTACATATGGATTAACCCTCTTGGTTACGTTTGGAATACCCATCCCAGTATATTCCCTAAATCTATTCGGAAAAACCATAACATTTAACCCCTTCGCGTTACCCAATGCATTGGAGAGCTATATCGGGCTCACCCGCCCTTAGTTTATCACAGAACCGCCCGTCTTCATAATAATGCCCAAGAACCATAACATAATCCTATCACATAAAACATGCATAAAGGAAACATAACATTTCCACTTTTCAATCACAAGATATCAATACAACACATTGATATAAAAACATTATGAAAACCATTTTGAAAACATGGACATTAAAGATAAAGATTTAGAATAATAAATATTTCAATCATTTAAAACGATATTTTTGTTAAAGAGTTTTTAACAAAATGACAGAGTCTTGAATACAAATAATTGCAGAATAAAATTTAATCCGAACATTATAATATCATGAGAATTAATGGATTCGTGATATAATATGTCAAAGGACAGTATACACACCATATAAGAGTGAATTGGTGCATAACATCAATGAAGTCTCAAAAGAAATGTAAAATGAGATGAAATCTATTATAAAGAAGGAATCCTTAAATTAAGGATAAATCAATCTCATAATTATGTGTGACAAATATAAATACACCCAATATAAGTGGATATTAAGTGTAAAACAATAAAAGGTCATTCACACATATTCAAATGATGACATATTCATTAACTACATGTTGAACCCAAAGAAATCGAAATTGGGTTAAGAAGTTCCCTTGGTAAAATTTGACAGCCTAACGGCGTCACATAAAATTTAACCAAAAGGGTTGATGAGAGAGCTAAAGGGGATATCATCACTTGGAAATAAAATTTACATAAATAATGATATAGAAGAACATATCCCAACATAATAGTATGTGAATTAAAAGACATAACAAAAGAAGTCTTTTAAAAAAAGGAGGGTGAAAGGTCCCCTAACCGAGTTGTGTAACTTTCGAAAAGTACACCCCATGGAATAAGGGTCATACAATGAAGATGTAAATACCCGTAAATGAATTTATACTACACAAAGTGTATAATAATGGTACGTACATACACCACTTAATGGGAATAGTGTAAAACATAGAATAAATGTCACAGGAATAAAAGTGAGATGAAAAATACCTTACGAAAACTCGGCAGCCTAACGACGCCACTTAAAACATCAAAAAATGGTTTTATGAGATCAAATCGGGTATCCCATTATATTAACATAAAAATTAAAGTATTAGGAAAATAAAAGAACATCCCCAAACATAATAAAGATGGGTTTAAAAGAAATGACATAAAAGAGAGTACTTAAAAAGAAAGATAGAGGTTGGATCTCTTACGAAAATTTGGCAGCCTAACGGCGCCACTCAAAACATCCAAAATGGATTGATGAGAGAAAATAGGGTCTCTCATCATATGAAAATAAAAAGTACAGTAGGAGTAATATAAAAGAACATCCCAATCATAAGAAATATGAGCTTAAAAGAAATGACATAAAAGAGTGTACTTAATAAGAAAGAGAGGAGTATGATCCCTTACCTCGGGTCCAACTTGACTCGATCGTTCTTTAACCTCCGGAATAATAAACTTGAGTTAATTTCTACTTGATTAAGAACCTTTTTCAAGTTCATTATTCCTTTTATATCACATATTTCCATTTATAAACATTATGTAATCATTTATGTTAATAATGTTTGTTTTGTCGATATTTGGTTCTTAAGTCGAAAGTGGACTTCTTACAATTACATGATGTTCGTGTGGTCAAAGGTTCATTATATCCAGAATTATATTAATGATATGGATATCATATATATCATATATATCCATAATATACATTTATTTATAATATTACATAATCATTTAGAGGTATGAAATTTAATGCACCGTTCATGGAGACGGTAAGCCGTACGTACGCATGAATACTACTTTCATTTCTATGTCATATTCATGGAATTAAAACTAAATGAGAGGTATGTATATTTTAATTACATAATTATATTCATCATTTATATTTAACATAAATAATATATAATAACTTTAAATACATCCTTTATACATCCCACATATGGCATTAACAAATCAAATCACTTTGAGGGGGCGGTAGTCTGCACTTCCTAAAATGAAATTATCGTGTTTAACCCCAATGGAAACCATAAAGGTATGCCACAAAATAAAAATACAGAAGCTTAAGTAAAAAATAAACATATTATATATCATATATAAATATAGTGACATCTTAATGGCCACCTTTGAAGGTGTTATATGAGTGTTGAACAATTATCGTTTCGTGAGGAAGAAATTCGTCATCCACAGAAACAGTATGTTCATTAACCATTAGATGTTGGTGTGTGTAAGTGTAGCTCGAATTATTATTATAAAAACATCCTAGTATATTTCAGATACTGGATTTGTTACAAAATAAATTAATAAAAATATTTTAGGGGGATGGAGAAGCAAAATAAAACAAAAGGACTCAAGTGAAGACATTACCTTAAATCGGGAAACTCCATTTTGGTTTGATCTAAAAGGCTTCCTTGGAAGACTTCTGCCCAAATTGAAGCTTCAAGGAGTCATAGAGGGATGTGGAGAGGAAAAATGGGCAGGGTTTTTCCAAGCCAAAGGCTTTGGAAGTGTGGGTAAGGAGGTAGAGGTGGGGCCTTTTATAAGAGGAGGGGAGGGGCACTCTTGGAATATAAAGAAATGTTACTTTATTTGAAAATGAGTTTCTGATTTAAAAGGTCCCACATTGATATAATTCTAGGATAAGGTGATAAGGGTTCTAAATCCACCAATACAATAGGTTTTGGACATGTGTAGGTCATAGATTTTACATTATCTTTTCATTTTATTTAAATGCTTTATTAATGAGGTAATCGCTGTATCATTATGATGTCATAAATAATTTTATTTATATAATGTCTAAAAATTATAAAAAAACTATCATGATGTATGAAATCTTTTTATCTTTCCAATTACTATTTATAGTCAAAAATATGACTTGTATAACCCTATGTAAATATTGTTTTAGTAAAACAACTCATGTTTGTGTCATTTTTACTTTTACATTAAATACAGAGTTATTTATGTCATTTCCCAACCAATGTGGCTCCATGGGGTCCCCAAGATGACCCATGGATTGTCTTGGTCGGCCATGACACATCCAATAAGGGTAGGACATGTGTCAAGCTCATTTCATATTATTAAAACATTATTTTTACCTTAAACTACACTAATTACCTCTAATCGTGATTAAAAACGTAAATGTTACTATTCACAAAAAAATTAATTTAATCCCATTGAACCACATTTTAATACTTAATGACAACCATGTATGTCAGATTTTTGAAATTCAAAACACAAAGGTGGCAAAATATCATTTAAATAGAAAATCAGTTTTTATAAGTACCACTTAGTGGTTTCACTATTCATCAAAAATTAAAGTTTTTCCCAAAACTACCAAAAATTCACCCTAAGCTATATTTGATATTCCGAATTCAAAAATTATGCCTATTTTAAAAAATTCATAACATATATGTTTCATTAATTAATTTAATAATTAATTCCCGTTGTTAGAACAAATAAGGTGTTTTTATGAAACAATATATATCAAAAGATTGACACTAGTTTAAGTCAAATTTAAATGTGAAATTAATTCCAATGACCACTATTTGATTATATGGTAAAAATATATTCTAATTTCACTTTAAAACCAAATCAAAAGATAATCTAATCATATAAATAAATTATATAAAAAATAGGTTTTGCCTTAAAATGCAACATTTGTCACTATTCATTAAAAATTGAACTTTTTCGGAAAAATACCAAAAATTTACACAATGTAAATTTTGATGTCCCGATTATAGAGAGGAATTTTATTTTGTAAAATATAACACATAAAATTGTCAAAAAGTGTATTTAAAAGAGGTTCTCCATCAAAATGTGGTTAATCGACCTTTTAATGAATATTAGAATGTTTACGCTTAAAATTGGATTAATTCACATTTTTAATCCTCTAACATTTATTGTAAAGAGTAAACATATTTGACAAACATATATAATCATTTTGTAGTTAGTTCTGTTCATTCCCGCCATTACAACAGCTAGGCGTTAACTACCATTTAAAATAATATTATTTTATTATTAGAGTGCTACGTAAGATTTCCAAAAAACTCATTGTTGCGTATTGGGTACGCCATCGAGCATAGCGTCCCCTTTAAAGTAATATTAATATTTTATTCACAAATACGGATAAATATAAAAATGTCATATTCTTTATTTACCCGAGGTGTTACATCCTTCCCCCTTTTGGAAATTGCGTCCTCGCAATTTTAAAATTGGGCTTGGAAACTTCATTGAAAATCCCACATCGGAACAAGAGTCAGTAAAACAATCACTTTAAAATAAAGAAAGATAAGTACAAAGGCCACCTGATTTAACCCATACTAGGATTCCAAGTATGAAAATATGGACATGGAGGAAAAAACAAAGGATTATGTTCTGATGGAGAATGATAGTAAACATGTCTAGTAGAAAGTTAACTATAAGAGAATCATAAACTTGTGATGGGTTAAACGGTATTCGATTCCCCAGTGGGAAAAGTTAACTGACAACATTTTTGTTTTAAGTTACATTTCATTGAGGAAATTGTTTTTGAGCTTATCTAAATCATAATGAAACATACTTACTTGCCATATAGACTTTCAACTTTTACTAGATTCCTTAATCAAACTCATATTTCTCCAAAAGACGAGTATTTAGGAAGACTTTTTCCCATTAAGAGTACTATAAACAATTTCTAGAGAATCACCTAATCCAAAAAATAGAACTATATACTTCCCATGCCTTTATACTCTAACCAAAACCAAAACCAAAAAGGTTAGTACAAGATCAGATAATCCAGAAACGGATAACCCTTTATAAAAAGAAAATCTATTCTTAATCTCCAAAATTTGTCCAACAAAACCCAAAGTTCATCGAGGACCATTTGATAAACAATTTGTCCAGAAAAATCTTCAAAGTAAACCAAACTAAGATTGAAACCCAAATATTTGAAGGATTTAGTCACATAGTCTTCCAAGGTACAAATTAAATATTACCTCCAAATAACATCATTTGCTCTTAAATTCTCATATTGAAAAGTAATTAACCTAATCACATATCCACGATGATAGGTTAATCATTTCCATAGATAACCCAAAATAAACTTACTCATGATTCCTAAAATCATCTAAGAAGAATTAGTCAAACTAACCAGGGACATCACGTAGTCCAGTGGTAGGCGATAAATACCAGTTGCACTTTGGTTGTGGGTTCGATTCCCGCAGCTTTGTCCGACGTGACGGGTTGTCACACAGTCTGCGTGTTGTCCTTTTTCCAAAACTATATAATTCATAAAACATTCCACAAAACTAGACAAAATCTTCACAAATGATCATAACATATTTTAACCTCAATTTTATCTCATGACTTTAATTTTCCATCATAACATATAATAACCCATAATTACCTCAAGAGTAAGGATCATATAAACTCTAATGGTTACCTTTATAATTATTACCTAAACTTCCACATTGATTGGTAATGTCGTACATGATGCATTACAGATCATTCCAAGGTTCAAGTGTTTTATCATGAATCCTTGATAGTAGGTTTAGAACAACCATGAGTTTCCTCATTGAATCCCCCATTTTATCTAGTATCTTAATCAGAGAACCACCACAGTTTCCTTCAAACCTTTCGTCTCTATTGTGCCTACTAGATCCATCCATTCACTAAAAACAGAAATGTCAGTGTGAGTATATCAACAAAACCATCGTGTACTAATGAGGAAGGTAAACACTATGATATACTTACTCATTCACTTTATCTAAAACTAGGAATATTTATGAAATCCTAACCATTATGGTAATGTCACTTGTGCTTAGCGAATACCCTAACCTATAAAGTTATCTAAACCGACCTTTGATACCAACTATACGGCCCCAGCCTTGAACCTTACTTAATCATGAGTTATTACAATATTACACATTGAGGATCTTTTCAGGTTTAGAGTTTTAGAGAATTAGATCATAAAACATGCATTACATTCCACATTTAAACAAAGTGGTTACATAAAATATAGTATTCATTTTTCCCATCAATGGAAACATATTTAAAATAAAACATGGATTCTTTCTTGACACATCCTTGACACTATCATTATATCATGTACCCTTCCCTTGACCTGTGAAAAACATTTCAAAAACATGGGATGAGCATAAAAAGATCAGTAAGGGATATAAAAATATGGAAAGGAAACATGAGTACATGTATACATAAGAATAAAATCATACTTTAGCCTTAAAACATAAGCACTTTAACATAACTCATAAAATCAGGAATAAATCATAGAAATCATAAGACATAAAGGTAACTTGAGGCATTCATAACATTCTTACGTAGGGAGTAACCCTCTTGGTTACGTTTGGAATACCCGTCATAGTATATTCCCAAAATCTCTTCAGAGAAACCTTAACGTTTAACCCCTTCGCATTACCCAATACATTGGAGAGATATATCGGGCTCACCTTCCCTATGTTTATCACGGAACCACCCGTCTTCATAATAATGCCCAAGAACTATAACATAATCGTATCACATAAAACATGCATAAAGGAAACATAACATTTCACCTTTTCAATCACAAGATATCAATAAAACACATTGATATAAAAACATTTTGAAAACCATTTTGAAAACATTTACATTAAAGATAAATATTTAGAATAATAAATATTTAAACCATTTAAAACGATATTTTTGTTAAAGAGTTTTTAACAAAATGAGAGAGTCTTGAATACAAATAATTGTGGAATAACATTTAATCCAAACATTATAATATAATGAGAATAAATGGATTCAAGATAAAATGTCAAAAAATAGTATACACACCATATAAGAGTGAATTGGTGCATAACATCAATGAAGTCTCAAAAGAAACGTAAAATGAGATGAAATCCATTATAATGAAGGAATCCTTAAATTAAGGATAAATCAATCTCATAATTATGTGTGACAAATATAAATACACCCAATATAAGTGGATGTTAAGTGTAAAACAATCAAAGGACATTCACACATATTCAAAGGATGACATATTCAATAACTACATGTTGAACCCAAAGAAATCGAAATTTGGTTAGGAAGTTCCCTTGGTAAAATTCGACAGCCTAATGAAGTCACATAAAATTTTACAAAAAGGGTTGATGAGAGAGATAAAGGGGATATCATAACTTGGACATAAAATTTACATAAATAAGGATATAGAAGAAAATATCCCAACATAATAGTATGTGAATTAAAAGACATAAAAAAGAAGTCTTTTAAAAAAGGAGGATTAAAGGTCCCCTTACCGAGTTGGGTTACTTTCAAAAAGTACACCCCATAGAAGAAGGGTCATACAATGAAGATGTAAATACCCATAAATGAAATTATACTATTAAAAGTGTATAATAATAGGAAGTACATAAACCACTTAATGGAAATAGTGGAAAACATAGCATAAATGTCACAGGAATAAATGTGAGATGAAAAATCCCTTACGAAAACTCGGCAGCCTAACATCGCCACTTAAAACTTCCAAAAAATGGATTTATGAGTTAAAATAGGGTATCCCATAATATTAACATAAAAATTAAATAATTGGGAATATGAAAGAACATCACCAAACATAATAAAGATGGGTTTAAAAGAAATGTCATAAAAGAGATTACTTAAATAGAAATAGAGAGGTTGGATCTCTTATGAAAATTCGGCAACCTAACGGCGCCACTCAAAACTTCCAAAATGGATTGATGAGAGAAAATAGGGTCTCTCATCATATGAAAATAAAAATTACAGTATTAGTAATATAAAATAACACCCCAATCATAAGAAATATGATCTTAAAAGGAATGACATAAAAGAGTGTACTTAATAAGAAAGAGAGGAGTAGGATCCCTTACCTCGGGTCCGACTTGACTCGGTCGTTCTTTAACGTCCTGAATAATAAACATGAGTTAATTTATACATGCTTAATAACCTTTTTCAAGTTCATTATTCCTTTTATATCACTTATTGCCATGTAATAAACATTATGTAATCATTTAAGTTAATAATGTTTGTTTTTTTCGATATTTGGTTCTTAAGTCGAAAGTAGACTTCTTACAATTACATGTTGTTCGTGTGGTCAAAGTTTCATTATATCCAAAATTATATTCATGATTTTGATATCATATATATCATATATATCTAGAATATACATGTATTTATAATATTACATAATCATTTAGAGGCAAGAAATGAAATGCACTGTTCATGGAGACGGTAAGCCGTACGTACGCATGAACGTTACTTTCATTTCTATGTCATATTAATGGAATTAAAACTAAATGAGAGGTATGTATATTTTAATTCAAGAATTATATTCATCATTTATATTTAACATACATCATATATAATAACTTTATATACATCCTTTATAAATCCCACATATGGCATTAACGAATCAAATCACTCTGAGGGGGCGGTAGTCCGCACTTCCAAAAATGAAATTATCTTGTTTACCCACAATGGAAACCATAAAGGTATGCCACAAAAGAAAAATACAGAAGCTTAAGTAAAACATAAAAATATTATATATCATATATAAATATAGTGACATCTTAATGGCCACCTTTGAAGGTGTTATATGAGTGTTGAACAATCATCGTTTCGTGAGACCGAAATTTTCCATCCATAGAAACAGTATGTTCTTTAACCATTAGATGTAGGTGTGTGTAAGTGTATCTAGAAATATTCTTATAAAAACATCATAGTATATTTAAGATACTGGAGTTGTTACAAAAGAAATGAATAAAAATATTTTATGGGGTTTGAGAAGCAAAATAAAACAAAAGGATTCAAGTGAAGACAGTACCATAAAATCGGGTAACTCCCTTTAGTTTGAGCTAAAAGGCTTCATTGGGAAGAATTATTCCAAAAGTGAGGCTTCAAGGATTTAGAGAGAGATGTTGACAGGAAAAATGGGCAGGGGCTGGCCGAGCCAAAGGCTTTGGATGTGTGGGTAAGGAGGTAGAGTTGGGGGCCTTTTATAAGAGGAGGGGAGGGGCACTCTTGGAAAGTAAAGAAATGTTACTTTATTTGAAAATGAGTTTCGGATTTAAAAGGTCCCACATTGATATAATTCGAGGATAAGGTGATAATATTTCGACATCCACCAACCCAATAGGTTTTGGACATGTGTAGGTCATAGATTTTACATTATCTTTTCATCTTATTTAAACCCTTTATTAATGAGGTAATCGCTGCATCATTTTGATGTCATAAATAATTTTATTTATTTAATGTCTAAAAATTATAAAAAAACTATCATGATGTAGGAAAGGCTTTCAGATTTCCAATGACTATTTATAGGAAAAAATATGACTTGTATAACCCCATGTAAAAATTTTTTTAGTAAAACAACTCATGTTTGTGTCATTTTTACTTTTACATTAAATAAAAAGTTATTTATGTCATTTCCCAATAAAAGTGGCTCCATGGGGTCCCCAAGTTGACCCATGGATTGTCTTGGTCGGCCATGATACATCCAATAAGGGTAGGACATGTTTCAAGCTCATCTCATATTATTAAAACATTATTTTTAACTTAAACTACACTAATTACCTCTAATCGCAACTAAAAACATAAAAGTTACTATTCATCAAAAAAATTATTTTAATCCCATTGAACAACATTTTACTTCTTAATGACAACCATGTATGTCGGATTTTTGAAATTCAAAACACAAAGGTGGAAAAATTTCATTTAAAAGGAAAATCAGTTTTTATAATTACCACTTGTGGTATCACTATTCATCAAAAATTAATGTTTTTCAGAAAATTACCAAAAATTCACCCTATGCTATATTTGATATTCCGAATTCAAAAATGACGTCTATTTTAAAAAAATTCATAACATATAAGTTGAATTAATTAATTTAATAACTAATTCCCGCTGTCAGAACAAATAGCGTGTTTTTATGAAACAATATATATCAAAAGATTGACACTAGTTTAAGTCAAATTTCTAAGTGAAATTAATTACAATGACCACTATTTGATTAAATGGTTAAAATATATTCTAATTTCACTTTAAAACAAATTCAAATGATAATACAATAATATAAATAAATTAGATTAAAAAGAGGATTTGCATTAAAATACAACATTTGTCACTATTCATTAAAAATTGAACTTTTTCGGATAAATACCAAAAATTTACACAAAGTAAATTTTGATGTCCCAAATGTAAAGAATAATTTTATTTTGGCAAATATAACACATTAAATTGTCAAAATTTGTATTTAAAATAGGTTCTCTATCAAAATGTTGTTAATCGATCTTTTAATGAATATTAGAATGTTTACGCTTAAAATTTTATTCATTCCCATTTTTAATCCTCAAACATTTATTGTAAAGAGTAAAAATATTTGAGAAACATATATAATCATTTTGTAGTTAGTTCTATTCATTCCCACCATTACAACGGCTAGGCATTAGCTACCATTTAAAATAATATTATTTTATTATTAGAGTGCAACATAAGATTCCCATGAACCTTATTGTTATGTATTGGGTACGCCATCGAGCATAGCGTCCCCTTTAAAGTAATATTAATATTTTATTCACAAATATGGATAAATATAAAAATTTCATATTCTTTATTTACCTGTGGTTTTACAATTATATATCATGCTTGTCTTAAATTTCCATTATACTAGCATTCCATGCATCCATTTTGTATCAGACACTACCTGTGTGGATTTTTTATATTTATCACGGTTTTCCTTACTTATGTTGTTTGGTTATATGTTTTCCCTTTTCTCATGTTTTTCCATTGGTTGTGCTTTCGCTATTTTTTATTATTTTGCTACTATACCACTGTGTACTCTGACATGGGGGTATAGTCTCCCCACTAACTTACCATTACACCCCCACTGCTAGTCGGCAGCCCCTGGCCTATGGAGAGACGAGCTAGGGGTCATGTGGCCAATCGGGCTCAGGGATCGGGTTGAAGGACAACCTGGTCCAAGATGTCACAATATTTTTGTAAGTTGTTTAAAATCTTAAAAACAATGAAATAGAATTTTTTTGATGATAATTGGTCAAAAAATCGCACTATTTAAATTATTATCCAACACATACCTAATAAGTACTATTATAACCCTTTAAAATTTTAAAATATATAATCGTAGTTGAGTTTAAAATTTGTTAATGGTGTTGTTAAAAAATGATAATGAAAAAAATGACACCAAAACCTATCTACATTTAATTTTATGATGATATTTCCACCATATAATAATTATCTATGAATATATTTCCATTTGGATTCATTTTTCATGAGAATTTCTCATATTTTAATCTTTCTAATAATTCCAAGTGTGTTATTTCTCTCTCATATTAATGGACACCTTCTTCCTCTTTTCATTACACAACTATGAGCCATATAACCCAAAAAGCCTTCCCATGTATCATATAAACTTATATATCCTTGAATTATTGTTCTTTAATTTTTGATAACCCATTCCAAGAGTCCTTAAGAGGGGATTTAAAGAAGTCTTATCGATAAACATGTATTCTTCCTTCCTAAAAAATTTCAATTTAATTCCTCTTATACCTTACATCAATATATCTAATTCATGATTATATAATAAATTAAGAATAATTGTATAATAATATTTTATTGTGAATATATAAATAGTTTTATCCATCCTATTTTCGAACAAATTGGATGTGAATGTATCACTTATGTGTATGTGTGGATTACCTCCTCCACGTAGTGATAAAATAAATTTTCCAACATCATATTTATTAGATATTCATTAATATGGGATATTTGTTTATATTTTATATTTATGACATAATTATTAATATATAATTATATTAAAATTTCTACCTTCTGAATTTCTTGTCCATTGTATAATGATAACATCTCTCATGCATATGTGTGGATTAGCACATCCGCAGAATAATGTGATTCATTTTTCATTTCAAATTTATATGAATGTTAATATGGACATATTAATATAATATTATATATATATAATATAATAATTATTACTAAATTTTTAATTATTATTTACCTTTCTTTCACTCTATATGAAGAAAAGGGAAAACATCATTTGCTTGTTTGTACTATCTACCCTCATCATGAATTGTGAAATTCATTTTACACTCAACAATTTTTGTATTAATATAAATATATATATATATATATATATTGAATACCTAATATATTTATATCATTATTAAAATTGTGGAGATGGTCGAAACATGATAAATGAATAGGGATACGAACTGCATAACCAAAATTATCAACAAAAATTAAAATAATTAACACCCAAAAAACGATTATTTTAATATAAATTTATTAATAAATGTTAATAAAATGTGTATTAGTGGATAATATATGATATTATACATATATATATGACTCTAGTGTACAATTATAATAAATTTTAATTTATTATACTGGAAGATAAATGAATTTTAACGTATTTCAAACTCAAGTAATGGGATTTTCATATCACTTTTTTTATGTGAGACACATGAAAAATTCAGATTTTCATTATTTCTTATGGTGTTTATAATTACAATGATTTTTTTGTGATTATTCTCCTATAAATTATAAGGATTTTAATATCTTTATATGGTTATCTCTTTCATGAGGATTTGATTTTAAGGTTACTCAAGTGGTAATAGATGATCGCCTCACATTTTTTATGAGACACGTGTCAATTTCACCAATTGATTATTTTATGTTTTTTTTATAATACCAATAAATATATTTAATAATTATTATAATTAAAATATGGGGATATATATATCCATATACATTTCTCTATTTCATGTTGTTCTAATTCAAAATTTATTAATGTGGTAATGGATTTTCATCTCAAATTTTTCTAGTATAAACATGACTTATTCACCATTAATTTATTTTATATAGTCTATAAAATTCCCACGATTTCATTTTATTATAATTTTTGTTATAATCATGAGGATATTTATCCATATATTTTTCTATCATTAATGAGTTTTTTATTCAAATTTTAAGAATGTGGTATGGTATTTATGTTACAATCTCATTGTCTACTAGTATTATTTATGGATATGTTTTCATTGTTTTAATATTAAAATATATATCACAATAAGCCCATTTATTTTATCATTAATTGTTTATTTAATTATAATACATTTTTTCCATTAATTATACTCTATTTATGTTTTCAAGAAACTGAAATAATATTTTTTAATGAAACCCATCTTTATTTCTATTTTCGATCAAAAATCCTTTTTATTCATTATCCATGTTTTATAAGAATTTCTCAAAAAAAATTATTATATATTTATATATTATTTTTTGAAGTCATTTTCCCCCATTATTTACTTTTTTACAAAAACATTTAAACAAAACATCCTTTTTGTTTTATGAAAACATTATTTTTTATTTTTTATGAAAAATGTTCAATGAATCTTGTTTTAATTAACACAACATGAATAGTTTTTCTCAAAATCATTACCACTTCAAATTTTAGTAATCCATTTTATGTTTCAATGGATTATTCAAATAATTTTTTCCCATATTATTTGAGAAAATTTTATATTTAAATTTGTTATTTAAATATGAAATTAGAATTTTACTCAAGAACCGTTATAGTTATTTTTTCAGGACATTTTCATATATAGTAACTTCCATTGATGTTATATATGATTTAATAATTATATTATCCAATGATATAATATATATTCAATTCTTAATATGTTTTATAGTTATGATGATAATATATCAAACGAAACCCATTTCCCTTTCCTTGGGTTACGTTATATTGAATGACATTATTATCTTGTGACATACATATTAATGGATTTATGATTATGTGAATGGTGTACCTAGAATTATATATCCCTATAATTTAATTTTTTAATGTTTAATGTACTTTGAGATCAAATATTACACGTGAAGTTATCCCAATATTGAAAAAATATGGTAATCCGGTGGTTATCCCATGCCCAAATGTAGGTACATGAGAGGTTATACCAATTTTGAATCAGTTAAAAGGGTATTTATCCCAACCCTAACATTTTGTTAAAGTCATGGTGGGTATCCTTGAAATATGATTTACATTATTATGATTATTATTCACTTTATACCACTGTTTTATGACATCATATCACGCTAATATTGTTTTCTCATGATATATATTATTGTATTCCATTTTGAATCACATTTTATGAACTAACATGATTTATTCCATGACTCATATTTAGGATCTAATAATTTCATGGTATGATTTTCAAAGTGTATTATCATGTCTTTATACCATTTTTTCTCATGTAATGTTTAAATAATCATTTATTTCTCCTTTTTTTACTATTACTCGGCATGTTTCCGCACAATTTATTATGTTTTATTTTTTCCTAGGTATAGATAAATAATATATGTGTGATATATCTAAAATTTTTCTAGTTTTGAAGAATTAAGTGGGAGGTTTGTGGATATTTTATAAATCGGTTTTCATGTGTCAATGTTTCCAAATACAGTAACCATTTATGGTTCTATTGTGGACCAAACTATTCACTATGGAATATTCAAAAAATTAAATGTAACATTTAATGTATTCAAATAATATTAATTAAATTTGGTATGAGAATTGGGTTTAGTCAATATTTTGTGGGAATGATTTGAGAACTTTAGTAGAAACTCTTGTGATAATTTCTATATAGGATAATTTCCTAAAGTATTTCTAAGATAGTGAATATGTGGTTTTTCTAGAAATTTAAACCGATCTATATAAAATTAGGGTGTTTTATTTTTTAATTGATGGATCTTTGGGTAATAACCCAAAAAAGAGTTGTTCAGGAATATATTGACCATTATTATTTTTCACGGTAAATATTCTCTTATTGTGAACCTTGTATGATACTATATAGTGATATTATTGGATTAATTTTCATTTTTCATGAACCATTATTAAGGATGGAATATATGATAATCAATGATGGACTTGGTTATACCTAGTTACATATAGATATAATTTTTTTTTTCATAATTTAGATTATTTACAAATTATTTTCCATGATCACTCACAATGATTTTTGTTGCTCACACTAGGGTTTTTGATTTTAGAAAATTGTTTAATCTATAAAGGTTAATGTTATTGGTGAATGTCATATAAAATGTAATTATTTTCCCTATAAGAAACTAAATTAGATATGATCAAGTAGTTAAAACATGGATATTCTACTTAATCGTCTATCATGATAGGTGATTAACAATATAAATAGTAGTGGGTTTTATAACAAATAAAATAAAAGGAAGATAAACTTATATAATAGTTCTTATGGTAATGAATTTTATGTAAATATAGGTCAAATTTATTTATTAAAATAAAGTGGAAATGGGGACCCATTATAATGTCTCAATTTATGGGGAATATATTTTAAATTTTGAAAAAAATTTATAGATAAATAAGCAATGAGAAATTTTTTGTTGTGTGTGTGGAAAACATGGGAATTATCTAAGTTTTCTTCCTAATCCAAGGGATAACTGTCATACTAAAGAAGGACCTATATATGCCAATCATTTAAGTGAAAGGATTTATGTTTTTGAATACTATGAATCAATAGTTATATAGTATAAATTTTATGTAAATGATATTATGTTTATAATAATAATAAATCATCGAAGGATAGTTATAAAATAGTTTTTCTATGAATATTTGAAAACAAGTGTTGAATTGTATTAATAACTGTTGAAAAACTCTTTTTTCATAGGAATGAAAATATATAATTTAAATAACAAGAAACAAATAAATAAGTGAAAATAAATAGAGATAATAATGGTGTTATCCCAACAAAACACGTTCACTCACAGACTAAATTCCATGTTACTTACGCATTCCATACCTATGTGGCCCTTAAATGACACTCCCTCTACAAGAAATACCTATTCATGGAACATGCTATTTGGACCTATTCATATGACCTCCATTAACCACTATCTCATGTTTTCCTATAAATATGATCCTTTGTATCCTTATTTCACATGAAAAAAACCAAGATAAGTCTTGAATATCTTCTCTATATTTTCCTTTTTCTGGGTCCTTGAATCCATCCAGGATTCATTCTAAAACATGAGAGAAGATATAATTGAGGGATATAGTGAGATTAAATTCCCCCTAGTGTTTGGAGAATAAAATACCTGCATAAGTAACCAATCCCCCTAATCAAGAAGGTATTATTGTCAAGGTCAACTCCAAAACCTGGTAACTACATGATATATTTTTTGGGACAAAAAATTATACCCCTGGAGCCTAGAGAATGTCTTCTTATAATTGTTGCATCATAGGATGTATGTATTCTATAAGTCACATCTGTCTCATGAAGGCCTACCCTACATGTATAACATTAGATCTATGAATTTCTTACCCGTGAATAAAACCTCTTCCTTAATCTTCATTTACCTGAAAGAGAATCCTTTGATCACTCTTTCATGCCACCAACAGTAGGGAACCTCCCTCTATTGTAGTGTCTTATGATGGAGACTCAATCAAATCCCCCACAAAATTCTCTGGACTTGAAAACCCATGGTGAAAGGTACCCCAATATATCTCCCATTTGATTATGCATTCCTTCAGTTAGAGGTGTCCACCACATATCCTACTTGATGGGTATGGTGCCTGGGGGTGGGTGTAGTTATGAATCCCTTTAGTCATGAGTACCCCAACCCTAGCCATAGCATTAAAGAATTCCTAGTCTCATAGAGGAGGGCTAGTTCTATTTATTACCCTCATCATCTCTACGAAAAAAGTCATCCATTTATAGATTTTGAGGGTGGGAAGTAGTTTCATTTCAAATTGATGGGACTAGTAGCTTATCCCCCACTCTCTTATAGAAATATGAACAAGGAATCCAACTAGGTGTAATAAATGTTTTTCTTATGGGTAATATCTATATGGTTGTTCGATGTGACTATCCTGGTTAAAAAATGGGAGGATACGAACACACAAAATCCCTTTCTCCTACTCATGTATCACCAGCATCATCCACTATGGGATGAAGGATTGTGATGTTTTTTTAGCTTCCACTTCCTCTTATTTCTCACATCATATCATGACTTATGTGGTCTTATATGTTTTCAGTGATCATGACTTACACACTATCAAATATATATCTTATCAAATAATATTTTATCTGATCTTCATATATCTTTCCCAGAGGAGGAATCCATAGACCTGGGTACTCATCTCCATTTATCCAACCTCTAGGTAATCCTATTATATAGTGTAAGATCCAAAATCATTCAATTATCTTCAAAGGGGCCATATTCCCCATCAAGAAATTCAAATTTCCTTATATTCAGTAGAACCTCTACTCAATCCTCTTATAGGGCTCGATTCACTATGAGAAAGAAGATTAGAGGACCTCCATGGACATGGGTACTAAACACTTACCCAACAACATGGAATTTAATTCATATCCAAATGGAATACATTGGAATCCTTCTTGAGGTCCAAACCAAACACCAAAAATCAACCCTAAATCTCTCTAGCCCACATTCGAAATAGATTTATATCTATCTTGGGAAATCACATATCTTTAAGGATCCTTTGACCACCTCATAATAAGTCTTACACCAAAATTTGACAATGAACATTTGACCTAGATGTCCATGTTATGAGAAGTTAAACTATATGATCTTTCCCTTTCCACGTGACCTTTGATGTTATAATGTGTCCTCAAAAGTGGAACTAAAATATGTGTATTATGATTCCATTCATGGGTCTCTATAGGAATCCCATCTCATGGGTCATATTCCAACATCAAAATAACATCCATCTCCCAAGAAAATGATAAATTTTAGAGAACTCTAATATGTGGATGAAACCCAACATCGTAATAATAAATGACCAAGGATCTCTCACACATATGAAATAGGGTACCATCAATGGATAACCACATATACAAAAACATTTCATCATCAATGTAGATCCTTAAATACATACCGATGATTCTAAATATATTATTTCTAATAAATGATTGTTATTTCAATGTTGACATATATCATACTTTATAATTAAGGAATTATTCGGGAATATTTCATAAATTTTGATTAGAGTCCAAGAGTAGGAAATAATTATTTACAAAGCAAGTGATGAGACTGAACTCCCATTCTCTCGACCAATGTAAGTACCTACTCATTATTACCTCTATTTCATAGTGACCAAATACCATTTGAAATATGGTTCTTGAGATATCATGAATAATGGAACCATTTGGTGTTTCTAGATCTATGAAAAACCCATTATAGGATATTAAAAAAATGAAAAACCTGATATGTATGACAGTGAAACCACACAAAGACACAAAATCATATGCTAATAGCATGAATGATTTTCATGAAAAACAAAAAAAAAGGTGAACCCAACAAGAATCCTTAACAAAGACAACTTTCTCACCCACACGTTAGGCCCCATTCCCTCTAATGATTAAATAGGGATAAATAAGGTGATCAATTATGCGTTTGTTCATTTATTTAGACAATGAATTGATGGGTTTCTCTTGTTTTTTACAACCTATACTTCAAGAACACTTAAATATATCTCCCTTAAATCTAAATGGGTCATACTAGTACTCATAGATGCATGAATCCTTCACTAAAAAAGGTGTGTCATCAACCAAATAGGGTCCACCTTCATCCTCCCACCATCTTCAATGTTGTGTTTCAAATTGAATGGTTTTGGAGTACTACCAAAATGGCACCCTACCAACCCTTGAGGAATATGGCATGAATTATATCTTATGAAGCCCACCAACTATCCTCCCAAATATAATTGTTGGCCAAGAAGAAAAAAACACCAATTTTTACAATAAAGAATTTCCATAGTATATACAGGGAATAGAGCAATAATCCAATAACTTATATTAGGGACGCATATGACAAGGCCACTAATAGTTTCACCTAGATAGCAAAGGGTTCCCCCAAAAGGGATCATGTATATAACTACTACCACCAACGTTGTGCGGTGACAATCACTCAGTATGATATGGGTGTTTTCCTCATATGTTTGTCCAAGGTCACACAAACTTGCCCATGAAAGATGAACCAATGAGGGATAAAAAAATATTATAGAGAATAGTTTAGCACCTTTATTCATTAAAAATACAACAAAAAAATCTCAGCAGCAAACCATCTGTTGGAAAAACACTTTCTATTACAAAGAAAGACATTTAGTAAAAAAATTCGACATCTAATGAATCGTTCCAATCAAATATAAATTAAATCTATGAGAAGGTAGAATCACATGCCTATATGAATCATATACAGTAGTCCAATTCAGTGTTAAAACACAAGAAGGACATCAAATATTCCCATATCTAAAAATAATATCATATTAACCTATCAATGACTAGATAAATAATCCAGAATGTCCTAGAAACAAATTTGGGGAAGAACTATACATATACCCTCTCACCTGAGTACAATTAGAATCCAACAGTAGGAAATAAAGTATAATAGCATGAACACAACACTATTGTAGCCATATAATGATAATATATCCCCATTATAGCCACTGGTGTTACCAAACACGTTTTGAAAATGGTTAAAATGAACATGTAAATTTTTGGCAACATCGGGAAAACAATCAAGGATATAATAACTGGAACAGAAGTTTCATAGGGATAGACACATAAATTGTCCACCATAGATTACGGGACTCATCTACAAGTCACTAAAAAATTGACCCACATATATGATACCATCTAAGAGGTTCATGGGCCAAATTCCCCCTAAAATACAGACAAATGGATTGGGTCTATGCCCATGTTAAAATTAGATATAATCAAAAAATCGCAATGAACACTCCAAGAAAGGCACAAAACCTTCCAAAATTCCAAAAAACCGTCCAAATTGATCTGATAACCACATCGGATCTAATAAAACGGAATCATATCTATGAAAATTGCATTCCCTACCATTCAATACTGTTATCTCCCAAAAAGGCCACAAAAAAGAAGCCTCTATAGAGATAATTGAAAAATTGGATTTGATCCATGATCATATTCTACTTATTATTGGAGTTTCTAAATCCATCATATGTTTATCTATGGGATCTAATGATCCTAATCTCCCATTACCAAATAATGGGAATAAAATAAGCAATTCCTGAGGATCTTTATAGACACCACACCAAGAAGGCTGGCCTCATATCCAGAATATGGTCGGTCTTAAGAGCCCATCTCCTGATGAGACCCTCAATATCATTTCGCATGGCTAGAAGATCATATAGGAAGAAGGTAAACTCATTGTTATTTTACACCTTCATGTCCTCCCTAGTGTATATGCTATCAGAACTCTCCTCAGGCACATAAATCAATCCATTATTGTAGTCCTCCCCATAACAACATTTTTCTTCATCAGGGAGGTCCACAACATTGTGATTTAGTGATGATAAATCCCATTTTCCACATAGAACATTTAAAAATAATGTAATTCATTCACGATGAATTTTCATTAACAATTGAAATCCATTATCATCTAGAAGTCATCCCAGGGTGATTATTATTCTATGAATAACTATTTAATCACCTTCTTTCCAATACGATATAGTAAGTCCCTATTGATCTCATTGCTATCAATAAAGTTTCATGTAGTCATTTAGATTATTCATTCTAGGTTATGTTTCCCTTGTAAAAAGACAAAGGCAACATATTGAATATGAGGATATATCTATCTAGATATGACATACTACTCATGATCTATCCTTTATCAACTCCCCAACACACTATTCGTAATGTTATTTAGGAATATTATGTGTACAAAATCTTCTTCTATACATGGAAAATTCTTCACCTATTAAGAGAAATTTTATTAAGATACAAACAATATCGAAGGCGTGTCAATGTAGTAGAATTGATACACCACCAAATCAAATTAGCATATCTCATATTTTAAGGATATCCAAAATTAGGGTAACAACAATGATCCGTTTGGCACACATGTCACGACACATTAGGGGACTTACATAAATTGATTCCAGATTCTCCATACATGGTTCATATTTGATGATGGAGTGAGAATTGATCAATTAATTTCACATTCCTCCCTAAAAATAAAATTCTACCAAAGGTGTAATCATGAAATTTAATATCGTCAACAACAATTCGATAAACATATTATGATTTCAAAAAATATTACTATCATTAAAAATATTCCCTGAAAATTTACCACTAATAATGAGATATAAGAGAGGGATCCATCGAAATACTTTTTCATTAAGAATCTGAAAACAATTAACAAGAATTCTGATTAAATGAATTCATCCATACAATCATAAAATTTTAAAAAATATTAGAAATTTCATTAGAAAAATATAACTTATGCAATGATTGTACCATGATTTTATCCCATGTTTTGACACAGGTCAATAAAATCAATAAATATTTCATTATAGTTGCAGCCGTTCAATTCGGGGAAAAACACTATCCCACAAGACTAGAGAATTTTTAACCACATCATTTTATATTAGAGAACATGACATGAATGATTATGAAATATACATAGGAATATCCTCAACCCTCAATCCCAGTAGATTTTTCACCTCAACAGTCTCCTCCTCAAAGGAAACCGGTCTTCTCCTGATTAGGGGGAATGAGGGAAAATGAATCCTCTTAGTTCATCCCATCATTTCATCCATTTTTCATATTGGGAATACATATGAATAAAAAATCTAAAGATTCCATTAATATTACCGTCACCTACACTATTGCATGAGAACTAGTGGAGGATAGGAAATGGCCTCAAGAAGGGAGAAAAAAGGTATTCTCACAAAGTGACTAATGAAATTATATAAATGAATTATGCGTTGATGAATTTCATTTACACCACCCCTGAATACACTCTAGATCATGATTCCAATATTATTGATGGGGAGGAGGATGTCTCAGTACATAATATAGTCTATGCCAAAACTGTTGAAGGGGCTGTGCACACCAAGAACCAAAGGATTAATCTAAATTTGGGCATCCCCTCAACCATTTCAATATTACCATCTCAGAGAGAATCCGACAAAGAAAATGGTAATGGTAAAGTTGCACCTCAACCACCTTTCAAAGAGGTTGAAACCCTCAAACTCAAGTAATGATTCACTCAACAAGATGAAGTGATGAATTAATTTAAAATACATAACACATAATTCTTCCTATGCAACATTCCTACAAGATATGTTTTATAAGAATATCCTCAACTAGTATTCCCCAATACTGTACCTAAAGAAAGATTGTTCATCTTAGTAATTAAAGTGGATCTAGAAACATTGTTCAACATGGGGTACCAAAAAATTATATTATTTCACACCGTGGAAGAAGGATATCATTATTTCCCTCCCATAGGTACACAAATATGGTTCGTTCATTCATATTCTCATGGACTAACCCCTATTGAAAAACCACCATGTGTAGAAGTAGAGCTACTATAGTTGGTGTAACCTATTGTTACCAATTATAAAAATCATGTTCAACCTGGCATCCATCATGTTCTACCAAATAATTTAAAGTCATTGACATCTACATTGGATACCATGGAAGATGTAAGTACACCAGTGCAGTTATAAAATTAGCCTTCCCATGAATGGATGGAGATAACCCTTCCCCCATTGAACATATGAACCCCTATAAAATAAGAAGCAGTGAAATATAGATGCATTGTACAAAAACTACAACGGTTATCCTTTGTATGTTATTCCATTATCCCATTTTAGTTAGTCACAGGATGTGAAAAGACCAGGTGACAATTTACCTTTTAATTTAGCTGAAAGCTATAGAATAAAGTTATCCTCAACCTCTGTAACTAAAAATAGTGGGAGAATGACAATGTCATATAATTGATTACCCAATAGAAAATGTAGACCGACTCTATAAACCTATAGTTTCCCCAAAATATCATTTGTAAATCTATATATAGAACCTCCACCACAAGTTATGTACACTACGCATCCATATGAAATACATTGAAGGGTGTTGGGATCTAATTAAAATGGATAAAAATGGATGATTATATCTATCCTACCAAATCCTATTCCCATTTAAATCTAGTACCTCAAGGGAATAATATAGGGATATCGGAGGATTCCATTGTTATGATTATACCATACCCTACCATAGCTCATGCTATAAAACATACACCATATCACCTGACGCCTCCACCTAAGAATTAGAAAAACTTCTCGTCTCATCAAGATGAGAGAAGGGGTTATTAGTGACACTAGTTATAGGAGATAATGAAATAAGTTAATTCATTTCAATATTACCATGTCCTTAGCTACTTATCATAGATTTAGAAAAAAAACTATCATAATTCCTAAAATCCCATTAGGTCTAATCAGACTGATCTCAAAGATCTCCCAAATATATTCCCCACTCTCCAAAAATTAGATGATACGATTCAAAAATGACATTTTTCAATGAAATTTTGTAATAAAAGTGGATGAATCAAAACATGTGATGTCTCTAAGAAACCATCACAGGTTGTATATGTCTCTACAGCAAATCCAGATGGAGAGGGTGAATGGATGGATGTTCCTAAAAAATTGAGTAGAAGTTCAGGTATTGGATGGTAAGAAAGATGATCAAATACACTCATTACAAACTCATAGAACAACTGAAATAAAAAAAATGACCTTAGACACTTCTTCTATGGCAGATCCAACTCTGTCTGCACTATTGTTCTCCGATGTCTAGTATTCCATGAAATAAAATTATATAGTAGAAGAAAGATAAAACAATAAGATAAATCATTACCATGGTTGATGTTGGATTTTACACTATTGGCTTCGTCACGACAGTCCCAAAAGCATGTGCACTACCCCACTAAATGGTACAAAATGAGTCGACCCACTAAGAATATTCCTCGTCAGAAGAGGGATTGTTCTTCAGTTCCATTAACATTATTCACTTAATGGATCACTTCTCGGACAATGAGTGTGTCTAGAAACCTGTGATCTCTACAACTAATTAGAGCATAGGGGTGAGGATATATGGGTAAATGATAAAGGGGAAGACCTAGTCCTAGAAGAAATCAATACTCTATGCACAACCCTAATCATACTATCTATGCAGCCAAAACTCATTTGAGATCCATTCTAATATCTTTGCATGTATAAAGGATTTCCACCACACAAGACATAGATTTACCTTCCCTGATCATCTTGTAAGATAAAATAGAGTGGTAATTTGTTCCAAATCAACCTCATCTCATAGGTAGACCCATCCATCCTAACACACTAATGATGGAAATGACATTAACTAATGTTTGAAGGGAATTTTCACCTCCATCAATTACTTTATTTCCAAATGTTATTTAAATATACAATGTCGATGAATGAATGAAAAAACCATTACCTTACATGTATGAAATTTTAAAGCAACTCAACCCAGTGCTAGAAATATTTTCAATGCTTAATGTTCTATGTGTATGAGAAGACCACTCTGAATCCCTTAGAGAGGATTCATTAAGCACTCATGAATTTAAGTAGAAGTTAATTCTTTGTAATTATATTATGAAGAGATCTATCTTGTGGAATACAACATAGTCATCTCTTCCATGGAGAATGAAAAATATTTCATAATACAAGGACACATAAATCCTTTTTATGTATTTTTATGATAAATGATGTTTAAATATGATGCTATTTCATTGATAATGGTTGTGGGGTAAACCTCAATCAAGTCTAAACACTACAGAAATATGGTTATAGTGAATCCCACTTGTCCCCTCCTCCTCTAATTATAATGGTTTAGGAAAATATATATAAAAATACTCTTGGAAATATCATTCTCATAACTCAATTTGGATATCTCATATCTAAAACATTATTTATATCTTTTCATAATTACATGGATAATAACAATATTCTAGGAAGGACTTGGTTGCATCATCATGTGGAAGTCCCCTCATCGTGCCAGCAGTGACTCAAATATTGCATTAATGGTCATGTTGGGACATTTTATGGTGACAAAGATCCGTTAAAATCATGCGAAAAGTTTTTTGTTAATATATTAATCTATAAGAGGGTGGAAAAAACCCGATCAATGGTGTTTGTTGGGTTATTGTCCCAAAGGGTTCAAAAATTACCCTTCCAATCTCTTCAAATATACCATTAATGAATATGTGTTTCCTATACATTAAAAGTTATGGCATAAACCCATATTTTGATGAATGTTCAATGACCTTCCAGAAATTATTCATGATAATTAAGCCCTGGAATTCAAAAAATGTCACATAATCTCTAGAAAGTTGTATAACCTTCTATGAAAATCCCTTAATTCCATCCACAGAGCCCCTATACATCCCTACCTCATCAGATGAGATAGAGGATCAAGAATATTCTAATTCTATATCCCACAATACACCCCCTATAGATCATGGAAACCATGCATTGTTAGCAGGTTTAGTGGGAGTTACTTCATGTTCCAGATGCTAATGTGTTGAATTCACACTTAACTCTATATATCTACATCCATTACATAAATCCCCTCAATGTAATGAAGAAGAAGAATATAAATGGGAAAATAATGACAATGGAGGACCCTAAGACCAACAATTTCAGGTTGGGTTTCATTTTCTTTCCTCTCAAAAGGCATTATTTCATTACTCCTTCCTATTCTGAAAATGTTGTAAAAATGATGTTGAATATGAATCCCCCATTGTGGGCCTAGAACAAGAACATAAAATTCAAGTGGGATAGCTAGAGGTGAAGGGGGATTCAAAGTTGGTAATAAATCAAATCCAAAGGGTTTATGATATTAGAAAAGAAGAACCAATTCCATTTATTGACATTTTCTAAAGACTAATGAATGAATTATACATGGATCCAACATTGAATCAAATCCTATGATCATATAATACCTAAGAAAATGCATCGTAAAATGCATCTAAAACACATGAATATCATGAATATAATGAAATATTCATCATCATTGTTCATAGCTAAATGATCTCCCTTTTTTATCATGTTATCATGGAAGATATAAATAAGGTTATTCTTGTCCATGAACTAGAAGGTCCATCCCTTGGTTGGACGATACTCATTATAGAATACCATATAAATGGAATACTCTCATAAAATGATCAAGAAAAGACAATATCTGACGGTGATTGACCAACATTTCATTTTTTAATGGAGAAATCACTAGAGAGTCCTCAATAAATAAGTATTTTATGGAACCCTTCTTAGATGAATTTTTTAATAATAGACAATTTTCATATGTAAATAAGTCCATACAATAGGCTATGGTTCCCACTTGAAAATATTTAATATTTAAGATAAAATTCTTAATACATGGATACATCAGGTATTCAATGACATAGGAATCCACTTGATTCAACATGATGTTTCATTTCTACCAAGTTCATTCCAAATTCATACATCAACCTTAAAATTTAATACATATATATAAATAATCCTAGACATTTTACATTTGTGTAATTGATTTTTTATGTTTCTAAACTCCATCTATAGTAACGAAGTTCAAATACATCCAAACTGCTACAAACTTATTCTATAAATGGGATGATGGAGTACCACTAAAAATGCTCATGACCAAATGTATCATCAACTTCATGAAATCTAAGAACATTATCATATTTGGTTTCTGTCTAACAAAACTAAAAAATATACATCAATTTATTTTCTTCTATGTTTGAGAAGTTGTATTAGGATTATAATATAATATCCCACCACCAGTCACGCTATCACATAAAGATCAATTAAAATGTATAGGCTTTAATCTAGAACCCTATAAAACATACATTAGAAGATGGAAGATAAGGATTGAAAGTCCTAACATGACAATGTATTGCATGACTTATGGGACAATAATAATTCCACCCATATTACCACACATTCCACATTGTATTCAATCATACATGGAGCTGATGTAGTCCTTCTAGTTGAGGTCCAATTTCCCATTCTTCTCATTTTCATATATGACCAGATACCCATAGATGAGAAATCATAGGAACCACTTAATGAATTGAAGAAACACTTTAAGAAAATATTGCATTCCTTGCATCATTTGGGGATCCATAAAAATTATACAACACAGGAATTTATCATGAAGGTTCACCTCCATTTATTCCCCTAATTATAACTTGTAATGGTACACATGACTCTAATTATACTAGAGAAGAAGCCTTTAAATCATGATCCAAAGTGGAAGGGGCCTTATTCCATAAATAAGGACCACTCTAACCAATATTATTCATATATATTTACGATTGAGAATCCCAACATATCCCATACTAATGAAATTTTATTAATAAGTACTACATTCTATAAGTAGAACTTCATCTACATTGAAAAATAATAAACTTCATCACACCAATATAATTTTTGTAAAATGTTACACTAAATATCAACAGGGTTCTATGTGCATGATCCTAAAAGGAACACCATATTAGTCTATTAATATGACCATAAACTACAAAATGCCATAATATGAGATGAAATAATTTAAACTACATAGCCTAACATCCATGTCAGAAGATGTTAACCTATATGTTAACATCATTATTGTATCAACTATGCCTACATGGTTCCTATCCTTATTTCATGATGTAAAACTATGTATCATTTTAATGTATAATTTAATAGATCCTAATCATTGGTTCTAGTATCTCGCAAAACCGTTGTTGAAGAACTATGTTTGTATTGATTCCTTTTATCAAAGGTTATGTAGTGACACTAGGATCTCCAATTCCAAAAATATAAAATATAATAAATTCCCCAAATATGTGTATAAGATTAACCATAAAATAGGATCCTTTTTAAAATAACTACGTGTAGATTCATTCTCTCTTCAAATGCAATATGAAGTGATGCCTAGACCCTTTTTCCTTGTCCCATATATAATGAAAAAAACATTTCCCCAGTAGATTTAGATAAAATTTGATCTATGCAGGATACATCATAATTGGGTACCACATCCATGTTCCCATCATGTAAATAGAAATATTACTCTCACAAATATCATAAAAGCTATACAGTGGACTTCACACTCCATATCAAATACAAGTATAAATGGTTCATTTTTTCTCATTCATATTAATTCTGCTTCTGATACTCATTTTCCTGGGAAATTTAAAATATCGATAAGATTTCATTATCCATTAAAAATAGGAATAAAGATTCTCGGTGACTCCTTTGGCTGACTATGTAGTAAAACACCCCATTTAGATTTGCATAATTCTCTCACCAAAAAGGGTATACAATTAGAGGATGTCTTCAATTGACTATGAACTGATATGCCCCATTTGTCTTTTCATAAGTCTCCCATAAAAATTCCTTGTTGGGTATAGTTATATTCAATCCCATGAGAGACCTAATATGTCCATGCAACTGTCAACCACAATATAATAAGAACCTTATTTTGAACATTAATTTGTGCTTAACGCTTTCATTTTTTCCCATTCCACTTCCCCTGATCTGTGAACCCCCACAATTATGCTTTACATTTTTCATCCTCACATCCAATGCGTGTATTAAAATCATTATACCACTAAGACTTATAGAATTCATCATTTCATTGACATATGGTCCTATACATATGACCTAAAATATCAAACCACCACATTTAATTACTTCATTAGGTTAAATAGCAAGGTTTTTGTGAATCCAAGAACTATTTGTGGATTGTTTCTCTCTTTCATGATATATATAGAGGTCCCCATATCCTATGTTTTCGGAACATCTAAAATATTATATTTCACAACAAATCCTCTTGTACTATTCATCATGATTTGAAACTAAATGGATTATTTCCTCTCCACTTGACATTAAATTGCATGGTCTTCCATAAATCGTTATGACTTTATACTCTTTATTATGAGATGTGTAGTGTCTTATGAATCTCATATCGTAGTTCATCTAGTATAAATTAATATTTCTATATACTTTATTTTACCATATTTGTGTGGCGGAATAATAATTTACCAGTCCTAGTTTTTTACACCAAACATGTCTCATGTGGGATTAATATTTTTGTTAATGGATTCCCAACAAGATTAGTGAATATCAATCCATATCAGGTTAATTATGGTCCTAGTAGCAAGCTAATACAAGTCATTCCATATTTCAATATTACAATTTGTTAAACTAAATAATTGAAAAAAAATCCAGAACTACAGGTGGTTTTATTATCTCTTTGAAAATATACATCATGTCACTATGATCCTAGATCCTGGTACAACCATAATATGAGAAATTCACCCACTATTCTATGCATGAGGAAGATATGCATAAGAGGTTCCAATAAGGGTTCACCCATCATTCATGAACCTATATTCCAAAGAAATGATCCTCTTCTCCACCAAATAATTCAACCAGTAAGTGTATTCTTTCCTAGAACTATGTGTGTCTTTATACTCACTCTAATGAGATAAGGAGAAATGCCCCAGTCTTATGTTTGGGTCTAACCACAATATAAAATGAAATGTTTGGTTTATCATATAATGGTGATACCTACATTGAAAAATAATTTATCCATTTTATTAACTATTATTATAGTAGTTTCGAATCCTATATTGAGGTACTTTCCACCTTAAAAAAACTCTGTTTCTCGGACTATTCGAATCTCCATAAGCTTTCCCTGACCATTGGTGGTGGAATGATTGATTCCTTATAACGCCATTTTTTAAATATGAATTAATACTCCCTAATTGGATTTAAATAATTCACCCACCATAAGGGAAGGTCAATAGGGAATTATTCTATTTCACTAGGAAATAATACATTCAAGTTGGAATTTCAAAAGTCACCGACCAAAATAACCTATCAAATAGAGGCACATTCCTCTGAAGTTGAGACCTATATTTTCTCCATAATCCCTAATGAATGTTTCTTCACATAGCATTCTCCAAATCTATAAACATGAAGATTACAGCTTTCCTCCCTCCCCCTTTAATATCTTCAAATTATGGAACATTCTTGGATAGATTACCATGAGATGGTAAAGTCACTAATCATTAGGTCTACAAAATATGACCTTATACAATAGCCTCAACATCCTTGCTATAATATGATAAAGTGAATAGCCGAAGTCTTGGTCAATGAAATTGAACTGACTGATGTCTCATCCCTTTAAATGAGGGTACATTACCATTAACATTTGTTATCTGAACTAATATACCCTCCTTCTTACAATATAAATTTGTATAGGCGATGAAAAAACCATTACAGATTTATTATTTATCATCAGACTACATCCCTTGGAAAACCACCTTTATGGTCTTGATAAATCAAGATCTTCAAAAACTACCCATCCATCGATAATGGAATGTAATATTATTGAATTCACCCTTGTCTTAGTATGCATTACTATTCCCTAGTTGTATTTTCCAATGTATACCACCCAAAAGGCCATTTTATACATAGCATTTCATTATTTTAATACATATTAACTGGACTTAGTGAGATTTTTAAAATTCCCCTAGAAAAAGGGATTGTGGTCTAGAGGTATATTCATCCATGGGAGATTCATCTCCTATATCTATAATCTACAACAACAACATTATGTTTTAATGAAATTTTCCAATATGGTTGGTGGTCCTTCCTTTTATGATTTACCCACATCATGTTTTAGATCTGAAAATCACAAATTCATGACTCAAAATTCCCCAATTTGGTTATCTATGAGATGATGGAGAATTGTTGGCCAATATGCTCGTCTTAGGCCATCACTCAATATGTTCAAATATATTCTGTGTAAAACCCCAGTCACATTAGTCCAATGTGAAATAATCTAATCTAACTAATGAAAGAGACAATACTCTCTAGGTATTTACCCAGAAAATAGATCCTTGTGTGAAAGTGAAGTCATTTTTCTAGACCTGCACACCATGTGGTTTAGGAAAAATAAATCAATACCTGAAAAATGAATAAATATGGAATGATAAAAACTTATAAAGTGTGATCTTAGAAAAAACATTTCCCACTTTCTAATAATTTTTCATCATGACTTATGAAAAAATAGGGAGATAAAAAATGAAAAAATATTCATTGGGTATATCATGTAACACCAAAAATAGTCTAACAACACTTTCATGGAAAAGAAAATGACATAAGAAAAAATAATAAAAGGAAATCCAAATATTTTCATACCATAACATCATGATCAAAACCTCTTCATTATATCAAATACAATATTTAGGGGGATCTTTTCATGACACTACCATGGCAACCAAGTGGATTGTGTAGGGCCTACCTATGCGACACTGAAATAATAGAGACCCCTGAAAACAACACCTACATGATGAAACTTGTGCTTTAAACCATCATATAAAACCTCATTCCACCACATTACAATTTATTTTCTTATATAGAGGACCCTAGGCCCCCTCATTTCAGCTGAATAAAAATCCTAGAGAAGTCATGAATCCCAACTAACTCTAGTCCTTCGTATTATCACTCAAACCCATACTAGTAGCTCTATATAACTCAGGAGAAGTTTTATTTAAGATGAAGGGTGGGATTATATTTCCCCAACTGTGTGTTTCAAAATATACGTACTTGAGGAAACACTCCACTTAATAAAAATGATACCAGTGTTATGGTCCCCTCTTAAACATATGACCTATGAGATACCACTCCAAGGAAACTAATAGAGTCCCTTCAAGTATATAAAAAGGTCTCACCCATTATTTTCTCCCAGGTTTTCTATCTTCCAGAATTCAACTCCAGCTCACAGAGGCCAACCCAACACGAAGAACATCTGGTCCACATATTCCTTACCCCATTTGAGAAACCTCTTCCTTACTCATCCATTACTTATGAAATCCTCTATTGAGCACTTTTTCATGCCACCAATGGTGGGGAACCTCCTTCCATAGGAGATACATACTAGGAATAAAAAAAATCAAATAATAAACTAATTCCTCTATATTTTCACACCCATAGTGAAATAGAAACCATTGTGTCTCCCATATAGTTACGATTTCCTTCAGTTAGATGTGTCCCGCACTTTTCCTACCTAATATTTATGTAATCGATATGTGTGAAGTTATGAATCCATTTGATCATGAGTATCCAATCAATGGAAGGTGTTTCAAAAAATTACTAACATCAGATACGAGTTTTAAGACCATGTTCTTCCCTCATCATCTTTAGGATCATGGACCTTCTTTTTCAAATTTTTAGGGGGTGGGGTCACATATTCTTTTCCCTTTGATGCAGACCTATGGATTATCCGTGTATATTTTATATAACTAGAAAAACAAATCCCCTAAAAATGATTTCATGATCCTTTATTATGGTCCATAGCTTGATGGGTAGTCAGATATAACTTTCCAGGTTACCAAAAAGGGAGGATACGGGCAAAAGAAATCCCTTTCATCATCCCCTATATCCTCAACCTCTTCAATCGGTGGAAGAAGTTTTTTTCCACGTATTATGATTTCAATAGTTTCTCACATTAGATCATGACACATGTGGTCCTATACTTTAGTCGAGGACATGAAATCCACATAGTCATATGCAGGTATCAATAGATAATTTTCTTCCAAATAACTAATGCAATTTCCCACTATACCAATGCCCATATCCCTATGATTTGGGAAAACCATTGGGATAGTGTACCCTATATCTATAGTTATCGAAAAACCATTCAAAAAGGGTAAATGAGGTAATATTTTCCCAAGGGATTGATTTTTTTTGGAATTGGGTGTATTTTACCAACATTTTTTAAAAAATATTTTGAAAATAATACATATACCACTACATCTGAACAGTTTTTATAAATAGTTGGGAACAATTACCCCCAAATACACCCTATCCCCCTCTCCATTACATTATAGATATAATGAATTCTATAACTAGTAGTGCTCTCTCCCATCCAATGACCACTGTCTTCCTACACCAAATCTATTCTTAATCCGTTATTCCAATTTAAATTGGTTTCATCCATTTTTTACTAAATTTATCTCAATCTTGTTGTGTTTGATTATTACATTTATCATTATTGTACATGAAATATGATAATATATCTTTTAATAAATTTAACATATTGTTTTAATTTCTAAAAAATCTTTATATTGTTTTTTGGTTTCTTGTACTAAATTTTTTATATAGAGGGAGTTTAAAAAGGATGGTTCTTACACTGACATATCATTCTAAAGGGGATAAATGCTTCGATTAAGGGGTATTATACATTATAATAGTACATTTTTTATCTTTTAACAATTTTTATCCACATAATTGATATAATTTACTATCTTATTTTTCTTTGAACCTTGTTTTTGTTTAATCATGTTAGTCATAGTTTATCATTTTCTAAATAAGATTAATTATTTTATATTGGGAAGAAATTAAATTGTGTTATTCTGATGTTATATCTACATAATTTTTTATTACTTTAATTCAAAATGAATTATACTTATTTGTTATATATATATATTTATTATTTCAAAGGGTAATTATTTGGAACCTCAGTTGAGTTTTGAAATAATCCAAAAGGGGGAGGTTGTTTCAGATATTTTCATTTCTTAATTTTGATGTATTTCCAACCACTCATTTTATGAGTTATTATATTCCAATTTGAATTTATGTTCTTATTATATTATATTATATTATATTATATTATATTATATATAATATTTTATTACATATGTTATACTTATTTATATGTTTCACATAAATAACATATTCATCTTTTTCTCATTTTTTTCTTAAGGATAGTAAGTTTCAGTATAATGAAAATAAATATTATTTGTATTTTTATAATTTATAAGAACCTAAATTGAATATTATATTATATTTATTTTATATTTTAGTTCAGTATTATTGTATTTTCATAATGAAATATTTTATTTTGATCTCTTTTTTCATTATTGTTAAAACAGAAGTTAGAATATAATTATTATTCCATTTTATCTATGTGCATTAATTAGTATAAGACTGGATGGACTTTGGGTTTCAGTATTGTAAATCATGATACTCTATACAATGTATGTTATGTTTCATGGTTATCACATGAGAGATTACATGGGTCATGTATGTTGTGTATGTGTGGTGGTGTATGTGTTTTGATATTTTGTTAAAGATTAGCATTACCTATAGGACACAACATGTAAATTGATCTAACATAATGTCATAAACACAATAGATATCACTAAAAATACCAAAAATAACATCATTAAATGGATTATAATAATGATGGACCAACATACCATATTATAATGAGAATAATATCCTTGATTAGTTTTAGGAAAACATCTCATATCTAATGTAATCCACTATCTCAACACACATAGTGATGTAAAACAACACAGTGATGGTTAGTATATGCACACTACATAGATAGTCTAGTGTAGACCACATTGAAAACACATGTACCAATGCAGTTCTCGAGGAGGATATACCTTAAATCCAAAATAAATCATATGTTTTTTTAGATTTCAAAATGAATATATGTGTATTTCGTCGGGATTGATATAAATTTATCCAAAGAATATCATATTCATTTAAATAAGGTATTTCTTAAGGCATGATATGTTGGTATTGTATCACCACTTCTATAGTCAATCACACTGCACAATATGGTCATATCATAATGTAATGATATGGTTTAAACATACATTATGACTAACATAGGTAGTCGACTGTTATGTGTTAAAACATGGGAAATCTTTTCCATAATTTATAATTAATCATTATCATTTCGTAGATTCATTGATTTTGTAGGATATATGACATCTGTATACTCATAGATACACTAATTTGTTATAAATCCACTATATTCTAGTTGTGTAGATACAATACATTCATTTCATTTACATTAAGCACCTACATGTTTCTAGTTCTTCACACCAATATATATACCTTTTAAATAACACACATTTTATTAAATATCAATGATTAAAAAAACTAAAATAAATCCATTGATTATACATATATCATTATTTATGTTATACAATTATATCTATAAATTTAGAGTTAAGTTCAACTGTTTTCACATAATTATCCTACATAAATCATTATTTATACAATGATTTTTCATCACATCCACCATATGTCAATTCACAATCTCAGGTTTTATTTATAGTGTTTTGTCATATATATAGTATTTTGTTCTCTTTAATGTTATGATTCTCAAATAGAGTAGTTTGTTTGTTATGGTTTTATATAACGTGAACAATTCTCATTTACTTAAATATATTTCTACTAAACTTCAATAATTTTTAATTTCATTTACAAAATTAATAATTATAGTTTTTTTAAAGAATGGATACAAGATGGATGCATTAAACTTATAGGATCTCATGTGATTTTCAAAACAACTTAGAGATCATTTTATAAATTTCATTTGATAATGCTTCAAATAGTAGTCAAATACACTTCCCAAGTTATAATAGGGTGGAAGTCCTTGGTTGAGATGTAAATATGTGATCTAAAATATAAACTATTATGATTTTTAAATAAACTATTATGTGTGGTACCTCTATATGGATAAATGGAATATCAAAATGGTGATGATCTTAATGGGAGGATTGGATAGAAGAATTTTATATATGGCAAGTTTATGTTTATTCGTTATCATTAGAATGAAAAGATGATGAACTATGATGAATTTTATTTGAGAACACATGATGTGTCCAATGAAATTGATAATGTTGAGAGGGTGAAAAAAATTTAATGATGTTGCGATGACTCCAATATATCAACAATGTGGTAAAATGAAAAAACTAAAAATTTTAATCCTATTGTTTCATGGTAAAACTATTAATGGGATTTCAAATACTTTCATTAATTAAAATCTTACTTTCATGAAGTACATACTTCCATATGATGTAGATATTATATCAAACTACTATTTGGAATAAAAGTTAGTTGAAGAAATTTGATTTTCAAAATGTAAAATTCATACTTTCTTAAAAGATTTTAGTTTATTCTAGGAGAAAAATACTGAAATAAATGATTTTATAAAATGTGTAACATACAAATTGAATCCAATAGATGATGGAACACTATCCTATGTGACAAACAAATTAATGCAGAAAATAATGTTGGTCCCTATACTCCATAATATTTTAATGTAAGATAAAATTTCAATAAAAATATGATGGCATGATACTGAGAGAAAGAATAATAATGAAGAATTTTTCACCCTAGAGATGAATTTTTGTGGCAGATATTTTATGCTCAATGTTCTAATTTTGAAACTGATATACATAATGTAAGAATGGGTCATTCATGCAACAGTTTTAACCTATTTGCATATATTCTTAATTCTCACAACACATGGATGGTTTTTATACTCATTTATAACCATACGCCATGGTTGTGTATGAAAAATCCTTACACTATCATGAATATACTTATATTTGGCCTTTATGATCATGGAAATGACATATATATATACATGAAATATTTAATAAAAGAGTTGAATGTTCTTTTGGATGTGGGTGTGCGTACATATGATGCATGTTTGAAAGACATATTTCAGATGTGTGTTGTGCTAATGTGAATGATCAATGATTTTCCTGCTTATGAATTTATGTCTGGATACGGTACAAATGAAAAATATCTTATCCTATTCGTATGATAAATACTTGATCCATAAGATAGAAAAATTGATATAGTTTCAATGTTATGGGACATTGAGGATTCTTACCAGTAGACCATCCATAAGAAAATAATTGTTGATGATTTGAAAATACCATGGAGACTGACGATCCACATCAACATATGTCTGGAACTGATGTGCTTAATGAATTATATGATTTTGGGTTTTCATTCGAGAAGGGTTAAATGAAATATAGAAAGAGGAAGAATGTTTTCAATGATACTTATTTCAATTGGAAGAGGAGGAGTATCTTCATTGAGTTTCCTTATTGGTAAACCAATTTGTTACACTATTACTTATACATAAGGCACATTGAAAATAATATATGTGAAATGTTTCATTTTCTTCTTTTAAATTTCAAATAAATGAAAAATATGATTTACAATATCAGCTTCCCTTAGTGGATTGGGGGATTAGACCATAATTTCATCCTGTGTGTATTAGTTGAAATAAATGGCAAGTTCTATGTTCTTCTTATTAGATGAATCCTGCATAAAAAAAATTCAATTTCTTGATGTAATAGAGATTATTAAATTTCCTTATATCTATTCAAAAAATATATCAAAATTGGTCAAAAGAAGAGAGATGAAGTTGAAAAAATTGAAGACTCGTGATTAGCACATCCTTATGAATGAGTTGATTCCAATAGAAGTATGATATATTTTTTCAAATAATGTAGTGGTGTCTGTAATTTTTTTGTGTAATTTGTTTAGAGATCTTTTTTCAAACACGTTTTCCATGTATTTCGTGCAAAAAAATTGGCAGAGATAATAATATTTTTGTTTGAGTTAGATAAAATATTTTCTCCATCATTTTTCCAATGCATGCTACATATGACTATCTATCGCACATCAAGAATAATTCTCGCATGTCCTGTATATTTTCATTAGATGTATAAAATTTTAATAAATATGTACACATTGAAATATTATGTATGCAATAGGAATCATATCAATGGTTCTATCATAAATGGTTACTTGGTAAAAGAATGTACGTATTTATGCTCAATGTAAATGTACGATCTAACTATGAGAATGAATAGAACAATGATAAATGAAGAAGAATAGTTTGGAGAAAATTTAACATATTTTTATATCAGTTCCTCAAACAGGTGGAATTCCCATATCATATACATTTACTAAATTATGCTTTGAAGGGCAGTAAATGGTAGATCAAAATTTTTTGTTCAATAGTTATTTATTAAATGACTACATCTAGTATGTAAATTGAACATGTATATATTATCTCAAATCTTGTAATTTAATATACCTATTAAAACATTTCTATTTTTATCTATAGGGAACATATATAAATGATAAATAAAAACCATCATTATTTATCTGTGAGAATGAGGGAGAACTTTTTATATCAATGATTTTTCTGTTTGGATGAAATTAAAGGAAGAAATATTTTTTTAATAAATAAATAAAATCAATATTTAATTAAGATTAATATTAATTCCTATTTCTGGGATTGATTTTTCGTACAGACACTATCTCTGGTGATATAAGAGCTTTGGTTTTTTGTCATAATACCATGGTTTGTAAATGTAAATCAATTGTCGTCAATTGGTACATATTTTTTATCACTGAAAAAGTAAAGAACATGATAACAAATTATGATGGTGTTATTCTAAATGATACAACATAATTTTATGCCAGTGCATTGGAAAATAGACCTCATTTTGAAAATTTAACTTATTATGGATTAATTTTAAAAAAAAAATTGGATTATTACACTCACGTTCGAGTAAATATGATGAAATGTCAGTGGTTTGATTTGATGATGAGGTAGGAAACCTTTATTAGTGACTGTGGATTTTGAGTTATTGAGATGACTCACACTCTTTCTACCAATGAACCATATATATTGGCATTAATGGAGGAACATGTTTTTTATGTGAAAGATCATCTTCAATATGAATTTGGTGTCATTACTGATGTAATCCCAATACATATTTTTGATAATGCTTATAATGTAATTGACATCATACCTAATCGCACTAGCCCAAATCCAATTATTACTTTTGATCATTCTAGTACATTAATTATTAGAGTTGATTGTGAACATGAAGATATGGAGGAAAATATAAAAAATAATTCGTCTATATTCTCAGGTATATTTGTTTAGATAGGCATAATTTTTTTATGTTTGTTCTATTGAAATTGATTTACTATTGATTACAAATAATTTGTATCTAACTAGAATTTCATATTCATTTCCAAAATTTACTGGTTGTAGTTTTCTTTATGTTTCACATTATAATAGTTAACTAAATTTTATTTAGACCGACCAAACCAAAAAAACCCAAACAGTTAAATTTTTAAAATAAACTACATGAATTGAATATAAAATATTAAACTAATTGATATAAAAATGAAAACCATTTAAAATTATTACTTAGCCCAAAAAATAGAAAAATTACCTAACTGAAAATATGTACCAAATGACCTATGAAAAATAATCCATATCCCTATTTTTTTTGTTTTTTGGTTACATAGTAGTTATGGTTTTGTAATTACTTTCATATTTGTTTTAAAATGAAGGAAATTAAACCATATGAGGAGAAGAGAAGAAAAAAAGATGATGGACAATAACCATCAAATGGCTGAGAAGGGAATTTCTCCATTAGTGCATGTTGTGAGTATTTTATTTCATATATATATATATATATATAGCAATAACATGTAATGTCATGTTATGATTTTTCATAAACTAAATGCACTATCCACCACTAAGGATCCAGATATTTGACAACCATCCTAGTAGTGATCCCAGTAATCAGGCTGATGGTATGATGGGGTGGTACAAGAGCAAGGCGCTCCAGTCAGCATATCCATTTATATTATTCCCCTCCCACTAATGTACCATCTTCTACATATTATAATCCCAATGTTTTATTAGGGACACACATGATATTTATTCCTCACATGTTTTCACCACCCTTTAAATCTAGGAATCCTCACCAATATTAATTTTATCCCTTGATGA
The DNA here is from genome assembly GCA_963277665.1 of Viscum album. Classification (NCBI taxonomy): domain Eukaryota; kingdom Viridiplantae; phylum Streptophyta; class Magnoliopsida; order Santalales; family Viscaceae; genus Viscum; species Viscum album. The sequence continues at coordinate 1,000,825,987 of OY728128.1, read as the reverse complement.
TTATCACTCTTCATCCATATTATGAAATTGTTCAGTCATCCATGCCATCTTATTTACCATCTACTTATTTTTCTCTTGGCTTCTACAATCCTTCATCAACTCTTACACTGAAATAGTATATGCCTATAGATCATACAATATGACCCAATCCACCTGTATAGGGTGATGTTTCTTTAGTTTTAGTAGATCTAGAGGAGCCCATTGAGTGGACTAGAGCAGGTATATTTTAGAACCCTACAAAATTACAAAAAAAATATTATAACATGTATTGATATAATATTTGTTTTTATATATTAAAATATACATCTATTGGCAGAAGGTGGTGAGGGGTCGTAAACCCATGCATTTGGTGTGGAACCATAGTACACAATTGATGTTGGACTACAATGAAGAGAATCAGATGATTGAGAAAACAGAGTAGCAATGTCTGAGTTTTTTGGCGAAACTTTCCAAATACTTTGACATCATTCCTATCTGTCTGATCTCAAGGAGACAGTTTGAAAACATAGTCAAGGATATTTTTTTGTCATATAATTGGATAAAAAATCTATTTTATATAATATAATATTTTTTTGTGTTATATGAATTAATATTTTTTTTATGCATGGGTTTAATTTCTCGGACTGTAAGGGTGTACGACCAGCACATCTGGAGGATTTAGATGATCTCTAAAGAGCCTATAATAAAAATTTGTATATTTTATGGTTTGATAGAGTTGGAATAGAGTTAGAGGCGGTAATGATCGTGGATGATTTTATGATTAAATTGTATTGACAAATGATTAATCATTGGATGACTATCGTGTTTAAGGTAATATTCACATTTGAGGTATTTATGTGATATTTTTTATGTTTTTTATTACTAGTATTTTTAGTATTATTAAATTTTATTTAGGAATAATCTACAAAAAAATAAATTAAAAAATTTATTCTAAAAAACCTCAACACATTAAGATGTACTATGATGCAAGATCATGAGAGGAAATAGGTATGACAGTTGTTTTTAATTTTAATTTAGGACTTTCTCTTTCTATTGTTTCATCCATAATTTATTCAATTTATAATTTTTTGATATAAAATTAGTTATGAAATTAATAACTGAAAACTTATTTTTAATTTTGGTATCTTATATTAAATGTCATTGTAGATGCATGTATTGAATATTTATGGACATGTGCCTCATGAAAAATTATTTTTCTTGAGAAGAAGGAAAAAATTTGGAACTACGGTAAACAAAATGGAACAATAGTAAATTATATGTTTTAATGTGCTAATTTTAAAATTTTAATATCTATTTTTGTAAAATAATAATTTATTTATATTTGTAATATGATACTTAAAAGACACTTGTTTCCCATAATCTTACAAATTTTGGGCCAAGTGATCACATAAATCAAGTGTTGGGAGAAGAGAACCCTACCTAAGTACGCTGCCAACCTAGGAAGAGTATAGTCTTGATGAGGTATTGACCATTTCAGGTACCAGTTGTAGTTTAACCTTGTTCGAATAGGTTAAGTCATGGGTACCATAGGCATAAAAAGGGTCACACATGTGGATGAATTTTTTGCTAGGGAAAACACTGAATTTAAATAACTAATGAGAGTTTTTTGTTTAGAACTTCCACCATAGGTTAGCATAGTTGGAGATGAATATATGTCATCTATGATTTCAATAAATACTGTACCATGTGGTAGTTCTAGTGGTTGTTGAGATAATTTCATTTTTGGTGATGACGATGGAGAGGAAGAGTTTGAGGACACGTATGATGTTGAGACCAAGGCTGTGGATGAGGTCGACACCAAGGGAGAAGCAGAGGCCAAGGATAAGGGTGATGGTGAGGATGAAGCTAAACATGATGATGAGGATAAGGTGAGGATGGGGAATGTGGGGATGGATAGGGACAAGGAGGATGCTGATGATGATTGTGGTGATAGTGACAATGATGGTGATGAGGAAAAAATTCATTCGTTACATGTTTTATTGATATTACCGACATTTGATGTCTGCAGATTTGATGTGACTGAATATATGTGTGATTAGGTAGGTCACATTATTCTTGAGTTGGGTAGCCTAAATACTATATAGTTTTAGTAACATCACCTTCTACAAATGTACTATTATCTATTTTGATAATGTGATTTAATTATTTGTAAATTTATTATATGATTCTATATTCAAATGATTTATTAGGATAGTTTTATTACTTGTATATTTATTTACTTATCTATAAATAATTAAAATATACTTTACATAATTGTATGTATTCTATAAGTTATCTTTTTTATATGATATCAAAGATATTTCACAATTCTCTTTTTACATACACTCAAACTCGTTACTAATGATGTTAAGATTATTCGTTGTCATTATACCACTTCTTAGTCATCTCCCTATAATAAATTGTATTATTATGATATACATTATGGGATAACATTTTTTATCTAGTCTCATACACAGATCATGTTTTACTTGAAAGTATCCAATTATATAAACTTGCTATATTTATTTACTTGCATGAGTATTTAAATGGTGGAATTTAAAATTGAATTTAAATGTCCATATTCCCAAAAAAATTTTTTGAAGAAAACTATAATCTAACTAATTCTCTCCGGAAAATCTGCCTCTCATAATGAAATCAGGATTCCATCATTCATATGATGCCTTAGAGAATGCCTAATGAAATCGATCACTCAATCTTGCACCTATCAAGAATTTCTATAACAAACTAACCATATAATCGTGCTCCACTCATCATAGAATGGTTCCATTCATCTACCTAGATCAATTATAGAACTTTATCATCGAACCATCAGGAAAAATGAGGAAAAACCAACCAATATTGGCTAACCATAACATGCAACTCGAATATACATAACTAGTAGCTTACCTAGAGAACCATAAAAACACTCTGAAGAGAGCCACAATATTTTCCCACACTAAAATCACCACTATCAACATGACTCATTAAAATGTATTTAACCCAAAAAAAACCTCTCATGCACAACCCATTCCTAGGCACTCATACCTAGATTCCATCATGAGGAACCTCATACCCAAACCTACACTTTAAATGGTTTTCAAAGAATAGGTGAATAACTATAATCACATCAAGAAATCACAAAATAATAACCATAATGGTCCCAATTATTTAAGAAACCTACAATGGGTTATTTTATAAAATAATGAATATGTTAATATTGGCACATTAATTAATCAAAACTCATTCCATACAATTATCAATAAATTATTACATTTTTAAAAATTTTATAAACCCACTGTCCTCATTATAAAAATAATTTCACACCTGTAAGAAGTCATGAACATGTACATGTATACAAACCAATGTGTTTCATGAATCCAAACTCTCATACCACATCATGATAAGAGTTAAAAATTAATAATTTTTCAACCAAAACATCATACATGAATAAAAATCACAACTAGAACCCTAAATAAAAATGGACAACAATCTCATCAACAAATAGATTTGACATCCCTATTACATGGGCTACATACATAATAGTAAAAGGTCAATTCCATGTTCCAACTACACATCATCCCTCCAACTACCATGCTCAAATAGTTAAACAACCAAAAAAAATCATTGTAACCTCTTTTTATTTCCTCGACTAAAATAGATCATATAAATTCATTGGTTAATCCCCACAAGACCTCAAGAACACATACTCTTATACCAGATTCTTTCAACTAGTGGTGAGAGTCTATAAATATCACAAGGATATTATGCTCTCTATAACCTCCTAAAAATATATAAACAACATAATCAAAATAAAACATTAGAGTAACCATAAGAAATTACAGCTATTACAAATCCAATAATAACAGATAACATCACCATGATAGAACATGGTATGTTCTCACCTATTTCCCATAATATGCATAATTATATACATTGAATAGAAGTATAAGTAAGTAAAATAACTACCAATATACAACATACAACAATTATAAATGGTTAGCGGGTGCCAGCTAGGGAGACCAAACACCTAACCTCACTTTATTTCGAGAATGCTAAAATAGAATTCATCTCGAAACAGTACACCAAACTCATAAACTACCACTTAGGGAAGGTTAATGCATCTTAGCCTCGACCTCCACCCTCTCACTTGGGTTTGATCCTAACACCAAGTCTCAATCTCATATTTATCCTCATACATCCTCCCTATTTCTCAAACTTTGGTTTCGAATCACATCCTGACTATTAAACAATCACTTGTGGTAGGATCCCATATCATATAATAACCACTACCCTCTCACATAAGTTTATGTTATATATCATATCATAACCACTAACCTCAAACTCAAGGAAAGGTCTTGTATTGTATCACGGGCACTATTATCTACCTTAAGGTAAGGTCATGTATCACATCCTAATCATTGTCCTCCACTCAAGTTAAGGTCTGATATCACATCAAGAATACTATCCACTAACTCATATTAAGGTCCCATATCACATCTAGGATAATGGGAAAGGTCATATGTCATATCTTGAACACTACCCTCTTACTAAGGGCGGGTTCATATACGATTTCTCATGTTAATTCACAAACCTCAAACCTCTAACTCAGAGTGTATCTTATTAGTAATGTACAACATTGATAGATCAAAAAAATGGGAAAATTAGTAGTAATAAATTATATCAAATCCCTCATTTATCCACAAAATCACCTCCTCTTATCCCTATGTTATAGGATAGATTGTATAACTCAACAACACATACACTAACTAGCATCACCCTCATAATTTAAACCTTATGTCATAACCACCTATCATTGTTTTTTTATTGTTTGAATATTTAGGGTGATTTACATTGGTGATTTATAAGGTGTTCAATTAGTTTTTTTAGGTGTGTATTCATCACTATTCAATATGTTTTTTGCAGATTTTGGTAGTGTATATTCAAGGGTTTTTTCTTTCAATGTGATTCTGTATATCTCAAAAACGTGTACCCTACACACCAATACGTCCCTGATCTAATTCATCCGTAGATCATTTCAATTACATCATGAGAATAAGTATAATGATTTGAATATATCTAATATATCATCTATGTTTACACTTGGAATTTATCCTTCAAGTCCAATGGAATGAAGTATGTTTTCAGTAATATCCCAATTCCATAAATTGTATTCAACTATTGATTCCTTGAATCCATGATTGATTATCATTATGGTTACATAACCATGAATAAAATCAAAATCCCCAAAATATGAGTTTCCTTTTCATAAATAATTATATCAAGATCATAGACATCATATCCAATTAACTATCCATTATTCAGTGCAAAATGGTTTGATGAACCTAAAACAATTCTATACATAATGATGGTTATACCCTCAAACTACAAATTGTACACTCACCACTATATACCTTACCTAATACTACACCTCAAGATCCACCTCAAAAGTTATCATTAATGAAGGCCACTCCTCCCAATCCATTAAAATGCAGTTAAAACTATTTACAATATTTCACTTGAAAAATAGGTGTTAAGGCCCCATATTGAGTAAATTATCAAACCAAACCAGGTTCATTTCCAATATATTCTCTACCCTTGAGGTACATTTCAAATTCTCATTCAAAACTCATGGCCAAAATTCACATGAAATTACATTAATAACATCATCCATCAACCGCTATATATTACACCACACTGTAATCTATTTTGGGTATCTCAAACCCCTATATATTACACCAATCTGTAAAGTGGGTTTTTACTCCTAGTAGATTGGGAACTATCACCATAATATCTGTGAACTTGATCATAAATGATTATACACTACCTATAAACTATCTTATAATATTATCTCTAATAATACACCATTTATGACAAAATTTACTATACCAAATATATACAATTACATCCATTAAAATTGAATCAGGATAATATAATGATTATTGCATTATTTTCCCAAATGAGATAAATAAACTTCCGTCACTATTTGGATCATAATTTCAAGTGTTGTGTTTATGGATATGTTTGTTTCTAGGGTGTTGTGGTTTCTAGTGGGGTATTCTATTGGGTGTATTGGTGTTACTCTTAATTAGTTTTATTCCAAAAAAAATTAACTATACGGAAAATTCATTGTTGTTATTCTAGTAAGTAATTGAATAGGGGGGAGGCATGCTACTACATACTGCTGGAGTTGTAGAAACTCTATGCCAACAATTTAAAAACCAATTGTATAGATGTGAAAACTGAATATATACCAATGGATTTCAACAAAAATTTGTTAAAATTATATTCCAACATTTTAGAAACAATTATTATATTCCTGAAAACTAAATATTTCAAATGGTTTTATGTAAACGGTTGGTTAAAGTGTATACCAACGGTTCATAAACGGTTGTTATATATATAAATAGATTTATAATACAATGTTATGAAACCATTATTAACAATTTATACCAACCTTTACAACAAACCATTGGCATAATGTGCTATAAGGTGCCATATACCAACGGTTATTGAATTTCCATTGGAATATGTCTATCTCAATACCTCAGTAGCCAATGATTTAGAAAACCATTAGTATATGTTATACCAATGATTTTCCATTCTTATAACAATGGTTTTATACAATTTTTATATCATAAGTTTCCATTGGTGAATCTTCCTCTCACATTCCTTTAGAGGGAGTCTATAGGCATGGTTCCTCAAATCCATGTATCCACCGACCTTGGCACCCACCTTTATGGTGTAATACCTGATATCATTCCTTTATCATCAAAGGGGCCATATTAGAGATGAACCAAGACATAGGGCCTCTTATTTAGTATAATAATTGACTCAATCATCTAAAGGGGCCAAATTCCCAATGATACAATCATTAGAGGGCCTTGATATATGTAGGTCATAGACCCTTACCAATCTACGTGGGATTTGATTCCCATATAAATGGGATACATAGTAAGAGTCCTTGGGGATAAATACCCACACCCAAATAAACCATAATTATATCTTGGACAAATTAAATGTAGGTTCATATCTAACATGGGATCCCACATCACTTTCAGGTTCCTTGGGATGCCTCGACATAAGTCCCTCAAAAAAATATGGCTAGGAACAATTCACCTAGATGTCTTTGCTACATTATGTTAAATTTCATGGTTTTTTCCTCTTCACGTGACCTTAAAAGCTATGATGTGTCCCATTAGTTGGAGAAAATATAAGTGGCTTCTGATTTGTTTTAGGGGGTACATAGAAAGGCCATCTCGTTTGACTGATCCGGAAACCAGAAAAATTTATTTCTCCTAGGTCAACATCAAATTATAGATCTCCTCACCCTGGGGCTTAAAACTAGAAACATATTAATAAATTACCAAACGATGTATCACCTGAATGGAAAAGGGAAGCACCAAAAAAGAACCTTGGATAAGTAAATATATACTAATCAATGAATAACATCGAATATATATAGATTATTGAAAATCAACTCATATTAATAACTGATAATTAATTTAAGGGTGAGCTATTTCATAATTCAGAATTAATGAATGATTCATGAATATGTATTCAAAATTTAATAGTGTCTGATGGTATGAAATAATTCACCTAAAAGGGTTCTATGAGACCAACCTCCCATCCTATCCGGAAATGTGAGTCACTAAGAATCATTACATCCATTTCCCAATAACCACCTACCTTTTGAATTTACCTTCAGGAAACATCATCAATAAAGGAATTGTTAGGAGTTTCCAAATAAATGATAAAACATGTTAAAATCCATTAAAAATGGGAATCCAAAGGTGACTAATTTTATGACCCTTAAAACACACAAAATTAACCATTGAGGACCTAAATGATTTTCATTACATACAATAAATAAGAAGAGTGATTTATTAGTGAGGTGACATTTTTGGAGAACACATGATTAAGAGAATGATAACCCTTAATATGTTCTTGGCCTTTTGTTAATAATTATTAGTTGGCATAAAGAGGTAATTGATATTGATTATGTAAAATGGGTAGTATCAGTAACATTGATATTCGTCAGCAATTTTATGGAAAAGAGATTTAAGTCATCATTGATTATGTTTACTGTGTTTTTTAATTTATGGAATATATTCAATCTGTTGTGGTTTTATTTATGGAATAAGGATATGATAATTCTAGTTATTAGGTTTTTTTAATAGAATCATGTTAATTACATGATTGGTATGTGAAATCATTAGTTATATAATGTTTTCTAGGGATAAATGTTGTAGTTTATCTTGAAAAAAAATATATTTGATAAAATCATTAATATTTTTGGGTTTTGAATTTATTTTGTAATATATTAGTGGTTTATTATGTTTTACACTTTATAGAATGGATTGAGTGTAATATTGGGTGTTAATTATGACCTTTTAGGGGTTAATATATTTTATTTATCTGAATTATATAACATATGTTAGATATGTTGGTTTTGGAAACAATTTTGATGCAAAACGAATGAATTATTTTTCATATGATTCCTTAAATGAAAATTTTAGAAAATAAGACATGAAAAATACATCTTGAATATACATTTCATGGAGTAAGAGGTGTTATAGAAGTAGAACTTATTGAAGCCTGACCAATAGATATAATTTTACTTTTAAAATGGAAAGAACTAAGGTAATTATATTTTATTGTGTAATATATATTAATAGAAACAGAATTCCCCAACATTAGTAAAGTGAACTTTTTATAAAAAAATTATGCTCTTAACATTATTTCTGATTCATTTTTGGTATTGTCATCCCTGAGAGACTTTTGGTTTTTTGGTTATTATTTTTTTTATTGTTGTGTTCTCTATCATTATTTTTTAGTCCTCAGATGTCATTTTTATCCTCCTTATCTATATTATAACTCCCACATACTATTATCTTTATTTGGAAGCCTCATAATGTTTTAATTTAGGTAACCTTTTCTTTTTTCTGGTTCCCCTTCTAAAATGTTGTTTTATTAACTATTTAAATGTTGTGGGTTTTCAATAAAGATATTTTTATAATTTAAATTCATGATTACCGAAAAAAAACATGAGGATGAAATTATTTTTTGGGGTAAAATGTAACACCTTAATAATTTATAATATATTTCTCTAAAAAATAATTGTATGTATTTTAATGATTTCTTGAAATGAATCATTGAGATTAAAATGAACCGTAAAATTTTATAACATACCAATTAAATTGATAAGTATTTAGATTATTAAAACATTATGAAACTATATAGAAATATTATACATAATATAAATTTATTAGTCACTTCATATTATACAAATACTCAAAATTTAGAATTTCTTTTTGTATTTCAAGAATATTCATTTTTCAAAAATGTTTTTTATACTATGGGGAAAATAACCTTTTATGATGGGTAAGATGGAATGGGCCATGTGCCCATCACAAATACAATAAAATAAACATGTATTTGTGATGGGTAAACAAACCCATAAAAATTGATGTTGGCATGAATTTTAGCCAAAATAAGTGAATTGGAATTTGTTATAGGAAACAAGTCTTGTCCCAAATACACTCATTTTTGTAAAAGTAATTATGAATGGTTCTTTCACCTTTCATAAATACTATTTTGGCCTGTTTGTATTTGATATGAGACCCATCATAATTATTTTTTAACCGCCTCATGTATTGTGGGAACTATTTGCAATGGGACCCGTCGTAAATAATACTAATTGGAATGAGATAATTCACCCATAAAAAATAATCTATCGGCAGGTTATAATTTTCAATTGGACCAATCACAATTAGTTTTCTAAGTGATGCTTCAAGCATTTATTGTGGGAACTATTTTTGGGGGGTTTTATCATAAAAAATACTTTTTTTGACGGAAACCCCATCCCAAATAGCCATGTCGCTACTAATCTATCCTATATATACCCCACGAATGTTTTCACTCAATTAACCAATTCACCTCTCAATTATTTAGTTCTTCCCACCTTCTTCAAGTTAGAGTATTAATTTTTACAGGGAAATGTTTTTAATTTTTTCGGTGCACAAAAGAATCATTTAATAGATATTTATGTAATGTTTTAAATTTTTATTATGTTTATTTTAATATTTATTATATTTCTATATTATTAAATAGTTAAGTAGATCCAAATAAAAGTAATTATTTATAATTATATGTAATTATTTGTAATTAGAAGTACTTTTTTGTATTATGCATTAGTTATTATAAATTAGTAATATGTAGTTTGAATGAGTAGTAATGTTGGTAATTAAAAGGAAAATAATTTTAATTTACAATATTTAGTTTTAATTTGTGGTAAATTGATATAATTAAATTTAATTAGTAACAATTAATGGTAATGAAAAAAAGTGGCAATTAGTATTAATTAGTGGTAATTAGTAAAAATTGTCGACAAATCAGAATAATTTTTTAAAATCAGTACCAATTAGAAAAAAATTGTTATAAATTAATTTAAATTTGTAATAATATGTAATAATTAATAATAATGACTGGTAATTAGAAATTATTTGTAGTAATAATTAAGAATTAACAATAATTAGTACATGATAGTGAAAGTAGTATTAGTTAGCAGTATTTTGTAAAAAATAGTGAAAAATAAATATAATTATTAAAGTTATAGGTAATTAGTAAAAAATAGAATTAATTAGTATTAATTAGCAGTAACAAGTAATCATTGTCATAAACTCATAAAATTGATTAATAATAAGTGATAATTAGCAGTAATTACAAATAAGTAAGGTAATTTGTAAAAATTAGTAGTAACATGTAAAAATTAATGGTGATTAGAAAAAATTAGTCAATATTTGTAAATATTAGTGCTAATTAGTAAAAAATAGTGGTGATTATTAATAATTAATGGTCAAAAATAAACAATAGTGGCTATTAGTATTAATTAGCTTTAATTAGTAATAAACTGCAATAAATCAATAATTTTTTTTAAAAAATTAGCGTTAATTAGTAAAATATAGCAGTAATTAGTTATAATTAGCAGTAATTAGTAAAAAATAGATATAAACTAAAAAAATATTTGAAATAATAATTGACAATTAGCTGTAATTAGTAATAATTAGTAGTAATTAGTAAAAATTAGAAGTAATTAGAAAAAGTAGAAGTAATTAGTAATAATTATCTGTAATAAGTAAAAATTAGTGGCAATTAGTAAAAAGTAGCGGTAATTAGTAAAAATTAATAGTAACTAGTAAAAAATAGTGGTAATTAATTAAAATTTGCAGTATTTAGTCAAAAATAATGAAAATTAGTAAAAATAAGTGCTAATTAGTATTATATCTTATTAATTAACATTAATCAGTAATAATAAGTAATAACTAGAAATAATTAGATATAATTAGTAAAAATTAGTAAATATTAGTAAAAATTGGTAACAATTTCAAAAATTATAAATAATAAGTAATAATTACTAAAAATTAGTAAAAATTAGTAAAATTTAGTAATAAGTCATCTCAATTAATAATAATTAGTATTAATTTGTAATAATTAGTAATAATTAGATGTAGTTAGTATTAATTAGTTGTGATGTGTAAAAAATGGTAATAATTTGTAAAAATTAGTAAAAATTAATAAAAAATAGTGGCAATTAGAGGAAATTAATAATTAGTAGTTGTAATTAGTTTTATTTAGTAATAATTAGTTGTAATTAGAAATATTTAGTAATAATTGGAATAATTAATTATAATTATTATTACTTCTTAATTATTAGTAATTGTTAATAGTAATTAGTAATAATTAGTAAAAAGTAGTGATAATTATTGAAAATAAGAATTAATTATTGTTAATTAGCATTAATTATAATTTATTTTCAATAATTAGAAATAATTGGTAATAATGGGTAATAAGTTGTAATAATTAGTTGTAATTAGTAATAATTACTACTAATTAGTGGTAATTAGTAATGATTAGTGGTAATTAGTGATAATTAGTGGAAATTTCTAAAAATTAATTATAATTAATAAAATTTAGTTGTAATTATTTTTCATTAATTGTAATTAGTAAAAAAATATTGGTAATTAATATTAATAAGTGGTAATTAGTAAAAATTAATGATTAATAAATATAAAAAAAATCATTATTATATCTTACCCAAATTTGTAGAAGACTAAAAATTGAAATATATGAAAATATTAAATATCTGAGGTTAATGAAACCAAAAAAAAAATTATATAGTTTTCAAAAAAAATATTTATTATTATTCCAATGGATTGAAAATTTGAGGCTCTTGAATGGTTATGATTTTAATTTTACAAGATGTGTCAGAAATGGTCATAATAAATGATTAAAAGGTCAGGATTTTCATGTTATACTGGTATGTATTTTTTCAATTTGATTTATAGTTTTTTTTTCAATTCAATTATTTGAGATGTGCTAATTGAAATATCATATATTTTGAGACATTTGTGTGGTGACAACAGACTACGATGAACTAAGTATACTGTTAGAAAAGTTTGTATTAAGTTTACAAAAATTAAAAAATAATTCCCTATAATCTTTCTTTGATTCAATGGAAAATTTGATATTGATTTATTTTATACAGAAAAATATGGAGGATTGATGTTGTTTTAAGGGATGTACCCATTCGAGAGATGCATGTAGAAATTTAAGAAAAAGGTATGTAACAATGCATATATTGAAGTCACAATTTTTGAAGCATATTTGTAGGAAGAAATTTGGTTCATCTTCCCAAATTATTTTCATTCTAAATATTCCTCAACACATAACTGAATGGTCCATAACGATGGAGATGTTGATGATGAAATGACTAATTAGTCATCAGTTTTCATTCATCCCAAACATGGCTTTGGTGGATTTAATTAATGATGGATTAAAGATGATGAATATCACAGGGCTCATACATATCTTTTTCTCATCTGTGAAAAAATGAAAAAAAAAATTATTCTATGAGTTCTTAAATCATTTATTCTATATTTTTATGTAAAATAAATTTATCTTATTTATAGATTATATTATAATCATATCAGGATATAGTTTCAACAAATTATAGTAGCTTCTCTTGAAGAACATAACTAAAATAATTATTCACACTAGTTGAAAAAAACAAGAAAAGTTAATTGTATAGGATTAACATATTAAATAAATTTATTACTTGATATATTTATTATTGTCTTGAAAATTTTCATGTATCTAAACATTCTAAAAATATTGATAATAGATTTTGTGTATTGGGTAACCGACCATCCAATATTGTCATATCATATAATGCATATATAGTTTATGGTTTTCTATTTCATACATGTGAATAAGATGAATTAGAAAAATGAATATTCCTGTTATCTTGAGAGGATATAATCATAAAGAAAGTGATTTTTATTTTTATTACATGTCGGAAAAATTATTTAAATAAGTTATATGGGACAGGTTTACATAACGATTTTTAGATGTCATTGGTTTGATACTGATAGATGATTGTGTCTTCATCCATTCAATGGAATATTTAATATTAAATATAAATTTCCTATTATAATTACTGAACTCTTTTTATTAGTTGATCAAACATGTCATATTTTTTTGTAAAATTATTGTGCTTCTTCAATAGAGTTGAGTGATTGGTTTAGCATAATAAAAATAATATCTTGGTGAAAATAATTTATCCAAAGTGGATGTGGTTCCTTTGAAGTGCATGGAATTGATATTTTTCAAGAGAAAAATCCAAAAATAAATTTTCCATGAAGAGACATGAATATCGATGATGAAACCAAAAAATTATGGGTCATTGGAGGTGATGATTTTGATAATGTAACAAGATGATTTGGAATAAAAAAAGATGAGAAAGATGAAACTACCATGGAATTTAATGACACTATTGAAGAATGTGAAGATATTGGCACTATTATATATAAAGATAATGATAAATATTAACACAATTAAATACTAGTTATATTCATAAATAATACATATCCATATATAATACTTGATTCAATTATTTTTGATAACTCTCATTTAATGTTTTAAATCGAAAAAAAACTTCTCACCTATAAATAATGATTTAGATGATTTTGTACTAGTTGATGATGAACCTGATGGTACATCAGTTGACCCTTATACTACTGGTGATTCACCAAATACATGGAGTGGTCATGGTATTCTGATTTTGATGATTCTTGACCCATCCCTAAGCAACATCCACATATCCAATTATATCAATTCTTATAGAGATATGTTCAGTTGAGTATTTTAGTTAGTTTTAAATAATTTTCATCCATTTATTTTTTACTAATTGATTGATTATTTTTTCCCTTTGTTCACATTATTTCACATATTGAATATGGATAGAGATGTGCTATATTGTAGAATTATTTTTCTAGAGCATAGGTTATATTAGATCATATTCTTGTTGTTGTTCGGCACCATATGTTAGATCATTGGATGGTAAGTAAATAGATAATAGTTATTTTGACATTTATTTAATTAATAACTTGATATTTTTTTATTACATGTATAGTTTATGATATATCCTCAATGATAGAATGATGGAATCTATCCAGGAGGAATGTGAGGGTTGAATTTGTGACTGTTTCCATCAATTTTTGCACAATCTGAGGAGAACAACAACGTAGATAACAAGAGTCGAATATTTTGATATGTCATGGAATGACTAATAACCATATTACATATCATCTTATGTTTGGGAAGAATTATATTCATATTGTATTGTTGATAGTTATTAGAGGAAATCATCATTTGGCTAACAGAAGCGCGGGAGACAGTAGGTGACACATCTAGCTCGTAGTCATACATTCAGTACCCATCGTCAACATTTCGTAAGTTTTATTTTTAATAATTTATATAACAATAAAAGTAAACTGTTAATTTTATACACATATAAGAATTCAAAAAGCTTGATATTCTGGAGTTAGATATTTATAAAATGATGTACAGTGATCCTGTCACTTGAGATATTATAGGTGATCTCTAGAATCATATTGGGGTTTGTATAATTTCATTTTGAATTTTAAAATTAAATGAAAATAATATTTTCACTATTTTAATTCTTAATTTAAATTTAGGGAGCCATTTGAACATTTTATGTCTCATATATATGTTCGGTGTCAGGCCAAGACCAAGGATCAAACCTTTTGTGTAGCATGATTGGATTATGAAACATCGATATAGGTGACTCGGTATGCCTTCGAGAATGTCTGAGATGATGTTATCATCTCTCGATTGATGCATGAGAGTTATTATGGTACCACTATGATGTTGTCATAAAGCTTGAGATGATATCATTGAGAGTCGTCATCATCTTTTTCACAATATGAGGAGAAACTAGGAGCTCAAATTGAGCTTTTAGAGACCATTCAAAGGGAGTAGGAAGAGCTATGTTGACAACAACAACTAAAATGAGAAAATATAAGCTGATGGATGCAGTGACAGAATGGGAAAAAGATAGAGTACATGTGACATTAAATTCATGTTTTAGGGATAGAGTTCCACCCATAAGCTCCTCAAACTCCTCCATACTATTCCAGATGACCCTCCCCTTTAGTTATTTATATATTTTTCTCTGATACAAATTTGAAAGTTATTTTTTTATATTTATATTAGTCCATATATTTATATTTGTATATAGAGTGTTTGTTATATTATTGTGAATATTGTGTTGTTATTATTTTATTATTTTCTTACTATTTATTATTTTATTAATTTATATATTACTTAATTTTTTATTTTTAATTATTATTATTTTATTATTTATTTATTATTATTATATTATTATTAGTTAATATTTTTTGGGATATTGTGTATTTATAATTTCATTATTATTAATTAATTTTATAAATTTTATTTTATTTTAGTTTTATATTTATTATTTTAAATATTTTATATTACTTTTAAATTTTTTTATTTTTTTATTATTTTATTATTATTATTATTATTGATATTATTATTATTTTATTTTATTTTATTAATATTAATTTAATTTAATTTTTCTCTTCAATTTGTTTCTGAAGAGTAGTTAATCTCATCAGAAAAAATTATTTACAATGACCCTTCAAAAAATGTTATTAAAAACCGAGATAAACTATTTGCGATGTCGTTTTATACAATAGATCATTTGCGATGGGACTCTATCGCAAAGGCTTCAATTTTAGTTTAGTTATTATAATTTATTTGTGAATATTATAAATAATTTATACCCATTTTAAAAATTGAGTTTGTCAAAAAATACATAATATTTTAAATAAGAATATAAAAAATATATTACTGTAAAATTTTTATGTTTTTTAATTAAAAATTTTTCAATGAATTTTAATAAATAATGATTATTGAAATACATCCATATATTTTCATAAAATCATCATATTTAAATGTCCTATTATATTTTATATTTCATCTTAATATTAAATATGATAAGATTAATTTTAATGGTAAAATTAATTAAAATTTATGTAGAAATATTCATTATTTTGATTCGAGCTAATTTTTATGCTCAAAAACACATTTTTCTAAAAATAAACTTTCATTGAGTTAAGTTTATTTGTGATAAAATTAAATTTAACTACTTATTGAGATTGAAATTTAATAAATGGATATAATATATGTAATCATAAGGTTCAAACTTTGTAAATATTTCACTTTTATTTTTTTCAATACGAATAGAAGCCATGATAAATATATGTCAGCATGGTATGGGTAAAATGGGTAAAATAGGTTTAATGCCATTATGTAAAGTCTCAAAATCAATCCCAATCATTATATTATTTCATTTATTGGTATAACTAGACAATATGCTCGCCAAATTTTGGTATATGTCATTTTTCTTCCTTTTTTCCATGATAATGAATTTTATATTATTTTATATGAAAATTTTTCAAAAAAACTCATTATCTAGATATTAATATATCTATTGAATTTCTAAAGAATAAAAAGAGGATTATTTTGGTTATAAATGTTTATTTCAGAGAAGAATAAATTCTTTATGACGGTAATTTATTTATTATTTTTAGTGATTTAAGGATAATCTTAAATGCATACGCAACACCGATACTGTTTTGATTCAGTGCATAAAAAAAGAAATTAAATATTTTTAAAAATATTAAAAGTAAAACAGTTTCTTACGAATTATACTTGTTAAAAAATTTCAATATATATATACATAACTTTTTAGGGATATTTGAAATATTTTTATTTAAATTCCTTAAATATTTTTATGAAGTTGAAGTCAATGTAAATTTATATTGTCAGAAATGACAATAATGATATTTTCTATTGAATAAAATTTAAATAAATTGTTTATAAAAAATAAAAATATTTAAAGAGTACAAATATTATATTAATTGGTAATAAATTTCATCCCTTGTTCATTTATGAGAAAAAGGTTACCATATAAGTGAAATTTTACCCTATAATATTATGAATTTTGTTACTACAATTATAGGGAAAATTGTTTAATAAATTGGATAAACCATAATATAAGGACCGAAATTTCCTCAAAACCTATAAAAGAAAACTTATTATCTCTTTTATTTACACAACATTAAACCATATAGATCAATATAGAAAAACAAATTTACCTTATAAAAATAATTATCAATGAATTATAGGTGACTATTTTCTTGAATGATAGTTATGTGGGTCCTTATGAAGGGACCAGAATGAGGCATACCGAAGTAGAGGTAGTCATCTTTCCTGACAACATTCAATTCAAAATAAATCAATAAATAAATGTTATTCATCATAATATAATAATTTTAGTTTCATAAATATAATTACATTTTAATATAATTATGTCAATACCATTATCCATCCACTTTGAATCAAATGGGAATCGAAAGTATCACATGAGTGTATGTCTGCACTACTACCTACACAAAGTGATACAATTAATTTAAAATCCCCATATACCATGAATGGAAATTATGATAGTATTTAATTGAATATAATATATATATATGATATAAATATTCTTTTTAATTTATAATATCATATCTACCTTCTTATCTTTTAACTTCTTAATGAAGATAACGTCATTCATGCTTACGTGTGGACAACCACATTTTTGAAGCGATGTGATTAATTTTTATTTCTAATTTAATGGGATATTAGTTGGAATATATTTGATGAAAATTTGTTTTAAATATAAGAAAATAACTATTCTTTTATGTTTAATTACTATTTACATTTTATTCATCGGTAAAAAAAGTGAATACACAGTTCATACGTACATATGGTCTACCATATCCATAAATGATGTAATCAATTTAATATATATTTATTTTATGGATGACTGTAAAAATTATATAATTAATATTAATGATATATATAACTATTAACATTATAGATATTATTTAACTATGATCAAGGAATATGGAATGCAAATACCTACTAAAAATCCCTATAAAAAATGAAGTAATTAAAACCTAAAAATGAAAATTTCAATAAGCGATTATTAATAAATGGGTGATAAAATGTTTTAAGAGTATAATATATTTTATTTTATGTTTTTAAATTAATATTTTATATATTTATTGTAAATTTGTGTTTTTTATATATGATTTTAATTTTATTTTTGAATTATGTCACATTCGAGGTAAGGGATTTTGGTCATACTATTATTTCTTCGAGATACATTCTATATTCACCACTTATATCTTTTATGTGTTGTATATACCACAAAATAATGTATTTTATAATTATTATATGTAAAATTATGGTTATATACATATTAATATATGGTTATTTACTTCATGTGGTTTTCATTCAAAACTTATTAAAGTGGTAAGGTATTTTCATTTCATCCATTTTTATGTGAGACACATGACATATTCCGAAGTTATTTATTTTATATGGTGTATATAATGCACATGAATTAATTTTATGATTATTATCATGAAAATTATGAGGATATAAATATCCATCCATTTTTCTCTCTTTATTTAGGTTTTGAGTCCAATGTTAATAATGTGGTAACTTATTTTCATATCTTTTTAATTTTAATGAGATAGATGCCATATTCACCACTTATATTTTACTTTGACGTATATTATTCCAATTATTTCATATTATAATTATTCTATTGGTAATTTTTGGTATTGATATATCCATATAATTTTATCTATTTTATGAGGTTTTGATTAATAACATACTAATTTTGTAAGGTATTTATGTTTCTATCTCATTTTTTGTGGGATTCTTCATGTTATAGTTTTCAATAGTGAAATTTTATAACTTGAGTCTCAATAATATGAATAATTTTCTTATACTCTATTTATTTCATTGTAATATATATTTTCCATTAATTTTCCTCTTTTTATGTACTCGATATACTTAAATAAACATTTAGAAAAACCAAAAAAAATTCTCTCTTCTGTCAAAATTATTTTTTCTCTTATACACATGTTTTCTAAAATTGTTTTGATGAGTATCTTATATTATTATATGATTATTTAATGTCATTTTTATCCATTATTAATTATTTTACATATTTTTAAAAAGTGATATTCTAATAATTTTTGGAAAGATGTACCATTGATTTTTTTAAATATGTGAAAGGACTCTTTATTTTAACGTGCATGAAATAAATAGAATATCTCATTTCATAACCATTTCATGCATTGATTTTTCCATTAAAATTTTTCAAAGATATTTCTATATAGAATTTTCCCTTATTATTTGGTACATTATAAGATTTTAATATGATATTTAAAATTAAAAATGGTATTTTTTAACAAAAATATTACCATGAGATTTTAAAGGTAATTTTGATCTATGATAATAACCTTTGATGTTTATATGGAATTACAATGGATATGATCTAATGATACCATATGAATTTTTTGTTTAACTTTTTTATTACTATGATGATATAATATGGACGAATCCCATTTTCATTTCAATGGGTTATGTTATGATGAATATTTTATGATTTTTTAGTATACATATGAATGGATTTATAATTACATGATTGGTGGGAATAATATTATATAACTATATAAAAAATGGATAAATATTAAATTTCAATGATCATAAATGGTAAATGATAGGTTTTTCATGGGCTAAAAACGAGGTTCTAATAGTGGTTTTCTAAAGCCTAAAAGATGGTACATGTGAGGTTATACCAAAACTGATGTAGGTACACAAGTAGTAAAATAATACCTAATATGTCAATAATGCCTTGGTAAGTAGCCATAAAATATTATTTTATTTAATATTATTGTTCCACAGTACATTTCACCCTTTTATGGCATGATCTTATGCCAATGTTCTATTTTGAAGGCACATGATCACTGATCCCTTTGTAATTCATGTCTTTTAAATTAAAAATTGGCATTCCATGACTAATGTTTTTGATCTTATAAATACAATGTATTATTTTTATAATATAAGGACATTTTTTCTTACACATTAAACTTGTATAATGTTTAAATGATCATTTGTATCTTCTTTATTTACCCCTACTAGGATTAGTTCTCAACCATTATTTTATTATGTATTTGCATGGATTTGAATAATAGTTTTAATATTGATATTTATTATAAGGGTAGTCATTTATATTGAGATAGTAGGATATGATGGAAATATTTTATGAGCTAGTTTGTTCATGTGTTCATGTTTCTGATAACACTAAACCATTACAGTTCTGGTTGGGATCATATGGTTATATAAAGTGGATCCATATAAGAGGATGTAATATTTTTTTATGTTTGTATTGGGTTATTATGTTTTCATTTAATTATTAAATAATTAATAACCCAAGACAACAAAGGATTATGTTTATGTAAAATTATATTTATTTCTATCTTATATAAAAATTACTTTTTTGTCCATGTACGCATTTTCTAAAAATGTTTTCAATAATTTATTTTCTATTCTTCTGTGATTATTTAATGTTGTTTTTACACATTTTTACCCTTTTACAAAAATCTTTAATGTGGAAGTTTTTATCATTTCTCAACTGATGTACTTTTCAAAATATACCAAAAATGTGGAATGAATATTTTTTTAACATACAGGACATAAATAGATTATTAAATTATCATTAAAACTCATTATATTAAATATTAATTCTAAGTTATCAAAAATTTATTTATTATAAAATGTTTTCATTATTATTTTGGGGATTTTTTTATATAATTTTTTTAAATTTGAAAATAATAATTTCCCAATGAAATGTTATAGTGATCTCTTAAGTGAATTTCACTTCAACGATAAAATCCTTTAATGTTTATTATGATTTAATCAGTATATGATCCAATGCTACTATCCATTTTAATTATTTTTATAGATTATCATGATGATGAATTAAGCGTGATTCTATGAAAGTTTTATATTTCCCATATATTAATATAGTTTTGAAAAAACCTTTATAAAACATATATCTTTTCAATGTGTTGTGGTGTAATGGAATAGTAACATTTTAATGAAATGAATTTCCTTTCCATGTTTAATGATTTGATGAATGCCTTATGTTATCATGGAATACATATTATTGATTTTACTTAAGTTAATGGTGGAATAATATTATATATCTATCCAATGTATTGGTAAAATATGGATATCTTATAAGATAATAGTGATCATAATGCGGTATGAACCCAGATTAATAAAGGACATTTCCCACTATGATAGTCTTGGGAGTGAACCTAGAAAAGGGTTATGATTGAATTTGGAATGAAACCAATTAACTATGAAAGTATTGACATTTATCATCGTCTAAGGAATTATTTTCTATAATTATGTATATGACTCAAAACTATGTCTTATGCCAATGTTAGTCTATCATAGATCATGTTATTTGATTCTATTATGATTTAAATATTATGAAATGTGATGATTTATACAATTACTCAATATTGTGATCTGTGTTATAAAGGGTATAATTTTTAAATGAAAATATTTTCTTATCATTCCCTTAAGATAATATTATGTTTATGTGATCATTGATATATCACTTATTTACCCTTACAGAGTATCTGAGCGAACCCTTTAATATGTTTCTTTACCCCATGTCATGATGAATATTTTTAACAATAAAATGACTAAGATAGGTGTTATTTATTATGTATTTAGTGGTAGATGTCGTAGAGCTCAAATTAAAATGTTTTTTTATATATACGTGTTTCAAAATACACTAATCCTATATGATTTTGGGGGTGGACCATAATGTTATCTATTTAATATTAATATATTAAGATGTAATATTTATGTATCAAAAGTATGGGTCAATGTAGTTATAAAATATTTTCTTTTTAAAGGTTGGGGTTAAAGCCTCATTTATTATTTAATCAAAGAAAATACCTATTTAAACTAGGTATAGGGAGACCAATTACATAGCTGATAGGCCCAGTGGGCATTTATCCCATTACATGGCCCGTAGGCCCAATTTTTGGCCTAAGGACCAATATATGAATAGTACTACTATAGTACCGCACAGTACCTGCCACTGCTATAGTTCCCTGCAACCGCTACAGTTACATGACGTCGCTATTGTTCCATCGTTTCTATAGTACGCTATAGTACCATGTGCCCCATGGGTTTTGAACCCCCATTTTTCATATAGGATTATGGGGTTCTTACCACTAAGTCAAACCCCCATTATAAAATATTATAAATATATATATTGAATATGGGTAAAAAAATTGAAAATTTTATTTATTTTTATAATTTATCAATGGTATAATTACATATAATTATTACATAACACCAATGTAGTACTTATATAATGAATTATAAAAATAATGTAAAATATTAAAAAAAATAAAACAAATATTCTTTTCATGAATTATGGTTTTTTTTAATTTAATGAATTAATATAATGTTTTATTTCTTTAATTCACTTATATTCAAATTTTATTATTATATTGATTCCATTAAAAACAATTTTTTGTATTGTAAATAAAATGATCTAAAATTGTATTTAATGTTTGATCATTAATTTTAAATAAATTTAAAATAATAATAAAATATCTAATAACATATAATTATGGTTACATATTAAATATCACATGAATTATAAATTTATGTGAATTTTTTTATATTTAATTTTACATTCATTACTCTTAATAATTGAAAAAATTATTTCCAAGTTTATGGTTAAATATTTTTAGGGATATGGTTGAATAAAACTATAAAGTATAAAATACAACATAAATTTTTCTAGAATTTAATGATTGTTTTTTTTAACTTATAATCTTAATATGTGGTGATATGTAACATTAGATCCATTTTAAAATAGTTATAAACATATTATATATTAGTAATTTATGTTTTTACAAGATTTTCACCCATCTCACTTATAAAAATAAACCACTTATGCCCCTTGTACAGAATTCAAAACATATTTACATATGAATTTATACTACAAAATACCTTCTTATATTTCAAATACAGTTCCTATTTATTTTTTTTATTCCCCATATACCATCCTAATAAGTCTTAATGGTTATTCCAAAGTAAGATTTCATAAGAAGATGTATAACTCTTAATTAGTGCTCTGAATTTATTTCTTTTTTTTCTCCACAAATTCAATCCAAACTAGTTTGATATTATGATATAATTATATTAAATATAATTAAATTTTATAATATTTTTAAAAACACTTATTCACCTCCTTTTCAATGAAAGGGTAAATAAAAGCATCACCCATGCGTATTTAGAGACTACTTCCTCCCGGAGATGATGTATTTTGTTGATCATCATTACCCTTCGTGATAAATTATTAGGCGGGTTTTATTTTTAAAAAAGATGTTAATGACATATATATTATTCAAGATATGTAATATATTATCCATCTTATTACCCTTCCATCTATTGGAAAATGATAAAGTCGGTCATACGTTTGTGTTGATTACAACCTCTACGAAGTATAGTAATTTTTTTTCATTTATGCTTAACATGGAATGTGATAATGGAAGATTTAATAAATATATATGATTTTTATTATTTAATATTTATTATTTAATGACTAATTATTATTTAAATTTTTCAATTCTATCCATTGAATAGTGGATACATCATTTATGCATATATACAAACTAATGTCACCACAATGTAATGACATTAATTTTTCATCACCACATTATATGGATGGCTATAAAAGTTTATATAATGTATAAATATTATAATTAAGAAATGATTAATTATTTTGATGTTATGGATCCATGAAAAATTTGAATGGATCCAAAGTACTAAACCATAACATATAAGAAAAAAAACAATTGAAACCCATAATGATGATGAAAATGGATAATTTTTAATAAATTAGTGATGAAATGTTATATGTAAAAATATATATTGTATTATGACATATAATATGGTTCTATTATGGATAATTATAATTTTAAATTTATTATAAAGTATTTTAATAGCACATATGAATCTTTTGGGACATGAGGTAACTCTAATTTTATCACATTTTCAATTCGATTAGACATTTTTTACATTATGAACCTAATTTATTTTAAATTTGGTATATAATAACATTTTTACATATTATATCATGGATTACTATGTTTTTTCTATATTGAAAATTTTTATTCATGCTTTCTCTATTAAGGTATTTTTATTCTAATGTTTTCAAAGTAGTAAAGATTAATTTAACAATCTCATTTTTCCAAGTGATTTTTAATGTTTAAATATTTATTGAAATAATTATTTGATATATTATTCTTAAACCCCATATATTTTCATATTTTATTTTTATTAATGGTGTTGCTATGATTTTATCCAAATTTACATCTATTTGATATTTAATGTTAAAGAAAATATTTTTATCAAATGATGACCTTATTTACTCTTTGGTAGATAAAATTTTTATTCCACATCTATTTTCCTTGAAATGTTTTAAAGGGTGTTATTTTCTATGATTAAATGATTTTTTATTAAAATTTGTAACACTAATTGGCTTTAATTTCAATGTTTGAAAAATTAATCATCTTTTTTTTCTAAACTAGTTTATTTTATAATTTTGATTAAATATTGAAAAGGGATTATTTTTAAAAGATTTATTGAAAAAATGTATTTTCCAATGATCAAGACCATTCCATTATTTTTATCTACATTTATATATTTCTGTGGTAATTTTAATGAAAACTAATTTTTTCTTAGAGTTATAGATATTTTTAGTTTTTTAATATATAGAAAGAAAGTAATATTTTCAATGATTTCAAAGACATGTTCGAATAATATTTTAAAGGTATATTTTTCTATATTAACATAATTTGATTTTCTCATTATTATATGGGTATAATAAGTAAAGATATCATCCATGTTATTCATTTGCATTTTTTATCATTATTAAAGATGATATGGTTATGAAACTCATTTCATTTCCATGTGTTACGCTACTATTATGTTATAATATTCTTTTGTACAGTACCAATGGATTATTTTGTGGTCATTTGCAAATTCATGATCAAATTACCCATCAATATCAATCATTACATTGAACATTTTTTTCTATTTATTATCTATATTTTCAGTATCATGGATATAATTAGTATTTCTTTAACACTATAGTATTTCAATATATGGCATCAGTTTAAGAAAGCTTATTTATTTCATTTACTAGGGAGATTTTGATGTTTTGTATTCTTAATTAAATATTGATCTCTATTGATTTATGTTTAATGGTTGTTATGTATTATATTTTTTATTAAATATTTTATTAATGAATTGGGAATATATAAGTGATGGATGAGGAATGGGTATAGATAGTCTCTCGATGTATCAATAGTTCCATGATAGAAAACATGTTCGAATGTTCTATAGGCTTTGTTTGTAAGATAATTTCTTAATATATGGTTATTTAATGTATAAAATAACTATTTATATAATATTTTTTTTTATAGGCCTTGAAAATATTTGAGATTTATTTTTTGAGGCCATAATGGTAGGATCATTAATTTATAACATTATATATTTCTTTCATTGAGAATTTAGTTTTAATTTTCCATGTTATTGTTTAAATAATATTATACATGGATTTAATTTATGAAAATTTTATGGAAAATATTTCATTTTAATTATTTATCCACCCTTCTATAATGATTATTTCATATTTACTCATGATATATTCTTCTATAGAAAACCATTACTGAGGATTTAATGTCACCCTTTATTTATTTATTTCATTCTCAATGGTATGATGAAGGTATATTTTCATCTGATGCAAGGATGGATGATTTGTTGGTTCTTTGTTTTCGTATTAATAATGTTATATAGAAACAATATATGTATTTATTTTATAATACTAATAAACTAATCAATCATTGGTGACGTGATCCCCTATATCTTATAACAATGTATTTTAAAAACAATGTCTCTAGAATACATGAGTCTGGTATTCTTCATTTATAATCATATGAAGTTTTGTAGGAACCTTTTGAACTAGATTTTATATTTAAAAAACAAACCTAAACATCATAAAGATTTGATATACTATTTGTGAGTTTTTGTAGATTTTTATTTTATAGATCAATATTCATTATGATTTGCTTCAAGCTAAGTGTGTTCCATTATTTAGATATGGTACTCAATCGATGGAATTGAATCGATACCCATGGTAAATATAGGGATTACCCTATAGATCATGCTAATACATGGGTTTTTGGATATAAGAAGATAATAAATTTATTAGTGAAATTAACCAATGTTATAATTTTTATCCTTTCCGATATAGAGAAAATAAACATGATAGAATATAGAGCGAAGTATCCTATAATTATGTCTAACTATCTATCTCAAGTTATGATTATAATTTTCAACCAAAATGAACATCTAAACATATAATGTAATTTAAAAATCTCGTTTCGTAGAAGTTTAGGTGATAATGACCATGGAAAGAAAATTATTCAACATCCCATAAGTAAAAAATATGTGAAGAACCACTTGGGTAGTTACTTAATGGGTATCGTATTAATAAACCTAAAGTTTTATTATAACATTTATCCATAAATCATTTATTTAGTGATTTATAATATTTATGAAAATGATAATGTAAAAAATGTCACTTTTGTGCTTTTAATATCTATAATATTATTTTATAAGAATAAAAACAACATAAATATGGTTATTAATGGTTAACTTAATTGTAAATTATTATTTTTATCATTATAATTTGTTTCTTATTTATAGTGGTGAAATGATTATTTAAAATTATTACATAACACCCACACTATATTAATTCAATTAATGTAAAAAAAAATAAATGATTCTATATAAAATAGAAGTTATGTGATTGGAATTAATTATTACGTTGAAAAATATTTATAAAAATATACCATCTAAGGGTGTGTATAAATATTATATTCAAATTCCTTTATGACATGTTTCTTCATTGTCAAATTTTATAAATAGTTCTAATAATGAATTTAATGATGTTTTATAATAAATAATATCTAATCAATTTACTCAAAACTCAAAAAAATCCTATAATTAGACAAGTTATTTTTATGTGGATTAAATTAAATTGATGGTAAATTTTGAGGCTAGTTTTATTTTAATAATAACTAATTTCTTCCCTAAAAAGTAAAAAATATATTACCACAGTAACAGTTAAAAAATGATAACGTGGGATCAAATAAATATATAATGGTAAACATTTAATCCAAAATTGTTTAAATTTTATTGTATGAGAGGATTTAGACTCATCCTCATGTTATATTTGAATAATTATCATTTTTATCAATTTTAACATAAATTAAATTTATATTAATTTAATACATTAAGAAATTAAAGGAGTGTCCCTCCCTTCTCTTTTAAAATGTTTACTCCACTCCTCCATTCATAAAAATAGATAATTAGAGTTAAAAAATACCTAACCAAATCACCTCCTAACATCCATACTCATGTATTAGATGAATTTTTATCATAAAATAATCCTAGAATATATTATGGTTTAAAACTTATGATCATTCCCAACGAGGATCTATATGTCAAAAACATTAATTTTTTTTATTCTACAACCTCCTTTAATTATTCTAAAACCACTATTAAATAATAACATAAATATATTCCATATATTAACATCTTTTAATATTAATTCTATAACCTATATATATTTCCCCTTACATCAAATGGGAAATGATCCCATCCTTTCTGTGTATGGAAGACTACTGCCTCATGAGATTGTGTCATTAATATTTCATCGCCACCTATCAATAGTATTTATGATAAATAATTTAATGTAAATATGTTTATGATATTCATGAAACATTTATCAATCAATAAAATTAATTTACCATTTATTTTCTTACTTATCCATTCATTGAAAAAAGATAACATCATTCATGCGAACATACAGATTACCACCTCCAGGAAGCGATGTGATTTATTTTTCATTACTACATCATTGGGATGATATATATAATTGTATTTAAATAAATAATATAGTATTTATAATATAGTTATTTATATTTTAGTATAAAATGTTACTTACCATCATTCCATAATTATCGTTGAAAAATGGAAACTTTACTATGGTGTATTTATAGCCAACCTTATTTATCATGGTAATGTAGTCAATTTTATATACCAACATTAATGGATAGAATTAAAATTATAATTTATAAATAAAAATGATTATTATTTGATTATTATAATTCTATATATTATGTAGTAATTATCTCCTTGACCATAGTCGACCCACTAAATTAATTTTGGACAAATGAGTTTGGTATTGTCAAAATGTACGGCATAAATTTAATTGATTAAGAAATTAAATTTAACATTAAATTAACTAAATTAAATTCAATAGTGGACATGAAAAAGTTTCTCAAAAAAGTAAATAATTAATATTTTTTTATTATTCATTAAGTTAAATAGAATATGAGATTAGTCGGACTCGAGGTAAAAGAAACATTATCATTAAACCATATTATAAATATCTTAAAGACTGATTTTATTAATCTATTTCTCAAATGTAAAATTTCTAAAAAAAATTATTGATTTATTTATATCGACAAAAATTAATAATAAATGATAATATATGAATCTTTTTACTTTATTTCAATGTACTTCAAAAAAAATATTTTTTCATATAATATACAAAACGTTTTGGATTTTATTAGAAAAGAAAAAAATGAATTTTATTTTTTATCATAAAAAATTTAAAAAGTCTTCCTTGTCTCTACAACCAGTATTTAATCATTTTAATCTATTTAAATGTATCATTAATTTTTAAAACCTATTTCCCAATGTTTAAGGTATTTTAGTTTTAAATTGTGTTTTAAAAGGATTGGGAATTTTGATATCTGAAAATGTTATAAATATGGATTTAAAATAGTTTATCAAGGGCTTTATGATGAGAATGGAACTAAAATAAATCTTTTTATTCATGATATTGAAATTGATAATTATATATGTGAAATTGGGGATCCTGATATGACTTAGACAATGGGTAATCCCCATTAAGGATATCCAATACATTGGATAATGTTACTTATCTTCAATGGAAAGATGGATTGAGTTAAATAGTGTGGGTTCTATGATGAGTTTAACATGGGTCTAATTTTTTCTAAAATAACATTGAAATGATTTATGATTATTATTGTAGTTGTTTCAAAAAAATGGAATGTTATGAATATCAGAGATAGGTGATCCTGATTAAGTGGAATGTGATGTTTTTTAGAATACATCCCTCAAGAAACATTTAACCATTGTTTTTTGAATTAGGATGGTAAAAAAATTATAATTAAAGAAAAAATGACGAAAACTTACTGGCCACATATGAGACATATTTTAAAATATTTTCCATTTATATTCCAAATTTTTTTCACGACCATGATAATAAAAAATATAAATTTCACTCAGGATTGAATGAAATATTATAGAGATATTTTTCTATATGATAATTTTAAGATTATGTGAATGTTTTTCATTATGATGAGACAGCTGAGATGGATTTTTTTTAAATTATGATCATTGAGACAAAAAAATATGAAACAAATAAGGTGGGAGGAAATGGTGAAGAAAAAAACAAAAAAGTTTGGAGGTAGTCCCAAATCATGATCCAAGTGCGGTAAAAGAATTTTAAGAAATGATTGATAGGATCTTAAATGTGTTATCAGTGTGGTATGTTTGATCACAAGTTTTCTGACTGTAAATTATAGTTTCATAAACAATCCAAGAATATGGTAATATATAACTAGTCAATGGTGAGATGTTTTAATTAAAATTATATGGGGCAATATGCTATTAAGTTTCAATTTTTTTTTACTATGAGTGGAAATCATGAAGATCCAAAACAAAAAAGTGGGGAATAGTCATTTACTAATATTATTGTAAATGTTGGACAATCAAATGAATTGATGAATGATATGTTACTTATTTTTTATAATTTTTTCAAAATCCCTATTTGACTCTATATATCCATAATCGATTATTTATAATATATTTATAAGTAAGATGAAAATATCACCTCTATGAAAGAAGATATAAATTTTTGGTTAAAGCTCTGAGTATAAATATTAATGAAACAATGTTTTGATAGAATCTCCGTATAGTTATTAGTTGGATGGTCATCCTCTAAAATATTATTCAACTTCTCATAGTAGAGTTAATTATTATTTTTTGTATGTATTGTATTTTTATTTATTTTTATAACATATATTACAATGTTAATGAAACTTTATTCAATTATTTCATACCTTTGTTAAACTACCTTGAATCTGTGAAACTGATTAAAGATGGAAATCAAAGTTACATAGAACATGTTGTTAAAAAAAATCCATTTTTATTATTGATTCCCAAGTATTAAATTAATGTATGGGTATATTTTCTAATGATTTACTTGTTTTTTATTTCAAATCAGTTTGATGAGTTTACTGATAACGTAGTTCTTGATATTATGCCAATTTTAAAACCTCATTATCGAATTGATAATACATAACTTATGGAATTAAAAAAAATCATAAGGTTTTATAGATAAATATTTCGATAATATATAAAAAACACTTTGGGGTTACACTATTTTATTTATTAAAAATGAATATTATTTAATGATACTTTCCAATTATTATATATCTTTTAATAATATCACTATTAAGAACAAGTAAAATTTTCCACATATCGATGATTTGATTGATCAAATCTAGGGAGTGTATTATTTTTGAATGATTGATCTCTAGTTATGGTATCATATGTTTATGGTCATGTAGCATGAAATCCAAAATATTTTGTTTTATATAAGATAATACAATCATGATTTTTTAGTTATTCCTTTTGACTAGTCTAATTCATTAGTTGTATTCATTGAAATTAGGAATAGAGTTTACCATGACTATTTTTAAAATAATTTGGTTGTGTTTATTGAAGATATATTGTTTTATTATAATATTATTTTGTAATATTTAATAAAACTGTGTAATGTTTTTAAAAATGTTATATAAAATTGTCTTTATGAAAATTTTAATAATCGTGAGTTCCGGTTGGAACTATTTTATCCATAGAAATATTTTTTCTAAAGAGTAAATAATGGTTGAACATGTAAAATATAATTATTTTTATGAATATAAAAGGAATAAAAATGACATATATTTTTATAATTTTATTCAATTAACATGTAACAATTAGCGGTTCATTGAAAATATTATTATATTTTCTATTCCACTAACTATCTTAATTTGAAATATAGTTAAATTCATATCAAAGAAAGAGTGTGATAATTTTTTTTGTACTAAAATAATAATTAGGAATTCCCCTTTTTAACATACCCTATATAACAGGTGAATTTTTCATATAAAGTGATGCATTATTTAAAATAAATAATTGTTTCTGATGTAGAATTATCAGGAAATTTCTTATGCTTCACATTAATTGAAACGTCATGAGTTAAATTATCCCAACCATGATTCATAATATTAATGTATGGATTTCTCATTAAAATTTAATTGAAATAATTTATATGTATTTAATTTTGAAATATATATTGTTTATAAAATTATGGTAAATATATTCACTCAGAAAGAGTTTAATAGTGTTAATGAAGGGGTTGGACAAAATGATTAGGTATAAAATGCTTCATTAACGTGTATAGTTTTTATTAGATAGTTTTTTTAACTTATAATCGTAATATTTGATGATATGTAACATTGGATACGTTTTATCTAATTTAGAAACATGTTATATAGTAGTATTTTATTTATTTTAAGGATTGTCACCAACCTCAATTATAAAAAGAAACCACATATCCCCTCTTACCCAAAATTCTTAAATCATTTAAATAGGTAATTATTCTCTTAAATACCTTCATATATTACATATAAACTTCCTATATATATTTTTATTCCCAAAATACCATCCTAATAATTATTAATCTTTATGAAAAAGAAGGATTTCTAAAGAATGTGTATAACTCAAAATTTAGTACTTTCAATCTATTTATTCTTCTTACACATTATACACTATCATAACCAGTTACATATAATTGCATAATTATATTACATATAATTAAATTTGATTATTTTTTTAAGTAAAACATTTTCACTTCCTTTTCCTACCAATGGGAAATAAAGGCATAAACTATGCATATTTATTGACTACAACATCTATGAGATGATGTATTTCATTTTTCATCATCACCATTTATGACTGGTTATTAGGAGGGTTTTAATTTTTACACATGATGTTAATGAAATATATATTCTCCTATATATACAATATATTATTTATCTAATTACCCTTGCATCAATTGGAAAATAAAAACGTCACTCTTACGTATGTGTGGATTATAACCTCTATGAATTGATGTTATAATTTTTTCATTTATGATTCACATGGAATGAAACTAGGACATATATAATAATTATATAAGATTATTATAATATAATATTTATTCATTATATATTAATTATTATTTAAATTTTTCATTTATATCATTTGAACTGTGGAAATATCATTCATGCATATATATTGACTGTTGTCTCCACAATGTGATGACAATTATTTTTTGTCACCGAATTTTATAGATTCATAAAAAAGTGTATATAATGTATAAATATTATGCTTAATAATTAATTAATATTTTTTATATGACTAATCCATGAAAAATTTGAATAGAAACAAAGTAATAATTCAAAACATACATGAGAAATGAAAAAAATAACACCCGTAATGTAGATGTGAATGAAGATTTGTAAAAAAATGTATTATAGAACATTAATGTTAAAAATATATGGTATTATAACATCTAATATTTTTATATTATATATTATAATAAGTCTTAATTTATTATAAAATAATTTAATAGCATGTATAAAGCATAATGGACATGAGTTAACTTAAATTTTATCACATTTCCACGTCAATTAGATATGTTTTACATTACAAACATAATTTCATTTAATTTTTGTATATACTAGTACATTTCAATATTATATCTCAGATTACATTATATTAATTATATTTTAATTTTTTATTTACATGTCATCATTTAATGGACATTTATTAAATTGTCTCTAATGTAGTATGTATTTATTTTACAGCATCATTTTTAATCGACATTGTTTATGTTTAATTTTTTTGAAATAATTTTTTGGTATATTATTCTTAAAACCCATATATTTTCATATTTTCTTATAATTTTTTGTGTTTCAATGTTTTTGTCCAAATTTTCAAATATTCTATATTTAAACTGTTCATTAAATTGTTATTAATAAATCATTGACCTTCTGTACTCTTTGGTCAATGAAGTTTTTCTTCCAAGTATATGTTCATTGAAATGTTTTAAAGAGTTTTATTTTCTAAGATCAAATGAATATTTATTGATTTTTTCAAATATTATTTTTTTCATTTAAATATTTTTAAAAGGATTCTTCCTGTTATTTTATAAAGTAGGTCATATTTGACTTTTTACCAAATGTTTGAAAAGAATCATTTTTGTAAAATTTACTGAATAAATGGGTTTTCCAACCCTCATTATCATTTCTTTCTTTGTTTCTCAATTTAAAAGATTCCATTTTCCCATTCAATGAAATTATTTTTTATCAACATTCATGAAATTATTAGTTATTAGAGATACCAAAAGAAAAGAATATTATCAATGTTTTCAAAGACATATTCAAATTTTCTTTTAAAGGTATCTTTTTTCTATGCTATAATCATTTGATTTTAACATGACTCATTGGGGATATTATTTAAATATATCATCTATGTTTATTCTTTGGATTTATTATTGTTATTTTATAATGTTATCACTGTGAAACTCATTTCATATCCATGATTTAGGATAAAATAATTTGAAAATATTCGTTAATACAATAATGATTTATGGTTTTGAAATATTTAAAATTTTCATGTTCAAATTACCCATCAATCTCTATCATTAAATTGGAAATTATTTTTATATTTATTATATATATTTTATGATCATTGCTAAATTTAGTATTTCCTAAACACTATTGTATTTCAATATATAGTATCAATTGAATTTAGCTTATTTACTTCATTTGATAGTGAAATTATGATGTTCTGTATTATTGATTTAATAAGTATATCTATTTATTTATGATGAATGGGGTCTACTTATAGATAACGTATCTATATATTGATAGGTCTCATGAGACAAAACATGTTAGAATGTTGTATAGGCTTATGTTGTAAGAACATTACATAATAGCTGGTTATTTATTGTACGTAATAAAAAATTATAACATATTTGTTGGTAGAGAGGACTTACTATATGTGGTATGTTTCTTTTGGGATGCCATGCTGGTACGATCATGAATTTATAACATTATATATTTCGTTCATTATGAATTATGTTTTTATTTTCCATTGGATTGTTTAAATGATATTATCCATCAATCTAGTTTATGAAAAAAATGACGATATATACCATGTGAATTATCTATCCACCCTACAATACTGGATGTAGATTATTTACTCATGATAGATTCCACAGTAAAACCCACTTTTTGAGAAATTAAGCTCACCATTTATTTCATTTTTCTTTTTCAATGGTATGAAGTAATCTTTGAATAAAATTCAATGATGGAATAATTTTTTGTTTATATTTTTTATATTTCTAATGTAATATAGAAATGATATATGAATTTAGTTTATAATACTACAAAATGGACTTATTCATGGTGACATGATCCCTTGTATCTTATACAAATGTTATTTATAAGCATAGGATCTAAGATACATGAGCTAGGGATTCATCATTTTGAATCATAGGAAATTTAGTGGGCACCATGTGAACAATATTTTAGATTAAAAACTAAAATGAGCATTATGATAATTTCCTAGATTATTTGTGAACTTTTAATGGATTTTTATTTGACAGCTCAATATTCATGATGATTTATGTCTAACTAACTATGTTATTTTTTTATATGTGGTACATAGTGGAAGGAAGTGAATCAGTACTCATAGTCAATATTGGGATTACCCAATCAAGCATCCAAATACATCAGTTGTCAGAGTTGAGAAGTTCATTAAAATATTATTAAATTTGAACCAGGTTATAATTAAAATATGTGTTCATATGGAGAAACTAGGCATGATATAATATAGAGTGTCAGATCTTATAATTATGTATAACCATCTATTTCAAGTTATGATTAAAAATTTGTACCGTATGGGACATTTTGAAAAGTAAAATAATAGAAAATTTTAGTTTCATCTATGTTTATGTGATATTGACCCTAGAAGGAAAAATATTCAACATCTCACATGTTGAAAATGTGGGAAGAACTACAAGGCTATTTACAAAATTTGAATGGTATTATATAACACATTTGAAGAAAACATCCATCATGCTCATGAGTGTAAATTAGAAAAATAATCTATTTATTTCTATTGATTTAGTTATAAGAAGATGGGGAATTATGAAAAACCATTTCCCAATCATCATGGATGATACTAATAATATTGGTTTCGTATTTGTTAACGATATCATGAAATACTCTAATGATTATGAAGATCATGAAAATTACATGATAATGATTCTTTAGTATTTTAGGGGAAGATATGTTATATTAGAAATCAAGTAAGTGTGAATATTTATTTAAAGATGTTTATTTTAAAATCAATATTTATTGCATGGATCAAATATTTGATTATATTTCTATGAAAAATAGAAATAAATTAATATTGATCATAACTAAATGTAACCTTTAAGCATTTTAATTCATGGTAACTATGGTTAATTTAAAGAATATATGATTATAATGTATGGCTATTTATCTATCTTAGTTGTGTATTATTGTTAAAATAAAACATAAAAGGATTGATCAAGTAATATTTAGTTGTATATAAATGTTTGAAAATGTAAATTTTGGAAACATATGATGGAAAGCTATCAATCACCATTATATATTATGGTACCATGTTTCAATAAATATTTTATTTGGCGATTTATAATATTTAAATAAAAAAAATGTAAAAATTATACTTTGTTGCTTTTAATGTCTATAATATTATGTTAAAATAATAAAAACAATATACATTTGGTTATAAATGGATGCCTGAATTATAAATTAATTTTTTTAACATTAATTTATTTCTATTTTTAGTGATGAAATTGAAGTTCGTAGATCAGTGTGAAATCATTGAGAGTGGGAGGGGTTGAATCAGTGATTAATTTTGAAATTTTATAAATTTATTCTTTTAAAATAAACCATTATGGCACGTTAAAGCCTTGATCTAATCCTATTGTGTCTATCATACATACCTCGAATGATGCTGTAAATATGCAGGAATTGAACATATGGATTTATAAGGTTCGATTCAAATACCTACTTCTTACTTTGTTGGATATTCTCCCCAAAGAATATTCTCCACTATAATCGGATGAATAATTACAATGGTTGATATAGAGTAAAACGGTATCCCTCATGATTTCCATAGGAGTTTCTTTATACTATAACTCATAGTTTTACCAGAGTCTCACATGACTCCATCAGAGTCTCACTAATGACTTATACTCCTGAGTCTCAGAGGATACTCCATGCTCCTGAATCACATGAGAATCCACCTCTTTAAAGATTTTTATTCACTTAAGAATGATCTTATGATCTCCCCTAGGAGATTTATAAATCACACATTCCCTTGTATCTCTTCAAGAATCATTAAAAATCTTGGGTATAGTTAGTTGGCCTTTCTCAATGATACTGATCACTTGTGATGAGCAGATTCTTTAGTGCAACAATGGTCGGGAAATTCATTCTTCTTCTGATGAGTACAAGAATCACTTATATATGTGTATATGGTGCCCAGAACATCTTCAAGAATATTAATAGGCAAGAATTATCTTTCACTCTATCAACTCTATCTATCTTCTTGGACTCTCAAAAACTGTCAACATTGATATAAGATCATCTTTATTTCTGCCCATATTCAGTCTCAATGAAAATTCACTTCATGCATGGGTTGAATGGCATTCAAAACCTCTTGTCTTGGGTATCTCACTTGGATTTTCACGCGTGCATGTAATTATTCATTATTTAATGCATGCGTAATATGTTTCTTTTCAACCAAAACAAACATTGTTCTTGTATCAGTAGATTATGTTTAATGAGTGTGTCCCATGCATTTCGAAAATGAACTTTCCACTTAGATTATTCTTAATCAATATGAACACACATATCATTTTTTATTGGACCTTTGTACATAGTCACACAATTTTAGTTTAGTTTGAGTTCAATTTAGGCATGTTATGCATGTCCATTATCATCCTAAATGATGTTTCTCACTATCCACATAGAACACAAAATTTGGTATTTTCCAAATCATTCATTTTAATTCATGAAAACATGTACTAACCTTCTTCTATTTTTTATAATAATTCATGAATGCACACTATCCACACCTCTTCTCTCTTTGGCATGCATGAAAAATCATAGGTTTCTTCCACAAATGAACATATGTTCATGAAAAAAAATTTCTTCCAATTATCATTAAATCTACTTATTCACAAAAAAACCATTACAAAATAGTGTATCATTAACTTCTAAAAAGGAGGGTGACCCTATTCTTTTTAATGAATCTGAAAGATCACAACTCTTCTTCTTCGTGCAAGAGGTTCACTTGTCTTCTATTCACTACATGTGCAATCCTTCTTTTCCCAGATTGTGAAGATCTCCCTCTTTCCACGTGAACAATGAAAAGAATGTTTAAAAAACATGTTGTGTGTCCATGGGGTTTCTTGACAAAACCAATATGGTGTATGGAACTCCCTTTTTTTAAATTCTTATTCGAGTGTGCATGGAACGTGTCAAAGGCCCGTGGGACTCATTTCTCATTCACAATGATAAATGAATCTGGAATTCTCTATTTCTGGGAAACATTAAAACCCAAAAAGAGGTGAATGGAAACAACATTCATCGGATATAGGTTTATATGTTTTTATACGAAGAAAACATAGTTTATATGCATTAAAATTGCATAAGAATCATTATTTAAATGTTACCATTAAATAGATTCAAACATTATGTTCGAAATATGAAAACACAGGTAGAGATATACCACATATCTCAGTTAGGTTTTTTTCAACTCAGGTCCCCCTTACATATAAAAACATCACATGCATACACTGAGAGTCACATGAAAATCTTTATCATAGACGCCCGAGCTCCATGATGTGGCCTCTCAATTGAATTTACTTCGGCCTCCATGTGTTAATCATGATTTTTTTGCATGAATGATAATGTAATTTCATTAATGGTATAGTGATGTATAGATAACCCTCATGAAGAAAATTAGATACTCAATGGTGGACGTATTCATGATCGTGGAGGTGTAGCTTCATCTCCTGTGTACATTGATGTAGGGTTATCAGATAGCTGAAAGTTGAAGATGACAACGAGAACGATCTACTGTTGTTGTATGAGCTCTAATTGAATATTTACGATATATTTTTATTTTTAAAATAATTCATTGGCTCAGATTATATGTGATCAGATTGGATGGTGTGGATTGCTTCAGTGTTTTCCAAACTGTGAATAGTACCTGTGTATTTTTTCCCACATTGAAACCGCTTACAGAATATTTATGCTTTATAATACTCAACACTCGGTACTCACCTCAGAAATTATCTTCCCCTATCCCCTACACCACCCCATACAAAGTCTCTTTGTTCGTGCTCTGCACCCACACTTCCCATCCCTTAGCCCACACTATGAATTGGATTACCCATGTGTTCTACAGCGGGCATACACACAGCCCGCTCATGCCTCTTTCTAGAAAACTCACCCGGCCTTACTTAGGCATAGTCAATTTGGTGTCCCACATGTGCCTTGTGGTTGAGGCCTATAGTCATATCACATATTTAGAAAATAAATTTTTATGTAAAACTATTAAAAATGTACTTAAAACCAAATTTTCAATTCAATATCATGTTCCTCTCCACCATGTACTTAGTACATTCCAAAGCCATGCATTATTTCCCTTTTCCTGTTCAAAAATTCCTTTAGAAAAATTAATTCCAAATCACTTTACTAATATTCCATCATCCATCCATTGTTGGATCTCTTATTCAAATCCTCTTGCATTGGAACATAATTCATGGATTTATTGTAGAAAACAATGTGTTCCCTTTAACACATGTCTTGGTCCTTGAAGTTCATCACAACCAATCATCTTATTTTGTTCTCCAGATTCATCCAATTTAAATCTATTTGATATATCTTCAAAACTCATTGTGCAATAGTGTATTACATGGACTTCATAAAATTTTGTGACAACATGTGACATTAATTGACACACGTCTTGGAACATAAAACCAGTGTGACAATCGTCTTATTTGACATGTAGAATGATCATGTATGATAATCATGAAATCTATCATGACACCCAATGTAATTTTAAGAATAGTGATTCTCCATATAACATAAGCTTTGTAAAAACCTCACCA
This sequence comes from Viscum album, assembly GCA_963277665.1. Lineage (NCBI taxonomy): Eukaryota > Viridiplantae > Streptophyta > Magnoliopsida > Santalales > Viscaceae > Viscum > Viscum album. The sequence goes on along the minus strand of OY728128.1, from coordinate 1,000,786,185 downwards.
TAGTCAAAGTGGGCTCTTCACCAAGTCAATAACATTACTTTAAGCATCACCACTTCAATCATCATCACCACATAAATCATTACCTTTTGATACACATATTGAATCATTGTTCAAAACAAATTCAACAATATTACCAACAATATCCTCTTTGTATTTTGTTTTTAATGTCTTATATGTATGCATTAAAAAAGTCAATATGTGTTCCAATATTTTATTCCCCTATTGGAAGTAAAATGAAAAGGTAAGTGGATAATAATTCAAAAACATGTTCTCCTCAATTTGAAGAATATATTCATGAATATTTATGATGCATGGATGATTTCACTTGGTTTACTTTGAAAATATCCTTTAGTTAATCAATTCTAAGTATAACTGATCAAACCCGGTGTAGAAAATAAAAGAGATAAGTTCATGGATTTCAGTGATTTCCATAAAAAACTATGAATGTGAAATCATGCTCATAATGAATCAATTGTTATCCATGGGTTGGAAATAATCAGATATACCAATGAAATGTGAAATCCTTCACATAAATCAAAAAACATATTAAAATCTTTAATTGTAAAGATAGATCTACCCCTATCATCATATTATTCATCAATCAATAACTCCCCCATAATTGAAATGATAAATACAATTATGAATAAGGGAGGAATGTGTGATTGGAATAAATCATGATTTAATATCTATAACTCCCCTATCATCATATTATTCACCAATCAATAACTCCCCCAACTTGTTGCTATCCACTTTTTTCATTCAATTATGATCTTCATAATGACATTAACCTTCAATTACATGTAATGTAATCACATATATATAACTAAATTACAAGGTAATAAGATAGAACACATGTGATCTTTTTAATAATTGAAATGTGGATAATAATTTCTTACCAACCAAATAACATCATTTCATGTTTCTATAATGTGTCTTGTACTCTTCATGTTGGTGTCTCATCTCCATTTTCTATTGTGATTCTTCATTGTTTTCATAGACAATTCACTTTCATTAACTTTAAACTCATGTATATTATTTATCATCACATGTTCAATTAGTAAAGTGTCTTCCACTGGTGCATGTTTTTCAATTTTCAACATATCTTTTTGAGCTGGTAACACAGTTATACATTTGTTTGCATTATGTCCAGCCTTCTTTCAGCTTCCACAAAATATATGTGATCGACATTAGTTTTCATGTGTTGAAAACCTCTCATGAAATTTGGATTCAACTTCATGTGTAATTAACTATTGTACCTTTTTCTTTTCATTATCTAGTACTTGATCTTTAGGTTTTTGCAGTTATCTAGATACTTACAACTGATTAGGCTAGATAACTAATAACACTTTAATATATTCTGATCTGACACTTCCACATGTCTTCCTTAAAAATTTCTTGTTACCTTTCTTAGGTAACTTATCAAAATCATCATAAGGAATGTCTTCAATCAGTCATATCGTCTCTTGGATTGATTCCCCTTTTATTTTAAACTGGCTTACATTCATTTACATGGTTTTTTTGATCAATTCTATGGTATGACCATTCTTTCCATAGTAAAAGATTATTTTATTTGTTGATATTACATTCTTGGAATCCAAATTAAACTTCTTATTAGGAATAGTTTCTTTCACAGTTTTCTTGACATCATTGTTTTTCATATTCCTAATTGAAGAAGTTTCAACTATTTTCCTTTCCACTCCATTATTTGTGGTATTTTATCCATATAAACATATACATGATCCATGTATGGAATGAACCAAAATTCATCATAATTGTGGCCACTTCTATTGAAATTATCATCGAAGTATTAAAGATATTAAAATATTTTATTGATAGATATATTCTTCATTATCTATGTATTCTTATTTAGATTTTTACACTGCTTTATTTATTCACATCTACTTTATCTAAAATAAGGACATTCAAAATATTAAAATTCTAACACATTATGAGAGAAACTATTTCAATAATTCTAAAACTTCCATCAACACAAATAGTTTCCAATTAATTTCCTTTTTCTAGTAGTATTATTCTGGATAAATTTAGAGCATTATTGATTCTGGAATTTTAATTATTTCCATTGATAATCCATTTGGGTGTTAATCTTATAAATCATTCTAGTATCCATCCATGAAGTTTTGATGGATGTAACACCATTTTTTCAATCCACATTACCCTAGAATTTAGATTTGAACCTGTACTTTCATATGAAACTACATTAGTAGAAATAAAAATAATTGTGTTTTGAGTTTCCTTCTTTATGGAGGATGTGGAAATTGGATTAGAAGATTATATAACAATAATTTTATAATCATTATCCTTAATTAAAAATTCAGTGGAAGCATCTCTTCTTCCATTTTTTGGGAATTTCAAACTTGGGTTGATTGTTGATTCTTTAATTTGACCTCCAGATCTAAACACTTCAAGTTGAGACAATTATTATCATCCTCAATTGATCTCAACAATATTTCTCAATTCCACTTTAGCATTATGATTTTTTCTTTATAAACATTTCTTAATTCTTGTAATGAAATGTCAAGATCATTTACCTTGTTTGTATTTTCTTCTAGTTGAGATGCTTGGATAACCATAAAAAAATTGTGAAATTTTTCACATTCCTGGAATAATTCTACAAAACAAATCTCAAAGAATTATTTATCACAAATACCTATTTTCAATTCATTAGTAACTTCATAAATTCTTTATTTTCAAAGAGATATTGTTTCTTCCACAACTTTCACAATTTTTTTGGGAGTGTTGGACATGCCAACCCTTTTAACCAATGCCTCTTGCATGGAATCTTATTCATCTTTTAGATGTAATTTTTCATCTTGAAGAACATTGATGATTTTAAAAAATAACTATTTACACTTAACTAATGATATTATATAAGATGTTCTCTGAGTTTAGAATGTAGATCGCTATCGTCATTACATATTGTACAAGATTAACCATAAGAGTAATAATAAAAATAATAATTACATGTTTTACCTTTCATATTACATTCACATAAAGGTTTATCCTCATAAAAAATATGATTATTTTCATCTCCCTTTATTGTTTCTTCTTCATATTCTTCTATGTTGTTAATGATATATCCATTTGAGGTTTCTAACTCATTTCCTGAAATCTACACTTTATAAAGACTACCTTGGATCTTTTAGTGGTAACCTCCATCTGATAATAATTTAAGTAACCATATCAGTTTGAAATCACAAAGTAGGATAGGGGTGAATTAGCATTCCCTTATGACATTTTACAAATTGATTATTTTCAATTAAACCTACAGGGATGGTTAAATACTTAAAAAACTCTTATAATGTCTCTCAGCCTTTCATCGAATTATTTTATAAATATATTGGGACTGAACATAAGGACTTAAAAGGATATGTTCTAAGATAGACTCCATGTTGTGTTGGTTATTCTCCCCAACATAGATTCCCAACTATAATTAGATTAATAATTACAATAGTTGATAAATAGTCATATTGTATCTGTCATGAGTCTCATAAGTGGTTCTTTATAATGTATCTCACAGTGTTACCAGAGTCTCACTGGCCTACACTAGAGTCTCAATAATGTGTTTTTCACCTATGTCTCACATGACACTCCTTTCTACTTAATCAAACTAGATTCTACCTCCTTGAAACTTTTGTGTCACTGAATATTGATCTTATTCTATTTCCCCATGCAGTTTTTGAATCACACATTCATGTGTATCGGTTTAAGAATCTTCAACAGTGTTAGGTAAGGTCTATTGGCATTTCTCAATGATATTATTTTATTATGTTGATCATTTTCCTCAGTAAAACAATGTTTGGGAAATTTTTACTTCTTCTGATGAAGACCCAACCTATGTAATATGTGTGGATATGGTGCACATAACATCTTCAAGAATATTAATATAAAATAATGATCTTTCACTATATCATCTTGGTCAGTCTTCTTGGACTCTCAAACACTATAAACTTCGATATAATATCTTCTTTAATTCTTCAAAACATGAGTCAGAAATCCAATTCACTTAATGAATTGTTTTAATAGAATTTAAAACCTCTTTTCTTGGGTATCTCAGATGAATTTTCATAGGTGGATGTTATTATGTGTGGTTCCATGCATGTTTAATATGTTTCAAGTCAACCAAAACAAAAACTACTCGTGTATCAATAGATTCGGTTTAATTAGTGTGTCTCGTGAATTTAAACACACACTTTACACTTGGATTATTCTTATTTAATTTGCACACTAAATTCCTTCTTCCTTGGTTATTTTAACCCACACACACACACATTTTGATTAGTTTGAGTTCAATTTATATGTGTTATGCAAGTGTATGAACTTACTTATTGATTATTCTCATTGTCCACATGGAACACACAATTCAAGAATCATAAAATCATGCATATTAATTCATGATAACATGTATTCCCTTCTACTATAATTTAAAATCTTTTACACATGCACACTTTCCACACTTCCGCTCTATTTTTCATGCAAGAAAAATCTCACGATTCTTCAATGGAAGCACATGGCTGCATAAATTTTTTTTCCCCATTATCATACAATATCCTTCATCACTAAACATGAATCCTTACAAAAAATAATTTCAATAACATGTAAACAAGAGGGTGATTATATATTCTTCATGAATATGATGTTTCACGGCACTCCTTCTTTGTGAAATAGGTTCATAGGTATTCCATGAATTGGATGTGTGATACTTAGTCGCACAGAGTGTGTGGATCTCCTTATATCCTCATGAATCATGAAATGGGAATTTAAAAAACATGTTGTGGGTCCATGGGTCTTCTTCAGACAACAAAGATGTTGTATAGAAGTAACATCTTTACAATGCTCGTTCAATAGTGTGTAGCACTTGTCGAAGGTTTGCGAGACTCGTTTCCCCTTCATAAAGAGATATGAATATGGCGTACTCTTTTTTTAGAAACATGAACACTAGAGGATATGAGAATGGTAGCAGTGCTCCTTGGTTTAGGGAATATATTTTAATAGATGATGATAATACTGTTTTTCTGCATTTAAATTTCATAAGAATCTTCATTTAAACCATCCCTTTGAATAGACTCTATCATAAATTTTGAATACATCAAACACATGTAGAGATATACCACATATATAAGTTGGTTTTTTTTTAAATTTGGGATCCTCATTTCATATGAAAACATAAAATATATACACTAAGAGTTTCATTTGAATATAAATCACGAGCATCAAAGCTCTATATTATGTGCTTCCAACTATGTTTTCTTCGGCCTCCATGTTTTCTTCATGTTTTGTTTCATGATTGAAAACATAATTTCATGAACGATATCATGACATCCGGATGACTCCCATGTAGTGGATTGGATCCTTAATAGTGGCTACAATCACAATCGTGGAGGTTTGGCTTTATCTCCTATGTACAACAACGTCTGGTGGTCAAATGTTTGGAGGTTGAAGATGAATACGTAGAATATTTAAGGTTTTTGGATCTCCTATGATTGAACACATACTAAATGTTTGAGTTTTAAAAAAATATCAACAACTCAGATGATACACAATCAGATCGTACAATGGGTATTGACTCTGTTTCATTAACTATGTACAATACCAGTGTATTTTTCCCAAATAAAAAATGCTCGATGATTAACCATGATTTAAAATAATCATTGCTCAGTACTCAAATAAGAAATTTTCCGCCCTCCCTAGTACTGCCCCAAACTGGTTCTCTACGAGCATTCTATGTGCCCAACCATCTTGGTCTCTGGTCCAGAATATGCACAGGCTTACCACTTATGCATCAGTAGGCATACACAAGACCCACCCATGCCTCTTTTAGGTAGACTTGGCTATCCTCCCTTTGGTGCGGTCGACCCTCTCCCCCATGTGTTCCTTGAGGTTGAGGATTCTAGTTGGCTTTCATGGTTGGTTCATTCTTTTTTTAGGTAAGCCAATTAAAATGCACTTAAATACCATATTTTCAATAAAATATCAAGTGCAAGGACATTATTTCACTTAGTACATTCCAAACCCATGAATTATTTCTCTTTTCAAATTCTTCTATTCCATTTGGAACATGAATCACAAATCAATTTACTCATTTTCATTCATCGAACCTTGGATGGAGATCTTATTATTCTCCTAATGCATTGAAACACAATGCATGGAAAAATTATAATAAACAATTTGTTATCTATAACACATTTCTTGGTCCTTGAAGATCATCAAAACCAACCATCTGATTTTTTTCACCAACTTCTTCCAATTTTAAGATATTGGATTGATCTTATAAATTCACCCTGAAATAGAGTAATTGATGTCATTATTCAAATGTTGTAGCGATGTGTGTCATTCTTTGACTGATTTCTTTTAACATAAAATAATTTCAACATTCTTCTGATTTGACATGTAGAATGATCAAACATAAGAATCATGACATCTAACATTACATCTAATATTGTTTGATGAATAGTGATAATCCAAATAACATTATCTTTTTAAATACATATCTATAGTCAAAGTGAGATCTTCATCGAGTCAATAATATTACTTTAATCATCACCACTTCAATAATTACCTTTACATACACATATTGACACAGTATTTAAAACAAATGCAACACCATGGATAACATACAAATTAATTTAAATAATTAAAGAACATGCTCACTATATTAATTAAACTAATAGAAAAATAAATATTTATATATAAAATATAATTTATATAATTTTATTGAATTATTGTATTACTTTTATTAGGAAAGTATATCATGTATGGGTGTGTTTGAATTTTGTATATCTATTTGTTTAATAGTAAGTTTTTTTAATGAAAAATTAAATAAAATGTTCTCAAAATGATATTAATGTTTTTTTATAATAAATAATATCAAATTAAATGTTTCAAAACATATAAAAATCATATCATCAGACATGTTAATTGGAAATGGATTCAAATATCATCGATGGTCTATTTTGAGGCTAATTCTTCTTTAATGTCAACTAACTTGTCCTTTAATGAATAAAAAATTGATATCATGGTAACAATAAAAAGGGATAACATAGGTTAAAAAAAGATAAGGGAAAAAAATTAATACAGAACTATACAGATTTTTTTGTATTAAATGATTTAGACTCATCCTCCTCTTATATTTGAATAATATTAATTTTTTACAATTCAAACCAAAAAAAATTATATTAATTTATTACTTTATGATATTATATGATTTCCTCTACCCTATCTTTTAAAATATTTACTCCTATCCTCTTTTCATCAAAATTAATAAAAATTGAGTCACAAAATACCTACCCAAATAACCTCCTTAGATCCATTCTCATGTATTATAGGATACCTTTTTTATCAGAAACCAATCCTAGAAAATCTTTTTATGTAATGCATATGAGGATTCATAAAGAGGAGAAACATTCCATAAAAAATAAATTTTTTTATATATTTTTTAACATACTTTAAATATTCATAAAAATTAATTAAATAATAACACCAATATATTCAAAATAATAATACGTTGTTATATTATTTCAATAACCTTTATAAATATGCTCTTTAATTTAATGGGAAACAAAATCATCATTTCAATGTATGGAAGACTACTACCTCATAAAATGATGTAATTCATTTCCAATCCCAAACTCTAAATAATATTTATAATGTATTTAATGAATATATATATATATGATATTAGTGACATATTTATCAATCAATAAAATAAATTAATCATATATTTTCTTACTTATCCATTCACTAAAATCATATAACATTATTCATGCGAACATGAAAATTACCACCTCAATGAAGCGATGTGATTCGTTTTTCAATATTTTATCACTATAATGGTAAATATAACTATATATAATGAATTAATTATATATATATAATATAATTACTTTTAATTTAAGGATAAAATATTTATTACCTTATTTCCTTAATGATAGTTGAAAAATGAAAATGTTTATTTTGTGTCTATACAACCTACGTATCTATAATATTAATATAGTTAATTTTACATACCACCATACATGGTTATATTTTATATTATAATTTATCAATAAAAATGATAATTATTTCATTATAATAATTCTATAGATAATGGAATAATGACCTCTTTGACTATAGTCAACCTACTGATTTCATTTTAGACATATGAGTTTGGTATTGTCAAATTTTTTTGTGTGAACTTAATTTATTAAACAATTAAATATAAAATTGGATTATCTAAAAAATGGTATAATGGAAGTAAAAATGAATATAATTAAATTATATAATTAAGATATTTTTAATATTCATCAATTTAAATATCCTATGTGATAATTCAGGCTCGAGGTAAAGATGTTTATTTTCAAATAACTATTTTTTACATGGATCAAATGTTTGTTTATATTTCTATGAAAAATAGAAATAAATTAATTTTCATCATAAATAAATGTAACCTTTAAGGATTTTAATTCATGGTATATCTGGTCAATTTAAAGAATATATGATTATAATGTATGGTTATTTATCTATCTAAGTTGTGTATGAGTATTAAAAGAAAACATAAAAGGATTAATAAAATAATATTTAGTTGTATATAAAAGTTTGAAAATGTAAATTTTGGGAACATGTGATAGAAAGGTATCAATTCCCATTATATATTATGGTACGATGGTTCAATAAATCTTTTATTTGGGGATTTATAATATTTTAGTAAAATAAAATGTAAAAAATGAAACTTTGTCGCTTTTAATGTCTCTAATATTATGTGAAAAGAATAAAATCAATATACATTTGGTTATAAATGGATGCCTGAATTATATATTAATCATTTTATCATTAATTTATTTCTATTTTTAGTGATGAAATTGATGTTTCTAGATCAGTGTGAAATCATTGAGAGTGGGAGGGGTTGAATCAGTGATTAATTTTGAATTTTTACAAATTTATTCCTTTAAATTAAACCATTATGGCTCGCTAAAGCCTTGATAAACTCCTATTATGTCTATCATACATAACTCGAATGATGCTGTAAATATACAGGAATTGAACATATAGATTTACAAGGTTCGATTCAAATACCTACTTCTTAATTTTTTTGTTATTCTCCCCAATAGTGATTCTCCACTATAATCAGATGAATAATTACAATGGTTGATATAGACTAAATCAGTATCCCTCATGATTCCCATAGGAGGTTCTTTATACTGTAACTCATAGTATTACCAGAGTCTCACATGACTCCACGAGAGTCTCACTAATGACTTCTACTCCTGAGTCTCACAGGATACTCCTTACTCCTGAATCACATGAGAATCCACCTCTTTAAAGATTTTTATTCGCTTAATAATGATCTTATGCTCTTCCCCCAGGAAATTTATGAATCACACATGCCCTTGTATCTGTTAAAGAATCATCAACAACCTTGGGTAATGTTAGTTGACCTTTCTTAGTGATACTAATCACTTTTGCTGAGTATTTTCCTTAGTGAAACAATGGTCGGGAAAATCATTCTTATTCTGATGAGTATAGGAATCACTTATATATTTGTAGATGGTACCAAAAACATCATCAAGAATATTAATAGGCATGAATGATCTTTCACTCTATCAACTCTATCTATCTTCTTGGACTCTCAAACACTGTCAAAATGGATATAAGATCATCTTTATTTCTTCCCAAATTCAGTCTCAATGAAAATTCACTTCATTAATGGGTTGAATGGCATTCAAAAACTCTTGTATTGGGATCTCAATTGACTTTTCACAGGTTCATATAATTATGCATTATTTCATGCATGCTAAATATGATTCTTGTCAACCAAAACAAACATTGTTCTTGTATCAATAGATTATGTTCAATCAGTGTGTCTCATGCATTTCGAAAATGAACTTTCCACTTAGTTTCTACTTAATCAATATGAACACACATATCCTTTTTCATTTGACCTTTATACACAGTCACACAATTTTAGTTTAGTTTGAGTTCAATTTAGGCATGTTATGCATTTCCATTCTAATCCAAAATGAGGTTTATCACTATCCACATAGAACACAAAATTTGGTATTTTCCTAATCATTCAATTTAATTCATGAAATAATGTACCAAAATTCTTCTCTTTTTTAGAATAATTCATGAATGCACACTCTCCACACCTCTTATCTCTTTGGCATGCAAGAAAAATCGTAGGTTTCTTCAAAAAATGAACATATGTGCATGAAAAAAAGTTCTTCCATTTATCATTAAATCTACTTATTCACAAAAAAACCCCTAAAAATAGTGTATCATTAACTTGTAAAAATGAAGGTGACCTTATTCTCTTCGTGAATCTGAATGATCACAACTATTCTTCTTCATGAAAGAGGTTAACATGCCTTCCGTTCACTGCATGTGAAATCCTTCTTTTCCCAGATTGTAAAGATCTCCCTCTTTCCACATGAACCAAGATAAGAATGTTTAATAAACATGTTGTGTGTCCATGGGTTTTCTTGACAAATCCGATATGGTGTACGGAAATCCCTTTTTTTAAATTCTCATTCGAGTGTGCATGGATCGTGTCGCAGGCCCATGGGACTCATTTTTCATTGACAATGATAAATGAATAGGGAATTATCTATTTTTGAGAAACATTAAAACCCAACAAGATGTGAATGGAAACAATGTTCCTCGGCTAAAGGTTTATATGTTTATATATAAAGAAAACATAGTTTATATGCATTAAAATTGCATAAGATTCATCATTTAAATCTTCCCATTAAATAGACTCAAACATTATGTTCGAAATATGAAGACACAGGTAGAGATATACCACATATCTCAGTTATGTTTCTTTTTCAACTCAGGTCCCCATTATACATAAAAACATCACATGCATACACTGAGAGTCACATGAAAATCTTAATCACAGACGCTCGAGCTCCATGATGTGGCCTCTCAACTGCATTTACTTCGGCCTCCATGTGTTCATCATGATTTTTTTGATGAATGAAAATTTAATTTCATGAATGGTATTGTGACTTCTAGATGACCCTCATGAAGAAAATTAGATACTCAATGGTGGGCGTATTCATGATTGTGGATGTACAGCTTCATCTCCTCTGTACAATGACGTACGGTTATTAGATGGTCGAAGGTTGAAGATGACAACGATAACAATCTACTGCTGTTGGATCAGCTCTAATAGAATAGATATGATATGTTCTTATTTTTCAAATAATTCATTGGCTTAGATTATATGTGATCAGATTGGATGGTGGTGATTGCTTTCGTGTTTTTCAAACTGTGAATAACACCTGGGTATTTTTTTCCCACATTGAAACTGCTTGCAGAATATTTGCACTTTATAATACTCAATACTTGATACTCACCTCAGAAATTCTCTTCCTCTATCCCCTACACCGCCCCATACCAATTCTCTTTGTCTGTGCTCTGCACCCTCAATTCCCAGCCCTTAACCCACACTATGAATTGGATTACCCATGTGTGCTCTAGCAGGCATACACACGGCCCGCTCATGACTCTTGCTAGATAACTCAGCTGGCCTTCCTGAGGTGTTGTCAATTTTGTGTCCCACATGTGCCTTGTGGTTGAGTCCTATAGTCATATCGCATATTTAGAAAATAATTTTTTATGTAAAACTATTAAAAATGAACTTAAAACCAAATTTTCAATTCAATATCATGTTCCTCTCCATCATGCCCTTAGTACATTGCAAACCCATGCCTTATTTCTCTTTTCCTCTTCAAATATTCTTTTAAAAAAATGAAATCCAAATCACTTTACTCATACTCCATAATTCATCCATGGTTTGATCTCTTATTCAAATCCTCATGCATTGAAACATAATTCATGGATGCATTGTAGAAAACAATGTGTTCTCTTTAACACATGTCTTGGTCCTTGAAGTTCATCACAACCAATAATCGTATTTGTTTCTCCAGATTTATCCTATTTAAATCTATTTGATAAATCTTCAAAATTCACTGTGAAATAGTGTATTGCATGGCCTTCTTAATATTTTGTGACAACGTGTGTCATTAATTGACACATATCTTGGAACATAGAACCAGTGTGACAATCGTCTGATTTGACATGGAGAATGATAAAGTATGATAATCATGAAATCTATCATGACACCCAATGTCATTTTATGAATAGCGATTCTCCATATAAAATAATCATTGTAAAAACTTCACCATAGTCAAAGTGGTCTCTTCATCGAGTCAATAACATTACTCTAAGCATCACCACTTCAATCATCAGCACCACATAAATCATTAACTTTTGATACACATATTGAATCATTGTTGAAAACAAATTCAACAATATTCCCAACAATATCCTCTTTGTATTTTTTTTATATCTTATATGTATGAATTATAAGAGTCAATATGTTTTCCAATATTTTCTCCCCTATTGGAAGTAAAATGAAAAGGTAAGTGGAGAATTGTTCACAAACATGTTCTCCTCAATTTGAAGAATATATTCATGATTATTTATGAGGAATGACTGATTTCAAATGGTTTACTTTTAAAATAGTCCTTAGTTAATCAACTCTATGTATAATTGATCTAACCCGGTGTAGAAAATAAGAGAGATAATTTCATGGATTTCAGTGATGTCCTTAAAAAACCGTGAATGTGAAATTATGCTCATAATGATTTAATTATTATCCATGGGTTAGAAATAATCAAATATACCAATGAAATGTGAAATCCTTCACATAAATCAAAACACATATTAAAATTTTTAATTGTAAAGATATATATACCCCTATCATCCTATTTTTCATCAATCAAGAACTCCCCCATAATTGACATGATAAATAAGATTATGAATAAGGTAATAATGTGTGATTGGAATAAATCATGTTTCAATATCTAGAAAATATTTGGATTACATGATTTTTTTTTGAAATAATCCTTCATATCATCTACTTCATATTTTCTCACCCCCAATCACTGCAATCCCATTGATTGGCCATGGTGGATAACATTATTAGATAATATTCAAGAGAATCATGTTCGTAATTTTCCCTAGTGGAATATTCCATGTATATATCAAATCATGAATAGTTAGTCCAACTTGTTTTTCTCCAATTTTTTCATTCAATTATGATCTTGATAATGACATTAACCTTCAATTACATGTAATGTAATCAGATATATATAACTAAATTACAAGGGAATGATATAGACCACATGTGAGATTTTTAATAATAGAAATTTGGATAATAATCTCCTATCGACCAAATAACATCATTTCATGTTGCTATAATGTGTCTGGTACTCTTCATGTTGGTGTCTCATCTCTATTTTCCATTGTGATTCTTCATTGTTTTAATAGACAATTTACTTTCATTCACATTAAACTCGTGTATATTATTTACCACCACATCTTCAAGTAGTAAAGTGTCTTCCACTGGTGTATGTTTTTCAATTTTTAACATATCTTTTTGAGCTGGTAACATAGTTATACATTTGTTTTCATTATGTCAAGCCTTCTTTCAGCTTCCACACAATATATGTGGTACACATTAGTTTTCATGTGTTGAAAACCTCCCATGAATTTTGGATTCAACTTCAAGTGGAATTATCTGTTGTACCTTTTATTTTTGTTATCTAGTACTTCATGTTTAGGTTTTTGTAGTTATATAGAAACTTAAACCAGATCAGGCGGCTGGATAACTAATAACACTTTAATATATTCTGGTTTGATGCTTCCACATGGCTTCATTAAAAATTTCTTATTACCTTTCTTAGGTAACTTATCAAAATAATCTTAGGGAATGTCTTCAATCAATCATATCTTCTCCGGGATTGATTCCATTTTTATTTTAACCTTGCATACATTCATTTACATGGATTTTTTTTCTACTATATGGTATGACCATTCATTCCATAATAAAAGAATATTTTATTTTTTGAGATTAGATTCTTGGAATTATACATAATCTTCTTCTTGGGAATAGTTTCTTTCACAGTTTTCTTGACTTCATTGTTTTTCATATTCCTAATGGAAGAAGTTTCAACTATTATTCCTTTAATCTCCATGTTTTGTGGCCTTTTCTACATATAAACATATACATGATTCATGGTTGGGATAAACCAACATTCATCATAATTGTGGCCACTCCTATTGAAATTATCATAGAAGTATTAAAGATATTAAAATATTTTATTTATATATAGATTCTTCTTCATCTATGTATTCTTCTTTAGATTTTTACACTGCTTCATTTATTCACATCTACTTTATCTAAAATAAGGACATTAAAAATATTCAAATGCTAACACATTATGATAGAAACTATTTCACTAATTTTACAACTTCCATCAACATAAATAGTTTCCAATTAATCTCTTTTTTCTTGTAGTATTATTCTGGATAAATTTAGTACATTATTGTTTCTGGAATTTTCATTCTTTCCATTGATAATCCATTTGGTAGTTAATCTTATAAATTATTCTAGTATCCATCCATGAAGTTTTTATGGACGTAACATCATTTTTCAATCCACATTACCCTAGAATTTAGATTTCAACATGTACTTTCATTTCAACCTACATTAGTAGAAATAAAAATAATTGGGGTTTGATTTTCCTTCATTATGGAGGATGTGTACATTGGATTAGAAGATTATATAATATTCATTTTATAATCATTATCCATAATTTAAGATTCAGTGGAAGCATCTCTTCTTTCATTTTTTGGGAATTTCAATCTTGGGGTGATTGTTGATTCCTTAATTTCACCTCCAGATCTAAACACTTCATGTTGAGAAAATTCTTATCTTCCTCAATGGATGTCAACATTATTTCTCAATTCCACTTTATCATTGTCATTTTTTCTTTATAAACATTTCTTAATTATTTTAATGAAATTTCAATATCATTTACCTTGTTTTTATTTTCTTCTAGTTGAGATTCTTGGATAACTATCGTAAAATTGTGCAATTTTTCACATTCCTGGAAGAATTCTACAAATATAATCTCAAAGAATTATTTATCACAAATACTTCTTTTCAATACATTAGTAACTTCATAAATTATTTCTTTGCAAAGAGAGATTGTTTCTTCCATAGCTTTCACAAGTTTTGTGGGAGTGTTGGATATGCCATCCCTTTTAACCAATGCCTCTTCCATAGAATATTATTCTTCTTTTTGATGTAATTTTTCATCTTGAAGAAAATTGATGCTTTTAAAAAATAACTATTTACACTTATCTAAAGATATTTAATAAGATTTTCTTTAAGTTTAAAATGGATATCTCTATCGTCAATACATCTTGTACAGGATTAATCATAAGAGTAATAATAAAAATAATTATTACATGTTTTACCTTTCATATTACATTCACATGAAGGTTTATCCTCATAACCAATATGATTATTTTCATCTTCCTTTAATCTTTCTTCTTCATATTCTTCTATGTTTTGAATTATATATCCATTTGAGTTTGCTAACTCATTTCCTGAAATCTACACTTCATAAAGACTCCCTTGGATCTTTTATAGGTATCCTCCATCTGATAATAATTTAAGTGCCCAGATCAGTGTGAAATCACAAAGTGGGATAGGGGTGAATCAGAAATCCCTTATGACATTTTTCAAATTGATTCTTTTCAATTAAACCTCTAGGGATGGTTAAATCCTTAATACACTCTTATAGTGTCTCTCAGCCTTTGGTCGAATTATTTTATAAATATAATGGGACTGAACATAAGGGTTTACAAGGATAGGTTCAAAGATAGACTCCATGTTGTGTTGGATATTCTCCCCAATAAAGATTCTCAACTATTATTAGATTAATAATTACAATGGTTGATTAATAGTCATATTGTATCTGTCATGAGTCTCATAAGTGGTTATTTATAATATATCTCATTGTGTTACCAGAGTCTCACTGGACTACACTAGAGTCTCAATAAATTCTTTTTCACCTATGTCTCACATGATACTCCTTTATCCTTAATCAAACTATAGTCTACCTCCTTGAAACTTTTGTGTCACTAAATATTGATCTTATTATATTCCCCCATTCTATTTTTGAATCACATATCCATGTGTATCGGTTTAAGAATCCTAAATAGTGTCAGGTATGGTCTATTGGCATTTCTCAATGATATTATTTTATTGTGTTGATCAGTTGCCTAAGTGAAAGAATGATTGGGAAATTATTTCTTCTTCTGACTAAGACCCAACCTAAGTTATATGTGTGCATATGGTTCACATAACATCTTCAAGAATATTAATATAATATAATGATCTTTCACTATATTATCTCGGTCAGTCTTCTTGGAATCTCAAACACTATAACCTTCGATATAATATCTTCTTTAATTTTTCCAGACTTTAGTCGGAATGCCAATTCACTTAATGAATGGTTTTAATAGCATTTAAAACCTCTTTTCTTGGGTATATCACATGAATTTTCATAGTTGGATTTTATTATGTGTCATTTCATGCATGTTTAATATGTTTCAACTAAACCAAACAAAAAACTACTCATGTATCAATAGATTCGGTTCAATTATTGTGTCTCATGAATTTACACACACACTTTACACTTGATTTCTTCTTCTTTAATATGCACACTAAATTCCTTCTTCCTTGGTTATTTTAACCCACACACACACACATTTTGATTAGTTTAAGTTCAATTTATGTGTGTTATGCAAGTGTATGCACTTATTTATTGATTATTCTCGTTGTCCACATAGCGCACACAATTCAAGATTCATCAAATCATGCATATTAATTCATGAAAACATGTACTTCTCTTATACTATAAATTAAATTCTTTTATACATGAACACTTTCCA
Source organism: Viscum album (assembly GCA_963277665.1). NCBI lineage: Eukaryota > Viridiplantae > Streptophyta > Magnoliopsida > Santalales > Viscaceae > Viscum > Viscum album. The sequence goes on along the minus strand of OY728128.1, from coordinate 1,000,769,376 downwards.
CACATCCTCTCTATTTTTCATGCAAGAAAACTCTCGGGATTCATTAATGGATTCACATGTCTTCATACAAAAAAGTTCTTCCCATTATCATTCAATATCCTTCATCACTAAACATGAACCCTTACAAAAAATAATATCATTAATATGTAAACAAGAAGGTGATCATATATTCTTCATGAATATGATGTTTCACGGATCTTCTTCTTTGTGAAATAGGTTCATAGTTCATCTATGAATAGGATGTGTGATCCTTAATCGCACAGAGTGTGTGGATATCTTTATATCCTCATGAATCATGAAACGGGAATTTAAAAAACATGTTGTGGGTCCATCGGTCTTCTTCAAACAACAAAGATGCTGTATAGAAGTAACATCTTTACAATTCTCTTTAAACAGTGTGTAGCACTTGTCGAAGGTTTGTGAGGCTCGTTTCCCCTTCATGAAGAGATATGAATATGGCGTACTCTTTTTTTAGAAACATGAACAATAGAAGATATGAGAATGGTAGCAGTGCTCCTCAGTTTGGGGAATATCTTTTTATAGATGATGATAATAGTGTTTTTCTACATTGAAATTTTGTAAGAATCTTCATTTCAATCATCCATTTGAATAGACTCAATTGTCAATTTTGAAATCATCAAACACGTGTAGAGATATACCACTTATATCAATTAGTTTTTTTAAATTTGGGCTCCTCATTCCTTATGAATACATCAAATACATACACTAAGAGTTCAACTTGAATATAAATCACGAGCATCCGAGCTCTATGTTGTGTCCTTGCAACTACGTTTTCTTCGGCCTCCATGTATTCTTCATGTTTTGTTGCATGCTTGAAAACATAATTGCATGAATGATATCATGACATCCTGATGACTCCCATGTTGTGGATTAGATATTTAACAGTGGCTAGAATCACAATCGTGGAGGTTTGGATTTATCTCCTATGTACAACAACGTCTAGTGGTCGGATATTTGGAGGTTGAATATGAATATGTAGACTATTTAAGGGTATTGGATCTCTTATAATTGAAAATATACTATATGTTTGAGTTTTAAAAATAGATCAATAACTCAGATGATACACGATCAGATCGTACAATGGGTATTGACTCTGTTTCTTTAAGTATGTAAAATACAAGTGTATTTTCCCATATCAAAAATGCTCGAGGATTAACCATGATTTATAATAATCATTGCTCAGTACTCAATTATGAAATTCTGCACCCCCACTAGTACTTCCCCATACTGGTTCTCTACAAGCATGCTCTGTTCCCACCCATCTTGGTCTTTGGTCCGCAATATGCACTTGCTTACCACTTATGCTCCAGTAGGCATACACAAGACCCACTCATGGCTCTTGTAGGTATAAATGGCTATCCTACCTTTGGCGCGGTCGAGCCTCTCTCCCATGTGTTCCTTGAGGTTGAGGATTCTAGATGGCTTTCATGGTTGGTTCATACTTTTTTTAGGTAATCCAATTAAAATCCATTTAAATACCAGCTTTTCAATAAAATATCAAGTGCAAGGAAATTCTTTCACTTAGTACATTCCAAACCCATGCATGCTTTCTCTTTTCAAATTCTTCTATTCCATTTGGAACATGAATCACAAATCAATTTACTCATTTTCCTTCATCCAACAACGGATTGAGATATTCTTATTCTCCTAGTGCACTAAAACACAATGGATAGAAAAATTGTAATAAATAATTTGTTCTCTATAACACATGTCTTGGTCCTTGAAGATCATCAAAACCAATCATCTAATTTTTTTCACCAACTTCTTCCAATTATAAGATATTGGATTTATCTTCTAAATTCACCATGAAATAGAGTAATTGATGTCATTATTAAAATTTTGTAGCAATGTGTGTCATTATTTGACCGATTTATTTTAACATAAAAGAATTTCAACATTCATCTGATTTGACATGTAGAATGATCAAACATAACAAGCATGAAATCTAACATTACATCTGATGTTGTTTGATGAATAGTGATAATCTAAATAACATTAGCTTTTTAAATACATCTTTATAGTCAAAGTGAGCTCTTCATAGAGTCATTAATATTACTTTTATTATCACCACTTCAATCATTACCTTTCCACAAACATATTGACACAGTATTGAAAACAAATACAACACTATGGATAATATAAAAATTAATTTAAATAATTAAAGAGCATTCACACTGTATTAATGAAACTAATAGAAAAATATATATTTATATATAAAATATAATTTATATAATTTTATTGAATAATTATATGAATTTTATTAGGAAAGTATAGCATGTATGGGTGTGTTTGAAATTTTTATATCTATTTCTTTAATGATAAGTTTTTTTAATGAAAAATTAAATAAAAAGTTCTAAAAATGATATTAATGATATTTTATAATAAATAATATCAAATTAAATGTTTCAAAACATGTAAAAATCATATCATCAGACATGTTAATTGGATATGGATTCAAATATCATCGATGGTCCATTTTGAGGCTAATTCTTCCTTAATGTCAACTAACTTTTCCTCTAATGAGTAAAAAATTGATATCATGGTATCAATAAAAAGGGATCACATAGGTGAAAAAAAAGATAAGGGAAGAAAATTATTACAGAACAATACAGATTTTATTGTATTAAATGATTTAGACTCATCCTTATCTTAAATTTGAATAATATTTATTTTTTTTCAATTATAACCAAAAACAATTTATATTAATTTATTACATTATGAAATTATATTATTTCCTCTCCCCTCTCTTTTAAAATATTTACTTCTCTCCTCTTTTCATCATAATTAATGAAAATTGAGTCAAAAAATACCTACCCAAATAACCTCCTTAAATCCATTCTCATGTATTAGAGGATACATTTTTTATCAGAAAGCAATCCTAGAAAATCTTTTTATGTAGGGCATATGAGGATTCATAAAGAGGAGCAACATGCCATAAAAATAATTTTCGTTTTATTTATTATTTAACCTCCTTTAAATATTCATAAAAAATTATTAAATAATAACACCAATATATTAAAAATAATAATATGTTGTTATATTAATTCAATAACCTTTATAAATATGATCTTTTAGTTAATGGGAAACATTATCATCATTTCTGTGTATGAAAGACTACTACCTCATGAAGTGACGTAATTCATTTCAAATCCAAACCTCTAAATAATATTTATAATGTATTTACTGAATATATATATATATATATGATATTAATGACATATTTATCAATCAATTAAATAAATTATTCATATATTTTATTACTTATCCATTCACTGAAATCATATAACATCATTCGTGCGAACTTGATGATTACCACCTCAAAAAAGCGATGTGACTCGTTTTTCAATATTTTATCATTGTAATGGTAAATATAACTATATATAATGAAGTAATTTTCTATATATAATATAATTATTTTAATTTTAGGATAAAATATTTATTACTTTATTTCCAAAATGATCGTTGAAAAATGGAAATGTTTATTTGGGGTCTGTACAACCTACGTATCTATAATATTAATATAGATAATTTTACATACCACCGTACATGGTTATATTATAAATTATAATTTATCCATAAAAATGATAAAATATTTCATCATTATAATTCTATAGATAACGGAATAATGACCTCTTTGACCATAGTCAACCTTATGATGTCATTTTAGACATATGAGTTGGGTATTGTCAAATTTTTTTGTGTGAACTTAATTGATTAAAATATTAAATATAAAATTGGATTATCTAAAAAATGTTATAATGTAATTAAAAATGAACATAATTAAATTATATAATTATGAAATTTTTAATTTTCATCAACGTAAATAACCTATGTGAAAATTTAGACTTGAGGTAAAGATGATTATTTTCAAATCAATATTTATTATATGGATCAAATATTTGTTTATATTTCTATGAAAAATAGAAATAAATTAATATTAATCATAAATAAATGTAAACTTTAAGGAATTTAATTTATGGTAACTGTGGTCAATTTAAAGAATATATGATTATAATGTATGGTTATTTATCTTTCTTAGTTGTGTATGAGTATTAAAAGAAAACATAAAAGGATTGATCAAATAATATTTAGTTGTATATAAAAGATTTAAAATGTAAATTTTGGAAACATATGATGGAAAGGTATCAATCACCATTATATATTATGGTACCATTGTTCAATAAATCTTTTATTAGGGGCATTATAATATTTAAGTAAAATAATATGTAAAAAATGATACTTTGTTTCCTTTAATGTTTATGTTATTATGTTAAAAGAATAAAAGAAATATTCATTTAGTTATAAATGGATGTCTGGATTATAAACTATATTTTTTAACATTAATGTTTTTCTATTTTTAGTGATGAAATTGAAGTTCCTAGATCAGTGTGAAATCATTGAGAGTTGGAGGGGTTGAATCAGTGATTAATTTTGAATTTTTACAAATTTATTCTTTTCAATTAAATGATTATGGCTCGTTAAATCCTTGATCTACTCTTATTGTGTCTATCATACATACCTCGACTGATGCTGTAAATATACAGGCATTGAACATATGGATTTACAAGGTCCGATTCAAATACCTACTTCTTAATTTGTTTGTTATTCTCCCCAACAGAGATTCTCCACTATAATCGGATGAATAATTACAATGGTTGATATAGAGTAAAACGGTATCCCTCATGATTCCCATAGGAGGTTCTTTATACTATAACTCATAGTTTTACTAGAGTCTCCCATGACTCCACGAGAGTCACACTAATGACTTCTACTCATGAGTCTCATAGGATACTCCTTTCTCCTGAATCAGATGACAATCCACCTCTTTAATGATTTTTATTCACTTAAGAATGATCTTATGCTCTTCCCCCAGGAGATTTATGAATCACACATGACCTTGTATCTATTAAAGAATCATCAACAACCTTGGGTAAAGTTAGTTGGCCTTTCTCAATGATACTGATCACTTGTGCTGAGCAGGTTCCTTAGTGAAACAATGGTCGGGAAATTCGCTCTTCTTCGGATGAGTACAGGAATCACTTATATATCTGTAGATGGTGCCCAGAACATCTTCAAGAATATTAATAGGCAGGAATGATCTTTCACTCTATCAACTCTATCTATATTCTTGGACTCTCAAACACTGTCAAAATGGATATAAGATCATCTTTATTTCTGCCTCAATTTAGTCTCAATGAAAATTCACTTCATGCATGGGTTGAATGGCATTCAAAACCATATGTCTTGGGTATCTCAATTGACTTTTCACGCGTTCGTGTAATTTTGGATTATTTCATGCATGATAAATATTTTTCTTGTCAATAAAAAAAACATTGTTCTTGTATCAATAGATTATGTTCAATGAGTGTGTCTCATGCATTTCGAAAATGAACATTCCACTTAGTTTATTATTAATCAATATGAACACACATATACTTTTTCATTGGACCATTGTACACAGTGATGCAATTTTAGTTTAGTTTGAGTTCAATTTAGGCATGTTATGCATGTCCATTCTCATCCAAAATGAGGTTTCTAAATATCCACATATAACACAAAATTTGGTATTTCCATAATCATTGATTTTAATTCATGAAAACATGTACTAAACTTCTTCTATTTTTTAAAATAATTCATGAATGCACACTATCCACACCTCTTATCTCTTTGGCATTCAAGAAAAATCATAGGTTTCTTCAACAAATAAACATAAGTGCATGAAAAAAAATTTCTTCCAATTCTCATTAAATCTACCCATTCACAAAAAAGCCCCTAAAAATATTGTATCATTAGCTTGTAAAAATGAGGGTGACCCTATTCTCTTCATGAATCTGATGGATCACAACTGTTCTTCTTCGTACAAGAGGTTCACATGTCTTCTGTTCACTGCATTTTCAATCCTTATTTTCCCAGATTTTGAAGATCTCCCTCTATCCACGTGAACCAAGAGAATAATGTTTAATAAACATGTTGTGTGTCCATAGGTTTTCTTGACAAAACAAATATGGTGTATGGAAATATCTTTTTTTAAATTCTTCTTCGAGTGTGCATGGAATGTGTCGCAGGCCCATGGGACTTATTTCTCATTCACAATGATAAATTAATATGGAATTCTCTGTTTCTGAGAAACATTAAAACCCAACAAGATGTGAATCACAACAGTGTTCCTCGGCTAAAGGTTTATATGTTTATATATGAAGAAAACATAGTTTATATGCATTAAAATTGCATAAGAATCATCATTTAAATCTTCCCATTAAATATACCCAAACATTATGTTCAAAATATGAAAACACAGGTAGATATTTACCACATATCTCAGTTAGGTTTTTTTTTCATCTCAGGTCCCCATTAAACATAAAAACATCACATGCATACACTAAGAGTCAGATGAAAATCTTAATCACAGACGCCCGAGCTCCATGATATGGCCTCTCAACTACATTTACTTTGGCCTCCATGTGTTCATCATGATTTTTTTTCATGAATGAAAATGTATTTTCATGAATGGTATAGTGACGTCTAGATGAGCCTCATGAAGCGAATTAGATACTCAATGGTGGATGTATTCATGATTGTAGAGGTACAGCTTCATCTTTTGTGTACAACGACGAAGGGTTATCAGATGGACAAAGGTTGAAGATGAAAACGAGAATGATCTACTGCTGTTTGATCAGCTCTAATCGAATAGATACGATATGTTTTTATTTTTAAAATAATTAATTGGATCAGATTATATTTGATCAGTTTGGATGGTGGGGATTGCTTCCTTCTTTTTCAAACTGTGAATAATACCTGGGTATTTTTTCCCACATTGTAACCGCTTGCCGAATATTTGCGCTTTATAATACTCACCACTCGGTAATCACCTCATAAATTATCCTCCTCTATCCCCTACACCGCCCCTACAAATTCTCTTTATTCGTGCTATGTGCCCACACTTCCCATCCCTTAGCCCACACTAGGAATTGTATTACCCATGTGTACTCCAGCGGGAATACACACGGCCCTCTCATGCCTCTTGTTGGAAGACTCACCTTGCCTTCCTAAGTTGCAGTCAATTTTGTGTCCCACATGTGCCTTGTGGTTGAGGCCTCTAGTCATATCACATATTTAGAAAATAATTTTTTATGTAAAACTATTAAAAATTTACTTAAAACCAAATTTTCAATTAAACATCATGTTCCTCTCCATCATGCACTAAGTATATTCAAAACCCATGCATTATTTCCCTTTTCCTCTTCAAATATTCCTTTCGAAAAATGAATTCCAAATCACTTTACTCATATTCCATCATCCATCCATGGTTAGATCTCTTATTAAAATCCTCTTGAATTGAAACCTAATGCATGGATGCATTGTAGAAAACAATGTGTTCTCTTTAACACATTTCTTGGTCCTTGAAGTTAATCACAACCAATCATCTTATTTTGTTCACCAGATTCATCAAATTTATATCTATTTAATAGATCTACAAAATTCACTGTGTAATAGTGTATTTCATGTCCTTCTTAAAATTTTGTGACAACGTGTGTCATTAATTGACACACATCTTGGAACATTGGACCAGTGTGACAATCGTATAATTTGACATCGAGAAATATCAAGTATGATAATCATGAAATCTATCATGACACCCTATGTCATTTTATGAATAGTGATTCTCTATATAACATAAGCTTTGTAAAAACTTCACCGTAGTCAAAGTGGGATCTTCACTGAGTCAATAACATTACTTTAAGCATCACCACTTCAATCATCAACACCATATAAATCATTACCTTTTGATACACACATTGAGTCCTTTTTGAAAAAAATTCAACAATATTCCCAAACAATATCCTCGTTGTATTTTGTTTTTAATATCTTCTAAGGATGTATTATAAGAGTCAATATGTGTTCCAATATTTTCTCCCCCTATTGTAAGTAAAATGAAAATGTATGTAGAGAATTGTTCAAAAACATGTTCTCTTCAATTTGAAGAATATATTCAGGAATATTTATGAGGCATGGATTATTTCACATGGTTTACTTTGAAAATATCCTTTATTTAATAAAATCTAAGTATAATTGATCTCACCTGGTGTATAAAATAAGAGAGATAATTTCATGGATTTCTGTGATGTTCGTAAAAAACTTTGAATGTAAAATCAGGATCATAATGATTCAATTATTATCCATGGGTTGGAAATAATCAGATATACCAATGAAATGTGAAATCCTTCACATAAATCAAAAAACATATTAAAATTTTTAATTTTAAAGATAGATCTACCCCTATCATCCTATTTTTCATCAATCATGATCTCCCCCATAATTGACTTGATAAATACGATTATGAATAAGGGAGGAATGTGTGGTTGGAATAAATCATGTTTCAATATCTTGAAAAGATTAAAATTTCAATATTTTTCTTGAAATAATCCTTCATATCATCTCCTTCATATTTTATCTCCCCCAATCACTGAAATCCCATTGATTGACAATGGTGGATAACATTATTAGATAATATTCAAGATAATCATGTTGATAATTTTCCCCAGTGGAATATTCCAAGTATATAACAAATCATGAATAGTTAGTCCAAATTGTTATTCTCCACTTTTTTCATTCAATTATGATATTGATAATGACATTAACCTTCAATTACATGTAATGTAATCACATATATATCACTAAATTAAATAGGAATAAGATAGACCACATGTGAGATTTTTAATAATTGAAATGTGGATAATAATTTCCTATCAACCAAATAACATCATTTCATGTTTCTATAATGTGTCTGGTACTCTTCATGTTGGTGTCTCATCTCTATTTTTTATTATTATTCATCATTGATTTCATAGACAATTCACTTTCGTTCACTTTAAACTCGTGTATATTATTTATCATCACATCTTCATGTAGTAAAGTGGCTTCCACTAGTGCTTGTTATTCAGTTTTCAACATATCTTTTTGAGCTTGTAACACAGTTATACATTTGATTCTATTTTGTCCAGCCTTCTTTCAGCTTCCACATAATATATGTGATACACATTAGTTTTCATGTGTTGAAAACCTCTCATGAAATTAGGATTCAACTTCATGTGGAATTATCTATTGTACCTTTTCCTTTTCTTTATCTAGTACTTCAACTTTAGTTTTTTGCAGTTATCTAGAAACTTAAAACTGATCAGGCTAGATAACTAATAACACTTTAATATATTCTGGTTTGAAGCTTCTACATGGCTTCTTTAAATATTTCTTGTTGCCTTTCTTTGGTATCTTATCAAAATCATCATAGGGAATGTCTTCAATCAATCATATCTTCTCCTGGATTGATTCCCCTTTTATTTTAAACTTTCTTACATTCATTTACATGGATTTTTTGTTCTATTCAATGGTATGACCATTCTTTACATATTAAAAGAATATTTTATTTTTTGAGATTACATTCTTGGAATCCAACTTAAACTTCTTCTTGGGAATATTTTCTTTCTCAGTTTTCTTGACTTCATTTTTTTTCATATTCCTAATGGCTGAAGTTTCAACTATTATTCCTTTCAACTCCATTTTTTGTGGCCTTTTCTCCATATAAACATATACATGATCCATGGTTTTAATATACCAAAATTCATCATAATTTTGGCCACATCTATTGAAATTATCATAGAAGTAATCAATATATTAAAATATTTTATTGATACATAGATTCTTCTTCATCTATGTATTCTACATTATATTTTACACTGCTTCATTAATTCACATCTACTGTATCAGAAATAAGGACATTAAAAATTTCAAATGCAAACACATTATGAGAGAAACTATTTCACTAATTATAAAACTTCTATCAACACAAATAGTTTCCAATTAATCTCCTTTTTCTTGTAGTATTAGTCTGGATAAATTTAGTGCATTATTGTTTCTGGAATTTTCATTCGTTCCATTGATAATCCATTTGGGATTTAATCTTATAAATCATTCCAATATCCATCCATGAAGTTTAGATGGATGTAACATCATTTTTTCGATCCACATTCCCCTATAATTTATATTTGAACATAAAATTTCATATGAAACTACATTAGTAGAAATAAAAATAATTGGGTTTTTATTTTCCGTCTTTATGGAGAATGTGGAAATTGGATTAGAAGAATATATAATAATGATTTTATAATCATTATCCATAATTCAAGATTCATTAAGAGCATATATTCTTCCATTTTTTGGGAATTTCAAACTTGGGGTGATTGTTGATTCTTTAACTTCACCTCCAGATATAAACACTTCATGTTGAGACAATTCCTATCATCCTCAATTGATCTAAACATTATTTATCAATTCTACTTTAGCATTATCATTTTTTCTTTATAAATATTTCTTAATTCTTGTAATGAAATTTCAAGATCATTTACATTGTTTGTATTTTCTTCTAGTTGATATGCTTTGATAACTGTAGAAAAATTGTGCAATTTTTCACATTCCTCAAAGAATTCTACAAATACAATCTCAAAGAAATATTTATCACAAATTCTTATTTTCAATTCATTAGTAACTTCATAAATTCCTTCTTTTCAAAGAGGGATTTTTTCTTCCATAGCTTTCACATGTTTTATGGGAGTGTTGGACAGGCCAACCCTTTTAACCAATTCCTCTTCCATGGAATCTAATTCTTCTTTTAGATGCAATTTTTCATCTTGAAGAACATTGATGCTTTTAAAAAATAACTATTTACACTTATAGAAGGATATTTAATACGATTTTAATTGAGTTTAGAATGGATATCGCTATCGTCATTACATCTTGTATAAGCTTAATCATAAGTGTAATAATAAAAATAATTATTACATGTTTTACCTTTCATATTACATTCACATGAAGGTTTATCCTCATAACCAATATGATTATTTTCAGCTTCCTTGAATGTTTCTTATTCATTTTCTTCTATGTTGTGAATAATATATACTTTTAAGGTTGCTAACTCATTTCCTGAAATCTACACTTCATAAAGACTCCCTTGCATATTTTAGAGGTAACCTCTATCTGATAATAATTGATGTACCCAGATCAGTGTGAAATAACAAAGTAGGATAGGAGTGAATCAACATTCCCTTATAACATTTTACAAATTGATTATTTTCAATTAAACCTCTAGGGATGGTTAAATCTTTAATACACTCATATAGTGTCTCTCACCCTTTCATCGAATTATTTTATAAATATAATGGGACTGAACATAAGGGTTTACAAGGATAGGTTCTAAGATAGACCCCATGTTGAGTTGGTTATTCTCCCTAACATACATTCTCAACTATAATTAGATTAATAATTACAATGGTTGATAAATAGTAATATTGTATCTATCATGAGTCTCATCAGTGGTTCTTTATAATGTATCTCACAGTGTTACCATAGTCTCACTGGCCTACACTAGAGTGTCAATAAAGTCTTATTCACATATGTCTCACATGATACTCTTTTCTCAATAATCAAACTAGAGTCTACCTCCTTGAAACATTTGTGTCACTGAATATTGATCTTATTCTATTCCCCCATGCGCTTTTCGAATCACGCATTCATGTGTATCGGTTTAATAATCCTCAATAGTGTTAGGTAAGGAATATTTTCATTTCTCAATGATATTATTTTATTGTGTTGATCAGTTGCCTCAGTGAAGCAATGATTGGGAAATTATTTCTTCTTCTGATGAAGACCCATACTATGTTATATGTGTGCATATGGTGTAGGTAACATCTTCAAGAATATTAATAGAAAATAATGATCATTCACTATATCAGCTCAGTCAGTCTTCTTGGACTCTCAAAAACTATAAACTTCGATATAATATCTTTTTTAATTCTTCCAGACTTCAGTCGGAAAGCCAATTCACTTAATGAATTGTTTTAATAGCATTTAAAACCTCTTTTCTTGGTTATCTCACATGAATTTTCATAGGTGGATGTTATTATGTGTGATTTCACGCTTGTTTAATATGTTTCAAGTCAACCCAAAAAAAACTACTCATGTATCAATAGATTCGGATTAATTAGTGTGTCTCATGAATTTACACACACACTTTACACTTGGTTTCTTCTTTATTAACATGCACAATAAATTCCTTCTTCCATGGTTATTTGAATCCACACACACACAGACACTTTTTGATTAGTTTGAGTTCAATTTATATGTGTTATATAAGTGTATGCACTTACTTATTGATTATTCTAGTTGTCCACATAGCACACACAATTCAAGAATCATCAAATCATGCATATTAATTCATGAAAACATGTACTTCCCTTCTACTATAATTTAAAATATTTTACACATGCACACTTTCCACTCTTCCTCTCTATTTTTTATGCAAGAGAAATCTCAGGATTCTTTAATGGATGCACATGTCTGCATAAAAAAAAGTTCTTCCCATTATCATACAGTATACTTCATTACTAAACATGAACCCTTACAAAAAATAATATCATTAACATGTAATCAAGAGGGTGATCTTATATTCTTCATCAATATGATGTTTCACGACTCTTCTTCTTTGTGAAATAGTTTCATGAGTCTTCTATGCATTGGATGTGCGATCCTTAATTACACAGAGTGTGTGGATCTCCTTATATCCTCATGAATCATGAATAGTGAATATAAAAAACATGTTGGGGGTCCATGGGTCTTCTTCAGACAACCAAGATTTTGTATAGAAGTATCATCTTTACAATGCTCATTCAATAGTGTGTATCACTTGTCGAAGGTTTTCGAGACTCGTTGACCCTTCATGAAGAGATATGAATATTGCGTACTCTTTTTTTAAGAAGAATAAACACCAGAAGATATGAGAATGGTAGCAGTGCTCCTCAGTTTAGGAAATAACTTTTTATAGATAATTATTATAGTGTTTTTCTGCATTGAAATTTCGTAAGAATCGTCATTTAAATCATCCCTTTGAATAGAATCAGTCGTCAATTTTGAAATCATCAAACATGTGTAGAGATATACCACATATATCAATTAGTTTTTTTAAATTTGGGATCCTCATTTCATATGAAAACATAAAATACATAAACTAAGAGTTTCATTTGAATGTAAATAACAAGAATTAGAGCTTTATGTTGTGTCCTTGTAACTACGCTTCCTTCAGCCTCCATGTGTTCTTCATTTTTTATTGAATGCATGAAAATAAAATTGCATGAATGATATCATGACATACTGATGACTCCCATGTAGTGGATTAGATCCTTAAAAGGGGCTAGAATCACAATCGTAGAGGTTTGGATTTATCTCCTCTGTACAAAAACCTCTGTGGGTTGGATGTTCGGAGGTTGAAGATGAATAAGTAGAATATTTAAGGGTGTTGGATCTCCTCTGATTGAACATATACTATATTTTTTAGTTTTAAAAATAGATCAACAACTCAGATATTACATGATCAGATCATACAATGGGTATTGACTCTGTTTCTTTAACTATGTACAACACTATTGTATTTTTCCCATATCAAAAATGCTCGAGGATTAACCATGATTTATAATAATCATTTCTCTGTACTCAATTAAGAAATTCTCCTCCCTCCCTAGTACTGCCGCATACTGGTTCTCTACGAGCATGCTCTGTTCCCACCCATCTTGGTCTGTGGTCTGAAATATGCACCGACATATAACTTATGCTCTAGTAGGCATACACAAGGCCCACTCTTGACTCTTGTAGGCAGACATGGCTATCCTCCCTTTGGCATGGTCGACCCTCTCTCCCATGTGTTCCTTGAGGTTGAGGATTCTAGTTGGCCTTCATGGTTGGTTCAAACATTTTTTATGTAATCCAATTAAAATGGACTTCAATACTATATTTTGAATAAAATATCAAGTGCAAAGACATTCTTTCATTTAGTAAATTCCAAACCCATGCATGCTTTCTCTTTTCAAATTCTTCTATTCCATTTGGAACATCAATCACAAATCAATTTTCTTATTTTCCTTCATCCAACCATGGATGGAGATCTTCTTATTCTCCTAATGCACTAAAACATAATGCATGGAAAAATTGTAGTAAAAAATTTGTTATCTATAACACATGTCTTGGTCCTTGAAGATCATCAAAACCAATCTTCTGATTTTCATTCATCAACTTCTTCCAATTATAGGATATTGGATTGATCTTCTAAATTCACCCTGAAATAGAGTAATTGATGTCATTATTCAAATGTTGTAGCAATGTGTGTCATTCTTTGACTGATTTCTTTTAACATAAAATAATTTCAACATTCGTCTGATTTGACATGTAGAATGATCAAACATAACAAGAATGACATCTAACATTACATCTGATTTTGTTTGATGAATAGTGGTAATCCAAATAACATTAGCTTTTTAAATACATCTCTATAGTCAAAGTGAGCTCTTCATATAGTCAATAATATTACTTTAATCATCACTACTTCAATTATTACCCTTCCATACACATATTGACACAGTATTGAAAACAAATGAAACACTATGGAAAACATAAAAATTAATTTTAATGATTAAATAACATGCTCACTATATTAATTAAACTAATAGAAAAATAAATATTTATATATATAATATAATTTATATAATTTTATTGAATTACTATTTGACTTTTATTAGGAAAGTATAGCATGTATGGGTGTGTTTGAATTTTTTATATCTATTTCCTTGATGATAAGTGTTTTTAATGAGAAATTAAATAAAATGTTCTAAAAATGAGATTAATGGTATTTTATAATAAGTAATATCAAATTAAATGTTTCAAAACATATAAAAACATATCATCAGATATATTAATTGGATATGGATTCAAATATCATCGATGGTCCATTTTGAGGCCAATTTTTCTTTAATGTCAACTAAATTGTCCTCTAATGAGTAAAGAATTTATATCATGGTAACAATAAAAATGGATAACATAGGTGAAAAAAAAATAAGGGAAAAAATTATTACAGCACTATACAGATTTTATTGTATTAAATGATTTAGACTCATCCTCATCTTATATTTTCATAATATTAATTTTTTCAATTATAAAAAAAATTATACTAATTTGTTACTTTATGAAATTATATGATTTCCTCTTCCCTCTCTTTTAAATGATTTACTCCTCTACTCATTTTATCAAAATTAATGAAAATTGAGTCAAAAAATAACTACCCAAATAACCTCCTTACATCCATTCTCATGTATTAGAGGATACATTTTTTATCAGAAAGCAATCATAGAAGATCTTTTTATGTAATGCATATGAGGATTCATAAAGAGGAGTAACATACCATAAAAAATAATTTTCTTTTTATTTATTATTTAACCTCCTTTAAATATTCAAAAAAAATTATTAAATAATAACACCGATATATTCAATATGATAATATTTTGTTATATTAATTCAATAACCTTTATAAATATTCTCTTTTATTTAATGGGAAACAAAATCATCATTTCTGTGTACGGAAGACTACTACCTCATTAAATGATGTAATTCATTTCCAATTCCTACCTCTAAATAATATTTATAATATATTTAATGAATATATATATATATATATATGATATTAATGACATATTTATCAATCAATAAAATAAATAAATCATATATTCTCTTTCTTATCCATTCACTGAAATAATATAACATCATTCGTACGAACATGAAGATTACCACCTCCATGAAGCGATGTGATTCATTTTTCAATATTTTACCATTGTAATGGTAAATATAACTATATTTAATGAAGTAATTATATATATATATATAATATAATTATTTTTATTTAAGGATAAAATATTTATTACCTTATTTCTATAATGATCGTTGAAAAATGGAAATGTTTATTTAATGTATGTAAAACCTACGTATCTATAATATTAATATAGTTAATTTTACAAACCACCATACATGGTTATATTTTAAATTATAATTTATCCATAAAAATGTTAATTATTTCATTATAATAATTCTATAGATAATAGAATAATGACCTCATTGACCATAGTCATCCTACTGATGCCATTTTAGACATATGAGTTGGGTATTGTCTAATTTTTTTGTGTGAACTTAATTGATTAAACAATTAAATATAAAATTGGATTATATAAAAAATGGTATAATGTAAGTAAAAATGATTATAATTAAATTATATAAAATTAAGATATTTTTAATATTCATCAACGTAAATAACCTATGTGATAATTTATACTCGATGTAACTAACATATCAACATTAAACTGTATTTTAAATATCTTAAAGACATATTTTCTAAATTTATTTCTTCCATGTCAATTTTCCAAAAATTATTTTATGGATTTATTTATATGTACAAAAATGAATTTTAAATGAAATTATATGTATCTTTTAACGTTCCATAATTGGATTTAAAAAGGAATATTTTTTATATAATAAATTAAACATTTTGAATTTCCTCACAAAAGGAAAAAAGTAATGTTCTATTTCGACATATATAGAGTTAATAAATTTTTTTGTCACTATAAAAAATATTTCATGTATTTAATCTATTAAAATATCTCATTTTTTAAAAAATAACAACATAATATTCAATTTTTAATGTTAGTTTATAATTAAAAATGTTTTTTAAAAGGTATGGTTATTTCAATATCTGAAAATGTAATGTGTATAGGCTAAAAAGAGTATCTCAGGTGATTAATGATGAAAATATATCAAGAAGAAAAAACTTTATTAATGATTTCTTTCTTGATAATTATATATGAAAAATTGAGGATCTTGATATATATAATATGATGGTTGACCCTCGTTATGGTTTTCCAATACATTGGATAATGATAGATGCATTCAAAAAAACACGGAGGGAGTTAAACAGTGTGGTTTCTCCTCTGAACATAATAGAGCTCTAGTTGTTTCTAAAATGTGTTTAAAAGGAGTTATGAATATTATTCTATCTCTTTAAAAAAGTCGGTTACAAATTTAGTTTTATGTATTTTAATGATTTTTTATAAATTGGTGTGTGTCTTTCATGTGGATATGATTTATTTAATAACCTCAATAAATAATGTGATAAAAGTATGAAATTTTTTTATTCTGTTTTTAACTGTACTAACTAACAAATTCTATTTACCCCATTACTGGGATTCTTATGATCATCCCACACTTTAGTATTTATTTCAAAATGTTTTAAGGCTGAGTATAAATAATAAAATGTAAATATGAAAATTATGATGATATTTCATTAAAACAAAATGTGTTTCTTCTTAAAAGTTTTATATTATGGGAAAATGATTTCATATTAATTGAGCCTTCTTTTAAATATATTTGTTTTTTTATTTAATATTTAGCAGCAAATTCTAAAAATATACGAACTATAATGATCATAAAATTGAATGAAAGTGAATTCCTGATTAAAAATCATGATTATTTATATATTTTAAGAAAATATTTTATTTTTCGTATCAAAGGAACGGATTATATAATTTTTTTGTGTATTATAGTGTTAACTGAATGACCATTAATGGTTATAATTTAGGGGTAGTTTGAAATGATATATCATTTGAATATTAATTTGTTACTTAAACTAATCAATGTATATTAAAATTGTATTTTTTGATGATCAACCATTAAAGATGAAGTAGGAATGTATCAATAGGAAAAAATCATTCCCAATTAACAACCTATAATAGTTAGAATTTTAACTAAACATTATCTTGTAGTGATGGATCAGTTAACATATGATATAAATTGTTGTGGCAAAAATTTCAATGAGAAACCATATTTACCACATATGAAGATGTCAGTAGTTGATTATTTCATGAAAAATTACCAACCAAACTTTGGTGGAACATCGGATCTTATGGTAACTGAAGGATGGATTTATTCTCTATAAAATGAATTTGATGTTATGATATGTTCATGACATACAAAATTAAATCTTTATACATATCATTTTAAAGGTGAACTATATTGGTAATATTATATGGTTAAGAATAATAGAGAATTATAATCTCGATTCAATGGAATGGGATATGTTTTAGAATTCATTCTCCCAAAAATCAATAACTAAGGTTTCTAGATTTATTATTGTGAAATAATACTTATAATTGAAGAAATAATGAATAACATTTACCAGCCACATATGATTCATATTTTATAATATTCTTTAATTATATTACAAATTTTATTCTGGACTGTGATATTAAAATTAATACATTTTACTCAGGATTGAAACCATTATTATGAAGATATTTTCACACATGATAATTTTAATATTATGAGAAATACATTCATTATGATAAGAAATTTTTCTATATACTTTTTTATAATTATGTTCTATGAGATTAAAAAAGTGAAAAACAACTATGGTGGAAAAATAATAGAAGCCACCAACAAAGATATATAAAGGTAGGCCCATATAATCATCCAAGTGTGTTAAAATGCACTTAAGAATTGTTTGATAGGATGTTGAATGTGTTATCAGTGTGGTATGTTTGGTCACCAGGTTTGTGAATGTAATGTAAAGAGTCCTAAGAAAACCAAAAATTTGGTAATAGATAACAAGTCAATGGTGGTATGCTTTAATTTCAATGAGTTAGATAATTATGCTATTATGTTTTTGAAGTCATATGATATGAGATTAAATCAATGTTATAAAAAAGGTGGGTAAAATTCATTTATAACTATTATGGTTGGTGTTGGATCATCAAATGAAGTTTTGACTTGTATGTGACTTATTTATTTTAATTTTTTCCTATACATTATTTGACTCTATGTCTTCTTAATCCTTTATTTCTGAGAACTTTATATGTAAAATGAGAATATCACTTTTAGGAAAGAATATATACATTTTTATAGAAACCATGAGTGGAAATATTAAAAAACAAATATTTTTTAGAATCATCGTATTTTTATTAGTAGGATTGTCTTTGTTGAAAATATTTTTGAACTACCACAAGTAATGCTTGTTTATTTTTTTGGTTATGTATTGTATTTTGATTTATTTTTCTAATATATATTATGTAGCTAATTATTTTTTATTTAATAATTTCATGACACTGTTAAACTACAAAGAATCTGAGAAATTGATTATAGATGCAAATAAAAGTTACATAGACCATATTGTTGCAAGGAAATAAACTGTTTGGATTATTAATTCCCCAGTAGTAAATTAATTTATAGGTAAATTTCATTTTTATTATCCTAGTTTTATTCCTAATCAATATGTAGATTTTACTATTGAAAAATTTCTCGATGCTATGAAAATTCCAAAACCTCCTTAACGAATTAATCATTTAGAACATTTGGAATTGAAAAATAATTTTAAAAAGTTTCTATATGAATGGTTCATTCATATATAAACTTAAACATGGGATTCCCTTGTTTTATTTTTTAAATACATATATAGTGATTGAAAATTTCATTGAATAACATCACTATTATAGACATGTAACATTTCCCTCATACCAATTATTTTTTGGATCAACTCTAGAATGTATAGTATTTTGGATGATTGATATCAGGTATGCCTATCATCTGTTGATTGTGGATGAGGATGATATCTCAAATATTGTGTTTTAGACAAGATATTGGAATCATGTATTTTTATTTATTCTCATTGATATGTCTAGCGCATTAGTTCTATTCATATAACTTATGAATAGAGTTTTCTATAAATATTTTGAAAATCTTGTGGTTGTTTTCATTGAAAATATTTTGTTATATTATAAAATTACTTCCATAATGAAATAAAACTAAATATTGTTTTGAAATACTTAAATGAACGTTATGAAAATTTTAATAAGTCTTATTTTTTTGGAATCAATTTAACTTCTCAAAAAAATTACTTATAATGAGGTAATAATAGTTAATATTGTTAAATATAATTATTTTTAATAGTGGAATGGAACTGAATATGACATATATTTTTATAGGTTTATTGAATTTTCATGATATTATTGGGGGTTCTTTGAAAACATTATTCAGTTTTCAATGCCATTACTACATTACATTGAAAAATAGTTTAATTCATCACAATAAAGGAGTGTGATGATTTTTTTTGTAATTAAAAATAATAATTATGAATTCCTATTTGTTAATTACCCTATATATGTGGTGAAATTTTTCATCTATAGTGATTCTTTATTTGAAATAAATTTTTTATATTAAATGGTAATGTACCTAATTATGCATCACATCATTTGAATATTCATGAGATAATTTATTATACACATGATTTGTAATTTTCTTCTATGGTTTTTTATTGAAAAAATCATAGAAATAATTTTTAGGGAGTAGAGTGTGAAATATATACTGATCATAAAATTTTGATAAATATATTCACTCAGAATGAGATAAAAATGATTCAGATAATATAGGTGGAAATGATTAATGATTATGGATGTACAATTAACTACTATCCTAGAATTGAAAACAGTGTGTATGAATCCTGGAGTCAAAAAAATAATGCATCGTTAAGAATTCTATGTCTGGAACTTCACCCATGGTTAAAGATTTAATGAATTTTAACTTAAAATATGATCATTTAGAAACATCCTATAATTTTTTTATAGTGTTAGTAAAATAATCTCTTATGAATATTTAGCATGTTACAGAATAATTAAAATTAATAAATGGTATGCTTTAGCCTTTTCCAGTGCCAAATTATAATTCAAAAAATATATCTTTTGATTCCATGGTGGGATTGATAAGGATGTAATGGGATAATAATGTAATTTGGCTTAAGGTTTATCAACTATCTAATCCTATACATTTCTATCCCTTTATATTATTATGTATTTATATCAGATTTATTGAATCTATGTTGAGGAAATAGTTAGGTTATATAGAGTTACCCACTCTATTACATCTGACTGTGATCTCTATTGGAAAATAAACATTCTTGTGAAGAATAACCAATATTAATTTTTGAAAAAATAGATCTATTGTTTTAGTGTATGTTAATTCACCATATCATGGTCTTGTGGAAAATTTATATCGGTGGATAATTAACATGATAATTTAAAATTTCTATGAGGGAATGATAACATAAAATTTTAATAATTTAATAAGATTATAATGTTGCAATTTCAAAAAGGGTGATGAATATAAAAATCAATATAAGGTAATGATTAATAATTTTTTACATATCAATTGTATTAATTAATTATATTGCATTAAATATTAATTTTTATAATAATATTAGTTTTTTATTCATTCAAAAATAGAGAAGCATTATTTATAACCAATTTGGTTTTCAATCCATTATATGGCTTTATTTATAATATTTATTTTTAAATTATATATTTTAATATTATAAAATTAACTTCATTTTTAATACATCATTTGAAAATTATCAAAGGATAAATTTTCAAGAATTTTATTAAAACATTGTTTTTCAATGAATTGTAAAAAATTCTAATTTTATTTAAAATTGCTATTTTCTTTTAATGTATTTATAATGAATATTTTAATTATAATTAGATTTAAAATTTAATTAGTTCCTTATGATTAATAATAATAATAATATAGTCTTTTATGGAATATTATACATTAATTTGGTATAAAAAAATTCTATATAAACGGTATTTCTCTAAATATCTACTTTTCATCATGTTTTATAGGTTTCTTTTTCAATTAAATTCTACCAAATGTTTGAATTTTATCATTAAAACTATATCCCATATTTTTCATCATGGGGTATAAAATTTTTAAATAGTTCTCTTTTATTTTTTTCTCACTATGGGTTATAAATATTGAAAATTTAGGTTATTATAATAAGGGTAAATTAGGTATTAAATGTTAAATATAATTTGATAAGGACTAAAAAATTACTCTAAAACAATGCATTATCATATTTTATGAGTTTAGTTTTTATATTTCAACACATGTCTCTAAAATATGGAAACATGATACCATATTTGTTTTATTTTTATCGTTATAATTTTTAACAGAAATATAATGTCAAAAATGTCACTTTCATTTTTTAAATTTATATATTTTGTTTTGACCTAGATAAAAACAACAGATGCTAAATATTATATTTTTATTTCATAGGTAAATTATTATTTACATCATTTTAATTTTTTTGTAATTTTTAGTGATTAAATATTTACCATCAATTC
This sequence comes from Viscum album, assembly GCA_963277665.1. Taxonomy (NCBI): domain Eukaryota; kingdom Viridiplantae; phylum Streptophyta; class Magnoliopsida; order Santalales; family Viscaceae; genus Viscum; species Viscum album. The sequence goes on along the minus strand of OY728128.1, from coordinate 1,000,747,273 downwards.
TTACACAAAGAATAGAAAATATTAATTCAATTAATAGATCATTAAAATAAATGATTCAAAAAATAATAAAATTAATATTATTTGAAATATATATTATCATACATGATTATTTTAGTTAATTTATTAAAGGATTACATTTGAATTAATAGTGGTTATGTTGTTTTCAAATTCAAATTAAATGAATTTTAATGTTAATAAAAATTAATAAAAATTAATAATAAATAATATTTTATTAAACATTTAAAATTTCCCAAAACAATATCCTAGATCAAGTGATTTATATATTCTTTCTAATATCAAAAATTTTCTATTGTTTTCTAATTTTCCTTTTTTAGTAAATATCTTGACATAGAATGTGTAAAAATCATTGTTATCGTGATAATCACTAAAAGGGAAAATAAGGGTAAAAACAAAAATATATTTTTTTAAACCTAACGTACATCTAAAAATCATATTGGATGGGATTATATACACTCATAATCAAATAAAATTCAAATATTTTAAATTTTGATCTATTTTAAGGAGAAAAATAATTGATATTCATTTAATAATTTAAGAAAATCCGAGAGTTCCCCTCCCATCTCTTATAAAAGGGAACCTCATATCAACTTTTACTCAGAGATAACAAACCTTTTTGTTCGGTCCTCACATTAAAAAATGAATTATTTTCATCCATACATGTGTCTTAGAGTCCCTTTTTATCCAAAAATATTCATTGGAATTCTCTTTGTGTAAACATTAATAGGTTTTCCAAAGTAGATGTATAGTTCTTGATCAAGAGTTCTCGTTTTCTTTCCTCTTGAATGCCCTTAAAATATAATTCAATCATTATGAACTAAATATATCAGTATATTTTATATACTCATATGTTGTAATATTTTTTTACTATCCATTATCCATCTCCTCTCCTATCAAATGGGATATTGAACCATCGTTCTTGTGTTTGGAGAACTACCACTTCGCACAATGATGTAATTTGATTTCTATGAGAAACTCTCATTGATATTTATGATGATTTATTTAATTTTTATATAAAATTTTAATTAAATATATATCATTTTGTAATAAAAATATTTTATATTTATTTATCTTTCCATTTATTGAAAAAATGATACCATCATTTGTGTGTCCGTGTGGATTACCACCTCCACAAAGCGATGTGTTTTGTTTTTCATTAATGCATCATTGGATGATATATATAAGTGTATTTAAATAAATAATATGATATTTGTAACATAAGTATCAATATAGTAAGATAAAATAAAATTTAACATATTTCTATAATGATCATTATAAAATTCTAATGTTACTCATGCGTACATAAGTCTTACAATCTTTATGATTGTAATGTTTATTATTATTCATAGACACCATTCATGGTTGTTATTAAAAGAATAATTTATTAATAAATTTTTTAATAATTTCTTAATTATTATTATGTATATAATGTAATAAATACCTCTTTGACTATATCCAACCTATCAAAGTCAGTTAGCCATCTAAGTTGAATACCATAAAAACGTATAACATTAAGTTAATTGAATAACTAATAAAATATAAAATGGTATTAAATAAGATAAATGGAATGATGAAATATAAAAAATATCTTAAGCATGTAAAAATATATTATAAAACTATTATTCATGAATATAAATAACAAACATGACAATCAAGACTCTATGAAAGGTAATGTGTAACTTATGTCCTTATTTTATATTTTTTAACTTATTTTTCTAAATATTTTTCTTCCATCATTGTATTCGTAAATTTTTTTTATAATTGTATTTTTATGTACACAAATGAATTGTACAATAAATTTTACATCTATTTTAAATTATTTTAAAAGGATTTCAAAATGAATATTTTTATATATTTTATACAGAATGTTTTGAAATTATTTATAAATAGGAAAAATGAATATTCTATTTTAATGTAAACTGCCTCAATAGATTCTCCCACTACCATAATCATTATTTATATTTTTCATCATGTATGATATTACGTTTATTTTTGAATTAATCCATTATTTCCCATGTTTTAGGTATTTTCATTTTGAAAATGGGTATTTAAAAGGAAATTTTATTTTGATATCTAAAAATGATTCTCATTTGGGATCAAAATATTTTCTCAAGGGATTTATTTTAAAAATGGTGAAAGAATAAAAAAATTTATTCTTGATTAGGTAATTTATCATTATAAATGAGAAACAAATTATCCTTATCCCTTTTATACAATAGTTGACCTCAGTTATAGCTCTCCAATGCCTTGGGTAATGTATATTCCTTTAAATTCAAGAAAGATTTAGTCAACTAGTGTGGTTTCTCCTATTGATTTAACTGGGTTCAATTTATTTTTGACATATTAATAACACATGTTATGAATATGATTTTTTCTGTTTCATGTAATGTTTAAACAAATTATTTCTGTTGATTGCATGGTTTTTTGAGAAGAAAGGGTTTTATATTAAAATTATTTATTTCATATGCTCAACAAATAATGTGATAAAGGTATGAATTTTATGGGTTTTCATGTTTTTCATTGGACTAACTTAATTCTTCATTTATGTACCTTATTGACATTTTTTATGCTCATCCCAGGATTAAAAATTTCATTCATGGGGTTTTAAGGATGAGGAGGGACATAGATGAGTTCAAAATGAAAATTGATATGATTTTTCATGAAAAGAAAATTTATTTCTTTTTAAAAGTTTTATATTATGTAAAAAAATGATAGTAAATAAAAGTTTATACTTTGTAATATGCGGATTTATTATGTAATTTTTATGATCTAATTCACTAAAACTCTAAATTATAACACTATATTGAAGATTATGCACTACACAAGATATATATATTAAATAATTAAACAAACAAAAAAAATATTATTATTTAAACAATAAAATTATAACCATATTATTGAGTAGACATGTATGAATAAGAATAAACACATTGTGAATTACATATAAGAAAACTTTTCTTTAATATAAATAATTACTTCAATTAGGTATGTTATCTTTCATCTAATAATTTTTTTATGAATGGAAAATATGTAAATTCATTTTATGGTTTAAATATATTTATCTTTAAAAAATAGTTTTTTGGTATTTTATGAAAATATAACAATTATAAATCATTAATTTTAATTTAATAAGTTATATTATATAAAATTAATTTCATTTTTTAAATAATTATTCCAAATTTTTCCTATATTGATTTTTGAATTTTTTTTTTAAATGATCAATTATTTTATGAATATTGAAAACTAAGGATTTTGTGGAAAAAAATAATTTATTTTACATTAATTGTTGAATTAAATTACTATTTATATTTGATTATGATTAAAATACTTCTCATTTTAATAAATAAAGTTCAATTAAGTACATGAAAATTAATATTATACTTGAATTTGGGGTAAAATATTTTATATATTTTAAAATTTTTTTCTAACAAAAATTCACTAGGGTTTTCATAATTAAATTAAGATTAATGTCATAAATTATAGTGATTAAATGATCGATTATGATTTACATTTTTAGAATAAGGAATTTCAAATTTGGTACATAGTTCAATATCATATTTAATAGTAATGAGTACTAAATATAGTAAAAAAAATTTATCATGCTAAAGTGTAAAATGAGTTAAGAGATGTTAAAAAAGATACTTAATTCATCAAGATCACAATAAAAAATTAATAAAATTATTATATGAGTTTATTTGAACTATAATGACCCAATATTAATGTATATGGAAATTGGTTTCCATTATAATTTGACAATGAAATTTATTTTACTTTACTACAGAATAAATACTAAATGCCACCCTCCTTCTTTGAATATCTCTAATATGATTTATTTTTTTGTGGAAAGAAATTAGATATGGTTATAAATAATTATATTCAATATGAATAAATTATTTTTATGAAGGTAATTTATTTTTAATTTTTAGTTTTGATATAATTACCTAAAATAATTTCTTAACACCGATGTTATGATTGGAAAAAATAGTAGATAAATAATCTTAATGATTTCAAAAATATTAATAAAATATGTTTTGGAAGAATTATGGTCTTACATTAATTTATTTAAAAATTTTAAATTGTTATTATTGGTGAAATTATTTATATATTAATTATATTTTTATATTGAATATATTGAACAAACAACGTTTTAAATAGTACTGAAAATACCTTAAATAGAATATAATATTTAAAATTGATTTTTAAATTATTGGAAAATAATAAAAATATAGTAATAAAAAATAATAATTAGATAATTTTTAACATATCATGGATGATAAATTAATATTAAACTTTTAATTTTTAAAATACCCATTAAGACCAAGAAGGATTGAATAATGTGTCACCATTATTAAGGATACCTGGGGTTAAGAAAGGGGTTAACGAAATGGATAAGGTTTAAAATGGCACATAAACATGCCATAATTTAATATGATAAATTTATTTTGAAATTATAATCATTATTATAAAATATTTTGAACTTTTTAACCATTTTATATGAGATAGATGCATATTATATATTAATATTTCATGTATTTACTATATTTTCACCCACCTCCCTTATAAAAAAACCATCTCTACTAACATCCTCACACATCATAGACCATATATTTTATAATATCTACTCCAAAATACTTTGGTATATTCATCCCCCACTTCCAATATTCTTTTTTCATCCACTAAGAATATCTTAAAAAGTCTTAATGTGTTTGTCGATGGAGGATTTCCAAAGAGAATCTATAATGTCGAACAAAGTTATTTAATTTTATTTCTTCTTAGACCTCCATTAATTATTACCATACCAAGATGATATAATAAAATAAGTATCTTAAATATAATACAATATTAATATGGCATTGTAACAACCATTTTTCATCTTCTTTCACATCCAATGGGAAATGAAAGAATCATTGATGTGAACGTGTGGACTACTGCCTCTACAAAGTGATTTATTGTTTTCATCCCCACACTCCATGGATGGTAATTATAATGGATTTAATTTCTATATATTATAAAAATATAGTTATAAATTTTGAAATATAATATATAATTTTACATTCAAACCATTACATCAGTTGGTAAATGATAGTGTTTTTTGTGCATATGTTCGGACTACCACCTCCACGAAGAGATGTGATTCATTTTTGATTTCCACTTCCCATAGATAGTAATAAGGATAGATTTAATAAATAAATATAATATAATATAATATAATAATTAATTTGGAATTATAGATTACAATTTCACTTCATTTCATTTTATCTGCAAAAAGTGGACACATCACTTGTACGTGCATACAGACTAACAACTTCATGATATGATGAAATTTATTTTCCATCACCACCATATATGAATTCTTATAAAATTGTATATACCATAAATTTGTTTTTTAATTTTTTGATCAAAATTCCACTAAATCATTACTATGATGCATTTCACCATAAGGCCTCAAGCATGAATCTCTATAAAATAGAGGTTCTTGACCAATAGTGACAGAAAAAGTTATGTCTATGGAGAGACTATACCCTAAATTAGAGTAAACATAGAATAAATAACTAGATATCATCCAAAGTAGTGAATAAAAAGACTGAAAACTTAGTAAATAAACAAAATTAAAAAATCTATAATAATAAATGAATTTATTGAAAATCCAAATCTTTCCTATCATATATACAATATTGGTCTTCTACAAGATCGACCATACATGTAGGAGTATATAAAAAACTAAAATAAAACTAGAAGGCCCTATTAAAAAATCCTCAACAAAACACACACCGAGTCACTAGGACACTACTAAACTGCACAATCCATTTCATAGTAATCCTCATAAGCGACCTTATTCGATCATGAAACTCTAGGCCTTAACATAACCACAATGTATCTATTCTCAACCTAATAGGAAGACATATGGTCTTCACACACATCAATGTTCATGTACAAGAGTGGGAAATAATCTCAACATGCTACCCTAATGGAGAACATTTAAATATTCATTCATTATTGAATTCTCTTGAAATATTTTCATCCAATCATAGAAACAACTCAAATGATGAATACAAAAAATAATATTAAAGAAGAAAGTCCAAAATTGATCCATGGGCCATCGTCAATATCAATTACGAACCATGAAATCATAAATAAGTATATATATGATTTTATACATATATGTTCATATAAATATATGTTTTCACATTATCACATATGTATATTTAAATAATGAAGGTTAAAATAACTAAAACAAACCCAATCCGTAGACAATATTTGGAAAAACCTATGATCGAATGAACATCAGGTTACTAGATAATAGAGTTAGATGTCATGCCACTCATGTTATGTATAAATATATCAATTCTCATTTCCATAATCTAGATCAAAAATTACCTACATTATTCATTTCCTTAAATTTATCTCATAAAGCTACCTCTCCATAAGTAGATACATTTCCTAGAGTTGGGTTCCCCCATACAAGCCTCCAAAAATTATAGTAAAAGTTATTATATACCAACAATAAATCCTATAAATTTCGAATTAAGCTAGATATCATACAAATCATTTCAATTGTATAATAGTTTGATTCCAGATTCTCAGGTCCCACTCCATATACAATCATTAAATTGAAACTCAAATAATCTCAATGGAGGATGACCCATAGGTGATAAGTACAGAATACACTCTTGATTCATTATATTAATATAAAATCATCTAAAAAGGGTTCAATGTACCACAAGTAAAATATTTTGGAGAGTATCTATAGCGGATTTTACACCAATCCTAAATAAGAATCATCAGCATAAAACAATGAAATCATGTCCATCCTATGAGAAATCATTAGAATACCATTGTTTAAGAGAAATACACCTACCCTATATCTTTTGGTATCCCCTAGAATAATAATAGATTCTCTATTACTTGGGAGACATAGTATAAGAGGGGTTCAAAGATAATCTCAACAACCGACATCTTTATCATTGAATTTGTAATAATTCTAATGATTAGTGGAAATTCCATTAACAAAATAGTGAAATTAAAACAAGTAAGATAGAAAATGGACCCCGGGATATACTTTGAAAAATCCCAATAAAATAAGGGTTATAAATTTGGATTTTCTGAAGCATGTCAAAAATACAAATACAACAATGATCAAAAGATGAATCTCAAGAAACACATCTATGTATCCCAATAAATTTCATAAAAGGGATTAACAAATTGATTCCAAGAAGAACATCTTAAAATTCTAATAATAATATTAATAAAAATAATATACCATATCAGGTCCTACAGATCAGCTACAAAAATGGAAGAACCTATAGATATCATAGGTTCATCTATAGTAACAATGTGAAAGAAGAAATAACGAGTGATGGTGTCTAAAAGCCTATACCAACCAGTACTACCATATCCTCATGGTTTTACATGTTTAGCATGGATTCTAAGGTAACATGTGATACCTTCATTACCCAACCAGTAATCTCACTAGGTCAAGGTTGGTCAAAAGTTAGAGTATATGATGGGTCCACTAAGATAATATATTGAAACTGTAACCTACTCAGGATCCTTGGATATGGTACACCATAAGAGGGGTTCTACATGAGACCCTCAATAATAGAGTATATATAATGTTGAATCCTTAATGGGATCCTTGAAAATACTTGGTCTATGGTAGAATTATACAAATTACCCTCAATAAAAAAACGTTTAGTGGGATCCTAAAAATTATTCCCCGTGTCAAAATATACATGAGGGAGTCTCATAGGGTACCCTTAGTATAAGTAACAAGGTAGAGGCATTCAACATGAAATCCTTGGAACAAATAATATAAATACATTCTTGGATATATGGTGAAACCCAGGATGGGACATATTCCCATTCTAATGGTAAAAATATTAATCAATAGAGATAGTTCAATAAATATCTAAAATTAAAGGGTTATCACTTTCAAGTGATAGTTGGAATCCAACACTGGAGGGATAAATTCTCCATTAAACTAAAAAGTCCCAAAACTATTCTTAAGATCCCTCTAATAACCTCAAGGGTTTCACTATAATGACTACATAGAGAAATAATCAAAATAGACAACTATTTATTTCAAAAAAGTATCCAGGGAATAAAATCACCAAAAACCCTCAGAAGGGAAACACTAGGGTAGTATGTGGTATTTAATCAAATTACATGGTGTGTACATTCAATTATCTTAACTATACAACTACTTATATAATTACTAGCTCACATGGGGTTTATAAGTGTACTAATACATATCCCAAATACACATAGGGTCTATCCATGTACTACTACATGGTAATGATCTTAGAAATTGATTTTCTACTCATTCCCCAAATATACATGGCTTTGTATTAATACATATTGTGTACTCAATTCCCAAGGAATGTAATATCCCAAAATCATCTCAATATGTACTCTTCTATATGACAATGTACATATCCATGAACTACTTCATGGATTTTACACAAATTGCATAGTGTGTACTCTCTAAAATTAATCTTATCTTAACATGAATAACCCATTATGTGTTCTATGAACCAAAAACCATGTACATGGGTTTTCCTGAATATAAAATCCAAAAATTACCATGAAATCCCCATTTTCATAATAAATGATATTGATCGACCCACTAGGGGTCCTAAGAAGTCATAAAATGGTGTTAAAATTGAAAATTGTAAATAAATGGTGATTTAAAAAAAAACATAAAATCAACCTACATATAGTAGAAATCCACTGATTCTTCACTCTTTTCCATTGTCTATGACTATTTCAAGAAAATATTAGTCCTCCTGAGAATTGCAGCTGTATATCTCTTTCTTTGTATATTTGTTGATGTCTCCCTCAAACATTTCCTATCTCGGTAGCATGATAGAGAAACCCCAAGGCCTTGTTCAACCTAATATTAAAAATAAAATTAAATGAAATGAAAGAGATGAAATGAAAAGAAAAACAAAATGGGAATCAGGCCGAACCTTATCTCCCAACATGTATTTATTTCCTATAAGGGGAAAGGTCCCAATTATATACACAATTTCATAGGAAAATCTCATTTAAATTCACAGTTTAAACTATATGTCCAAACAAAACAATACTAATAAATTAATAAATAAATATATAAATATATAATATTAATTACTCAACTAAAATTTGAACAACCCAATTTTTCAATAAAACGTGTGTTCTACGGTAAACACCCTATTCTAGTATTAATAGAGTGGTCAAAAAATTGATCATTTTTTAGGGAAAATTAACATTTTACTACTCATAATATTTTGAATGAAATAAAATTCAAATTTATTCTCAAATTTCTTGATTGATAAACTATGTTTCCTTACAGTCTCCTAACAATTAACTTACTTATCCCTAAAAATCCTCATGGAAGTAACTATCTTGCATGAGAGATACATAACTACAACCGATATGGTACTCCCATAATAAGTATACCACTATAATCATCTAAAAAACGTGAATCAATCCTAAAAGACAATGGTAAATGTCATAATTAAATGGAAAATGATGGTAACCACCCTCCAATGGTGAACAATGCACTCCTCACAATATGGCTTACCTCATACCACTCCTATAGTAGAACATAAAGAGATTTTGTTATAAACCAAGGAAACATATTTTTATAATGAATAATATCATATTAGAGTCGATACTCACATATTATTTTTTCTAATGATAATAATATATATCATGATCTTCTCTAGAAATAAGTAAACTAATATTTTGTCAATATTCAGGTAAAACTCTCTCTGATCCACACTCACATAAAACAAGATTCACTTTCCTTTGGTCAACTCTAGAAACCACATTACCTGAAAAGGAGAGTCCATGTCCAAACACAGGTCAATCAACTGGTAGTACCCCATTTATTTTTCGTGTCTCCTCTACTAAGTAATGACATTCATCATTAACCAGAACTCATGGGAAACCATGAACAATACAGGACTTGAAAATATGGATCCCAAAAATGTACATGGACCCTCATAAATTTAAAATTTAAATGGTACCATTCATAATAGGCATGTACCAATATAACCTAAATCATACTCAAGTTATTCATCTTCTACAAAAATAATATTGGCCATGCTAAAATGAATTTCAATCCAAACATGATTGAATCTCCCTTAGAAATCCTCTTCCAAATAGAGAACCTCATATTTTCCATGATTTATTCTATAATAGCCCTCCAACCAATGACATTCCATTCATTATATGTTGGGACTATGGTTATTCTCTGTATTACCTTGGAATATTCCTGGGAATAATTTCAAATCCATGCATAGAGACGGAGTCCAATTTCACTACATGTATTTTTTTAAAACATTTAAAATATTTTCATTATGAACACATTTTTTCCCAAAAAAATATAAATATATCATAAAAAAATTATCTGATCAAAACACTGATCTCACGGTTGAATCTATAATGTGGATTTTACCCTAGGTGGGACATAATGTTGGTTGGTATGAGACATTCAGATTGGGGAAACCATTTTTGGGTTGATTGGATAAAGTAAATAATTTAATTTATTTATTTAACAAACCTAAACCATATAACTCATAAAAGGAGACTCAAATGGGTAATCTGGGACAACTGTTGAGTTTATAATGTGGTTTTTACCCATTTTGTGACCTAAAATTTGCCAGTGTGGGATGTTCGTATGAGGTAGTCGTTGGCAGGTATGCTTAATTGAAATAAATAAATAATTTTTTTGCTATTATTAATTGAACTAATTAAAACCTATATAAAAACAACATTATGATAATTTTTCATGGTTTTTTAATATAACCCTTTCTTGATCCAAGAGAAGGAGGAGAGTGCTCTTCGTTGGAGAATTCACATCAGACAATGGATGATGATCATATTGAGGTGGATCGATAGTCACCAATTATTATAGGTCTTCCTCATCATTGGTGAACCCAGTCATCACCAATGATTGACCCTGAATCAATGTAGGACTCATTACAAGTCATCTTATACCCTTATATGTAAAATATTATTCATTATCAATTCCATATCACTGATCAAATATTATTTGAACCATCACATTATCCCATGTATCAGAATAAATTATCCATTCAGTTTATTTATTGTCCATGTCATGTTTCACACCGTGGTATACCCACTATTAAATTATTGTCCATGAATGGTTGGCCAATGATAATTATCACTAGTATTATTGGTGATTTTCCCCCAATGTTCATCGCATTTTTTATCATTGGATCACAGGGTCGCTATTCGAATTTATCGAGGTAAGATCAAACGAGGTCGAACCCCTAGATTCATTATAGTGACATGAATGACATGTACATCGATGGTTTCAGGATGGTTTTATAAAAGAGAGGAATTATGTTTTTTTAATTAATAGGTTGGTACCATGGTGTGTGCATTATGATTAGAGGTGGTTATGGATTCTATCAGTGATCTCCATTTTCATAATTGGCACATAGAGATGACATGTGGTTTGGAGATATTGTTTTCAAGTAGTGGTTGTGCACAAAATATCATGGAGGAGGATGCTCATTGTTGATGTTGTGGTGTCCGAACTCATATCTATGACATCGTGGTCGGGCGTGGTCAAAATACTGAGCATTAAATATTATTATTAATATTAATAATAATGGCAATGAGATTATAAAAATTAAAGGATGATTTTGTTATCATTATTATATTGAATTATTATAATAATGGCAGAATAAAATGAATGAGGTTAATTGAAATAAATTTATTTAATTTAAAATATGAATAAAAATAGATAATAGATGATACTTCATGAAAAATAAAGACATAAATATTGGATGGAAATTGGTTGGGGAACAACCTATATTTTTTTTAGGGAAGGAACTTTATTTTTTTAATATTGAATAAATGGGGGACTTGAATAACATGAATTATTGGAGGGGAGATATTGGACCATGTATAGTAGGGGTGGATGTGGGTGGAGCAGCTCCTCCTAGTCAAAGAGAACTAAATATTAATAAAATTTTTATTATAATATAAGAATATTGTTATACGGTCCTGGAATAAAATAAATATCACAACTTCTCTCTATTATATCTGATTGATGAACCATTATTGTTAGTGTGACCATATAATTGAAATTGTTATTTTAAGATTATTTTTGGATAAATTTTCTAGACTCATTCCTAGTGTTGTTGAAGTGTCCAATTATAATAAAATTATTATTATTATGGAATATTTTATCAGAAGTGTCTTCCTTATACAAGTTCAGAATGAAGAACTATCAATGATTTTACAATAATAAAATTAATTTCGTATCCTAAAACCCAATATTGGGTATTTAACATAGACACATAGATCATGTACATGAAAAAACATTTTCACGTTACGTGGTGAAATGTTCAACTTTTACCAGTTTTCTGATTGATTCAATTTAATAGCCCGTCCCAAGAATTTTTTTATTAGGATCACAATAGTGTGATACATTTGGCCATTCAAGGCCATTTTTTAGAGGAATATTATTAAAATAATAGTTTCCCTTCAGACCGATAATGTGCATCATGCAATTTTCAGGCTTTAGATAGAGACACATCGTGTAGTACTACAGGGACAGAATGCCACGTGTGGCAAGGATATGGGTAGGATGAAAAAAGGGACCACACACTATGTGTGCCCCATATGTTTTGTGTGGAACTTTATGAATCTACGAGACTTTGTATCTCATTCATTTTAACTTTTAATTTGGCCCATGAGTATCCTATAATGAGTTTTTTTTTGTGTAAAATACAATAGTTCCCACTATTTTGGATTTTGAAATAAGATGTGAAATGTTCCTTTCATGGTAGTTGGTTATGTAATGCTTACTGATGGAAATGATTGAATGTGATTATTAGAGACCTTATTAGTGGTACCATCTAGTAGATATGGAATGTGGGTCCACGATGCCTTCCAAGTGGTACCATCAAGTAGAGATGGGTAGTTTGTTGTCAACACCTTTCGAGTGGTACAATCCATTTGAGATGGGTAGTGGGTCCATGATGTATTTTGAGTGGAACCCACTAGTTGGGATGGGTATTTGTTCCTCCACACCTCTGAAGTAGTACCCTCTTCCTGATATGGGTAGTGGGTACTTGTTTCCTTAAGCCTTTTTCAATCTGTTTGTGTTTGGATGTGGGTACTTGATTCCTTCTGAGTGGTACACTCCATTTGAGCAGGGTAGTGGATCCTTGAGACATTCTTAGTGGTACCATCTAATTGAGCAGGGATTTGGGTATGTCATGACTTTTGAGTGGTACCACTCATTTATACCAGGGTTCGGGTCATTGACATTGTGTTTTTTCCCACATGTCTATGTGACACAATGATGGGTAATGGTTAGATTGGTACCCTTATTTCTGGGACGATCCATGGGTTTTTTTGGTATTTTTGATGTAATTTTGGAACTATTGAATACTCTTATTCAAGGGTTGTCAAGTGAGATAAATATCCCCATACTCTCTTTTATGGTATTACTAGACTAAGGATATATAACTATAATTTTTTGGTATTCACTCATTGTATTTGGACACTCTCCTTATAGAATAAGTGAAGACACACATGGTAGGCCACGTGCTTTCCATGTTTATCTTCTCATGGATGGATTATTCTACCCTCTTGTTGTATGCTAAAAATATTTGAAGAGTGGTTCATCTATTCAACATGTAAAGACCCAAGTGTTTGGATGAGGTTACAATCACCAACATTTTGGGATTATCTATACACATTTACTATACCATGTGATATCTAATGTCTTTATCTTATTTTGTATCTCTTACTTCTTCTCCTTCATATTTTTGGGTATCCCACTAGGTGTGTTTATACTCATGCCTAAATGGTCTTCTCCCTAATATTTCGTTTCTTATGTAGATGGAATCTAGGTCAACCATGTCTAAACAAATATTAGAGATACTGAGTGTCTAGATTGTGTAAAGTGGTAGTATCTTGGGATTTAGGTGTTGGGAATTATTAAGCTATTAAAATTTCTAGTTTTCTATTATATTTTTACACATTTCTAGTTCGGTGTTCATTTTTTCCCTTCAGTTTTCTGTTTACACAATCGTAATTCTATATGGTATCAATGTTCATTCATTCTTGGTTTAATTTATAATATTTGTTTATCTTTTATTATTTTCCTCTAGAATTTCGAATCATGATGTTTGTGTGTGTGTGTGTGTGTGTGTCTATAGGTACATAGGTGAAGTCCTCTCTGAGTTAGTTATTCCATTTTCTATTTTCTCCACCCCTTGGATATGGTGGAAGGCATGGGTAGTTTATTTTCGAGCCCCATCATGGGTTGGGTCATGAAAGATTGGTTTTAGATGATGTTCATTCCTTGGGATGTTGTTCGAATATATCCAAAAAGATATTTTGGTTTTATTTAGTGAAATATTGTAATAGATTCTCAAGTAAGGATATCAGGATAGGGAAACCCAGTGATGTTTCATTCACTGATGTATCCATTCACCAATCTTTTCACTACCTTCTTGTCGACCTGACATGCTGAGACATTTATTGGAGGGACAAACGTTAAATGAATAATATTGGATTGAGTCGTTTCATATTCTTCTTATGTATTCTCTAAATTATTATATATATATTTATTTATTTATTTATACATGATCATCTGACCATGGTATTCTTTGATAACATTTACAATATCTCTATGACGATAGGAACCAGATCTAGTTAATGAAGACAATTTAATGAGTGATGAGGCCTCAGTTTAGGGTCCAACCTATGACCCCCTTCTTCAAAGTGGGAAGGTAGTAGAACATCTAACTATTGAGTAGATGATCATTTCAACTGATCAGGCTCAGAACACACATCGTCTTAGTGCACTCTATGAGGAACAGTGTTAGAGAGTACTAAACTTCTATAGTGATCCAGATCCTTTGACAATACAGGGCTAGCTAGAGTTGGTTGTCTATATCATAAGGATTTTTTAAACACCAATGAATTATGAAGTTCCACTATAACCTATCCACTCTTATGGAGAAATGGGCATTGGTGAAGCCTTGATATGAATACTCTCTATGAGTATGCAACAATCTTCTCGTACCTTACATGTTACTCCTTTGATATAGACTAGGGCGGCTACTTCCGACCATGGATGTTGTAGAAAGGACATCAAAATGATATCTCAGCCACTATTGTAATTTTCGGCATTCCCAACTATGTAGGGGTATATTAATGTGAAAAATTGACATGTAGATTTATATAAGAGTGAATCTAGAGAGTTAGAGCTCAAAGTGGATAAGGAGGTGCTATTGGTGGTGTATGTCTCTATAAGATCCTTCCACCATCAATAAGAGGACCACATCATTAGCAGGGAGGTAGCAGCTAGGGCCACAGACATTTGTAGGCATTAGTTTTCTATGATCCTGTAAGGTAATAGATTATTGGAAGTACACTCTGTGTCTCCTCTACATTCTATAACAGTAATTATTAGACACTATGTAAGGTATTTTTTCCATTTTGCTTCTTTCTTGATGATTAAATCTATTTGATGAAAGGCGTTGGTGTTGGCATTTCTTTTTTGATATATGTACCTTCAAATGTTCAATAATTTTTGGATTTCCCACAATGAGACATTTTTTTGAAATTATATCAAAATAATGAGTGTGATTCAGTGTATCCCAATATGTTTAGTATTAATGTGTGCTGGATGAGTCCCTATGACTTGTGTTTTCAGGAAAGAGAGAGGTATTTGTGTTTGTAAATAGAGGTATCAGTAAGACCTATTTTATTGTTTGGATAGGCCTTCATTGTTTGTTAGTAACCTCATGCCCTTGGTGTCATTTTGTACACAAGGTGCTCATGGAGTAAGTTACACAGCTTGTCCTAGGTTGGGACATCGGAAGAAGATGGACTCTTTCCTCACGCAAATACATTTTTATAATTTGACCATAACCATAGGGGTGATTTAGTTCTTCCCAATGTGGATAATGTCTTTATATGGATAATGAGTTCCATATACTTGTGTGTTCAGGGAGAGGTTGTGTGATGGAGTGTTAGAGAAGGTCCTTGCATTGTTAGTAGTGTTTTTCAGCTTGTCCCTTTTTTCATGGGATTCCACTAGTTAGTATGAAGTATTATTTAGTTCAGGTTTACTCTCCTTCAAAGAGAGGTGAATAAACATATATCATACCACATGATTTCAATGTATATCTTCCTGTGTTAGGATGAGTCTACACGCCTTACTCGTTTTCTTCTACCCTTTAGTTCTAGACATCAACCATGATTCAATGAAAAATAGTTATCTCATATAGGTCAGGGTTGTTGAGACCCAATGAACAGAACTATGAGGCTAACCACATAGAGTTGGTAGTGGTAGTATTCTCCAATATTTCGTAGAGGAACATCCTTTGGGGGACATCGATTACGGGGTCTTATATGAAAATAATTACTTATGAGATTATCTTGATATATTTTCTGATGAATGGAGTCATGTCATCCTTTTTTATGGATGGGAGGTAGAATTTGGTCACCTTAAAAGAGGAGGTGATAAGAGAGTTTCACATAGAATCATTTTTTTACATCCTGGAGTAGGAAATATGTATGGAAGAGTCAGGTGTTGGATCATTATTTTCCACCTTTATTTTAATTTTATCTTTTCAGGAAACAAAATATTTGAGGATGGGAATAATTTAGATACTTTGGTTTTTAGAATCAGACTTCGGAATATTCCTATAAATATTTCTAGATCTAGGAGCTGAAATAGCTTGATATTATATGGCCTAGATTTTACAAAAAATATTAAAAAAATTAGCATGTTCAAATACTTTCCTATGAAAAGTTTAATATCTCAAAAAATGAGCCTCTAATTAGATATATGAGATCATGGTTGAATTTGTAACAAGGATTTTACCCTAGGGACAATCAAATGGTTATTGGTGTGAGATATTTGGGTGAAGCACCCATTAGTGGGTTCATTGTCTAAAATAATTTAGTTAATTAATATATTTAATAACCCTATCCAAAATAACTCATAGACATATACTTAGATGGTAAATTGAGAAGACCATTGAGTTCATAATGTTGTGCCTACCCTATGAAAGACCTAAAATTGGTCGGTGCGGGATGTTCTAATGAGGCAATCATTGGAAGGATTGTTTAATTGAAATAAATTAATAATTTTTTTATTTTTTATTAAACAACCTAATTAAACCCTCAATAAAACCCCTATTTTTATGATTTCCCATGGGTTGACCACATAAACCTTTATCGATCCAATATTATAAGGAGAGGTTTCTTTTTTTGTGGATCGACATAAAATGACTTATGATGATCATATTTAGGTTGACCGATGGGTAGAGATCGCAGTGGGTCTTCCTAATCATTAAAAGACACATTCATTAACAATGATTGATCCATATTCAATATAGGACTCACTATTTGTTGTTTTCTACCCATATAATTAAATGATTGATTATTATTAATTCCCTCTCATTAATCAACTACATTTTGAACCTTATCATGAGCCAGTGTATAAGAATAAATTATTCATTTAATTTATTTATTATCCATGCCATGTTTCTCACCTTGACATCACCCACTTTTAAATTTTTTACAATAACTCTTGGAGAATAGTTCTTTTCACCTTTATTATTATTGATTTTCCATAACTGTTCATCACATTTATCATCATTCGACCAAGGGATAATAATTCAACACTTTTTTGGTGAGTTAGAATGTATATGAAACCATATATTCCTTGTGGTAGCATGAACAACATCAAGATTGATCATTTGGGGATGGTTTGAAAAACCGTCAGGATGTTGTTTTGTGAAAGGATTGGTGTATTACCATAGTTGTCAACTAAGTGATCGAAGGTGGTTAGAGATTGGATTGGGGATCCCCATTTTTCTTGTTATCACATTGTGATGACATATGGTTTCACAATATTGTTTCTATGGGGTGGTTGTGCATGGAATCTCATGGAGGAGGCTCCTCGGGGTTGGTGTGGCGGTGTATGGACTCATATATCTTAAATGGTTGTCAGATGTGGTCAATGGGGAGAGTGTTAAATAATAATAATTAAAATAATAATAAATGTGATGATATGATAAAAATTACAAGTGGATTTTATTATTTTTATTATCTAAAATAATAATAATAATGGTGACAAAAAATGTCTGTGGTTAATTAAAATAAATGTATTAAATTCGAATTTGGAATAAAAATTGATTGAAGAGGATACTTATTTGAAAAGGATGTTATATAGTATGGCAGGAAATTGGATGGGGAAAATCCTACTTTAATTTATGGGTAGAAATTTTAGATTTTTATTAAAATTTGGAATTAATAGAGAGATTTGAATCACATGATGGTTTTGAGGGGAGAGATTTCAGCATTTACAATAAGGGTGGAGATGAGCTAAGAGGATCCTTCTAATTAATGTGAATTAAATATTAATAATATTATTATTATAAAATGATAATATTAACATTATTTTAATGAAATCTAATAAATATTGTACCTTATATTTTTTGTATAATATTGAAAAAACGTTTTATGTAATGTGACCCTAGAATTAAGACGGTCATTTTATTACTGATTTTGGTTACCATTCTCGAACTTATGTCTCAAGTCAAGGATATTCCCAATAATAATAAAATTATTATTATTATAAAATATTTTGTCTGGAATAACATCCTCATATGGTGTAAGAATGATGAACAGACTATGAAATTATAACCATGAAATTAAGGTTGACATTTCAATACCAATATTGGGTGTTTATTTCAGACTCATAGATCAGGCCCATGATGAACTATTTGTGTGTTCTATGGTGAAATGTTACTTATTCACCTAGTGTTAAATCGATGGAAATGAATAGCCTATCCCAATCATTTATTCATGAGGATCGCAACAATGTTGTCTTTTTGGCCATCCAAGTCCATTTTCAGAAGTATATTTGTGAAATTATATTTTTTTTCAGACTGATAATGATCCTTGTGTGTTGTTCTGTGTTTTTTCTGAGACATATCATTTATTACTATAGGTCAAGGAAGACATGTGGTGGAATTGACATGGATAGGAATAAGATAAGGACCAGGTGCTCTGTGGGACCCTTATATGTTGTGTACTCCATAATGAATCTTCAATCTTGAGTGTATCCTTCATTTGAACTCTATTTTTGTCCATATTAGTATCCTATCATGAGTGTTTTTATGAGTATAATGTTATGACTCCCTCCATAGTAACATTTAGGATATTTTGTTGAATATTATGAGTATGACTCTTGGTTATGAAATTCCAGATAATGGTAGTGATCGTGCAGTATCATTACAGACCTCCCTAGTGGTACCCTCTAGTCGAGCTGGGTAGTGGGTCCTCAAAACATTCTAAGTGGTACCCTCTAGTAGATATGAGATATGGGACCTCAATTCCCTTTGAGTTGTACCACATAGTAGAGTTGGGTAGGGTGTCCTCAAGACCTTTTGAGTAGAACCCTTTAGTTGAGCTGGACAATGGGTCTTCAATGACTTCTGAGTGGTACCCACCAATTGAGCTAGGTATTTATTCCTAGATGCCTTTTGAGTGTACCCTCAATTTGATCATTATTTTGGGTCATCGATGCCTTCTAGTTGGCACAAACCAATTGAGCTGGACAATGAGTCATCGATGATTTCAATGTGTTTCCCTCTTGTTGAGGTACGGAGTGGTTCATCATTGCCATACATGTTCTACCCCTTCGTTATACTAGGGTGTGGGTCCTTGACATTGATTTGATACCAAATTGGGTATAGGGTAGTATGAAGAGGTGTGGATAGACTTGTAAAGTTACTTCTGGGAAGACCCGTGGGATGTTGAGCATCATTGATGGACATTTTGAATTGTTGGTTACTCTTCTTATTGGGATGTGTTATTTTATGGTTATCACCTTACTCTCTTTTTGGTGTTATTTGACTAATCAAATATATCATCCCTTATTCTATATTCACACCTCGGATTGGGAAACTCTCCTTCAAGGAGAGGCGATGAAAAATGGGCTATTCCACATTCCTTCCTTGTTCGGGTTTTCATGGATGGATGAGTCTACTCTATTGTGATAGGCGATGGATACTTGAAAAGTTTATCATATTATCATAGTTCCGAGCCCCGTTTGTTTGGAATAGATTTCCTTCACACTAATTTGGGTTGATCTATACTCTTTCACTGTATCTTGTTTTTTATACATTGTTTTCTTTATTTTGATTCTCTTACTGCTCCCCCATTTTATTTTGGGGTATCCTACAAGGTATGTTTATAATCACCCCTTTATGGAGTTTCCTACAAGTATCATGTCTTATAAAAATGTCAAAAAGGTTGATTGTGACTATAAAAGTTATTATATAAATTGGGTTCTTCGACCACATACTATGGTGATATCTTGGGATTTAGAAACTCTTTCTCTTTTACCTATTTACTTTTCCAATTTGCTGTCAGTTTGGCGCACATTTCAAGATAGGTGTGCATTTTTTCTACTTTATTTTTCACATTACACTACAATACCTTTGTACTATAATATTTTTATTGAATAATTGGTTTACTTTATAGTAATATTGTATATATTATGGTTTCCCTCTAAAAACATTCACAGATATTGAGGTTTGTGTACAGTTAGTTAGGAAAAATCCACCTCGAGTTGGTTATTTCTTTAGTGGTTACCATCACCCATATCCTATGGAGATGGGATTAGTGTAGTTGTGTATTGAGCCCCATATTAGGACAGGATGTGACATAATATTCCACCCAAGCTCTAAAAACATTAGAAATAATAGATACACTGATCGAAAGGTTGGGAACCCAAACAATCCAACCCATATAAACCACTCCAGATACCAATACACCCAAGGTGCTTCATCAAAATCCAATGGCCTCAATATTAGTATATCAACACACATGATCATTAACATTGATTTATTCTTGATTTTAGGGGTATTACCAACCTCACATCCAAAAATACATCCACAAACATAGGAGAACCTTTCACATTGGTTCCCTTAATCAAAACAAACATTAACCTATAGTGGTCCAAGTCAAAACATACAGTCTCAAGGTCTAACACCTAGCCATACTGGTCAAGTCTCATAAATAGGTCACATTTTCAAGGCACCTAGCATAAAATTTCAAACCACTCCAAGGAAGGATAATATAATATCACCCTCTGAGGATCAAAAATTAAACATCAACCAACTAGGGTCAAATATTCTTCGAGGATACTCATAAGGAATTGTTCCATGGAGGTCATTATTTAAGGTAGATGATATAATAAATTATCACCAATTGGGAACCTATATATAGAAATACCCCACTTCCCATGGTCCAGTTCAATAGAAACATTCTCTTAACTATAGACATCATACTTATCATTCCGAGTCGATAACCACAATAAATTTCAGTTAAGTAGAATTTCATTCTAATCTATGAAATAAATCATTATATAGGTTGTTACTGAAATATTAAATGACCAAAAAAAGAATGAAACGCCCCAAGAAAGGTCCAACATTTGGGATTTATCTTCTATGTTGATCTACAGGGGTTAATGCACATCCTATACATGAGACTTGATTCATTTTCCATACTATCAAAAATCTCAACACAGATCCACATAAAATTGCATTAAAATAGAATATATATAAATATATATAGCCAAATTGAGTATAATTTCAGGAAAAACCAATAAGAGGGAAAACAATTTTGATTTGTTTTGACAAAATAAGTAATTAGAATATATTCATAGTAAAATCACACACTATCATGCCAATAACATGTGAATTATAAGTGGTAAATTTGATGCATGATATACATTTTTCCTTTGTTTTCCAAGTGTAAAAATAAATAAACAGCCTCTTTTCAATGTTCTAGGAGGAATAAATCCCCAATAAATCATAAAATCCAAACTATATGTTCATATCTAGAAGGAAAAAATATTATAAATCCACAACAATTTTTATTATAACATTAGTCTAATATCCTGGAAAACATGACATTATTTCCTGAACAAGTGTTCTTGATATACCAGTTCGATATCAATCACATGATCCAAGGAATTAATAATACTCTTATCTACCATATTCATAATAATAAATCAAAAATTAAATGAATAACTATGATACCAAGATTTAACATCGTAGCCCAAATTCCACTCAATCAATTCTCCGAGAAAGTTCACCATAAGGCCTCAAATGTTATTCTCTATACGCTAGAGGCTGATGACTAATAGAGTCGTCATATGGTGTGTCAATGGAGAGAATATTACCTAATATAAGAGTAAATGTTGTGAAAATAAGTTGGTATAATCTTGAGAAGAATGTAAATAGAGTGTAGAAGATATAAATAAATAGAAATAGAACATGCTATAATAATAAATGAAATATCATAAAATCTTGAACATTCATGTCATATATACAATTATGGGCATCCAAAATGACATCCATACATGAAATAATACATTAAATACTAGATAGTAATGTATATTCTTCTACTTCTATTTAGGAGATAGACCCCATAGCATGTCCCTAGGGAACTGACGAGTTGCACCAGACTAATCAAAATAATACACATGAGTGGCACTGCTCAATCATGTTTCTTTGGGTGTTAAAACTAACCACAATGTATTTTTGTTCAAATAGAAAGGAATCCATAAGGTCAATATGCACATCGAGGTGCATGTATAGATGTGATAAATAATATTTGTAGGCCACCCCAATGACTAAACCATATATCCACTCTCCTGAGTACATGATCATGTAATATTATCATCATATCTGATGCATAAGTGAAATAATGAATACAATGAAGAAAATGAAATAATAATGTCAACAAGTGATCCATAGGTCTGAGAACCTGATTGTATGGACACTGTGAAATCTTATATAAGTATATATATATATTTATACATAAATATTCCCATAAGTATAAATTTATTAATGATCTCATATATATATAAATAATTAAAAAATAAATTAAGAAATAAAATAATAAACCCAATTCACATTCAATCTTTGGATAAATATTTGATCAACCAGACATCCCGGGATTAGGGAATAGAGATGTTTGTTATAACACTGAAGACATGTATCTGTTATTTAATCATATTATCTATATTCCTAATTAATAAATACCATCATTGGAAAATGCATAAGTGTATATGAGCAAGATATGTCACCATAGTGTCATACATATCCTATCCTTATGTTCACTCATACTTTTATCTAACAACTATAATAAATAACAATGTATATTGATTAACAATCCTTTCAATGGGGAATTGAGATATATTTCATATTACTCATCCACAAGTAATCTAGTTTGATGTCTGATTCCCCAGTCCTGATCCATAGGTAGTCATGATACCGTATCATAGATGATCCCTAAAGGGAGTGAACCTTAATAGATATATATGGAATACATTCCTGATCTATTATATCAACATGGAAAAATTCGATAAATGGATATATAACTCACTCCCATACAAGTCTGTTAAGTATCCATAATGGTGTATTCATTGATGCTAGGGAGTATCCTAGACATCAAACAAGATAATCTAGTGTACCTTGTAGGAGATCATTTGTATTCCACTACTCAGGGAATAGGCGCCCACCCAGAAACCATTGGAATCGCCTAGAATTATTGTGTAATATTTATTCCTAGAGAGGCATAATATAAGAGATATTATAAGATAATCATTGAAACCTACCACTATATCCCTGAACATAGAGGAATCACATTGAAATATTGGACCTCTAATAAAAAAATAGTGATTTTCAAGCAAATAAAATCATATTCTATAACCTAGGATATCTATCTAGTGATACTAATATAATTATGATCGGATGATGGATTCCACATAGTATTTATTAAAATCTTATTTCAATAAGGCTCATTATCCATATCAAGGGAAACATGTTTGTGTATCCAAATAATTATCTTCATGAAGGCTTAACATCTAGATTCCAAGAATTATGTCTTCATATTTGTGGGATTAATAATTATAAAAATAATAATAATAACATAAAACATCAAATATAGCACATAGACCATAAAATATGAATCATGTTTGGATATCGTACATATGTCGACATGAACCATGTTATAGAATAAATAAATAGTGAAGGTGTCCAAATTCATATACCAACCACTACTTCCATGGCCTAGTAGGATTACATGTTCATCATGGGTTCTATGGTGACTCTCACTTAGATCTCTACCAAAACCCCAACACAATATATCAGGGTAGGTTAAATGTTGGGGTACCCTCTTGGTCCTCTGAGTCAGGACATATATGATTCATCCTACCTGGGATACTCAGATATGGTACATAAGAATGACTAACCTTCATGGGATGCTCAATAACACAGTAATATAGGAAAACTCATCTGATATGGGATCCTTATAAACATTAAATATATGGGGGAACCCTACCATGGAACCTCAATAATATATCCTCAAGAAAATTAACACGTAGTGTAATCATACAAGGGATTCACTAGAACAACATGTGTGTGAGGGTCTCCCATACGGGACCCTCTTCAATAATAATAACGTGAATGGGTTTTTCATGATACCCTAATAATAAAATAATATCACAACTTTGTTGGCCATAAGGTTTCATCTCACAGGGGGTAAGTTATCAATGGGAGATAAAATAATACACCATTCAAGAGAGATAACTCATGGATAAACTCAAATTAAATGGATCTCACCCATAGGTTATAGATTGAATTAATTACTAGAGGGATATCCTCAATGTTAAACAAAAAACCCTAAAACAACTCCTATGCATCCTCAATTGACATCAATGGTTTCACTAATATGATATATATAGAAATATTATAAAAATAGACTACTCATGGGTCTAAATCCAACTCCAGGGAATATAATCATTGAAAATCCTCAAAAGGCAGACACTTAGGAGGTATAGGACATGTAATCAAAGGATAATTAATGTACTTCAAAACCTCTTTTCATTGACATGTACTTATACATGGACTAGCTCACATGGGATCTATTTGACTACTTCTAGAAAACCAAGCTACATCTAGGGTGTAGCCGTGTACTAATATATGTCAATGTCCCTATACACAGTGGGTCTCTAATGTACCCCAGATACATGGAAATGTACATTACATGTTGTGTACTCAATGTACATGGAATGTACTTTCAAAAACACATTTACCCTTGTACTCAAGTACACAACCAAACACATGTGCTATTACATATTGTGTACTCAAAGTACATTTAATGTACTTTCCAAAACACTTCTTCCCATGTACGTAGATACACTCCCAAATAAAAGGTCATGTACTGCTTTATGGAGTGTACACAATGTAAAAGGAATTTATGTTCTAAAATTCATCTTCCCCGCAAAGGAAGAACCAATGGTATGTGTTCTCTAAAACACATGTAGTACATATAGGTTTTCCCAAACACAAAAAACCAAATCACCCAGAAACCCCCATTTTCTTTGAAATTTCTATAGATGAACCCACTTTGGATTCTATGAAATCATAAAAAGTCATTAAAATCTGAAAAAAAATCTATAGGGGTTTATGGAAATGCATAAAATGGCATTTCTTTTGGGGAAATCCATTAAAGATTTTCCTATTTTCGGATCCCACTTCTTTCCCACAATGATCTGGATCATCGCGATCCTTGTGAAGGTACCTATATATTTCCATCCCTCCCTCTCTACCCAACTATCCATTTTCCCATATCAATCCTGGATAAGATAATCCCCAGGGGAATGCATGAGAATCCAGGGTATAAATAAAAGGAATGAAATGAAAATGATAAAAAGAAAAAAAAAAGAAAAATGGGGCCACAGAACAAGCTTGGGGCCCCATGATTTTATGCCCCCAAAAAAATTAACCCCATTTTGGACTCAACTATGGATAAGAAAACACAATATTATATTGCATTCAAGAGATATGTCTGAATGAACATGTATCAATAAATTAATATATAATTAATTAATTATTAATTATTAATTATTCTTAAAAAAATTTAATAGCCATTAATTAATAAAAACTCTAAAAATATGGTAGACACGCTATTTTGGGACCAAATTAGTGTTCCAAAAAATTATTCAGGGGCATCTGTTAGGGGAAATGGCCATTTTACCCCTTCAAAACACCAGAAACAAACAATTAATGATTCTCATAAAATTTATATTCTAAAAAATCATAGTTCCTTATATATTATATGTATAAAATAAATCATATTATAGAGATGATATAACAATGACCATGGTGAATGGAAGGAAAAAATTATACCAAAACATACTTGATAAATGAAATAGTTAACAACAAGGATGATGTTTTAATAAAGAATAGTTAATAAATGGTTCATGAAATGTTATAAGTGAATAAAATATTGTATTTTAACTAAATATATGATGCATTAATAGATTTATAATAAATATAATGTTTTTATATTGTATGATAATTCCCCAAACAATGAAGTATGACTATGAGTCTGGGTATTTCTTCCCATTTCAACATTAATGAGACATGTTTTACATTATATACCTAATTAATTTTACTTGGTGTATATACTTTTAATTTAAAAAATTATTTCATGGATTAATATTTATTCATTATTTCAATTTTCTTTGATCTTTTCAATTTAAAATTTTTTTTATTAAAATGATACTAAAGTAGTAAGTATTAATTTTTCCATCTCATTTTTGAATGATATTGTTTATGTTTAAATATTTTTTGAATCAATTTAATGATATATTATATTTAAAAACAGTCTATTTTCATACATTCATGTTATTTATGGGGATTTATTTTTCATATACAATATTCCTATTTTTTTACCTAAAAACCCTAGGAAATTGTTTTAAGAAAATTCGACATTGTTCTTCTTTGGTCGATGTGATTTTCATTCAATATAAATATTTTAAATAAAAAATAAAAAAATAGAGTTTTCTATGATAATATTTATTTTAATTTTATTTACAAACATAATTGAATTTATTTAAAAAAATTTATAATTAATCTCATATTCATTTTCAAAATGAGGTACTTTTGGATGTTTTACCAAAAGTTTAAAAGCAATATTTTTTTTACATGTACTGAATTAATGGAGTTTTCGGCCATTATAACCATATTTCATTTATAATTTTTAATAAAAATTTATGATTTATTTAAAAAATATATTTTTATCAATATCATATAAATAGATATATTTTTAATAATTTAATTAAAAGGTTATTTTCCAAGATTTTAAATTAGTGATCAAATGTTCTTTGAAATGTATTTTTCACCTATACCAACATCATTTAATATTTATTGTAGATCACCGGGGATATGATCTAATGATACCATACATGTTGATTATCTATGAGTATTATGATAATGTGATGTTGAGATCTCAATAGAAAACTTTTCTTTTTAATGTGTTATGCTCTGATGAATTTATTGTATTTTTCCGCATTTACAAATTTATTATTTTGTGGTCATTAAAAATCAAATGATCAAATTATTTAGCATACTGAATTACTTCATTAGATGTTATTTTTTTCATTAAATTATAGTTTTTCAATAACATTTATATATTTAGTATCATTTAAACCATATAAAATTTCAATATACGTATTTAGGTTATGGAATATCATTTATTTCATTTACTAGGGAAATATTTTTGTCTTATATTCTCGATTACATAAATATATTGATTTATTGATAAGGATTGTTTTTATCTATTATATTATTGATTAAATATATGAGTATTGCATTAGAAATTTTTATCTGATGGGCGGGCCCATTTATAGATATCCCTTTTATGCATCGATAGGTCTCATGAGACAAAACAAGTTTTCATGAATAATGGGTTCAGGCTATAAGATCATGTCTTAATAGCTGGGTAATTTGGGTATTTGTTAACTATTTCTGAAATATGACTAGGTTTATAGGCCCTGTCAATATCAAAGATGTGTTAGTTAAGAGGTATTTATGGTTATATATTGAATTTCTAACATTATATTTTTTATTTATTGAGAATGACGTTATTATTATTTATATGATCATTCAGTTAATATTAGAAATAGATCTATTCCATGAATAATTAATTGATTTTATGGCATGTTATTTATTTATACACCCATCATATTATTTATTCCATATTAATTAAGGATATATTTTTTAGTTCATAACACCTACAAAGCATTTGAGCTCCCCATATTGTTTATTTTCCTATATCCAGGACATGAAGTATAGTTCACTAAATATAATTCAAGGGTATAATAAATTATTTCATTCTATTTTTTCATAATTAAAATATAATATGGGAATCATGTATATAATTAGTTTCAAATACTCCTTCATAAATTTATCCATAGGGTTGTGATTCCATAAGTATAGTACTAATGCAATTAGTCATCATTGTCTCTCAGGGTTGTAAAACTATAATGATTAGATGGAAATTATTTTTTATCTAGTGTACAAGGTACACAACACTAAGCTTAATCTAACAAATAAATATTATTATTTAAATTTTACCATTAATATTTATTAGTAAAATTGGAAGATATGAATAGTAAAACTAATTTATGAAATAAATATATAGATCCTACTGAATATAAATGTATTTTTAATTGATTTTAGAAAATAAAAACATACTTTTTTTGTAATTTCATTTCATTCTTTAGAAATGTGTTTTCTTAATAAATATGGTTTATTTCTTTTTAGGGATGAATATTTTATTTTATTTCAGGATTTTTAAGAAAATGTATTTCATAAAAAGAACAAAAAAATTTAAACTAACATATCAAAATTATATGATGGTAACATTTTGATAATTTTTACAAATGGTTATATTTTTATTGAATAGTGGAAAATGATGTTTTTTATTTATGATATATTTTTGGATGACTTGGGACATAATCATGAAATAATTTTTATAAAAATTTATGAAATTACTCATGGATGATATATTAATATAAATATAAAAATAATTCTAATATGTAATTCAAAAATTATTTGTTGATAAATATAAATATAATTTATACTGTTGCTGAAGTGCTTCCACAGCATTGGAAAATTCAAATTTTGTGTCCTATATCTAATAATTGGGAGGAATCAAGTATTTAAAAAATAGTTTAATAAATATAATCTATAAATAATGATTCGGGATAATAATTTTCAATTTTGGGGTTATATTACAAGAATATAATCCCAGTGATTGTGGAATGGTTATGCAAGGATGTACAAGTCAAATAAATAATTAAATAACTTGTCTTGACATTGATATGATTAAATATACATAATGAAAAAATATAAAATATAATTTTGAGATAAATTATTTTTTTAGGATTTTAATATATTTATAATTTTTATATAAGAAATAATTACCTTAAATACTTATGCATCACTAACTCAGTGCCTTTCCAAGCAAAAGAAAAATCTATAAAATGATTTTCTAAGTTCCCAAAAAATAAATAAATTATTTTAAATGAACCAAACACTATAATAAATATTATTTTAAGACTATATAATGACCCCAATCATATAATTATTGATTATATGACATTTTGAGGCCAAACTGATGAGATTATGACATCTATAGAATTTTATTTAATGAAAAGTTAAACACATCACACTCTTCTTTTTAAAAAGTGTAATTTTATAATATTACTTTATCTAGAATATTTGTTATAATTTAAATATTATATAGAAATAAAAAATATATATCTATATAACTCTTATTTATTATTAATTTTTAGTTAAAAATAAACCATAAACTCATAAACATCATTAATGGTATAAATTTTTTAATTTTTAAAAAAAACAAAATAATTGATATTTAAAATATTAAAAGTATTATAATTGGATAAAATTATGTTCATAAATTAATATTATATAATAATGTGATATTTTGGGGATTTTTTAAAAAATAATTTTGGTATTTTATGTTTTTTATTGAGGTTTTTAAATTCAAATTAATGAATTTTATAAAAACTAATATTAATTATATTCTTATGAATAATAATATTTTATTAAATTTTTTAAAACATAAAAAATATTATATAGTGACAAATAGGATAATATATGGTCTAAAATATCATATATTTTCATTTTTTGGTTCAATTAAAACCTTATAAGTAAAAATTACAACCTTTTAATATTGAATAATTTGTTACCGTAGTTAAAATTAAAATAAGATAACTAAGGCCTAATCAAAATCATATGGTTTAAAATTACACCACTTTGAGCCTTCCATATCAACCATACTTTGGAAAATTATCCTTTACACATATCCAAACACATTCAAGAGGTTTTGATTCTTCCAACATACTAACCCATAGCTATTTATAAGAGATTTAATGGAGTTGTTTTGAAGAAGAGGTAATCACCCTAACCAGACACATTTTAATTCTCCAACTATTTATCTCATCTAAATGGATGATGTTCATAAAAAAATAATGAATCCAATATTATCAATATTATGAAATATTATTATGATTTTGAAAAAAAATTATACACCCTCTTTCCCATCAAATAAGATCTAAAAGTCCCGCATGTGTGTATATACAACTTACCATCTCCAAGTAGTGATACAGTTAAGTTTTTGTTACCTTATTTTATATATTGATATTATTATGGGTTTAATATTTTTATATAATATTTATTGTATAATTATACTTATATAAAAATAATTTAATATTTACCATCTTACCATCTAAACCATTATAAATAGATATCATCTTTGCATATGTGTAGACTACCACATCCATGAAGAAATGTTAATTTTTTTAATTTTTATGTTAATTGGATGGAAAGTTGGTTGAATTTGATAAATATATATGATATATTAATTACAAAAAAATTTATAATGGAAATGATAAATTATTTTTTACAATTTTTCCTTTCCATTATTTGAAAAATGTAAACAACGTTCCATTATATATATGACCCACCGTCTCCATTAATATTGAGGTTCATTTTTGTATGTCTACGTTTTATGATTAATTAAACATATGTATATAATTAACATATATTATTTTTATAAGACTATTATAATTATTCAAATGATTGGACATGACCAAATTATAATGACTAGGACTCCCAAACTGGTACATGCTTTGAAAATGAAGCATTTGTCGCCTACAACGTAGATATTAATAAAAAATTATTAACAAAATCATGATACGATGTTATAAATAAATAATACATAATATTATGTATAAATTCTAATGTTAAAAATTTATAAATAATCCATAATTTTATTTAAGTCCTTTGAATGTGAAACGATAAAGTTGATAAATATAGTAAGAGATTTTCATCTCACTTTTATTTCTAAATGGCATATGCCTTATACACTAATTATTTCTATTGTGTGGTGTATATACTGACCATTAATGTTTTTATTAATATTATCATGATAATTATGGAAAATATTTATCCATCAAAAATTATTTATTTTGTGGGGATTATGATTTCAAAGTTAGAAAATTGGTAAGTGATTATTTCACAATATCATTATTATTCAGGATCGATTATGTTTAGTTCACTAATGGAGAATATTTATATTACATGTCTAATTATAAAATAAATTCCTTAAAATGTTTCTTAATATTCTTTGTCAATTTTCAGAAAACAATTCTACCTATTTTTACTTTTTATAAAATGGTACTCGAGGAATTTTGTTTTTCAATTTATAAATGAGGTACCTTTGGACTTTTCCAATTAAAATATAGAAAAAATGTTTTTTAATTATACAACATGATCGGATTTTTCCCACTATAATGAAAACATATTTATTTGGTTATTTATTTACTATATTATAAGTTAATTTTTAGTGAAATTTTTTACTTTTTAACAGTTTGGGTTTAAAAAATATGAAATGATTTTATAATGGAAAGAATATTTTCCTGAATAATTATTTCAAGTTATCTATAAAAATAATTTTCTACATATTATAATGTTATTTTATTTTACATGTTCTATTATTTTAAATATATCTTTACTCTTTAGATTATTTTTTATGATTATGAGTGCATGATATTTATAAAACTAGTTCATCTTCCATGGTTTACTCTTTAATGAAATATTTCTAAAAACCATTTCAGTTTATGGGTATGGATTTGATGAATGATTGATTTTTTATACAATTCATAAGTATAGTTTTAATTATTTTATCGGTGGTACCAATATCTCCATCCAATTAATTTTGCCGTAATTTATATCTCATGAGATAGACTGATTGGAACGGGTAGTGAACCAGGTTTCGTAAGCAACTATATCCACTTTGAGTGTCTTGTGAGTGATCCTATACTACTAATATGGTTTGTGGAGTGAACCCATTACACTATTATAGCCTTATAAAATATAATTTAGTAGTATGTAAATGATTTTATATACTTATATTTATTCCACACACATTTGTGACATTATCTTATGTTCAGGATTGATTCATTAAGACTCATTAATCTTATGGACCATGTTTTATAAAATGATAATGTTTTATTCCAAAAATTATATTAATGATCTATAATAGGTTGGGTTAAAATTTTGTAATTTAATTTCTTTGTCACATACTCATATTATTATCTTATTATTTAATATTATCATATATTTATATCTCATATGTTTAAACTTACTAAGAATCTAAGCTCAACATTATTATGTTTTATTGTTCATAGGTTATACATAAATATATTAACTGAATTATGTCTAGATGGATTTCATTGGGATGATACTGATGATCAATTGAGAAATTAAAAAATCTAGGTATTGTAGGAGATAATGATGATTTTTATAAACCAGTATATTATGAACACAAATTGGTAAGAAATTTTTTGGATTATATAAATCACTAATCCTAAATGGTAATTGATATGTAAGTTATTAAATATGTCCTTTTGAAATTTTATATAATTTGTTGCAAAAAAATTCTGTCACATTTATCAGTTTCAAATAAAGAAAATTAATTTTCATTATTAGAATCGAATTTAGAATTTTAGGGAATGAGATATTATAGTTTCTTTAACTTTTATGACAAGAGTGTTCCCCCCCATCAAGATTATTTAATTATTTAAATCCTAATTTACCATCATATTTGGTTCATTTCAAATAAAGTGGTTTCCTTAATAATTTCATGATTTTTTTAAAAAAATAACTGAATTTAAAATGTAATATATATCTTCCTTAAGAATTGTTTCTTCTAATATTTAAAATTATATTTCTATATAATATAACATTGATTGGTGTTACTTATGAGTTTCTCAGAATATGATCCAATGACAACATCCTTACTCATTATATTGTTATTTTCTGTTTATAATGTGAATATATTTATGAAAATTTTCCCTTTTCAAATGGTTATACTCTTATAAAATGTTTATGAAACCCATTTTTATTGCTGGAATATGATGTGATGATATATTTATATTCTTATTGAATAAATAAGTATGATTTTAATTATGTGATGGGTGGTACCTATATCTCCATCCAATGAATTATGTAAGGATTTATATCTAATGTGAAAAAAAGGAGTAGAATTGGGAGTGATCATGGTTCAGTAATGAACTCTTTTCTCTTTGGTATTCTTGGGAGGGAACCTAGACTAATGTGATGGTATGGGGAGTGAATATATTCCACTATTATAGCCTTTTCATGGATCCATTACTATAAACAAAATGATCTTATATACTTATAATGATTCCAAAAACATTTATGA
Organism: Viscum album; assembly: GCA_963277665.1. NCBI lineage: Eukaryota > Viridiplantae > Streptophyta > Magnoliopsida > Santalales > Viscaceae > Viscum > Viscum album. Next base: position 1,000,713,577 of record OY728128.1, on the reverse strand, counting down.
CATGATCGTATGGATCATGATTGACTTCTGAATACATGCCATTATTATGATGATTCCTTGGGTATGTAAGAGATATGAGATTTAATTTTTACACTATATATGTTTTATTTAATAATAAATAGGACACATTTGTCAATATCATATCCAAATATGTAATTTTTGTTTTATCACCAAATATTTTAGTTAGGTTCTTGTGTTTCTATTATTGTTTTTTAATATGTTTTAGTCTATTTTCTCACTATCATTATGTGTTAATGTAATTATACTTACTTTCCACTATTATATGTTTTTTTAAATAAATTATTTTTCTTTATAATTTTTATGATTAAAAGAAGAAGTGATTTTAAAATGGAATGATTATTTTCACCAAGAAATATTTTAGGTAATATTTTAATATCATTTCATCTATAATATAAAATTATTTTATGTTAATTATTATTTACAGGTAATATTATCTTAGGATACCAAAATTAATCATTCTCTAGTAGGTTTGTGTTTATGATAACATGATATTTATAAAACCTATTCCTTTTTTATGAGATATAATATGTATGAAACCCATTTTTCATGAGTTTTTTATGTAGAATGATTTATGTTCTTATGTTACAGATATGTATATTGATTATTATGTTATGGATGACACCTATATCTCCCCCCAAATTAAATGGGTAATTATTTTTTCCTCTGGGGAATTATATTTTAATTTGTCTACATGATTGTTCTAGTTTATAATGGCTGTTTTATGGTTTATATAAGGGTTATATTATAATTATATTCCATGTCTCTTATGTGAATTTTCTGTGCTTAGTGATGAGTTCTCATGAAAATAATTTTATTTCAAAAGTTTTGATAATGATTTTTTTTAAATAAATCCAATTTTCAATTAAATTTTATGTTTATATTAATAGTTTTTTAATGAGGTTTCTTACTTTTTAATGGAATAAAAAAAATATTTTATGTCTCACATATGGATTTTTTTTGCATCCCCCATTTTTCCAATTTTTTCATTTGTTATAAGGAAGAGTTTTTACAAAGATGATTTCAATATAAAAGTTTTAAAGGTTTATCACAAAAACCCCATGTTTTTATTAAAAAATGGGTTTTAGTGAGAAAAATGGATATTGAGTATATGTGTATAATTTTAACTTATGGGTTTTATAAGTAATAGTTTTCAATAATTATCTAAAACACAAATCTAAAAATATTCCTCATGATTTATGGATTTGAAAACAAGTTAAAAATAATAATATGTAATACATAAGGTCAGGTCCATATGGTTGGTATCAAATGATAGTTTAGAAAATATTGAATATTGGGATGTTTTCATGAGAGGTTTTATTAAGATTTATAAAATTCAACATGGGTTTAAAATTTTATTTCACAAACCAAACTAAATACCCATGTAACAAAATATAGATTCCATCCTAACATAGCTCGAAGGGCATTCCTGGTTCATACAGGATGGATACTAGCACCTGGCCTCATAAATAATGCTAGTGGGAAGAAATCATTCCAAAACATTGAAGAATAATGATAACAAATCCTTATTCATAAAAAAACTTCACTAAGAGATATGTACCAAAACTCAAAAAGGTATAAACAACCCAATGTAATATGAGAGAATACTAATAAAAATGGATAGATAAACATACCACGTCCCAACTCATGCTCAAATATCAATTTCCAAGGGTCAATAGGTAGAACCCCCTCCATGTTCTGCTTTAACACTTCTCAAATCTAGAATTAGAAAATATACACACACCAAAAGGCATGAGTATTATGTGAGAAAAAAACAAGTGGGGTATCACCAAGGATTCAATAGTTTGATGAAAGCATTTAATTAACAAAACAATGAACATTCAATTTTTAAATAAATAGGGTTTGAATATCAAAATAACATTTCAATAAATCATGATCATCATTTCAAATGATGGTAATATATTTCAAATGAATGGGGAACTATACAAATAGCTTAAATAAAAACTTTTATATAAATGAGATTATATATATCATATGGAATGAAAAATAGTTCTCAAATAAATGGGATACATTTATATCTCATTTATAAAAAAGAGAGCAATAAGGTCATCTTCCAAGAGGTTTGGTAGATCTAGGTTATGGGATCCCCATATACTAATATGATCATAATTATTATAGGTAAAAACGTCCATAAGAAATGGAAATATGGGAATCATCTATGACCTACTAGGTCATAGGATATGAAAGATGATGTTTTTTAATGTGGTAAACCATCAATTTGGTGCTAGTAAAATTACAATCAAGCATTTTTATCCGAAATAACTCACTAACTACCTAGGATTTCATGTTCTCTTGAATAATTTTTTTATGGAAAATATATTTCAAGAAATGTTAAAATATAATTAAACCTCATTCCCCTATTAAAAAATGTCCAATTTTAATTTTCAAAATCAAAATTGTTTTTTAATCAATATATTCCTTTTCACATGATAAACCCTTAAATTTTCTATCAAAACCATTTTAATAACCTTTCAAAATTATAAATATGAAATAAATAAACAATTAAATTTCATATTTCACTATTACAATTAAATTAAACAATTTAATTACAAATAATTTCCATAAATTTCATAAAATACAACCTAATTAAATGGAATTATGGTTTTCAAAAAAATTATATCAAAATCATTCCAAAATTAGAATTATAAAATTAAAATCTCACCAATTTCTATAAACACACCCAGATTCAGTAGAATTGGGGGTTATCCTAATTTCACTCCAAAATCCAATTTCAAAACCCCAATTCAAGGTGATTTGGTTTTATCCAAGAATCCAATTTAATTCAATATATTCGAAATCATGAAAGTTAATTTATTTTAACCAATTGAAATTAATAATGTAATTCAGGGTTATTAAAAATTAGGCATCATGATTGAATCACAAAACTTAGGATCATAGGATCTCGATTTACTAAACGCTAATCTCTATTTTTCAATAAAGAACAAAGATCATTGAATTCTTGAATGAAGGATCAAATATAGGATTAAGATCCAAAACAGAAGGTATTAGATCCTTTAACCAACTTAGAGTTAAAGAAACCCTATGGAGGAAAATATTCATAGTAAAATATAGGTAATGGGGTGAGTAAAGTTACTAAGAGGATATCGAATGGTGTTCTTCAAACTCTGATCTGCTTTCAGTAGGGTTGATAGGTGCCAAAATCACATATTGGGTGCTCCCAAGAATGAAAAAATTAAATGGGGTCATGCAAGTTATGTCTGGTACCTAATGTAAGTGTTTTAGAAATTTAAAGATATATTATTGGATTTATTAAATCTTATACATAGTTAGTTGGGTAGAGCCTCTTGGATAACATTCTGTGCATACTAATAATGCTACCTATTTAAATGGGACACATAGTTTATACTACAAGAGTGAACAATATTAAAAACTATAAACCAACAATTAAAAGTCCGACTTCTTGGGATTAGATGGTTTCTCTTGAGATGGATCATGGTTTTGTCAAACCATGCACCAAACATGCACTAACCTATAATTTTTCATAGCATTTAATATTTCAAAATAAATAAACCCAAACAAATCCCATCTAATTATTGGTAAAAATAGGTTTTTATAAATACCTAAAATGGTAATAGGATGTCACAAACCCCCCATAATATAAACATTCAAACCTTATATCTTCTACTCAGAAGATCCCATGGAAAAAAGATGAGGCCACTACTCCCTCAGCAGTGCCTCCCTCTTCAACATATCACGATTATCAGATATTTGGTACCATTGATCTCAACCAAATATTATCTTCATCCCTAAAAGTAATTTGGTTTTAGAATCAACTATCCCAACTAGTTATTCAGTCTTATATAAATTAGGTTCAACTTCACGATCATGCCAACTCAAAACATGAGATTGATCAGATAGATACATTCATAGGCGAGACACATAGAACACATAATTTATTGATGTTAGCTATGGTGTAAGTGATAAGATGTAAGAAAATTTTCCAACATTATCAATATCCTCAGAAGGACCCACAAAATGAGGAGAATTTTTTTCTTTCCTCCCAACTTGTTCGTGATGCAAATGGGATGAAACATTCAAGAACACCATGTACATAAATAAAAATTACAACTATCTATTATGATGATCAACGTAGGACTTATACTAGCTTTGTACATCAAAATTCATTGATGAATCAACTAAATTAATGATTTCATATCATAAACAATACCTGATCCATCCAAGGAGCATTTAATAATATCCCACCATCACAATAGAGATCTACAATGTTAGTGACACAAGGCCTCAAAAGGAGCCACTACGATTGGAGACTATTAAATATTGTTATATGAAAACTCATCTGGAGACAAATGATCATTCCAAAACCCAAAAATGTTGAGAACACAAGATAGAATCATGTCCTTAAGAATCATTATTTATCTTTCTATCTGGCCAAATAAAAGTTCATGGTATGTTGTACTCAATCAAAGGTGAGATACCAATTCCTCTTGAAGGCCTCTGAAAAAACTAGAAGAGAACCGAGGATCCATATAAAATAATAAGGCTTATGGAAATCAATAAAAATGATAAATCTATTTCTCATAGAGATTTACCAACTCTTTAAATTTGGTTATATCATGAATGGGAATATTGTTAGTCAATCGTTCACACCCCTCATCACATATTTCTATATCTGGGTATGTGGAAACCCAACCAAAAATTTGATATAGATCTTATTCCACTACCAATTAGGGACATAAAGTGGAGGAAGAAATCATGATGGTTTCAAAGGCTTGGCCTTGTCCTGTTAGAACATATAACAATAAGATACATAATCAAAATTGTCATATCTCATACCTAGAAAACGGAATTGACATTGAATGTCATAGAACATCTACATGGTTTCTAGGTACATAGGCTAATGGTAATTATGGAAATACACCATAAAAACTATTCTTAAAACTAATAGAACTAAAAAGTTATTCTGATTGAATAGAATGAATTTATTGGAGAATTTCCACTCAACAACTTCCTTCCCTCCATAAATATAGTCCCTAATTCTTCAGAATTTATCATCTAGTTATTTTTCCAAAATAATCATCTTGATAAGAGTTTATGTCAACTAAAAGTAGGCCAGAGAAATCTCATCCCCTTTTTTCACTCCAATATGATATTTTAAAAATAGATCCATCAAGTTCAACATTTAGGATGATTCCATCATATATTGGGTCAAAATATTCGTCATTAAGGAATCTGTGATGCAATTACATTTCCCTCGGTTTTTACCAATGTCAAAGATGACATATTTAAGGTATTCCACCATATTCCTCTGATAGACATTCAAATATTTTTGATAGCTGATATAACTCTAGTACTTGTGGTATTAAAACTAGGTAATCCATTCTCCTTAAATTTAATACTAACTACTCTTACGAATGTTTATCACAATATCAATTTTATGTTTTGGGGTCAGATAATTATTTCTATGTGGCATAAGATGGACATATCCATAATCAATGACATGATCACTTGGTATATGGATGCATCCCAGACCTGAACCCGATGCATCCAAAAAGAAAACACAACCCTACCCTGCCTCTAAAAGATTCAACATTGACAAAGTACTCAAAATACATTTTATCTCAACAAAGTAACTGTAACATTTTTTATCCCATCAAAATTTTACTCCATTCCAAGTTAGAGAAGTCATTAGATAATCAAACATTAAAAATTCTTTATTAAACCACTAATATCAACTAACCAGACTTAAGGATCCCTAAATCTTAGAAATATTTTATGTTTGTTCCCATTTCATAACAACCTTTTCATTTTATGGATCAAATTAAAAACAAGGTTTTGACACCATGTGTCCCCAAAATATCACATCCTAAATCCAGAAGTCACATTTCAATATTTTTATAGAGTATATGATTTATCATCAATTCCAAAAACATCTCTCAGATGAAGAACATGATCCACCCCGGAAATAGAATACAGAAGGGTGTCATCCATTAATACTAACATAAATGTATCATGATGATTATAGAAAAACATGTTCATTAAATCCATAATGGCTTTAGGAACATTGGTTAGACCAAAGGGAATAACAAGGTACACATAATGATCATACCTACATCGGAAGGTTGTTGTTGGAATGTTATTTTCTTTTATCCTTAAATGTTGGAAAACAGATTAAAGATCAGTATTTGAGAACCATTATTCCATTTTTAACTGATCGAATAGATGTTTAATCCATGTAAATAAGTACATATTCTTTATAATCACTCAATTGTATTTTTAGTAATAAAAAACATGAGCAGTGAATTATCAACCTTCATACAAAAGAGAAATAGTGATTCCCAAGGTGACATGCTTGAGCGTATAATGTAATTGTCTATAAGATCAAAAAACTAATCCTTAATATATTTAATTTCAACTATTCCCTTGAGCTATTATGTAATAGATAGTGGTTGATAATCAATCACTATATCAATAGAAAAATCTACTTCCATTTCAAATAGAAACCTATAGAAGTCATAAGGAAACACATCTAAAAACTCAATGAAAATAGGATTTAGATAACCCCTCATAGATTCCCACTCCAGATCAAAATAAAACGCTAATATTACTTTACTCAACTCTGGATAAGATGTTCTAGTCCTACTCGACCTTGGGTCCCACTCTTTATGAAATACATGGCCCACGCCATTGGGGTTTTGTAAAGGATACCCATAAATGAAGACAAAAATATAGGTCTTATTAGAAATGATCCAATCCATCCCAAATATGATATCAAAGTGGTTTGATGTTGAGAATATGAAAACTACAAGAAATATTGACATCGTATAGATACAAAACAAAAGCAAGACTATGGAGAAATTTCTATCTTTTGTACCAAAAGGTGTAGAATATCCATGAAATAAGATAAAATCTTTGTTAGAAGATTTATTAGATTAAATATATAGGCTGAAATAAAATAATGAGATACAGTAGTATCAAATAAAAAAATCACTAATTATGAAGCAATAGTGATGGTAACTCTCACGTACGCTAAACCAGTATCAATTTCCTCTATACAATTTTTCATTGCATGAAGATACATTATTCCAGATTCATGTTGTAGTAACCCTTTTATCATTAACATTTATGATTTCCTCATATTTTTAGGCGGATATGATGATACCATGGAACTACATAGAGTATAATATTGGAGGGAGAATTTCTGTAAAATTCCTAGGAAACCACAAGAATCATACACCTTGGGTTCCTCTGTGAAGATCCTCTTCAAATAACCTATCCTTCCATATTGGTAGAATATCAATGGGTCTTTTCTGAGTACATCATGCAGTCTAGAATGACACTACTATCAAAAAAACACTATGAGAATCATCATGCTTCTACTTTCCTTTAAAGGATCCCACATTTCCACTAGGTGAGAAATAAACCCCAATAACCATTACTTTCATGACTCGTCAATTTCAACTGTCATCACTCTATCCAATTTGTCATAATAAGAAGGAAGATTCATTATGAAAACATGATAATGAATATCCAATCGATATCCCAACTCTATCCTTAGAACATTTATATCATCATTCTACACAATAACTGTTGTAAAATGAATGATATGAACAAAATGGTTTGCATACTCTGTCATGGTTCGGATAGCCTACCCAGGATTTGGAAAATCCATAACCTCAGCCAAAAAAATTAAATCTAGTTATAACATCTCAGTGAATTTTTTTTGTTTTATTTCAAATATAAGACCTCATAATTCTTCACTATCACTATAGTGTCCAACAATATATAGCTTGGTCATACCTGCATGGAAGCGTCACACTTAATCTTCTTTTTTTCAAGTGTCTTGAAAGAACCCAAAAAAATTTACACCATTCACAATCATTCCCTGGCCTCATAAGGGTCATTCAATCATTAGAATGATATAGAAATATAGTGATGAAATTCCTAATAAAATTCATGGAGATCATACCTATGAGGTTCCACTAGATAATCCAAAATGAAAACTAGTGGTTGTTTTTGTCCTAGAGCATGGGAAATGTTCAATATCAACTCAACCAGAGTTTGGACCAAAAGATTATTGGATCACTGAGGTTCGATATTTATTTTTACATGGATCTAATTCTCATGTCTTGTCAGAGGCATGATGCTACAAAAATTTAGAGAGAACATGAAATTCATCATATTAACACTCAAACTATGAAAGAAAAGAAATTAATCCCAAATGATATACACAATATTTGGATCTCAATATATCCCAATAAAAAGTTGGTAATATACTAGAACAAATTCTAAATACACCATTCCTAAACCAGACCTATTTACTTAAGGTTAATTATGGTGACATATATCTAAACATTCAATCTGGACTACCTCATAAGTCTTAAATGATTACACTATGCATACTAATTTCACGAAAAGAAGATAATCCTAGAGGAGTAATACTATATTGTTACAAACCAGAAAAAGTACCATAGTCTCCCAATAATTGATTTGGTCATAACATTTCATTAAGGTAATTCCTTATCCCCGCGAGTTGGATATAAAAACCTAGGATCATAAAAAATGAATGTTGGAATGAACATTCCACAAACATTGAGAAAGAAAGATAACAAATCAGTATGCATAAAAAACCCAACATGGAGATGTGTAACAGAAGTCATAAATATATAAACAACCTAATGTACTATATTAAAGTACCAGTAAAAAATGATATATAAATATCCTAATTGACAACTCTAATGAAACTCTCTGAGTCAACAGATCAACTACTAGAACTACCTTGAAGTGGTGAATTACCCCTTCACAAACCTGGAAGGAGAAATTCTAAAAACACCCAAAGGCACATGAATGGTATGACTTAAAAGTTTAGTATTGTCTTACCAACGATTCAATAATAAGATTCTGACATTTAATTATCCAAACAAATAGAATTAAATTTTCAAATAAAAACAATTAAAATTTAAAATTCATATTTAAGGAAATGATTTTTTACATTTCAAATGATGGAAATACATTTCAAATGAATAGTTATTTACATAAATTGATAAAATAAATTTTTTATGGAAAACATTTTATATATATTAGATTGAATGTAAAACATTTCCCAAGAATTGAAATACATTTACATCTCTTATATAAATGAGCGAGTAACATGGTCATCCTCTAAGAGGAATGATAACTCAAGGTTATGGGATACTCACACACTCATATGAGCCTAACTACAATGTGTACAAACAATACTCATTACACTCTATAGGGGAATCATATATATCTTACCAAGGTTTAATATGTTCAAAAAAGGTGTTTAGTTATTGTTGTAAAGAATCAGTCTGATGTTAGGGATATTTTAATATAGCGTGATTGTCCCAAATAACTCACTAACTACCTAGGCTTTCATGTGTTCTAGTAAAATTTAGTGATGGGAAATTTATTTTATGAAACCATAAAATAACATAAAATTTCATTCCACCATTTAAAAAGTATCAATTTTTCATTGAAAATTCCATGTCGGTTTTTAATAAAAACATAAATTTTCATCAGATAAAACCTTAATGTTTCTATAAAAACAATTTAAATTGATTTCTGTAAATAGAAATTTGAAATCAATTCACAATTCAATTTCACATTTCAGTTTTGTAATTAAATTTAACAATTTAATTTCAAATAATTTCCATCAATTTCACATCAAATCCCCCAATTCAAAAGAAGTGATTTTTTTCATTTTTCCATCAAACTAATTCCACGATTTATATTAAACAGTTTGAATCTCAAAAATTTCCATAAACGCGCCCAATTCAATAAAATTTGGGGTTTTCCCAATTTCGTTCCAAAATCCTTTTTCAAATCCCTAATTCAACAGAATTGGTTTTTTTCCAACAGACCAATTGAATTAAATATAATTGAAATTAATACAATTAAAATAAACAAATTGAATTTAATTCAAACAAATAAAATTTAACAAGAAATTTAGGGTTAATAAAAATTGGGAGTCGTGATGGAGCCACCAACCTTATCATCATGAGATCTCGATTCACTAAACCCTAATCAGGATTTTTGAATGAAGAATGGTGATAATGGAATCTAGGAAACAAGGATCTAACCTTTCATTATGATCCAAAATATTAGTTATTAGATCCTCAGACAAATAAATACAATTCTAAACCCTAGGGAAGAAATTAGATATAATAATATATAGAGAACTGTGTGAGGAAACAAACCATTATGAGATCAAACAACATTCTTCATGCTTTGATCCCCTTCTGAGAGGGTCTAGAGGGGAAAATCAACTCTTTGGTTCTCCCATGGAATAAAAAAATTTATGGGGTCATTATAGGATCATACATAATCTAATGTTTGGTTTCCATTATTTTAATTTTAGTGTTTTAGATTAGTAAAATCTCATGTATGGATAACTGAGAAGGGATGCATTATTTCAAAAATCATGAAAAATAAACATGGAAACCATTTAAATGGGGAACAAAGATTCTCAAAATATAGAAAATAGTTTGAAGATTCATTCCTTAACCAAAAAACACACTTTCTTGGTTTTCGTGGTTATGATTGAGAGGTTTCACGGTTTGGGAAATCCATGCACCAAAAGTGCACAATTCCATAATTTTCAAATCTTTTACAATTTAATCCAAAAAAATCCCAAATATAACCCATCAAAATCATTGAAAAAATAATGGTTTAAGAAAAAATTAAAATAGTAACAAGTGGATACTATTTAAGTATAATTATAATATTATTGCCATAGATACCACAACTTTTGGAATTATGGCATGAAATTTTGATGAGATTAATAAAATTTTAGGAGATATTTTTTTAGGTTCAGATATATTTATCCCTTAGGTTTAATATGAACTATTATTTTAGGAATAACACTTTTTAATTTTATTAAAATAATTTAATATGTTTGTGTAACATTCATAGTTTATATGAAATTTTATTTTGAAGTAATTATGGCTTATTACTTGTTCTGGATGAAAAATAAAAGTTATGAGGTAACCCTTGAGGATAAAAATTTAATTTAATTTTGAATATATTAATGATATATTTGATGATATTTATCATGTGTTTTTATTTTTATAAATATTGTATTAATATAGATTTAGAATAGTTAAAACACATAGGATGAGTGAAAATCATCACATTATGCAAGGCCTTGAGATTTGAACCCACAACCAAAATGTGATAAGGGTGAATCACCTACCATTACCATACTTGATGTCCCATATATTATGATATTTTTTTAGTTAAAATATTTTATTCATAACGAATACATTTATTTTGAATAAAAATTTTTATCTTAAAGATAACCATGGTATTAGAACTTTTTTTAGGTTCAATTTATTAATGTTATTTTTTTATAAGATCACTATAATTTTGGGGAACATTATAAGAATATGGTAAAAAGCAATGGTATTTTATTTTTAGAATATAGTTTGAATTATATTTTGGATGCATATATGATTTTATTTTTGATTTATGATGATTATGGTTGTTTATGGAAATGGTTAGCATATCATGATGATTATATAATTTGGGAAATTAAAATTTTCTAAGAGGTTTTTATATCTAGGAATTCTATAGTGACTACCTCGTAAGTCCCAAAATATTATACAATGCATACTAGTTTCAAGATAATAAGATAAACCTAGAGTCATGATACCACTTTGTCACAAACTAGAGAAGGTACCCTAGTATCCCAATAATTGATTATGTCATAAAATTTCCTTCAGAAAATTCATGATCCCCAGGGGTTGGATACTATAACAAATAATCATACAAAATTAATTTTGGAAAGAATTTTCGACAAAAATTGATAAGCAAGATAAAAATTCCATATGTGTAAAAAGAAACCCCACTAAGAGAAGTTTACTAGAATTCCTATAGGTATAAAAAACCTAACATACTATAATAAAGTACCAGTAAAAAAGGATATATAAATATTCCAATTCATAACTCGAACACAAATCTCCAAGTACAAGGCTAAAAAGCTAGAACTACCTTCAAGTGGTTCTTTACCCCTGATCAAACCCTGAAGGATAAATTCTAAAAACATCCAAATGAACATATAGGGTATGATCAAAAATTCTATTAGTGTATCACCAAGTATTACATAATAAGATACCATAATTTAATTATCCAAATAAATAAATTTTAATTTAAAAAAAAACAGCTTTCCAATTTCAAAATCATAGTTAAACAAATTATTCTTAAAATTTAAAACGATTGAAATACATTTCAAATGAATGGTTGTTTGCAAAAATGGGTTAAATAAATTTTTTTATAGAAAAAACATTTTATAAATAAAAAGTCATGTAAAAAAGTTATCAATCATTGACAATGAATTATATATCACATGTAAACAAGTTTGTAAAATAGTCATAATCTAAGAATTATGATAGTTCCAAGTTATTGGATTCTCACTCACTCATATGGTCATAACTACAAGTTGTACACACTAACCTCATCACTTCCAATAGTGTACTCCTCTATATCATACTGAGGCGTAATTTGTGTAAATAATATGTATTGTTATTATTTTAAAGAGATAATATTATTTTAGGGAAATACCAACAAAACATGTTTTTCCAAATAAATCACTAACTACATAAGATTTTATGTGTTCTAGTATAATTCAATAATGAGAAATTTATTTTAACAAACCATAAAATAAAATAAAATTCCATTCTCCCATTTCAAAAGTAAGAATTTTCCATTTAAAACCCAAGAAGATTATTTAATCACAACAAGCCTTTTCCCGTGATAAAACCCTATGGATTTTATGAAAGCCATTTTAATGTATTTTTAAATATATGAATTTAAAATAAAGTAAATTTCCAATTTCCAATTTCATGTTTACAATTAAATTCAACAATTTAATTTCAATCAATTTTCATAAATTTCTCAACAAACTCAAAATTCAATGTCCTTGGAGTTTTTTTCATTTTTCCCATCAAAAAAATTCCAAAATTTATATTAAACAGTTTAAGTATCAAAAATTCCCATAAAAACACCTCAATTCAATGGAAATGTTGTGTTCCCCAATTTAGAGCAAAAAACCTTTTTCAAAACCCTAATTTAGTAGAATTAGGTTTTTTACAAAAAAAATTGAAGATAATATAATTCAAACGAATATAATTAAAATCAATAAATTTAATTTAATTTAAAAAAATAATAATTAAATAGGAAATTTAAGGTTAATACAAATTGGGAATCATGATGGAACCACATACGTCAAGATCATGACATCTCAATTCAGTAAACCCTAATCATGATTTTTCATTGAAGAATGATGATCATGGAATCTAAGAAAGAAGTATTAGACCTTGATTTAAGATACAAAACCACATGTATTCGATCCTCTGACTAAAAATGATATCTAGAAACCATATATAAGAAATTAGATGTAATGGGATATAAATAATTAGGTGAATAAACTAAACATGAGGATATTGAAAAACTTTTTAATGATCTGATTCCCTTTCAAAAGGATGTATAAGGGAAAAATCACCTCTATGGTGCTCCCAAGGAATAAGAAACTATACGAGGTGATTTTAGGTTCCTCCATAAACTATGGAAAGGTTTTAGTTATTTTAATTATATATTTTCAATTAACATAAGTCTCGGACATGGTTAACTTAAAAGGGATGAATTGTTTGAAAACCCATATAGACAAATCTTGCACCCATTTTAAATGGGAAACACACATTCTCTTAAGAGTGAAAATTGATTGAAAAACCATAAACTATCCATGGAAAACCATACTTTATGGGTTTTTTGGTTTGTATTGAGAAGGTGTAGGGTTCTGGAAAACCGTGCACTAACAATGCATGGGCCATGGATTTTCAAAACAATTAAAATTTCAACCTAAAACAAACCCAAATGAAACCCAAAAAAATATTGGTAAAAATATTGGTTTAATAATACCTGAAAAATAAAAATGATTCTACACTTTTAATATGATTATAATATCAATGTTTTAAAGTCCAAAATTTTAGGATTAAAGTAATGAAATTATAAAGTGATTAATGATATTTTGGGAAATGTTTTATTGGGTTCAGGTATATTTAAACCTTATCTTTAAATTGAACTATTACTTGAGGAACAATACATTTAAATTTTTTTCACATAATATTAAATATATGTATATCATTTATGTTTTATATGATATTTTATTTTCAAGTAATTATTGGTTACTAAATGTTATGGATGAAAAATGAAATCTATGAGATAACCATTAAGGTTTAAACATGTTGTTAATTTTGAATATATTAACAATATATTTGATGATGTTTCTCATCTATTTGGAGTTTTATAAGGATTATATTAATATAGATTTAGAAAAATTACACCATGTTTGATGTGTAAAAATTCATCACATTAGGAAAGGACATGATATTTGAACCCACAACCAATGAGAGACAAGGCCGAATCACCTACCACTATCCTACGTGATGTCCCATTTATCATGATATTCTATTTTTAGTTAAAATATAATAGTTATGAAAAATAATATGATCTCGGGAATTGTTTTGTATCATAATGTTAACGATTGGATTAGAACAATATTTTGGGATTAAATGATTAATGTTATTTCGGAAGAATATCACTATAATTTTTAGGAACATTATTGGAATTTGTTAAACATAATACAATGGGAATTTATTTGAGGAATAAAGGATGAATTATATTTTGGACGAATATATGAATTTATTGTGAATTTTGGTGATTCTGATTTTTTGTGGATACAATTAGCATTCATGAGGATTATGTAATTTGGGAATTAAAAATTTTATTTGAGGGTTTTATATCCAAGAACTCAATCGCGACTACCTCATAAGTCCAAAATTATTACACAATGCATAATAATTTCTAGATAAGAAAATAAACCAAGAGAACTAATACCACTTTGTCAAAAACTAGCACAAGTACCCTAGTCTCCCAATAATTATGTCAGTTATGACATTTTCTTAAGAGAATTATTCATCCACATGGGTTGGATACTATAACCATGAATAATATAAAATGAATGTTTGAATGAAAATTCAACAAACATTGAGTAACCAAGAAAAAAATCATTATTCATAAAAATTTAACTTCACTGTGAGATGTGTACCAGAAGTCATAAGGGTATAAACAACCCAATGGACTACAGAAATGTACCAGTAAAATGGTTATATAAATATCCCAATTCATAACTCAAATAAAACTCTCAATGTCCATATATAAATAGAGAAACTACATCCAAATGGTGATTTACCCTTTCTATAACTAGAAAAGATAAATTCTAAAAAAACACAAAGGCACATGTATGGTACATATAAAAGTCTAGTAGTGTCTCACCAAGGATTCCATAATAATATGCCAACATTTAATTATCTATATAAATAGATTTCAATTTTAATATAAGAACCTTTCATGTTTAAAAATCATATTTAATCAAATAATTCTTAACATTGAAAATGATGGAAAGACATTTCTATTGTATAGTTATATAAAAAAATTGATTAAATAATTTTTTTTATAAAAAATAGTATATATAAAATTGAAATCATGTAAAATAGTTCACAAACATTTTTATAAATTTATATCTAATATATGAACAAGAGAGTAACATAGTTATCATCTCATGGGTATGAGAGTTCCATATTATGGGATCCTAACACACTCATATGATCATAACTGAAATGTGTACATAAGACCCTCATCACATTCATAAGGGGACTCCTTGATATCCTACTGAGGCATAATATGTTCTAAAATGATGTTTTGTTATAGTGGAAATGCATAAACTTGATGTTAAGGGAGTACCAGTATAGTATGTTAGTCCCAAATAACTCACTAACTACCAATGATTTTATGTTTCCTAGTAAGATTAAATGATCAGAATTTTATTTTAAGAAACCTCAAAATAAAATAAATTCCATTCTGCCTTTTCAAATGTATCAATTTTCCATTTAAAACCCAAAATGGGTTTTCAATCAAAACATGAATTTTCCGCAGATAAAACCCTATGGTCTCTATAAAAACCATTTTAATCTATTTTTATATATAATAATTTGAAATCCATTAAAAATTCATTTTGACATTTCACGTTTATAATTAAATTGAACACTTAAATTTCAAACAATTTTCATCAATTTCCCAATAAACCCTAATTCAAAATAATTGGAGTTTTTAATTTTTTACAATCAAATTCATTCAAAAATTTATATTAAATAGTTTAAATCTCACAACATTCCATAAACACATCCCCAATTAAATTAAATTGGGGGTTTTCTCAATTTCATGCTGAAATACTATGTTAAAACCCTAATTTAGTGGAATTCAATTCTTCCAACAAACCAATTGAAGTCAATATAATTGAAATTAATATAATTAAAATCATGAAAATGAATTTAATACAAAAAATTGAAATTAAAGAAGAAATTTAGGGATAATAAAAATTGGGAATCCTGACAAAACAAAATTCCTCTGGGTTATGAGATCTAGATTCACTAAACTCTAATCAAGATTTTTTAATGAAGAATTATTATTGTGGAATATAGAAAATAGGGATCCAACCTTTGTTTAATATTAAAAATAGTACATTTTAGATTCTCCAATTGAAAAATAGATCTAAAAACCCTAGGGATAAAATGAGATATAACGGGAGATAGAGAAATGGGTGACGATACTAGCCTTGAAAAGACCGAACAACATTTCTCAGGCTTTGATCCCCTTCTGATAGGGTGTAGAGGGGCCAAAATTTCCTCTTTAGTGCACTCGAGGATTAAATATTAGTGTGAGGCCATTCTAGGTTCTTCTATAAAATAAATTTCAGTTTTCATTATTTTAAAATTAGAGTTTAAGATAACTTAAATCTCATTAATGGGTAACTTGGAAGGAATGCATTGTTTGAAAAACCCTACAGACTAACCATGAAACCCATTTAAATAGGGAACACAGTTTCTCCTAAAATGGAACATAGTTTTAAAACCCATGAACTGACCATGAAAAACCCTATTGTCTAGGTATGTGATGTTTGGATTGAGATGGTGCATGGATTGAGAAAACCATGCAACTACATAGAATATTTAAAATTTTTACAATCTCAACACCAAACTAACCCAAATAAAACCCAACAAAATCATGATTAAAATAGGGGTTTAAGAATTCCTGGAAATAGTAACATGACGTTATAGTTTAATTATTTTTATAATATTAATGTCTTAGATACCCTAATTTGAGGATTTATGTAATGAAATTTTAAAATGATTAATTACATTTTGGGAGATGTTTTATTGTGTTTAGGAAAATTTAAGCCTTAGGTGTAATGTGATCTATTATTTTTTGAAGAATTAATTTTCATTTTTTATATAATTTTAAATGTATATATAACATTCATGTTTTATATGATACTTTATTTTGAAGTAATTATGTGTTATTACATGTTTTGGATGAAAAATGAATGCTATGAGATAACAATTGAGGATAAAACATTTATTTAATGATAAATATATTAAAGATATTTTTGATGATGTTTCTCATATTTTTTTTTAATTTTATAAGGATTTTATTAATATAGATATAGAAAAATTACAACCCATAAGATGGATGACAACTCATCACATTAGGCAAGGCCATAAGATTTGAACCCAAAATCGATGGCCGACAAGGGTTAATTTCCTACTACTAGCCTATATGATGTACCATTTGGTAGAATATTTTATTTTTAGTTAAAATATTTTATTGATGAAGAATAAGTTGATTCTTGGAACATTTTGTATTATGAAGAAAACCATGGAAGTAGAACATTATTTGGGGATTAAGGGATAAATGTTATTTTGGAATAAGATCACAATAATTTTTGGTAACAATGTCAGATTATGTTAAATAGAATACAATGGGATTATGTTTGAGGAATAGGGTTTGAATTATATTTTTGTGAAATATTTGATTTTATTGGGGATTTATGATGATTATGGTTGTTTATGGAAATGGTTATAATATATTGATGATTATGTAATTTCAAAAAATAAATTTTTCTATGACGGATTAATATATAGGAACAAAATAATGACTACATAATTAGTACCACATGATTACACAATGAATAATATTTTCAATACAATAAGATAAACCTAGAGCACTAGTACGCCATTATAACAAACGACCATAGGTACCCTTGTTTCCCAATAATTTACACGATCCTGACATTTCATTAAGGGAATTCCTGATCCCCACGAGTTGGATACCAGAACCTAGCATCATATAAAATGAATGTTGTAATGAATTTCTAAAAACATTCTAGAAGAAAGAAAACAACATAGTATGCGAAAAAAAAGAACTCCACTATGTGATGTGTACTAAAAGTCATACAGGTATAAAAAACTCAATAGAATACAGTAAAGAACTAGTAAAAAGGATATATAAGTATCCCAATTGATAACTATAACAAAACTCTCCCTTTCCATGGATCAACAACTAGAACTACATCCAATGGGTGCTTTACCCCTGCTCAAATCAGGAAAGAGAAATTCATAAAACACCCAAAGGCATATGTAGGGTATGGTATAATAGTCTAGTAATGTCTCACTAAGGATACCATAATAAAATTACAACATTTAATTATACAAAAAAATATATTAAAATTTTCATATAAACACCTTTAGAAATTAAAAAACATATTTAAAAAATAATACTTCACATTTCAAATGATGGAAATAGATTACAAATGAATAGTTATTTAAAGAAATTACTTTAATATTCATATATAAAACATTTTATATAAATTAAAAGACATTTAAAATAGTTCTATAACATTTAAATACATTTATAAGTCATATATAAACAATTGAGTAACACAGTCACCATCTGAGAGGTACAATAGTTCCATGTTATGGGATCCTCACACACTCAAACAATCATAACTGCAATGTTTACACATGACAATAATCACTAAAAATTGGGGACAAATATATATCCTAATAAGGCATAATATATTCTAAAAGTATGTTTTGTTATTGTTGTAAAGTGTCAATCATATGTTATGGAAATACCGGCATTTCCAGTTTTCCCAAAATAACACAATAATTACCAAGGATTTCATGTGTTCAAGTACAATTAAAATATGGGAAATTGATTTAGTGAAATGATAAATGATATTAAATTACATTCCCCCATTTAAAAATTAATAACATTCCATTTAAAACCCAAAATGGGTTTTTAATTAAAACATGCCTTTTCCAAAGGTAAAACCCTAAGGTTACTATAAAAACCATTTTAATCCATTTTCATTAATAGGTATTTTAAATCTATTCATAATTCAATTTCACATTTTATTTTTACAATTAAACTCAACAATTAAATTTCAAATAATTTTAATCAATTACACAACAAACCCTCAATTCAATGGAATTCTAGTTTGTTAATTTTTTTAATCATACTAATTCCATAATTTATATTAAACTGTTTAAATCTGAAAAATTTCTCTAAACACACCCAAATTCAATGAAACTGGGTGATTTTACAATTTAGTGCCAAAATCCCATTTTAAAACCCTAATTTATGGGAATTGGGGTTTTTCAACAAAGAAATTGAATTCAATAAAATTTAAATGAATATAATTAAAATCAATAAATTGAATTTCGTTCAAAATTTGAAATTGAACAAAAAATATGGGCTAATAAAAATTTGGAATCCTGACAGAACCACATTTCATAGGTTCTTGATATATCGATTCACTAAACCCTAATTAGTATTATTTAATGAAGAAGTATGATCATAGAATCCTGGAAACAAGGGAAATACTAAGTTTTAAGATAAAAAACATAAAGTATTAGATCGTTCAACCAAGAAAAAGATATAGAACCTTAAGGTATGAAATGAGATATAAATGGAGGTAGATAACGAGGTGGGGAATCTAACCCTGAGGAGACCAAACCATGTTCATCATGCTTTGATCCCCTTCCAAGAGTGTGTAGTGGGGCCAAAATAACCTCTTTGGTTCTCTCGAGGAATAAAAAATTATATCAGGTCACAGTAAGTTCTTCTACTACCTAATTATATGTTTTCATTATTTTATACTTAGATTTTCAGATTACCTAAATCATTGAAGTGGTTAACTGGGAAGGGATGCATTGTTTGAAAAAACATGGAGACTAATCATGAACCCCATTCAAATGGGGAAAGTCTTTTCTCATAAAAGGGAACATATTTTGAAAAACCATGCAATAACCATGAAAAACCCCACTTCATAGGTGTTTAAGGTTTTTATTTAGAAGGTTCATTGTTTGGGATAACTCTGAACCCGCCTTGCACGAGCCCATAATATTCAAAACTGGAACAATTTTAACCCAAAAAAACCCAAACAATCCCCAAGAAAATCGTGGTACAAATAGGGGTTTAAAAATTCCTGAAAATAATAACATTATATTACATTATATGTATGATTATAAGATAAATTCCTTATACACCCAAATTTTAGGATTTATGTTAAGAAATTTTGATGTGATAAATGATATTTTTGGTTATTTTTTATTAGGTTCAGTTGTATTTAACCCATAGGTTTAACATGATATATTATTATAGGGAGAATAATTTAAATAAAATTAAAATAATTTTAAATCTATTTATAACCTTCAGGGATTATAATATATTTTATTTTGAAGCAATTATATGTTATTACATGTTTTGGATGAAAATTTAATGTTATGAGATAACATTTGTGGTAAAAACTTAAATTTAATGTCGAATTTGTTAAGGATATATTTGATAATGTTTCTCATATTTTTTTTATTTTAGGAATGATTATATTAATACAAATTTAGAAAAATTCAAAACTGTAGGGTAGGTGACAACTCATCACAATAGGAAATTCCATGACATTTGATTCCAGCACTAAAGGGGGACAAGGGTGAATTACCACCACTAGCCTACGTGATGTCCCATTTAGTATGATATTTTAGTTTTTGATAAAATATTTTATTATTGAACAATAAGTTGACTTTGGGAACATTTTTGTATCATAGAGATAACCATGGGATTATAAATTTATTTATGTATTAAGTGATAAAGTTTATTTCAGAAGAAGATCACAATATGTTTGTGGAAAATTATATGATTATGGTAAACAAAATACTATGGGACTTTATTTGAGGAATAGAGGATGAATTATAGTTTGGAAGCATATTTGATTTTATTGTGTATTTATGGTGATTATGGTTGTTTATGGAAATGGTTAGTATATCATAATGACTATGTAATTTGGGAAATTAATATTTTATATTAAGGTTTTATAGTGATTAATGTTACATTGGGAGATAGATTTTAAATTTACCTTGGTTGATTATGTGATCAAGTTGACCGAATATCTGGTTTTAATTTTTTTCTATAAAATTTTTGAGATATTTTATGTATAGTTATTTTTTGAATGATCTATGTTTAATTAATGTATTACTAAAGAATAATGAAGATTAAATTAGTTTTTCATCGTTTAACAGTTTATTCATTTTGCATATTTGTCTTATCTACTTATAATAACTTTTTGTTTGGTAAGTTTACAACTATATGAGGAATGGATTGCCATTTTTTTAATGATCTATATAATTTGATTCATGTGCTCGAGGCATGAAAAATTCATACCCATCATTAGGATAAAAATTTGAGTTTGTGGTAGAAATTTATTAAATTCTGAAACTCTACAAATACAGATAGTATAATTATTTATTCTCTTAATCCAAGAGGTAAATTAAATACTTCATTTTAAGAATATTTTATTGAAATAAAAATTTTATCCATTTTTAATTATCGAGAAATAAATATACCATTTAACCCATCATAGACTTATAGTTTTTTAGATGTTCAACTGTCACATGATCATGATCTCTATCACTCTCTATCAATCCTTTTGGAGTTAAATTTATCTTTAATGACCATGTTTTCACTTCCCACTTATGTTCTAATATATGGAAATATAAGATGTGTAATTCAATATGACATTCATACTTCCATTATCTCTCTTATATAGTAGATGTTTTATTGGACCTTTTCAAAAAGTGGTATTTCAACAAATATATTTTGAATATTCAAAAATTTGTTATCAACGATGAGTTCAAATTGAGAGGACTTCATTTTTATGGGGATATATTGTAATATCTTGATATTTTATATGTAAATACTAAATTTGATAGTTCACAAGATAAACAACATCGTACTTAAATGAACAATGAAATATTATAACTAAAATGTGACTATTATAACTTAATAGTTAAATTAGTGGTTTTAAATTGGAAAAATAGATTTATTAAATAAGTATATCGATACTAATTATTATAAATTTATTTATTAATTATTATAAAATAATGATATTTTTTAGTAATGTCATTTTATTCATCAGAAATAAGTTTTCTTTTAAAATGGGGTTTCTTATTTTTTGTGGGTGAATATTATAATTAATTTCAAAAAGTGTTATAAAATATATTTCATAAAATGAAATTAATTTTTGAAATAAACATATCAAAAATATTTTATAATGAAATTCTAATAATTTTAAGAAAAGCTAAACTATTGTTGAATTTTAAAAAATAAAGTTTTTAAAAAAATAATATATATTTTGTAATATTAATATGGAATAATTATGATATAAAACATTATTAATCTTTTTGAATGACCCATTTATAATATTATTATATATATATATATAATAGAAAATTATTATATATAAGGAAAATTAAATTTCATTTCTTGATAAATATAGAAATCATTTTCAGGGTTGACGCAGTTCTTATACAAAACTAGAAGCATAAAATTTAGTGTCTTATAGCTAATAATTTGAAGTTATATAGTATTTTAAATAAAATATTACTAATTTTCACATATAAATTATGGTATGGAAAAATAATTTCAAATTGTTTATTTATCTAATGAGAATAATATCCAAATGATTGTCTAATGCTTGCATATGTCTATAATAATCCAAATAGAAAATTAAATAAGTCCATTTGTCTTGTATATGAGTACATATACATAAAAATGAATTAAAAGGGTTATATTCATCCCAATTAATTTATTTTTTTGTTATTGATTTTTTTTATAATATATAATGTTCCTACTAGTGTATTTAAAAAATAATTTGTTTACATTCTCGAATTAAATAATTCAATTCATTATAAATATATAATGAAATACATGGTATTTATATAAATTAAGGAATATATAATAATATAATCGTAAAATCACCTATTAAAATAAATAAAATTTATTTTTCTTATAATTTAAAATATTATATATTTATATCATTATATAAGTAAATAAATGTTTTAAAATGATAAATTAAGTGTTGGTATCTTCAAGAAACATAAATGTTTATTTAAAATTTCATAATTAATATAATTATTTAAAATAAAAAATATATTCATAAAATATATTCATAAATGTATATTATTTTTTATTTTAATTATATGAAAAAAAAATTCAGTCCATATTTTATTTTTCAAAGTATCTTCAAATGAGTTATAATATTAAAAATAATATTTAAAAAAATGAATTAAAAAATTATATTTATAATATTGAGATAATTTTCTTCCAAAATATTATTTCTTATTTTAATAATACACATTTAAAAATGGTTTAGGTGATTTTTTTGGATTTCTCTTTAATAGTTCATCTTTTTGGTGGATAAAGAAATACACTAATCTATAGTATTTAACATTATAATTAAATACATGAATTTTTTTTCATGATTGATGTATAAAAACTTTTGTTTGAACTCACCTAAACTAAATACTATAATTAGTAATATTAATAAACAATATTAATAGTATTGAGAAAAAATAATAAAAATAAATTAATAAAAAACTAAAAAACACTCATCTATTGTGACTATAAATACCTCCCCTCGCGGCCAAATCTCCTAAAATCAATATGACTTGATGATTATCTAAATTCTACCCAATTACCATCCCAAAAAACTTCCCCACATAAATTACCAGCATGTATCACAAAAATACTAAAATTAATATCCATAAGGAGGTTCTCATTGGGGAAAATTTCAAGAGGTAAAATCATCCTTTATCTTTTAAATATTTTATTTATTTATTTCATATCCTAACCTCACAACCCCTATAAAATTTGAATTCATAACTATCATATCATACATATACTAAATTGTTTTAGTGGAATATCAATTATTTAACATCTCATATTCTCCGTTTATTCTAAAACATGAAAATGTAATCTAAGACATGTTAATTCATTGATTTCGTGGATGATGAGCTTTCATTTTCCATTACCAAAAAAAGGAATGGTAATAAAACACCTATTATGGTTGAAAAATAATTTAATATGTATATTATAACATTAAAAATTTTCGAAAACTAATTTATATACATAATATTATATTAATTCAAAGTAGTTTTAATGGTAATAAAATCCACAAAAAATAAAACACAGTTTTATCATTAATATTGTATCTAATCAATCATCCTTATTTAAAAAAATTATATGTGGAATCATTTAAAATTATGGAAAAATATTAATACTATTTCATTTTACTTCTTTATTATTATTTGTATTCAACAAAAAACACATAATGTAACTACCATGAAATGAATGCACCTAGAACAATAGAGATAACAAAAGAATTATTAAATGAGTGAAGAAATGTCATAAGAATATCATATAAGGAATTAAAAATACTAATATTGTTCTATAATAAACTCATAACACTATTTAAAACATTATATATGAGGTCTTAACACTTTTTATTAATGAATAACATGAGGTAAAGGACTTTCCTTTATAATCTTTTTTAATTCATCTTTTTAAAAAATGAAAAAAAATAATGTTTTTTATACATGTATTGCATGATGGGATTTTCCATCTTTCATGAATCCTTAATTTTTGGAATCTTCCATTATTATATTTTATAGTTATTTTTAAAAAATCCTTTTTAGTGCGTAGTATCCTTCAAAAACAACTGATTTCCCTCAAAGAATGTATTTATGATGAACGTATTCAAGTTAAATGAATATGTTATGGTTTAGGGGAATAGAATATGATGACAGCTAGTTAAATTATAACCATTTTATGGGGGAGTCCATGATAGAACTCCAATGCATTGGGTATTTTGAATGTTTATAGTAATGGTTATTCCAACTCTAACTATGATAGTTACATCATAAGATAATAGTGGTGGTTAAATTGTAAGTTAGTCATGATAGATACAAATCATCTGGTAGACATGACGGATAAAATAATAAATAATTATGGTATAATAATGATTCCCAAAGTTTCTAAAATCATTTATTAATTAATTATACAATTTATAGAAACATCAAGGTACTAATATTTATATATATTACTTTTGTGGGTGAAAAGTATATCTTTCATCTATTTATAAGTATTCATTGACTAATGGTTTCTGTACTTTTTTTTCCCTTGATAAATTTTTTTTCTAATCCAATTTCTTTAAAAATAGTTGGTCAATATGATGGGATAGAGATAATAATAATCCATGCTGAATATTGTGATGATTTTTCATGAAAAAAATCGCATTCGTTGATATTTGTATTATGGAGAAAATGGATACTATTTTAGTAATAACCACATTTTATGATTCTGGGTTTTTATTGATGAATTATAACCTAATCTTGTAATTCTATAATACTTAAAGATATTTGTGAATAAAAAAATTTTATTAATATTTAAATTAATAATATTATGTATTTTTTTATTGTCTTATACAGTACATGTTAGAGTATAGTTATGAATACTTTATGGGTTATGATGATGTTAATTGAACACCCATAAATGAATTTTACATTATGAATATGTTGAAATTATTTAGTATTTTTAAATTACCATGTTTCTTCATCTATTATATTTCTATTAATAGTGTTTTTATGGTGAAGAAATAGGGAAGCTAAAGTAGGAAGGAACCGTGAAGATGATATCATTCAGAATTTGTAACCTAGAATTTTGGGAATTGTAAATGAGAAATATTTTATATTAATTCCTTAATTTATGAATGATATAAATTGTAGTGGAATCCATGTATTAGAATAGATATATCTACCTCAAATAAACATGATGATACTGGAAAATTTTATAAGGAAACACCCTCATGATTTTAGTAGATCTTCTGACCATATTGTAGATAATGGTTGTATTTAATACATTGAAAAAATATTAGAAATAATGGTGTGTTAAGATAATAAATAGCTTTGTCTCTCCCTTTTATTATTTGGATGGTGAAGATGACCAACGGTTGTCAATGATCAAGAATATCATGGAAATAAATGAAGATGCTTTGGAATTGGATGATTTTAATAATATTTTCCTTTACAAATATTTTTCTATGGTATTTCAATTTGGAATGGAAAATTAATTCCTTGAATTTAAGAAAAAGGGGTAAGATTCAATGTCCATGTATGAATAAAACATCACTCATTTGGATATGTACGCTCTAAATCAGATTCAGTATCGTGATTAAAAAATCAATCATTTCTACTCAGGATTAAAACTATGATATCTAAGGTAATTTCCTTTATGTGAATTCAAAACTCAGTAAACAGATGCTTGTGGTTCTGAGTGATTTGAAATAGTGTTTTTGATGATCACGTGTACTTCAAAAATAATTAAAATAAAAATATTATGATGGAAATCATTGGGTAAAAATCAATCTAATGAATTTTATCGAAAGAAACTCTAGTTATTAGTTTGTGGAAATTGTTGTAAAATGAACCTAGGGTAATGCCTTAAAAAATTTGGGATGTGTTTCTTATGTAGTAATATAGGAAACAAGGCCTATGATTTTAATGAAAAAGATCGTAGAGTTGTTAATTTTTAATTCTGATGAGAAAACTGTAGAGGATCTTAAATGTGGTGGGATGGGGAATTATGGACATAACATCACCAAGAAGTGTCTTAACAATAGGAAGTATATCAACTGTAAGCATAAAAGTATAGATAATTATTTTGTGAGTAGTTCAGTATATTTTGGGAAATAAAATTAAGTGGTATCATGTCCATTTTTTGGTTACTCATATTTTGTTAATTACTTGTTAGATATGGGGTCAACAAATTCCATTATTTTTGAGAAATTTTCTGTTAAATTATAAATTTCACCTCATGAAATGAAACTAGATCATTTCAGTAAAACACCAGGGGGGAAAATATTAAGTAAAAATGTAATATAATAATCTTCTTATTATTTTATTTGGAATTACATTACCTAAAACATTCTTTTTTCTATTAGTATAATTTAATGTTTTTATAGTAATGGAGAGTATTTATATTTATCATTTTATAATGGATTGTATAGATAATGAAGTTTTTTTAAAAGTGTTTTAGTTAGTATACAAAAATGAATGTATATAATTAATAACATATCAATAATATAGGAAATTGTTATAATACGGAAATGATGGTAATGAGGAACATATTATGTACAATAATTAAAATTTTCTAATTAATGATGTTAAAATGGTCAATGAATACCCATATGTTTTTTAAAATGAGTTTATTTATGTTATACATCACTGATAAGTTGAATATACAAATGTCTTAGATCCTGATGATAAGAAAATTTCAAACCCCCCTTATGAAATGGCTCAAGTGGAACATCTAGAAATGATAAAGTAGTCCCATGAGATACATTGTAAAGGTTTTATTCATCCATTAACATAAAATGGGGTGATAATTTTTTTACTAAACAGAAATATAGATACATGATGATTTTAATAAATTATAAATCATTGTATAACATTACTATTGGAAAACGTATTTGTTACCTCATATCAATTATTTGTTTGATCATCACCAAGGATTGCAATATTTATCCATGATTGACCCAAGATCAAGGTACCATCACTTGATAGTTAAGGCGGATGAAATGTTTAAAATATAATTTCAAACGAGATATGTTAATTATAAGTGTGATATGACATTTTTTTTGAAAAATTCATATACTGTATTTTGGGATCTTGTTAATAGAATCCTCCATGAATATTTGGATATGATTTTTTGTTATTTTTTGAAGATAATATTTTTACAAAAATTGTTATGATGATGAAAAAATATAATAATTTTTTTGTAAACCCATAATGAAAATATGATATATAAGAAATTTAACAAATGTGATTTTTTGTTACAATAGATTTCTTTTCTTGGGAACATTTTAAATAAGGTGGGAATAATAGTTGATCCTAAAAAAATTGAATTGGTTGATGAATGGCAAAGACCAATAAATGATATAGACATTTGTAGTTTGCTTGTATT
The DNA here is from genome assembly GCA_963277665.1 of Viscum album. Taxonomy (NCBI): domain Eukaryota; kingdom Viridiplantae; phylum Streptophyta; class Magnoliopsida; order Santalales; family Viscaceae; genus Viscum; species Viscum album. The sequence goes on along the minus strand of OY728128.1, from coordinate 1,000,685,290 downwards.
ATAAAAACATTACCTAAACCTTTTTGAAAACATTTCATGGTTGTATTTACCAATAAATTATTTAATATAACATGGGATAATTTTACATGGATTGATGAATGTGATTTTTATTTTATGGAATTGAATATAAGTTTCGTGAATTCTCTTATTTTATCTCTTTCATATAGAAATTAATAATTTGTTATCTGCATTAACACTTATTTAATGGGACTTGGTTTTGTACTGATGAAAAATTATCATGTCATTTCTTAATTTTTACCAAATTTAAAACCTCATGAGTTAAATTATCCCACATATGGTTTGGAATTAAGATATATGGGTTTCACTTTAAAAATATAGATACATAATTTATATAGACCAAAATTTGAAATATGTGGTGACAAAAAAAGGGAAAAATATATTTTCACATAGAAGTAATTGAACATGAGGCTGAGAAACTGGTTATAAATAATAAATTATTTTTTTTAACAATTAATTTCCTCAAATAAAATCAAAAAAATTGGTGGATTTCTTGAGTTCAAAACAAAATTCTATATTAACCATGTTTCATTTGGACCATGACCCCTTGGTTAATGATTTAATGAATCTTCACCTATATATTGTTCATGTAATAAATTCCTCTATTTTATTTTAGTATTTAGTGCAATCTTATCTATTATACACAGTTAAGAATCATAATATGGAAGACAAGTACTTATAGAAAAAGGTAGAATTTGTTACAGAACATAAGCTTCCAAAAATTAATTTTTATAAAGGTTATTTTTTGAGAGTTTGGATTAAATTATATGTTACTTGTGATTCATTTTTGATGAAATATTTATTATGTAAATCTCATATTTACCTTATTTTAGTTTATCTTAGAATAACCATTATCAAATGATACATTTGAGTATATTATTCTTGGGATAGAATGAAAATAGATACATGTGACTTTACCATGTGATGGTTGAATTTCCAACAAGTAAAAGTACAATGATAATTACTGAAGGGGAAGCTTCTAACATTCTTATAGATATAATGTAAATGGTAAAATATATCCATGTATTTTTAGTGGGAATACAAAAAAAATATTTATTAAATAATTTTTTTTGGGTTATTTTTAATAGAATGACTAAATCACTATATTTTATTCACATTTAAGATACTTTTTATTTATATCATTTTTCTCTATTGTACCACAAAAAGATATTTTGGTTATATGGAGATCCTCTCTCAATTGTGTCTTATCATGATCACTAGGTTAATTATAAATGTTTTAAAGGCCTCCATAAGTCTTTATAAATTGAATTAAATTTCGTCACTTATATTCATCCTCAATCTAATGGGAAGTCAGAACAGATAATTAAGGAATTAGAGGATAAGATTTGAACTTTTTCAATGGATTACTTGGGATGTTGGGATTATACTCTTTTTTGGTTGATTTTTCCTATAATAATTTTTTTATTCTAGTATACAGATGGAAAATTATGATGCATTAAATGGAATTTGGTGTTGAACTCTATGATATTGAGATGATGTTAGGGAAAAGAACATCATGTGACCAGAATTAGTTGTAGAAGTGTATGGAAATTTAAATATGATCCAGAAACATATGAGGGCATCTTATATAAGGTCGAAATGTTATATAGATAATTGGATGAATGATACTTATTTTGAGGTAGGTGATCATGTGTCTCTCAATGTTTCTCAATGGAAAATTGTTATGTGTTTCTGTAAGTAAAAGAAGTTGAGTATGTAGATCATTTGACCATATGAATTCATAGATAATGTTGGATCTATTGCCTACTGAGTGGATTTTACTTAGATTTTATCTTGGGTAAACTATTTTTCCATGTTTCATTTGAAGGTTCTGGGCGCAGCGGAAGCGCGTTGGTGGGTTTGACCAACTTAATTTTTCGTTAAACAATGTTCAATCTGAGATCTGTCACGATATAAAACGATGAATCTTCGGAATAGAACGAAGAATGAAAAGAAAAGAAGAGTCCCGGAACCCTTGAGGAGGATCATCATATGTTGGTTATAATTAATTTAGTTTTAATGAATAAGAATTACCTCGTTGGAATTCTTTCTTCGTTGATGTGTCCGGTCACGATTCGGTGATCCGTCATTGCGTCGTAGAATCCAAGTGTAGGATTCCTCTAGCGGTGATCCACACGTGTGTCACGTATCTCCGGACGTCGCCGAAGAGATCTCCGGGTGCTAGCACGGAAGAACCTTCGCTTGCGATGTCCACCTTCGACCGCCTTGATCCGGTGGAGGATCTTGCTCTCGTAACTTGAGGGAGTTCTTGGTGGAAAGGGAATTCTCCCATGGCTTGAGAGTACTTCCAAATCAGTTGTGCACAACAATGGCTATTTTAAAATGTTGGGCTTGTGAGGATATTTATAATCATGTTTGAGGTTAATAGAGTTATGACAATAAATAAATGCGTTACGCGTTTTATTTATTTCATTAACTCTTATTGAACCCCCCCCCCCCATGTCGAATTATTAATTGCTTGACATGCGACCACACTGATTATATTAAATATCATTTAATAAAATAATATTAAATCCTCAAAATCCCAACTGAAAAACTGCACGGCGTGTAATAATTAATACACGTAGTGTACTTGTTTTCCATAAAACTACGCGGCGTGTATATTTAATATACACGGCGTGTACTTTTATTTTCCATTTTTTCTCCACCACATTTATTAGACCTTGAGTAATGACTATTTATTTCTTAAATAAATTTAACTTCATTACTCGCTAATAAATATATTATTTCGTCCACAATATATTCTCTCGAATAACTAGTGTCAAAATAAATGCGATCAGACATCCTTAAATAATTATTAAACCACAGTCGGGAATAATATTTATTTAACTTGTTAAATTAATATTTAACTGAGATACATGGACACACATAGTGTGTGACCCTCCAGGCCTCTTTCTTAGTGGCATTAGGCTGAGCCTGCCTAAAGTCCAAGTTTAGCATCTAGCAACACGCCAAGGCACCCATAGAGAAAGAAGTTAATGCTGCAATGACGTGTTACCTCCTACGAACGCTTATCGTGTAATACAATCCCCTTGTATCGATATCTCCAATCAAGCGGGTTTCATGCTAGTGCCATCAACCCATCTGCTTGATTATTCTTTCTTTGACTTCCCGGAGTTGAACTTTCCCATACCTTACTGTGGCCATGGATTTATTTAGGCTATATCAATTCCATCAAAGGGCCTAAGATATCTACTTCTGTTATGCAACGGAAGGGACAAATCCTTTCTCGCATTATCTATTAATGCAGTATTACTCGTGACGCACCCAACGTATCCTACCTTGCTGCGAACAGTGTGTCGTCACTGTTTTCGTCAATACATCTAAGTGCGCGAGTTGTAATACCCATTAATAATAATCTTAAAGTCTAAGGATCAATACACACATCCGTAGATAGGAACATCCAATGACACTATGAAATGTGGATTTCCTACTGGCGGGTCTCATTCTCATAATATCCTCCTGGATATTACCAAGGGCGCACACCATGAGAAGGTGCCTCAATGTTTTATGAGTCCTCACCCCTAATGACCTGTATTATTTCTGCCCCGCAAATAATATCATCCGGCCATAGAACATACATTCAAGAACAGTGGTATGGAACTTTCGGGTTCTCATTATAGCAGGGATCCGCTACGACCCTTTAATGCAACAGTTTTCCTTAGGACATTATCACATGACATGTCACGCAGAAGAACAATAAAGATGTGATAAGGCTTTTATTTAATGAATAAAGTACAAAGTAGTTGGTTCTAGACCACCAACTCCAACAGACTCCCACTTGGACTAGAGCCAACTGCTAACAACCTTTAACCCGCTAGCTCTCACATGATATTCTTGCTTCTGCTGAGATAGGCCTTTAGTCATGGGGTCTGCCACGTTCTCTTCCGTGGACACTCTACTCACTGCAACATCACCCCTTTGATAGAAATACCTCAAGAGGTGATACTTCCAGAGTATGTACTTTGTCCGTTGATGTGACCTTGGTTCTTTTTCAAGAGCCACCGCTGCAGTATTATCACAATACAATGTAATGGGATCTTTACTACTATGCACCACATCAATATCCTGGACAAAGTTCCGAATCCAAACGGCTTATTTGGCTGCATAAGAAGCCGCTATATACTCGGAATCCGCTGTAGAATCAGCAACAACTGGCTTCTTTGAACTCTTCCAGCTCACAGCTCCTCCATTGAGACAGAAAACATATCCAGATTGCGACTTCAGATCATTCTGATCTGTTTGAAAACCAGCATCAGCATACCCTCTGATGACAAGCTCCTCGTCTCCTCCATACACTAGGAACATATCCTTAGTTCTTCTCAGATACTTAAGGATAGTCTTAACAGCAGTCCAATGTTGTTCTACTAGATCTGCTTGATATCTGCCTACCATGCTTAGTGCATAGGAAACATCAAGCCTGGTACATAACATGGAATACATGATCGATCCTATAGCCGAAGATTATGGGATCATGCTCATCCTATCTTTCTCCTGTTGTGTCTGGGGACACATTTTCTTAGAAAGATGTAAGCCATGTGACACTGGAACCAATTCCCTCTTGGATTTTTCCATAATAAATCTCTTTAGTATCTGGTCAATGTATGTACCCTGAATTAGTCCAAGCAGCCTCTTGGATATATCGTGAATGATCTTGATCCCTAGAATGTAGGCTGCTTCTCCTAAGTCCTTCATGGAGAAACACTTGTTCAACCAGTCCTTAACTGACTGTAAGGCTGGTACGTCGTTTCCAATAAGCAATATTTCATCAACATATACCACTAGAATGACAACCGCATTCCCATTAAACCGCTTATAAACACATGTCTCACATTCGTTCTTAATGAAACCAAATTCTTTTATGGATTCATCAAATCTAATGTTCCATGACCTGGATGCTTGCTTCAATCCATAAATGGATTTCTACAACTTGCAAACCCATTTGGCTTCACCTGGTGTCACAAACCCTTCTGGTTGTGTCATATAGATATCTTCCTGAAGGTTCCCGTTAAGGAATGTTGTTTTGACATCCATCTTCCAAATCTCCTAGTCATGGTAATCTGCTATGGCAAGTATGATTCTTATGGATTTAAACATGGAAATTGGCGAGAAGGTTTCATCATAGTCAATTCCTTGACATTGTCTGAATTCTTCAGCCACTAACCTTGCTTTATAGGTGCTAACGTGACCTTCCATATCCAGCTTTCTTTTGAATACCCATTTGCATCCAACAGGCTTTACATCAACTGGCTCATCGACCAGAACCCAAACTTGGTTCTGATACATGGAATCTATCTCAGAATTCATAGCTTCTATCCATCTTGCAGCTTCTGGCTTTCTACTGCTTCCTTGTAGGAGAGAGGTTCATCATTTTCCAACAATAATGATTCACCATCCTCGGTGACTAGGAAACCAAATCTCTCTGGTTCCCTTACCTCTCTGGAGCTCCTACACAGTACTTGTGTTTCTGGATCCTCTTCCACGGGGACCTGTGGAACTTGTTCCTTTACCAACTCTTGTGTATCTTGAGCATCAACTTCGTCGAAGTCAATCTTTCTCCCACTATCCTTCTTGAGGATGTGCTCCCTCTCAAGAAAGATGGCTTGTCTGGCGACAGTCACTTTCTTTTCTTGGGGGTTATATAGGTAATATCTTTTCGTTTCCTTAGGATATCCTATAAAGATACACTTCGTGCCCAGGGGTGATAGTTTGTTGTATGAGAAGGCCTTAACAAATGCATCGCATCCCCATACACATGTGTGCAAAAAAGTGGGTTTCCTTCCATTCCATAACTCGGATGGAATTCCATTTGCCACCTTAGTTGGTACTCGGTTTAATGTGTATGTTGCAGTTTGTAATGCATATCCCCAAAAGGATAATGGAAGATCCGCATGACTCATCATCGACCTCACCATGTCCAACAAGGTGCGGTTCCTCCTTTCACTAACACCATTCCACTGTGGTGTATAAGGAGGAGTGAGCTGAGATAGAATCCCAGACTCCCGTAGAAGATCGATGAACTCTTGGTTCAGATATTCTCCACCTCGATCCGATCAAAGCTTCTTTATCTTCGTACCAAGTTGATTCTCTACTTCATTCTTGAATTCCTTAAATTTCTCTAAGGACTCTGACTTATAACTCATTAAGTAGACATAGCCATATCTACTCAAATCATCAGTAAAAGTAATAAAGTAAGAATATCCACCTCTAGCTTCTACTGGAACTGGTCCACACACATCTGTGTGTACCAATCCTTGAAGCTCTATGGCCCTTTCACCTTGTCCACCAAAAGGTGGTTTGGTCATTTTTCCTTGTAAACAAGCGTGACATCTATCAAGTTGTTTTAGCTCAGTTGAGTCTAAATAGCCATCTTGGTAGATCTTTGTCAAGCTCTTCTCGTTCACATGACCAAGGCAGTGATGCCATAACTGGGTGATGTATGAGTCATGTGAGTTAGTTTCGTTATCGATTGCCAACACTTGGTTTTCATAATTTAATACATACAAACCATTATTCAAATGTGCCATACCATAACATATGTTGTTCTTATAAAAGAGACAACCCTTATTTCCAAACATGAAAATAAACCCATCCATATCCAAACAAGATACATAAATTATGTTCTTGGTAACACTAGGCACAAAATAACAGTTTTGTAAAACCAAAATCATGCCAGTTGGCAATGATAGGTGATAGTCTCCAATAGCCAACGCAGCCAGCCTTGCGCCATTGGCAGCTCGATGATCCACCTCCCCTCTGGCGATTTTTCTAAATATACTTGGTTCCTGCTTTTGAATATAGATGTGAGCCCCACAAGCTGTATCTAATACCCAATGTGTAGAAATAGAAAGATTGCACTCGATAACGAACGCACCTTTAGCGTCCCCACGCTTCTGGGTGCAGTTCCTCTTCCAGTGGCCCTGCTTGCCACATGAAAAACACACTACTTCCTGTTCCTTGCCCTGCCTCTGGATCTTCCCCTTCTTGGAGGGACGGTGCTCGGGGGCTTCAGACCGTTAATAAGTCTTGGGCCCATTTTCCTTGTCCTTTTCTTGTTCACCATAAGGACCGTAGTTTTGTCACGCCCCATGTCCTTATCGACCTGGAGAATGAAGGTCAGAAGCTCTGATAGACTCTTCTCATTGCCTCTCATGTTATAGATGACAATGAAGCTAGATAAGGTCTTGGGCAATGATGATATGATGAGATCTGTATGCAAATCATTTGGAAATTTAATCCCTATGATGTCCAAGAGTTCAATGTAGCCAATAAGCTTGACCACATGAGGCCCAGCTAGTGCGGACTCTCCAATCTTCGTGGTAAACAAAGCATTGGAGATCTCATACCTCTCCTGTCTTGCCTTCTCTTGGTAGAGATCTTTAAGGTGATACATCATGCTATCCGCATCCATGTTTTCATGTTGCTTCAAGAGCTCATTAGACATGCCCGATATCATGAAATATTGGACATCTGTGGCATCATCCATGTGTTTTATGTAGAGAGATAATTCCTCATCACTAGCCTATTTCCCAGGCGCAACTGGAATAGTCTCTTCCAGCACATATAATTTCTTTTCGTGGCGAAGGACGACGCGTAAATGCCTCTGCCACTCTTGGAAATTGGTGCTGGTGAGAAGGTTTTCTTTTTAGAGTATGGTGCGCAATGATTTGTTTGAAGTCATTTTCTTGTTGTTTCTACAATTTAAGATGAGCAAAGGATTAGTACTTTATTATAAAAATTGATACAAATAAATAAATTAATACTTATTAGTCTCCCTCTATTTTATTGAAATCCAATAGCCCTCACCATTGACTTCAGAATATTCTATTGCGTGAATATTCTAGTGGCAAGGATCCATATTTCCCTTCGCATTACCCCAACTAGGGTTGGTCACGCAACTTTAAGGGTTTTAGGTAGGCATTCCAAATGCCAACTGCATTAACTCGCAGTTCCTTGATCCGCTGAGTGGACTCCCCAATCCTGAAATCCTTTTTGGATTTCCTCAACCTTTGCCTCTTGGTCACACCAAGTCCTGCTGTGGCAGTCAAACCTTGATACGAACCATGTCAAGTCAACCCAAAACCTTGAATTAGAGTTCCTCGATTATTGAAAGACCCCAACTAGGGTTGGTCAAGCACTTTGAACTATGGTTCGATTCTAACCAATATTATGGAAGGCTATGCTGACTTAATATTTATTTTGAGGGATTTTATCCTTATACGTAAATTGCCATTTTATTATCTTTGATTACATGCTTGTTAATATTAAGTGGGATATACTTAAGTGATTAACCATGTCTATAATAATATTTACGTATAAGCCAATTTTATTTTAGTTCCATATTGCATGCTCGTATAATTCATTAATTGTTTGATCGTGAAAACACACCCACAATAAATAAACTATGCAACTGACAGAAATAAAATAAATGGTATGATCATGAGCTTTTCTATTGGTTAGTTTATCTAGCGGTTGATAAACTAACACAAGACCTAGGAGAGAAACACCTTGAACCTTTCGGGTTCGTGTTTACAGCTTTCCACTTGTCCACCTTTGTATCTCCTTGGATTGGTTTCACCTTCGCTCCTGACTTGAGCCACCTCCACTAGCTTGGGAGCTCCATCAATTACATATGCATTTATCTCACACGCAGGTGAGGGGAAAAAGGGGGTTTCACATAAAAGAATCCTTGGGCGCGCAGGCCCTACATATTAATGAGGAGATGGCTTGCAGGCCAACAAATTTAATTTAAATAAATAAATTAAAAGAAACCATTCACATACAAAGGTCTTGGTCTAGATCATGATCATCCATACATGCAACGATATTTACGCATAAATAAAACTAGCATTCAATTCTTTAATAGTTATTGTTTAAGATAAATCACGCTCGAATCAATTAATTATCTTTAATTAATCAATCCTTTTATCTTAAATCCCTTTTTTTGAATTTCCTTGAGATTCTCATCCATCATAATTTTAAACAAATAAATTCACTTAAAATTATCCTTGTACGTAACTTGTACTTTAGAGGAAACTCGGTGAATTCCCATTTTTTACGCAGATGTTAAATTAAACATATATATATATATATAACACCTATCACGTGTTGTACCTCATCTTTACGCCTACACCATGGTACACGTCTCAAGGGTTTGTATAATATAATAATATATTTTAATAAATCTGTGTAATTTGGGTGAGTACACGGCGTGTAGTTCCGACTACACAGCGTGTACTTTTTCTTCACCGTCTATCCAAAGTACATGCCCGGGGATAAGGCGTGTTAATGTACTTCGGAAATTTTCGGAAGACACGGTGTGTACAGTGGGACACACGCCATGTAGTTTCCGCATTACATGGTTTCCAGCCGGGCAGGCCGTGTACGGAGTACACGACCCAACCCTAACCCGAAGGGACTACACGCCGTGTTCATTGGACCACACGGTGTGTATTCCGGAAACCATGTGCCACCTGTTTCTGTTCAACACACGGTGTCTTAAATTCTTAGAAAGAATCCAATACATGGCCTGATTTGGCGGATCAGTCAATGCATTGAACCTAGACTACATGGCGTGTACTTCCGAATACACGCTGTGTATTCTGGTGTTATATGGCCAGAAACGTTTGGCTCCTCCAGATGAGTTCCTCTATTTTATTTTAATCAAAATTAAATGAAAAAAACCATTTCTGTGAGATGAACGAGAAACGAGGGAGGAGGAACAGATCTCGAGATTCAGATTTCCAGAACGATTAAACATGAATTGAAATAACTAAATTATTAAATGCGTAAATCACCAATGAAAAAATAAATAATTATAACCAACGATATAACCTACCTCTGATACCACTTGAAGGTTCCGGGCGCAGCGGAAGCACGTTGGTGGGTTTGCCCAACTTAATTTTTCATTAAACAATGTTCAATCCGAGATCTGTCACGATATAAAACGCCGAATCTTCGGAATAGAACGAAGAAAGAAAAGAAAAGAAGAGTCCCGGAACCCTTGAGGAGGATCATCATATGTTCGTTATAATTAATTTAGTTTTAATCCATAAGAATTACCTCGTTGGAATTATTTCTTCGTTGATGTGTCTGGTCACGATTCGGTGATCCGTCATTGCGTCATAGAATCTAAGGGTAGGATTCCTCTAGAGGTGATCCACACGTGTGTCACGTATCTCCGGACGTCGCCGAAGAGATCTCCGGGTGCTAGCGTGGAAGAACCTTCGCTTGCGATGTCCGCCTTCGACCGCCTTGATCCGGTGGAGGATCTTGCTCTCGTAACTTGAGGGTGTTCTTGGTGGAAAGGGAATTCTCTCTTGGCTTGAGAGTATTTCCAAATCCGTTGTGCACAACAATGGCTCTTTTAAAATGTTGGGGTTGTGAGGATATTTATAATCATGTTTGAGGTTAATATAGTTATGACAATAAATAGACGCGTTACGCGTTTTATTTATTTCATTAACTCTTATGGAAGCCCCCCCCCCCATGTCGAATTATTAATTCCTTGACATGCGGCCACGCTTATTATAATAAATATCATTTAATAAAATAATATTAAATCCTCAAAGTCGCAACTGAAAAACTACATGGCGTGTAATAATTAATAAACAGAGTGTACTTGTTTTCCATAAAACTACACGGCGTGTATATTTAATATACATGGAGTGTACTTTTATTTTCCATTTTTTTTTCTCCGCCACATTTATTAGACCTTGAGTAATGACTATTTATTTCTTAAATAAATTTAACTGCATTACTCGCTAATAAATATATTATTTAATCAACAATATATTCTCTCGAATAACTAGTGTCAAAATAAATATGATCATACATCCTTTAATATTTATTAAACCACAGTCGGTAATAATATTTATTTAACTTGTTAAATTAATATTTAACTAAGATACATGGTCACACTTAGTGTGTGACCCTCTAGGCCTTTTTCTCAGTGGCATTAGGCAGAGCCTGCCTAAAGTCCAAGGTTAGCGTCTAGCAACAATCCAAGGCACCCATAGAGAAAGAAGTTAACGCCGCAATGACATGTTACCTCCTACGAACGCTTATCGTGTAATATAATATATTTGTATCGATATCTCCAATCTAGCGGGTTGCATGCTAGTGCCATCAACCCATGTGCTTGATTATTCTTTCTTTGACTTCCCGGAATTGATCTTTCCCATACCTTACCCTGGACATGGATTTATTTAGGCTATATCAATTCCATCAAAGGGCCTGAGATATCTACTTCCGTTATGGAACAGAAGAGACAAATCCTTTCTCGCATTATCTATTAATGTGGTATTACTCGTGACGCACCCAACATATCCTACCTCGCTACGAACAGTGTGTCGTCACAGTATTCGTCAATACATCTAAGTGCGCGAGTTGTAATACCCATTAATAATAATCTTAATTTCTAAGGATCAATACACACGTCCGTAGATAGTAACATCCAATGACACTATGAAATGTTGATTTCCTACTGGCGGGTCTCCTTCTCATAATATTCTCCAAGTTATTACCAAGGGCGCACACCATGATAAGGTGCCTCAATGTTTTATGAGTCCTCACCCCTAATGACCTATATTATTTGTGTCCCTCAAATAATATCATCCGGCCATAGAACATACATTCAGAAATAGTGTTATGGCACTTCAGGGTTCTCATCATAGTAGGGACCCGCTACGACCCTTTAATGCAACAGCTGTCCTTAGGACATTATCACATGACATGTCACGCAGAAGAACAATCAAGATGTGATAAGGCTTTTATTTAATGAATAAAGTACAAATTAGTTGGTTCTAAACCACCAACTCCAACATCATTATTGTGAAAGTATGTTCCAGATTCATCTCACATTTTGAGACTGTATATTTTTTAGATGGAAGATAACATTTCATATGAGGAAAATCCTATTAAGATTCTTGGCTTTTGAGAGCAAGTAATGCAGAACAAGGCAATTCTCTTGGTTATGATTTTATAGAGAAACCTGATGATTGAAGAAGAAAAATGGGAATCTAAAAATGATATGAGGTAATAAAATCCCCAATTCTTTAATAAGTTATTAAAAATTGTAATGATGTAATTTCTAGAAGAGGGAGAATATAAAAAACTAGGTACTTATAAAATAATTTTATTTCATTCTGGAAAGAAATTATTAAATTAATTATGAATTTATAGTTAATAAGATATATTTATAAAAATAATGGAATCTACACATATATAATAGTAGCATCACATATAGATGTATAAATAAAATTTCTGTATCTTATAGATGAAAATATGACCTATTTATAGCATGTAATAAGTAAATAAATGTTTTTAAAATAATAAATTATGTGGTGGTATTTTTATGAAACCTAATTGTTTATTTCAGTTATATAATTAATAGTTATATTTTAAAAATTTAAATTCATAATATATATTCATACATTCATATATTTTTTATTTTAAATTTAAGATAATTTTATGAGAGCTTAATTAATTTTTTAGAGTGTCATAAAATCAGTTATAATATTAACATCAATATTTTTAAAATAAATGATATTTTTAATTAAGAATTAAATTTCTAATTTTCATACAATTACTCCTATGAAATTGATTTCATTTTCAATATCTTCGTGATGAAAATTTTAGGGTTATTTTTTTGGATTTTTCTGAAATAGTTGAATTTTTTTCGAATGGTGAAATACAGTAATTTATGTTGTTTGATATTATATGTAAGTACATGAATTTTTTAGTCATGAATGATGTATGAAACCATCGGTTTAAAATAAAATTCACTTTTTACTATATTTATCCACAATAATCAATAATATTTATATCCTTCAGCCAAAAATAATAATCAAATGGATAAAATATAAAAAAACCCATTTCCTCAGACTATAAATACCACCCCTCACCGCCATTTCCTCGTGTGCGAACCAACAAGACTATATCTAAACTGTACCCTGAACACCCATAGGGTATACTCATAGGGATCGTTTTTCAACGTGATCACCAACGCCGCTGACGGTTCGTCAAACGGGCGTCCGGTCTGAAAGTTATCAGCTTTTCCGTTCTAGGGTCCCGGTTGGATTTCGGGTTCATTCCAACCCGGCCACTATCCAACTGCGTCCAAAACATAGGCGAAGTATGCCAAAAGTTATGTCACATCAAGAGAAATCCAACAAAGTTGACAGCATGTCTATCGGACGTCCGGAACTCAAGATATAAGCGTTTTCGCTCCGAGGGCCCGGTTGGTTTCGTGTTCGAACCAACTCAGCCATACACAAAGTTCTCTGAAACCTTGATTGTAATATACCTAAACAACAATCTCGATCCAAGGATCGCATCACAACTGACGGTGCATCAATCGGAGGTCTGTATCCCAAGATATGGGCGTTTGAATGAAAACTGCATAAAAATAGGGGGTTCGGGCCCGATCCAACCCGGCCCGAGACCCCCTGGGTCGGCCTGAACCGGGCGACCGGACCCGGGTCCGGGTCCGGCCCACAAGGGCGCGGCCAGGCCCGGCCCGGCGGCCAGTTGGCCTGCCACGCTTGTGCGGCCCGCGTGGCCTGCTCGGCTGGCCAAGCGGAGCAGAACAGGGGGAGGCGCGTGCCCCCCTGATTGAAGTCGCGGCCCCCGCGTGGGGGCTGCTCCTTGCCAGCGACGTGGTGCTGGCCGTCGCGTCTCCCTCAGTCGCGCGCGGCCGCAGGACCGCCGCCGGCAAGCTCTTGCGCAGACCACCGGAGATGCTCCGGTGGTCCGTTTTCAATTATGTCTGCGCTGGTGGTCCTCCTGGGAGCCATAGATTACTGTGAAGTTTTCAAAACACCTTTGTGGCCCGCCTCTTCATCGTCCGTCGATCCGCACTTTGATAACAAACTGCGGAGGGTCTGTTGCTCGTTAGCATGTGCCATCCGCGTTAGAGGTTTTAAAAACAATATCAAACTCATCCAAACCCGAATATTCACCCCTCAACCACCCCGCATGAACGAGGGATCCGCAGATCAACCGGCCGAGATTGATCCACGCTCGTCGTCCTTTTCTCAAGTGATAAAAGAGAGATCAAATAAAATAATTACCCTACCGCGAAATTGACGTCGCACGTCGTCGGGTTGTGGTAGTCAAACGTCGCGGTAGTCGGGTGTCGCGGAAGAATGGTATTGATTCTGTCAACGTCAGAAGAAGTAGAATAACATTTTTGTTGGCGTCGGCCTCCATAGTCGGCGTCTCCATCCTTGTCGCAGAAGAGGAAGCTTGTTGTTCTTCGTTAAAGAGAAGTCATTCTTTATTGAAGAGGTGTCATTCTTCAATGAGGAGAAATTCTTTCCTCTTCCTTCTTCTTCTTCTTCTCCCAAGGCTCTCTCTCTCCAAGGTCCTCAACACAAAGAGTGTCCCCCAAAATAAAATAAAAGGACTCAACCAATTATTTTATTATCACAGGCCATTTGAAATTCAAAACTCAAAATGCTTAATTAATTAATCGAGTAGGTTCAATTAAATTAACTAGTGTCTATTGGAAAGAGTTAAGAGAGGGGGGTTTTTCTTTGAGAGTTACAAATTTAAGAGGGGAAAATTTATGAACGTTAGGGGAAGGTGAGGGGTTGGGCTCGTGGGGGCCCCACCCCACCTTAATCCTCACAATGGTAGTTAACTACATGTGGGTCCCACCCCCAACTCCCTTACATAGGTTATAACCACATAAGATAGGGGAAAAGTGTTGTGACACAACACCTAATCCACTTAACAAGAAATGAAAATATAATTGTAAAACAATTATATTTTTATTCCTCGTTTTTTTTAGCAAATCCTCCCAAGAAAAAACAACTCCGTAAAGGGTCTTCTTAAGCAATTACTGGTGTTGTGGTTTTATCTGTGCCCTCGGATTTCAATTCCGAGAACCGGTTCAAAAGTTAGAAAAACCCGCTCGTTCGTTCACTGAACGTACCTGAGCTAAACTTCAGAAATTGATTACGGGCACACCGGACCTCGGAATCAGGCGCCGTCCAAAACTGCATTCTTGAAAATCCCAATGAAATTAAGAAAAAAAATTCCTTGAAATTTTCGGATCTTTACATTACTCCCACTTCAGGGCTTTACGTCCCCGTAAAGCTTTAACAAAAACTAAGGATACAAAAGCGGTACTGAGTACGCATCTGAGCCTTCCACTCCCATGTTCTCACCTGGAGGTTCCCGTACTGTGAGTGAAAGCGCACCCGAGGAATCGACCATCCTCGTAGGATCTAATCCCGTCGATCCTCGATCCCTACTGGAACCTCCGTGAATGTTGCCCTGCCATTGACGTCCTACTTCCTGAGGTCGATGATGTGTGATGGATCATGCACCTGGTGCAAATGAGGTGGAAAGGTCAACTGGTAAACTACCTCGCCTACCCTGCTGAGGTCCTAGAAAGTTCTGTTGAATCTCAGAGATAACTTGTGGCCTCAACCACATCTCTGTAAACCTCATCGAGTTGAGACCCGTATAGGGACGTGATCTCCATCCTCGAACTCTAGAGGCCTCCATTTCCTGATTAGAACTGAAACTCAAAACTCCTGCTGCCATGAGGGTAAGGTTGGTCGACCCAAGAGTGATCGGATGCACCCTCCTGTGCATGAGTTTATCCGATGCTGCCTGGGGTTTCCTTTTCGCTGACCAAGGAAAACCTCATCCCAACGTTGTAGATAAACCACAACCTTTTTGCCTAATACAGTCAATCCTTGTATGAACTGTGGATCCGATCCATACTCAGACCAACATCGTTAGGCCTTGACGCTGCCACCAAGAGATTACAGCCGAAACTCTCGCCTCATGGTTCAGATCACACTCTCGACTTAATTGTGATTATCGAGTCTCCTCCCAAGGTATCTCCAGATGTGAGGGTCAAGCCTACGGCTTACCGGAAACTCTAGGTCTGGGACAAGATTCGTGGAAGGAAGGAATGATTCATATCAACGTCTATTACTACGACAGCTAGTAGTGGACACAGATGGTCCCTTGAATCATTCTTAGATCCATTGGGACACACTTCTTGACCGCATGTAGCTACTCTCTTCCCTTTCCCTCCAGCTCCCTGAGCCTGGCGGGGACTACAATGGTGGGTGATTGTAACATGTCGAAAAGTACACCACCTCATGCTACTCTCCTGGCTCTGCTCCCACGTCTTCTACTCTAAAAATTTATCTATCATTAACATTTCTTCTTCTTGAACCATTTTACACGCCCAAGTCTCCGAGATAGGTGCCAGTTTCCAGCTTTCCCACTGTTATCCTTCACTAACTACATCCATTCAGAAAAATAATTCTCAACCACAAGGGTTCTTTCTAGGACCCTAACATAAGTAGGATGCATAGAAGAAGGAGTGCTTACTCAGATATCCTTTATACACACCTCGCTCTGAGGTCCGAGCTCAAAAGCACTGATCAAATCGTATTCATCGAGTACCCAGAATGTTCGGTACGCCTCAATGAATACTTAGCTACTGAATGGTCATCCTGCCGAAGCTGTATAAGCTCTAGAAAACTTTTAGTCACCTCCTCAAGCCAGTCCTCAGCCTCCTGTGAGTCGGGCTCGCCTCTGAACTTGAGGCTATCAGATGTTGGAACATGTGAAAGGCAGTAAACCAACATGTGTCACCTACTGGTACCACCGGTTGTAACTGCTGACCAACAGGTAGTGATGTATAGCTGACACAGTACCTGAAGGCACTATCTCAGGCATCGGTCCACATACCGAAGCCTCATCACTATGCAGACCATCCTCATGGTCACTCACTGGAAAACACTAGTAGCCATGTCTACCATCCACTCCACTAGTGTATCAGCTAGGTGGAAAACTCTAGCAATCGCCACCATCCAATCCTCTGATGTCTGGGAATCTGCCTCGCCTCCTAACCTCGGAGGCCGCTGTTGCTGGAACTCATGCAACGTGGTCTGCCAGCATGCACAGTTCGCTAGTATGGCTAGTGGCATCTTCTGCCCAACTGGTGGGGGTGCTTCTGGTTCACCACCCGAGGGTGGCAACATAGTAAAAAGGGACCCGCACCGGTGCCTCATCGCTCAGTGGGCCGTCATCGAGTACTCTCTCGGAACTCCAACTGACTGTCTGCGTTGAGA
The DNA here is from genome assembly GCA_963277665.1 of Viscum album. Lineage (NCBI taxonomy): Eukaryota > Viridiplantae > Streptophyta > Magnoliopsida > Santalales > Viscaceae > Viscum > Viscum album. The sequence goes on along the minus strand of OY728128.1, from coordinate 1,000,668,146 downwards.
CATCCTGAACAGATGTGATACGGTCAAACAATTTATACCTAGTGAGATGACCTGGTTTGAGCTGACTTTTATACTTTTTGGAAACACACACGTAATCAATGTTTTTCGTGCACAAAGTCAGAAATCAGTAGTGAGGGTCCTAGTGTACGGATATATAGGTCGCCGCACCAACACTGGACACCTTCAACTGAAGACCACACTCGGTACCCTTAACACTATTTCTTCACAGGAAGAAAAATTTCAGAGTCCTAAATTCTGTGGTAGAACCGACTCCTCTGATACCAATTTGTCACAACCCGTCCTCAGGGACCATGTCATGACTACCCCAATCCCGCCTTCCATAGGCCAGGGGCTGGCGACTATCTCCAAAGGTGTAAATCCCGATATCTGGGGAAGGCATTTCCTTTATAAAAATAAACAAATCACCACAGAGTACAAGTGTAAGTAATACACTAAAAACAAAAGGAAGTGCTGAAAATTAAATGGGCAAGAATACAAACCCAATCGAAAGTACATCTACAACTGAAAAAAATTACAACAGAAAAGACAAGAAGCTGGAAGAATAGAAGCAGCTCCTAGGTCGTCCACCACGGATCCTACCTGAAGGGTAGGTACAGATAGTGCAGCTCCTAGATCATCCACCACGGATCCTACCTGAAGGGTAGGTACAGAGAACCTCCACAACTCTCTCGCCCGTCAACCTCCTCCGAGTATCATCACGTCGTGAAGTCCACCTCCGGATATTGACTCGTCATGTGTTCCACCTCCGGGTATCGTCCAGTCATCGAACACTCGGCATCTGTCAGCACTGCCCATCGTCTACATCCAACACAACGAGGTGCGGGAATAGCCCGTGCAGGGTTGAGTATAACAATACTCAGTAGGGACCCTGAGACCCTCATGGTCTCAATAAATCCAACAAGGATAACCACAAAGAAAGATCTCAACAGATAACCTCTACTTAGGTATACGCCCATACATATACCTAAGTTATCAAGTAACCCATCTCAATCATTAGGAAACACAAAGATTGTGAAATCAACGGATAACCACTACCTAGGTATATGCCCATACTTATACCTAAGTTATCAAGTGACCCATCTCGAATCATGAGGAAACAAACAGGTCATAGACTCAGCTCAAACCGGGATTTTCATTATCGAAACCGTAACTACTGAAGAGCCCCGTCTCTGGAGTGTACAATGATCCTTTCACGACTCCGAGGTACTGCTCACTAACCTAGGACTGCTGAGGTACTCCTACTGTCGAGTACCGCGGGTCAGGCACCCAAACACAAAAGTTCTTCCCGTCGGGGTCTGGCACCCAAACACAATAGTGCATACCCCCTAATAGCATGCAGAGGTACTCTCCGGGTGAGTACCGCGGGTATGCACCCAAACCCAGTAGTGCTCCGTCCACCATGGGTCTGCACCAAAACAAAGTAGTGCTCCATCCACTGGGCTAGTCGACTCACTCCAAGTCGAGTCGGTCAAGTAGTCGTCAGGTCTCAGCCGGCTACACGGTTTCCGTACTCCGTACGCTCGTCTCCAGGAGGGTCCGCTCCACGAGCTACTTGTCAATAATCCATGTATCACAAAGTCCCATGATGAAGTATCTCAAAGGACCGCCTCATCATAGGGGTCTCAATGCAACAAACGGCGCGTCAATCGGACGCCCGGTCTGTGAGTTATTAGCCTTTTCGTCCCAAGGGCCCGGTTGGTTTCGTGTGCGAACCAACACGACTGTATCTTAACTATACCCAGAACTCCTATAGGGTATACTCATAGGGACCGTTTTTCAACGTGATCACCAACGCCACTGACGGTTTGTCAAACGGACGTCTGGTCTGAAAGTTATCAGCTTTTTCGTTCCAGGGGCCCGGTTGGATTTTGGGTTCAATCCAACCCGACCCTTATCCAACTGCGTCCAAAACTCAGGAGAAGTATTCCAAAAGTTTTGTCACATCAAGAGGAATCCAACAAAGTTGACGAAACGTCTATCAGACGTCCGGAGTTCAAGATATAAGCGTTTCCGCTCCAAGGGCCCGGTTGGTTTCGTGTTTGAACCAACTCAGTCGTACACAAAGTTCTCCAAAACCATGAGTGTAATATACTGAAACGACCGTCTTGATCCAAGGATATCATCACAACTGACGGTGAGTCGATCAGAGTTATGTTGCCCAAGATATGGGCGTTTGAACGAAAACTGCCCGAAAATATGGGGTTCGGGCCCGGTCCGACCCGGCCCGAAACCCCCTGGGTCGGCCCGAACCGGGTCCGGCCCACTAGGGCGCGGCCCGGGCCGGCCTGTGCGGCCCGGCCCGGCGGCTGGTTGGCCTACCGCGCTAGCGAGGCCTGCGTGGCCTGCTCAGCTGGCCAAGCTGAGCAGAATAGGGGGGAGGCGTGCACCCCCCTGATTGAAGTCGCGGCCCCGCATGGGGGCCCCTCCCTGCCAGCGACGTGGCACTGGATGCCACGTATCCCTCGTTCTTGTGCGGTCGCGAGACCGCCGCTTGCCGCCGCAACTTCAGCCGTGGCGGACCTCTCTGGCGGCGCGCCCGGAGCCACAGCCTCCGGGCGGGCGGCCGGTGCCGGCCGCCGGTGTCGTCGTGCCGATGTGGCGCGCCAGCTTGATCATCCGCGGACAACCGGAGTTGCTCTGGTGGTCCGTTTTCAATTCAGTCTGCACCGGTGGTCCTCCCGGGAACCATAGATTACTGCAAAGGTTTCAAAACGCCTTTGCAGCCCACCTCTTCATCGTTCGTCGATCCGCACTTCCACAACAAACTGCAGCAGGTCCGGGCTTTGTTCGTTAACTCGTGCCCTCTGCATTAGAGGTTTTAAAAACAATATCAAACTCAACCAAACCCGAATATTCACCCCGCAACAACCCCACATGAACGAGCGATCCGCGGATCAACCGGCAGAGATTGATCCTCCCTCGTCGTCATTTTCTCATGTGATAAAAGGGAAATAAAAAATAATAATTCCCCTACATCGAAATTGACGTCGCACATCGTCGGGTCGCTGAACTCGAACGTCGTGGTAGTCGGGTGTCACGGAAGAACAGTATTGATTCCGTCGACGTCAGAAGAAGTAGAAGAACGCTATTGTTGGCGTCGGCCTCCACAGCTGGCATCTCCATCTTTGTCACGGAAGAGGAAGGTTGTCGTTCTTCATTAAAGAAGTGTCATTTTTCGTTGAAGAGGTGTCGTTCTTCAACGAGGAGAAATTATTTTCTCTTCCTTTTTCTTCTTCTTCTGACAAGGCCCTCTCTCTCAAAGGTCCTCAACACAAAGAGTGTCCCCCAAAATAAAATAAAAGTAATCAACCAATTATTTTATTATCAAATTCTATTTGAAATTCAAAACTCAAAACGCTTAATTAATTAATCGAGTAGGTTCAATTAAATTAATTATTGTCTGTTGGCAAGAGTTAAGAGAGGGGTTTTTTTCTTTGAGAGTTACAAATTTAAGAGGGGATAAGTTATGAACGTTAGGGGAAGGTGAGGGGTTGGGCTCATGTGGGCCCCACCCCACCTTAATCCTCTCAAAGGTAGTTAACTACATGTGGGTCCAACCCCCAACTCCCTTACTTACGTTATAACCACATAAGAGAGGGGAAATGTGTTGTGAAACAACACCTAATCCACTTACAAAGAAATGAAAATATAATTGTAAAATAATTATATTTTTATTCCTCATTTTTTTAACAACTCCTCCCTAGAAAATGAAACTCAAAAAAGGGTCTTCTTAAGAAATTATCGGTGATGTGGTTTCATCGGTGCCCTCGGATTTCAATTCCGAGCACCAGTTCAAATGTTAGAAAAACATGCTCGTTCTTTCACTGAACGTAGCCGAGCTAAACATCGGAAACTGATTCTGGGCACACCGGACCTCGAAATCAGGCACCGTTAGAAACTGCGTTCTTGTAAAATCAAAAATAAATTAAGAATAAATTTTCCTTGAAATTTCCGGGTCTTTACATTTTTAATGAGATTGAATTTATTATAAATTAATCGTTTGAGAAGATACAAAGGTGCCCCTCACATAAATTTTAAATGGGAACCACTATCCTTGATTCCTATAAAAAAACTGAGACATATATCATAAAAATATTATTCCAAACACTATTATACACTTCCATATAAAAATTATATATGTGATTTTCTACACAAAAGACCAAACCTACCGCCCTTTAGAAGAGATCTAAAGGAGTTGTTTTGAAGAAGAGGCACTCCCTATAATTGTCAACTCTTTTTTCTACACTTATATACCTCCCATAATTCAACGATATATATAATAAAATAATAACATTATTTTCATAGATATGATAAAATTTTATTTTGATTATGTAAAATTTTTATACACCTTATTTCCCATAATATAATATTTGATAGTATCACGCGTCCATGAGTACGACATACCATCTCCAAAAAAAAAATTCAATTCATTTTTCATTAAAATTTATAGATGGTTATTATGATGGGTTTAATTTTTAAATATTATATAAATGATATATTTATACTTAATTATTTATAATATAATATCTTCCTTCTTACCTTCTAAACCTATGTAAAATGATAATGTCGTTCGTGCGTACATTTAGACTACCACCTCTAAAAAGCGACGTGATTAATTATTAATATATATATATATATAAATTATGGATAATAAGGACGATGTATTTGTTAAATATATTAGATATATATGGTATAATAATGATTATGTAATGCATTAATTATTTTTTATCTTTTTAAAATCTATCTGTCTGAAAAAATTGAAACAACCTTGAGGCGTAGGTATGACCTACTATCTCTACGAGTCGTGAAATTAATATATATATATATATATATAAATATATAATATTTATGAATAATATTAAAAATTTAAATATTTAATAAAAATTATTTTTTTACCATGATGAAAATTCTTGAAATTACGGTACCATGACCTTTGTACAAGTTATGCGTCTACTTAACCAATGATTTCATGGGAAACAAAGAAGTTACCACCTAGAATAGTGATTTTAGTAACAAATTATTAACTAATAGGTGATAATTTGTCATAAATAAATCATACATGTCATTATAGATGTATAATTATGAAATATATGTATAATAAATATAGATATATCATATAAGATGTTTTAACATGAACAGGGAAAGTCAAGACATGAGGTAAGGTATTTTTGTCTCACATTTATTTTTGTGGGACATATTCCTTATACAATAATAATTTAATTTGTTTGGTCTATATAAAATAATTTATTTTATTATTGTTATAATTCAAGTTTTCCATATTGGGAAGGGATTATTTAACAATATCATCAATATTTAGGATTAATTATTCGTAAGTCTTTGATGGGGAATATTTATCTTCCACATCCATGTTATATAAGAATTTTTTCTAAAAGATAATTTATATTCTCCTAAAATTAATTAAACTCTTTTTTTCAAGTGTTTTAGTTCTTAAAAAATGGTTTGAATGGAATATTTTTTTAATTAAAAAGTCATACATTGTGAATTTTCCAAAAAAAAACATAGAAGGAATGTTTTTTATCTTTTATAGTATGAGTGAATTTTTCTTGCATCCTAATGAATTTAAGATTTAGATCTTCCTTTGTAAGATTACAAGGATATTTTTTGGTAAAATTTTTTATTTTATAATATCACATCTTAATGAAATAAATGATTTAAAAAAGGAAAGGATACATTACTAAAAAATTATTTCATATTATCTTTTTGAAATAATTTCTGATGAAATATTACATTATTTGGTTCCACTGATGATTTAATTGGAATATGATCCAAGGATAACCTCATTTTCCCCTCTTTCTGGTTGTTTTATGTTTATGATTTCATGGTACTTATGAATCATATATATTTTTCTAGGGTTCTATTATAATGAAACGTTTATGAAGCCCATTTATTTTCATGGGTTATAATATTATGGATGATTTATGTTCTTTTGGCACACATATATATAGTTTTTCTTATGTTATGGGTGGGACCAATATATCCCCCAATGCATTTGGTAGTGATTTTGTTCTCTAGATATTTATATCAAAAGTCAGTTGCATGGTTATTATAATTTTTAAGGGTTCTAGTTGAGGTTATATAATGGTTTTATTTAGATTACATCCCAGGTAACCTAAAATGATTTTTATTCTTTCTCATGAGTTTTATAAAATGATTTTTGATTTTCCAAGGTAATATAATTTTTATTTTAATTAAAAATTGATTATATTTTTTGGGTGAAAATATATGTGTTTTATGAATATATTTTTAACATATTTTCATGTTATTCACTAGGAAAACTCTTTTACTATTTTATGTCCCTTACATAGATTTTTTTGATCATCCCATATATTGAAAATTCTTTTAATATGTTTTAAGGAATAGTAGTTACATATATGAGGTAAAGATGAAAATTTTGATGATTTATCATGAAAGGAAACCATTTTTTATATAAAAAGTATTTTTCATAAAAATTGATACTAATTATATATACCCACTTGTAATTTATGGGTTATATATGTTGGATCCATTAATAAAACTCTATAACACTAAACAAAAATGATACCTATAATTGTAATAATGTGAAATATATTTCAACAAAGGTAGAATACATAATCCTTGAGGTAGTTTCTTTATAGTTTGTATAAGATAAACATTTAGACAATTTTAGCGACTATGATGTTTTTATGATAATTTGTCTAAATTTTTATATATATCATAATGGGATAAACATTACATGGTTGATAATAAGATCAATATCTTAGACATCCCCTTTTGATGATTTTTGTAATGAAAAATTGAAGTGATTAATGATATTTTCAGAGGGGTTTTATTAGGGTTAGGTATATGTAACCCTTTGGTTTAATATGAAGTATTATTTGAGTAAGAGCACATTTAATTTTTTAGGAAATAATATTATTTGTGTTTATTAACTTCTAGGTTTATTTTATCTTTTAGTTTGAAGTAATTACGGGTTATTACATTTTTTGATGAAAAATGAAATGTATGAGATAAACATTGAGGTTAAGAATTTTATTTAATGATGAATATAATAATTTTTTTATGACGTTTCTCACATTTCTATAGTTTTATAAGGATTATACGAATATAATTTTTGAAAAACTACATCCCATTGGATGGGTTATACGTCATCATATTTGGAAAGGAAAAAGGGTTTGAACCCACTACCAAAGTGCGACAATAGTGCATCGCCTACCACTAGTGTACATGATGTCATGATTTGTATGAAAATTTATTTTTAATTAAAATATATTATGGTTTAAAAACATGATTATTTTGGGAAGAATAATTTTATCATAAATATTACAATGGGATTTGAACTTTTTCAGAGATTAATTGAATACTATTTTTTTAGAAGAATATCACAATATTTGTTTTTGTAAAATTATAAGATTAAGTTAAACAAAATACTACGGGATTTAATTTATTGAATAATGGTTGAATTGTGTTTTTGAATATAATATGATTTTATTATTATTTATAGTGATTCTGTTTAGTTATGGTAATGGTTATATTATATTGATAATTTTGTGATTAGGGAAATTACATTTTCATACAAGGGTTTTAAAGTAATTAATGTTATTTTGGGAGAAAATTTTTAAATATATATTTGAATATTATGTGATTAAAACATTCAAAAAAAAATTTAATTTTATTCTAATATATTTTTTCATAATTTTATGAATATATATTTGATGAATGGTATATATTGAATTTTGGGTATTACTGTTGAATTTTAAAAATTTTCATATATTGTTTCATTTTTATTGGGTAATTATCTTATCCTTTACTAACCATTTTGGTTTTGGTTAATGTCTACTAATAATAGGAATAAATATTTATTATAATTCGTTTTATCCATTAAAGATAGTTCTAGTGCTTTGGGCATGAAATCATCATACACATCATTTAGTGAAAAAATGAGTTTATGGAGGAAATATATTAAAAAATGAAAATATATTGTTTAAGTAAGTATATTTACTTATGTCTGGGTATAATATATATAATAATTTCTCTATTTTATAAAAAATATTTAGGAAATAAATTTTATTTATTTACTTCTGATATCAGGAAAACAATGGCCTTTTAACCCATTACAGATTTTTGGTTTTTTAATTGTTAAATTTTTCTTGATCATGTTCTCTATCACTATATATAAATCATTTAGAGTTATTTTTATATCATTCATGTCCATGTTTTTTTATCACAGATATGTTATCCTAATAGGATATATAGTATTTGTTATTCTAGATAGTCATTTTACTTCTCTTTTTTCTCTTATTAAGTAGATGTTTTATTAGCCCTTTTCTAAAATAGTATTATAAGAAAGTTATATTGAATAGTAAATCTATGGTTACCAATCCTAGGAAAGAATTTGTGAGGATTATATTTATTAAATGGGAAGAATGTAGAATCCCAATTTTTTAGAAAGATGGACTATGTTGGATAGTGTTCAAGATACACAACACTGAGCTTAAATGATAGAATAAAATATCATTTAAATGTGACCATTTTGATTTAGTAGTTAAATATATGGGTCAAAATCAGAATAATGGATTTATGAATTAAATATATAAATCCTACTCAATAATAATGTATTGTAAAATGATTAGAAAACTATAACATTTTTTATTAAATTTCATTTTATTCTTCATAATTAATTTTTTATCAAAATTTTCTTTTTGTATGTTTTATGGGTGAATATTATAATTAATTTAAAAATTTATTTGAAAAATTATTTCATGAAATTATCTTAAAACCTTAAATCATACTACTAATGTATTAAAATTTTAAAATTTTTTGAATTTTCAGGAAAAGGTAAATTTTTTATGAATAGTAAAAGATATGGTTTTTAATGTGGTATCCATTGTGATATAATAAAGACATAAATTTATATAATAATTTATTAATCATATGAAATTAATAATTTATCATAATATTATATAAATATAATGTAAAAATAATTCATAATGTGCAATTTATAATTTATTTCATGATAAATGTGAAAATCATTTTCATAGTTTAGGCGGTGCTTGCGCAACAGTAGAAAGTCAAATTAAATGTCTTATAGATTATAATTTAGTGGTAGAAATACATTTAATGACCATTTTATTTAATATAATATATAAATAATGAATTAGAATGATAATTTATAATTATGGAGTTATATATCAGAACACATATCCAAATGCTTATGCAATGCTTGTTCATGGCTAGAAAACTCAAAATAATAAATTAAATAAATTTTATTGACATAAATATGAATAAATATATAAAATTAATCAATATAAATAATTATATTAATCCTAATTAAATATTTTATTATATTATATTATCTTTAATTTATTTATACCAGATAATTATCATAAATGCTTTTGAAAAACTAAAGTAGTGTGTGTGTAAGAAGAAGGAAAATAATAAAATATATTATAAATACTCTATAAATTAAATGACCTATATAGCAACTAAATAATTTCATATGTGGGTCATAAATCATTTTAGATAATTATTTAATACATTAGAAAAATCTATGCCTGAGGGCCGTAATATTTTTTTTTTGATTTCAAACATGGATCACAATTTTTTAATGTGGTGAAATAACATCAATGTTTCCCAAAATGACCATCCCATTTTTACTCATAATATCCATATAATATGTAATAAATATCTTTATAACCTAGGGAAATAAAATATAATAAAGGTTTAGTGAATATGCTCAGTTCAGGTAAAAAAATATAGATATGAAAGCATAAAATTAAGACAAGGGTATGAGAACATGAGTGTACCATCATAAAAATAGACTTTGTATATCAAAGATGATACTCATGAGTCATAGTGTAAATATTGGTCATTCAGAATGAATTAATAATAAGAGGATGAAGGTACATGAGTCATTAGAGGATAACATTGTCAAAAGACATAAAATTGTCTCAAACAAATCATCTTATAACATTATGAATGTGTGTAACTAGAAACATGTTCACTCATTAAGTTAATCGCATGAAATCAAGACCTTTAAAAATTTTATTCACATGAAATGAGGTACATGAATAATATTTTGAATGTGTAATCTTTTTATGCATAACATTTTAAACATGTAATTAGGCTTATATATAAGAAACTACCCCTCCTAAGTGGGACATTCCACCATCCTCAGTGGAATACCTATATTACTATATCGGGTTAACTTATATTTAATCCATATCTTACTAAACAGAGTCCCCTCCCCATTTTAGGAAAGTCTTATGGAACTTATTTCTCTCCTCATTCCAATCATGTCTTAATAAACTGAGTTCACTCCCCATTCCAATCCCATATTACTGAACCAAGTTCACTCCCTATTGCAATATTACATATCTAATGAGATATAAATCATTACCCAATGCATTGGAGGGATATATGGGTCACATATTTGAGATAATTATATTATACAAATGTGTTCCATAAGATAATACAAATTCATCATTTAAAAACTCGTTTTATGAATAGAGGATCATAGACATTTCATAATAACATGCATTGTGGGAAATAAACTGGTTTTTTAAAAAATATCACCATTTCATCAAATAATAACATATGGAAGAAGAATAGGGTTTATCATGGAACATGTAATGGTATAACCCATAGAAAAAGAAGTGGTTTTCAAAAAAATATGCCTTAAAAACATAAACCACTTAGATAAAGGACAAGAATGGTGTCTTTGGATCATACCCTAAATAAAGAAATTGTGTCATCAATATATGAAATATAAAATGGGGAAAAATTAATGATCATGTAAAATAATCTAGAGTAATATATGCTTTCCACTTTGGTTTTTTTAACCTAAATATTTATGAAAAATATTTTTGTTGAAAATAACATTTGATGCATATAAAGATGATTTTAGAATAATGTTGAATTTTTTTGAAAGATAAAATATTCAAAAAATATTATTCTTTGAAAATAATATTAAAATATAATTTTAAGAAAATTTTTATTACTTTTAAAAAAAAACATATTTCTGAGAGGAAACAGATTTCCAACCAATGAGAGAAATGACGTCATGTTTTCGTAAGGACATTTTATTAATTATATTATGCACCAAAGAGTTGGAAAATAGTACCATTACATTTATATATCATGGATATATATATGACATGAAAATTAATGTGAATTATAAATTGGTGGATCATAATATTTCATCAATAAAAACATAATCATAAAAAAATTTATATATGATGATATTGTAGCAATATTATCTTAACACTTTGGTAACCTTCAATCATATGAAATAAGAAAATATATTGAAGCATAAAATATAATGAAAAGAAGAATAATCATGATATAAGATGTCAAAGGGGAATTATATACACATAGTAAAAGAATATAGGTGTATAACATAACATGGGTCTTAAAGATTAAAAATTGGGACAATGATCCCATACCTCTTTGGTAAGTTTGAAACCATAAACCCATGAAATATAGTTACACAAATAGATATATAAATACCAAAAAAATTATAAAAATTTATAATAAATTAAATTCCTAGGCACTAAATTCACCCCATAGAAGAATGTGGTGGTGAATATATAATGTGTCATATAAAATATAAAACTGAGATAGAAATCTTGTACCTTAAGACTTGAATTCCTTCGTACATGTTCAAAAATATTTTATAAGAAATATAATTTAATTATAAGTATGTAAATAATATATATTCATATATAACATACCATATATTAATATATTATGACGTTATATTACTCATTTATTAATACTTTAATGTTAATGTTTTGATTCGGGTAATAAGCACTTTGTTTTTTTAACATGTTTTGACACTTTATCCTTTGTAACCTGATTTAGATAATGTTTTTATTGTATAAAAAATTATAACAATGATATAAATATATTATATTTTATGTATATATGTATTTATAGAAATATATATAATTTTGTGATATAAGTTGAAATACACCCTTCGTGGATAAATTAGGCCGTATGTATGATTAAACTTGTTTATACATTATTATCATATTGAATAAACAAAGGTAATGATATATACATATATATATTCATTAAATTTTAATTTTTATGTTGTATATATTATATATTTCTATTAAACCCATCATTAATACATTCGATTTAAAGCTTTAGTAAATCAAATCATTTTGTGAGGCGGTAGTATGCATAACGGTGAATTATGTTGTCGTCATCCATTAAAGTGGAAAGCATGAAGGTATTTCTAGTGTTAGAATAAAATAAAAACAATAATATAGTTGATATATTAAATATAATGTATAAATAGTATTTATATCATCATTCACATTCATGATAGTTGGTAATGGAAAAATGTATGACAGTAGTTTGCAGGATGGTAGTCCACCGTACACACGAATGATGATTTCATAACCAATTTGATGGAATTGTGTGTGGATGTAGGTATTTACATAAACAAAAAAACATATAATATTTAATATGATGAATGGATTGTATAATAATGATGTAAAATAATTTAACGGGTTTGAGGAAGAAAAAAATCTTCTTCAGGAACATTATCAATACTTTAGGTATATTATTTTGGTTTGAACCAAATGCCATCCCTAGTTAGCATTTATCCCAAAATAAGGCCAATAGTTTTAGAGGAGGTATGTAGATAAGTTATTTTGGTAGTTAAGTTATGAACCAATTGGTTTTGATGGTGTGAAGAGAGGGGGTATGTTGAGGCCTTTATAAGTGTGGGAGAGGACAAACATGAAATTTTTTAAAATAAATTACGTGTAACCATGATTTAACCTAAAATTGATTAAATAATGAAGAAAAATTAATACGTAAATTTTTAAGGTCTGAATATGGACAACCAATGTGTTTTGGGTATGTTTCTTTATCATTGTATTCCTTTATATCGATGTTTAGTCCCTTCCTAAACTCATTTTTTTTTCATCACCATGATTAATTTTAAATATTTACACTAATAATTTTATTCAAAAAATAATTCAAACATATTAGAAAATATATATTACAAAAATTAAAAATATTTAATCCATTTTTCAAAAATTATTACAAACAATTGATATAATATAATTTAAAATTAATCTGAGAGATGTGATGAAAAAACAGGTTTTTAATGTTAAAATATTCAAAAGGATAAAAATATTCTAAATATAAGGAAATAAAATGGATTAATAGATATCTAATTCCTATAATTTTATATTAATACAAATTTAAACATAATTTATATATATAAACAATTTTAACCAAAAGTTAATTTTAAATTTCAATTTAATATCATTCACTATTCATTAAAAATTGTATCTTTTAAAAAATTCCCAAAACCTCACCCTTAGATAATATTTAGGTAATAATTTCAAAAATGACTCATATTTTTTCAATTTCATTTATTAATTTATCATAAATTCGTTTTCAAAAAAAAATGATCCATTAAAATGCGGTAAAACTACAATTTAGAGAAATATATCTTTTTATGAATACAATTTTTAATTTTTCTTATAACATATCTATAAATCATATAAGATGAATGTTAAATTGTTGATTGAATAAATATTATATATATTACATTAAATTAATTTGTTCACAAGTTGTGTTTTTAAATTATTGAGATAAAACATGTTTATGTATAGGAATATAGTTTTCTAGAAATAAAATTTCCTTTTTTTAAAATAGTTATTAATTTCATTTATAATTAATTATTTACCAAATAATTAATTTCAATAAACATGACTAAACCATATTTTCATAATTTTGTTTTTCGTTTATTCCCCAGATTCCAAAATATAGTTTATTACTATAAATATTTTTTAATAATATGTCATATTTTGTTTAGACTCATTATATCGTTTAATAAAATCTAAGACCGGTGTAGTGTGTAATGATATCTGAAATAGGTATTGTGTATAAAAAATCCAAACATAATATTTCATGTACTATACGCTAAACTCAATGTTGTGTGTATCGAAAGATTAATCTAGAGTTTCTTATAAAGTATTTTTTTTTGTTATAGCGTGAAATAAAAGACATCAATGAATCTTAATATTGTTTGAAAAAATCAATAAAAACTAAGGGTGTTACATTCTACTACTCATAGAATTAATTTATCCCTTGAAATTTATCTAGGATACCAATGTTTCAGTACTTTACTATTCCATTTGTAGAAACCCACATTGAACAAATAAATTTAAAAACACAATTAAAAAAAATTATAAACTTATAGGTTAACTAAGGTAGCTCAAAATTAGGATTCTAAGTAGGATAAAAATAGGTGGTAAGTGATTATTTGGGCATAGAAATGTATCAAAAATAATTTTAGAATGTGACAATGATAACTGATAATAAAAAGATAGGTAATCCGAAGATGGTTAACAATAATAAAACCAAAAACCAAAAATACGTGAAAGAGTTCATTGAGATCATCCAAGGGGATGATAATAAGAAAACATTTTCCCCGTGATAATTTTTATAAAATTGAATAATTTACAAAAGAAGATATATATACATAATTTCATTATGTAAGAACAGTCTAACCCTTTGGTAGTTTCATTATCAAATTCCAATTCATCTCTTAATCAAAGAAATGAACGTGAATTTGTTATGCACAAATAACTGAACTATTATATGATCCATAAATATAATTATAATTCATTTCATCTAACATTATTTTTCATCGAAGTAAAATGGTTAATACAATTTATCATTATGTTTAAATACTCATATGGTGAAATAATATGTTATTCTATAAAACCATAACCATGGTTCAACATAAACCGTTTAATAAATGTTTAACCATTGGACCCATATAGAAGATTAAAATATAATACCATTAGGAAAAAGGTCACAAAATAATCTTAACATTAATCAATCATAAATCATAATATAGATATTAATTTTCACATAACAATCATTTGAATGCAACCATCATGTATTCTCTTGAAACATAATAATAACAAGAATTATAATAAATACTTATTGAAATCACACATGATTCCTCATTTTTTTTTTAAACATTTATTATTATATATGTATCTTAAATCCAAAAATTCATTGAACTTCAACTGTGATAACGTATACCACTTTATCAACAAATCCATTATCATTTCTATTGTCATAAAAATTATCCAGTTTAATTTATTCTTAACCAACACATCTTTATTGAAAATAATAACCATTTTATCATCATTAGGAAAATATTAAGGTTTATCTTCCCTTAATTATATTTTTTCCATAAAATAAAACATTTTAATTAAATTTCTTTTCTAATTTATTATTACTATTAAGAATATTCTTTCAAATCCATAAAGAAAAAATTATACTTAAAAACCTTATATATTTCACAATCCACAATTCTTGAATCAAAATACATTAATATTTTAATAATTACACATCAGTTATTGGCATAAAATATGGCCTTTCATTTTATATAATTAGATAATTGATTCAAGGAATTTATCTATGTGATTCAAATTTTCTCCCTAGATAATACATTAAACTCCTCAATAATTTCTCTCTATGACCCTTTTTCCTAAAAGATATCATCTTCCCTTATATTTGAGATATTAATTTTGGTTTTCATCCCAAATTCAAGACTTCCAAAAGCATGAGTGTTATTTAATCTATGTACATTACCATATGAAGTGTCCTAAAATTCCATCTTCCTCGTATTCGATGTGTCAGGAATCTCACTAAATTTCATATTGTTAATCAAAGACCAGGATAGCAGATTAGGACTAATCAAAATATCTTTCTCTCCAATCATTATCCAATTAGGTTCATCATAATAGTTGAATTTTCCATCAGATTCAATTTTAACGTATTATTTTCTTATTTCTTCCATCAACTAAACCAAAACTCATAGTTTGAGCAATAATAATCATAGTAGGTAGCCACATATTCATGAAAAAACACTTATAGGATTTTTAAATTATAACAACCCAATGTTTTTCAATATAAATTACCTTATCATAATTATGTAAAAAAATTAAAAGAAAACACAACTTAATGAACTAATAAGTGTTATGTGACCTCTAAACATAAGTTTGACACTTCTGTGTTTGGAATTTCAAAAATCTTGTATACACGATTGTAATCAGTAAGTTAATTGGAGTCTGATAAAACAACATAATTTTTGGTGAATAGTAACCTACCCAAATGAATAGTAACAAATCCTTATGAATAGTGGTATAACCTAATGAATAGTATCCTCACCTATGGTAGTCTAAAAATAATATTCAATTTGGAATTTTGATACACCTATATTTTAGAATAGGTTAATAAATGTTTTAAAATTGGTTTTGATAATAAATTATTATTTTAATTAAATATTAAAATTATCATATTTAAAAATTATTTTTGAAAAATAGATGTCATTTTTGGATTCTACATGTTGAAGATTGGTTACTGTGAGTTTTTGAGATTTTTCTGAAATACATGCATTTTTGATGACTAGTAAAATACTATAATTTACAATAAATGCTAAATAAGGGATTTATTGAGTCATTGATGATGTTATGATGATTTAAGCCCACTTTTTTCTACATCACATCATAAAATTACTATTCTTGTTCAAGGAATACTTACTATTTTTTGTCTTGTGATCAAATAATGAATTAATTATTACAATATTATGAAATCCATCCTTTCCTACACTATAAAAACTCCCCTACACACCCCTTTTCATCAATCATCTCAAGCCTAGTGACATGCAAATATTCTACCCAAATCTCTCCCCAAGATCTTCCCCCATGTCCAAAAGCTCCTATCCACTTCAAAATACTAAAACCTCTCTCATTAAGAGGTTCTCAAAGTAGGAAGTATCAAGAGGTAAATTGCTCTTCCCAATTCCTTCTTTTCATTTATGTTCTTTTCTTTTAATTTATTTCCTCACCTCCCTTAACCATAATAGTATGATAAATCTGGTAACATACATGTATTTTAATTCTTTCATGCTAATGGTATATTTTATTATCATCTCTCCATTACCCACCCTTTTATTTGAAAGAAATGAAAGCACCGTTTGAGATGTGCTAATTTAGCACATTCAAGGAAAATGGTTGATCAATTTCTATTATTATCAATAATTATAGTCATGAAACCATTTTTGTTATGTTTGAACCAGATTATTATATATAATATATCATATTTCTTGTTCTATAATCCTTTTGTACAAATGGTATTATGTTATTAAGCAAAACATGTTCTTTGTTATCAAATCCACCGATTAAAAACAATGGTTATCAATAAGGTTATATATATAATAATTAGACTTCACTCTAAATAACATAATCAAAATTAAAAACATGTAATCCAATGGATGTTAAATAAAGAATATAACCTCAATTCTGGATAACCACATTCATCTTACTTATAATCCAAACTTGAATATAAGTAAGCGGATCTTTTAAATCCAACTAAACAAACGAGCCAGAACAATGTAATTGAACCTTATAACTAACCAAAAAGGATTTAAATGAACTAAGAAGGGTTATAATAAATAAATTACATATATAAAAGGTTCTTGGCTTATTAATTTATAGTCCAAATTTTTTTATTCAGGTCTTTAATAATAATTGGAGAACACCAATGTATTTAAGGTAAGAGATCCTCTCCTTTTCACTCATTGTCAAGATTGTTCTCAATGATATGCCTTTTTTTGTAATACCAAGTGATGGGGTATATTTTATCACATATACATACTTCCTTAATGTTTTATATGTGATTATAAACCCCTTACCTCTCTCATCAAGCACCCTTAGTTACACATGATACCAAGTTGATAAACCATAATGGATTCTACACGAACATCCTTTATTCCTTCAGGTTACTCTAGATTTATTTTTTTCCAAAGTGTAGTTGTCTTTACTTTTTATTTAAAACTTATAAATTCTGTTTATATGATACATTATAATGTTCCAACATCCATCTCTAATAAACTTTCGGGGATATACATGCTTTTAAGTGAATCCCTCCACGATACTTCCCAATAAGAACACTCGTTTTAAAAGAACTTTCCCGAACTTTTAGCCAATTTCATGCGCACTCTATCCTTTTTTAAGAAACCATTGAATTTATAAAATCAGTATTTTTATTATGAAAATCTTATTGATTCAATTCTGGTTTTATATAAAACAATGTACTCTTTAGTATTTTAAAATCTTTATAGTATTTTCCTTAAAACCGCACAAAATATTATAAGGATAATGTATCTAAAATATATTTCTTATATGTAGTCACTTCTATTTGTTACCAAATACCATTTTATATGAAAATATTACCTTATTAACTTCCATTTATGTTCTAATCCCTTTCTTTCAAGAACACTTTCATGATACACTCATTGGTTATGCTTTATGTCTTGACTGTGGTACCCAATTCTCTCCATGGGTAACATTATGATTATGTATGGTTGATTATGTATGATTATTTATGTGGAAAGAATATTTATATGGCAAGAATATTCATAAAAATGTTGAGATGGGTGCGCCAGATAGCACTCCAATGCATTGGGTAAGGTTAAGTCTCATGAGATGCGATGTGAAATGGGATTGGCGGTTAGCCATGACCCGTACTAAAATGGGATACAGGATTGGCGATTAGCCTTGACCCATACTAAAGACATGTTTTATGATTCTGCCACATTTATATGATTCCATGTTTATATGATTCCATGATTATATGATATTATTTCATATGTTCCATGTTTTGTATATCAATATGGCATGCCTCCAAACTAAAGTGCTTAAGTTCTATCCATTTGTTCATACCCTTACTGGGTTTTTCATCTCATCCCTTTGCTCAAGTGTTCTACAGGGTACCCTATGTAGATGTAAGGGATCAAAGAAAGATAAAAGTTCATTATATAGATTAAACAAATACGTGTTTTTTAGACCCATGTTTTATGTTATATATACATAGTATTCTAAGACACTAGACTTAACTATCCTTGGCTTGTACTCTGATTATTAATTATGCGTAAAATCATTAAATGTTATATATAAAAGGCTGGGGTCACTATAGTTGGTATCAGAGGATGGTCTTGTCATTTTTGGAGATTAGGAATAGAGAACCTTAGTGAGAACCTTAAGGACGAGACTACGTATAAAAAACATTCCAGAATTTTGGTGGGTATTGAGTAAGTGGATTATCAAGAAAATACATCCCTGTTTGGATATGAGCAAGTTGAGGCATCTATGGAAAAAATTTATCTGGGGGTAAATCCTGAAAACAATACATTGAGCTAGAATCTAATGGGAATTACTGGACGACAATGGGCCTTGCTGCACTCTTTGTTACGACACTCCAGGTGGATATGCTTTACTAGATTCATGAGTTTAGTACAAATCGTTATTGAAGGACAAAAAGAAGCCCATAATAATATATGTTAAGAAATAGATCAAGGATAACCTGGATATAAACCTAAGTAATCACAAGTCAGGATATACATTTTCTCTATAATTTTCTACTATTATGTTCAAGTTTCCTTTTTATGGTCAATAGATAAGTATTCAAGACCACAAATTATACATTCTATTTATTACTCAATGGAAGGAAATAGAAGAACACATTCCAACAACCAATGTGATAGGCAATGTGATGATTTCCCTAATGTTATTCCTGATATGACAGAAGTGGGTGCTCAAAACATCCTGGTAGTAATTTGCATCTGGCTCGAGTAATGAATAAAAACATGAATTAGGTGGAACATCCTCCTCCTCTAAGGAAAGATAATGTTGTCATATAATCCTTCATACTGAAAAGTACACTCATGTTTAGCAGATCTTATGATCCCCTCCTCGCAGAACAATGGATTAACTCCATTAAAAATATTTTCTCTATCCTCCAATGCTTGAAGGAAGACAAATTTGGACTAGCGGTCTATCGTTTTGATTGGGGAAGATTATTAGTGTTGGACACTGATCAAGAATACAACGTAACAAGTGGAAATTTTTTCCATAGATTGGGAGGAATTCAAGAGGATGTTATTCAACAAATATTTTCCTCGATCCCTCTATCTCAATATGGAAAGAGAGTTACTTGGACTCAAGAAGAAGGAAGATAATACCATCAGGGTGTATGAAGAAAACATTACAAGGCTTGAAAGGTACGCCTCTGGATTTTTCATGAACATAGAAATAAAGGTGGTTCACTTCTTTACTGGACTAAAGTTGAGTCTACAAAAAGAGTTCGTGATTTGAGACTTTGAAAGTTATGAAGAGATTGATTGTTGTGCCCTCTAGGTGGAAATGGATATTGGAGAATCTCAGTGGTATCGTGGGCCCAATGAAAAGAAGTGGAAAATGGAGAACAACATGGGTGGTTTATCAAAGAGATACCATGATGGAAGGAATCCTCACTTTCCCCTTTGAAAAAATTGTGTGAAGAAGCATCTTGGTGACTGTCTCAAGGGAACCAAGAATTTCTTCAAATGTAGAATCTTTTGTCATATAGCCAAGAACTGTCGGAGGGATATGAAAAATCCCGCTAATGTTAAAGAATAAAGGATGGTTCGGGTCAACAGTCAGCATGTAATGTTATAAGTCCCTAGCCTTAAACCCTACTTAATCTTGAGTTATTACAAGATTACACATTGAGGATCTTTTCAGGTTTAGAGTTTTAGATAATTAGGACATGACGATTAGATATCAAAAGATTACAAAGAAGAAACTTCTAATAAGTTTCCATAAAATAAAAACTCTTAAAAGGAAACATGTCTAGTTACATGTTTTAGATAGCATGACATTCCCTTGATCCCATCCTTGACCCTATTCCACATTTTTTCCTGTGAAAAACATTTCAAAAAAATCATGGGGTGAGCATAAAAAGCTCAGTAAGGGATACACAAAGAATGAAAACTGTTATTTATTCAAAACAACAAGTAAACCATGTATACTTTATCAAAGTAATACCTTCACCTTCATGAAGTAGTAAAAAACTCTTCACTGAATAAAATATCATTACTTACCCTTTTGTAACCAAAAGATTACCATAAAACCCATATAAAGATCACATAACATAAAAAGGTAACTTGGGACATAAACATACTTAAGTGGAATAACCATAAGGTCGACTTCCACACATATCACTTAATGGAATATCCATTCGTCCAACTTCCATACATACTTAATGGAATAGCCATACGACCGACTTCCATACCCAATGCATTGGAGGTTATAACGTAACCACCCATCCTGGTATTCACGGCACCACCCGTCATATGGTTTATCACGTAACCACCCGTAAAATGTCCAAGTACCATCATTACAAATAAAATATTGAAAATATAAACATAACAACATTTCACTTGCAATCACAGTAAGTAATTCCCAGATATTGAATTAATCAATCCATTTTCAAAAACCATTTAAAAGAGATTTTTGAATCAAATTGTCCCATACCACATTGAATATTTTAATGGAATTATAATTTTAAAACATTAATGTCCATATAAATAAATACTGAAAACCATTTTGAAAACATGGACATTAAATATAATGATTTAGAATAATAAATCTTTAAAAATTTTAAAACGTTATTTTTGTTAAATAGTTTTTAACAAAATGAGAGACTCTTGAATACAAATAATAGCAGAATAACATTTAATCTGAACATTATAATATCATGAGAATAAAGGGATTCATGATATAATATGTCAAAGGACAGTATACACACCATATAAGAGTGAATTGGTGCATAACAACAATGAAGTCTCAAAAGAAATGTAAAATGAGATGAAATCCATTATAAAGAAGGTATCCTTAAATTAAGGATAAATCAATCTCACAATTATGTGTGAAAAATATAAATATACCCAATATAAGTGGATATTAAGTGTAAAACAATAAAAGGTCATTCACACATATTCAATTGATGGAATATTCAATAACTACATGTTGAACCCAAAAAATCGAAATTGGGTTAAGAAGTTCCCTTGGTAAAATTCGATAGCCTAACGACGTCACATAAAATTTTACAAAAAGGGTTGATGAGAGAGATAAAGGGTATCTCATAACTTGGACATAAAATTTACATAAATAAGGATATATAAGAACATATCCCAACATAATATTATGTGAATTAAAAGAAATAACAAAAGAAGTCTTTTAAAAAGAGGAGGGTGAATGGTCCCCTTACCGAGTTGGGTAACATTCGAAAAGTACACCCCATGGAAGAAGGGCATACAATGAAGATTTAAATACCCATAAATGAAATTATACATCACAAAGTTTATAATAATGGTCAGTACATACACCACTCAATGGAAATAGTGGAAAATGTAGCATAAATTTCACGAGAATAAAAGTGAGAAGAAAAATCCCTTACGAAAACTCGGCAGCCTAACGGCACCACTTAAAGCTTCCAAAAATGGATTTATGAGATCAAATAGGGTCTCTCATAAAATGAAAATGAAAAGTAAAGTGTGAGTAATATAAAAGAACATCCCCCATCATAACAAAGAGAAGCTTTAAAGAATTTACATAAATGATAGTACTTAAAAATAAATATAGAGGTTAGATCTCTTACGAAAATTCGGCAGCCTAACGGTGCCACTCAAAACTTCCAAAATGGATTTATGAGATAGAATAGGGTATCTCATCATATGAACATAAAAATTACAGTAGGATTAATATAAAATAACATCCAAATCATAAATAAATATGATCTTAAAAGGAATTACATAAAAGAGTGTACTTAAAAAGAAAGAGAGGAGTAGGATCCCTTAACTCGGGTCCGACTACACTCGATCGTTCTTTAACATCCTGAATAATAAACATGAATTAATTTCTATTTGATTAAGAACCTTTTCACGTTCATTATTTCTTTTATATCACTTATTTACATTTTATAAACATTATGTAATCATTTAAGTAAATAATGTTTGTTTTGTCGATATTTGGTTCTTAAGTCGAAAGTGAACTTCTTACAATTACAAGTTGTTCGTGTTGTCAATGGTTCATGATATCCAGAATGATATTCATGATTTGGATACCATATATATCATATATATCCAGAATATACATGTATTTATAATATTACATAATCATTTAGAGGTATTAAATGAAATGCACCGTTCATGGAGACGGTAAGCTGTACGTATGCATGAACGCTACTTTCATTTCTTTGTCATATTAATGGAATTAAAACTAAATGAGAGGTATGTATATTTTCATTCCAGAATTATATTCATCATTTATTTGTAACATACATTATATGTATCCATTATAAATATGTACTTATAATAGTACATTACATTTGGGGATAAGAAATGAAATGCAACGTTCATGGAGACGGTAAGCCGTGCGTACGCATGAACGCTACATTCATTTCTATATGATATATTAATGGAAAGGAATAATAATGATATAGAGGTATATTTTAATTCCAGTATAAAATAATATATAATAACTTTAAATCCATTTTTTATTCATCCCACATATGGCATTAACGAATCACATCACTTTGAGGGGGCGGTAGTCCGCACTTCTTAAAATGAAATTATCGGGTTTTCCCACAATGGAGACCATAAAGGTATGCCACAAAAGAAAAATACAGAAGCTTAAGTAAAAAATAAACATATTATATATCATATATAAATATAGTGACATCTTAATGGCCACCTTTGAAGGTGTTATATGAGTGTTGAACAATCATTGTTTCGTGAGGCAGAAATTCGCCATCCATGGAATTTGTATGTTCTTTAACCATTAGATGTAGGTGTGTGTAAGTGTAGCGCGAATCCTTCTTGTAACAACATCCTAGTATATTGAAGATACTGGATTTGTTACAAAAGAAATTAATAAAAAGCGTTTAGGGGGTTGGAGAGGCAAAATAAAACAAAAGGACTCAAGTGAAGACATTACCTTAAAATCGGGTTACTCCCTTTGGTTTGAGCTAAAAAGATTCCTTGGGAAGACTTCTGGCCAAATTGAGGCTTAAAGGAGTTATATGAGGATGTGTAGATACAAAATGGGCAGGGTTTGGCCAAGACAAAGTCTTTGGAAGTGTGGGTAAAGAGGTAGAGGTGGGGGCCTTTTATAAGAGGAGAGGAGGGGCACTCTTGTAAAGTTACAAAATGTTACTTTATTTTCAAAAGAGTTTCGGATTTTAAAGGTCCAACATTGATGTATTTCGAGGGTAAGGATATATGGGTTCTATATACACTCATCCAATAGGTTTTGGACATGTGTAGGTCTTAGATACTACATTATCTTTCCATTTTATTTAAATCGTTAAATAATGAGGTCATCGCTACATCATCATGATGTCATAAATAATTTAATTTATTTAATGTCTAAAAATTATAAAAAAAGTACTATGATGTTGGAAATCCTTTTAGTTTTCCAATGACTATTTATAGTCAAACATCTGACTTGTATAACCCCATGTAAAAAATTTTTTAGTAAAACATCTCATGTTTGTGTCATTTTTACTTTAACATTAAATAAAAAGGTATTTATGTCATTTTCCAAACAAAGTGGATCCATGGGGTCCCCAAGTTGACCCATGGATTTTCATGGTCGGCCATGACACATAAAATGAGGTTAGGACATGTTTCTAGGTCATTTCATTTTATTAAAACATTATTCTTACCTTAAACTAAACTAATTACCTCTAATCGCGATTAAAAACTTAATAAGTTACTATTCACCAAAAAATTATTTTAATCCCATTGAACCATATTTTACTTCTTAATGACAACCATGTATGTTTTATTTTTGAAATTAAAAACACAAAGATGGAAAATTTTCATTTAAACGGAAAAATCAGTTTTTATAAGTACCACTTAATGGTTTCACTATTCATCAAAAATTGATGTTTTTCAGAAAAATACCAAAAATTCACCCTAAGATATATTTGATATTCCGAAATAAAAAATGAAGTCTATTTTACAAAATTCAAAACAAATAAGTCACATTAGTTAATTTAATAATTAATTCCCACTGTCATGACAAATAGCGTGTTTTTATGAAACAATAAGTATCAAAAGATTGACACTAGTTTAAGTCCGATTTCAAAGTGAAATTAATTCCAACGACCACTATTGGATTAAATTGTAAAAATATATTCTAATTTCACTTAAAACCCAATTCAAAAGATTATATAATCATATAAATAAATTAGATTAAAAAGTGGTTTTGAATTAAAATAAAACATTTTTCACTATTCATTAAAAATTGTACTTTTTTGGAAGAATACCAAAAATTTACGCAAAGTAAACTTTGATGTCCCAATTCTAAAGAAGAATTTTATTTTTTCAAATATAACACATAAAATTGTCAAAAAGTGTATTTAAAAGAGGTTCTCCATCAAAAGGCGGTTAATCGACCTTTTAAAGAATATTAGAATGTTTACGCTTAAAATTGGATTCATTTGCATTTTTTAATCCTCTAACATTTATTGTAAAAAGTAAAAATATTTGACAAACATATATAATCATTTTTTAGTTAGTTTTGTTCATTCCCGCCATTACAACGGTTATGCGTTAACTACTATTTAAAATATTATTATTTTATTAGTAGAGTGCAACGTAAGATTCCCAAGAAACTCGTTGTTGCGTGTTGGGTACGCCATCGAGCATAGAATCCCCTTTAAAGTAATATTAATATTTTCTTCAAAAATATGGATAAATAAAAAATTTCATATTCTTTATTAACCTGTGCTGTTACATCCTTCCCCCCTTTTGGAAATTGCATCCTCGCAATTTTAAAATTGAGCTTGGAAACATCCTTGAAAGTCCCACATAGGAACAAGAGTCGGTAAAACAATCACTTTAAAATAAAGAAAGATAATTACAGAGGTCACCCGAGTTAACCCATAATAGGATTCCATGTAGGAAAACATGGACATGGAAGAAAAAGCAAAGGTTCATGTTCTTGAGGGAGAGTGATAGTAAACATGTCTAGGATAAAGTTAACCATAAGAAAATCACAAACATGTGATGGTTTAAACGGTATTCGATTCCCCAGTATGAAAAGTTAATAGACAACATTTTGTTTTAAGTTACTTTTTATTGAGGAATTTATTCATAAGGAAACATAACCACTTATCATGTTGACTTTCAACTTTTATTAGATTCCTTACACAAACTCATATTTTCTCCAAAAGACGAGTATTTAGGAAGACTTGTTCACATTAAGAGTACTATAATCAACTTCTAGAGAATCACCTAATCCTCAAAAGAGAACTATATACTTCTCGTGTCTTTAGTCTTTAACCAAAACCAAAACCAAAAAGGTTAGTACAAGGTCAGATAATCCAGAAAAGGATAACCATTTAAAAAGAAAATCTATGCTTAATCTCCAAAATTTGTCCAACAAAACCCAATGTTCAACGAGGACCATCTGATAAGCAATTTGTCCATAAAGTTATTTAAATTAAACCAATATAAGATTGAGACCCAAATATTTGAAGGATTTAGTCACATAGTCTTCCAAGTTAAATCATAACATTTATCTCCAAACAACATCAGTTTCTCCTAAAGTCTCGTATTGAAAAGTAATTAACCTAATCACATATCCTCCATGAAAGGTTAATCATTTTCATAAATAACCCAAAATCAACTTACCCATAATTCATAAAATCATATAACTAAAAAGAATCTTTCAAACTAACCAGGGACTTCACGTAGTCTAGTGGTAGGCAATAAATACCAGTCGCACTTTGGTTGTGGGTTCGATTCCCGCAGCTTTGTCCGACGCGACGGGTTGTCACACGGTCTGCGTGATGTCCTTTTCCAAAAACTACATAATTCTTAAAACATTCCCCAAAAACGAGATAAACTCTTCAAAAATAACCATAACGTAATTTAACCTCAATTTTATCTCATGACTTTCACTTTCCATCATTACATATAGTAACCCATAATTACCTCGAAATTAAGGATCATATAAATTCTAATGGTTACCATTATAATTATTACCTGAACATCCACATCGATTGTTCATCTCGTACATGATGCGTTACAGATCATACCAAGGTTCAAGTGGTTGATCATGACTCCTTGATAGTTGTTTTAGAACAACCACGAGTTTCCTCATTGAATCCCCCATTTTATCTAGTATCTTAATCAGAGAACCACCACAGTTTCCTTCAAACCTGTTGTCTCTTTGGTGCCTGCTAGATCCATCCATTCACTAAAAACAGAAATGTCAGTGTGAGTATATCAACAAAACCATAATGTACTAATCAGGAAGATATACTTACTCATTCACTTTATCTAAAAACTATGACTCTTTCTGAAATCCTAACCATTATGGTGTGTCACTTATGCTTAAAGAATACCCTAACCTCTAAATTTATCTAAACCGACCTCTGATACCAACTATAAGGCCCCAGCCTTAAACCCTACTTAATCTTGAGTTATTAAAAGATTACCCATTGAGGATCTTTTCAGGTTTAGAGTTTTAGAGAATTAGGACATGACGATTACATATCAAAACATTACAAAGTAGAAACTTCTAATAAGTTTCCATAAAATAAAAACTCTTAAAAGGAAACATGTCTAGTTCCATGTTTTAGATAGCATGACATTCCCTTGATCCCATCCTTGACCCTATTCCACATTATTTCCTGTGAAAAACATTTCAAAAAAATCATGGGGTGAGCATAAAAAGCTCAGTAAGGGATACACAAAGAATGAAAACTGTTATTTACTCAAAACAACAAGTAAACCATGTATACATTATCAAAGTAATACCTTCACCTTCATGAAGTAGTAAAAAACTCTTCACTGAATAAAATATCATTACTTACCCTTTTGTAACCAAAATATTACCATAAAACCCATATAAAGATCACATAACATAAAAAAGGTAACTTGGGACATAAACATACTTAAGTGGAATAACAATAAGGTCGACTTCCACACATATCACTTAATGGAATATCCATTCGGGCAACTTCCATACATATTTAATGGAATAGCCATACGGCCGACTTCCATACCCAATGCATTGGAGGTTATAACTTAACCACCCGTCCTGGTATTCACGACACCACCCGTCATATGGTTTATCACGTAACCACCCATAAAATGTCCAAGTACCATCAATACACATAAAATATTGAAAATATAAACATAACAACATTTCATTTTCAATCACAAAAAGTAATTCCCAGATATTGAATTAATCAATCCATTTTCAAAAACCATTTAAAAGATATTTTTGAATCAAAGTGTCCCATACCACTTTGAAGCTTTTAATGAAATTATAATTTTAAAACATTAATGTCCATATAAATAAATAATGAAAACCATTTTGAAAACATAGACATTAAAGATAATGATTTAGAATAATAAATATTTAAACATTTAAAACGATATTTTTTTTAAATAGTTTTTAACAAAATGAGAGACTCTTGAATACAAATAACAGCAGAATAACATTTAATCCAAACTTTATAATATCATGAGAATAAAGGGATTCATGATATAATATGTCAAAGGACAGTATAAAAACCATATAAGAGTGAATTGGTGCATAACAACAATGAAGTCTCAAAAGAAATGTAAAATGAGATGAAATCCATTATAATGAAGGTATCCTTAAATTAAGGATAAATCAATCTCACAATTATGTGTGAAAAATATAAATACACCAAATATAAGTGGATATTAAGTGTAAAACAATAAAAGGTAATTCACACATATTCAATTAATGACATATTCAATAACTACATGTTGAACCCAAAGATATCGAAATTGGGTTAAGAAGTTCCCTTGGTAAAATTCAACAGCCTAACGACGTCACATAAAATTTTACAAAAATGGTTGATGAGAGATATAAAGGGTATCTCATCACTTGTACATAAAATTTACATAAATAATGATATAGAAGAACATATCCCAACATAATAGTATGTGAATTAAAAGACATAACAAAAGAAGTCTTTTAAAAAGAGGAGGGTGAAAGGTCCCCTTACCGAGTTGGGTTACTTTCGAAAAGTACACCCCATGGAAGAAGGGCATAAAATGAAGATGTAAATACCCATAAATGAAATTATACTACAAAAATTGTATAATAATGTGCAGTAAATTCACCTCTCAAAGTAAATAGTGGCAAATGTAGCATAAATTTCACGGGAAGAAAAGTGAGAAGAAAAATCCCTTACGAAAACTCGGCAGCCTAACGGCGCCACTTAAAGCTTCCAAAAATGGATTTATGAGATCAAATATGGTCTCTCATAATATGAACATAAAAATTAAAGTATCATGAATATAATATAACATCCCCCATCATAAAAAATAGGATCTTAAAAGAAGATACATAAAGGAGAGTACTTAAAAAGAAAGAGAGAGGTTAGATCTCTAACGAAAATTCAGCAGCCTAACGGCGCCACTCAAAACTTCAAAAATGGATTGATGAGAGAGAATAGGGTCTCTCATCATATGAACATAAAAATTAAAGTAGGATTAATATAAAAGAACATCCAAATCATAAATAATGATGATCTTAAAAGGAATTATATAAAAGAGTTTACTTAAAAAGAAAGAGAGGAGTAGGATCCCTTACCTCGGGTCCGACTTGACTTGATCATTCTTTAACATCCTGAATAATAAACTTGAGTTAATTTATATTTGAATAAGAACCTTTTAAAATTAATTATTCCTTTTATATCACTTATTTACATTTTATAAACATTATGTAATCATTTAAGTAAATAATGTTTGTTTTGTCGATATTTGGTTCTTAAGTCGAAAGTGAACTTCTTACAATTACAAGTTGTTCATGTGGCCAATGGTTCATTATATACAGAATGATATTCATGATTTGTATATCATATATATCATATATATCCAGCATATACATGTATTTATAATATTACATAATCATTTAGAGGTAAGTAATGAAATGCACCGTTCATGGAGACGGTAAGCCGTACGTATGCATGAACGCTACTTTCATTTCTCTGTCATATAAATGGAATTAAAACTAAATGGGAGGTATGTATATTTTAATTCCAGAATTATATTCATCATTTATATGTAAAATAAATTATATGTATCCATTATAAATATGTACTTATAATAGTACAGTAATTTGGGGATAAGAAATGAAATGCACCGTCTATGGAGACGGTAAGCCGTGCGTACGCATGAACGCAACTTTCATTTCTATATCATATATTAATGGAAAGAAATAATAATGATATAGAGGTATATTATAATTCCACTATAACATAATATATAATAACTTTAAATCCATCCTTTATACATCCCACATAGGGCATTAACGAATCACATCACTTTGAGGGGGCAGTAGTCCGCACTTCCTAAAATGAAATTATCGTGTTTTCCCACAATTGAGACCATAAAGGTATGCCACAAAATAAAAATACAGAAGCATAAGTAAAACATAAACATATTATATATCATATATAAATATAGTTACATCTTAATGGCCACCTTTTAAGGTGTTATATGAGTGTTGAACAATCATCGTTTCGTGAGGCATAAATTCGGCATCCATAGAAACAGTATGTTCTTTAACCATTAGATGTAGGTGTGTGTATGTGTAGCTCAAATCCATCTTGTAAAAACATCCTAGTATATTTAATATACTGTAGTTGTTACAAAAGAAATGAATAAAAAGATTTTAGGGGGTTGGAGAGGCAAAATAAAACAAAAGGACTCAAGTGAAGACATTACCTTAAAATCGGGTAACTCCATTTGGTTTGAGCTAAAAGGCTTCCTTGGGAAGACTTCTGCCCAAAGTGAGGCTTCACGGAGTTAGAGAGGGATGTGGAGATACAAAATGGGCATGGTTTGGCCGAGCCAAAGGCTTTGGAAGTGTGGGTAAAGAGGTAGAGGTGGGGGCCTTTTATAAGTGGAGAGGAGGGGCACTCTTGTAATGTTACAAAATGTTACTTTATTTTCAAAAGAGTTTCGGATTTTAAAGGTCCCACATTGATGTATTTAGAGTATAAGGTGATAAGTGTTCGAAATACACTCATCCAATAGGTTTTGGACATGTTTAGGTCTTATATATTACATTATCCTTCCATTTTATTTAAATCGTTAAATAATGAGGTCATCGATGCATCATCATGATGTCATAAATAATTTGATTTATTTAATGTCTAAAAATTATAAGAAAATTACTATGAAGTAGGAAATATTTTTAGCTTTCCAATGACTATTTATAGTCAAAAGTATGACTTGTATAACCCCATGTAAATTTTTTTTTAGTAAAACATCTCATGTTTGTGTCATTTTTAATTTAACATTAAATAAAAAGGTATTTATGTCATTTTCCAACCAAAGAGGATCCATGGGGTCCCCAACTTGACCCATGGATTTTATTGGTCGGCCATGACACATCAAATGAGTGTAGGACATGTGTCTAGGTCATTTCATTTTATTAAAACATTATTCTTACCTTAAACTACACTAATTACCTCTAATCGCGATTAAAAACATAATAAGTTGTTATTCACCGAAAAATTATTTTATCCTATTGAACCACATTTTACTTCTTAATGTCAACCATGTATGTCGGATTTTTGATATTCAAAACACAAAGATGTAAAAATTTCATTTAAACGGAAAAATCAGTTTTTATAAGTACCACTTAGTGGTTCCACTATTCATCAAAAATTGAAGTTTTTCAGAAAAATACCAAAAATTCACCCTAAGAAATATTTGATATTCTGAATTAAAAAATGAAGTCTATTTTAAAAAATTCAAAACATATAAGTAACATTAGTTAATTTAATAATTAATTCCCGCTATCATGACAAATAGCGTGTTTTTATGAAACAATAAGTATCGAAAGATTTACACTAGTTTAAGTCCAATTTCAAAGTGAAATTAATTCCAACGACCACTATTGGATTAAATGGTAAAAATATATTCTAATTTCACTTAAAAACCAATTCAAAAGATTATCTAATCATATAAATAAATTAGATTAAAAAGAGGTTCTGAATTAAAATACAACATTTTTCACTATTCATTAAAAATTGAACTTTTTTGGAAAAATACCAAAAATTTAAGCAAAGTAAACTTTGATGTCCCGATTCTCAAGAAGAATTTTATTTTGTCAAATAAAACACATAAAATTGTCAAAAAGTGGATTTAAAAGAGGTTCGTCATCAAAAGGCGGTTAATCGACCTTTTAAAAAATATTAGAATGGTTACGCTTAAAATTGGATTGATTTGCATTTTTTAATCCTCTAACATTTATTGTAAAAAGTAAAAATATTTTACAAACATATATAATAATTTTTTAGTGAGTTCTGTTCATTCCCTCCATTACAACGACTAGGAATTAACAACTATTTAAAATAATATTATTTTATTATTAGAGTGCAACGTAAGATTCCCAAGAAACTCGTTGGTGCGTGTTGGGTACGCCATCGAGCATAGAATCCCCTTTGAAATAATATTAATATTTTATTCACAAATATGGATAAATATAAAATTGTCATATTCTTTATTTACCTGGTGTGTTACAAATGTAGTGTTACAACTACAAGGAGAATAGGAATTATGCCAACAATTTCTCTATGTTGAGGGTTATTGGAGGAAATCAGCGACCACCTCCAAGGAAACAGGGAAGGGATTATGCTATCACACTGCAGAGGTGGATCTGAAAAACGATGTAGTGACAGGTATGCTTGTTATTAATTTTATAATAGAAAACTTACTATTTGATTATAGTTCTACGCATTCATTCATATCTTTCAAGTTTAGTTGAACTATTCAAACACCACCTCAAAATTTGGAGGAAAAGTTATCTGTGAGAACAGTGAATGGGGAAATTATTGCATCCATGGTTTATAACTCCTCCCCAGTTAATGATTGTGGACTAAACTACCCAGGAAATCTTTCCATACATCCATTAGTGGAGTTCGACGCTATTTTGGGCATTGATTGGCTATCTTTTTACAAGTACAACATAAATTGTCGGGAAAGGGAAATCAATTTTTACATCACGAAGCATCCTCCAATTCTTTATAAGTGTAAGGAGGAAGATGAGGCTCCTTTAGAATCATCATCTCATTTTTCGATACTTCTTCCTTGTGAATAACCATATCAAGCTCAAATGATTGGGACAAAGGATAGGGTCATTCTTGAAGACATTCCCATCACGAGGGATTAAACCGATCTATTCCCTGAAGAGTTGCCTCGTATTTCTCGTGATCGAGAGGTTGAGTTCTCAATTGAACTTATCGCTTTATCTCTTCCAATATCAAGACACATTACAGAATGGCCAACGTAGAGTTGGAAGAGCTAAAGAAGCAGTTACATGATAATATGGAGAAGGGTTTTATACCCCCGAGTGCTTCACTTGGGCTATGCCAATCCTCTTCATCAACAAGAATGATGGATCAATGCGCCTCTACATTGATTATCGCCAGCTCAATAAAATGACGATAAGGAACAATTATCCCATTCCATGTATATATGACTTGCTCAATCAGCTCTGTAGGGATAGTTATTTCTCTAAGATGGACCTTCGGTCGGGATATTAGCAACTAAAGGTATGGAATAAATATATTCCCATGACTGCCTTTTGAACGAGGTTTGGACACTATGAGTTCATAGTGACGCCCTTCAGACTCCATTAATCTCATGAAATATTCATGGATTTAATAAATAGAGTCTTTAGAGATTACCTCTACAAATTTTTGGTGGACTTTATTGATGATATTCTGATATACTCCAAGAGCAAGGAGGAACATGAGGAACATTTGGAAACTGTGTTAAAGACATTGCGAAGGGAGAATTTGTATGAAAATTTTAATAAATATGTGTTTTGGATGGAGAAATTATCATTATTGGGGAATGTTATCACCAGGAAAGGGATATTTGTGGACCCTTCAAAGATGAAGTAAATTGAATAGTGACGGAGGACAGCTTCTGTAATAGAGATCTGCAACATTTTGGGTCTGGCGGGGTATTATCGAAGATTAATGAAGAACTTTTCCCGATTGAAAAACCCAATGACCAAGCTGACATGGAAGGGAGTAAAGTTTGTCTGGACACAAAAAGGTGAAGACTGTTTCAAGGAGATTAAAATGAGGCTTATCACTGTGCCAGTACTCATATTCCATCAAGTGGAAAACAATTTGTGGTGTATAGTGATGCTTCTAAGAAGGTATTAGGCTCTGTGCTGATGAAAAATGAAAAAGTGATAGCCTATGCCTCAAGACAGCTGAAAATACATTAAAAAACTATCCTACACATGATCTGGAGGAAGCGGCTATGATCTTTGTGTTGAAAATCTAGTGGTATTATCTCTATGGGGAAATATTTGAGATATATACTGACCAAAAAAGTCTCAAATATATATTCGCACAGAAAGAGCGTAAAATGTGCTAGAGAGGGTGGTTATATCCCATCAAGGATTATGACTTCTCAATCCACTACCATCCCGGTAAGGCAAACAAGTTGGAGGATTCTCTATGTAGAAAGGATCATGTATCTTTATCCATGATGAGAATTGAAAAGGATCCGATCTTCTTAGATTTGCAATGGGTGGACCTGATAAATAATTATGGGAGAAACATCATCAATCCTTTCTCAAATGATTGCTCAACCATCCCTCTTAGAGAAAATAATGGATTCTCAAAGAAAGGATGTGGAAATTAAGAAATGGGTGGAAGCTATTAAAAATAGTAAATCCTCTGATTTCAAAATCGATGAAGAAGGAGTTGTAAAATTTGGGACACGATTATGTGTACCATTAGATGCAGAGATAAATGAGGTGCTATTTAATGATGCACATAGCTCGACCTTCTCTATCTACCCAAGCAGCACAAAGATGTATCAAGATCTCTGAGAAAACATTTGGTAGGACAACATAAAAAGGGAAATTTTCGATTATACATTAAACTAACTCGTATGTTAGAAAGTGAAGGCTGAGAAGAAAAAGTCTAAGGGTATGATTCAACCACAACCAATACCATCATGGAACTGGGAGAACATTTCCCTAGAATTTGTCACTGGACATCCAAAGAAATCTAGAGAAAAAATGTTGTATGGATTTTTTTGGATCATCTTATGAATACAACTCACTTTATTGCGGTTCGAGGTGACTTCACATTAAATCAACTTGCACAGATTTACATCAAAGAAGTTTTATGACTGCATGGAGTACCACTATCTATTGTATCCAATCGTGATCCGAGGTTCAAATCGATGTTCTGGAAAAGTCACCAATATGCTCTATGCACTGAAATGAACTTCAGTACGGCCTATCATCCTCAAACTGATGGCCAATCTGAGTAATCAATTCAGATACTAGAAGACATGATGAGAGCTTGTTCTATGGGATTCAAAGGAGGATGTGACCAACATCTTCCACTAGTTGAATTATCCTACAATAATAGTTTCCACTTGAGAATCTGAATGGAACCATATGAAGACCATTATGGGAAAAGGTGCAGAACACTGGCGTGTTGGAATGAAAATGGTGAGGGTAAGCTGGTATAACCTGAAATGGTCGAAGAAATGGTGGAGAAGGTGAAAACCATTCAGAATCAAATCTAGGAAGCCCAAATTCGGTAGAAGAGTTATGTAGATAACCGTCGAAGGGACCTTGAGGTAAAAGTTGGAGACATGGTATTTCTGTGCATATACCCATGGAATAAGGCCACGAGGTTTGGGATGAAAGGGATGTTAATCCCAATGTATATCAGCCCCTTTGAGATCCATGATCGAGTCAGAGATATGGCCTATCAATTAGGACTTCCCCTTAACATGCCAAAAGTAAAAGATTTATTTCATGTATCCCTCTTATGAATGTACATACCAGACCCTTCACATGTACTCTCTGTAGAGGTGGTACAATTGGAGGATGATATCTCTTACGAGGAGAATCCAATGAAGATCTAGGATCGTAGAGACAATGTTCTACGCAACAAGACTACTCATCTGGTCAAGGTACTATGGAGAAACCATAAGTAATAAGGTGAAACATGGGAATTGGAGGAAGAAATGAAGGAAAAGTACCCACACCTATTTTTGGATTAGAATGTAAAACAAAATTTTGAGGGTGGAATTTCATAAGGGGGGAAAATGTAACGACCCAATTTCATTCAATGGAAACTCCCTTCTCATAAGTATGTAATAAAATCACAAGAAAACACAACATAATGAACTAATACGTGCTAAGTGACATTTAAACAGATGTTTGAATCTTTTGTGTTGGAAATTTTGAATATTCTCCATACATGGTCATAATCAGTAAGTTATTTGGAGTCTGATAAGAAAAAAATAATTTTTGGTGAATACTAACTTACCCTAATGAATAGTGACATATCCTTATCAATAGTGATAAAACCTAATGAATATTATCCTCACCTATGGTAGTATAAAAATAATATTCATGTTGGAAGTATGATATACCTATATTTTAGAATAAGTTACTGAATGTTTTAAAAAAGGTTTTGATAATAAATTATTATTTTAATTAAATATTAAAATAATCATATTTACAAAATTATTTTTGAAAAATATAATTCATTTATTGATTCTAAACGTCTAAAAAGGTTTAGTGTGAATTTTTTGGATTTTTCTGAAATACATTAATTTTTTATGAATAGTAAAATATGACAATTTACAATAAATGCTAAATAAGGGATTTATTGAGTCATTGATGATGTTCTGCTGATGTATGCCCACTTATTTCAAGATCACATGATAAAACTACTATTTTTGGTATTGTAATACTTAATATTCTTTGTATTGTGAAGAAATAATAAATTAATGATGATAATATTATGAAATCCCCCCTCCCCTCCACTATAAAACCCCCCTTCACTCCCCCTAATTTCACTCATCTAAATCCTAGTGCCTTGCCAATATTTTGCCAAAATCTCTCCCCAAGCTCCTCCCACACATCCAAAATCTCCTAGCCTCTTTAAAATACCAAAACCTTTCCCCTTAAGAGGTTCCCAAAGGATGAAGTCTCAAAAGGTAAATTCCTCTTCCCAATTCATTCTTTTATTTTAAGTTCTTTTTTTAAATTTTTTTCCTCACCTCCCTTCACAGTAATAGTATTATAAATCCAGTAACATACATTTACTGGAATGTTTTCATGCTAATGGAATATTTCATTATCTTCTCATGTTTCCCCACTCTTTTATTTGAATGAAATGAAATCACCGTTTGAGATGTGCTAATTTAGCACATTCAATGACAATAGTTTATCAATTTCTATTATTATCTTTAATTATATTCATGAAACAATTTCTGTTATAGTTGAAAAAGATTATTATATATAATATATCATATTTCTGGTTTTGTAATCCTTTTAAACAAATGGTATTAATTTATAAATAAAAACATGTTCATTGTAATCAAATCCACCGATTAACAAAAACCGTTGTCATTAAAGTTATATATATAATAATTCGACTTCACTCAAAGAAACCTAATTAAAATTAAAACCATGTATTCTCATGGATGTGAAATAAAGAATATAACTTTAGTTTTGGACAACCACTATCACGACCCGTCCTCAGGGCCCATGCCAAGAATACCCCAAGCCCACCTTTCAAAGGCGAGGGGCTGGCGACTAGCACCTAAGGCGTAAAACCCAATAAAAGTGAAGGCATTACCTTTTATAAAGTAAAAAAACACAACAGTGTAGGCAAGTGAAGTAATCACTAAGTAAAACTTGGTACAAGGTAATTACTAATAAGTAAATGGGCCAGTATACAAACCCAACTGAAAGTACAGAACAGTTGAATGGAAATTAAAACAGTAGTAAGTAAAACAACAACACCGAGTCTTCCTCCAGAAATCCCACCTGAAGGGTGAGTATAGATAGTCTCCTACGCTCCAGGAGTCCGGTCTTCCGCTCCGTGTACGTCCACTACTAGAAAAACATGTATTTGCGACAGGTCATTTGCGACGGGATCCCGTCGCAAATGGCTTTTTGCGACGGGGTCCCGTCGCAAATGACCCGTTGCTGAAAACGGTGTCGCAATAAAAATGTTTTGCGACGGGACCATCGCTAAAGCCCTTTTCCACGACGGGGAGAATCCCCGTCGCAACTAGTACTCCATATATTTGTAAAAAACTATTTGTGACGGGCCCCGTCGCAAAAACTATTTTTTAAAAAATAAAAAAAAAATAATACTATTTGCGACGAGAATAGTATCCCGTCGAAAATACTATAAAAAAATAAATTTTTTTTTTTAATAAATTATTTTAATTAATATAATAATAATCCAATTATAATTCAAAAATAAAAAATAATAAAATATTAATAAATGATTTTAATTAATATAATAATAGAATTATAATTCACAAATAAAAATAATAAATTATTTTAATTAATATAATAATAATAGAATTATAATTCAAAAATAAAAAATAATAGAATATTAATAAATATTTTATAATGAGACAGAAACTACGAATAGAAAAAAAAAATCATATTTTGATTTCACAAATTTTATAACATAAATACAAACTCTAATATGAAGGAGGGGGAGGGGGGATCTGCAGATGGTGGTGGAGGAAACTCCATCCCTAAAGAATGAGTGAGTCGGCGCATTTACTCCA
Organism: Viscum album; assembly: GCA_963277665.1. Taxonomy (NCBI): domain Eukaryota; kingdom Viridiplantae; phylum Streptophyta; class Magnoliopsida; order Santalales; family Viscaceae; genus Viscum; species Viscum album. The sequence goes on along the minus strand of OY728128.1, from coordinate 1,000,629,604 downwards.
TCTGCTCCTGATGCTACTGCTGCCACCGACTCGTCTGCTCCTCGTACAGCTGCTGCTGGCGTCGACGCTCCTCCTCATGCTGCTGACGCATCTGCTCCTGCTCCTATTGGAGACTCTCTATCAGTGCAGTCTGAGATCGCAACTGATCCTTATAATGTGTAGCAGAAGAAGATGCACGAGCTCCTCTCGAGCTGGACGCCGACATCGCAGCACTGCCATAATAATCTCCGGGAGTCAGTCGAGAGCTGATACCAACTACCCGGCCCTTCTCGAAGGCATACTGGGTGGCCTGCATCCATGCTGCCTCATCAAACTGACGGCCAGTGGTCTGATCTGATGACTCGGCCTGACTCTCAGGTCGGGCCTGTGACGCTGCGGCCTCATACGACTCCTGTAGTTGCAATTTAAAATTAAAATTGTTAATATATTATATACAGTTAATTTTTAAACTTGAAAACAAATAATACTAACCACGATGTGATGCTGACGATCACCTCTGAGCTCCCCAGTAGCAGGATCACTATACATCCTCCGATATACGTCGTACTCCGTAATATCGGGGTGCTCGATAGCCTATAAGAATAAAAAATAAACTGTTAATATTTATAGTTATATAAAATATTTATAAATAATGTACGTACTAGATACTGTCTATGAGTACTTAAAGAACGACTCCCAGCTCGATGAGTCACCTCCTGTCTCCCCTGATTCTGCCTCCCCGTCGATGATCTCCTCTAAAAGGAACCACTCAACCAGCGCGCACAAAATCCATCCCATACATGGGATGAAATGTACTCTGGTCGGTGTGCTCTACATGACTCGTCAAAATCTGACACTCCTGCTTTCTTCATCGCAGCTTTTCTTAAATTGTGCAAAAACTGACGAAGGCGATCACACATGGCCACCTCCCATGCCTCGTGGATGGTGTCACGCATGGTATCCTCGATCGGATACCATAAACCCTACAAATAAATCAAAATATCAAGTTAGAAATGAAATAATTTACAAAATAAAAATTATTTATTTACGTACGTACCAACCAATGGCCGAACATGGCCTGCTGCACATCAATGGGAATCTGCTCCCATGTGGTCCACGGCTGAGAGAAATAGTTGCGCAAAATAGCGCTGCCCTGTCCGACTACTATATGCGGAAAACTGTAAAAATAATAAACATTTATTATGTGAATAGATTAATGAAATCTTAGTCAAATCAACAGTTTATCACACAGGTTATCACACCTCCGTGTGCGTGGATCAATCCCAAGACGTGGACGTCGCTCGGGGACGGGGTCAGGAATCATCAATCGTGCAATACCGCGCCCCCTCCGTGTACTCCCTGGAGCGCCTACAGGCTGAGGGTCATCTGGCAGTAACTCATCCACATCGAAAGTCAGGTCAGCATCCGCCAACTCACGAAATGTGGCGTCGTCCATCTGAAACAGAAAATGTTAATGTTGTTAGCAAATAATTCATAATTACTATTATATATACATATATACATATTATGATTGTATATAAATACCATGGAATTCTATCAGTGTTCATCTTCATCATCATCTTCATATATGTCAATGTCATCTTCATATTCCTCCTCAACATCATCGATATCCATTCGAGTTACAGTTGCTTCATCTCTTACCATTTCAAATTCATATGTGACATCATTAACATCATCGTCATCACCGACATTTAAATGTGGGGTGTCGTCATCGATACTCATGTCTCTTTGCAAAAAAGATTGATTTTGAGTACTCTCTTGAAAAACTTCAATTCTTTGCACATCAGTGAGAGCACATTCACTTTGACTAAACTGATTGTCTCGAATTTTGATTTTTATTACACTCCACCAATCAGTCAAGTCTCTTGATGCAGCACAGTACTTTGCGTAATAAACTTGACGTGCCTGTTGAGCCAATAAGAATGGTTCATTTACTGCGAGAACACTTTTACATTTAATATCGATGATTCCATGAGTCGGATGAACACTCACGCCTCTCTCTGTATCCAACCACCGACATTTGAACATGGTTATGTAATGTTGTCCAAGATAACAGAGTTCAATGATTTCATCAAGTATTCCATAAAAGTCAACTTTATTTTCTCGATGATGAGATCCTCTCAAGATAACTCCACTGTTCATTGTTTTTTTCGATTCCCCATATGTATGTGTGTGGAATCGAAATCCATTCACCACATATACATTATAAGTTTTAACAAGTTTGGAAGGTGGGTTACTCAATACACACAGTCTTTTGTCAATTTTATCAGCATGTTGAGACACCTGAAAATTTGTGAAATAATTATCAATATATTAAACTATACATTGAATGGCTTGCTAAAAGATAAAGAATTTATGTTACCAGTTTTTGAAACCACTGAGAGAAATTTTTCAGTCGACGTTCTTCGAGAGCAGCTGCTGTAATTTGAGGAATTTGTTTCTTGATATGATTATCATACAACCTATAAAAACCAAAGTTATTTACTGTAACATAAATGATAGAATAAGTGATATAAACACTTACAGTACAACTGATGTCATCTCTTCACAGTTGAGCAGAACATACGTATGAGCTCTATGATGTTCATCATCTGAAAGCCAGCGTTCATAAACTCCACCAAAACAAAGCTCTGACTGGTTGAAAACAGATAATTGATTGTCGATTTCATCAATATTCCTCTCGTTCCGTCCCATTCAGTTGTGTTTTGAAGGATACTCAGATTCAAAATAATGGGAGCAGAAGAAAGATATTTCCTCTTGCAAATAAGCTTCTGCAATAGATCCTTCAAGAGATGCTTTGTTACGTACTTTTCTTTTCAATTTTTGCATGCATCTTTCAAATGGGTACATCCATTGAAACTGTACTGGACCTCCACATTTGGCTTCATATGGCAAATGTAACATCAAACGTTCCATTGAGTCGAAGAAAGACGGCGGAAATATTTTTTCCAGTTTATATATAATTACAACAACATCTTTTTCAAGTTTTCCTAGAGCATCATAATCAGCTGTAGCCGCACAAATTTCCCGAAAAAATTGAGACATGTCTGTTATGGAATCCCAAATCACAGAATTCAACAGACCTCTTAATCCAATGGGTAGCAGTCTTTCCATTATAACATGACAATCATGACTTTTTAATCCAGTAATATGACCATTATTTACACATCTACCCAAATTGGAAGCACATCCATCTGGAAGTCTCAAATATGTAATCCATTGACAAAATAATAAACGGTATTCTTTAGACAGTATATAAGCTGCTTTTGGTTTCAGTAACCATTCTGTTCTGATATTCTCAAACAGTTCCAATTCTGGACGCCTGCAAATTTGGGCAAGATCTAAACGTGCATTTACATTGTCTTTTCTCTTTCCTGGTGTATCCAAAACTGTATGAAACAAATTATCAAAACAGTTCTTCTCAATATGCATGACGTATAACATGTGTCGGACCAACAAATCAGACCAATATGGAAAATCCCAAAATATGCTATGTTTAATCCAATTCTGTTCTTTCCCAAAACCAGAAATTTTCTGTTGGTTTATTGTGGGACCAAAAGTGATGGGACGTAATGAAAGTACAACTGATTTTAACTCCGAATCTGATAGCATTTTTGGAGGTCCTTCCCTTTCAACTATTCATTTTCTGAAATGAGATCTGTTTCTGCGAAAAGGATGATCAGCTGGAAGAAACCTGCGATGACAGTCAAAATAACAAGGTTTCTTTCCATGAATGAGCATAAATGCTTTGTTCTCTCCCATACAGTAAGGACATGATTTCTGACCATTGGTACTCCAGCCAGATAACATCCCATAAGCCGGGAAGACACTTATTGTCTACATCAATGCTGCTCTCAGTATGAAATTTTGTTTCGTTGCAACATCATATGTACTGACACCAGTACTCCACAATAAATTTAATTCATCAATCAATGGTTTCAAATAAACGTCAATATTTTTCTTCGGATGTCCTGAATTAGTAAAGTCAAAAAGATATATGGCTCCTTCATCAACATCCATGGAGGTAAATTGTACGGAGTTAAAAAAACAGGCCAACATGAATATTGACTACCATAAGATCCAAACGGACAGAAACCATCAGTGGAAAGCCCCAGTCGAATATTTCTAGCTTCTAAAGCAAAGGATGGATGCACTCTATCAAAATGTTTCCATGAATCACCATCGGCTGGATGATTCAAGCTTTTATCGGTTGAAATATTCTCTTTATGCCATTACATCATTGTCGCTGTATTCTTAGACATGAATAAACGCTGGAGTCTGGATGTAAGCGGAAAATATCTCAACTGTTTTACAGGAATCAAACCAGACTTCCCGTGTTGTCCTTCTTTATATCTCAGTTTCCCACATGTGGGACAACTATCCAACGACTCATTTTCCCCCGAATATAAAATTCAGTCATTTGAACATGCATGAATCTTCTGACAAGTAAGTCCCAAATTTCGAACCAGCCTCTTACTCTCATAGTAATTTGTAGGTAAAACATTTCCTTCGGGTAACAGTGTTTTAAGCAAAGAAAATATCTGGTCAAAATAGGTGTTTGACATTCCGTTATATGATTTGATAGCCATAAATTTTTCAACTGCTTCTAATTTGCTCATCTTGCTGTCAGGATATAATGCATCCTCAGCAGACTTCAACAACTCATAAAATTCAGACGGTGCCAACTCAGGATTTGAAGCTATATCAGCCGGAGTTTCTGTATGTTGAACAGATGAACCTGCAACATCATGTACTAAATCTTGAAACCGGGATGGATCCGGAATCAAGTTGGTATCACCTGCTCTGGAACTGCGTTCACCGTGTTGATACCAAAATACATAATCTGTTTGAAAACCAAAACACAAGAGATGTTCTCCCACTTTTTCAAACGTGTCAAACGTTCTCAATGCAAATTTTCTACAAAGGCTTTTTATTTTGTCTTCTTAAACAAATTCAGGATTTGATGCCGCAAATGATAAAAAAGTCTCCACACCCTCTACATATACTGGATTTAAACCAGAACCGTTTGGATTTCTATGTTGATTTATCCATATGCGGTCACCTAATAATGATTGTTGACGACCTCGTTGTTCCATATTTCTCTATAAAATATAAAAGAATTACTGGTTTTGAATAATTTGTTAGAAAAAACACTCAAGCTAAGATAATTATAGAGTTAAGATCATACACGACTGACGCAAACTTTTTTTTGAGATAGACCTAATTATTACTAATTATTACTAATTATTACTAATTATTGGTAATTATTACGAATTATTACTAATTATCGGTAATTATTGGTAATTATTGGTAATTATTACTAATTATTGGTAATTATTACTAATTATTGGTAATTATTACTAATTATTGGTAATTATTACTAATTATTGGTAATTATTATTAATTATTGGTAATTATTACTAATTATTGGTAATTATTACTAATTATTTCTAATTATTGGTAATTATTGGTAATTATTGGTAATTATTACTAATTTTTACTAATTATTACTAATTATAGGAAATTATTGGTAATTATTACTAATTATTGGTAATAAATACTAATTATTGGTAATTATTGGTAATTATTACTAATTAATGGTAATTATTGGTATTTATTACTAATTATTGGTAAATATTACTAATTATTGGTAAATATTACTAATTATTGTTAAGTATTACTAATTATTGGTAATTATTGGTAATTATTACTAATTATTACTAATTACCGGTAATTATTACTAATTATTACTAATTACCGGTAATTATTTCTAATTATTACTAATTATTCCAATTTATTGATAATTATTGGTAATTATTACTAATAATTGGTAATTATAACTAATTATTGGTAATTATTACTAATTATTGGTAATTATTACTAATTATTACTAATTATTACTAATTATTGGTAATTATTACTAATTATTACTAATTATTACTAATTATTACTAATTATTACTAATTATTGGTAATTATTGGTAATTATTACTATTTATTGGTAATTATTACTAATTATTGGTAATTATTACTAATTATTGGTAATTATTACTAATTATTTGTAATTATTACTAATTATTACTAATTATTGCTAATTATTACTAATTATTACTAATTATTGGTAATTATTGGTAATTATTACTAATTATTGGTAAACAATTACTAATTATTGGTAATTATTACTAATTATTGGTAATTATTACTAATTATTGGTAATTATTACTAATTATTGGTAATTATTACTAATTATTGGTAATTATTACTAATTATTACTAATTGTTACTAATTATTGGTAATTATTACTAATTATTACTAATTATTGGTAATTATTACTAATTATTGGTAATTATTACTAATTATTGGTAATTATTACTAATTATTGGTAATTATTACTGATTATTGGTAATTATTACTAATTATTACTAATTATTGGTAATTATTACTAATTATTGGTAATTATTACTAATTATTACTAATTGTTACTAATTATTGATAATTATTACTAATTATTACTAATTATTGGAAATTATTGGAATTTATTGGTAATTATTACTAATTATTACTAATTATTACTAATTACTGGTAATTATTGGTAATTATTACTAATTATGGGTAATTAATACTAATTATTGGTAATTATTGGTAATTATTACTAATTAATGGTAATTATTGGTAATTATTACTAATTATTGGAAAATATTACCAATTATTGGTAATTATTACTAATTATTGATAATTATTACTAATTATTACTAATTATTACTAATTATTACTAATTATTACTAATTATTACTCATTATTGGTAATTATTACTAATTATTACTAATTATTGGTAATTATTACCAATTATTACTAATTATTACTAATTATTGGTAATTATTGGTAATTATTGGTAACTATTACTAATTATTGGTAATTATTACTAATTATTGGTAATTATTACTAATTATTACTAATTGTTACTAATTATTTGTAATTATTACTAATTATTGGTAATTATTACTAATTATTGTTAATTATTACTAATTATTACTAATTATTCTTAATTATTACTAAATATTCTTAATTATTACTAATTATTCTTAATTATTACTAATTATTGGTAATTATTACTAATTATTGATAATTATTACTAATTATTGGTAATTATTACTAATTATTGTTAATTATTACTAATTATTGATAATTATTACTAATTATTTCTAATTATTAATAATTATTAATAATTATTAATAATTATTACTAATTATTACTAATTATTGGTAATTATTACTAATTATTACTAATTATTGGTAATTATTACTAATTATTACCAGTTATTGGTAATTATTGGTAATTTTTGGTTATTATTACTAATTATTGGTAATTATTACTAATTATTACTAATTGTTACTAATTATAACTAATTGTTACTAATTATAACTAATTGTTACTAATTATTACTAATTGTTACTAATTATTGGTAATTATTACTAATTATTACTAATTATTGGTAATTATTGAAATTTATTGGTAATTATTACTAATTATTGGTAATTATTACTAATTATTGGTAATTATTTCTAATTATTGGTAATTATTTCTAAATATTGGTAATTATTTCTAATTATTACTAATTATTGGTAATTATTGGTAATTATTTCTAATTATTGGAAATTATTTCTAATTATTGGTAATTATTTCTAATTATTGGTAATTATTTCTAATTATTGGTAATTATTACTATTTATGGGTAATTATTAGTAATTATTACTAATTACCGGTAATTATTACTAATTATTACTAATTACCGGTAATTATTTCTAATTATTACTAATTTTTTCTATTTACCGATAATTATTGGTAATTATTACTAATTATTGGTAATAATTACTAATTATTGGTAATTATTACTAATTATTGGTAATTATTACTAATTATTGGTAATTATTACTAATTATTACTAATTATTACTAATTATTACTAATTATTACTAATTATTCCTAATTATTCCTAATTATTACTAATTATTCCTAATTATTACTAATTATTGGTAGTTATTCCTAATTATTGGTAGTTATTACTAATTATTGGTAGTTATTACTAATTATTGGTAGTTATTACTATTTAGCGGTAATTATTACTATTTAGCGGTAATTATTACTATTTAGCGGTAATTATTACTATTTAGCTGTAATTATTACTATTTAGCGGTACTTATTACTATTTACCAGTACTTATTGGTAATTATTACTAATTATTGCTAATTATTGCTAATTATTGCTAATTATTGCTAATTATAGCTAATTATTGCTAATTATTGCTAATTATTCCTAATTATTGCTAATTATTCCTAATTATTCCTAATTATTGCTAATTATTCCTAATTATTCCTAGTTATTCCTAATTATTACTAATTATTGGTAAGTATTACTAATTATTGGTAAGTATTACTAATTATTGGTAAGTATTACTAATTATTGGTAATTATTACTAATTATTGGTAATTATTACTGATTATTGGTAATTATTACTAATTATTGGTAATTATTACTAATTATTGGTAATTATTACGAATTATTGGTAATTATTACAAATTATTGGTAATTATTACTAATTATTACAAATTATTACTAATTATTACTAATTATTGGTAATTATTACTAATTATTGGTAATTATTACTAAGTATTACTAATTATTGGTAATTATTGGTAATTGTTCTTAATTATGACTAATTAAACGAATAATTACCAATAATTAGGAATAATTACCAATAATTATGAATAATAACATTATTAGTATATTTTATTATTAATATTAAAATAATATAATTTTCTAATTTATATACAATTCTCCTTTCATCTGTGTGTTTTCTATCTCCATATACAAATAATACATGTGAAGACAGTAAACACACAGATGAAAAGAGAACTGTATATATATAAAAAATTATATTATTTTAATATTAATAATAAAATATATTAATAATTATATAATGTTATTATTCCTAATTATTAGTATTTATTACTAATTATTAAGTTATAAAACAATGTAAACAAAATTAAATTACAACTAATTAAGAATAATTAAAACTAATAAAACATTAAAAATAAATATGAAATTAAAATAAATATAAATACCTTGAAAATTGATCTGAGGTTGATCTCTGATCGTTCTTCAAAACATCAATACCAACTCCGGAGAAAAAAATTAAACTTGAGAAAAATTGAACTGTAGAAATAAAATCTTGAGAGAAGAAGAAGATGGAATTTGAAATTGATTTGAAAAAAACGGATGGGGGTATTTATAGGTTAGATTAGTTGCGACGGGCCCATTTGCGACGGGAACCGTCGCAAATACCTTAGCCAGCATTTATTACGGTCAATGGTTAAATAGTTATTTGCGACGGGACCCGTCGCAAATAACCACCTGCCGACATACTATTTGCGACGGGGGAATATTCCCGTCGCAAATACCTTTTACAGCCGCCGGTTAGTTGCGACGGGAATATTCCCCCTGTCGCAAATAGTTTTCCCGCGCTTGGCGTGCAAAGCGCGCCAGTCCTTTTGCGATGGGATAGCCTTCCCCGTCGCAAAAGGATACTTATTTGCGACGGGCAAATACCCCTGTCGCAAATAAGTTTTTAACAGGGGTATTTGCGACGAGATTTATTCCCGTCGCAAATAACCCGTCGCAAATACCCATTTTTTCCCGTAGTGGTCCGTCTATGTGGTCCACCTACGGGTACCGTTCAGCACTACAAGCCTTCACCTCGATCAGTGTTGTCCGTTGTCTGCATCCAACACAACGTAGTGCGGGCATAACCCGTGCAGGGGTGAGTATACGATACTCAGTAGGGACCCCGAGACCCCCGAAAGTCTCTCAGAATCCATGAAGGATAAACCACAAAGGAAAGATACAATCACAAAGTATCAATCGTCCCTACTTAGGTATATGCCCAAACATATACCTAAGTCATCAGTTATAGTTCATCCCCAACTCTCGAGTCCAAGAAGAACCCAGTCAACACAGGAAAACACAACCCAGTCCACACAAGAAATCATGAAAATCACATCGATGATAATGATTGTAATCAAGACTCAGTTCACACAGGTATACACTTTGTAAGGCGATAGAGATGATCAGATGTAGCCACTGATTCATCTAAGCTATCGGACCCAAATAGGATACAAGACCAGCCAGGCTGTCAGACCCACATAGGATACCAGAACAACTACTTTGTCGGACCCAATCAGGATAGAAGTACCGAGGTCAAATACTACCGTACCCACGTAGGATACAAGAACTGTAGACATCACCATTGAACCCATAGAGGATCTCTATACGGTGGTCGTTGCTGTCGAACCCACGGAGGATCCATGTACAGTCGTCCTCGATGCCGAACCCATAGAGGATCTTGGTGCAGTTGTCATCATTGCAGTTGCAGACAGCTCTAGGGTTCCCGCACACAGCATGCTCGATTCCAGGAGGGTCCGCTCCTCGAGCAAGAGAGTCGATACATCAGTTTTCACTATGTTCAGAGTTTATTTATCCCAATGTTCGGTCTCGTGAAAAGAAACCCAACGCGACAGACGGTGCATCAATCGGATGCCCGGTCTGAGAGTTATTGGCTTTTCCGTCCCAGGGGCCCTATTTGTTTTTAAGATAAAACCAACCAGACCGTACTCCAACTATTTCCAAACCTCATGTGGAGTAAACCAAAAGGACCGTCTCAACACAAGGATTCCAACGCAATTGATAGCACGTCAAACTGATGTCTGGTACTTAAGATATTAGTGTTTCCACTCCAAGGGCCCGGTTGGTTTCGTGTTTCAACCAACCCGTCCATACACAAACTTTGTTGAAACATCAAGTTAAATATAACGAAGCACCCGTCTTGATCTAAGGATTCATATGCAACTTAAGGTGCATCGATCGGAGGTCCTTTGCTCATGTTATGGGAAAAAGACCGAAAACAGTCTGAAGTGGGGGTCCGGGCCCGGTCAGACCCGGTCCTACCCCCCCCCCCCCCCCCGGGTCGGCCTGAACCGGGTCGACCCTACTCGAGTCCGAGTCCGGCCTGGTAGGGCGCGGGCCTGCCCCGTTCCGCCCGACCCGCTTTGGCCCGGTCGGGGGTGCACTGGCTCGTCTAGCGAGCCGAGCAGGGGGGACGCCGCCCCCCTCTATTCCACGGACGCGACGCCAGGTTGCCGTCACGGTTTTCCCTTGAATCACATGTAGTCGCGGGATCCAGCCCTCGCCGCCTTGGCTTCAGCCGCGACGGGCTTCTCCCAGCGGTGCGCCGGTGCGCCGGCGACCCGCACCGCCGGGGGCTTCCGCAGGCCACCAGAGTCATTCTGTTGGTCCGATTTTTCTCTCGTCTGCGCCTACGGTCATCTCAGGACACATACATTACTTTGAAGGCCTCCAATCGCCATTTCGGTCCCGCTTCGACGTCGCCAAATATTCCGCACATCAACAATAAAAAAATAGCGGTGGGTTCAGACTTGTTTTAGTCCATACCCACCGCGTTAGTGGTTCATAACATCAACTAACAATAACACGCCATGCCGAGGGTATAAATCACACATAATGAAATATGTGTAAAAAATCCCTTAACTCAACAAATGAAGACGAATGTTGGCACCATCATTTATGGTGTTGCTATAAACGGCATTGTGGGGAAAGAGTTTTTAGGCGTCATCGGTGTGCACGGAGGTGGAAGTGGCGTCTCCACTCTCGTCATGGAGAAGAGGATTGGTGGTGCTTCATTGTTCTTCGAGGAACCGGTGTTCTTCGTCGTTCTTCATCAGAGGCTTAATTTCTTCCAAAACCTCAAGAGTTCTCTTGTTCTTTCTCGCACAACGATGCTCTCCTCCTTAATAAAATAATAGGTTCCTCTTATTATTTAATTATACACGCAAAGTAACTCTCCCCTAATTAATTCACCACATTAAATAAAATGTGTTGACAATAAATTAAGGAAGGGAGAGGTAAATTACCCACTTTATTAAACACGTTGGCAAAATTAAAAGGGGGGAAAAGAAGAAGGATCGTCATTAAATTATGGGTTCACATAATTTAATGGATTGAGGTGGAGAGTTTGGCATTTAATGGGGGTTTTCTAATTTTATGAGGGGTCCTTAATGAGATTTGAGATAATTAAATGGTGGGGCTCATGTGGGCACTACCTATCTAACATCCACACTTGAGTAGTTAGGTTTCTGTGGGCCCCACCCTTAACTACCCATGGGAGGGAATAACCTCTTGATAAAATACAAATTGCTCCGAAAATTTTTATTTACTTCTTAAATAAACCACAAAAATTATCTTCCCCTCCATTGGGAATGTAACTACGGTAAGGATCGCGTTATGAAATTACTGGCATTACGAGTTCATCGGGGCCCTTAGATATTAATTCCAAGCACCGGTTCAAAATATAGAAAAACTCGCTTATTCGTTCACTGAACGTACCCGAGCTAAACTTCAAAAATTGATTCTGGGCACTCCGGGCCTCCAAATCATGTGCTGTCAGAAGCCAAAGACTCGTAAAATTCCAAAGTATTTAAAAAAAATCCTTGAAATTTCTAGGTCTATACATTACTCACACCTTAGGGATTTGCGCCCCTGTAAATCTACAACAAAAACTAGGGAATCAAATGAGGGTACTGAGCACGCATATAAGCCTCCCACTCCCATGTGCTATCCTAGAGGTTCATGTGCTTCCAACGAATGCGCACAAGAGGAATCTTCCGCCCATATAGGACCCGCTCCTATAAAACCTCGATCTCCACCAGGACCTCCGCAAATGTCACCCTCTCATCGATGTCCAGTTCCCCGTGGCTGATGATATGCGTCAGGTCATTCATGTATCTCCTCAGCTGTGATATGTGGAAGACGCCGTGCACTCGGTGCAACTGAGGTGGAAGGTCTAGGCGGTAATCCACCAATCCTAACCTGTTGAGGACCTGGAATAGTCTGATGAAGCGCGAAGATAACTTGCTACACCGGAAAAATCTCCACAACCCACGTCGAGGTGAGACCCATTAGAAAACGTGGTCACCATCCTCGAAATCATGTGGTCTCCGCCTCTTATCAGCAGATGACTTCTCTATGATTTTTGTAGTCCTCATCCGCTCCTGGATGACCTGCAACTTCTCCGCTGTAGCCTTAACTATCTCTGGCCCTACGAATGCTGACTCCCCAGGGTCAATCCAGCATAGAGGTGATCTGCAAGGTCGGTCGTATAGTTCCTCGTATGGTGGCATCCCGATGGTGGAGTGGTAGATGTTGTTTTACTCAAACTCCACAAAGGGTAGTTTATCCTCCCAACTGTGACAAAAGTCAAGGACACATGCACAAAGCATGTCCTCAAGTGTCTGAATGGTCCTCTCCATCTGGCCATCCATCTGTGGGTGAAAGGCAGTGCTCAGGCGTAGATGTGTCCTGAAAGCCTCCTATAACTCCTTCCAAATTCGGGATGTAAAGAGAGAGTCTTGATCGGAGATGATAGACGATGGCACACCATGAAGACGAACGATCTCCTGAACATAGAGGTATCCCAAGATCTCTACTGAGCCCAGCTCTCTGATCGGTAGGAAGTGGGCTGACTTGGTGAGTAGGTCTACGATCACCCAGATGGTGTAATGTCCTCTGTATGTATGTGGGATCCCTATCACGAAATCCATGGATATCCCATCCCACTTCCACTTCAGAACCTCTAAGGGTTATACCAAGCATGCTGATACCTGATGCTCCGCCTTCACTTGCTAGAAAGTGAGAAATCATGAAATGAACATTGTTACAACCCTCTTCATACCCAGCCACCAGTACTATCATTTGAGGTCCTGGTACATCTTCGCTAATCCAGGATGTACTGCTAGAGGGGAAGTGTGGAACTCCCTTAGCACCTCCTCCGGTAGTGAAACTGGTACCCTGGTACGTCCCCTGAAGAGGAGGACGTGCTCCCTGCCTATAGAAAATCCATCAGGTGCCAGCCCTGAGGATATCTGAGCACGTCGTGCATCACAGTCAATATCACCACGTTGTGCCTCTCTGACCCACTGAAGTAGTGTAGGAGTGACTATGAAGGGTTGTAGATAGGTTTCCCTATCTCTATCTGTGAAGGATATCTACAAAGTGGCTAACTACTATGTCGCCTCTTCAAGTAGCCGAATGCCCGATCTCCTGCTGAGAGCATCAGCCACAACATTACCCGTTCGAGGAGTATAGACAATATCAAAGTAATAATCTTGGAGGAACTTGAGCCATCACTGCTGTCTCAGGTTCAAGTCCTTCTACGAGAAAATGTACCTCAGACTCTGGTGGTCAGAGTACACTGGCCTACAACGACTGCAACAGTCACTAATGCCGGCCTAAAGCAACTGCCAGTGGCAGTCGCTGAAGCCGGACTATAGAGACGGACATTGGTGGTCATTGAAGTTGGACAAAAACCTGTCCTACAGCGACCGCCACTGGCGGTCCCTGAAGGTGGCCGAAAACTCGGCCTACTGCGACTTCCAATGGTCGTCGCTACACTGAATTTTTTTTAAAAAAAATTTGCGGAATAAAAAAAACAGCATATAAATCATTAAAAATGAAAAAAAACCCAAACACAATAAACATTAGGATCATTATAAACAATAAATGATACACGTGCTTCAACGATCCACATCCATCTGCTTTAAAAACCTTCAACAAGATACAAAGAAATAAACAAAACAAACATAAATTTGACATCTTTATTCAGTTATTATATACATATAATAAATTGAAATTTGATATCTCATGGGCATTATAATAATTTTAAACCACCAATTTAAGAAATGTTATCATTTTTTAATTTGTATTACTTATTTTGGAGTCTTTACTTTAGTTTAGGAAAATGTATTTTTTTCTCTTAAAATGATTGTTTTCCACATGCACCGCACGTCCGATGGACGTTTTTTCTCCTCCTGCATCTCAAGAATAGTATTCATATCATTCTCGTGCGGTTTCAGGTCATTCGGAGCACGTTTGCTCAGAATTCGACCGTGACACGCCATTTTGGTGTTTTCTAACACCGGAAACGTGTTTCTGGTCACCGTGGTCAAACAACACCTTCGATTGTCATGCCGTCTATCCAACCATTTCATAATTCACACCGCGGTTTTTGTTGTATTATTTAGTGGCATTCAGAGGTCGTTCGGGTGGTTTTGACCACCAAACGCACCCTTTAAAGGCGCGACGAACTGCTGAAAACGACACATTCAGTCTTACCGCATGCACCGCATGTCCGATGGACGTTTCGTCACATCCATCATTTAAAAAATAATATTCATATCGTTCTCGTGCGCTTTGAGGTCATACGGAGCACATTTTCTCTGAATTCGACAGTGACACGCCGTTTTTGTGTTTTCTGACACCGGAAACACGTTTCTGGTCACCGTGGTCAAATGGCACCTCCAATTGATGTGCCGTCTATCCGTCCATTTCACAATTTACACCGCGATTGTTGTCGTATGATTTCGTGGAATTTCGAGGTTGTTCGGGTGGTTTTGACCACCCATCGTGCCTTTTAAGAGCGCGGCGAACTGCTGAAAACGACACATTTGGTCGTACCGCACGCACCGCATGTCCTATGGACCTTCCGTCACCTCCTGTATCTCATGAATAATATTCATATCGTTATCATGCGGTTTTAGGTCATTCGGAGCACGTTTACTCTGAATTCGACCATGACATTCCATTTTGGTGTTTTCTGACAGCGGAAACGCGTTTCAGGTCACCGCGGTCAAACTTCACCTACGATTGACATAACTTCTATCTGACCATTTCACAATTTACACCGTGGTTGTTTTTGTATTATTTTGTGGCATTCTGAGGTCGTTCAGGTGGTTTTGACCACCCAGCACGCCCTTTAAGAGTGCACTGAACTGCTGAAAACGACACATTCGGTCATGCTGTGCGCACCCCACATCTGATGGATGTGTCGTCTCCTCCTGCATCTCACTAATAATATTCCTATCGTTCTCGTGCACTTTCAGGTCATTTGGAGCACGCTTTCTCTGAATTCGACCGTGACACATCATTTTGGTGTCTTCTGACACAGGAAACGTGTTTCCAGTCACCGCGGTCAAACGACACATCCTATTGACATGCCATCATTCCGACCATTTCATAATTCACACTTCAATTGTTGTCATATGATTTCGTGGCATTTTGAGGTCGTTTGGGAGGTTTTGACCACCCAGCGCGCCCTTTAATAGTGCACTGAAATGATGAAAACGACACATTCGGTCGTACCACACGCACCGCATTTCTGATGGATGTGTCGTCTCATCCTTCATCTCAAGTATAATATTTATATCATTCCAATGCAGTTTTAGGCCATTCGGAGCACATTTTTCTCTGAATTCGACCGTGACACGCCGTTTTGGTGTTTTCTGACACCAGAAACGCGTTTCCGGTCACCGCGATTAAACAGCACAACTGATTGACGTACTGTCTATCCAACCATTTCACAATTCACACAATGGTTGTTGTCGTATGATTTCGTGGCATTCTGAGGTTGTTCGGGTGGTTTTGACCACCCAGCGCGCCCTTTAAGAGTGCGTCGAACTGCTGAAAAAGACAAATTTGGTCGTACCGCGTGCACCACACGTCTGATTGTTGTGACGTCTCCTCTTACATCACACGAATAATATTCATATCGTTCCCATGCGGTTTCAGGTCATTTAGAGCACGTTTTCTCTGAATTCGACCGTGACACGCTGTTTTGGTGTTTTCTAACACCGGAAACACATTTCCGGTCACCACGATCAAACGAAACCTCTTATTGACATGTCGTCGGTCTGCCCATTTCAAAATTTACATCTTGGTTGTTTTCGTATGATTTCGTGGCATTCCGAGGTTGTTCGGGTGGTTTTGACCATCCATCGTGCCCTGTAAGAGCGCGCCGAACTGCTGAAAACGACACATTCAGTCGTACTGCGCGTACCACGCATCCAATGGACGTGAAGTCTTCTCCTGCATGTCAAGAATAATATTCCTATCTTTCTTATGCGCTTTGAGGACATTCGGAGCATGTTTTCTCTGAATTCGACCGTGACACACCGTTTTGGTGTTTTCTAACACCGGAAACGCATTTCCGGTCACCGCGGTCAAACGACACCTATGATTGACGTGAGTTTTGTCCGACCATTTCACAATTCACACCGAGGCTGTTGTCGTATGATTTCGCGGCATTTCGTGGTCGTTCAGGTGATTTTGACCACCCAGCGCGCCCTTTAAGAGTGCTCCGAACTGCTGAAAACGACACATTCGGTCGTACCACGTGCACCGCATGTTCGATGGATGGGACGTCTCCTCGAGCATCTCATGAATAATATTCATATCATTCTCTTTTGGTTTTAGGTCATTTGGAGCATGTTTGCTCTGAATTCAACCGTGACATGCCGTTTTGGTGTTTTTTGACACCGGAAACGCATTTCCAGACCCCACGGTCAAACAACACCTCTGATTGACGTGCTGTTTATCCGACCATTTGAAAATTCACACCGTGTTTGTTGTCGTATTATTTTGTGGCATTCCGAGGTTGTTCGGGTGGTTTTGACCACCCGACGCTCCCTTTAAGAGCGCGTCGAACTGCTGAAAAAGAAACATTCGGTCGTACAGCGCGCACCGCATGTCTGATGGACGTTCTGTCTCCTCCTACATGTCACGAATAATATTTATATTGTTCTCTTCCGCTTTCAGGTAATTCAGAGCACGTTTTCTCTGAATTCGAATGTGACACGCCATTTTGGTGTTTTCTGACACTGAAAACGTGTTTCCGGTCGCCGCGGTCAAACAACAGCTCCGATTGACGTGTCGTTTGTCCGAACATTTCACAATTCACACCGTGGTTGTTGTTGTATGATTTTATGGAATTTCGTGGTCATTCGGGCAGTTTTGACCACCCAGCATGCCCTTTAAAAGCATGTCGAACTTTTGAAAACGACACATTTGGTCGTACTGCGCGCACCGAACGTCTAATGGACTCGATGTCTCCTCCTGCATCTCAAAAATATTATTCATATCGTTCACATGTTGTTTCAGGTCATTCGGAGAACGTTTTCTCTGAATTCGACCGTGACACGCCATTTTGGTGTTTTCTGACACCGGAAACGCGTTTCTGGTAACCACGGTCAAACAGAACCTCTGATTGACATGTCTTATATCCGGCCATTTCACAATTCACACTACGGTTGTTGTCGTATGATTTGGTGCATTCCGAGGTCGTTCAGGTGGTTTTGACCACCCAGCGTGCCCTTTAAGAACGTGTCGAACTGCTGAAAAAAACACATTCGGTCGTACAATGTGCACCGCATGTCAAGATGATGTGTCGTCTCCTCCTACATCTCAAGAATAATATTCCTATCATTCCTGTGTGGTTTAAGGTCATTCGGAGCACGATTACTATGAATTCGACCGTGACACGCTGTTTTGGTGTTTTCTAACACCAGAAACGCGTTTCCAATCACCGTGGTCAAAAAAAAACCTCTGATTGACATGACTTCTGTCTGAGAATTTCATAATTCACAAAGCGGTTGTTGTCGTATGATATTGTGGCATTTCGAGGTCGTTCGGGTGGGTTTGACCACCCAGTGTGCCCTTTAAGAGCGCACTGAACTGCTGAAAACAACACATTCGGTCGTACCGCGCGCACCGCATGTCCGATGGACATGTCATCTATTCCTGCATCTCACAAATAATATTCTAATCATTCCTGTGTAGTTTCAAGTCATTTAGAGCAAGTTTTCTCTGAATTCGACTGTGACATGCCATTTTGGTGTTTTCTGACACCAGAAACGCGTTTCCGGTCACCGCGGTCAAACGGCACATCTGATTGATATTCCGTCTATTTGACCATTTCACAATTGACACTGCGGTTGTTTTTTTATGATTTCGTGGCATTCTGAGGTTGTTCGGGTGGTTTTGACCACCCAGCGTGCCCTTTAAGAGTGCGCCGAACTGCTGAAAAAGACACATTTGGTCGTACTGCGGGCACCACCCGCCCGATGTACATGCCGTCTGCTCCTGAATCTCTAGAATAATATTACTATCATTACTATGTGGTTTTAGGTCATTCGGAGCACGTTTTTTTTTGAATTCGACCGTGACACGCCGTTTTGGTGTTTTCTAACACCGAAAACACGTTTTTGGTCACCACGGTCAAACGGAACCTCTGATTGACATGTCGTCTATCCTACCATTTCACAATTCACACCGCGGTTTTTGTCGTATGATTTCGTGGCATTTCGAGGTCGTTTGGGTGGTTTTAACCACCCAGCGCGCCCTTTTAGAGCACGCCGAACTGTTGAAAACGACACATTCGGTCGTACCACGCGCACCGCACATCTGATAGATGTGTTGTCTCCTCCTGCATCTCATGAATAATATTTCTATCATTATCGTGCGGTTTCAGGTCATTCGTATCACGTTTTCTCTGAATTCGACCGTCACATGCCGTTTTGGTGTTTTCTAACACCAGAAACACGTTTCTGGTCCCCGCGGTCAAACGACACATCCGATTGACGTTTCGTCTGTCCGAACATTTCACAATTCACACTGAATTTGTTTTTGTATGATTATGTGGAATTTCGAGGTCGTTTGGGTGGTAGTGACCACCCAGCGCACCCTTTAAGAGCACGTCGAACTGCTGAAAACGACACATTTGGTCGTACCGCACGCACCGCACGTTCGATAGACATGTCGTCTCCTCCTGCATCTCACGAAAGATATTCATATCATTCTCGTGCAGGTTCAGGTCATTAGGAGCATTTTTTCTCTGAATTCAACCGTGACACGCTGTTTTGGTGTTTTCTGCCACCAGAAACATGTTTCTGGTCACTGCGGTCAAATGGCACCTCTGATTGATGTGCCGTCTGTCTGACCATTTCAAAATTCACATCGCAGTTGTTTTCGTATGATTTCATGGAATTTTGAGGTCGTTCAGGTGGTTTTGACCACCCAGCGTGCCCTTTTAGAGTGCGCTGAACTGCTGAAAATGACACATTCGGTCGTACCGCGCGCACCGCACGTCCGATGGACGTGTCGTCTCTTCCTGCATCTCACGAATAATATTCTTATCATTCCCGTGCAGTTTCAAGTCATTCGGAGCATCTTTTCTCTAAATTCGACCATGACACGCCGTTTTGGTGTTTTCTGACACCAGAAACGCATTTCCAGTCAGCGCGGTCAAATGACACCTCCGATTGATGTTCTGTATGTCCGGGGGTGCTGTGGGGCTGTCCGAGTGGGGGGGGGGATGCACGGGGGTGCGGGGGGGGGGGGGGGGAGGGGGTTGACTGGGGGTGCGGGGGGGGGGGGGATGTTTGGCGGTGCGGGGGGGGGGGGGGGGGGGGTTGTCCGGGAGTGCGTGGGGGATGTACAGGCGTGCAGGGGGGGCTCTCCGGGGGTGCAAGGGGGTTGTTCGGGGGGTGCGTGGGGGATGTACGGGGGTGTTGTCCGGGGGAGCGGGGGGGGGGGGGGGGGGGTTGTCCGGGGTAGGGGTGGCGGGGGCTGTCCGAGGTGGGGGGGGGGGGGGGGGGGCTGTCCACGGGGGTGGGGGGGGGGGCTGTACGGGGGTGAGGGGGGGGGGGGCTGTACGGGGGTGTGTGTGTGGGGGGGGGATGTCCGGGGGTGCATGGGGGATGTCCGAGGGTGAGGGGGGGGGGGGCTGTCCGGGGGTGCGGGGGGGGGGGGGGGGGCTGTCTGGGGTGTGTGGAGGCTGTCTGGGGTTGGTGGGGCTCTCCCCGGGGGGGGAGGTGTCCACGGGGGTGCGGGGTGCTGTCCGGGGGTGGGGGTGGTGTCTACGGTGGGGGGGCTGTCCGGGGTGCGGGGGTGGGGGGTGTCCGGGGTGGGTGGGGGGGGGGGGGGGCTGTCCGAGGTTGGTGGGGTGTCCGGGGGGGTGCGGGGGGGGGGGGGTGGGTGGCTATTCGGGGGTGCGGGGGCCTGTCTATGGTGCGATGGCTGCTATCCGGGGTGGGTGGGGCTGTACGGGGGGTGCGGGGGGGCTGTTCCGGGGGTGTGAGGGGGGGGGGTGTATGGGGGTGCGATTCATGGATATGATTTCCTATTTTATAACACCTCATTTAAATTTTATTTTGATAATATGAAAGGATTTTATAAAAGACCAAAGGGAAAAGAAAATTATTTTCAAATATATTTTATTTTTTATATTATGTTGTAAAAAATGTTTTAAGAAAAAAGGAATACATTATTGATATTATGCCTTTTATATAATCTATGCCGGTATCATACTTTGATTTTTGTATAGAAATGCCAACAATTTAAACATGTTATTATATGATTTTAAGCATAATTAACCAACAATTACAGTCCAAGGATCATAAAGTATAGTGTCTTTGGAATATTAGGTGCATAAAATAGAAAACTTGGAACTAGAATAAAACAAATTTATATTAATCATATAAAAAGTGATCCTGACTTTATTTGATCGCCTCTATCTGGAGATTAAAACCTAGGGAAATACATGAATAAAAGTGATGGTATAAAAAGGCATGGAACATGGATAACAACCCCACCAGTAAAAATAAAAACACACCTTGTGAATATGATGTGTCATGCATGTTCATCACTTACCTCCATCCGGTGGGCCAGGGGCCTACAACAAATAAACATTATGGATATTTTCATAAAAAAATTAATTTAAATTAAATAAATAAATACAGTATAAACCTGCATCATATGATCTCCTGCACCATCACCTGGACGCACATATTCCCATAGTGCTCTAACCTCAGCAGCCAATTGCACATTTTCCTCCTCGGAAGCCCGCAGCCGTGCGTCGAAATCTGACAACTACTGTGTCACTTGAGCAACAGCAGGGCCGACAACCATATAATGTGACACTATAGAATGAGGAATCCCTTCTCCATAGGTCAAACTATATCCATTCCCATCCTGACCAATAATGCGATGAGAGATCTCATCCCTTCGCATGGGAAGCTGTCGCTGGTCCTCTTGCAGATTTTCTAACTCAGCTTTAAATTGAGCCTGTGATATATTTAAATATATATACATAAATATTTTAATATATGTATTTATGTAATTATTGGTAATTACAAGCACTTACTGTCAATGCTGCATCCTCTGGATCATCGTGATCACGAGTCCTCATCCACACCGACATTTTATCAGTTGGTGAACCTTACTCCCGCAACTATATATGAATAGAATATAAACACAAAACCATATTAATTAATAGATTAAAAAAATAATAATAAATATGTCATGTCGGATTTGACACACGTGACGAGTCTCAAGCCTGTGAGGTGGTCCCTGCAACGGTCGATTCTCAGAATGGCGTGCTGAAACCTCCTACATTCAATTCTTTCAAATTTCAAATAAATCACACATTATTGAAATTATATATACACCGAAATAAATATACAAACCGCAACACCCTCCGTAGATCAATATGAAACCAAGTCACGCCACTGATCCGGGAGGACACCTTTCGGGACTTTTTCCAGAATTTCTAGGTCACCCACATTTGGTACCCAGTGGTCCCTCTTCACTTTGTCTTTATAGTCATTCCACATCTTATGACATTTGCTCATACACACGGGCCGAAACTCTTCGGGGTATATTTTCAAATTTTTCTATAAAGAAAAAAATCACACATATTTGTATTGTTTATACATAGAGAATAAAGTAAAATGGTCTTCTTTCCTGAACCTCCCTCCAAAGACGATCTAATGTGTCCTGAGGGATAGAAGCCCAGTCACGCATGGTCAATGGAAATCGATGTGGGTCATATATGATATTACCCAGCTGATGAATAAATGATGGGGAATTCGGTCCCACATGATGAAATACCTCATCAAATGAAATATCAATCATCGTGTCGGAATTCCATGACAAAATGGCATGACCGGGGCCTCTCTTGCGAGAGGAAGAAGCAATCGAGTCTGATCCTGTTGAAATTTTATATATAATTTGACATATGATATAAATATAAATATAAATATATATATATATATATTTGTTTATCAATTACATAAAAAATAGAGACAATGAAATTCAAGAATACCTCAATCCTGAGTCATAGATGCCTTAGATAGATGATGTGGATCTGCTGCCGCTTCCCCTGACATGGCTGCAGTCATAAAAAACATTCGTAAGGGGACTATCCAAAGTGTCTAAAAGATAAATTGGATTATTCTTAAAAAAAATCAAACTTGTACAATTGTTAATCAAACAAAAAATGTATTGAATAATTAGTTGTGAATGAATTTTAAAAAAATAATAAAGTTAACAAAACAGATATACGAATTATATACAAAACTAGTCAATGCATATCGAAATTTCAGATAAAATTAATAAAAATTCAAGCAGAACATGAACGAGATGAAGAATAACTCAAAGGGAATATACACCGACAATAACATCAATAAACCAAGAGTAAAATCACCCTAAATATTTATAACTGAATAAACTTCCTAATGTGAGGATTAAAACTTACTATGATTTATAAAATGGTTAGATAATTTATGATATCCTAGGACATTCAATACTGAATAGCTGGAAAACAATTATACCTTTCATTAAGCATGCATATCGACTGTTTCTCCTTCAACAACCGTTCTGACCCAATAAATATCTTCTTCACATTAAACTACAGTATGTTGATCAAGGTGTTGGTAAAAAAACGGAGAAGTCTTGGGTTCATCTTCTTCAAATAAAAACACTCCTCGCCGAGACATTTTGACAACAGCTTGCCAACTTGGATCCGAAGGAAAAGTAACGAAGAATACATTTTCCGCTTGTGATGTCAAAATTAAAGGCTCATTCTCAACTCGTTATTTATTTATGTATAACATATAGTTAAAATTCACCAATGAAAACTTATATTGATCAACTTTACATCCACGCACTGGATCAACCCAATTACACTTTAACAATGTATACTTCAAACCGTGTGTGTATACAACTTCAATGATGTCTATCAATTGACCATATTAATAACCATAATTGACAAATGGAAAACCAATGCCACTGTTTTGTGTTTCTCGTTTGTCGTCAACATCTTTAATGCGAAATTGAAAACCATTAACATCAATAGCATTATAACAACGAGCCATTATAGATGGACCCTTAGCCAGTTAGATAAATTATTCTGTTAGCGTGGGGTCCCCTAACTCCCTCAGCTTACGAACCTACATAATTTATAAAATTCAATACTGATATATGCAAAATGAAATTATTATAATACTTCACTCATAATGAAAATCAATTTATACTTACATAATACTTGAACCAATCATGAAATGATGCATAATGAGATTGTTGAATTTGCAACTCAGTCGCACGATACATCTCTTCTTTTATCTCATTAATGTGTTTCCTGCGAATGATAACACGATTTTTAAAAGATAAACATAAGCAAACAAAACATGTAAAAGTTATACAAGCACATTGATAAGACACTTACTACATTAATGGTGCAACTGATGGAGTGTTGAATAAGATATATCGATGTGCTTGTATTCACTCGATGTTGTCCATATCAAATGTGGTTCCTTCTCCAACTGGACCATCATGAATTGGAGAGGGATTATCTAATTTTGTTTCAACATCCGTAAGATATTATGAACAAAAAGTAGTACACTCTTCCATCAAATAACCATTGGCTATTGATGCCTCCAGACGAGCTCTGTTGCATACAAATCTTTTCAATGTACTCAAATACCGTTCAATAAGATACATCCACCTGAATTGCACTGGACCAGTAGTCATTACATCATCAGTTAGGTGTAGTGTCATGTGGACCATAACATTGAAAAATGAGGGTGGGAATAGTTTCTCAAAGTGACAAAGTGTAAGTACAATTCTGTCCTGAAAACATTTTAAATAACTCATTCATTGATTTCTTAAACAAAGTTGGCTAAAAAAATTACTCATCTCAATCAACGACTGAACAACATTGGGGGATAAACAATCACAAATTGCTATTGGAATCAACTGCTGAAGTAGAATGTGATTGTCATGACTTTCAACCCTTTCAATGTCTTTCTCATCAGATTCACACACTTTGAAATATTAGAAGAGTAACCATCAGGCACCTTGACCATCTTCAAATTGGAAATAAATGTCTCTTTCTCCTTTTTAGTCATCGTATACTGTGCAGTATGCATATATTCCTTGTTTCCCTCAGCCAACTATAAATGAAACTGTTTCCTTAAACCCATTTCTTCCAAATCACAGCGTGCATTAACATGGTCCATTGATTTTCCACTAACACCTAAAATGGTCCACAATATATTATCACAAACATTTTTTTTCAATGTGCATGACATCCAAATTATACCTCAGCATGTTAGTTTTCCAATATGGTAGACTATAAAAAATACTTTTCTTTTTACAATTGTTATTTTGCTGCCTACCCGCAGCACGAATATTGCGAAATGGAGGAGCTACCAAATCCTGAATTTCATATACAGTGCGGATGTTTTCTTCCTCAATCTACGATAACATTTCGACTCCTTTCATGATCTTTGGTGCTGGGTTGAACTCTCTAGAACCATAAAATGCCACTCTATCCTTTCAGAACTTATGCTGAGGTGGTAGAAAACGCCTATGACCCATGTATGTCCATTTTTTGGAATGTTTAAGCCATACATATTTTTTACTTTTATTACAATAAGGGAATGAAAATTCCCCTTTTGTAATCCAGCTTGATAAATTTGCATAAGATGGGAAGTCATTGATTGTCCACAATAAAGCAGCCTGCACTTTGAACATTTCATTCGTTTCACAGTCATAAGTCATCACACCATCGCCCCAAAATTCATTCAACTCATCAATCAATGGTTGAAGGTAAAGATCAATCTTATCCCCCGGACTTTTAGGTCCATTGATAAGAGTGGATTGTAATATAAATTTTTTGCTTCATAAAAATCCATGGAGGAAGATTATATGGAACCAACACCACGAGATATATGCTATGAGTTGCACCAACTGTATACTTGAATGGATTGAAACCATCTGCTGCCAATCCCAATCAGACATTACACACATCTTTTGAAAAGTCGGGATGTCTCTTATCAAAATCCTTCCATGAATGAGAGTCTGCTGGGTGGGTTAACATATAACTTTCATGAACTATTTCTGCATGCCATCTCATTAAATTAGAAACTTTAGATGACATAATTTTTTTTCAACCTCGGTTTAAGGGGAAAGTAAGGCATTTTCTTTACGACAATCAGTTTCCCCTGTATCGCAATATGACTTTGATGAGTCTTATTTCCCCTATTCTCTTTCCACCTGGAAGCACCAAAAACCATACAAATATCCAAATGGGACGTTTCATTTTTAAACAACATACAGTTGTTTACACATGCATCTATGGTCTCATATGTAAAACCTAAGTTCTCTGTCAACTTACGAGCATGGTAATACGACTCGGGAATCTTAGCATCGACAGGAAGAACCTTTTTCAATAACTCCAAAAGCATGTCGAATGTTGTGTCTGACCAATTATTCAAAGTCTTCAAATGCAAAAACTCCACGATAAACAACTGTTTATTGTAATAAGTACATCCATGATATAATTCTGTTTTAGCATCATCAAGTGCTTCATAAAACCTCCTCGAATCACGATCTGCACCAAAGAGAAGATTTATCTCACCGGTCTCAGGATTCTGGATGTCAATGCCTTCAGGATCAAACCCACGTACCATTTCAGTAAGCATTTCATGCATTGGATCATTCATCCTTGCATCAACATCCATCTGAGTTGCATCTGTATTTTCACAACGGACATATTCTTCTCCATCACGAGTCCAACTCTTATAATTTTTCATAAATCCATTAAATAATAGGTGCTCCCTCACAGTATCTCGTGTTAATTGATATCTGTTATCACATTTTCTACATGGAAAACTAATATAGTCACTTTCAAATCCTCTGGTGAAGTCAATAAACTGCATAATGCCATTGAATTATTTTTTAGACGTTCGATTTAGAAGATCAATCCAACTCTTATCCATAATAATATCTGTATAACAAACATTTACACAATAAATTTTACATTTTAATTTTTCAAATCAACTATATTTAAAATAAATACTAATCATTTGTTTATGAACCATTAATAAAATAATAATGTAAGTGAAAGCCCATGTCATACTTGATTGCGCTACAAACCTGGAAGGGATGGGAGCCGGAGGCAGTGCTATGAGGGAGAGGAGAGGTAGTAAAGGGGATCCGGAGCCAAAGGTGGTGCGGCGAGGGAGGGGATGGGCGACGACAGCGGCGGGGAGCCAGAGGAGAGGAGGCGGTGAGGGGATGGGGTACGAGCAGCGGGGGGGGGGGGGGGGGGGGGGGGGCTGTTCCGGGTGCGTGGACTGTCCGGGGTGTGGGGGGGGGGATTCGGGGTGCGGGGGCCTATTCGGGGTGCAGGGGGGGATGTCCAGGGTGCGGGGGCTGTCTGGGGTGCGGGGGGGGGGGGGGGTATCTGGGGTGTGGGGGTCGTCCGGGGTAGGGGGTGGGAGGGCCGAGGGGGCGGAGGGAGGAGGGAAGAGGCCGAAGGGTATAGGGGTAGGAGACAGAGGGGGTGGAGGCCGGAGGCTGGAGGGTGGAGGCCAGAGGGCGGAGGGACGCCAGAGGGGAGCGGAGGATGGATGGAGGGAGGATGGCAGCCAGAGCGGGAGGGTCGAGGGCGGAGGGCATGCGAAGGGCGGAGGCCGATGAGGGTGGAGGGTGGAGGGCGGCGACGGGGACAACGGGGGACAGCGTGGAGAGGGCGAGGCAGGGGCAGTAGGGGACGACGCGTGGGGAGGGCGGAGGGGGGCGACGACGGGGGGGGGGAGAGCTAGGTGGAGGGCGACGGGGGGGGGGGGGGGGATAGGTCGAGGGAAACGTGGGCCACCGAAGCCCTTAATTATTTTTACAAAGGGCAGCGACCGCCTTTGGAGGTCTTTAGTGTTAGTGGTCTTCAAAGACCAGTATTCTAGTAGTGGTGGCTAGAACAAACTCTGAGCGGAAGAGGCTCTCGAAGTCTGTCCAATGTAGAGATGCCTCATCGGGTACATGGAGAATCAGGCTCCACCATCTACCTACTGCTGCGTATAAAAGACCCAGCGCAAGGATCACCATAAGATCTACTAGTGTCCCTACCAGTATGAAGACTCTAACAAAAGCCTCCACCCAATCCTTGGCTGTATGAGGATCCATCCCTCCACGGAACCAAGGCAGCCTCTACCTCTGAAACTCATGAAACGTGCTCAGGCGGCGTGTACTCTCCGCTGCTAGGGCTAGTAGCATTAGTGGTTCATCAGGTAGTGGTGCTGCTAGTGCCTCCACTATAGTGGGGCCTTGTACCGAGGCATCGTCGCTTGGTGGGCTGCCATCCCGCACGTAACTAGGAACCCCGACTGACTTCCTTTGTGGGGCCATCCTAAAATGGACATGTGTGCCACGGTCAAATAGTATAACCGGTGAGTTGATGTGAGTATTTACCGTGTTGTAAAACCCTCAATAATTTTTTTTCCTTTTAATTTAGCACAATGGTGACCACATGTTGTCTCTCGAGGAGGTTGCAGTTCGAGTTTCAAAACTATAACTTTTGTTATTATTATTTTTTTGTTTTTGCATAAATGAAAATGGGGATTTGATTAACAATTTGAAAATTTTAATTAAATACTAAACTGAAATAATTTTAAAGGAAAGATAAAGTGGGTTTAAAATCAAGAATAAAAACAGCAGTTACAAACAAGCTTCACCCTCTCAGACACTCCCCTCTTCCTTGTATATAAAAAAATATCTCTTAATTTTAATTCCTAAATGTACCCCCAAGGACCCCCAGGTGTACACTCAAATTTGAAAATACATCATATTTAAGACTTCAATATGATTTTTGTACCACCTATTCATGTGACTCAATTACTTAAAGTCCTCCAAGTAATTGAACCTAATTGTATTCGCTATGATCAATAGAAAAAAAACTCACCAAAGAATTTTAAATAGAGAAATTAATTTTTCTACTTTATAGATGGAACAAAGATCAGAAAAAATTTGTTGAAAATGTATTTACGAAAGAAAACAACCAGATTCATTCAAAAATATAGGTTCAAGAGAAATTCAAAAGGATATTATACATTAAAATCCAAACTCGGAAGAGAGTGTCCGTCAGGTGTCGCCGTCCGCAACCACTTGCCGCTTAGCCTTCCATCACTTGAGAAGCCTTCATCGTCTCTATTGAACATTAAAAGGATTTCATATTAATAAGGATCAAAATATTCACCTTCCCCTTATCTCTCTCAAGACAACTACCTTTGTGACAGATGGGGTGGTAAAGAATGGAATATATTTAGAGGTAGGAGCTCCTCTCCTTTTATAGGCAGATTTCATCATCAAAACATTGTCGCGTTTTCGACCCATTAAGTGGCCTATTCATGCGTGGACCTCTTCATAAATATTCTGAATAAATGTGGTTTCCATCCACCCTCCAAATTTCAGATTAATTTGAACCGTATTGAAGGAGTTATGATTTTTCTATTGAAAATTGCTTTCTATGGATGAAGCTTCCTCGAAGCTTCCTTCAAAACTCTATCACTCAACAGCAAACATAATGGATTCCAAACGACTTAAAATTCATTGTGGAGACTAGTCTGGGATTACTCTTTCATATCCAGGTAGAATAGCATCATTTGGAGGTGTTTAGGCCGAAATATGTTTCCATTACTAATGTAGGGTCCACGTAGTCCGCCCCGAAATATTGTCCATTTCATAGATTTTTTTGAGCATCAAGATGCATGAATATTTACCTAGGACTGAATACAATGATGATGGAAATAAAATAATTATTCCAAAAAAATTTGAATCACAAAATGTGGAAATTTATTTTATGATAAGTGACCAAAATACCCCTGTGATAAAAATCTGTTAAAAATCCAGAATTATGCAATTTAAACTTTTTATCCCAAAGCACACTCTAAATACAAAATTATTACCAATAAGATCAAATTGTTAAATTTGTGATGTTTAAATTAATTAAATAGACATTACAAATATTTGAAATATTAGCTCTATCATGAGCTGACACAAAGTAATCACAACGAAAACTTTTGAGAGGAAACACACACGCAATCAGTGTTTTCGTGCACTGAGTCGGAAACCAGATGTCAGCATCCTGGTGTATGGATACGTCGGCTGCCACACAAACACTGGACTCCGTAGATGGAAAACCACTCTCAATACTCTTAACACTATTTCTTCACAGAATGGAAAGGTTATAGTACTGAGTTCTGTGGTAGAACCGACTCCTCTGATACCAATTTGTCATGACCCATCCTTGGGGCCCATTCCGTGACTACCCCAAGCCCGACTTCCATAGGCTGGGGGCTGGTGACTAGCACCTAAGGCGTAAAACCAAATAAAAGGGAAGTAATTGACTTTTATAAAGTAAACAAAAACACAACCGAGTATGCAAGTGAAGTAAGCACTATGTAAAACTAGGTACAAGGTATCTACTGAAAAGTAAATGGGCCAGTATAAAAACTCAACCGAAAGTACTGTACAACTGAAAGGAAAGTATAGCAGAAGTAATTAAAACAGCAACACCAAGTCGTCCACTGGAAATCCCACCTAAAGTGTGGGTACATATAGTCTCCTCATCTCCTCGGGTCCGGTCGTCCGCTCCGTGTACATTCCGTTTTTTGGTCCACCTCCGAGTACCGTCCAGCTTCACAAGCCTCCACCTCCATCAGTGATGTCCGTCGTCTGCATCCAACACAACATAGTGCAGGCATAGCCCGTGCTGGGGTGAGTATACGATACTCAGTGGGGACCCCGAGACCCCCGGATGTCTCTCAGAATCCACGAAGGATAAACCACATAGGAAAGATACAATAACAAAGTATCAATCGACTCTACTTAGGTATATGCCCTTACATATACCTAAGTCATCAATTACAGTTCGTCTCCAACTCTCGAGTCCAAGTACAACCAAGTCAACACAGGAAAACACAACCCAGTCCACATAGGAATGAAAGTCAATCAAACCGATGATAATGATTGAAATCAAGACTAATCACACACAGGTATACACTTAGTAAGGAGATAGATATGATCAGATGTAGCCAATGATTCACCTAAGCTGTCGGACCCACATATGATACAAGACCAGCCAAGCTGTCAGACCCACATAGGATACCAGACCAACTACTCTTCCGGACCCACTCAGGATACATGTACAGAGGTAAAATACTCCCGGACCCACGTAGGATACAAGACCAGTAGTCATCACCATCAAACCCATAGAGGATCCCAATACGGTGGTCATCGCTTCTGAACCGACAAAGGATCCAAGTGCACTCATCATCATTGCTGTCACAGGCAGCTCTAGGATTCCCGCACACAACATTCTCGATTTCGGGAGGGTTCGCTCCTCGAGAAAGAGATTCGATACATCAACTGTCATGAATTACAGAGTTGATGTATCCCAATGTTCTATCTCATTAAAATAAACCCAACGCAACATACGGTGCATCAATCGGACGCCCGGTCTGAGAGTCAATGGCTTTTCCGTCCCAGGGGCCCTGTTGATTTTTAAGCTAAAACCAACCCGAACATACTCAAACTTCATCCAAACCTCAAGTGGATTAATCCAAAAGGATCATCTCAACAAAATTATTCCAACACAATTGATGACACGTCAAACAGACGTCCGGTCCTTAAGATAAAGAATTTCGATCCAAGGGATCGATTGGTTTCGAGTTTGAACCAATCCAGCCATACCCAAATATTGTCAAAACCTCAAGTATAATATATCGACACGACCGCCTCGATCCAAGGATTCTTACGCAACAGATTGTGCATCGATCAGAGGTCTGTAGCTCATGTTATGGGAAAAATCCCGAAAATAGTCCGAAGTGGGGGTCTGGGCCCGGTCTGACCAGGCCCAACCCCCCCCCCCCCCCCCGGGTCGACCCGACCTGGGTCCGGGTCCGGGTTCGGACGGGCGGGGCGCGGCCCAGTCGAGGTCCACACGACCCACCCCGGCCCGGCCGGGGGTGCACTGGCTCGGCCAGCGAGCCGAGCAGGGGGGACGCGGCCCCCCTCTGTTCTGTGGATGCGGTGCCCGGTTGGCGCCACGGTTTACCCCTAGATCCCACACGGCCACGGGTTCCAGCCCTCACCGCCGTGTCGGCAACCTGCGCCGCCGTGGGCTTCCAGGGCCACAAGAGTAATTCTAGTGTTCCGAGTTTTCTTCCGTCTGCGCCTACAGTCGCCTCGAGACCCGTACATTACTGCGAAGGAGTCCAATCGCCATTTTGGTCCCTCTTCGACGTCACCAAATATTTCGTCATCAAGAAAAAAAATTAGCGGTGGGTTCGGACTTGTTCGTTAGTCCGCACCCACCGCGTTAGTGGTTCAAAACATCAACTAACAATATCATTCCATGCCGAGGGTATAAATCACACATAATGAAATATGTACAAAAAATCCGCTACCTCAACAAATGAAGAAGAACGTTGGCATCGCGGTAGACGACGTCACAGTACATGGTGTTGCGGGGAAAGGATTCGTAGGTGTCATCAGAGTGTCCCGAAGAGGAAGAAGAGTCTCCTCTCTTTTCGTGGAGAAGAGGATTGGTGACATGTCATTGTTTTTTGAGGATCTGGCGTTCTTTTTCATTCTTCGTTGGAGGTCGGCGTTCTACCAAAGCTCAAAAGTTACCCCGTTCTTTCTCGCACAACGAAGCTCTCCTCCTTAATAAAATAATAGGTTCCTCTTGTTATTTATTTATACACGCAAGGTAACTCTTCCCTAATTAATTCACCACATTAGATAAAATGTGTTGACAATCAATTAAAGAAGGGAGAGGGAAATTCACCACCTTATTAAACACATTTGCATAATTAAAAATGGGGAAAAAGAGGAAGGATCCTCATTAAATTATGGGTTGGCATACTTTAATGGATTGAGGTAGAGAGGTTGGAATTTAATGGGGGTTTGCCAATTTAATGAGGGGTTATTAATGAGATTAGAAGAAATTAAATTGTGGTGCTCATGTGGGACCCACCTTTCTAACATCCACACTTGTGTAGTTAGGTGGCTATGGGCCCCACCATAAACTATCCATGGGAAGGAATAACCTCCTGATAAAATAAAAATTATTCTAAAAAATTTTATTTACTTTTTAAATAAACCCCCAAAATTATCTTCTCCTCCACTGTGAACTCAACTACGGTAAGGATCATGTAAGGAAATTACCAGCATTGCGTGTTCATTAGTGTCCTCAGATTTTAATTCCGAGCACTTGTTAAAAAGATAGAAACACCCCTCATTCGATCACTGAACGTACCCGCGAAAAATTTTGGAAATTGATTCCAGGCACACTGGGCCTCAGAATCAAGTGTTTTTAGAAGACACATACTCGTAAAATTCCAAAGTATTTTAAAAAAATTCCTTGAAATTTCCGGGTCATTACAACCACTTTCATCTTAATTATAATCTAAACATGAATATAAGTAAAAAGATATTTTAAAGGAAAGTAAATAAACAATCCTGAACATTTAAATTGAACCTTATGACTAATCAAAAAGGATTTTAATGGAAAAAAAGGTTATAATAAATAAATTAAATATCGAATAGGTTCTTTAGTTATTAATTAATAATCCTAAATTTGTTTTTTCATGTCTTTAATAACAAGTGGAGAACACCAACATATTTAAGTTAAGGGATCCTCTTTGTTTCACTCTTAATCATGATTGTTCTCAATTCTATGCCTTTTGTGTAATAAAAAGTTATGGGTTATATTTTATCACCTCCCCATACTAACCTAATGTTTTATAGGTTATGAGAAACCCCTTAAATCTCCCATAAATCTCTATTGGTTACACTCAATACCATGCCGATAAACTGTAATGGATTATACCCAAACATCCTTTATTCCTTTGGGTTACTCTATCTTTCTTTTTTTCCAAAATGTAGTTGTATTTTCATTTTATTTAAAACTTATACATTCTGTTTATATGATCCATAATCATGTTCCATGATCCATCTATCATTCTATATTGAGGGTATACATGATTTTAAGTGAATCCCTCCTCGATACTTCCCAATAAGCACACTCATTTTAAAGGAACATCTCAAATTTTTATCCAATTTCAAGTGCACTATATCCTATGTTTTAAGACACTATTGTCTTTATAAAATCCGAATTTTTATTATGAAAACCTTCTTGGTTCAATTCTGGTTTTATAAAAAAGAATATCCTCTTAAATATTTTAAAAGCTCTATAGTATTTTCCTTAAAACATCAAAAAATATTTTAATGATATTGTTTCTAAAATACTTTTATTATATGTAGTCACTTCTATTTGTTACGACCTACCATGTTGTATTCCTATATTATCTAATGAACATCCATGTATGTTCTAATCCCATTATTTCATGGACAATATCATGATACACTCATTGGTGATGATTTATGTCATGATTATGGTACCCAATTCTATCCATGGGTAACCTTATGTTTATGTATGGTTGATTATGTATAATTATTTATGTGGAATGAATATTCATGAAAATGATGAGATGGGTGCACCCAGATAGCACTCCAATTCATTGGGTAAGGTTACGTCTCCTGATAATTGATGTGAAATGGGATTGGAGGTTAGCCTTGACCGGTACTGAAATGGGAAATGGGATTGGTGGTTAGCCTTGACCCGTACAAAAGAAATGTTTTTTGATTCTTCCACATTAATATGATTCCATGATAATATGAACAAATGATTATATTATATTATTTCATATGTTCCGTGTTTTGGATATCAATATGTCATGCCTCCTAATTCATGTGCTTAAGATGTATCCTTATGTTCATTCCCTTACTGGGCCTTTCAGCTCATCCATTTGTTCTTGTGTTCCCCAGGGTACCCTATGAAGATGTAAGGGCTCAAGGGAAGATATAAAATATTTAGGGAGTTTCAATAAAGAAGTTTTTTTAGCCCCATTTTTTATGTTATATATACCTAGTCTTCTAAGACACTAGACTTAACAGGTCTTGTCTTGTACTCTGATGAGTAATTATGCTTAAAATCATAAAATCTTATATGTAAAAGGCTCAGGTCACTATATAAATCATAAAACATTCTTCTATAATCTATGAAACCTTAGGTTTTTCATAGGTTATTCATAGTAATTTTATATGTAAATCCATCAAAATGGATTATAAAGGGTTTGTGAATTTGAATATCATACCCCTTGAGTGTTTCAAACTAGGTGTGCAGTAAAGAACATTGTGGTGCACCAATTCACGATTGTTTCTAGATCGATATACTGTTTTGGGGGTTGTAACTTCTAAGTTTATCTATTCCCTAGCCACATCAACTTATAGTGTCTATAATGGTATTTAATTACTTAAAAATCACACGGTATAACCATTAAAAATATTTGAAGAAATATTCAAACACTATGACTCAAAATTGGTCTTATCCCTAGAGACATCCCATGACATATCATTAGAAATATCCCTAGGGTTATCACTAATGTTTTATCATCCTACGTTTTCAAAGGATAACAACATTTTTTCTCTTATAAAAACTATAAAGACCACAAATTTTTATACATGGATATAGAAAATTTATAGATTAATATTCAATACCTTACAGAAGTAGACACTTGGGGACTATAATAGTTTAGTGCCTTAAGAATCATGGAGCAAAATATTCTAATCTGGTGAATGATCTTCAATGTTTTCCACATATACCTACTAATTTAGTACTCTTCTTAGACATATCATTCTTAATAAATATCTTTATTACTTGGGGAATGGAAATAAAAAAAATGGTGGGACCCGATGCTCATTAATTGTAAAAAAAATTGGGAGATATGTAAGAAAAACCTGAACATAACGGTATAAGAACATGCACATAACAATTTAAAACCTGGCATCACTTATTAATTATCATAATCATGAATCATGGTATAAGTATTGGAAATTCAAAATAGATGAATCAAAATGGAATAAAAAAACATGAGTCATAAGGCCATATCATTGGCGTAAGACATAGACTTTTGGCATACATAACATCTTATAAAATTGGGAACATTTTTAAATAGAAACAGGTTACCTCATTAAGTTATGAACATGAAATTATTTCCTTTCATAAATTTATGTTCATGAAACCAGGTCCATGTATTACATTGTGAACACATAATTAGGTTCATGAATTGGTTGATATACCTCCTTGGTGGGACACAACACCATACCTAGAACTATATATGACTTATTATACTAGGTTCATTTCCCAGTCTTATCCTATTTTATGCAACCTAGATTACTCCACACTCTAGTCTTGTCTTACTAAATCATGTTCACTCCTCATTCCATTCCCATGTTACCAAAACCTATTCACTCCCTATTTTAGTTTTATCTTACTAAACCATGTTCACTACCAATTAAAGTATTCTATATATCATGATATATAAATACATACCAAATTCATTGGAGGTAGATATAGGTTCCACCTATTTGATAAACAAATCATACATATGTGTGCCATGAGATTATAAATATTAAATATATCTTGGCCTTTGAAATGAAATGAGTATCATTACAATTTCAACAAAACCTAACCAATGTAAAATAAGCATTTTTTTTAAAACCACCATAATTTTATCAAATAATAACCTATAAAAAAAGATTCAGACTTCATAGGGATCATATTATGGTATAACCCACGATGAAAGAAAAGGGTTTGATAAACATCATGTCATCATAACCTAAACTATTAATAAAAATAATAAGAATGGTATCATTGTAACACCCGAGACTTTTATGTTATCATCAAAGGAATCTTTTTCTACACAACACTTTCTTGGCTTGCTTTACACGCAATCGCGACCTTCCTCGATAGCTTGCGTCGTACGCAATACCGAGTTTCACTAAACAACAATATGTTATTAAAACTAGCCATTATGAATAGTAATAACCACTTTTTGAAATTTTATAAATTTTATTTTTCAAAATGGACTTCATTTTTGGACTCAGAATATCGAAATTAGCCTAGGGTGAAATTTTGGTATTTTTCTGAAAACTTTCAATTTTTGATGAATAGTGAAACCACTAAGTGGTAGGTTAAAAACTGAATTTTGCATAAAACTTAATTTTACCGCTTCTGTGAATGGAATTTCAAAAATCCGAGAGACACGGTTAATATCAAGGACTAAAATGTGGTTCAATGAGATGAAAATAATTTTTTGGTGAATAGTAACTTTTTACTATTTTTACCGCGGTTAATAGTAAATAGGGTAACTAAGGGTAAATATGATATTAATATTACCATAACACATGTCCTAATTCTATTGGACAAGTGTAATTCGACCAAAAACAAACTTAGGAATAAAATATGACCATTTAGGCCCACTTGGATTAGATTAGGACATTTATTATTAATTTATTTAAAGAAGGGTTAAAATAGTTAAAATCAAAGTTTAATAAGTAAATCATTTTTAATATAGGGTTATACATAAGATAAATTCGATTGTAAATATTAATTAGAAAGCTAAAACGATTTCCTACATGATGGTATTTTATTTGTAATTTTTAGACATCAAATAATTTAATTTATTTATGACACAAAGATGATGCAGTAATTATCTTATTAATGAAATATTGACAAAATTGATAATATAAATACCAAAATAAATGTAATTTGAGACTTTTTATGAATTCCACTAATTTTCTAGGTTACTATAATATATTAGTATTGATGTAATCAACTTGGTTCGAACATATAATTCTGTTATGACTTTTAAAAAAATCATATATCAAATAGTGTCAAAATTGACACAAAATAGTTTTTAAATCAAATAATATATTATTAATTGTTATTTTATTCCTAAAAATCTAAGGTTCGGCCAAATGACTTAGATAAGGATATATATATTAATAATAAACAATTTGGGGTTCGTTGGGCATGTTATAGTAAGTGTATTAACCATATAGTGAAAGAAAACAAAAATACATGGTAAAAGTTAAATTAATTAACTTAGAGTTAAATCTAATTGATAAGGTTAAAATAATACCCTAAACTTGTCTAAATCCTATTGGTTGATAGGATTTCGACCCATCCCCACTTTAGCTTCGAAATAAGACCCTTTGGAACCATTATAAACCGATTTTGACTTTAATATAAAATAATATTTTGAGATATTCCTAAGGTGCCCCTCTCCTCCCTTATAAAAGGGAACCTCCTCCCCCTCCTCCTCACACCAATTTGAGCACTCAAGCTCGTCCAACCCCTGCCATTTTCCCTTCTCCACTTCCCTAAAATAATCCTAGAGGTCCTGGTCTTCTCCAAAGACCAATCTTAGTTCCTTAAGTGGAGGATTCAAAAAGGCGTTCCAAAGAAGAGGTAATATCCATTACCGATCTTTTCAATTTCTTTCTTCTTCAACTTCTTCTTCTTTAGTTGTTTCATGATAAAGTAATAACATCAGTATTA
This sequence comes from Viscum album, assembly GCA_963277665.1. Lineage (NCBI taxonomy): Eukaryota > Viridiplantae > Streptophyta > Magnoliopsida > Santalales > Viscaceae > Viscum > Viscum album. The sequence continues at coordinate 1,000,591,118 of OY728128.1, read as the reverse complement.
CTTACATAATGATATGTTATTATAAATATGAAACAAACCTAATTCACCTTCTATCCATCCTACGGAAAAATGAAATCACCGCGCGTGCGTACGTACGGAATACCGTCTCCACGCCGTGGTGTAATCTATTTTCCACCATCACCTTACAAGGATGGGTATAATGGTGTAATCAGTAAATATATATGATTATTATTAAGTAATATTGATACTGAAATAATATATATATATACTCCAATACAATTCCACGATCATAGGAACGATATCATCACTCGTGCGTACGTACGGAATACCGTCTCCACGATGTGATGCGACTCGTTCTACATGATCTTCATTTCATAATGATTATATAAATGAATTTAATGAATTAATATGGTATATACTACACTAATACCATTCTGGAAATGAATTATCTATAACCTAAAGATAAGAATAAGAATTTATTCGACAAAACACGCATAAGAACAAAAAGTTATAAAGACCCGAGTAACAAGTAACAATGAAATATTACTAACAAGAAGTTAATAATATGACCATATATGATCTCATATCAATATGTATGATTCTGGAATAAGTCAATAACATTATTTAAACCATTATACAGGAGCTTCGGACACGAACAAAGCAAATCGGACCTAAGGTAAGGGAAATATCACAATCTCATTTTTATCCGAGATTGTTTATTCGTAAGTATTTACTGGGGTGTATTTTATCATCCACATCCATGTTACCTCAGTATGTAATATTGTTTCCATCCACTTGAAATAGTTTAAATCCAATTTTACCCTTAGGTGAGTTTTTAGTAAAGAATAAGAAAGGAATCTTTTGTTGTTTTTCCGTACGAGGTACTTTTTGACTTTTCCGACAAAAGTACAAAGAATGTTTTTTTAACTTATACGGCATGAATGGATTTTTAAAACATTACTTCAAAGAAGCTTCCTTTACAAGTTTTCAAGTTTATTTTTAATCAACTTCTTTTATTTTAAAGTTTTATGACATGTTATGAAAGGAAAAATGTTTTTGAAGAAGAAAGGATATTTTCCTCAAGAATTCAATTCAAGTGTTTTATCAAAATTATTTTCCATCTAAGATAATAAAGGGTTCTGTTTCTATCCATATTTTTACATTGGTTTGAATATGTTGTGATGGAATTATGTTTATGAATTTTTTTATCATATATGAATTGATTTATGATGTCATGATGTTTCAAGAATCCCATTTTTGTTATGCGATGATGTATGTTTTATGATTATGTGGCACACATAAGAAAGGATTCATTATAAGATGGGTGGGACCTATATCTCCCTCCAATGCATTGGGTAATGATTTTATATCTCATGAGATAGACATGGCTGGAACGGAAGGTTATTTCGGTTCAGTGATACAGGACTGAAACGAGGAGTGAACTCGGTTCAGAAAGAGACTTTGTCCACTAAGATAGTCTTGGCAATGAGTCATGACTAACAAGAAATTATTTCCATGATTATGTGTGCATGCCACAAAGTTTCAAGTTTTATGTTATGATTATGGGGATCTCATTTTCACTCCTATGATTTGTTCCATGTTAAGATATTATGATCTCTTTTGCAGGTTATGATTTTCAAAAAGATATGATATGATTTTTATTTCCTTTATTTGCCTTGCTGAGCATTTGAGCTCACCCTTTTATGTTTTCTTTTCCCCAGGTCAGGAAGATGGATATTAAGTAGAATATGCTAAAAGGGACCCTAGATATGATGAAATAAATGGGAGACACTGTAGAAGATTTATGAACCAGTTGTTTCTGTTTCCCAGTTTCTAAAGACACTATACCTATACGGTCCTTTGTGGTTTTGTCATATGTTGTAATAAGTGTGCTTCAATTTTGAAGTATTAACAATGTATGTAAAGTATGGGTCGTTATAGTTGGTATCAGAGGAAAGGTATAGTCAACCTTTGGAAACTAGGATGTGAAAGCCTTAGTAAGAACCCTAAGGATAAGTCTAAGCATAGAACACAATCTTAGAAATGGCCATGAATAACCTAGGATAAGACCATAAGCATAAAAATTTTATTCTTGAATTATGTGGTTTCCTATTATAATTAGTGTTGCTCACACTATTCTTCTTGGTTTTAGTCAATGGCTGGAACCCGCAGGAACCGTGTTAATGCGGAATGCGATGGGCAATGCAATGATTGTCCCCCTGAGCAACCAATCGATATGGGAGCTAGAATGCAAAATCTTGTAGCCATGCTCACACAACTTTCTCAAGCTATGAATCATGCAGGATTTCCAAACGAACAAAGGAGGGAGCAACATTCTGTTGAATCCTTCATGAGGCAGCGTCCACCATCTTTCAGCGGGTCTCCTGATCCATTAGTTGCTGAACAATGGATTAGTACTACTGAAAAGATATTTTAAGTTCTTCAATGTTCTGAGCATGATAAAGTCATCCTAGCAGTGTATCGTTTGGAAGGAGATGCTGATCAATGGTGGAATCTTGTTAAGAATACAAGGCAAAGGGATGAAATTGAGTCTATGGAATGGGACGAGTTCAAGAACTTATTTTTCAATAAGTACTTTCCTCGTATTCTCCGAACAAAGATGGAGAAAGAGTTCCTTGAACTGAAGCAAAGGGATGATGAATCTGTTGGTACCTATGAAGCAAATTTTACCAGACTTGCAAGGTACGCTTCTGGTATTATTATCCAACCTGAGAGTAAGATCGATCGATTCTTTAGTGGCTTAAAACCAAGTCTTCGAAGGGCGTTAGCCATAAGGGACTTCAATAGCTACGAGGAAATCGTTCGATGTGCTCTCAAAGTCGAGATGGAGATTGGAGTAACCCATCAGTCACATGGGTTTGATAAGAAGAGGAAGATGGAATTCAAAGAAAAATCTAAAGAGCACACGGAAAAGAAGATGAACTTTCCCTTATGCTCAAAGTGTGGAAAGAAACATGGAGGGAGTTGTCTTAAAGGGACAAGTAAATGTTTTAAATGTGGAAAGGAAGGTCATCGGGCATTTGAATGCCGTGATAATGGGAAGAAGATGTCTAATGATGCAAACAAAGGAAGGGATACACAGAATGAACCTGCTACACTTCAATGTTTCAAGTGCAAGGAGATGGGGCATTATGCCAATCAATGCCCAAATCCAAGGGTTGATGATGATGGTCGACGTCAACAAACTCTTAAGGCTAAAGACAAAGGAAAGTCACATGCAATTTCTATCAGCGATGTGGAGTACGATAACGATGTGGTGAAAGGTACACTTACCATCCACTCTAAAGTAGAAAATGTTTTATTTGATTCTGGATCCACCCACTCTTTTATTTCTGAAAAATTTTCTAAGGGTATCACCGTATTACCTCAACAATTAGATGTTGAGTTAGCTGTGACAACACCTAATGGCACATCAATCGCATCAGAAGTTTATAATTCTTCTCCGATCGAAGTTTGTGGGAAAGTGCTTCCTGAAAATCTTGTGATCCTTCCTTTAGTGGAATTTGATGTGATTCTTGGCATGGATTGGCTTTCTCTACATGGAGCTCATATCAATTTCCAAATAAGGGAAGTCACATTTCATATTCCAGATCAACCTACGATCGTCTATCAATGCAAGGATGAACATAACCTTCCGGTGGAAATTTCTTCCATCTTATGGGTATTGATTCCACTAAATGAAGGTTATTTATCTCAAATGGTTGGTGAGAAACTCACGATTAAGAATATGCCCATTGTACGGGAGTTTGATGATGTCTTTCCGGAGGAATTACCGGGTCTTCCACCAAATCGTGAAGTTGAGTTTTCAATAGAACTCGTACCGGGTGCTTTGCCTATTTCAAAGACACCTTATAGAATGGCCCCAATTGAGTTGCAGGAATTGAAGAAGCAACTCCAAGAGAATCTTGATAAGGGATTCATACGCCCTAGTGCGTCACCTTGGGGAGCACCTGTTCTATTTGTTAAGAAGAAAGATGGATCAATGAGACTCTGCATTGATTATCGAGAACTTAACAAGATCACTATCAAGAACAAATATCCTCTCCCACGCATTGATGACTTATTTGACCAACTACGCGGAGCTCAATACTTTTCCAAGATTGATCTTCGTTCAGGGTATCATCAATTAAGGGTCAAAAGGGAGGATATACCAAAGACGGCTTTCCGTACAAGGTATGGACACTATGAATTTATAGTGATGCCATTTGGTCTTACTAATGCCCCTGCTATCTTCATGGATCTAATGAATAGAGTCTTTAGAGACTATCTTGATCAATTTGTGGTAGTCTTTATAGACGATATTCTTGTCTATTCAAAGAGCAAGGAAGATCATGAAGATCACTTGAGAATTATATTAAAGACCCTGAGAAAAGAGAAGCTTTATGCCAAATTTACCAAATGTGAATTTTGGCTTCAAAAAGTTGCATTTTTGGGTCATATAATCTCAAAAGAGGGGATATCTGTGGATCCAGCAAAAACAGAGGTTATCGAAAGATGGTCAAGACCAACAACAGTAACTGAGATCCGAAGTTTTCTTGGTTTGGCTGGATATTATCGACGTTTTGTAAAATATTTTTCACGGTTATCTAATCCAATCACCAAGTTGACTTGGAAAGGAGTTAAGTTTGTCTGGACAGAGGAATGTGAAGAGAATTTCAAGGAGTTGAAAAGAAGGTTATCCAGTGCACCTGTGCTCACACTGCCTTGTAGTGGAGAAAGGTTTTTGATCTACAGTGATGCATCCTAGAAGGGATTGGGGTGTGTTCTTATGCAAAATGATATGGTGATAGCTTATTCCTCACGACAGTTGAAAATACATGAGCAAAATTACCCAACACATGATTTGGAGTTGGCTGCGGTAATCTTTGCATTAAAGATTTGGAGGCATTACCTTTATGGTGAAAGGTGTGATATTTATACTAATCATAAAAGTTTAAAGTATATTTTCACACAAAAGGAGCTGAATATGCGCCAAAGAAGATGGTTGGAGCTGATTAAGGATTATGACTGCTCAATCCATTACCACCCTGGGAAAGCAAACAAGGTGGCAGATGCATTAAGTCGACAAGACCATGCTAGTTTATCCATGATGAGGATCACAAAAGATCCAATATTTATGGATTTACAAAGGATGGATCTTGGAATTATAATGGAAGGGGAAAAATCTTATCTTTCTCAAATGAATGTTCAACCATCTATACATGTGAAGATTAAAGAGGCACAGAAAGAAGATGTCGAGTTACAAAAGAAGGTGAGAAATGTTCCTGAATTCAACCTTGATTGTGATGGGATAATAAAGTTCAGGAATCGGGTTTGTGTTCCTCCCATCTCCGAATTAAAGAAAGAGCTGCTGGATGAGGCTCATAGTTCTTCATTCTCTATTCATCCTGGAAGCACGAAGATGTATAGGGACCTGAAAGAGTACTTCTGGTGGGATGGCATGAAAAGAGATGTTGCTGAATATGTCTCTCGATGCTTGGTTTGTCAACAAGTTAAAGCTGAGAGACAGAAGTCTAAGGGGATGTTACAACCATTACCCATACCCGAATGGAAATGGGAAAACATCACTATGGACTTTGTCACAGGACTTCTTAAAACATCCAAAGGCAATAATGCTATCTGGGTCATAGTTGATCGTCTTACAAAGTCTGCACACTTCATTGCTATTAGAGAGGATTTCTCTCTAGATCAGCTTGCCAGGATATATGTAAAGGAAGTGGTAAGATTGCATGGAGTACCACTTTCTATTATATCTGATCGAGATCCGAGATTTACCTCGAAGTTCTGGCGAAGTCTTCAGCATACTCTAGATACAGAGTTGAGTTTCAGCACTGCTTATCATCCCCAGACAGACGGTCAGTCTGAGAGAACAATTCAAACCCTAGAAGATATGTTGAGAGCTTGCTCTATGGATTTCAAAGGAGGTTGGGATCAACACCTACCTTTGGTGGAATTTTCTTATAATAATAGCTTTCACTCCAGTATTCAGATGGCTCCTTATGAAGCTCTCTATGGAAAGAAATGCAGGACTCCAACTTGCTGGGATGAAGTTGGGGAAAGAAAGCTATTAGGACCTGATCTCGTTGATGAAATGGCAGAAAAGGTCAGATCTATTCAACAACACATAAGAGCATCTCAGAGTCGACAGAAAAGTTATGCCGACAACCGAAGAAAAGACCTAGAGTTTGAAGTGGGTGATAAAGTGTTCTTACAAATATCTCCCTGGAAGAGGGTTATGAGATTTGGAAAGAAGGGGAAGTTGAGCCCTAGATATATCGGTCCTTTTGAAATACTGGATCGTGTTGGGAAGGTAGCTTACCGATTGGCGCTTCCACCGAATCTCTCTCAAGTTCACGATGTGTTCCATGTATCTCTCCTGAGAAAGTACATACCAGATCCTTCACATGTACTCAGCTCAGAAGTTGTACCGCTGGAGCAAGATCTTTCTTATGAAGAACAGCCGATAGAGATTCTGGATCGTAGCGAAAAAGTCCTACGAAACAAGACCACTCGCTTGGTGAAAGTTTTATGGAGAAACCACCAACTTGAAGAAGCTACATGGGAGCTTGAGGATATGATGAGGGAGAAGTATCCTCATTTGTTTGTTGCAAAGTGACGAATTTCGAGGGCGAAATTCTTTTTAAGGGGGGTAGAATGTAACACCCGAGACTTTTATGTTATCATCAAAGGAATCTTTTTCTACACAACACTTTCTTGGCTTGCTTTACACGCAATCGCGACCTTCCTCGATAGCTTGCGTCGTACGCAATACCGAGTTTCACTAAACAACAATATGCTATTAAAACTAGCCATTATGAATAGTAATAACCACTTTTTGAAATTTTATAAATTTTATTTTTCAAAATGGACTTCATTTTTGGACTCAGAATATCGAAATTAGCCTAGGGTGAAATTTTGGTATTTTTCTGAAAACTTTCAATTTTTGATGAATAGTGAAACCACTAAGTGGTAGGTTAAAAACTGAATTTTGCATAAAACTTAATTTTACCGCTTCTGTGAATGAATTTCAAAAATCCGAGAGACACGGTTAATATCAAGGACTAAAATGTGGTTCAATGAGATGAAAATAATTTTTTGGTGAATAGTAACTTTTTACTATTTTTACCGCGGTTAATATTAAATAGGGTAACTAAGGGTAAATATGATATTAATATTACCCTAACACATGTCCTAATTCTATTTGACAAGTGTAATTAGACCAAAAACAAACTTAGGAATAAAATATGACCATTTAGGCCCACTTGGATTAGATTAGGACATTTATTATTAATTTATTTAAAGAAGGGTTAAAATAGTTAAAATCAAAGTTTAATAAGTAATTCATTTTTAATATAGGGTTATACATAAGATAAATTCGATTGTAAATATTCATTAGAAAGCTAAAAAGATTTCCTACATGATGGTATTTTATTTGTAATTTTTAGACATCAAATAATTTAATTTAGTTATGACACAAAGATGATGCAGTAATTATCTTATTAATGAAATATTGAAAAAATTGATAATATAAATACCAAAATAAATGTAATTTGAGACTTTTTATGAATTCAACTAATTTTCTAGGTTACTATGATATATTAGTATTGATGTAATCAACTTGGTTCGAACATATAATTCTGTTATGACTTTGACAAAAATCATATATCAAATAGTGTCAAAATTGACACAAAATAGTTTTTAAATCAAATAATATATTATTAATTGTTATTTTATTCCTAAAAATCTAAGGTTCGGCCAAATGACTTAGATAAGGATATATATATTAATAATAAACAATTTGGGGTTCGTTTGGAATGTTATAGTAAGTGTATTAACCATATAGTGAAAGAAAACAAAAAGACATGGTAAAAGTTAAATTAATTAACTTAGAGTTAAATCTAATTGATAAGGTTAAAATAATACCCTAAACTTTTCTAAATCCTATTGGTTGATAGGATTTCGACCCATCCCCACTTTAGCTTCGAAATAAGACCCTTTGGAACCATTATAAACCGATTTTGACTTTAATATAAAATAATATTTTGAGATATTCCTAAGGTGCCCCTCTCCTCCCTTATAAAAGGGAACCTCCTCCCCCTCCTCCTCACACCAATTTGAGCACTCAAGCTCGGCCAACCCCTGCCATTTTCCCTTATCCACTTCCCTAAAATAATCCTAGAGGTCCTGGTCTTCTCCAAAGACCAATCTTAGTTCCTTAAGTGGAGGATTCAAAAAGGCGTTCCAAAGAAGAGGTAATATCCATTACCGATCTTTTCAATTTCTTTCTTCTTCAACTTCTTCTTCTTTAGTTGTTTCATGATAAAGTAATAACATCAGTATTACTTACATACTGATATGTTATTATAAATATGAAACAACCCTAATTCACCTTCTATCCATCCTACGGAAAAATGAAATCACCGCGCGTGCGTACGTACGGAATACCGTCTCCACGCCGTGGTGTAATCTATTTTCCACCATCACCTTACAAGGATGGGTATAATGGTGTAATCAGTAAATATATATGATTATTATTAAGTAATATTGATACTGAAATAATATATATATATACTCCAATACAATTCCACGATCATAGGAACGATATCATCGCTCGTGCGTACGTACGGAATACCGTCTCCACGATGTGATGCGACTCGTTCTACATGATCTTCATTTCATAATGATTATATAAATGAATTTAATGAATGAATATGGTATATACTACACTAATACCATTCTGGAAATGAATTATCTATAACCTAAAGATAAGAATAAGAATTTATTCGACAAAACACGCATAAGAACAAAAAGTTATAAAGACCCGAGTAACAAGTAATAATGAAATATTACTAACAAGAAGTTAATAATATGACCATATATGATCTCATATCAATATGTATGATTCTGGAATAAGTCAATAACATTATTTAAACCATTATACAGGAGCTTCGGACACGAACAAAGAAAATCGGACCTAAGGTAAGGGAAATATCACAATCTCATTTTTATCCGAGATTGTTTATTCGTAAGTATTTACTGGGGTGTATTTTATCATCCACATCCATGTTCCCTCAATATGTAATATTGTTTCCATCCACTTGAAATAGTTTAAATCCAATTTTACCCTTAGGTGAGTTTTTAGTAAAGAATATGAAAGGAATCTTTTGTTGTTTTTCCATACGAGGTACTTTTTGACTTTTCCGACAAAAGTACAAAGAATGTTTTTTTAACTTATACGGCATGAATGGATTTTTAAAACATTACTTCAAAGAAGCTTCCTTTACAAGTTTTCAAGTTTATTTTTAATCAGCTTCTTTTATTTTAAAGTTGTATGACATGTTATGAAAGGAAAAATGTTTTTGAAGAAGAAAGGATATTTTCCTCAAGAATTCAATTCAAGTGTTTTATCAAAATTATTTTCCATCTAAGATAATAAAGGGTTCTGTTTCTATCCATATTTTTACATTGGTTTGACTATGTTGTGATGGAATTATGTTTATGAATTCCTTTATCATATATGAATTGATTTATGATGTCATGATGTTTCAAGAATCCCATTTTTGTTATGCGATGATGTATGTTTTATGATTATGTGGCACACATAAGAAAGGATTCATTATAAGATGGGTGGGACCTATATCTCCCTCCAATGCATTGGGTAATGATTTTATATCTCATGAGATAGACATGGCTGGAACGGAAGGTTATTTCGGTTCAGTGATACAAGACTGAAACGAGGAGTGAACTCGGTTCAGAAAGGGACTTTGTCCACTAAGATAGTCTTGGCAATGAGTCATGACTAACAAGAAATGATTTCCATGATTATGTGTGCATGCCACAAAGTTTCAAGTTTTATGTTATGATTATAGGGATCTCATTTTCACTCCTATGATTTGTTCCATGTTAAGATATTATGATCTCTTTTGCAGGTTATGATTTTCAAAAAGATATGATATGATTTTTATTTCCTTTATTTGCCTTGCTGAGCATTTGAGCTCACCCTTTTATGTTTTCTTTTCCCCAGGTCAGGAAGATGGATATTAAGTAGAATATGCTAAAAGGGACCCTAGATATGATGAAATAAATGGGAGACACTGTAGAAGATTTATGAACCAGTTGTTTATGTTTCCCAGTTTCTAAAGACACTATACCTATACGGTCCTTTGTGGTTTTGTCATATGTAGTAATAAGTGTGCTTCAATTTTGAAGTATTAACAATGTATGTAAAGTATGGGTCGTTATAGTTGGTATCAGAGGAAAGGTATAGTCAACCTTTGGAAACTAGGATGTGAAAGCCTTAGTAAGAACCCTAAGGATAAGTCTAAGCATAGAACACAATCTTAGAAATGGCCATGAATAACCTAGGATAAGACCATAAGCATGAAAATTTTATTCTTAAATTATGTGGTTTCCTATTATAATTAGTGTTTCTCACACTATTCTTCTTGGTTTTAGTCAATGGCTGGAACCCGAAGGAACCGTGTTAATGCGGAATGCGATGGGCAATGCAATGATTGTCCCCCTGAGCAACCAAACGATATGGGAGCTGGAATGCAAAATCTTGTAGCCATGCTCACACAACTTTCTCAAACTATGAATCATGCAGGATTTCCAAACGAACAAAGGAGGGAGCAACATTCTGTTGAATCCTTCATGAGGCAGCGTCCACCATCTTTCAGCGGGTCTCCTGATCCATTAGTTGCTGAACAATGGATTAGTACTACTGAAAAGATATTTTCAGTTCTTCAATGTTCTGAGCATGATAAAGTCATCCTAGCAGTGTATCGTTTGGAAGGAGATGCTGATCAATGGTGGAATCTTGTTAAGAATACAAGGCAAAGGGATGAAATTGAGTCTATGGAATGGGACGAGTTCAAGAACTTATTTTTCAATAAGTACATTCCTCGTATTCTCCGAACAAAGATGGAGAAAGAGTTCCTTGAACTGAAGCAAAGGGATGATGAATCTGTTGGTACCTATGAAGCAAATTTTACCAGACTTGCAAGGTACGCTTCTGGTATTATTATCCAACCTGAGAGTAAGATCGATCGATTCTTTAGTGGCTTAAAACCATGTCTTCGAAGGGCGTTAGCCATAAGGGACTTCAATAGCTACGAGGAAATCGTTCGATGTGCTCTCAAAGTCGAGATGGAGATTGGAGTAACCCATCAGTCACATGGGTTTGATAAGAAGAGGAAGATGGAATTCAAAGAAAAATCTAAAGAGCACACGGAAAAGAAGATGAACTTTCCCTTATGCTCAAAGTGTGGAAAGAAACATGGAGGGAGTTGTCTTAAAGGGACAAGTAAATGTTTTAAATGTGGAAAGGAAGGTCATCGGGCATTTGAATGCCGTGATAATGGGAAGAAGATGTCTAATGATGCAAACAAAGGAAGGGATACACAGAATGAACCTGCTACACTTCAATGTTTCAAGTGCAAGGAGATGGGGCATTATGCCAATCAATGCCCAAATCCAAGGGTTGATGATGATGGTCGACGTCAACAAACTCTTAAGGCTAAAGACAAAGGAAAGTCACATGCAATTTCTATCAGCGATGTGGAGTACGATAACGATGTGGTGAAAGGTACACTTAACATCCACTCTAAAGTAGAAAATGTTTTATTTGATTCCGGATCCACCCACTCTTTTATTTCTGAAAAATTTTCTAAGGGTATCACCGTATTACCTCAACAATTAGATGTTGAGTTAGCTGTGACAACACCTAATGGCACATCAATCGCATCAGAAGTTTATAATTCTTCTCCGATCGAAGTTTGTGGGAAAGTGCTTCCTGCAAATCTTGTGATCCTTCCTTTAGTGGAATTTGATGTGATTCTTGGCATGGATTGGCTTTCTCTACATGGAGCTCATATCAATTGCCAAAGAAGGGAAGTCACATTTCATATTCCAGATCAACCTACGATCGTCTATCAATGCAAGGATGAACATAACCTTCCAGTGGAAATTTCTTCCATCTTATGGGTATTGATTCCACTAAATGAAGGTTATTTATCTCAAATGGTTGGTGAGAAACTCATGATTAAGAATATGCCCATTGTACGGGAGTTTGATGATGTCTTTCTGGAGGAATTACCGGGTCTTCCACCAAATCGTGAAGTTGAGTTTTCAATAGAACTCGTAACGGGTGCTTTGCCTATTTCAAATACACCTTATAGAATGGCCCCAATTGAGTTGCAGGAATTGAAGAAGCAACTCCAAGAGAATCTTGATAAGGGATTCATACGCCCTAGTGCGTCACCTTGGGGAGCACCTGTTCTATTTGTTAAGAAGAAAGATGGATCAATGAGACTCTGCATTGATTATCGAGAACTTAACAAGATCACTATCAAGAACAAATATCCTCTCCCACGCATTGATGACTTATTTGACCAACTACGCGGAGCTCAATACTTTTCCAAGATTGATCTTCGTTCAGGGTATCATCAATTAAGGGTCAAAAGGGAGGATATACCAAAGACGGCTTTCCGTACAAGGTATGGACACTATGAATTTATAGTGATGCCATTTGGTCTTACTAATGCCCCTGCTATCTTCATGGATCTAATGAATAGAGTCTTTAGAGACTATCTTGATCAATTTGTGGTAGTCTTTATAGACGATATTTTTGTCTATTCAAAGAGCAAGGAAGAGCATGAAGATCACTTGAGAATTATATTGAAGACCCTGAGAAAAGAGAAGCTTTATGCCAAATTTACCAAATGTGAATTTTAGCTTAAAAAAGTTGCATTTTTGGGTCATATAATCTCAAAAGAGGGGATATCTGTGGATCCAGCAAAAACAGAGGTTATCGAAAGATGGTCAAGACCAACAACAGTAACTGAGATCCGAAGTTTTCTTGGTTTGGCTGGATATTATCGACGTTTTGTAAAAGATTTTTCACGGTTATCTAATCCAATCACCAAGTTGACTCGGAAAGGAGTTAAGTTTGTCTGGACAGAGGAATGTGAAGAGAATTTCAAGGAGTTGAAAAGAAGGTTATCCAGTGCACCTGTGCTCACACTGCCTTGTAGTGGAGAAAGGTTTGTGATCTACAGTGATGCATCCAAGAAGGGATTGGGGTGTGTTCTTATGCAAAATGATATGGTGATAGCTTATTCCTCACGACAGTTGAAAATCCATGAGCAAAATTACCCAACACATGATTTGGAGTTGGCTGCGGTAATCTTTGCATTAAAGATTTGGAGGCATTACCTTTATGGTGAAAGGTGTGATATTTATACTGATCATAAAAGTTTAAAGTATATTTTCACACAAAAGGAGCTGAATATGCGCCAAAGAAGATGGTTGGAGCTGATTAAGGATTATGACTGCTCAATCCATTACCACCCTGGGAAAGCAAACAAGGTGGCAGATGCATTAAGTCGACAAGACCATGCTAGTTTATCCATGATGAGGATCACAAAAGATCCAATATTTATGGATTTACAAAGGATGGATCTTGGAATTATAATGGAAGGGGAAAAATCTTATCTTTCTCAAATGAATGTCCAACCATCTATACATGTGAAGATTAAAGAGGCACAGAAAGAAGATGTCGAGTTACAAAAGAAGGTGAGAAATGTTCCTGAATTCAACCTTGATTGTGATGGGATAATAAAGTTCAGGAATCGGGTTTGTGTTCCTCCCATCTCCGAATTAAAGAAAGAGCTGCTGGATGAGTCTCATAGTTCTTCATTCTCTATTCATCCTGGAAGCACGAAGATGTATAGGGACCTGAAAGAGTACTTCTGGTGGGATGGCATGAAAAGAGATGTTGCTGAATATGTCTCTCGATGCTTGGTTTGTCAACAAGTTAAAGCTGAGAGACAGAAGTCTAAGGGGATGTTACAACCATTACCCATACCCGAATGGAAATGGGAAAACATCACTATGGACTTTGTCACAGGACTTCTTAAAACATCCAAAGGCAATAATGCTATCTGGGTCATAGTTGATCGTCTTACAAAGTCTGCACACTTCATTGCTATTAGAGAGGATTTCTCTCTAGATCAGCTTGCCAGGATATATGTAAAGGAAGTGGTAAGATTGCATGGAGTACCACTTTCTATTATATCTGATCGAGATCCGAGATTTACCTCGAAGTTCTGGCGAAGTCTTCAGCATACTCTAGATACAGAGTTGAGTTTCAGCACTGCTTATCATCCCCAGACAGACGGTCAGTTTGAGAGAACAATTCAAACCCTAGAAGATATGTTTAGAGCTTGCTCTATAGATTTCAAAGGAGGTTGGGATCAACACCTACCTTTGGTGGAATTTTCTTATAATAATAGCTTTCACTCCAGTATTCAGATGGCTCCTTATGAAGCTCTCTATGGAAAGAAATGAAGGACTCCAACTTGCTGGGATGAAGTTGGGGAAAGAAAGCTATTAGGACCTGATCTCGTTGATGAAATGGCAGAAAAGGTCAGATCTATTCAACAACACATAAGAGCAGCTCAGAGTCGACAGAAAAGTTATGCCGACAACCGAAGAAAAGACCTAGAGTTTGAAGTGGGTGATAAAGTGTTCTTACGAATATCTCCCTGGAAGAGGGTTATGAGATTTGAAAAGAAGGGGAAGTTGAGCCCTAGATATATCGGTCCTTTTGAAATACTGGATCGTGTTGGGAAGGTAGCTTACCGATTGGCGCTTCCACCGAATCTCTCTCAAGTTCACGATGTGTTCCATGTATCTCTCCTGAGAAAGTACATACCAGATCCTTCACATGTACTCAGCTCAGAAGTTGTACCGCTGGAGAAAGATCTTTCTTATGAAGAACAGCCGATAGAGATTCTGGATCGTAGCGAAAAAGTCCTACGAAACAAGACCACTCGCTTGGTGAAAGTTTTATGGAGAAACCACCAACTTGAAGAAGCTACATGGGAGCTTGAGGATATGATGAGGGAGAAGTATCCTCATTTGTTTGTTGCAAAGTGACGAATTTCGAGGGCGAAATTCTTTTTAAGGGGGGTAGAATGTAACACCCGAGACTTTTATGTTATCATCAAAGGAATCTTTTTCTACACAACACTTTCTTGGCTTGCTTTACACGCAATCGCGACCTTCCTCGATAGCTTGCGTCGTACGCAATACCGAGTTTCACTAAACAACAATATGTTATTAAAACTAGCCGTTATGAATAGTAATAACCACTTTTTGAAATTTTATAAATTTTATTTTTCAAAATGGACTTCATTTTTGGACTCAGAATATCGAAATTAGCCTAGGGTGAAATTTTGGTATTTTTCTGAAAACTTTCAATTTTTGATGAATAGTGAAACCACTAAGTGGTAGGTTAAAAACTGAATTTTGCATAAAACTTAATTTTACCGCTTCTGTGAATGGAATTTCAAAAATCCGAGAGACACGGTTAATATCAAGGACTAAAATGTGGTTCAATGAGATGAAAATAATTTTTTGGTGAATAGTAACTTTTTACTATTTTTACCGCGGTTAATAGTAAATAGGGTAACTAAGGGTAAATATGATATTAATATTAGCCTAACACATGTCCTAATTCTATTGGACAAGTGTAATTCGACCAAAAACAAACTTAGGAATAAAATATGACCATTTAGGCCCACTTGGATTAGATTAGGACATTTATTATTAATTTATTTAAAGAAGGGTTAAAATAGTTAAAATCAAAGTTTAATAAGTAAATCATTTTTAATATAGGGTTATACATAAGATAAATTCGATTGTAAATATTCATTAGAAAGCTAAAACGATTTCCTACATGATGGTATTTTATTTGTAATTTTTAGACATCAAATAATTTAATTTATTTACGACACAAAGATGATGCAGTAATTATCTTATTAATGAAATATTGACAAAATTGATAATATAAATACCAAAATAAATTTAATTTGAGACTTTTTATGAATTCCACTAATTTTCTAGGTTACTATGATATATTATTATTGATGTAATAAACTTGGTTCGAACATATAATTCTGTTATGACTTTGACAAAAATCATATATCAAATAGTGTCAAAATTGACACAAAATAGTTTTTAAATCAAATAATATATTATTAATTGTTATTTTATTCCTAAAAATCTAAGGTTCGGCCAAATGACTTAGATAAGGATATATATATTAATAATAAACAATTTGGGGTTCGTTTGGCATGTTATAGTAAGTGTATTAACCATATAGTGAAAGAAAACAAAAAGACATGGTAAAAGTTAAATTAATTAACTTAGAGTTAAATCTAATTGATAAGGTTAAAATAATACCCTAAACTTGTCTAAATCCTATTGGTTGATAGGATTTCGACCCATCCCCACTTTAGCTTCGAAATAAGACCCTTTGGAACCATTATAAACCGATTTTGACTTTAATATAAAATAATATTTTGAGATATTCCTAAGGTGCCCCTCTCCTCCCTTATAAAAGGGCACCTCCTCCCCCTCCTCCTCACACCAATTTGAGCACTCAAGCTCGGCCAACCCCTGCCATTTTCCCTTCTCCACTTCCCTAAAATAATCCTAGAGGTCCTGGTCTTCTCCAAAGACCAATCTTAGTTCCTTAAGTGGAGGATTCAAAAAGGCGTTCCAAAGAAGAGGTAATATCCATTACCGATCTTTTCAATTTCTTTCTTCTTCAACTTCTTCTTCTTTAGTTGTTTCATGATAAAGTAATAACATCAGTATTACTTACATACTGATATGTTATTATAAATATGAAACAACCCTAATTCACCTTCTATCCATCCTACGGAAAAATGAAATCACCGCGCGTGCGTACGTACGGAATACCGTCTCCACGCCGTGGTGTAATCTATTTTCCACCATCACCTTACAAGGATGGGTATAATGGTGTAATCAGTAACTATATATGATTATTATTAAGTAATATTGATACTGAAATAATATATATATATACTCCAATACAATTCCACGATCATAGGAACGATATCATCACTCGTGCGTACGTACGGAATACCGTCTCCACGATGTGATGCGACTCGTTCTACATGATCTTCATTTCATAATGATTATATAAATGAATTTAATGAATGAATATGGTATATACTACACTAATACCATTATGGAAATGAATTATCTATAACCTAAAGATAAGAATAAGAATTTATTCGACAAAACACGCATAAGAACAAAAAGTTATAAAGACCCGAGTAACAAGTAACAATGAAATATTACTAACAAGAAGTTAATAATATGACCATATATGATCTCATATCAATATGTATGATTCTGGAATAAGTCAATAACATTATTTAAACCATTATACAGGAGCTTCGGACACGAACAAAGCAAATCGGACCTAAGGTAAGGGAAATATCACAATCTCATTTTTATCCGAGATTGTTTATTCGTAAGTATTTACTGGGGTGTATTTTATCATCCACATCCATGTTCCCTCAATATGTAATATTGTTTCCATCCACTTGAAATAGTTTAAATCCAATTTTACCCTTAGGTGAGTTTTTAGTAAAGAATATGAAAGGAATCTTTTTTTGTTTTTCCGTACGAGGTACTTTTTGACTTTTCCGACAAAAGTACAAAGAATGTTTTTTTAACTTATACGGCATGAATGGATTTTTAAAACATTACTTCAAAGAAGCTTCCTTTACAAGTTTTCAAGTTTATTTTTAATCAACTTCTTTTATTTTAAAGTTGTATGACATGTTATGAAAGGAAAAATGTTTTTGAAGAAGAAAGGATATTTTCCTCAAGAATTCAATTCAAGTGTTTTATCAAAATTATTTTCCATCTAAGATAATAAAGGGTTCTGTTTCTATCCATATTTTTACATTGGTTTTACTATGTTGTGATGGAATTATGTTTATGAATTCCTTTATCATATATGAATTGATTTATGATGTCATGATGTTTCAAGAATCCCATTTTTGTTATGCGATGATGTATGTTTTATGATTATGTGGCACACATAAGAAAGGATTCATTATAAGATGGGTGGGACCTATATCTCCCTCCAATGCATTGGGTAATGATTTTATATCTCATGAGATAGACATGGCTGGAACAGAAGGTTATTTCGGTTCAGTGATACAGGACTGAAACGAGGAGTGAACTCGGTTCAGAAAGGGACTTTGTCCACTAAGATAGTCTTGGCAATGAGTCATGACTAACAAGAAATGATTTCCATGATTATGTGTGCATGCCACAAAGTTTCAAGTTTTATGTTATGATTATGGGGATCTCATTTTCACTCCTATGATTTGTTCCATGTTAAGATATTATGATCTCTTTTGCAGGTTATGATTTTCAAAAAGATATGATATGATTTTTATTTCCTTTATTTGCCTTGCTGAGCATTTGAGCTCACCCTTTTATGTTTTCTTTTCCCCAGGTCAGGAAGATGGATATTAAGTAGAATATGCTAAAAGGTACCCTAGATATGATGAAATAAATGGGAGACACTGTAGAAGATTTATGAACCAGTTGTTTATGTTTCCCAGTTTCTAAAGACACTATACCTATACGGTCCTTTGTGGTTTTGTCATATGTTGTAATAAGTGTTCTTCAATTTTGAAGTATTAACAATGTATGTAAAGTATGGGTCGTTATAATCATTGTATAATATCCCCATTAAGTAATATGTTACATCCTAAGATGATGTATATGTTAGAAAAAAATTTATTGATCAAGTAAAATATTTTTTGATTAAAATATTATTTCTTCAATGAAAAAATATATTTTTTAACATAAATCATTTTGAAAACAATTTCATTTAAAATAAAAATTGAAACATAAAAAAGGATATTTTAAAATAATTTATAACTTTTGAAAAATAAAAAATGATAAATATTAATTTTAATTGATAATGAGATTAAAATATCAATTAATAAAATTGAAAAAAATATTTACAAAACATTATTTTGAATAAAAATAGATTACTCACCAAAGAGAGGAATAATGATGGATTTTCATAAAAACAAATTTGTAATTATAATCATTTAAAAATAGAGTGAAATGGTAACATTAACTGAATATATAGTTAATAACTAGAAGATAATAAAATTCAAGGTAATATAAGATATATGGATAATAACATTTCATCAATGGAGTAATTATCATAAATTTTTTTGATATTAGATGATATTATAACAAAAAACTGTTACAAGTGGTATAATCATAATACCCATGAAATAATCACATTGCATGAAGTATAATATATTATTAACAGAATAATATTTATGATATAACATGTCAATGTGGTAGGGTATTCACCTTGTAAATTAATATAGGTACATAGAATAACAGATGTCTCAATGTTGGAAACTTGAGAAAATATTATCTCAATGCTTTATTAACTTTGAAACCATGACACCATGAAAGAAATTTAATTTTTTTATAAATACAAAAAATTCAATATATAAGAATCAAATGTACATTAATTTTATGTATATACACACAAATTATAAAGAGGTGTTGAATATAGCATGTGTATCATAAAGGTAAAACATGAGGCGAAAATCTCTTACCTTATGTATTACCTTATTTCAAACCCATTAAAGACACTTGTATAATAAATATAAGTTTATTATACATCTACCAAAAAAATTATATTAATATATATCATACCATATGTGATTTTATTATGACTTTCTATTATTGTTTTATCAATACATTCCTTGTTAAGGTTATGTTTTGGGTTATAACCTCTTTATTTTTTGTATATGTATTGACTTTTTATTTTTGATCCACATAAAAATAACCCAATTTCATAATATAAAATATAATAAAGGTGATATAACTACCATATATATTCACTATATATGTATTTATGTTGATCTATAAAATATAGTGATATAAAATTAAATATACTGTAAATAGAGACTGTAGGCCATATGTACACATGAACGATGTTTCCACTTACATATCATATTGAATGAAATAAATGTAAATGCTATATATACAAATTCTAGAGAAATTTTTATATCATATATATAAATCACATATTTCTATTAAACACATCTTTAATACATTCCATGTAATGCATGAATGAAACACATCGCTTTGTGAGGCAATAATATGTTGTACACACGAATGACATTAATATATTCCTATAAAATGGAAATCATAATTGTTTGTGAGATTAAATAACTAAAAAATAAAAATATCATCATTAATATCATAAATATCATATATGAACTATATTTTTATCATTATTCCCAACCTTGAGAGGTGGTAGCGGAAAAAAATGATATCATTTTGTGATTCGGTAGTTTTCTGTACACACAAAGTTGATTTTTTAACCCATTTTATGGATGTGTTTTTGGTTTTGGTTAATAACAATAACATAAAAAAACTTATTATATTTAATATAT
Source organism: Viscum album (assembly GCA_963277665.1). NCBI lineage: Eukaryota > Viridiplantae > Streptophyta > Magnoliopsida > Santalales > Viscaceae > Viscum > Viscum album. The sequence continues at coordinate 1,000,570,806 of OY728128.1, read as the reverse complement.
TTAGGTTATTATATAATTTGGTTGTAAATTTAAGTTAAGGGGTTTGAGGAAAAAATAAAATAGAAATTCTTGTGGATGAACGTTACCTCTTCTTGAGGTATCTCATTTTGGTATTCACCAATTGTGTTCCATAGTTAGATTTCTACCCAAACAAAGGATTATAGGATTATAGTATTGTATTTATGAATTTATTTGGGTAGTTATTGTTCAAATAAATTGTTTTTAGGGTTTGATGATATTGGGAGACTGGTGGCCTTTTATATGTGGTGGAGAGTATACTCATGGAATTTTCCACAAGTGGTTTTGTTTACCTAGGTTTTTAAGTTAAAAAGTTCATCAAAAATTCACCAAATTATGTCCACTATGGTTTATGGTAAAAATTTGGATAACTGATTCTTTTTTGAAACGTTTATTGTTCAAATTCCCCTATTATGATTAATTTTTATTCCCTTGGTAAACTCTTTTTTCTCTTAATCGTTATGATTATTTTTTATATTATCCCTTAATTATTTTGGTCAAAATTTAAATTTTATGTTATTATATAATATATATTATTAGATTCCCAAATATGTAATATATTTTTCAAAATTCCATTTCAACAAAATTGAAGAATTTAATTTCAAATCAATCCAGCAGACATAATGAGAATGATTGTTTTTAAAGTTAAAATGTTCATAAGATTATAACGTTTTTATATCCAATATCAATTTAAAATTGATTAAAATTGCCAAAATTGGATTAATATATGTATTATTTATCAAAATAAATAGTAAAATTAATTAATAATATAATTTAACAAAATATAAAATTCAATCAAAAATGTAGTTTTCAATTAAATTTCATTATTTTTAAATATTCATCAAAAAATGAATCTTTTCTAAAAAAAATATTCACCCTAAGATAATTTTGAAATTTAAATTATAAAATATTATTTTATTTTGTCTTCTAGAATCTATAAGTGTAAAAAATTGTTTTAAAATAATTTAACCATTAAAAGGTCGTCGAATTACATTTTAGAAAAATTTATCTTTTTATGCGTAGAATAGGATTTTATTTCTATTATATAGAAAACAAAAAATAAATGTTAAATGATTGATTGAATATATAATATAAATAAATTTTCATTAAAATCATTCGATACTTTTTATTATTTTATTTAGATAAAACATGTATTTGCATATAAGAGTAGTTTTTCAGAAAAGAAATTTTATTATTTAAAATTATCTCTTACATTAATTTTTAATTAATTGGTTACCAAATAATTCACTTTATAAACATGCCAAAAAATGTTTTCTTACTTTATTTAATCCTTTTCATATCTTCCATTCAAACGATTAAGTAATAAATATAATAAAATATTAATAATAGTTCATGTTTTTTAAACTCACTATTGTGTGTAACGCAAGCTAAGATCAGTATTGCATATAACATAATATAAAAATGATATTTCATGTACCAAAAGATAAAAGAACTTTTTTAATTACCTCAGTATAATATATTTTTTAGAGCATAATAATAAATTTTTGTGGTGTAGGAAGAAATCATTACATGATGTAGAGTGCAATAAAAGCCATCAATGAATTTTAATTTATTCAAAATAATAATAATTCAAAACAAATTCGTGTTTTCCAATAAAAACAATATACTAAATATAATTGGATGATTATGTCTCCTCAATAATCACCCAATGTTATAATTTAGGACTTTTTGGGGCCCCATGGATGATATTGTGACAATTATTGTATTTTCAATAAGGGATGTGCAATCATACCACAAACAATTTTTAATTAGTGTAATATGCTATCTTGAATATTTATTTGTCTAAATTTTTTTTTAAATATATAACATTTAGTTGCATCAAGGTAATTTATTTTTTATATTTATTGAAGAATGAATTACTTTAAATGTTTATAAATTTCTGATACGATAATTTTTTAATTAATTAAAAAAATAATATAAGTGATATTAAAAAGAATAAAATTATTATAATTCGACATAAATAAATGTTACATGAATATTAGATATTAAAATTACACGTTGGGTAGTATATAATAATATTTTTTATTTACATGTTTTTTATTAATTTTTTTAAATTCAATGTAATAAATATTATCAATATTAACAATAAAGATATTTTATGGACATAATATTTTATTAGATTATTTAAAAAAAATTAAATATTGTAAATAAATAAAATAGGAAAAATTAGTGTCTAAAATTTCATACAGTTTCCATTTCTAGTCCATTTTAAATGTTACATGAAACTATTATGACCTATTAATTTGGAAAAAAAATTATCGATGTTAAAATTAAAATAAGTTAACTACAGGTTAATAAAAATGATGTGGTCTTAAATTTAACCAAAAAAGTTAAAACAAATAAATTGTTTAATGATATTACAACCCTATTCCACCTTAAATTAGAACCCTTTTCCATTTTTATGTATTTGGATTGATAATTAGTTTAACATAAATTAATCGTTTAAGAAATTTCAAAGGTTCTCCTCACCTCAATTCTAAAAAGGATCCACCTCCCTCAATAAATTACACTGCATTTGTTCTTTTGTATAGACTATACTCTAAATAATTCTCATCTACACTTCCCAATACACATTCTAGATTTTTTTCTACAAAAAAATTCTACTTTAGATGCCTTTATAGGAAATATATAGGATTCATTATAATTAAGAGTTAAGTACTCTAACCGATAACTTTATTTTTCCACTCTTATTTACTAAATTTAAATATATTGTACTCATCATAACATAATAACATTTTCCCCCAAAATATTATTAAATTTTATAATTATTATTAAAGCACCATATCTTTCACATCAAATAATAACAAAATGTATTACACAAGTCTATAGACGACTCACCGTCTTCACGTAATGATAGAATGAATTTTACATTTCCATATTTTCATATAGGTATTTTCATGGGTTTAATATATTTATATGATAATAATAAAATAATTTTACTTCTATAATTAAATTATCTTGTATAAATTATTATTTTATAAACCTTTGGAAAACAATAATGTCGTATGTGCATACTTGTAGACTACCACCTCCACGATGCGATGTAATTTATTTTTAATTTCTATAACAAATGGATGGTAATAATGATATATTATATATATATAAATATATAATATATGTTGTTTCATAATGATTATATAAATGAAAAATTAATATTTACCATTATTTCATTCCAGAGGTGAAAAAATGATAACAGTGTTCATGCATACATTCGACCTACAGTCTACTGGAACAATGTAATTAATTTTTCTATCACTACATTTTATAATAACTTTTAAAAATGTATAAAATAAATATATATTATGGATATAAAATTATTAAAATTATATAAATTATTTGACCATGACCAAAGTATAAGGACATGGACTATTGAACCAAAAGTTTCTTGGATAACAAAGTACTTATCACCAAAATAGTTATTTTAATAAAAATTTAATAATAAATAGGTGGTAAGATACTATAAATAAGTCATTAATTTTTTTAAAGATATATGTTTTTTTAAATATTTATAATAAATTAATATTTATTAAATATTATTTTTTATTGTTAACAAGGAAATGAGATACATGTGGTAAGGGAATTTCATCTAACTATTATTTCTATACCACACTTGAGTTATAACCTTCTTATTTATTTTTGTGTGGTGTATATACTACCCATGAGTGTATGTTTGATTGTTACTATGGAAATTATGGTATATATATATATATCCATATAAAATTATTTCTTCCATGGGGCCTATTGTTCAATATTTACCAATGTTGAAAGAGATTATTTCACAATACCATCATTGTCTCAGATTTGTTATATTTAAGTCTCTACTAAGGAATATTTCTCTTATTTTTCCACGTTTTATAAAAATTTTTTCAAAAATGTTTTTAGTATTTTAAAGAAATATTTTGAGATAAATATTACAAATTTTTTACTTTTTTAAAAAAAATTAACAATTAATTTTCCTTTTTTATAAATGAGGTACTTCTTGGAATTTCTGATCTAAATTCAAAATGACTTTTTTGACTTATATGACATGAGAGGATCCATCCACTTTTATGATTCCTTAATTATTTGAATATTCATTTAAAATAATACTATGTACTTTTCAATGAAAAATGATTTCCTTTATAATTGTGTGTCATTCAAAAATGAAATTTGTTTGAAATAAAAAGAATGTTTTCTTTATGAATTGTTTCTTTTAATCCTTCAAAATAATTTTCAATCTAATATAACATATTAATATTATATATGATATACTAGGAGTATGATTTATGGGTTCCATCCTTACTCTTCCTCTGAATTTTTTATGTTTGTTATTGAATGATATTTATGAAAACTGATCCTTTTCCAAGGGTTATCCTATGATAAAATTCTTATGAAACCCATATTTTTTCATGAGTTCTTATATGATAAATGGATTATGTTTTTAGGAACACATATGTATTCATTTTTTTATGTGATGCTTAAGAACTATATATACATCCAAATAATTGGTTAATGATTTATTTATATAATTATTTATATTGGATGGTGGTCATATTGTTATTCCAATTAGAAAGGGTGGTATAAGGGTTCAATTATGATTATATTTCAAGTAACCTAAATTATTTTTCTATACCTGATAATGAATTTTTATAAAAATCTTTTGATTTAGAAATGTTATATAATTATTTTCTAAAATAAAAAATGATTTTATTTTACGATGGAAATGTATTTTTTCAGAAAAAAATTTAGTGCATTTTAATTTTTTTCACTAAACTAACAGTTTTCTTTCATTATGTCTGTTATAGAGATTTTTTTATCATCAAATATTTTTAAATTGTTTTCCAAAATTTTTATGGAAGTGCATGGAGAAGGATGGGGTTTGAAGATAATAAAGAATATTTATCATGAAAATAAACCAGGTTTTATTTAAAAAGATTTTTTGTCAGAAAAATGGATATTGGGTATATGTTTCCACTTTTAATGTATGGTTTTCCTGTGGACATTTTTTCCCTAATTCTTTAAAACTATAAACTGATAAAATCCTCAGGATTTTAGGAAAGGGTAATCTAGTTAAAAAACAAGAATATATAATGGTTATTGATGGGTCCTTATAGCTGTTGTAGAGGGAGGTATACTTCATTTAATTTATATATTTAATACATTTATATTCAATGAACATATAAAAAATGTTCATGTTACATTCCTATATATATATACTTATACATGAATTTCTAAAATCAATATTCCTATTTTATTATTTCAACTACTTTTTTTACCATATTACGTAAAAATTTTATTCAATATATTGTTATGATTAGTTTTATGATCTTCATGGAATATATGGATTTAAATAATTTCAACCTTTTATTTTTTTTATTTACATTTAATTTCGTTCCTTTTATAACATTATGTATTACATTTCATATATTAATTTTGGTGTGTATTTTATTGAGAATTAACATATTTTACCATAAATAAATTATGAATTTTTATTTGTAGTTTAGTGTCTAATTCCTCAAAACCTATTGAATACATGATATTTATCCAAAGGGAAATAAATACTACAATTATGTGGGGTTATATTTTACCCCCTTATAATAAATTTGGAAATTAAATTTAATTAATATAAAGAAAAAATTACGGTAATATTTTGTCATTACAAATTTATGTTCTGAAATTTCTTCCAAAATCATATTATTAATTTATATAAAATTAACCTATATAGTGGTCACATTTCAATTTACATTGTATCCATGTTCCTGGATTTCTGCTAGATATTCCTAATAAGAGTTTGCATGTTTTAGTTCTATATCCTATTTTTTAATTAAAAGTTATGGGTAAACTATTTAAATAATTAAATGTAATACATAGAACACATCAACCAATTAGTATAGGTTAAATGGATGTTCAATAAAATAATTTATCATCCCAACATGATTAAGTATTTCAAAACAACCATTATTTCAAGGGATAAAATCCCCCTTTTCCATAATCTCATAAAACACTTAAACTATGATATTGGAATTAATACATTTTATATAATTTAATAATTAACATATTTTTAATGATTATAAACTATAAATTATGTTGATTTTCCCAATTTTAAAAGTTCCACTAAATGGTTTGAATCATCTATAACATCTCTTGAGAATGATTAATCGAACCCTTAAAATAAAAAACTAAAAATTATGAGTTCAATATATATGAATATACTATTTTTAAATAACCAATATCTTTTAAGATTATATTGTAATATAATTTGTAAATCAAATACATATAAAAGTTGGTGAATCTGTATAATTTACAATTTTTTAACAAAATAACTTTCTTATATTTAAACTAACATTTCATTCGTGACACCTTTTTCATTTTCTATGTGTCACCAATACTGAATGATTCACATTATTATATTTACAAAATGTCCTCAATAGCTATAAAATATACATTAAAATGTTTGATGTGACAAAGTATCAATAAGGGACATAAAATGAATGAAAATTAAGTAGTCCATTTAAAAATAAGGAAACTCATGAGAATACGTTCCATATCAAATAATAAATTTTTTATCTCATACATAAAACATAATCACATAATGAACCAACATTATTTAAAGAAGAACATTAAAAAAATATAACAAATAGAAAAATAATGAAGGTATCTTGAGACATTATATTAATCACCGGTGTTTACATGAAATTCATCCATAAGGAAATAACTTAAAACTAATTAATTCCAATCATCATTTTATAAGAGAATAAATCATTACCCAAGGAATTGGAGGGGTATATCTCTATCCAACTCCTAAACATCAATACTTATAAATAACCATTACCTAAAAAAACATAATTAATAGTTCACTTTTCATTATAAATCATATTTTCACACATAACCTAAATAACCTTCAATGATATCATAAGAATAAGCTAAATATCCTTATCTTTTAATGGATTTTTAAAATTTGAAAGTTAAAAAATAATGGGAATTCAATTTACATAATATTTTTAAAAATTTTATGGGTAAACATTATAATAACGAATATTTATTATACAAGTAAAATAATATCATGTGGTAATCATTAAAAAAAATTCTTTTCAAACCATTACAAGAAAGTCAAAAATAAACTGTTTAGAAAATTTTTAAAAGATTATTTTTTAAATTATTGAAAATAAATTGAAAGCTAATAGAAAATGACTATAAAATAGGATTATAAAAAATATCCTTTTTTAAAATCACATAATTAATATTTTTATATAGTATAAATATTTGAAATGAAAAAATTAAAAAAAATTAATGAGAAATCCCTTACCTAGAGTCCTAGATGACATCATATAACTTATACCTGTGAAATAAATAAAATTATATTAATTTTTATTACTTTATTAAGAATAATTTTTATATATATTACTTTATGATTATTTTTTCTTTTACTATATAGTTTTATTTTTTTAACTCAATATAGTCCAAATTTGATTTTTTGGGGTCGTTCTGTACATAAAATCCAAAATAGCTCTAATGTTTTTATAATGGAAAAGGTTTTTTGTATAATTGATCCATTATCTCTAGAAATTTAAAGGTATTTACTCTATTCCATTAATATATATAATGTGTTAAATAGTTAATGAAATAGACACATTTCCATGAATCATCCATGATAAGACTATTTTTAATACTAGAAAGATCAATGTTTTTTTTCACTTAATTATATTATTATGATAGATATTTCACCATACATTAATCATAATAAAAATATAATAATACTATTAATTTTATATTTAATCAAAAAACCAATTTTTGAAAACAAATATGAATCAAATATGTTTATAGAAACATCACAATTCACTTAGGCAGTCTCAAAACCCCCTGGAAATTGAAGATTTTCAAAAAGGTGTTTTAAAAATGGTAAATAAAAATATATTATTTTTAAGAAAAAATTATATTAATTTTTGAATCTGATTTAATTTTTTACTTTAATGTATACATATTTTTTTGAATATAGTGAGAGGACAATTGAAACAAAATGACAGTCTCTGGGAAAACATGTATTTTGAAATAATAACAGCTTATTATAAGTATTTTTTAGATTTATTGGATTATATTTAATTATTTATTTCATCCTAAAATATGTAAAAAACATTGAAAATTGAAACATGAATGTACAAAATATGTATTTTTAAAATGGATTTTCTTTAAAGAACCATAAATAAGAAAGAAGAAGTGTTCTTGCAAACACATACCGTGCACCTCGAACCCTGACCTTCAGAATGAGTCTAAATCCTTTGTTGAAGAATGTTTTTGAAATAATAGAGGATGTTTAATGTAGGAAATTAATTTTTGAATGTTATTTTTTCTGAATAATTAGATAAAACATGATATTTTTTATGGTTTGAAAAAGGTAGAGTGAAAACCCTATTTTAGTAAAAATTTGATGGCATTTTCTCAAAAGCTCAATATTTAATTGTAAAAAATATAATCATAAATGAAAAGTTGTTCATAAAGGTAAAAGAGATAACATTATCAACCCTTACCTATCCCGTATGAGTCTTAAAAATATTTTATAATATTTTAATAATGTTATAAATTATGTTTTACCTAAATATCTCTTTAAAATCATATTTTGGATTAATTTTTAAATTCACTTTCTTGATAAAATATAAAAAATAATAAAGGAACTAAAATAAAAACCAATAAAATACCTATTTTCCTTTATATTAATAAATATAATTCATTTTAAACTCTTATTAATATAAATACTAAAACATTTAATGTTTCCAAATAAATTTATAATGAATTTTTTACTACTATCATAGTAAATGTGTCAAAACTGTATAACAATTTTTAATAATATTATTATTATTTGAGATTTGAAATTATATCCTAAAAAATATAAATATTTTCCAATCGTTATAATAATATAAAATTAGTTTATTTTTATATAACACTAAATTTAAATAAACCATATAAATCATTAATTATTTATCATATGTATTATTAATATTGACAAAAGAATTTATCAAATTTTATCTTTCGAACACTATATTTGACTTTTCTAGTTTTGTGTATGTACAACATTAATATTGATAATTTTTTTAACACTTTTATGAAATAATGTATAGTCTATATGAATTGAATATTTTTTATATTTTATTATTTTATCATTTACTATTATTTTCATAAGTTTCATACATTTGTTTCCAGTATTTCTATATTCATGATATCATAAAATATACAGTATTCTTAAAAAATAATTTTCAACTAGACACAAAAATTCAATTTAAAACACTCAAAATATCATCTTATATAAATTTTGACATAATAAAACAAAAAAAATTCCTTTTCTATTAAAATAAATTTCAAAATATCTAAAATTAATATTTTGAATAAAATACTATTTTATAAAGAAAAAAATTATCTAAAATAATATTTCATTCTTAAAAAATTAAAACTCTTATTATTGTTCAAAAACATAATAATTTTTTTTCAACTATTAACATAAATAAATACCTATTTGAATTTATATAATTAAAATAATAAAAATACATGAATTTTTACATTATCCCCATAAATACATTGCATCCCCTCAATTTTATCAATTTATAAGAATGTTGTGGTATTTTTTTCTCTTATAAATTTGAAGTTCCCATGTCGTTTCATCAATCATATGATATTTTCATTAAACATTAACCATCTGAGAAACTTTATTTTGAAGAACCATCTCCCAATGATCAATAATATTTATTTTCTTTTACACATGGAATGATTTTACTTCAATGAACTTGTTTAGGGGTCAAAATAAAAAATCCATTAATTAAATATTTACCTAACAATAAAACATAAGAACATCATGGATATGTAATTAACATGGAGGTATGGACTCTCAGTTGGATATTGATCCCAAATTCAAAAGAATATAATATAGACCAATAATCTATATAATTAATTTTTCCTTTCTCAAAAATTGACCATGTATTTCCATAGATATAGTTTAATAAAAAATAGTCCCTAACCACAAATGAATGATATTTCATCCAATTATTAACATAAATCTTACCCTTATTAGAGTTATCCTCGTCTTGTCTAGAATAATTTCTATCTATTCCACCATCATATCTTACAATTCTTGTCCCCATAACATTATCTCCCCAACTTTTTCATATAATACTATAGTATACAATCACTTTTCATATAATTACTCATAGGGTCCCAACTATATGAAAGAATGAAATTTATTTTTATAAGTAAATTCTAATAATGAATGGAGTTTCTCACAATTTCCTTGATAATAAAATGAGAAAGTCATGAGTATATTCTTCTTTGTTTGGATTGTCCTCTCTAAATATCCATTAGATGAATCCATGAATTTTTTAAAGTAAAATAATTCAATACACAAATTATTATGAAACCATTTCCAAAAATTTAATGTAAATATGGTATCATGATCATATTTAATATAAATAGGGACTACATGTTATCTAACCCTCACTTTAAGATAGTCTTTAAATATAATCCCAATATGTATTGTCTCAAATATGAATAAATTTAATTTATTTATTCAAATGATTAATAATAAAAAATATTTAATTATTACCTTGATATTTCATTAGTAATCCAACCATGAAAGACTTGAATATATTATACTATTTGCATTTAGAAATTTGATATGATTGAAGCATTACATTAGGTAGTTTTCACTCAACGTTAACATAATGACTAGGAAAATATTTCATGGTAAAGTTATCACTATAATTCTTCATTCCTTACCAAAAATTATATTCATGATTGTATCTATACATATAGGTTCTTCTATGATGAACAATATATAGTGATTTGTAAACATCATGGAAAAAAATACTTTTTAAACTAAGAATCACTTGATACACAAAGCCTACATCCAAATATTACTGAACATTATTTTTCAATACAAAACTCATAAAACATTTATTTATTAAAAAAAATATTATTTCTTGAAAACAATGTTCTTATTTATGTGACTTTTGAATTTTTTTTTCAGATATTATTGTTCTAATACCTGATCCAAAATATAAAAGGCTTTCAGAAACATAATTTTCCAACCTAGATTCATTAATCCAATATCAGTTGTTTATGTTCAAAATGTATCATTATTAATTATGAATTTTCCTTTCAACCAAAGAATCTTCTTCCCTATTTTATTTACCATGATGGTAGTGAACCATACAATAATAATCCATTATCATTTCTACCCATATTTCATTCTTCATTCTCAATTATTTTTTAGTGAATATATTATTTTATCATTTGTCATCTAAATATATATATATATATATATATATCAAATTTATCCCCATATATAATATTAATTAAATTTTTAATTTGAATGAAACCACTTCATTCTCATGTTCTTTAGTTATATAATGAAACTCAAGAGGTATTAATTGTTAGGATTCATATACATTTACCAGATTTTTTTAAATCAAAACATAACTTAGGATATCCCATGAAGAATCTCTATAAGAAAATAATTAACTATTTATTAATGTATTGGATAAAAATTTATATTTAAATAATTTTATATGTAATTCAATAAATCATTAATCACACACATTTTTATAAATAAATTTGACTACCTTTCAAGTTAACATGGTTAGTGAGTTATCTAATCAATAATTGTTTTCAAGAAACTATTGGTAATAACTAGCTTGTCTAAGTGAAGTATAAATAACAATGAGATTTGAAGGAATTTTTTTCTTTCACTACACTATTCTTATTAGGAACAAATATAATTTATCATTTAGGTACGATATGTATAAGAAAAAAATTGTGTATGACCGAAATTCATATTTTTTTAAAATTTCCATAAATTTTAATTTATTTTAATGTTTTCATGATATTGCATAGATTCTTATCATGATAATCATAACATATTTTTTGTACTAGAATATCAAAGAATTTTCCAAAAAAAATTTAGTCCCCAACTCATGTAAAAAATTATTTAGAAAATCCATAAATATTTTAGGCGTGTTTGTTAAACCGAAGGGCATATCCAAAAACTAATAATGTTAATGAATCAGTGAAAACATTTTATTTTGAATTTATTCTTATTTTATATTCAAGAATTTATATCTAGACACGAGGATAACCTTAAAAAATACCAATCACCTTAATACAAAAAAAATCCATCAATATAATGAAAATGATACATATTATTTACAATAATGTTATTGAGGACTCTATAATTAATAAAAATATTAATAAAAATATTCTTCTTATAAAAAAAATATAATGACCCCAAATTGATTTTCTCGGATGAATGAAACACTAATCATGTAACTCTTTAAAATTATTTTTTTAACTCTAATACCTCTACAGAGCCATTTGATATGGGGGTTTTGAAATTTACTTTCCTTATAGAACTAATTAAATTATTTATTCAACCACATAATTAAGAATAACTATTATAAATTACATAATAAATACATCCATATATTCATTTTCCATAGAAACATAACTCATATTGATTTTTTTTCATATTTTCAATAATATGTGTTATATAACATTCATCTTAATGCTTAATCAATTTATATGCCTCATGATATATAATCAAATGTATCAAAAAATTCTTATATATAAATTGAAACTCATAATGAAAATTTAATATAAATTCTTCTACAATTAATTATATCTTAGAATGATAATTAAATTACAATCCATTCCCAAAATAAAATCAAATTCTACTGTGGAAAAAAATATTTCTAGGGAAACCCATTTGTGAGAAGAAAAAATAAATATTCTTATATATATTTCCTTATTTATTTCTTTCCTGTAGTGTTTTTACCCAATAATATCTATATTTAGTGATATTCTCTTTAAATTTTATATAAAAATTTCCCCATAATAAAAGAATGCACTAATCAAGAATAAAACAACATATTTTCATTATATGATTAAAAATGTAATGTACGAGTCAAAAAGTCCTTTTATGGTCTATTTGTAAAAACCCGGAATTTCCGCAGAAATTTTTTTATTTATTTTTCATAAATACATGGGAATTTTACAAGTCTGCAGTTTCTGACGGCGCTTGATTCTTAGGCCCGGTGTACCCGAAATCAAATTCTGAAGTTTTTTTCAGGTACGTTCAGTAAACGTACGTTTGGGATTTAATAACTTTTGAACCGGTGCTCATATTTTAAATCTGAGGGAACCATTGAACTCATAGCGTCGGTGATTGGTTGGTGAGACCTTCACTGTAGTTGTGTTCTGACGATAATGGAAGATAGTCTTTGAGGGGGTTTTAATTAAATTAAATAAAAATAAGGTACTTATTTTTATTTGAGGTGGTTTAAAACTACAAAGGGAGGTTAGAGGTGGGGCCCACCCACACAAAACCTCCCTTGGGAGGATATTATTTGGTGGGTCCCACCCAAATATTTAACCTCTCTTACAATCAAAGGGGTGGGGAACACATGAGCTTTAACCCCCTTGTAATACTCCATAAAGTGTGGGAAACCTTTGAAATTATTCACCTTCCTCCCCCAATTAATTAGGCCAACTTCACCCTTTAAATTAGTGTGGTAACATAATTAATTTTAAAACTTTTCAAATTCATAACAACAATAAAATAATAGGCAAACATATTATTTCATTTTGTTGGGCATTATTCCTATATGGAATTGAGAAAGGGTAGAGCTTGGGAGGATTCTTTTCTCTCCAACGTAGAATGATGCCATCTTTTTCCTTCTTCTACCAGGGAAAGAAAGGGAAGTGACACCTGCGAAGAACATCGACATCATCTTCGACTTCGTCAACTTCGAACGATCATCCGTTAATGACGAGTACCATCTTCCTCCTCGGACATTGACGGAATGAAGCCGCCTTCCCGCGACTCCTTCAACACCATCGAACTCGTGGTAGGGGGAGTAGAGTTAATTTAAATATTTGTATAAACCTCCGTTCTTCATTGTTCAAATTTATGGATTATGGTTCGCCAGGACGAGGAGGGCTCGGACCTCATGAACACGACCCGACCCTACCCTTTTGTTTGTTCTTGTTTGATGATGACGGAGGCAGTACACGTGGCGAGCAACACGAAGCCAAACATGAAAAAGCCATCAGCACAAGGCTGCTAGTTCGCCACAAGGGCACGACACCTCCATGCCATGTAGAGAACCGAGCCACGGCCAGTCGGGCCGTGGCGGCGCTGGAGGGGCGCGGTGCCATCACACCGTGCCAGAAGGAAGAGCCACGACCTGGAGGTCCACGACGGTTGGATGATGAGCACGGTTCCATCACACCGCACGGAGGATCGAAGGTTCGGGTTGCGGCAGAGGTGGAGCAATGAAGTCACGCTGCGTGGAGGCTAGTAGGACCATGGTGCCATCACGCCACGATGGACAAACCAGTGCGGCCGGCTGAGCAGGCTGCCTGTGCGCTCTACAGGCAGGACCCCTTAGGTCCCACAGCTCACCGAACCAGCTCCTAGAGCAAGTTCCTTTGGAAACTAGGGGATTCCGCACCCCCCACCCCACCCATGGTGTGGCTAACCATGCCACGTGGGCTAGCCAGCCGGGCGGCCCTCTGCCGGGCCACCCTTGGGCCGAGCTGCCCTCGGGCCGGGCGGCCCCTTTGGGCCTGGCCATTACCTCAGACTAGGTCAGATCCACGGATCGGGTCAGACCATGGTTCGGATTGGGTCGGGCTAGGTCGGTATGACTAGGTCGGACCGGACTCTGACCCACTATAGCCCGATTACACCTTTTTGTCCATATCTTGGGCTACAAGCGTCTGTTTGATGAACCATCAGTGGCGCTGATATTCATGGAACAAAGTCGTACCATTGAGAATACCCCACGGATGTTTAGGGTATAATTGAGTTACGGTCTGGTTGGTTCGTACACGAATCCAACTAGGCCCCCAGGACTAAAAGGAAAATAACTAACAGACCGGTCATCCGAATGACACCTCACTTGTTGCGTTGAGATCCCTTTGGCATGCAGAACCATTGAGATACTTCTTCGGGAGACTTCGCGATAGTTGGAGTTTTTTCCAGTAGCTTGGGGAGTGGATCCTTTTAGTGACGATTAGATAGAGTGCGGAGTCCTAGTAGTTGACATACCTAATGACTGCTTAACCGATTCGACTAGCCCAATGGGGAGCGCCTGGTAGATGGTGGAAGTCCCGTGGTGGAGTAGCACTTGGTAGTTGGTGGTTGACCAGCGGTACTCGACAGGAAGAGTACCTCTACAGGATATTAGGGGGAGCATCTGGTATTTGGCAACAGACCCACAGTGGGGTAGTGTGTAGTAGTTGGTAGCAGACCCGTGGTACTCGATAGGAGTAGTACCTCAGCAGTCCAAGGATAGTGAGAAGCGTCTTTGTGTTGCGGCAGGCCCACTGTTCTCGATAGAGGAGGAGTTCTCCAGTAGTTGTGGTTTCGATAATATTAATTATGGTTTGAGCTGAGTCATGACTTTTTTGTTTTCTTCATGACTGAGATGGGTTACTAGATAACATAGGTATGCGTGTGGGAATATACCTAAGTAATAGTTATCTGATGTTTTGTTCTTGTATTTTATCTTTGTTGAATTTTTCGAGACCATGAGGGTATCGGGGTCCCAAATGAGTATCTTTATACTCACCCCTACATGGTCTATGCCTGCACCACATTGTTTTGGATGCAGACGACGGATAGCGTTGACCAAGGCGGAGTTTACGGGGACTCGATGGTACCCGGAGGTGGATATCCTGATGAGTCGGTACCCGGAGGAGACAGATGGACGTGGAAAACTGAGGAGTCTATATTTACCTACCCTTCAGGTAGGATTCGTGGTAGATGATCCAGGAGTAACTAGACACCTTCCATCTATATGTCTATTTAGTTGTACATGTTTATCCTTTCCTTGTACCTTACTGTTGGGCTTGTATTTCCGGCCTCTGTTTCTTTCCATCGCATATTTTGTATATAGTTTTACCTAGTGTTTTACTTCCAGTTGCATAATATATTATGTGTATTTACAATTTATAAAGGTAATGGCTTCCTAGATTAGGTATTTACACCTTTGGTGCTAGTCTTCTTCCCCTGGCCTATGGAAGGAGGGTTTGGGGTAGTCACAACACGGGCCCTGAGGATGGGTCATGACAAATTGTTATCAAATGATTCGGTTCTACCGCAGAACATAGAACTCTGAATTTTTTTTTTGAAGCAATGGTGTTATGGGTATCGAGTGTGGTTTTTAGTTCAGGGAGTCCAGTGTTGATGTGGAGGCTGAAGTATCCGTACACCAGGGCCCTGATTTATGATTTCCGACTCAGTGCATGAAAACACTGATTGCGTGTGTGTTTCAAAAATTTCTCTTTAATTCAGCTCAACCAGGTCATCTCACCAGGTATAATGTTTTGAATGTTTCGTATCTGTTCCTTTCATGATGCCTCCCCATGAATGTCCAGTTAGAGCCCTAAGAGTCATACGATCTGACAGCCCACTGAGTGACGAGGCCTCAGTGCAGGGCCCCTTTCCAGTTGAGGCAACAATGGTGGCCCATGAAGTACCACCACTCGTTGGCCCACCGATCCCATAAGCCCCAGCAGCAGACGATGCATGCCGCCTGAGCATGTTTCATGAGTTCCATCACCAGAGTAAACCCAGGTTCTGGGGAGAGAAAACCCCATAGGCGGCTAAGGATTGGCTGGAGGCTATGGTGAGAGTTTTCAGGATAGTAGGGACACCAGCATACTACATGGTGATCCTTGTTACCAGTGTCCTTCAGGAAGTAGTAGGAAAATGGTGGATCCTGATTCTTCAGGTCCACGATGAGGCGACTTTACTCTATAAAGACTTTGAGAGCCTATTCCGAGCAGAGTTTGTTCCATCCATCCTTCGAGTGGTACGAATACAGGAGATACATCATCTACAACATGGTTTCATGACAGTAGCACAATACTCAGCGAGGTTCAATGAAATCTTGCGCTACTCCACATATATGGTATGAGACAATTTTTCAGGGTCCGGACCTTCGATTAGGGGATCAGGAGAGAGATCAGATCCTTGATGATCTCCCTCAACATTCCGATGTAGGCGGGAGTGTTGGAGCGATCCCTCCTTGTGGAGGGTTTCCTTGATGGGCAGTCTCCAACAATGAGACCCACCCCTAGTCGACTTGCAGCAGTGTCTTTTGTAGCTTGCAGTAGACTGATGGCACAGAGGTCCAAGAGGACCAGACCTACAGGTGGATGATCATACGACTTAGGATCGGATGTGCGGGGCACCTGAAGTGATGACTGAGCTAGTCATGCCAAGAGCGGGTAGTGTTACTCATGCGGTGGGCTTGGTCACATGGAACATGACTGTCCGACCCACCATACTAATGATCAACAGACAGTTGATGGACCTCCTAGATAGGGGCATAGATTCGATCGAGGATGTCCGCAGGGTATAGGCGGACGTGGTAGAGGAGCTGGCCGAGCAGCTGGCAGCATTCGACATTATGAGGTGCTACCTCCACCACCACCAGGAGGACCACCCCGACCATAGGGAGCTGGAGGACAGGGGAGAGCTCAGCTTTATGCAGCTGAAGCATACGACCATGGTACTTAAGATATGATTCAATGTATGATTTTTGTCTACTCCACCTTAGTTGTAGTTCTTATAGACACAGGACCCATTCACTCTTTTATAGCCATTGCCCTCATTCGGATCTCGAAGATTCTGATAGAGTCGTGGGCTCAATCCTTACGACTAGATACATTTACAAGAGCAGACTCGATGATTACGCAATGGTTCAGGTAGTGTGAGCTTACTCTATGGGGTGAGTGCATCGGTTGGGATCTCCTTGTAGAGGCGTCGAGTCCTTACGACGTCATCTTAGTTATGGACTGGTTATCTACAGTCCATGCTCAGATCGAATGTATTAGATGAAAAATGCGGTGTGTCCGCACGGATGGGACTAGGTTCACCTTCACCAGTGAGAAGGGAACATTTTCAGTGCAACAAAGACATACTCGGAGGAGGGTGTAGCCGATCACACTCTAGTTGGATTGCCTTAACCTCAGAGCAGTTGATATGGAGAGTCCGACTTATCGTGTAGTGGATGACCAGTACGCGGATGATTTCCCTGAAAAAGTTCTTGTACTACCTCCTCGTTGAGAGGTGGAATTATACATTAACATATACCTAGGGACACCACCAGTATCTACTCCAGCTTATTGGATGGCTCATGCTGAGCTTCACGAGCTACGTGTACAGCTAGAGGACATACGGGGGGAAGGGATTCATTCGGCCCAGTGTTTCTCCCTGGGTATCCCCGATTCTATTCACCAAGAAGGTGGATGGGAGATTGAGGCTTTGTGTTGACTACCATTTCCTGAACCAGGTGTCCATAAAGAACAAGCACCCACTTCCGAGGATAGACAATCTCTTTGATCTGCTAAAGATTGCTTGATGGTTCTCGATGATATACCTGAGATCAGGCTATCACAAGTACAATGTTCAAGACGAGGATGTGTAGAAGACATCCTTCAGGTTTCGGTATGGACATTACGAGTTATTGGTTATTCCCTTTGGCATAACCAATTCTCCAGCAGTTTTAATGAGTCTCATGAATAGGATCTTCTAGCCTTACCCCGATCGCTTTGTCGTAGTCTTCATCGATGACATACTGATCTACTCAACTACTGAGGAGGAGAATGCCTACCACTTACATGTAGTACTAGACACACTCTGAGATCACCAGCTTTATGGTATCCTCTTGAAGTGATAGTTTTGGATTTGAGAGGTTCACTTCATGGGACATGTCATCTCAGAGGCTGGAGTTTCAGTATATACAGCGATGATTAAGGAGGTACTTTCTTGGGATCCACCCAAGAGTGTGACGGAGGTACCGAGTTTCCTGGGCTTGACTGGATACTATAGGAGGTTCTTTCCACACTTCTCCATAGTTGCAACACCACTATCATCGTTGAAAAAGAAAGGGCAACCCTTCGTGTGGTCCATGAGATTCCAGAAAATCTTTCAGAAGTTGAGGTAGAGGCCAACTAGCTCCCCCATATTGAGGCTTCCAGAGGAAGTCGTAGGGTATGTAGTCTACTATGACATATCAGGGGTCGGACTACAGTGTGTCCTGATGCAGGAGTGAGTTGTGATAGCGTATGGGTCTCGGAAGATGAGACAACATAAGAAGGACTATGCTACCCATGACTTGAAGTTAGCAATAGTGGTCTTCGCCTTGAAGATGCGGTGGCACTATCTGATGGGAGAATGTTTTACCGTGTACTCTGATCACAAGAGTCTTAGTTATATATTCTCTTAGAATGACCTGAACCTGAGACAACGGTTTTGTCTTGAGTTCTTCCAGGACTATGACTTTGAGATAGTCTATACTCCTTGGAAGCTGAAAGTTATTGCAGATGCGCTCGACAGGAGGACTGGTATATATCTGCTAGGAGAGGCGACAGAGCAGCTGGCTACTTTACAGATATCCTTTGTGGATAGAGATGGGGCGGCCTTTCTATAGTCTCTCACAGTCACTCCTCCACTTCATCAGGGACTCAGGGAGGCACAACAAGGCGACATGGACTGTGAGACGCAATGTGCTCAGATATCCATAGGGAACTCAGCTGATGGATTTTCTTAAGGTGGGGAGGAATTCATCCTCTTCAGAGAAAGTACTATGGTACTAGTTTCACTTAAGGAGGATGTGTTGATTGAATTCCACACATCCCCTATATCAGTACATCCAGGGGTGGTGAATATGTACCAGGACCTTCGACGACAGCACTGGTGGCCAAGTTTGAAGAAGGCAGTAGTTGAGTTTGTCTCACGATGCCTCACTTGTCCACAAGTGAAGGCAGAGCACCAGGTACCAGCAGGCTTGTTTCGGCCTTTAAAGCTCCCAGAGTGGATGTTGGATGGGATATCCATGGACTTTGTGACAGGTCTTCCATTTTAAGAACCAGGTTTTTGCTTCTAAAGACTTTGGAATATTCCTGATGATATTATAGAGTAGTGCCTTCAGACGGCATGCGATTCCGAGCCCCGGAGAGGCCGGAATTAAATTTTCAGTGCGTTCACACTGGAAATGCTAAATAAATTAGATAACTCCAAAACAGAGTTCCGAATCAGGGATCCGAGTGTACGGATGGGTCCGGAATAGGGTGTTTACCCTAGGAACGACATAAAACTTGTCGGCGCGGCACATTTGGACCCCCTGCCCGCTTCTGGAATGTTAAACGAATTAATTAATTAATTAATTAATTCGTTTAATGTCGAAACATGGGTATCTCTTAAACGGTGGCTTGGATTGGAAAACTAAGGGCACCATTGAGTTCAGAGCGTGCCATTTACCCTAGGAGGGGGATAGGTTTCGCGGGTGCGGGCCGTTTGTAAAAAATGGCCCCAGGGGCGTTTTCGTAATTTGGCGGCCTCTGGTGCTATGTTTAATAACTTTTGAACGGGGTCTCAGATTAAAATTACAAAACCGCCGTTGTGCTCGAAGCATCATGCTTACCCCAGGGACACCCTCCTTTTTGTTTGTTTCGGGAGCGGAGTCGGGGGCGTGCCGGGCGGGGTGTTTAAGTGTTTTTATTTAAATAGGCACCCCCCCCATCTTCCTCTTCTACTTCTTCCTCACAACTCCTCTCCCTCTCCTCCTCCATTTCCGAAGAGCTCCGGCGAGGCGAGCTCCGGCGAGCCAACTCCTGCAAGGCAACGGCGCGGGGCGGATCGTGCGGGAAGCGTCGGGCAAAGCCCCACGAGGTAGGAGTTTTATTTTGTCTGTTTTTAAATTCCTGCATTCATTGAGCCCAATTTATACCATTTAATTGCCACACGATCTTCGAAAAAATCCCATAGATTAGTAGAGCTTGGTCCGAGCTTTCCGACACACCTTTCGGATGTGAAATCGGAGCTCTGAGGCGTCCGCAGTGGCCCGGCGAAGTTGGGGGTGGTTTTCGGTTTCCGGCGGTCGGCAGGGCGGTCCGGCGAGGGGTCGCAGCGGTGCGGCTCGGCTCCAGGGAGGCGGCGCGGCGGCGGCCGCCGCGGATTTGGAAGACCGCGGCAGCGGAAACCGGTGGCGCCGGCAGGGCTCCGGTGAGAGCAGAGGAGGGGCCGCGAGGCGGCGGCCCCGTGCGGCGCGACAACGACCGGCCCTCGTGGCCGGTCGGTGGCAAAACCTGCGCGGAGAGTGCGCTGGTGTGAAGGGGAGCGGGCCGCGGAGCGGCGACCCGCGGCTCGGCTGGACCGGGCCCAGCTGCTGGGCCATGGTCCAGCGGGCCGGCCGGCGCGGGCCGGGCCGGTCCGGCCCAAGGGGCTTTGCCCCTCAGCCTTCGGACGCCCGTCTTTCGAGCTAGGGGCGTCCGTTTTGCGCACCGTCTGCGGCAGCGCGGAGCTTGCGTCAAGGCGGAGTTTTTGAGATGGTTTTGGGAATTTTTAATTCCCGAAACGTGGGGTCGCGGAGGCGCGACGTGTCCTTAAATGGATGAGTGTTTCATCCGGAAAATCATGTTATGGACGGCGCGGACGCTTCCGACGACGTTCTGAGCGCCGTCAGTTGCATTGCGACCCTGGCGTCGAGGCGGAGGTTTGCAGGGTGGTTTCAGGCGTTGAGGCCGGAGTTGAGGCGTGGGCCCCATGGCCCGTCTCTTGAGCTGCGTGCGACATTTCACGCCTTTTTCACTGGACGTTCGTTCGGGGCATGCGAGCAGTCGATTTTAGATGTTTTTCCAAGGGGATTGCAATGGTGCAATCTGCCCGCTCAAATTCGGCACGATGGTGCGGGGCCCACGAGGGCCGATTCGGGAGTTGACGGTGATTTCTAGCTTTATCACCGGGCGACTGTTCTGCAGAAGTGAATAGTCCATCTTGTGTGCTTTTTCGAGGGGATCGCAACGGTGCGATCCGTTCGTTGAGTTTCGGGACCGGGATGCGGGTCCCACGTGGCGCCGCTCGTGTGCGGTGTGCCAGAACGTATGTTTTCCTCCGGGTACCCGTTCCACGCAAGTAAGCAGTCGATTTGACGTGCTATTCCGAGAGCTTTGTGATGGTGCAGTTCGCTCGACCTTTTTCAGGGACGTGGTGTGGGTCCCACCCGACCCGGCTACGGTGAATAGTTCTCTTTTCACTGGGTGTCCGTTTTGGGCGATTGATTACTCAATCCCGTGTGTTTTTTCGAGGGGAACGCAGTGGCGCGCTCCGTTTGTTCAGTTTCCAGATTCCAGAGTGGGCCCCACATGGGTTTGGTCATGTTGAATAGTACATTTTCCACCTGTTGACCTTTTCGGGCGAGTGAGTAGTCTAACTCGCATGTTTTTCCACAAGGATTACAACAGTGTGATTCGTTTGGCTGTACGGAGCCTTTTACACGATCATATTGAATGTGAAAGCACGAAAGGTGCTCCACTGGTGGTTCTCCCTACTTTTCTTGTAGCGGACCTTTGGCGAGTGATCGCGTGCACTCCCGTGTGAGTGATGTAAATGCTTGAGGTGATGTGGTTGGCCGTGCCTGGGCCATTGAGGTGGAGTGTTACATCACGTCTTTGCATTGAAGTTGGGTGCCGTGTGCACGATAGCCCTTGGGCTGGAGACGTGGTATACTCTGGGAGTATACGAGAGCACTTGGAGGTACATGTGGTTCGTACCTAAGACGTTCGTGCACTTGGTTGGGGTTGACTTGGGGCCACACGTCTTGTGGGCCCCACGTGCGTGTCGTGTTCTGCCTTACGTACTTTGACCTGTCGCGGCGTAGAGGGTCCCTCTGTGTGTTTTTTTGACCAGCAGGGTGGAGCTCTTGCCCTGGCTCTGTGCTCGTTTTTTTGACCAGCAGGGTTGAGTGGTCTCCCCCTGGTTTCGTCCTCGGTGGTTTGGCCGGTAGCGGTGCTAGTGACACCCAGTGCTGGGGAAGATGCTGCACCTCTTTTGGGAGAGCTGTTCCGGAGTTGGGTGGTTGCGGGACACCCACTCCGTGTTTGGTCGGCCAGTGTTGTACCCTCCTGTAGAGATGGCAGAGCGGTTCTGAGTTTTACCCTCCAGCGGGGCTGGGCAGTGGGTTACTCCTCGACTTCCTCGGGCTTACCCTCCAGTAGGGCTGGGCAGTGGGTTGCTCATTGACTTCTAGGGTCTACCCTCCAGCAGATACTGGGCAGTGGGTCACCCGATGCTATTAGGGTCTACCCTCTAGCAGAGACTGGGTAGTGGTTCACCCGACGACCACATTGGTCCTACCCTCCAGCAGGGCTGGGTAGTGGGTCACCCGTCATCTAGTTCCCGGTCTACCCTCCCACAAGGCTGGGCAGTGGGTCGCCTGTCGACTAATTCCAGGTCTACCCTCCAGCGGGGCTAGGTAGTGGGTCGCCTGATGATGTAATTTGGTTTACCCTCCAGAAAGATGTGCAGTGGGTCGCCTGATGATGTATTAAGGTCTACGATCCAGCGGGGCTGGGCAGTGGGTCGCCAGATGATGTCTTATGGTTTACCCTCCAGCAGGGCTGGGCAGTGGGTCACCTAATATTTGGATATGAATTACCCTCTAGCAGGGCTGGCCAGTGGAACACCGGTTGGAATTCCAGACTCAGTCCTCCCGACTAGGCTGGTATGTGGCTTTCCTCCGTGGTTACCGGAGCGGGACCCTTAGTTGCACGGGTCGATGTTGTGACAGCTTGACTTTGAGAAGACCTCTCGACTGTAGGGCAGTGATGAGGTGTGGTTTGACTTCCCTAGAACTCTCAAGTACGAGGGGCGCTTTCCCCTCCGAGATGCGTTCTTGCGACGCGATCTAAAACCGTGCAGGCGAGTCAGTGCCGCCCAACGCTGATAGTATCAAGGTGCGGTGACTGAGCCCCTTGGCTTGCGGTTCAGGGCATATGTGCGGGATGTTGGGCATTGATGATGGGTTACTTCTGGGACTGTTGGCGACACCTTTCTTGGGCTGAGCTACGGGACGGAGATCCCCTTACGAGCTTGTTCGGGCTTCTTGGAAGAGCATATATATATTTATATACCTCGTATGAGTACCCACTCCTTGGGTTTTGGATACTCTCCTTCCAGGAGAGGCGAAGACGCACGAGGTATGCCACGTGGTTTCCGTGTCTAGCTTCTCATGGTTGGATGAGTCTACTCTCCTGCTATAGGTAGCGATGACTCGACGGGAAGTTCTTCTTCTCACCGTTTCCAGCTCCTTGTGTCTAGACGAGTCTATATTCTTTCTCTTGTTTGGTTGAGATGGACTCTTACTGCACTTTCAGTTGTACTCCGCTACTTTTCTGTTCGCTCTACCGCTCACCCTTAGGTACCTCCTTTGTTTCTCCCTCAAGACTTTGTGGTATCCTACTGAGTATTTTTATACTCACCCCTGCTTGGGATTTGCCCGCACTTGGTGTGCCCTTGCAGATGACGGATAAGTGGAGCATGACTTCGATGGAGCGTAGGAGCTTGGGAGCTTGGACCGTGTGCGGTGGTCATGGTCGGGATCCAGGTGGTAGACTCGTCAGCTATTTCTTTTTGTTTACCTGTTTCGGGTTGTGGCACTTTTGTTTGGGCGCGTGTTTTGCCCCTTTTCTTTTCAGCTTGTACTTTTTACTGATTAGAGGTCGATGCACATCTGTGGTTTATTTTTTATATCAGTTTCCCTTTGCTTTTCTTTTTTACTCTGCAATTTTGCATTGAGTTTGCTGCGTGTGTGTGTTCAGGTGCTTAGGCAAAGGCCTCCCCGAGTAATTGTGCCTTCGGCGCTGGTCGCCAGCCCCTGGCCTATGGAGGCGGGCTTGGGGTAGTTGCGGCTCAAGTCCGGGTAGGGTCGGGTCGTGACAATGTGGTATCAGAGGTGGTTCGTTCCTTGGGACATTGTGCGGACGTCCCTAAAAGAGGAATTGGTTGGGATATAGCGCAAAAGTGTTAATGTGTCTCGAGAGCGGCTCTCACGCCAGGGTGTCCAGTTCTGGTGCGGCGGCCGACGTATCCATTCACCAGGACCTTGATAACCCGCTTGTCGACTCGGCATGCTGAGACACTTGTTGCAGGGAAATTTGTTTGTGCATCACATAGTACTGAGTCTTTGACTATCCTTCTTGAGTCAGCTCCCCATATTTGTTGTTTTTGGTATATACATATATGCTTATCTGACCGCGGCACTCCTTGATAATATTCAGGATGTCTCTGCGAGGACAGCCAGCCAGGATACCAGCTTTAAGTACGTGACGACGACCATGTGAGCTAAGAGGACACATTTATGAACCCATCATGCGAGCCCCTTTCTCCGGGTGGGCCGGTAGAAGCACCCCACCTGTTGAGCAGCAGACAGTTTCAGCCAGAGCAGGCTGAGCTCGAGCGCAGGTTGAGCGCTCTCTGTGAGTTCCAGTGGCAGAGACCGCAGAGGTTCAGTGGTGAGCCAGACCCTCAGGTAGTAGAGGGTTGGCTAGAGGTAGTGGTTTTCCTTTTCAGGCTTGAGCAGATGCCGACAGATCAGAGAGTGGCTTTGGCAGCCACCCTTTTTCGTAGAGCAGCTTGACGTTGGTGGAGTCTGGTGACTCGGTTTCTTGACGAGTCGTCGCTTTCGTGGGGCGAATTTCAGTTGTTGATCCATGAAGAGTTTTTCCCCTCCTTCTTGCACTCCGTTCGGATTCAGGAGCTCCTACAGTTTCAGCAGGGATGGATGACAGTGGCCGAGTACGCGGATAGTTTTGTAGACCGTGCATGCTTTTACCTGGACATGGTCCGTGACGACGACATCCGAGCATGGAAGTTTGAGAAGAGTCTCCGCCGAGAGATTCGTGCTGTCAGAGTACCCTTGGGTGTTTCCACTTATGCCAGGGTGCTAGAGCATACGCTGGTGACAGAGGGCTTCCTGTCATGTTTTGCGGTTGGTAGTGGTAGTGGGCGCGACAGAGTCGGGACGTCTACCGTAGCTAGCAGGCGCCGGAGGCCAGGACCTAGATACAGGTGGCCTTTCCACTACCAGTTTCGGAGACGTGGTCGTATACCACTGTGGCGAAAAGGCGCAGGGCCTAAGCCAAGGATGCCCTTCCGTGAGTGGATCCCAGGCCGTGGTCATATACCACAGTGGCGCCGGAGGGCACCAGGGCGTCCTAGAGAGCGCTGGTGTTGTGCTTGTGACGGGCGTGGCCACTTGGCACGAGACTGCCCGACCCGAGTTACTGAGAGCTTCGGGCAGGCAGCAGGTGCACCACCACGACAGAGGCAGCGCCTTAATCGGAGTAGTACCTAGAGAGGTGGTGCTAGTAGAGGAGTGGGAGGAGCTGGAGGTGGGGGACAACGTTACGAGGTCTCCCCATCACCACTCAGCGGTCCACGTCAGGCTTCAGGAGCTAACGGTTGGGGCCAGGGATAGCCGCGAGCGTTGGATTTCTATGATCCTGCAGAGCACGGGATGGTGAGAGGTACCCCTTGCGACCCATCTACTTCTTGAAGTAGAATTGTTAGGCTCTGCGTGTGAAATGATTCTCTCACGGCTCCTTGTTTGAGGTGTTACTAGGGTGACGCAGAGCGTCGGGTGTAACCCTGTGGTGGTATGGAGAAAGGCGCGAGACCTTTTCCTTTAGTCGATGGTGTTGACTCCTTCGCCTTTTTAGCATGTAAGAGAGCATCGATTGTGGAGCCTTGCGTGACCCGATATCCATGGGTGTTCCACCATATGGATATTCTGAAGGAGGGAATCACCGGGTCTTGTTCCAGGTGCGGGCGATGATTCCAGTCACAGCATGCGACGTAGAGGTTTGACCGGGGAGGTGAGCTACCCCCGAGGGCCTTCGGGCCGTGTGAGACCGTGAAAAGGGATGGCGAGGTACCCTACCACCTTTCCCTAACCCCAAAGTCTAGAGTGGGTGCACGGCACCGGAAAGGGATGACCTCGCATGAACGGATCAATCCTTTGGTCCGTGTGCGGTGACGCAGAGCTGTGCGTGGGTTCTTCTGGGTATAAGAAAGCCAGGTGTGGGCTTAGTACCCTGTGTTGCTCCCTAGTTTTGCTTTTCGGGGGAAAAAATCTTGAAGGAGGGAATGATGTAAGAACCCGGTTTTTTCTACGAAAGATTTTGGAATATTCCTGATGATATTCCAGAGCAGCGCCTTCAGACGACATGTGATTCCGAGCCCCGGAGAGGCCGGAATTAAATTTTCAGTGCGTTCACACTGGAAATGCTAAATAAATAAGATAACTCCTAAAAGGAATCCCAGATCAGGGATCTGAGTGTACGGATGGGTCCGTAATAGGGTGTTTACCCTATAACGACATAAAACTTGTCGGCGCAGGACGTTTGGACCCCCCCGCCCGCCTTTCGAACGTTAAACAGATTAATTTATTAATTAATTAATTCGTTTAATGTCGAAACGTGGGTATCTATTAAACAGTGGCTCAGATTGTAAAATTGAGGGCACAGTTGACTTCAGAGCATGCCATTTACCCTAGGAGGGGTATAGGTTTCGCGGGCGTCGGCCGTTTGTGAAAAATGGCCCCAGGGGCGTTTTCGTAATTTGGTGGCCTCGGGCGCTAAGTTTAATAACTTTTGAACAGGGTCTTGGATTAAAATTCTGAGACCGCCGTTGTACTCGAAGCGTCGTGCTTACCCCAGGGATACCCTCCTTTTTGTCTGTTTCGGGAGCGGAGTCGGGGGCGTGCCGGGCGGGGTGTTTAAGTGTTTTTATTTAAACACGCACCTCCCCCCTTCTTCCTCTTCTTCTTCTTCCTCAAAACTCCTCTCCCTCTCCTCCTCCATTTCCGACAAGCTCCGGCGAGGCGAGCTCCGACGATCCAACTCCGGCGAGGCAACGGCGCGGGGCGGATCGTGCGGGAAGCGTTGGGCAAAGCCCCACGAGGTAGGAGTTTTATTTTGTATGTTTTTAAATTCCCGAATTCTTTGAGCCCGATTGATACCATTAAATTGCCACCCGATCTTCAAACAAAGCCCATAGATTATTAGAGCTCGATCTGAGCATTCCGACGCACCTTTCGGATGTGAAATCAGAGCTCCGAGGTGTCCGCAGCGGCCCGACGAAGTTGGGGGTGGTTTTGCGGTTTCCGGCGGTCGGCAGGGCGGTCCGGCGAGGTGGCGCGGCGGAGCGGCTCGGCTCCGGGCAGGAGGCGCGGCGGCCGTGGCTTCGGAAGGCGGCGGCGGTCGCGGCTTCGGAAGCCCGCGGAGGCGGCAGCCGGGGGCGCCGACAGGGCGCTGGTGAGAGCAGAGGAGGGGCCGCGAGGCGGCGGCCCCGTGCGGCGCAACAATGACCCGCAAAGTGCGGGTTGTTGTGTGGGGAGTGCGACCGGCCCTCGTGGCCGGTCGGTGGCAAAACCCGCGCGGCGGGCGCGCGGGTGTGAAGGGGAGCGGGCCGTGGAGCGGCGGCCCATGGCTCGGCGGGACCGGGCCCAGCGGCTGGGTCGTGGTCCAGCGGGCCGGCCGGCGCGGGCCGGCCCAAGCAGGGCGGACCGGCCGGGCCGGGCCGGTCCGGCCCAAGGGGCTTTGCCCCTCAGCCTTCGGACGCCCGTATTTCGGGCTACGGGTGTCCGTTCTGCGCACCGTCTGCGGCAGCGCAGAGCTTGCGTCATGGAAGAGTTTTTGAGATGGTTTTGGGAATTTTTAATTCCCGAAACGTGGGGCCGCGGAGGCGCGACGTGTCTTTAAGTGGACGAGCGTTTCTTCCGGAAAATATTGTTATGGACGGCGCAGACGCTTCCGACGTCAGTTTTGAGCGCCGTCAATTGCGTTGAGACCCTGGCGTCTAGGCGGAGGTTTTCAGGGTGGTTTCAGGCGTTGAGGCCGAAGTTGAGGCGCGGGCCCCACGACCCGTCTCTTGAGCTGCGTGCGGTATTTCACGTCTTTTTCACCGGACGTCCGTTCGAGGCATGGGAGCAGTCGATTTTAGATGTTTTTCCGAGGGGATTGCAATGGTGCAATCCGCCCGCTCAAATTCGGCACGATGGTGCGGGGCCCACGATGGCCGATTCGGGAGTTGACGCTGATTTCCAGCTCTATCACCGGGCGACCGTTCTGCACACGTGAATAGTCCATCTTGTGTGCTTTTTCGAGGGGATCGCAAAGGTGCGATCCGTTCGTTGAGTTTCGGGACCGGGATGCGGGTCCCACGTGGCGCCGCTCGTGTGCGGTGTGCCGGAACGCATCTTTTCCTCCGGGTACCCATTCCACACAAGTAAGCAGTATATTTGACGTGCTTTTCCGAGAGCTTTGCGATAGTGCAGTTCGCCCGACCTTTTTCGGGGACGTGGTGTGGGTCCCACCAGACCCGGCTACGGTGAATAGTGCCCTTTTCACTGGGTGTCCATTTTGGGCGATTGATTACTCAATCGCGTTTGTTTTTTAGAGGGGAACACAGTGGCGCACTCCGTTTGTTCAGTTTCCAGATTCCGGGGTGGGCCCCACGCGGGTTTGGTCACGGTGAATTGTACCTTTTCCACCTGTTGACTGTTTCGGGCGAGTGAGTAGTCTAAATCGCATGTTTTTTCGCAAGGATTACAATGGTGTGATCCGTTTAGATGTATGGAGCCTTTTACACGATCCTATTAAATGTGAAAGCATGAAAGGTGCTCTAGTGGTGGTTCGCCCTACTTTGCTTGTAGCGGACCTTTGGCGAGTGATCGCGTGCACTCCTGTGTGAGTGATGTAAATGCTTGAGGTGATGTGGTTGGCCGTGCCTGGGCCATTGAGGTGGAGTGTTACATCACGTCTTTGCATTGACGTTGGGTGCCGTGTGCACGATAGCCCTTGGGCTGGAGACGTGGTATACTCTGGGAGTATACGAGAGCGCTTCGAGGTACATGTGGTTCGTACCTGAGACGTTCGTGCGCTTGGTTGGGGTTGACTTGGGGCCACATGTCGTGTGGGCCCCACGTGCGTGCCATGTTCTGCCTTACGTACATTGACCTCTCGCGGCATAGAGGGTCCCTCTGTGTGTTTGTTTGACCAACAGGGTGGAGCTCTTCCCCTGGCTCTGTGCTCGTTGGTTTGACCAGCAGGGTTGAGTGGTCTCCCCCTGGTTTCGTCCTCGGTGGTTTGGCCGGTAGTGGTGCTAGTGACACCCAGTGCTGGGGCAGACGCTGCACCTCTTTTGGGAGATCTGTTCCGGAGTTGGGTGGTTGTGCGACACCGACTCCGTGTTAGGTCGGCCAATGTTGTACCCCCCCTGTAGAGATGGAAGAGCGGTTCTGAGTTTTACCCTCCAGCGGGGCTGGGCAGTGGGTTACTCATCGACTTCCTCGGGCTTACCCTCCAGCAGGGGTGGGCAGTGGGTTGCTCACTGACTTCTAGGGTCTACCCTCCATCAGAGACTGGGCAGTGGGTCACCCGACGCTATTAGGGTCTACCCTATAGCAGCGACTGGGCAGTGTGTCACCCGACGACCTCTTAGGGCCTACCCTCCAGCAGGGCTGGGCAGTGGGTCACCCGTCGTCTAGTTCCAGGTCTACCCTCCAGCAAGGCTGGGCAGTGGGTCGCATGTGGACTTATTCCAGGTCTACCCTCCAGCGGGGCTGGGCAGTGGGTCGCCTGATGATGTAATTTGGTTTACCCTCCAGCAAGGCTGGGCAGAGGGTATCCTGATGATGTATTAAGGTCTACCCTCCAGCGGGGATGGGCAGTGGGTTGCCAGATGATGTCTTATGGTTTACCCTCCAGCAGGGCTGGGCAGTGGGTCACCTGATATTTGGTTATGAATTACCCTCCAGTGGGGCTGGGCAGTGGGACACCGGTTGGAATTCCAGACTCAGTCCTCTCGACTAGGCTGGTCTGTGGCTTTCCTCCGTGGTTACCGGAGTGGGACCCTTGGTTGCACGGGTCGATGTTGTGACGACTTGACTTTGAGAAGACCTCTCGACTACAGGGCAGTGCTGAGGTGTGGTTTGACTTCCCTAGAACTCTCAAGTACGAGGGGCGCTTTCCCCACCGAGACGCGTTCTTGCGACGCGATCTAAAACCGTGCGGGCGAGTCAGTGCCGCCCAAAGCGGATAGTATCAAGGTGCGGTGACTGAGCCCCTTTGCTTGCGGTTCAGGGCAGACGTGCGGGATGCTGGGCATTGATGATGGGTTACTTCTGGGACTGTTGGCGACACCTTTATTGGGCTGAGCTACGGAACGGAGATCCCCTTATGAGCTTATTCGGGCTTCTTGGCAGAGCATATATATATGTATATACCTCGTATGAGTACCCAATCCTTGGGTTTTGGCTACTCTCCTTCCAGGAGAGGCGAAGACGCGCGGGGTAAGCCACGTGCTTTCCGCGTCTAGCTTCTCGTGGTTGGATGAGTCTACTCTCCTGCTATAGGTAGCGAAAACTCGACGGGAAGTTCGTCTTCTCATCGTTTCCAGCTCCTTGTGTCTGGATGAGTCTATCTTCTTTCCCTTGTTGGGTTGAGCAGGACTCTTACTGCACTTTCAGTTGTACTCCTCTACTTTTCTGTTCGCTTTACTGCTCACCCTTCGGTACCTCCTTTGTTGCTCCCTCGAGCCTTCGGGGTATCCTACTGAGTATTTTTATACTCACCCCTACATGGGATTTGCCCGCACTTGGTGTGCCCTTGCAGACGAAGAACATGTGGAGCGTCACTTCGGTGGAGCATAGGAGCTTGGGAGCTTGGACCGCGTGAGGTGGTTGTGGTCGGGATCCAGGTGGCAGACCCGTCAGCTGTTTCTTTTTGTTTACCTGTTGCCGGGTTGTGGCACTTTTGGTTGGGCGCGTGTTTTTCCCTTTTCTTTTCATCTTGTACTTTGTACTGATTAGAGGTCGATGCACATCTGTGGTTTATTTTTATAGCAGTTTCCCTTTTATTTTCTTTTTACTCTGCACTTTTTCATTGAGTTTGCTGCGTGTGTGTGTTTAGGTGCTTAGGCAAAGGACTCCCGAGTTATTGTGCCTTCGGCACTGGTTGCCTGCCCCTGACCTATGGAGGCGGTCTTGGGGTAGTTGCAGCTCGAACCCGGGTAGGGTCGGGTCGTGACATCCATGTACATCCAAGAGTGACAATTTGATATGGATAATCGTTGACCGACACACCAAATCGGCCCATTTCTTACTAATCAAAGAGAAAGGCTCAGTAGAGAGATTGGGATTCCTCTACGTGCAGAAAATAATGCGTTTTCATGAAGTGCCTTCTTCTATCATCTCTGACCGTGACACACGGTTTACTTCCCAACTATGGAAGGGGTTGCAGGATGCTTTTGGGATGCAGCTTCATCTGAGCACCACCTTCCATCCTCAGATAGATGGCCAGACCAATCGAACCATCCAGACCCTCGAGGACATTCTCCACACATGTGTCCTAGACTTTGGTCACAACTGGGAGGATCAACTAACATTGGTGGAGTTTTCCGACAACAATTGCTATCACTCCACTATCGGTATGACACCTTTTAAAGCCTTGTA
Source organism: Viscum album (assembly GCA_963277665.1). Taxonomy (NCBI): domain Eukaryota; kingdom Viridiplantae; phylum Streptophyta; class Magnoliopsida; order Santalales; family Viscaceae; genus Viscum; species Viscum album. Next base: position 1,000,538,446 of record OY728128.1, on the reverse strand, counting down.
TGGTCGACCTAGAAGATCACCACTGTGCTGGACAGACCCAAGGGAGTCTGTACTAGTGGGACCAGAGATGGTATAGGCTACCCTGCAGATGGTGTAGATCATCCAGGAGCTGATGAATACTACACAGAGTAGACATAAGTCATATGCTGACAGGAGACGGAGGCCTCTCGATTTCGAGGATGGCGACCACATCTTCCTATGGCTCTCACCTTGATGAGGTCGATGGAGATTTGACCGAGGCGGTAAGTTTACTCTGCAATTCATCAGAACTTTCTAGTTCCTCGGAATAGTAGGTGATGTGGCTTACCACTTATCTCTTCCACCTTAGTTGCACTAGGTGCATGACGTATTCCACGTATCTCAACTAAGGACATATGTGCATGAACCTTCTCACATCATTGACCATGGGGAGCTGGACATCAACGACGGGGTGATTTTTATGGAGGCCCCAGTGGAGATCGAGGATCAACAAGAGAGGGTCCTACGTGGATGCTCAATACCTCTAGTGCACGTTCGTTGGAAGCATGGGAACCTCCAGGAGAGAACATGGGAGCGGGAGGCTCAGATCCATGTTCAGTACCCACATTTGTTCCCTTAGTTCAAGTTTTAGCTTACGGGGACGTAAATCCTTGATGTTTGGAGAATGTGAAGACCCAGACTTTCCATGGAATTTTTTTAATTCATGGGAATTTTACGAGTCCTCAATTTTTTACTGCGCTTGATTCTGACGCTCGGTGTGCCCAGAAACAAATTACAAAGTTTTGTTCAGGTATGTTCAGTAAACATACGTTCGGGATTTTATATCTTTTGAACCGGTGGTCAAAATTGAAATCCAAGGGCACCGTTGAACTCGCAGTGTAGGTGATTGCTTAGTGAGAGCTTCACCACAGTTGCATTCTAACAAAAAAGGAAGATAGTTTTGAGTGGTTTTAATTAAATTAAATAAAAAAAGGTACTTAATTTTTTTAAGGTGGTTAAAACCTCCAAAGGGATATTAGAAGTGGGGCCCACCCACACATAAACTCCCTTGGGAGGGTTTTTTTTTGTGGGTACCACTCGAAGTTTTAAGCTCTCTTTCAATCACAGGGGTGGCACCCACAGGAGCTTTAACCCCTTGTAACTCTCCATAAAGTGGAGGAATCCTTTAAAAATAGTCACCTTCCTCCCCCAATTAATTAGGCCAATGTCACCCATTAAATTAGTGAGGCAACTTAATTAATTTTAAAACTTCTCAAAATCACGCCAATAATAAAATAATAGGAAAACCTATTATTTCATTTTCTTGGGAATTATTCCTAGGTGAAATAGAGAAAGGGGAGAGCTAGGGTGGAGCCTTTTCTCTGCAATGTAGAATTACGTTATCTTCTTCCTTCTTCAACCGGGGCAAGAAAGGGAACCGACGCCCAGAAAGAACACCGAATTCCTTTTTGAATTCATCACCTTCGAATGCTCGTCTGCCAACAACGAGTACCCTCTTCCTCCTCCAACATTGAAGGTTCGACCCCACCTTCCCGCGACTCCGTCAACATCACCGAACTCGATGTAGGGAAATTTGAGTTAATTTATATATGAGTATAATCCTCTGTTCTTCGACATTCAAATTTCTGGATTATGGTTTTCCATGACGAGGAGGTCTCGGACCACATGAACATGGCCAAACCCTCCCCTTTTGTTTGTTATAATTTGATGATGATGGAGGCGGTACACATGGCGACCTGCAACGAGCCGATTGAAAAGAAGCTGGTGCCCAAGGCCACGGGGTTGGCACAAGTGTGAAGCACCACCGTGCCGCGTAGAGGACCGATCCGCGGTCAGGCAGGCCGTGGCGGTGCCGGAGGGGCGCTGTGTCATCTCACCGCGCTGGAAGGGAGAGCCACGACCAGGAGGGCCGTGGAAGTGGGACGATGAGCATGGCACCGTCACGCCGCACGAAGGGGCGGGAGGCCGTGGCATGGGTAGGCTATAGAGAAGGATGCACGACGCCATTGTCCAGCGTGGAGGCTAGTAGGACTGCGGTGTCGTCTCACCGCAGGGGAGGAACCTGGGTGGCCGACTAAACCAGCAGCTGGTGCACGCTGCAGGTCGGACCCCTTGGGTCCCACGGCTCACCAAAACTGCACCTAGTGTCGGTTCCATCAGAAAATTGGGGATGCCTCACCCCCCCCCCCCCCCGCGGCGTCGCCAGCCGGGCCGCCCTCGGCCGGGCCACCCTCCGGCCAGGAAGCCAATTCAAGCATGACTGTTTCCTCAGACCGGGTCGGCCCGACTGGGTTGGGCTAGGCCTGGACCCGCTATAGCCTGATTACTCCTTTTTGCCCGTATATGGGGCTATGAGCATCCGTTTGACGAACCGTCAGTGGTGCCAATATTCTTGGAATGAATTTATCCATTTGAGAATAACCCACAGATGTTCAGTATATAGTTACGATATGGTCGGGTTGGTTCGTACACGAATCCAACCAGTCCTTTGGGACTAAAAGGTTAATATCTAACATACCGGGCATCTAAATGATGTGTAGTCTATTGTGTTGAGATCCCTTTGACATGGTGGAACTTTGAGATACTTATTCGTGAGAATTAGTGATTGTTGGAGTTTTGCCCAATAGCTCAGGGAGTGGATCCTTCCATGATGACCAGACAGAGTGTGGAGACCTAGTAGCTGTTAGACCTGATGACTACTTGACCGATTCGACTAGCCTAGTGTACAGTGCTTGGTAGTTGGCGGCTGACCCATAGTGGAGTAGCGCCTGGAAGTTGGTGGCAGACCCGTGGTAATTGACAGGAGGAGTACCTCTGCAGGCTATTAAGAGGAGCACCTGGTATTTGGCGGCAGACCCATAGTAGAGTAGTGCCTGGTTGTTGGTGGCAGATCCACGATACACAATAGGAGGAGTACCACAGCAGTCCAAGGTTAGTGATAAGTGCATTGGTGTCACGACAGACCCACTGTTCTCGACAGAGGAGGTGTTCTCCTGCATTTGTTGTTTCGATAATGAAAATCATGGTCTGAGCAGAGTCATGAATTTTGTGTTTTCCTCGTCATTTAGATGGGTTACTAGATAACATAGGTATATGTATGGGAATATACCTATGTAATGGTTATCCGTTGTTTCGTACATTTAGTTTATCATTGTTAGATTTTTTGAGACCTTGAGGTTCTTGGGGTGCCTATTGGGTATCTTTATACTCTCCCCTACACGGGATATGACCGCACCTCATTGTGTTAGATGCAGACGACAGACATCACTGACTGAGGCGCAATGTATGTTGACTGGACGGTACCCTGAGGTGGACCTCATGATGAGTTGGTACCCGAAGGAGATGAGAGGATGTGGAGCATTGATGAGGCTATATGTACCTACCCTTCAGGTAGGATCTATGGTGGACGATCGAGGATTTTCTAGACACCTTCCAGCTATTTGTCTTTTTAGTTGTACTTGTTTGTCATTTCCTTGTACATTACTATTGGTCTTGTATTTCCGGCCTCTTTTTCTTTACAGCACATCTTCTATATATAGTTTTACTAAGTGTTTTACTTCATGTATCATATTCTATTGTGTGTGTTTGTAATTTATAAAGTCAATTCCTTCTTAGCATTGGAATTTACACATTTGGTGCTAGTCGCCAGCCCCTGGCCTATGGAAGGTGGGCTTGGGGTAGTCATGGCACGACCCCCAAGGACGTTTCATGACACTACTATGTTTCAAAGTAGTAGAAAATTACATTGACACAAATTTCTATATTGGATCATGATTATTCTCACCTTGAATAACTATCATTTTCCAGGAGTTTTAATAATGCTTGATCTCATTGAAATTAAATCATTTCACTTCAAAATGACCACAAAATATTACATTTTTATCTAATTAGTATTATTTTACCTCTAGTCAGGTTCCAAATGAACGAAAATTCTACCAGAGTAACACATTAAAAATAATTTTTAAAATTCTTTAAAATGGTTCATACAACTTTTGGGAGATGTGGTAGGTAACCACTATGTTACCATGTTTATAGTTTCTCTATTTCTTTCCACCTTTAATATTTATTTTTTTATTTAATGAGATACATAACTGTAAAAAACACTATTTCCAATTTCCAATTTTATTGAATAGCTTTCTTATAAAATTTTAAATCAGTAGAGGTTCATAATTTTTAGATATATGGTTTCAGTAATTTATAAAACCTAGAAATAATATGACCATGGTCTATAATAAAATTCATTTCATACTTGGTCAACATGGTAACATTTTCATTTTTTTAGGAAATTAACTGCACTTGAATTTTATATAAATCAGATAATTTCCTTCCAATTATATGTTAAATATTATTAAAAATTTCTACGAAATATATCATTAATTAATGAGTATAAATTTCAATATTTTATATGTTATATTTAACAAAATAAAAACATTTATCAACATCACTATATTAAAGATAGACTAAAATACTTTATACTAACACTCTGAAAAACCCAAAATGTCAAAAGATTTCTTCAATGCATTAATCCATCTTTCAGAAACCACTGGTTATGTGCTTTTGGAAAAAAATTTAGGGTTTTGTTTCATGAAATTATCAACTATTGACTTATTATTCAACAGAAAATTTTATCACTCTATTTCATAAACACCACCATTAATAGCCAACATAACTTGATTTAATGTAGCTAAAAGCTACTAAGTTTTAACTCCAACCATTTATGGTGCTTATTTGGTAGGATATTTACCTCTTATTATCGTCTTCATTTATTCACCTTGTTAAATCTATGTAAATCCATTCAAAATGTTAATATATTATATAATGAAACATTTAAAACAAAAAAATTAATTCTTGATTTTAATAACTCAAATTAAAATCCCTAATATTTCCTTTTTTATTGAATTATAAAACCAAAATTTGTATACAACCTACTCTAATACAAACTTGAATAACTAGTATCGTAATGACCCATAATTATGAGTTTAATGGAAAATATTTTACTTTCATACATTCCCACGACCTTTTTATTTATAGTTTTAATGGAAAATGAACATAGGTACATAAAAAATTGAACACTTCCTGAGGGTGTAATGTTTTTCCATGAAAATTATTTTCTAATTACTCTTTTTATATGCATGAAAATTTTTCATTGTTCAAGATTCCACTAATACTGAATAAATGAAATTACTATAGATTCTATGAATACCTAGTAGTTTTTTAAAATATTTTAAAGCATGGGATTAGATCAAATTGTGAAGTAAGGAATATATAAAATAAATTAACCCCATTAGTCAATTTAAAAATATTAAAAACCCTGAGAAAATTTTTCTATTTCAAATAATAAAACATTAAAATCAATAATAAAAAATAATCACATCAGGAATAATTTATTTCTAAAAAATAACTAATACTCAATGAAATAACAGAAACCCCATGAATATATCTTAATACTATAGATACAAAACCTTTGTTAAATATTATTTCACCTATAATGGGATAAATTTTAACCAATAAATTCCAATCATTATTTTTCTAGAGAATAACTACTTATCCAATTCATTATATGAATATATTCCTCCAATTGATAACGATAATTTCTATGATCCATAAAAAAACATATAAAAGAATTTAATTTTAATTATAACACTTATTTTAACTCATAATCAAAATCACGATCAAACATCTCGTTAAAAGAAAATTAAATAAAGTTTTTTATTGATAATAATTTAAAATGTAAAATTACAAGAAAAAAAGTGGGATTTTAATTTAATATGTTTTTAAAAAAAATAGGATAATACTTAATAATGAAAATTCTTAATGGGGAGAATATGAACTTCTGCATTAAAATTTTAAAATCATTATTTTCAAAATTTTATAAGATATAATAAATGATATACATAGAAAAAATTAAAATATTCCTTTTTATATCATTATAAATAAATTAAAATACAACAATGAATAAAATTAAAAGTCATTATAGTACATGAAAAGAAAATACTGAACCTTTATACAAAATATTAATATAGAATAGAATTATTTGAAATGAAAACATTAAAACATGGTTTCAAATAAGAAAACTTCACCTCAAGTCCTGAATCACTTTTTATGAGTTCTAAACTCCTAAATAATAAAATTATCTTAATTATTTGGTATATTAAAAATCATGTTTGTTCCTTTTTTATTATTTCTTTTATTTTATTTTTTATCATGCATAATTTATCTCCTAAATTGCTATAGTTCACCATCATCATTTTATGCTCGTTCAGTTCATAAACTCTAAAATATATTCAGTATTTGTTGGAAATCTAAGGATATTACAAAAAATATCTATAATATTTAGTATGAGAAATTTATTTTCTCCATTTCATTCCTTTGCCAAATGAGTTCATTAGTTCATGTAGTAGTTATGTTAACTTATGTCCTACCTAAAAATCTTATTGATAAAGACTGGAAATATCCATGTTTAATTACTTTTGAATCCATTTTTATGATTGATATTTCAGTATCCCATTATTATAATCATAAAATTAAATAAATATTAATTTTATATTCAATAATTAAATAAATTTTGGAAAATAAACTTGAAAGATTTATATTTTTCAAAACATCACCATTCACTTTGGTAGGGTAAACCCACCATCGCGAGATATATTATTCTAAATATTTTCAAAGAATAAATATAATTAAGTATGAAAGTACTTATAAAATAGTTATAATAAAATTAAATAATAATTTTCATTATACTATTATAAATTTCATATTTTTTGGATGACTGAGATTTTAATTTAAATAAAAAGACATGCTTTTGGAAAAAAATTATTTTCACATAGAATAATCTTATAAAAATAGTTTCATGTTAGAAATGGGAGGATAATTCATCCTTTATGGAAAAAATATTAAAATTTTAATTAAATAGTGTCATGTAATCATTATAAGTGTATTTTTAAAATATGTTTTCTATAACGAATCACAAATAAGAAATAATTAGTACCCTTGGAAACCATTACATTGCTCCTCAAAGCCCAACCTTGGTATTATGTCAAAATCGCTTAGACAATGGAGTTTTGGAAAACGAATAGAGTTTTCAAATTGTGCAATTAATTTAAGAGGGTAATTTTACAAGAATAATATATAAAATTTAAATTTAATTGTGTTCTTTAATGGGTATGATGATCCCCATTTTATAAGAAAAATATGATGATATTTTCACAAATACTAAATATTTATGCATCAAAATGAAATCCTAAAATAAAAAATAGATCATAAAGTGAAAAATTTGTAATATTAAATACCCTTAACCATATCAGTTTATTCATGATTAGATTTTACAATTTTTTAATTAATTTATAATTGAATGATATCTTTAAAAACTCATTAAAATCATTTTCAATAATTATTTATCATTTAAATAAAAAATATCAAGAATACATTTTATTGCAAATATAAAAACTAATATAATAATTTAACATTATTATTAAACTATTGTATTAATGTAACACTATATGTAGTTTAAATTATACAACTTTTAATGTTTTTAAACTCATTTAAATTGACTTTTAATCTATTTACGCACACATTATGTCATTTCTGCGTAATAATTTTACATAATTAAGTTATTATGTTAATTTAAAATTTTATTATTTATATAAATATAATTCATTAATCATTATTATAGTAATCTATATTCATTCATAATTTTTTACTCTAATATATATTACGAAAACATATTGAATATGTTACCTTGATTTTTCTAACCTTTTGTACGCTCAACACAATAAGTTGGATATGTTACTTATTTTATATCAATATAATTTATATATTTACATAAATATAATTAATAATTAAACATAATTATTAATAATAATTATAAAATACATTTACCTTCGAAAATTATATCGCAACAACACTATATTTTAATTTTTCAAGTGTTGTGTAAACACCTTGTTAACATCGATATTGATTTTAAAATTTTTCTAGGAATAAATTATAATATACATGACTACAATAATTATTGTATGATATTGTAAAAATATTATAATTTATGACAAATTTTTTAATCCTCGAAAATTTTTATTACATATTTCTATAATTATTATATCATAACATAAACAATATTCTTAAAAAACTATACAACCAATTCAGAAAAAACATTTCACTTATAAACAAATAAAATTATCCTAAAGAATTTATCACAATATGTAGATAAAAATTGATGTAATTTTTATCATAGAAATATCTAAAATTTATAAATATTTCTTCTAAAAAATACTCTACCAGAAAAAATACATTATATAAAATAAACAATAATTTATTTTTTTAAAAATCTTATTAATTTTCCAAAAAATAAGTAAATTATATCTATAATTGTCATAATAAATGAAATTATGAATTAATAAAATCAACAAGAGGAAAATATCTAGATCATCACAATGAACTTGTCCTAAAATCTTAAGATCTCTAACATCATCCCAAAATGATTATATTTTATACATCATCCGATGCAGATCCTCATAGGTTCCATTTGAATGAAATGTTGGATAATTTTGTAATATAATAACTATTATAAAGGAATTTTTTGATTATAACCTCTTATAAAATCCATTGAACAATATCTATATATAACGTATAATGTGTTAATGTTCCATTAAGATTCACCACCAGTCTAAGAATGATATATAGTGTTAAAAATTCTCAACATATTCAATTCCTATTGAAGACTTTTCTAAAAACTTATGGAATTAATAAGGTCATGAAATGATAAAATGGAATATGATACTTCATGCGACCTTACCACTTCCCTTATATATATATTGGTATGATTATATTTGGAAAAAACTTTTGTAGTATTAATGAAATGTTCCAACATTTTAATGTAATAAACTAAAACGTAGATGAAGTTATAGAATCTATAAGTCCTACAAATAACTATAACGAAATACATGTTTCTTTATACCCTTTCCTTATAGGTATGAGTATTTTCTGAATCATCCCATTACACCAATCATTTTTTCTTACCTCATTGACATACCAAGAATTGAAATATACATACTACACTCTTCAAGTTCATGTTCTCCCACAAGGAATAATACATTAGATATATATATATATATATATATATATATTCACACATCCTCGATGGATGGAAAATGATAAGATCTATGCATAATCCAATAGATCCTTCTTCAATTATGATATTTACAGGACATATATTCATTTATATAAGAATATAATTTTATCATATCCATGTTTGAACTCTAGAAGATCCCTTAACTTCTTTTGAAGTCCCATATCATCCTTTAATGCCTCCTTGATCATTATATAGATGGATAGTTGAGTAGTCACAATGTTACAAAACTAGAAAATGGTCTTACTACTATAGTTTTATGGAATTTTAGTATCAAATGATGGATATATATTATCATACTTTTATCCTAAGTGATAAAATATATTAATTGGTCTATTAGGGTCGTCATATAGTTAATGTCTACACCAAAAGTAGAAATATCCCAAGATAAAAAATTATAAGAAAATTTTAAGTTGGGTATATAAAGGAACTACCTAATTCATGTGATAACCACCAAAATTAAATAGGAAATTGGATGAAAATATATATTTCAATGGTTTTCCGAAATTGTAGTGGTAGATCTTTATCCGAATGCCTATGAACATGGTTTGTAAAAACTGTGACGATATTCCTACATTAAAACACATATGTGCATGGATTTTAAGAACCATGTAACTAGGCCTTCTTAAAAAAATGTTTGTATATAGTTTAAAAAACATAAACATATTCCTCTCTCAAAACATAAAATTTCATTGTTTTAAAAAATTGTTCCAATCGAATTCCAGGGAATACACATTATTATTTTTATTTTAAATATTTACAATTATAATTATATTTACTTATACATATTTTTATCCGTATATTTATAAACAAATAAATAAATATATATTATTGTTTAGTGTAGTGGTAATGTATTAGGGATTTGATAACTATTTGTGGGTTCTAACCATGATGGATTTATTTAATTTTTCAAAGGCTACAACCACCATTTATTGAACCATGATAATATGTTACATTGGAATATGGTGTTTAACCTATTGATACAATACACATAGAACATGGGAATACACAACCTAAAGGAGTGATCTAAAGGTATGGTTGTACACCAGAGCCTATTGAAATACTTATAGACTATACAGTCAATGAAATCTATGGCCTTAATCTCAAACCATGGTTTTTGGGCCAATTTTCATGATTAAGGACCATACAAATATGCCTATTTTTGTTATGGAATGATAATTTTTCTCTCCTAACATTATGTTTCATGGTCCATCATTTAAAAATCGACGAGTATTGTGTCTCTTTAGCTCCTTATTATGGAAAAAGTAGCGCAATCTCTCCAACTAAAAGAATAATCTAACTTGTTTGACTTTCTATGGTGGACATGTATTGACCATTCTTGGTCTTGGATTAACTTTAACCATCTTCGTTCCATGGTGGACATGCATGATGTAATTTTTTTATAGACCTATAATTGTTGTGAACTAGAAGATTACACCTTGACATTTTAAATGATTAAACATCCCATTATCTTCTTTTATGAATTGTTATATATCATAAATCCCTCTCTTAAACAATGTAGATTGAGTACAAGTACAGTGACCAAACTTATATCACGATCCTCTATATTTTTTATATATTCATCCTTTAAAAGGAACCTGAATCCCTTCATAACAAATCTTGTTAGGGGATTTATTAATTCTGAGGAATTTATAATAATGTCTCGATAGTGTCCATTTGATATAAGAAAAATAAGGGCGACACTTACAATGGTTTTTCTAGGTCATTACTCAATCACTATTTTCTTTTATGGACCCATATATACCCCCACGTAGGACTTAATGAACCAAGAATGATACATTCTATATACACAATTCATACCTTATAAATTTGGCATAGAATTTATCTATTCCAAAGTTCTACAAGATAATCATTAATTGATATTTATGTTCTACCTTGATCTTGTAATATATGAGAAAATAATACATAAGTAATATAATTAATTAATTGAGGTAATCACTAAAGACTCAATTTATCATATCCATGACTATAGAAGATGATTTTGTTTGTATAAAAGGAATCACTATGAATTCATAGTGTCCATATCTTGTAAATATTTCTGGGGTATACCCTCTCTTATTAACATTAACTGACGACAACTGGAAAAAATGTGGATCTTCAAGACACATTTATCCCTTCCTGTTTTATTGAACAACTCATCAATTTAGGGTTGATGATACTTTTTCTTCAACTTTATCTTATCATGTTCATGATATCCAATAAAGAGTTGCATGCATCTATATTCATTCTTATCAAATAGGAATAGTTCACCCAATAGTTCAAGACTTAGGTGTATAGAATATTTATTTAGATTCTCATGGTGTCAATTCTTCAATTATTTCAATTTAATATATTTATTTCACAAGGATTTATAAATATTAGTAAATCATCTGGTATGAACTATTTTTAAAACACAACTTCAATATCTGGGGGAAGACTGTGAAGATATCAAATAAAAATTTCAATATATTCATTCCAGATTATGATATCATCAATATTTATTTTCTACCCAAAAAATTAACTAAAATATCCATTATTATTTTGTAATAATACCCAAATAATTGCAAAAAATTCCATATAGAGATTATAGAAATAATTAAATATAAAGACAATAAAAGGTTGATTTGGGATTTGAAATGTGATTGTACAATACCTATAATTAATATGGTCTATTGAAAAAGAGATTTAATCCATGACCAATATTTCATTGAATTTGACTAAAGGGATAATAATAGAATTTTAAAAATCATGTTACCATAAACTAAAATCATAGAGAAGTTCTAAACATTGTGTTATATTTTTATACCCCTATTATTTTTCTCTAATAATTTAACGTCCTCTAGTTGAGTTTCTGATCATATTATATTAAAAAATTTATAGGAATAAAAAAATTATTAATACCAACATATAGTAGGAAATTTTCAATTATTAAGTGGATTTTTAATGCACCTTTAACCACTTTGTTTTCATGCCCCACTTCCATAGTCATGATTTCATAGGTTTTATATTATTTTCATTTTCATAGTTGGGGTTTTATGTCTATTTTCAACACTAACCATAATATTTGTGATTTAGTTAGTGAAATTTATATACTCATTATGATTAATGAATTTTAGTATGGTTGGTTCATTAAGAAGAGTTATTTGATCTATTTCATGATATTCCATCTTCGTGTCTCATTGGAACTAATGTTCTTAGTGGACGTTCATTCAAACATGATGATTTTACAAGTTCCATTGAGTCAATTACATCCATGAATAATTCCATATTTTCATCATATACAAAAGTGAATATTCTATCCTCTATTGTTTCTTTCTTTTAGGTTTCCACAAAACCCCATTTATTTATTAATGTTCCAAAAACATTGAAAACATGGGAGGCTAAAATTAATATTTCCACTTTAAGAGGATGTTGATAAATTCCTATATAGCTTATAATGTCACTTATGGATAATTATTTCCAAATACATTTATTTTATCCATTAATTAATGGATCTATTTTATGTTCTAAGTCAATGATAATCACATAATCATATCTTTCATTCCTTGAAACATTTATTTCATAGGCACTGATTGATTATTACTTATTTTTCTTGAAGTCGATGAATTATCTACCCATATTATCTCAATGGGCTAGTTTGGTAGGGATGATACAGAGAGAAAAAGAAATGATACTGAGAGGATAAATTGGTTTATCGTGTTTGGCGAGATAATTTTAAGGGGAAAGAAATGATAAGAGGAGAAATGGAGAGAAATAGATTTCTCTCCTACTATTGTTTTTAAATCACCCCAAAATTGGGATGATTTGGAGAGAAATGATGGTGGAGGATTTTTCATATTTTAATATTATAATTTTATCCTTATTTTCCGTTGCGACCAGAACCTACAAGTGGTATCAGAGGCGTCATATCTTTGGATATAATTATTTAGTTTTTCATTGGTTATTTACATATTTAATAATTTAGTAATTTCAATTCATGTTTAATCATTCTGGAAATCTGAATCTCGTGATCTGTTCCTCCTCCCTTGTTTCTCGTTTACCTCACAGAAATGATTTTTTTTAATTTCGATTAAAATAAAATAGAGAAACTCATCTGGAGGATCCAAATGTTTCTAGACGTACAACACCGGAATACATGGAATGTATTCAGAAGTACACGCCGTGTAGTCTAGGTTCAATGCATTGACTGATTCGTCAAATCAGGCCATGTATTGGATTCTTTCTAAGAATTTAAGACACCTGTGTTGACCAGAAACAGGTGGCACACTGTTTCCAGATTACACACTGTGTGGTCCAATGAACACGGCGTGTAGTCCCTTCGGGTTAGGGTTGGGCCATGTACCCATACACGACTTGCCCGACTGGAAACCGTGTAATGTGGAAACTACACGGTGTGTGTCCCACAGAACACACCGTGTACTCTAAAAATTTCCGAAGTACATTAACACGCCCTATCCCCGGGCGTGTACTTCAGATGGATGGTGAAGAAAAGTATACTCCGTGTAGTCGGAACTACACACCGTGTACTCACCCAAGTTACGCAGATTTATTAAAATTTATTATTATATTATACAAACCCTTGAGACGTGTACCATGGTGCAGGTGTAAAGATGAGGCACAACACATGATAGGTGTTTTATATATATGTGTTTAATTTAACATCTGCGTAATGAACAGGAATTCACCGGGTTTCCTCCAAAGTACATTTTACGTATAAGGATAATTTTAAATGAATTTATTTTTATAAAATTATGATGGATGAGAATCTCAAGGAAGTTCAAAAAAAGGGTTAAACATAAAAGTATTGATTAATTAAAGATAATTAACTAATTCGAGCGTGATTTTTCTAAAACAATAACGATTACAGAATTGAATTCTAGTTTTATTTATGCGTTAATATCATTGCATGTATGGATGATGATGAGCTAGACCAAGACCTTTTAATGTGAATGGGTTCTTTTAATTTATTTATTTAAGTTAAATTTGTTGGCCTGCGAGCCATCTCCTCATTAATATGTAGGGCCTGCGTGCCCAAGGATTCTTTTGTGTAAAAATGCTTTTTTACACTCATCTGTGTGTGAGATAAATGCATATGTAATGGATGGAGCTCCCAAGATATTGGAGGCGGCTCAAGTCAGGAACCAAGGTGAACCCAATCCAAGGAGATACAAAAGTGGACAGGTGGAAAGCTATAAACACGAACCCGAAAGGATCAAGGTGTTTTTACCCTAGGTCTTGGGATAGTTTATCAACCTCTAGAGAAACTAACCAATAGAAAAATCTCATGATCATAACATTTATTTTATTTTTGTCAGTTTAATGGTTTATTTATTGTGGGTGTGTTGTCACAATCACACAATTAATGAATTAAATGAGCATGTAAGATGGAATTAAAATAATACCGACTTATACGTAAATATTATCTTATACATGGCTAATCACTTAAGTATATCCCACTAAATATTAACAAGCATGTAATAAAAGATAATAAAATGGAAATTTACGTATAAGGATAAAATCCCTCAAATGAAATATTAAGTCAGTATAGCCTTCCACAGTCTTGGTTAGAATTGAACCATAGTTCAAAGTGCATGACCAACCCAAGTTGGGGTGCTTTCAATTATCGGGGAATTCTAATTAAAGGTTTTGGGTTGACTTGACTTGGTTCACATTAAGGGTTGACTGCCACATCAAGACTTGGTGTGACCAAGACGCAAAGGTTAAGGAAATCCAAAATAAAAGGATTTCAGGATTGGGGAGTCCACTCAGCGGATTAAGGAGCTGCGAGTTAATTCAGTTGGCATTTGTAATGCCTACCTAAATCCCTTCAATTTTCTTGAACAACCCTAGTTGGGGTAATGTGAAGGGCAATATGGATCCATGCCACTAGAATATTCAGGCAATAGAATAATCCAAAATCAATGGTGAGGGCTTTGAATTTTGATAAAATAGTGGGAGATTAATAAGTGTTAATTTATTTATTTATCTCAATTTTGTAATAAAGTAATAAACCATTGCTAATCTTAATTTATATAAATGGATAGAAAATGACTTCAAACATATCATTGCGAACCATACTCGAGATGGACAACCTTCTCACTGACACCAATTTCCAAGAGTGGAAGAGGCGTTTACGCGTCGTAATTCGCCACAAAAGGAAATTGTATGTTCTAGAAGAGCCTATTCTAGTTGCACCTGGGAAAGTGGCTAGTGATGAGGAATTATCTATCTACAAGAAACACATGGGTGATTCCACATATTTCTAGTGTTTCACGCTATCAGCCATGTCTAATGAGTTCTTGAAGCAACATGAAAACATGGATTTGTATAGCATGATGTCTCACCTTAAGGATATCTACAAATAAATGGCGAGACATGAGAGGTATGAGAACTACATTTCTTTGTTTACAACTAATCCTGGGGATTCTACACCATCTGGGCCTCATGTAGTAAAGCTCATTGGCTACATTGAACGTCGGACATCTTAGGGATTAAATATCTGGATGAGTTGCGTACAGATCTCATCCTATCATCATTGCCCAAGACCTTTTCTAGCTTCATTGTCAACTATAACATGAGTGGCAATGAGAAGAGACTTTCAGAGCTTCTGACCATGATTCTCCAGGTAGACAAGGACATGGGGCATGACAAACCCACAGTCGTTATGGTGAACAAGAAAAGGAAGGACAAGGAAAAGGGGCCAAATGCTTATAAACGGTCTGAAGCCCCCTAGAACTGTCCCTCCCAGAAGGGGAGGATCCATAGGCAGGGCAAGGAATGGGAGACGGTGTGTTTTGCATGTGGCAAGCAGGGCCACTGGAAGAGAAACTTCACCCAGAAGCTTGGGGATGCTAAATGAGTGTTTGTTATCGAGTGAAATCTTTCTATTTCTACACATTGGGTATTAGATACAGCTTGTGAGGCTCACATCTGTATTCAAATGTAGGAACCAAGTAGATTTAGAAAGATCGCCAGAGGAGAGGTGGATCTTCGAGCTACCAATGGCGCAATGATGGCTGCGTTGGCTATTAGTGACTACCACCTCTCATTTCCATCTGGGGTGATTTTGGTTTTACATAACTGTTATTTTGTTCCTAGTGTTACCAAAAACATAATTTCTGTATCTTGTTTAGATATGGATGGATTTGTTTTCATGTTTGGAAATAAGGGTTGTCTCTTTTATAAGAACAATGTATGTTATGGTATAATACATTTGAATAATTGCTTGTATGTATTAAATTATGAAAACCAAGAGTTGGAAATCAATAACAAAACAAACTCACATGACTCATACATCACCCAGTTGTGGCATCACCGCCTTGGTCATGTGAACGAGAAGCGCTTGACAAAGCTATTCTAAGATGGCTATTTATACTATACTAAGCTATAACCACATGATAGATGTCATGCTTGTTTACAAGAAAAAATGACCAAGCCGCCTTTTGGTAGACAAGGTGAAAGGGCCACAGAGATTCTAGGATTGGTACACACAGATGTGTGTGGACCATTTCCAGTTGAATCTAGAGGTGGATATTCTTACTTCATTACTTTTACCGATGATTTGAGTAGATACGGATATGTATACTTAATGAGGTAAAATTCAGAGGGATAGAGAAATTTATGGAATTCAAGAATAAAGTAGAGAGTCAGCATGGTAAGAAGATAAAGAAGCTTCGATCGGATCAAGGTGGAGAATATCTGATCCAAGAGTTCATCGGTCTTCTACGCGAGTCTGGGATCTTATCTCAGCTCACTACTCCTTATACACCACAGTGGAATGGTGTTAGTGAAAGGAGGAACCAAACCTTATTGGACATGGTGACGTCAATGATGAGTCATGCGGATCTTCAATTATCCTTTTGGGGATATTCATTACAAGCTGAAGCATACACATTAATCCGAGTACCAACTATGGTGGAAAATGGAATTCCATCCGAGTTATGGAATGGAAGGAAACCCACTTTGTCACACACATGTGTATGGGGATGCGAGGTGTTTGTTAAGGCCTTCTTAGGCAACAAACTAGCACCCTGGGGCACGAAGAGTATCTTTATAGGATATCCTAATAAAACAAAATGATATTACCTATATAACCCTCAGGACAAGAAAGTGACTATCTCTAGACAAGTCGCCTTTCTTGAGAGGGAGAACATCCTCAAAAAGAATAGTGGGGGCAGGATTGACTTCGAAGAAGTTGATGCTCAAGATACACAGGAGTTGGTACAGGAAAAAGTTCCATAGGTCCCTATGGAAGAGGTTCCAAATACACAAGTACTGCGTAGGAGCTCAAGAGAGGTACGAGAACCAGAGAGATCTGGTTTCCTAGTCACTGAGGATGGTGAATCATTATTTTTGGAATATGATGAAACTCTCTCCTACAAAGAATTAGTAGAAAGATCACAAGATGTAAGATGGCTAGAAGCTATGAATTATGAGATGGATTCCATGTATCAGAACCAAGTCTGGGTTCTGGTCGATGAGCCAGTTGATGTAAAGCCTGTTGGATGCAAATGGGTATTCAAGAGAAAACTGAACATGGAAGGTCAGGTTGGCACCTATAAAGAAAGTCTAGAGGCTAAAGGATTCATACGACGTCAAGGAATTGAATATGATGCAACCTTCTCGCCAGTTCCCATGTTTAAATCCATAAGAATCATACTTTCTATTTCAGCTTACCATGACTACGAGATCTGGCAGATGGATGTCAAAACTACATTCCATAACAGGAACCATCAGGAAGATGTCTATATGACACATCCAGAAGGGTTTGTGACACTAGTTGATGCCAAACGAGTTTGCAAGTTGCAGAAATCCATTTATGGATTGAAGAAATCATCCAGGTCATGGAAAATTTGATTTGATGAAGCCATAATGGAATTTGGTTTCATTAATAAAGAATGTGAGCTATGTGTTTATAATCAGTTTAATGGGAATGTGGTCTCTATCCCAGTAGTGTATGTTAATGACAAATTTCTTATTGGAAACGACGTACCAGCCTTATAGTCAGTTAAGGACTAGTTGAACAAGTGCTTCTCCATGAAAGATTTTGGTGAAGCATCCCCCATTCTAGGGATCATGATCATTCATGATAGATCCAACAGGCTGCTTGGACTAATTCAGGGTACACAAATTGACCAGATACTAAAGAGATTTAGTATGGAACAATCCAAGGGAGGATTGGTTCCAATGTCACATGGCTTACATCTTTCTATGAAAATATGTCCTCAGACACAACAAGAGAAAGATAGAATGAGTAACATCCTATACGCTTCGGCTATATGATCCATCATGTATGCCATGTTATGTACCAGGATAGATGTTTCCTATGCACTGAGCATGGTAGGAAGATATCAAGAAGATCCATGAGAACAACATTGGACTGCTGTTAAGACAATCCTTAAGTATCTGAGAAGAACTAAGGATATGTTCTTAGTTTATGGAGGAGATGAGGAGCTTGTCATCAGAGGGTATGATGATGCTGGTTTTCAAACAGATCAGAATGATCTGAAGTCGCAATCTGGATATGTTTTCTGTCTCAATGGAGGAGCTGTGAGCTGGAAGAGTTCAAAGCAGCCGGTTTTCGTCGATTCTACAGTGGAGTCCATGTATATAGCAGCTTCTGATGTTTCCAAGGAAGCCGTTTGGATTCAGAAAATTGTCCAGGAGCTTGATGTGGTGCCTAGAATTAATGATCCCATACATTGTATTATGATAATACTTCAGTGGTGGCTCTTTCAAAATAACTATGGTCACATCAACAGACAAAGCACATACTCTGGAAGTATCACCTCTTGAGGTATTTTCATCAATGGGGTGATGTTGTAGTGAGAATAGTGTCCACAAAAGAGAACGTGGCGGACCCCTTGACTAAAGGCATATCTCAGCAGAATCATGAATATCATGTAAGAGCTAGCGGGTTAATGGTTTTTAGCAGTTGGCTCCAGTCCAAGTGGGAGTCTGTTGGAGTTGGTGGTCTAGATTTAACTACTTTGTACATTATTCATTAATAAATACCTTATCATATCTTGATTGTTCTTCTGCATGACAATGCATGTGGTAATGTCCTAAGGACAGTTGTTTCATTAAAAGGTCATAGCGGATCCCTACTATGATGAGAACCCGGATGTTCCATAACACAGTTCGTGAATATATGTTATATGGTCGGATGATGTTATTTGAGGGACACAAATAATACCGGTCATTAGGGGAGAGGACTCATAAAACCTTGAGGCACCAACTCATGGTGTGCGCCCTTGGTAATATCTAGGAGGATATTATGAGAACGAGACCCACTGGTAGGAAATCCACATTTCATAGTGTCATTGGATGTTCCTATCTACGGATGTGTGTATTGGTCCTTAGACTTTACGATTATTATTAATGGGTATTACAACTCGTGCACATAGATGTATTGATGAAAAATGTGACGACACACTATTTTTAGTGAGGTAGGATATGTTGGGTGTGTCACGAGTAATACTGCGTTAATAGATAATGCGAGAAAGGATTTGTCCCTTTTGTTCCATAACGAAAGTAGATATCTCAGGCCCTTTGATGGAATTGATATAGCCTAAATATATCCATGGCCATGGTAAGGTATGGGCGAGTTCAATTCAAGGAAGCCAAAGAAAGAATAATCGAGCATATGGGTTGATGGCACTAGCATGCAACCTGCTTGATTAGAGATATCGAGACAACGAGATTATATTACCCGGTAAGTGTTCGTAAGAGGTGACACGTCATTGAGGCATTAACTTCTTTCTCGATGGGTTACTTGGCGTGTTGCTAGATGCTAATCGTGGACTTTAGGCAGGCTCCACCTAATTCCACTGAGAAGGAGGCCTAGAGGGCGACACACTAAGTGTGTCCATGTATCTGAGTTAAATATTAATTTAACATGTTAAATAAAGATTATTCCCGACTGTGGTTTTATAATTATTTAAGGATGTCTGATCGCATTTATTTCGACACAGGATATTCGAGAAAATATATTTGTGGAGAAATAATATATATATATTTATTAGCGAGTAATGCAGTTACATTAATTAAAGAAATAAATAGCCATTACTCAAGGTCTAATAAATATGGTGGAAGAAATAAATAAAATGAAAAATAAGAGTACATGCCGTGTATATTTATATACACATTGTGTAGTTTGTTTTTCGGGATTTGTGAGAAAATATTGTTTACTTAATTAAATGATATTAAATTTAATATGTTAGGTGCATGTCAAGTAATAATGATGGTCAACTGTCATTATTAAGACATGGGGTATTACTAAGAATTAAATGAAATGATTAAATGATTTCAGGCAATTAATTTATTTTGTTATTCTAAGTATTATAATCCCAATTACACTATTCTCATTGAGTGAGAGCCATTTTTGTACACAACGGATTTGGAAATAATCTCAAGACAAGAGGGAATTCCCTTTCCACCAAGAATTCTTTTATGTTATGAGAGCGAGATCCTCCACCGAATCAAGGCGGTAGAAGGCGGACATCGCAAGCGAAGGTTCTTCCGCGCGAGCACCCGGACATCCCTTCGGCAACGTCCAGAGATACGTGGAGCATGAGTGGATCACCAGTAGAGGAATCCTGTACATGGATTCTACGACGCAACGATGGATCACAGGATCATGACCGGAGACTCCAACGAAGAAAGAATTCCATCAAGGTAATTCTAAGGAAATAATTAAATTAATTATAACCAACATATGATGATCCTATATCAATAGTTTTGGGACTCTTCTTTTTGTTTTTAGTTCTTCATTCTATTCCAAAGATCTGGCATTTTAAATCGTGATAGATCTCATAATGAACGTTGTTTGACGTTAAATTTAATGTTGGGTACAACCACCAATGAGCTTCCGCTGTGCCCAGAACCTAAAATGATTTCGTAGGTTTAATACTATTTTCATTGGCATAGTTGGGTTTTTATGCTTATTTTCAACACTAACCATATTATTTGTGAATTGGTTTGTGAAATTCAGATACTCATTATTATTAAAGAATTTTAGCGTCATTGGTTCATTAAGATGAGTTTTTTTGAACTATTTCATGAGATTCCATCTTCGTGTCTCATTGGAAGTCATGTTCTTAGTGGACGTTCATTAAAACATGATGATTTTACATGTTCCATTTAGTTAATTACATGCATGATTAATTATATATTTTCATCATATACAAAAGTTAATATTCTATCATCCATTGTTTCTTTCATTTATGTTTCCAAAAAACTCCATATATTTATTAATGATCCCAAAACATTGAAAAAATGGGAGTCTAAAATTAATATTTCCACTTTAAGAGCACGTTGATACATTCCTTCATAGATTACAATGTCACTTATGGATAATTATTTCCAAAAACATTTATTTTATCCATTAATTAAAGGATCTATTTTACGTTCTAAGTCAATGATAATCACATAATCATATCTTTCAAGCCTTATAACATTTCTTTCACTCGCACTGATTGATTATTACTTCTTTTTCATGAAGTCAGGGGATTATCTACCCATATTATATCTAAGGGAGTGTTTGGTAGTGATGATATAGAGAGAAAAGAAATGATACTGAGGGGATAGATTGGTTTCTCTTTTTTGGAAAGATAATTTTAAGGGGAATGAAATGATAAGAGGATAAATGTAGAGAAATAGATTTCTCTCCGGCTATTGTGTTTAAATCACCCAAAAATTGGGATGATTTGGAGAGAAATGATGGTGGAGGGTTATTGATATTTTAAAATTCAAATTTTATCCTTATTTTCCACATGTATCACAATAGAATTTCTTTTATTTTATTTTAAAAAGATTCACCAAACAAGATGGGGAGAAATCCAAATCATTTATTTTATTTTACTATGTTACTGATCCAAACACAAGGAGAGAAATCACAATCATTTCTTTTTTTTATTTTCTTTTATAAAAAATCAAATCATTTCTTTTATTTTACAAAAATTTCACCAGTCACAGTGTAAGAGTGTGTTAATTTTTTTTTCTTAAAAACTATATTCCTAAATACAGATCATTTCATGGAGTTTATTTAATCTTATTAAATTGTATTCATAAAGAAATAGAATCAGTGATCAGCATATCTTTTTAAAAGATTAATAGTGGAAATAAATTTTTTAGGCATGGATCACATGATAATGGAAAATATATTTTCTATTTTATTGATCCACATATCATAAATTAGTTGATCATAATTCCAACTAATTTTGGTTTTAAATTTTTATATGAAAGACTCAATGTACCATTTTTCATTAATTGGATTTTTTTTTCATAAATGTGGTTCACGTTATTTTTTATCCCATAAGATAATTTGGTGAGCATTTCCAGAAGGGTTTTAACTCCTTATCTCTTGTATGTTGGTGTGTCATTGGTATAAGAATCTCATTTTCCATCACAGTTGTTTTTTACTTAGTTAAATTTGGTTCCAACCATTGAATAAAACTTAAATGGTTTGGGTAAATACCATTATATTTTGACTAGTGTAATAGATCATATGATATGGTAAATCAGTCCAAAGTTTCACCCAACCACAATTTTTATTAAACATTTTTTGATTTTTGTTTTATTCTTATATTATACAAAAAAAATCCCAAAAATTAACTAAACATCTCTTTTATACCATTGGAAACAACATAACCATGACATATACACATATGTTTTCAGATTATTTGAATATTCAGTACATATCATGCTATTTCACAACTCAAAACCAATATTTTTATTGTCCTAGTAGATTAAAAACCCAAAAAATTATTTAAAATATTTCTTCAACATCTCCCACAAATAATAATTACACGTGATACCCTTATTTAAATATGATAACTAATATTCTCCTTCAGAACCAAGGGATATGAAACATTAGAAATAGTGACCGATGATTCTAAAAAATGAGGGAGCATAAGTGATATAAATTGATGATAATATATAATTATATCATAAGAATTTTGATGGCATAATATAATCATGATACAAGAAAAAAATATAAATAACCCATACCCTATAAAACATGGATCATAAAACATGTATAATGAAATAAGACGTTCAATATAACATGTCAAATAAGTAATGAGAATCTATATCCATGTGATAATATTCATAAACCATAGAGTAATATCATTGAATTGTGTCACAAACATATTCATCAAAAATCATTTCATATATCAAGGATCACATCCAACAGCATCATCACATAGTATACAGTGTCCCCAAAGGTATTGGTTCACATTCATTTATTATAATCACAGTGTATAAACTCCCATTATGGATTTGTTTCACTCTTAATTCCCTTAAAGATACAAGATAGACTCACATATTGGATAGTGTATATTTTCAGTAACATTAATATCAACACATGAGATATATATATTATTCTAATTCATTAGATGACTATATAATTTTGAGCTAGTATTAAACCATCTTATAAGAATATATTTCCTTTCATAAAAAATACAATGTGTTCAATATAATATAATTCTTGCAATAATGAGAAAATGAGAATGATTATTTATTAAAAAAAATTAAACTCAATGAATTAAATATATTCTTAGATGAAATTGGTAAAAAAATAGGTTTTTTGGAATGGGTAAAAGTCAATTAGGAAAATAACATTGATCAAAGGAAAAATATTGTAAACTGTTCTTCTGAATTATTTATTTTCTTAAAAGTTAATAATTTTTAAGAATGTCATCTATAATTTTTCTAAAATTCAAGTAAAAATTCAAGTAATGGAATTCATGAAATACTTCATAAATGTACAGTCTATGGTTTTTCCATATTATACTTTAAAATATTTCTACACATATTTTCATAGTCAGGCACTTAGATAGAATTCCATTCCAAGTCCCGGTGTTCCCATGAAAAATTCTTATAAAATTATTACGTATTTTTAAACTCTTCACATAGAGGAAGTGAGTTATATCTTTAATAGTTGCTCATATAAGCAATATAGTCCTTGGTTGCATCAGGAACATGTCTTTTAGCCTCTTTATGGTATATGTTTTGTGGGCGAAAGCCTTTTTTAGAAAACGTTATCCGGGGAATTTCTATAAATAATATTAATTAAATTATTTTGGACTCTATAATGAATAACTCTTGATTAGAGTTTCATATCTATGTTCATAGATTGTGGTTAAGTCTTGAATGTCGTACTTACCCTAGGTGTGACATAAAATTTGTCGTGTTGGGTTTTGGGCCAGAGGTGAGTTGAGGGTTGTGCTATTAAATGAAGAGTGTTTAATTAAAAAAAATTAAACCTCCTCCTCATTCCCCAAGGTTGCGCACAACACCCACGCCCTATCTCTCTATTTTTAGAGGTGAATTGGTTGGATAAAGAAAAAGAAGTTCCTTTGGACTCCGATCTTGATGAAGATCACTCCCGGATCATCCAGTTGCAGGAGAAGAGGGTGGATCTGATACTAATGCATCATTGTTTCACCCAGAGGTAGGAATTTTGAGATTCAAATCCTGATCTCCATTTTAGGGAATGGTTTTGTTCAAATTGTCACTGTGGCTGTGTAGATTGGGTCTGGAGGATTAAAAAAGAATCCCCGAATTGAATTTTTGAGCACTGGGGTGATCCTGGTGGTCTGCAGAAGGTCAAGCGGTGCATTGGTGGCACTCCAGAGGCGGTCTGGCTGCGGGAGGGGGAAGCAGTCGTAGAGGGTGGTCGATGGGCATTTCATGCAGTGGTGAAGAGCCATCAGAGGGCGGTGAAAGGCACCAGTGTCATGGAGGGGGGCCGGAGATAGAAGGACAATAAGAGTGTGGCTAGGTGTTGGTCTATGGGGATGGTGCAGCTGGTCCAACCAATGTGGGTCAGACTGGCCATAGTGGGCTAGACTGTGCAGGCCTTCAGGCCAGGATAGTTTTAGACCTTTTTAACTATCAAACCAGGTGTACAATTTGCATGTTTTCTGTGGCCACACATTCCAATTGATGAGGTGGATATTTTGAGAACACCTTGAAGAATTTATGAATTTTTATAAAGGATTAGTGGAAAGAATTATACATTTTTAAAAATAATAATAATATTATTGTTATTATTCAGAGAATAATGTATATGATGTATCTCTGGTGTCAGATGTCCGATTGAGAAAACATTAGGGATTTTGTTACCCTATTTTTATTGAGGAAGATTCTAGACTAATTCTGGTAGATTGTATTGGAATTGATATCTGGGTTCCATGAGGCTCGGTGTGGGCTGTTGTGGAGAAATGTTAATTTTTAAGAATGTTTCCATTTTCAGCATGTAAATAGCCTGTACTGAGTGTTTTTTGTGTAGAATGTGATGGTTGTGTCTGTTACAGATTTAGAGACTCCCAAAATCATTGATGCGGGACCAGTACATTTGGGTAGTTTTTTCCAGGGTTGTTACTCCTCTAATAGATTAGGGTGCATGTTTCTTGGTGGTATTCGTACAGTTGTACTGGTCCACTACCGTGTTAGGGGGTAGTCTCTCCAATATCATTGGATGGTAGGGTATGTACTATATCTCTTTTCGAGGGATCTGGTCCCATAACCTTACAGTGTTTCCCCTAATGTGGGTGTGATATCATGTTTTATAGAGAGGCGCTCCCCTATCATCAGTGTGGGCCCACATCTCTCATGGTGGTTCTCCCCTAGAATTAGCGCATGATCACATTTTTCATAATGTTTCTCCCCTATTTTGTTAGGGTGCAGTCTCTTGTTTCATAGGTTGGTACTCCCCTATCGTACTAGGGTGTAGGTTCACACCTACAAAGTAGTGATCCTCCATGTTTGAGTTATCATCAGGGAGACTACCTGTCCAATTGTTATATGTGCTTCCTGGTTTCTTGTTAGTTTTCCCTCGATGGAAAGAGGCGTAGGACCATCTATACAAGAGTGACGTAGGTTTTACTGGTTGGTTTAGGTGTTATAATGCCCTATACTATGGGGTAGCGGTGAGGTGCGAGACTCTCAACAATTTCTTCAACCTCGAGCTAGGTGCATGTAAATGTTGGCAGGATCTTATGTGTTGGATACTATATCTACGATTATTGCATTGTTATCAGTAAATACTCATATTGGATATTATCACTAGTGATGAGGCCATAACCTCATGAGTATTGGTTCCTAAGACGAGTATATTTAGGGTGTTTTCTGGGTTTCCCTTGTGGTGTCATCACTTCTTCTTTGACACTCCCAATATTTTGAGCTGACTGGTCATGTTTAGCTGAGGATGGTCTCGATATGGAGTTTATCTCTTGTTTAGATCCCTTTTTATTGGGATGAGTAGCCTATTTCCATTTATTTAGTCACTTTTTTTGGGGGTTTTGTGGCCCCTACTAAGAATCTTTATAAACACCCATGCACGAGATTTCCCACACATTTCTTGGGTAATGTGAAGACAAAAATACTTTTAACAGAGTCTAAGGAGGACCCAATATGGATAGTGATTACTGAGCTATTGTGACAAGGGTTTTCACTGGACTTGTATGAGGAGCTTACTAGCATGTGTTTGATAGTGATCAACCCATTTAGAGATGTTTGGATTCTTTTGATGTTTTCTTTTGGTGGGCTCTATAATTTATCTTTTAACCTTCTACTATACAATAGTTTGGGATATATTTATTCATAGATTTATTTTTAGATTTTAATCTCTCTTCATTGTTTCAGGGGGGCTTTTTCAGTGCATGTGTACTGGTATGATAAGTTAAGGCCTCTAATGTGTTTGATAGCATACTCAGTGATAGTCCCTAGCCCATGAAATATTGGAGATGGGATTGGGTATTCACGACTCTAGACCCATTGGGTTGGGTCATGAATGAGTGGTATAATAGGCATGTTCCACCTCGTGGACCGTAGTGAGTAGTTGGTCTAGCTTTGAGCTTGGTTTGGGTTACATTGTATGAGTTTTAGGATGATTTGAGTTTAACTTGCAGGGCATGGAATCCAGTGCTAGTGTGTTGACTAACATATCCATTCACCAAGACTTTATTTACACGCCTTTCAACTCAGTATAGTAGGACACTATTAATAAAGGAAATCAATGGTACATGCATCATATTGGAATGTATATTGAGATTTTCTAGTCCCTCATGTGTCAGATCTCCAGATATACTCTTTCATCGTGGTGCGTCTTGATTGTATCCAAGGATGAATCCATGCTGAAAGCCATCCAAGGTTCAATGGAATATTTTTTTGGGAATCCTCCCTGAGTAGAGACTATAAAGAAGGGTATGTGTACTGAGGCTGGACCACCAGGTGGTACGCCGTTTGAGCCAACACCTGTCAAGCATCAGGTTGTGCTAGTAGTGTAGGATGAGGATGATTATATGATGAGTGTACTTCACAAGTTCTAGTGGTAGTGACCTCTGAGGTTCTAGGGTGACCGAGACCCCATGTATGCTGATGATTATCTTGCGATAGTCACCCGGGTTTTTTGCATAGTGAGGAAAATTCCCAATAAGATGGTGGTCCTCATGGTGAGCCTTTTTCATTGTTCTGTTGTGTGATGGTGGAGTCTTGTGACATAGATCCTTGGTGAGGATATTCTCAACTTGTTTGAGGATGAGAAACTCTTTAATGATATGTTTTATCCTTACATGATAAGGTCTGTGAAGATCCAAGAGATTATATAGATTATACATGTTAGTATGACTATGGCAGAGTATTACACGATGTATATTAAGTTTTCTCTTTAATCACTTGACATGGTATGAGACCTGTTATTTAGGGTATTGGATTTTGATCTTGGTATCCATAGGGATATATAATATGGTTTGGTCTCCTTGTGCCTTCCTACATCTGTGGAGGTACATGATTGAGCTCTGATGGTCGAGAGAAACCTGGAAAAGGCATTTGTAGACTTGGCCTGTAGTATGGTTTTTGAGGATGAGACGTCAACCGTAGATGGGAGACAAAATACGTCTGGGTTGAAGTACAACAGGAATACCCATTCTTGGAATCAAGCATGTGTGTATGAGGGAAAGTATCTAAGATAGGTCTCTGTTCATTAGTAAGAGAGGTGCTTCTATGATTTCAAAAAACAGAATACATCTTGATGGAAATTGTCTGAACCACTGTGCTACTGAGAGGTAGATTGTTGAAAGACCACCTTGTCATGGGAATTTTTTTGAGCATGGATGTCTACAAGTTAGTTTATGTGGCAGAGGAACAAGTGTAATAGCAGGAGGTGGCAGTAGGTACGAGTTTCCAACACCACCCACCCCTAGTGGTCCACACCTTGCTTAGATATCTAGTGGATGAGGTGAGAAAAACTATAGGTCATAGGGGCCTTCGACCCATAGGCTCTATGAATTGATATAAGTACACATTGTGTCAATTCTACTTTATGAAGTATCTTTATAGACACTTGTGGGATCTACTTTACCCTTTTTGTTTTTTACAAGGGGTTTTCTCAGGGCATAGATACTTTCATATGTCAATGTTGTTCACTGTAACATTGAATGGATGGGGAAGGGGGATCCTTCCCCAACCGACTCACATTTTTCTGAAAAGACTAAACATGTGTGGATGAGTTAATTCCACCCAATGGAGACAATGTCAATGTTTTATTGAATATTCCCTCTCACATGTGTGTTTAGGGTGAGGGTTGTGTGTTGGAGTTTACAGAGAGGGCCAACGTGACCTAGTGTGCACTGGGAAGCCCCATTTTATTCAATTTTAAAATTATACATTCAGCATTAGAATGGTAGGTGAGTATGTTGATAATTTTGATGTGTGGTTTGATGTGGATTTATACACACAAAAATGAGGCACTATTTCCCCACTAAGACACATTCTTTAGACATGATTCAAAACCATGCGGGTGAGTCAGTGTTGCCCAAAGAAGATTTCATCAAGTTATAGAGGTTGTGTCCCAATGACATGTGGATTTAGAATTAGTTTTTTAGACCTTGAATCAGGTTTGGAAACTGGCACACCGCTAGACCAAATAAATGAAGAAGACAAGACACTAGGGTTTTTACACCTGTTGCATTCGAGGATACATTTTATCGGTTTAACAATGTTGACCTAGCATGAGATAGACTTAGGTGTGGACTAGGGTTCCCCTGATTGTATGCTCTTTGGTAGCATGGGAACCCTTTGTGGTTTTTTTGTTGTTTTTACTAAACTTGTTGGCATGGAAGGCTTAGTTCAGGGTTCATTTTCACTCCTTCATTCCTTGCCATTGGATTTTAGGGGAAAATATTCTTAAGGTAGTAAAAATTATGTTACATTGGATTTCTCCTATTATACTTCAGATTATTTCTACAATCAATTCCATATCTATGTACTGAGATGAAATTCCCTTCTGAGACTTGGTGTGTCTTCATTTATTTTATAAAAAATTTATTTATTTTTATACTATGCACATGTAGTAATTGACTTATCTTTTAAAGGGTTTCTTGGATCAGAAATATAAGGACACGGTAGCATTTAGAGTTTTTTGTTTACCCTAGGTGGGGTATATGTTTTATAGGCACTAACCATCTGTGGAAATCATTATCAAGGGAATTTCTATAAATAAATTTAATTTATTTATTTTTGATATGGGATCAAATAACACATGAATGGAGTCCCATATTGACATTATGAGACCGCGGTTGAGACCAAAACACCGTGTTTACCCAAGGTCTGACATAAATATTTTCATGCGGGGATTTGGGTTAGATGCGTGTCGGGTTTCGGACTGTTAAATGAAGAATATTTGATTTAAAAAATTTAAACCACAAAATCTTCCTCCTTCCCCATTATTTTTCACGACACCTGCCAGCTCTCTCTCCCTCTTTGGTGATGAAAAGTCTAGATTAGAAAAACAAGGTTCTACAGGGTTCTGATCGTGACGGTGATCGCTCCATGACCATGTAGTAGTAGCAGTGGAGGAAAAATCATACCCCAAAGCATTAGTATTTCACCCAAGGTAAGCTGTTGGATTTTTAAATACTAACACCCTATTAATGCATCAATTTTGTTTGAATAATATTTGTGACTATGTTGATCAGGTATGATGTTTCTAAAAGAGGTATCAGATCTATATTTGGTGCACCAGGATGATCTTGGTAGTCCACGAAAGGTCCAGTGTCATTCAGGTGGAATTTCGATGGTGGTCCGGCTACGGGAGGTGGAAACGTCCACGAAGGATAGTGGTGGAGAGCCATGTGGAGGGTGATGAAGGCCACCTGCAGCACGATAGAGGATACATGGCAGTGTGGCAGAGGGGTGATGGGCTGGAGATAGTGGTACAAGTTGAACGCAGTTGGGCTATGGGATGGCGTGGCTAGGCCAACCAGAGTGGGCTGGAATAGATATAATGGGCCGGTCGGGGCAGATCCTTAGGTCGAGATAGTTTTAAACCCTAATAACTATCAAACCATGTGTCCAATTTTCTTGCCGTCTATGGCTACATATTCTTATTGACATATAGGCTATTTTGAGACATCATTGAGGACATTATGTCATCAGATTGAGGGTTAGTGATGTGAAACATCTAATTTTATTAATAATAACATAATAATAATAATTATTTGGTGAATCTTTAATCAGCCGAATCTCCATGTACCGATGTCCGATTGATGCACTATTATCGGTGTTGCGACCCTATATTTAGTGCGGATGTAACAACCCATTTAAATAAAGAATTTAAAATTTTAATATTTATTAATATTTGTAAATTAAATAATTATTTTACTTCAAAGGTTATGCTATGTTCGGTGGCGTACCCCCCATGCAACAACGATTTTCTCTGAAATCTTAGGTTACACAGAAGGCTGAGTCATACTGAGAAAAATAATGACAATATAATATTAATATTTTAAATGGTAGTTAACGCCTAGTCATTGTATTAGAAAGAATGAATATAACTAACCATATTATGATTTGACAAGTTTAATAAATGCCTTTATATTTATCCAAAAAAATTATGAGGCTTAATATAATAATGAATCTGATTTTAAGCATAAACACTCTAAAATTTTTAAAGGTATATTTACCACCTTTTGATAGAGAAACCTTTTTAAATATAGTTATGGTCTTTTTTACATGTTCCATTTGACAAAATAAACTCCTTCTTTATATGGGGAACATCAAATTTTACTTTGGGTAAATTTTTGGAATTTTTATGATAAAGTTCATTTTTAATCAAAAGTGAAAAATACTGCATTTTTAGTCAAACCATCTTTTCATCTAATTTAGTTATATTTTTAGATTTCCCTTTTAATTGGTTTTAAATTATTATTTTATAATATTTTTATCAATTAATACTTTTTATTTATTGGATATAATTTAAATTTGAAATTCTATATAAACACATGTTAATATTTTGTAGTTTGTTTCTTCAAAAATGCATTTTGGTTTTGACAATGGGAATTAATGTTAAATTTATATCAGCAACTTTTTTGTTTCAAATTTGGAAAAAATGATTCCATATATGGAATCATGAGGTCTAAATAGTGTAAATAGGTAAATTTTATTTCAATACATTAGGAATATTAACTTCCGTATATATTTTATTTACCGTGGTTAAAGGGTGAATCTAGTAAATAAGGGTAAAAATAAAATTATAATAATAATAAATTACCCTAACACATGTCCTAACCCTATTTCATGAGATATTACTAATCATGGAAATTCGTAAGTATTTTTTAGGACCCCATGGATCCACTAGCATGTGAAAATTAAATTTCATTACTTTTAATTTAATGTTAATGAAAATATAACCTAAATATGCCCCTTTTAATAAAATAATTATTAAATTGAGTAATATAAATGATATATTATTCTATAAATATTATATAGAAATATAATTTTTTTTTCTAAATCAGGGTATTTTATTAAATAAATTTAAACATAAAATAAGTAATTTTATTTAAGACATAGTGGTGATGCAATGATTGTCTTATTAATGAATGTATTAACCAAATTTGATTATAAAAATTAAAATAAATATATTATGAAACTTATTATTCCATCCATGAATTTTATGGTTTATGATGACATTTCATAATTGTATTAATGATGTTTTTTTTCTAATGAATCATTTTTTTGGATTTTAAAAAAATCATGATATAAAAAATTAAAAAATTGACAAAAATGAGTTCTCAAATCAATTAATATTTTATTAAAATATATAATAGTATTAAAAATATAATATTTGGCCAACTGACATATATGATGTAAAAAAATGTCATTACTGATCCATTTTTTGTTCTCTTCACATTTCATAGTAACTATGGTAACCATTTATTATTAATATACAAGAAGACATGATAAAAGTTAAATAAGTTTACTAAGGGTTAAAGATAAAATATAAGGTTAATTTTTATGACCTAAATTTTTCTAAAACACATTGAATGAGAGTATTTCAACCCATAATCATTTGACCTTAAAAATATATCACTTTTTTGTTATTATAATCCCAAAATCAATTAATAATAAAATAACACTTTCAAACATTCCAAAAGTGTCTATCCTCCCTATTATAAAAAGACACAAACTCTATCCCTTAACCACAACAATGAATCCCCAATGGATCATCCATCCTCCCCCAAAATGAGCTCCCAACATCTCTCCTTTATTCCTATAATACATCCCTTAGGAATATAGTAATTTAGGAGAGTCCTATGGCTCAAATAAAAAGAAGTTACCCGATTTTAGGTAACATCTTCTCTCAAATTCCATTCCATTATTTTTCCTTCTCCACTCCATATGATATTCATATTCTTTTTTATATAAAAAATCCTGTAAAATAAGTATACTAGTTTGTTTATAGGATAATTATTTTAGCTATACTTACACACACCTCCTTCTAATGGGTATATAACATACTGTTTTTGTGGATAGAGAACTACTGCCTCGCGAAATGATGATTGTTCAATCTTATCCTACCACCTCTTATAGTGGTAGTTATGATAGAAATGTAATTTTATATGATATTTATGATATTTATTTTATATATGTTTTACTTTAATTCTAATTTAGAACATACACATATGCTTTTGATGTTGTATAAAATAGAAAATCTCATTTGAGGAAGTGGAGACTACCATCCACTCAAAATGATATGACTAGATAATGTTATACATAGAACATATAAAAGAAGGAATTAATGAACATATATTACACATATAACATATATAATATAAAATAATTATAATGAACTTATGTATCATTTAGTTTTAATTCTTTTAAATATGAAAAATAAATAAATGTAGTATTCATGTCTATGTACGACTTACCATCTCCATGAACGGTGCATTTCATTTCTTATATAAAAATTATTTGTACTTTTATAAATAAATATATAAAATATAGATGTAATATATATGATATATAATTCATTAATAACATATTTTAGATAATTTAATTTTGACTACATGGACAATTAATAATTATAAAAAGATTATTTTTTACTCAAGTTCTTAACATCCACACAATGCCTGATATGAACTCAAATAATTAACTAATTTTTAATGTATTATGTAAGATAATAGAATAATAATATTGAAAATATTTTTTAAGAAAGTATAAATTAAACGTATGTTTATTATTCAAGAAATTAATGAACAAACGAGTCAAGTCAGACATGTGGGAAAGGACATTGTCTCAATCTCATTTCTTTGAGGCATAGTCTGATTTATACCCACCATGATTTTATATTGTGTATAACCCGATTTGAATTTTAATTTCATTCAAAGGGAGTCTTTTTTTACATAATGTTTTACTAGATTACAAAGGGAATGATTCTTTTTAATGTTCTTGGTGACAATGACCATTCTACCACTGCGATCATTATATGATATTTTGATTCCTTAACAAGCTGGGATGTTTTCAAATGGAAAATAAATACCATATATCAATTTTACATATTTTAGCATTGAAAATGGTTTTGAAGGTGAATTTTTATATTTCAATATATTTAAATTATTTAATGTGATTGCAAATGAATTTTTTTGATTGAAATGTTGATATTTGCAATCTATTTTGTGTGATAATTATATAATGGTACACAGACATTTGACGGGGGTTTAAATGATTAACCAAATTAAGGGTGGTTCTAGGATAAAATAAGGATGGGTGGTAACATTATAACCACCAATTCATTGGGTATGTAATTCGGTCGTATAGATATTCTATTTGTAAGAATTATTTGTCAAAGTCGACCATATGGTTATTCCATTTAATTATGATTATTTCATATGTTTAACTTTTATATGTTATGTGTGATTTCTATGTGTTTTATTGTAATATGTTGGTTAAAAATGGAAAATCATCGATCTTCTATTTAGTGAAGATTATTTACTACTTTACAAAGGTGAAAAGTATTACTTCTTATAATGTATTCATTGTTTACATATTGTTTTGAAAAAATAACCATTTTCTTTCTTTGTGTATCCCTAACAGATATTTTTATACTCATACCATGTTTTTGAAATGTTTTTTGTTGGACTTAAAGTTTAATAGGGTCACATATGGGATCTTGTAAATGTTATGTTGCTTAAAACACGAAATTAAACATGTTTCTTTTCTTTTAAGTGTTATTATTCTATAAAAAATGAAGACTGAGTAGAAGTGTTTATATAAAATATACATGTTTTTTTGTAAAAATTATGATATAATTATATAATTTTATAAACTATAAAATAACCACAATATAAATTATTAACATAATTCAAGATTATGTAATGTTTATGGATAAATATTTATAGTTAGTATCAGAGCTCGGTTTAGATAACTTTAGGAGTCATAATTTTTTTAATAGAGTATCCATAAATGATTTTCCAATTGTGGTAAAATTGAAATGATATTGAATTTGAAGATTACCGTGTAACTTATTCTATGATATGTTTGTTTAGAGTGGTTTTCCAAGGAGAAAATAGGGTAGCAGTACCGGGAAGGTATATAGAGAATGATAACCTTCCAAACCAGAATCCCTAGATGGTTGAAATTGGAACTGAGAAGTTTGTTGTAGTGATGGTCTAGTTGAGTCAGTTTTTAAATTATGTTGTTATACATGCACAATATCAATCAGATCAACCCCAAAAGAACATGTCTATAGTGTATTATTTCATGATGAAACACATCCCATCATTCAGAGGATCATCTGACACTGTTCATGCTGAATGTTGGATCAATACACTAGAAAATATTTTTTATGTCATGGGTTGTAATGAAAATTAAAAGGTTAGTCTTGTTGTTTATCAATTTTTGAAGATAATATGATCAGTGGTGGTCGATGGTTAAAAATATAAGGGATAGTATGGAGAATTATGGTCTTGTTTGGGATGAATTAAAAGTTATGTTGGTTAAGAGATACTTTCTTAAGCCGGTTTGACAAATGATGGGAAAAAAATCATTGAGTTGAGGCAGGAGGATTACTCAGTGGCTTCTTACGAAGAAAAGATCACTCAACTAGAAATGTTTGATCCAAATTTCATCTGAGAACTTGATATTATGATAAATCAATTTTAATCAGTATTGAAGATATAATATAAAAAATCATTATCCACTCATAAATTCAAAATAAACAAGAAAAATGTAAAATGTGATGAGAAGTTAGAAATAGAGTTTTATAATGATTAGGTGTTCCAAGAGAGAAAGATAAAGAACATGTCCAGTTGGTAGGAAAATAGAATAAATTCATTAAATAATCATGGAGGTAAGAAAATTAAATTTCCATCTTGTGAGATGTGTTGTAAAAAGAATCATCTATAATGTCTCTCAAAATTTGGAATTTTGTTCGGATGCGGTGAGACTGGTCATATTTCCTTTAAATAAAAGGAATATGATCATGCAATAAATGAAAAACTAACAGTAAGATGTTTTAGTTTCAATGAATTTGGTCATTATGAAAATATGTGTCTAAAGTTGATTACCCATGGTGGAAACCAGATATATCAAAAGTAGAAGGGTGGGGGAAATATTTTTTTAATATAATGGTTGATTTTGGGACCATAAAATCAAGTGGTATCAAGTAGATTGTTTGTTTTTTCAGATTATGCCAATGTATTTTTATATTTTGGCTCTACAAAGTCATTCATTTCTGAGAAATATTCTGGTAAATTTGGAATTCCAACTCAAGAAATGAATCCTGAACTAATGGTAAAAAATGGGAGAAATGTTGGGAAAAAAGAAATTATAAGAAATTTTTTATCATTATTTTTGGAAATAATTTACCTGAAAACCTTGTTTATTTTCCTCTAGTATAATTTTATGTTATTTTGGGAAGGGATTGACATTCTGTTTACTATGTTATGATTGACTATAGAGCTAAATATGTTTCTTTTCAGGAATAATATCATTTTGTGTACAAGAATGAACCCTTATCTCTGATAAAATATCAGGAAGAAGAAAAACTATTGAATGATGGAAATGAATTTTACCTTGTACATATTTCTAAATAAGTGGAAATGATCATATTAATTACGTGTCGGTAGTTAATAAGTACCTTTTTGTTTTTCTGCATTATATTCATGGTATTATACCTAATTGGGTAGTTGAATTTTCTATTGAATTTGATCGTAATGATAATCTAATTTCAAAAAACCTTTGTCAATTAGCTCTAATTGATCTTTTAGAGTTAAAGAAACAACTGATGGAGTTGTTAGATTATGGTTTCATACCAACTAAAACATCACCATGGGGGGAACCCGTCTTATTTGATAAAATGAAATATGGTTCAGTGAGACTTTTCATTGATTATAGTGCCTTGAATAATATCACAAATAAGAACAAGTATCCTTTTCCTCATATCGATGATTTGTTTGATCAGTTCCAGAGTGCTCAATATTTTTTTAAGAATAACATGAGGTCGGGGTACCATTAGTTGAAAGTAAATGAAGTAGGATTTCTGAAGACCGTGTTTCGTACTAGATATGGCCATTATTTATTGGTAGTTATTCCTTTTTTGTTAACCAATGAACTTATATATTCATGGATCTTATGAATATAATTATCTGTGAGTTCTTGGATAAGTTTGTGGTTGTGTTTTTTGATGACATTTGGTATATTCTAAAAGTTATGATGAACATGAATGTCATTTAATGGTTGTATTGAAAACAATATATGAAGCAAAATTGTATGGGAAATTTATCAAATTTGATTTTTGGTTAAAAAAATTTTTATTCCTTGTTTACATTGATTTAAAAAATGGCATAACTGTTGATCCTACTAAAACACAAGTTGTTGAATAATGGAAAATACCCACAGATATAACTGATATTTGTAGTTTTCATTGTTTTAAGGGCTATTACAGAAGTTTTTTTTTGATAATTTTGCACAGTTTTCTAGACCACTAACTATGTTAACTTGAAAATGTGTTAGGTTTATCTAGATAATGAAATGTAATGATTTTTTTCAATAATTAAAAATATGATTGTTGAATTCTCTAGTTTTGGCATTACCTTCTAGAGATGGTGAATTTATTATCTAGAGCGATACTTTTTTGAAATAAACTGGTTGTGTTCTAATGCATAATTATAAGCTAATTTATTATTCTTTATGTCATTTGATTCCTTACTAGTTAAATTACACTACACTTGATTTAAAATTATTTCTTACTATTTTTTTCTTTAAAAATTTGGAGGCATCATCTGTATGGGGTAAAATGTGAAATATATACTGACCATAAAATTTTGATGTATATATTCACTCAAAAAGAATTTAACATGAGATAAATGAGATTTATGGAATTAATCAAGGATTATGATTGCCCGATTAATTTCTATCCAATAAAAAAAATAAAGTGGTCGATGATTTGAGTTGAAAAGGTAATGCTACATTAACCATGATACGTTTGGAACAAGATACATTGATTAACGATTTGATGATCATTGGAATGAAAGTTGGAGTTGTAGAAAATTCCTTTGTATTATTTTAGGTGTTAGTGAAATCAACTCTATCAGACAGAATTAAGCTAGCACAAAAGGAAGACATCGAGTTGCATAAAAAGGAAGAGTTGGATTATAAGGGTATGTACCCTAAATATAACATTGATGATGACTGTATTTTGAGATTTGAGAAGAGGTAATATGTTCCCTGTGATTCACAATTGTAGAAAGAGTTGTTATGTGAAGATCATAGTTGTCAATTTTCAGTTCATCCGAGAAGTACTAAGATGTACCGAGATCTTCAAGAGTATTAATGGTGGGATCAAATGAAAAGAGATATTTTGGACTTTACTGTGAAGTGTTTGGCTTTTCAATAGGTTAAACAAGAGTGGAAGTTACCAAAAGGGATGCTTCAGACTTTACTTGTTTCAGAATGGAAATGAAAAAATATATCCATGGACATCATTGTGGGATTACTAAATACATATCGACATAATAATTCAATCTACGTAATTGCTGATCGATTAACAAAATATGATCATTTACTTCCTATTAGAGATACTCTATCTATATATAAACATTCTAGGTTTTATGATAAATAGATATCCAGGTTTCATGGAGTTCCCCTCTCTATTATATGTGACCGTGATCGCATGATTACATCTATCTTTTAGAAAGTCCTTCAGAAGTCGTTGGGTACTGAATTAAATTTTAAAACAACTTTTTATCCTCAATCTTGTGGGCAGTTAGAATGGTGAATTTAGGAATTGAATGATATGATACTTGCTTGCTCAATTAATTACCGGGGAATTTAGGACCAAAATATTTCTTTGGATGAATTTTCTTAAAATAAAAGTATCAATTCCAACATATAGATGGCTTCGTTTGAGTCATTATATGGGAAGCGATGTCGAATTCCAGCTTCTGGGATGATGTAGGTGAAATGAATCCAATGGGACCATATTATTTAGAAGAGATGGCATAGAAATTACATTTGATACATCAATACCTGAGGATAGTTCAGTGGAGAAAGAAAAGTTAAGCAGTTAAATGAAATAAGGATCATTCTTTCAAGGTTGGTGACCACATCTTTCTCTATGTTTCTCCCTAGAAATGTTTAATGTGATTTGGTAAGAAGGGGAAGCTGAGTCTGAGGCTCATTGGACCCTATGAAATCTTGGAAAAAGTTGTATCATTTTCCTACATAGTGGATTTACCTCCATGTTTATCCCATGTACACCTTGTTTTTTGATGTTTCAATGTTGAGAAAGTATATGCCGGATCCATATTATGTTTTGAGTCCAGAGATAGTTCAGTCGAAAGAGAATCATTCTTATGTTGAACAACGAGTTCAGATTCTTGACCAAAGAGAGAAAGTATTGTCGAATGAGGAAATTAATCAGGTAATGGTTTTGTGAAAAAACCATATAGTTGAAGAGTTAACATGGAAATTTGAAAATGCTATGAGGGATATATACCCCCACTTATTTTATAAGTAAATAAAAGTGTGAGGATTCAATTTTTAGAATGGGGGAAGGATGTAACATCCTAGGTAAATAAAGAATATGACAATTTCATATTTAGTAATATTTGTGAATTAAATATTAATTTTACATTAATGAAAATTATATGTTCAATGGCGTACCCAAAACACTACAACGGGTTTCTCTAAAATCTTATGTTGCACAAAAGACTAAGTCATACAGAAAATAATAATAATAATATAATACTATTATTTTAAATGGTGGTTAACATATGGTTGATGTATTGGAGGGAATGAATAAAACTAACCATATTATTATTAAACATGTTGGTTAAATGTGTTTACATTTATCCAATAAATTTTAGAGGTATAATATAAGAATGAATCTGATTTCAAGCATAAATACTCTAAAATTGTTAAAAGGTAGGTTTGCTGCTTTTTGATGGAGAACACTTTTTAAATCTATTTTTTAAATTTATAAGTTCCAATTGAAATTTGACAAAAAACATGTCAATCTTATGATAGTTTTTACTTCTTGAAAACACCTATTTTGGTTTTGAACAAGGGAATTAATATTAAATTAATTTTTTTTGATAATTATGTATTTTTATTATTAAAAATGGATTCCATATTTGGAATCAGGATGTCCAAATTGTGTAAATAGGTAAATTTTATTCTTATAGATTTTGAATAATAAATTTACTTAATATTTTATTTTCCATGATTTAAGGGTAAATGTGGTAAATAATGGTAAACAAATAATATGACAGTGATAATAAATTACAATAACAAACAAAATAAACCTATTTTTTGATATATGTCCAACCATGAACATTATTGGGTCTATTTTAGGAACCCATGGATCCCCTTGTGTATGAAAAAGACATTTAATTACTATTAATTTAAAGTTAAGGAAAATATAACCAAACACGTATCTTTAAATAAAAAAATATATATATTGAGTTATATAATAAACATCTCCAACATTAAATAGTCATTATAAAGATAAAAATATTTCCTACATCATGGTATTTTATTAATAATTTTTAGACATCAGATATATAAATTTATTTGTGTCACAATGGTGATGTAGTGATTACCTTATTCATGAATGTTATAAATAAATGAGATTATAAAAATTAAAATAAATTTATTTTTAAATTTTATGAAATTCTAGAATTTTATATTTTATTATGAATTTTAATATTTTAATTAATGAATTTTTTTAAAATGAATTAAGTTGTTATGGATTTTTAAAATTTCATGATATGAATAGTATAAAAATTGATAGAAATGAGTTTTTAATTCAATTAATATTTTATTAAATGATATAATTGTCCAAAAATTATACGATTAAGAAAATTAACATATATGATGATACAAATTTCATTTATTATTCCATTAAGGGTCTCTTGGAATTTTATAGTGACTTTGGTAACCATATTTTATGACTATACAAGAAGGCATGGTAAAAGTTAAATAAATTTTTTGAGGGTTAATGTTAAAAGATCAGGGTAATTTTGTGACCTAAAATTTTCTAAAACCCATTAGATGATATAATTTAGACCCATATTCTTCTTATCTTCAAAATATATCACTTTTTTGTTATTTAAATTATAAAATAAATTAATAATAAAATAATACATTCAATCTTTTCCAAAGAACCCCTTCTCCCTCCTATAAAAGGACACCACTTATAACCCTTAATCACACCTCTCAAGCCCCCCTTGGCTACTCCATACTCTAACCAAATAATCTACCAAAATCTCTCCCTTACTACTATAATCCTTCCCTTATGAATAAGTAAATTGAAGAGAGTCATTTGGCTCAAATCAAAAGATGTTACCTGATTTGAGGTAACATCTTCTCTCAAGTTATTTTCCATTATTTTTCCTTCTCCAATCCTTATGCTAACAGTATTATTTTATTATATAACAAAAACATGATCCTAAATATACTAGTTTTTTGTTATGATAAGGATTATAAATACACATACACACACCACCATCTAATGGGAATTGAACATATTGCTTCTGTGGACCGCAAACTACCGCCTCACGAAACGATGATTGTTTAATCTTCTCCTACCACCTATTATGGTGACCATTATGATTTAAATGTAATTATATTATATATATGCA
The DNA here is from genome assembly GCA_963277665.1 of Viscum album. NCBI lineage: Eukaryota > Viridiplantae > Streptophyta > Magnoliopsida > Santalales > Viscaceae > Viscum > Viscum album. Next base: position 1,000,496,920 of record OY728128.1, on the reverse strand, counting down.
TGATATTATATATATATATATACTTCATTAATTATCATTTAGAACATACCAGTATTCATTTCATGCTGTATAAATACGATAATTTGATTTGAGGAAGAGCAGACTACCGCCCCCTCGAAGTGATATGACTCGTTCATGCAACAAATGGAACATATAAAATATATAATTAATAAAATTATGTAACATATATGAAACATATATTATAATTCAATTATAATATACCAATTTTTCATTTATTTTTCATTCTTTTAAAAATGAAAAAAAAGAAAGTAGCGTTCATGTGTATGTACGACTTACCGCCTCCATGAAAAGTTCATTTCATTTCATATATCCCAATGATATGGAATATTATAAATACTAATATTATATAAACATATTATATATATGAAATATAAATCATGAATATCATTCTAGAGATAATGGAATTTTGATTCCATTGATAATTTATAATTACAAAAAGTTCATTTTTCCACTCAAGTTTCGAACATCGACCAAATGTACGGTATGAACTCAAATAATTAAATAATTGTTATAGAAATTTAATAAGTGATATAAAAAGAATAATAAACATGAAATGGCTAATAAAAAAAAGTCAAAACTCACTTAATTTTTTTATTTTGAAAATTAATGAACGAAGGAGTTAAGTCGGAAACGAGGTAAGAGACATTGTCTCAATCTACTTTCTGTGAGGCATATTTTGATATATACATTAATTTATTTTATATGGTGTATAAACCCATTTTAATTTTAATTTAATTTAAATTTAATATTATGTTACATATCATTTTACTAAACGAAAAAGGGAATGTTTCTTTTTAACGTACATGGTGACAAAGTCTTTTCCTCCACTGCAAACATTATTTGATATTTGGATTCCTCAACATGTCATGATGTTTTTAAATAGAAAATTAATACCTTATAAAAATTATACATATTTTGTAAATGAAATTGGTTTTTTAGGTATATTTACTATTTAAATATCTTGAAATTATTTCCTGATATTTCAAATGAAATTTTTATGATCGGAATGTTGATATTTTAAATCCTTTATGTGTGATTATTATATAATTGTACTTAGATATTTGATGAGTGGTTAAATGATAATCCAAATTACAGGTGGTTCGGTGATAAACCAAGGATGGGTTGTCATGTTATAACCTCAAATTCATTGGTTATGGAATTCAGTTGTATGGCTATTCCATTTGTAATAATGATTTTTTGAAGTCAATCATATGGTTATTCCATTTAAGTATGATTATTTCCAAAGTTTACCATTTATAATGTTTGTGTGATTTTTATGGGTCTTATTGTAATATTTTGGTTGCAATAGGGTATGTAATGAGCATTTATTCTGTGAATAGTATTTCCTAATTCATAAAGGTTAAAATTATTAATTATTATAATGTATTCTTGGTTTTAATGTTGTTTCAAAAAACTAATAGTTTTACTTCATTGTGTGTGCCGTATTAAGGTTTTTATGCTAATCGATTTTTTTTGAAATTTTGATCACTGGACTTATAATGGAATGGGGTCAAGGATGTAATTTAGTAAAAGTTATACTATTTAAAACATGGAACTATGCTTTTAACTTTTATTTTAAGAGTTATTATTTTATGAAAAAAATTTATACTAAGTAAAAGTGTCTACGTGTAATATTCAAGTTGTTTTGTTTAAGTTATGACATAATTTTTTAAATATCTAAACCTGAAAAGATCCTTAATGATAATTATTGACTTAATTAAATATTTCTCAATGCTTATGGCTGGGTCCTTATAGTAGAAAATTCAAAATTGATTCTGATTGCTTACACTGGATTTGAGGTTCAGTCTCTACGAGGATCATTTTTGGAGGTTGTGGTGAATTGTGACTTTTTCAATTGGTGTACATTTTGGGAATGTAAATATCATACCCGGAGTGATTTATCACATTGAATGTGATGGTTTCCCCTATTATTGCTTTTGGGACACCTCGCGTCAAGGCAATGGGTTTTTTTGGGTAGTTTCTTCTGGGGTTGTTACTCCCGTAATGGATTAAGTTATGGGGTGCCCAATGGAATTCGTGCAGTTGGACTACTCCCCTACCATGTTATAGTGTAGGATATCCAATATTTTTGTATGGTAGGGTTGGTACTCCCCTTTCATGCTATGGTTCTGGTAACCTAACCTTGAAATGGTTCTCCCCAACTATGGGGCACGGTCATGTTTTATAGAGAGGAGCTCCCCTATTGTTAGCGCAAGACCACATCTCTCATAGTGGTTCTCCCCTATTGTGGGTGTGGGATCACGTTTTCTGAAATGGTGGTCTGGTACTATGTTATGGTATTTGGGCATGTATTATCTCAATAATACTCTATAAATATAATTTATTATGATACTCACAAATACTCGTGTTTTTTAAATGATTTTATTTTGATTTTATTTCAAGAAATTTATATTATTATCATGAAATACTATTCAAATATATATATTTACAAGAAATATTCATTAAAGTGTTCATAATTATCTTAAGAGTATTCTGGTAATACTATTCACAATTTTTTGTTTACTGAAAATATTATTCATTCAATACATCGAAGAATGTAACGTAAAGAAAATACCATATTTTTATGTTGAAGGATCAATTCTTATGGTTAGTCAACCTTACGTTTGATGAAATGTAAATTTATGGAACATTAATTTTAGCTAAGAATCATACATTTTTTTAGAAATGTGAATAATGGTTAGTGAACCATTCATATTTGTGTAACATTACAAACTTCTAGATCATCATCGTTGCTTTTGTAGTCAACCTTCCTTTATCGACCTTACATTTAGGATAAGTGAATGAATGAATAATCAATTTTACATTCATTGATCTATGATGAAGTGGAAAAATGTATGAATCAACAACCATACATTATGAAGTTGAACCCTATGATTATGGTTTTGATGTTTTCTGAGGGAACCTTAGATTTTACTTTTCAATGTCGGAGATTTGAATTTACGAATTTATCTGATCTTTTTTCTAGGCTTTTTACTGAATGTCATTGATTTCTAATACTCAATAGTATCTAAATAAAAAAATGTTTTAAATGATTTAATGATCCGTTTATAGAATAAACTTTTTACTCCTATTGTTCAGAGATGTTACAACTAATCTAATCTATATTTTTTAATTTAAATTCACTTGATTTATCAGGAATATTTTGTGGATCAAAATCCGTGCTGGTGATTTATCATTATATATCTCTCTGAGTATCATCTGTAAAACATTTAGTCTTGTAAATACCTCTCAGATATCTGTGTGAATATTATTTATTGAATTATTTCTGTGAAAATATTTTAAAGTGCTACAAAAAGTAAGAATCACAAAAACAAAGAATAAATTTTTGAGATATACATGTTTAATTTTGGAAGCAAGATGCTATTTTTTTGTTTTTGTTCTAAAAAACAATGATTTATTGTGAATTCCAATCTATTAAAATATATTTCATATTTTATTTTATTATGAAGTAGTATATCCTTCTTTTATTAGTTGTAGGATGATGAAACTAGGAGATATATCTATTTATCATCAAACTACATCTTATATATCTCGAGTTTCTACTAATCATATTCAATAGTGGTGGAGTTTCACCTTCTCACAGAATGTTGTGGATTTATCGGTTACCGGTAAAAGAACCATATGTTACTATTTTATAAGAATTTTTTTTTGTAATCGTGACAACTTCATGCACTTAGTTTTGTTTTGGTGTTATGATATGAGGACCTTACTAGTGACATAAATCAACCCTACTAAGAGGGTGATTGTTGGAGTGGACTAGAGGATCTTCGTGCCCCCAAAAAATATAAATTGATGTGATTTGTTCTCTATTCATATCTGATTCATATACTCTCATACAAAAATGACTCCCCTCTATCTACTATTTATGTGAATCAACAAAATTATGAAAATTTTAAAATAACACAATTCACCCCCCTCTTCTGTTATCACAATTAGATTTCTGACCTAACCTGTGGTATCAATGTTTGAGGTTTTCAATAGTGCTAAAAAAAGCTAGAGGCATAAGATCTATATTAGAGATGGAAATGGATAATATCAAGGGTGTAATGTTAATGGTATGTTCTCCATATTTAAATAGTGATAATTACTGATGTTGGAAGTCATGAATGGTAATATACTTAAAAATCCTGGATTTAGAGTATACTCAAATATTATTACTCATGACATAATTACTGAAAAACCTAAAACATGCTCTATGACTAGAAAAGCTGAGAATGATATAAATTTGAAAGCAATGAATTCTATAATTTTCAGTATTTGACCAGATTAATTCCACTGTGTATCTCAATTCCCAATATCCTAGGAAATGTGGTAGACAATTGTAGTAACCTATGAAGGTATTGACAATGTTAGAAAATTGATATATAATAGAACAAAATTAATTTTTTATACTTTCAGAGTTTTTGATGGAGAGACCATCACAATGATGAAAAGAAAGATGAAAAAATTGTTCATAATATAATATTTTGATGTGGGACTATCATCCAACGAGATCAAGAACTGAATCCCATAAGAGTGATACCTGTGAAAATGAATGGAATATTTACTACAATCCTCCAATCTGCACCTGTCATGAATCTGACAATGAGAGAATTGATTAGAACATTATTACCGTATGAGGATAAAATTTATGATGAATATTAATATCACAAAGTCCTAGTAAAAAAGGATAACAATGCCTTAAAAGTTACATCCCATAAGTAGAACTGAAAAATAGAACAAGATGAAATAAATTCAGACTTGTATGATTTAGAAATTGAGTTGTCTCAATTAGATAGAAAATTCAGTAAATTCTACATGGACAATAAAGGATTCACAAGAACATTCAAAAATTATGAGAAATACTCAAGGGAAGTATGATGTAATGAATGAAAAATATTGGGTCATATAAGACCTGATTTTCCCCAGTTGAATGGTCATAAGAGAAAGATGGAAAACAAATGTCAGAAGATTTCTAATTATGAGAAAATTGATAAAATAGATACTAATGCTAAATAGAGTGTTTCTGAAGACACCAATAGATTATTAATGATTGATTCAGAGAAGGAAGAATTGAATCTGGAAGCTAATATGTGCATTATGGCTGAAGAAGAGAAAGTACAACCCAACTATTCATCTGATTCTGATTCTAGTTACTCAAATAATAAAATGGCTGCCTACTGTACTATGGTGGAAGAAATATATTACTCCTTATTAAAGAAAAAAATAATTAAAAATATTCATATTTCTATTTTTGGTTAAAGGGATACATTACTTAAACATCATTAAGAGTTAGTTGAGAAATATAGTTCATCTACTACAAACTATACTGACCATGAAAATAAGATTAAAAAACTACAGTATGTTGTAGCAACTTATAAATGTGATTCACTTGTATTTAAAAAATTTGAAAATATACTAAATTAAATTATTGGAGGAAATTTAATTAAAGGGGAAAATTTTGGTATATGAAATAATGGTAAAAAACCCAAACTGTTCAAAAACTATTTTTTTCATGGTTCTTAGAGTAAAGTAATGTCAACTATTAAATGTTTTTATTGTGGTATTAATGTAAATTATGCTAATGAATTATATTTAAGAAACCCTAAATTATGTAGTATAAAGCATGTTAATTATTCCAAAGCATTATCCAATTTTAATTATAACCGTGTTGATCAAAATAAATTTATTTCAATTCCTAAATATTTGATGGCTAACGTTTCTAGACACAAAAATTTATGGCTACAGAAACATATTTTTGTTTAATTTTACCTTGTATTAAGAAATCCACAGAAAAAAAGATATATGGTATATGAAAAGAGGATATTAAAAACATATGAGTGGAAATTAATCAATTTTTTTTACTCTGACTAAAATAGAGATATGCCTAGTCATCTATAGTTATAGTTTCAAAAGACAAATAGTTGGACTCAGAACATTTGGTGATCCAGATATTCTCTCAAATAATAAATTACTCTATGTAAAAGGATTTAAGCACAATATAATAATTATATCTCAACATTGTGATGATGGATATTATGTTGATTTTTTAAATAATTCTTATTCTGTTTTAAAGATAATTTTCATAAATTTATTTCACTCAGAACATATAATTTCTACACATTGTATTTAAATTCCTTGTGTAAATATAGAGTTAACTGTTTAATTGATAATGTAAATGGGAAATGTATTTGGAACAGAAGACATGGTCGTTTTAATATTTTTTATTTACATAATTTATCTAAGAAATAATTAGTTCTTGATTTATGTACACTCAAATTTTATAGTGACTTATTTTTTGATGCATGTCTGATTCGAAAGTAACACAAATCAACCACCAAATATGTTAACCGAATTTCTAGTTCAAACCCCTTGGAACTTAATCATATGGTTTTTTTGGACTATCTTGAACAACATGTTTGGCTGTTAAATTTTATGTATATGTTTTATTTGATGATTATTCATGATTTACTGGGGTATATTTTCTATAGTAAAAAATGATGCTTTTTCTTTTATTGAACTTTTTGTAATAGTTTTTAAAATGAAAAAGCTTTTAAGATAATTTCATTAAGAAGTGATCATGGTGGACAATTTGAGAATCCATAATTTAATTATTTTTGCACAAATATGGGTATTAAACAGACATTATTTGCACCAAGAACACCTCTTGAAAATAGAATTGCTGAAAAAAGGAATAGAACTATTTATGAAATGGCTAGAACTATGAAAAATGAATTGAGTCTTCCATTATACTTTTGGGAAGAAGCAATAAGAACAACCTGCTACATTATAAATTTATTTTCAATTCGACTTACATTCAAAAAGACTCTTCATGAACATCGGAATAATAAAAAACCTAAGGTAAAATACATTATGTTTTTATAAGCAAGGTATATATGATGACCACCAAATATAACCTCAGAAATTTCTATCCATAATACGGTGATGGAATATTCATAGAATCTACAACTTCTAAATCTGATTGAATATTTAATAATAATCCAAGGATTTATTAAGAATCGGTTCAAGTGAAATTTGATTAATCTAACCCTTTTAATAAAGAGAAAGATCAAACTGATGTGGCTGATGATTGTTCTAAAAAATGAGACTTGATAACATGAAAAATGATATTGAAATCATAAATAAGATTTACACTATTTTAGAAGAACATGATACTGATGGACAAAAAAGTGCTCTTCTTAGATAATCCAGAATCCTATAGAATCACCCTTTAGAGATTATTTTAGGAGATCATGACATAGGAATAAAAACTAGAAGAAGTGTAAGAAACCTAGAGAAATTTTATGATTTTATATCTCAGCAAGAGCCTGATTCAGTTGATGATTCCTTATAAAATAAAAGTTTGATGTTGGTAATACAAGAAGATATAAATTAGTTTAAAAGAAAAATATTATGGAAATTAGTGGAAAGACCATTGAATTATCCTGTTATAGTAACTAAATGGTTCTTTATCAATAAAGAAGACGATTATGGTATTATAACATGAAAAAATTCTATACTAATAGCCAAAGAGTATAATCAAGAAGAAGGTATAGATTCTGATAATCTATTTCTCATGCAGCTACACTAGAATAAATTATAATTCTTCTGGCCTATTCATCTCATAAGAATTTTATATTTTATCAGAGGATTGTAAAATATGGCTTTTTAAATGGATATTTAATGGAGGATGTTTATGTTCAGAAACCACCTATTTTGGAAAATTCTCAAAACCCATATTTTGTTTTAAAACATAATAATGATCCCTATACATTTAAACAAGTACCTAGAGCTTTGTATGAATGCTCAAGTTCATTTCTTTTTAAATTTTTTTTACTATTGGTTTGGTAGACCCAACCCTCTTTAAGATACTAGTTTAGTCTAATTTATTATTAGTTCAAATCTATGTTGATGATGTTATTTTTTGGTCAAAAAAGAAAAAAAATTGTAATGATTTTTTAGATCATAAGAAAAAATATTTTTAAATGAGTATGATTAGAGAATTATATTTTCTTTTATGACTTAAAATTTTTCAAAGAGTTCCTGGAAATGTATTCAATAAAAGTAAATACATTACGGGTTTTTTGAAAAAAATTGGTCTATAAAACAGAAAGAAAAATTCTTCCCCAATGTGTACTAATGTTAAACATGATTTGGATGATGTTAGAAAACTAGTGTATAACAAGTTATATAGAGGTATTATTGGAATATTAACATATTTTACTTATAGAAGATGTAATATTAGGTTTTTAGTTTGTATTTCTACTATATTTCAATCAAATCTAATAGATTCCCATCATGATATTGTAAAATGGGTTTTTAGATATTTAAAAGGAATAGTTTCTCAATTTCTTATTTATTTTAAAACTTATTATTTTAAATTATTATCATATTTAGATTATGATTTTTGATGTGTAGATTAGATAGAAAATTATTTTTGGAACCTATCACATTGTAGGAAAATCATTAGTGTTATGGTCAAGTAAGAAGCAGCACTCAGATGCACTATCAACAGCTAGAGAAGAGTATGTATTTGCTGGTAGTTTCTATGCACAAGTGTTGTGGGTGAAAAATGCTCTAATGGAATTTGGAATTAATAATACACCTATTTTTTTGTGTTAATAGATGTGATATACACATTTCTAAAAACCCAATAAGTCATTCTAGAAGTAAATGGGCGGGGGTTTGCACTGATCCCAAAGATGATCTCCCTTCCTCGGTGGCGATGTTGGCTCCAGTGCTGGCCCCTCCCCCCTCGTTGGGGGAGGAAGCTCTTTTACACACCAGGAGAGAAAGGCCTGCATTTCTCCCCTTCCCCAACCCAGATTTTCTTCCACCATTACTGAAATCCTCGTTAATCCCTAATGTTCCAGACCTCATTGATGTCCCCCATAATCTTCAGATCTCAACCTCATAATTCTCAGAAACCTCTTCCCTCATGAGACTCACATTATGAGATTGCTAAAAACTAATGATACATTAGGTTGATGTGTTTGATAGGTTTAACTTCGACACAAGGGATCTCCAGGAATGTGCGATTGTTGGATTTCTCCACAGTCACCACATCATGATTTGATTTGAATCACAATGAGATGTCATCAGGGCTTGGTCAAGTTCTCCATGTATCTTTGACGGTTTCTAATTATTTATCTTCTTCTAGCCCTTATAATTTTATATGAATCATGATTTTTCCTCTCTGGTAGTTTGGGTATGTTTCCACAACCATCCTTTTCTATTCTATATTCCCTCTGTTATTTTAATTCTAGGCAATCTTGTCAGTAGGTTTTTGTGCTCACATAGTCATACAAAGGAAATATTCCACCCGGTTAATCCACGTGTTTGTGGGGAATTGGATGTGTCTCGGAATCCCTTTGATCATGTATTGATTATGATTGGTGAGGAGTAAAATTTCAAGAAAAATGTCATATACGACAAATTGACATACTTATTTTCCTCATGCAGTCGGCCGGGTCATGCATTGGAGATTTTTTGTAAGGGTCACCCACCACAGCTGAAAGATGATCGCCGTCAGGGAACACAACTTGAAGCAAGGAATAAGAATATCGTGAAGGGTAAAACTCTATAGGGTTCTGTGGAAGCTAGTCTGAAACAGATTAAAACCCATGAAGGGGGAAGGGATTATCAGTTGTTGCAACCAGTGGAGGAGGAAAACCCTTAGGGTGTTTGTGATATGTTTGATAAGGCTTCACAGGGATGTGAATCGGGGAGGGAACATTTGGTGTCTCAGGATGATGTGTTTTAATCATCTATAACCGAGGATGGATCCTCCCACTAGGTTTTTATTCGAGTGCGAAGTCAGATGACAGGGAGTATGGATACTGTGGAGCCTAAGGTGGATGTTGAAGAGGATTTCTCTACCGATGTTGTTGTCTTGGATAATGTTGGCTCGAAGAAGGGAGGGTGACATTGTATTGAATCAACAAATCCTATTAATGGTTAACCAGTATAGTTTGAGGATCCTCGGAGTGATGGTAGGACAACATTGAGTGTTATCTCCATGACCCAAGGGGAAGGTGTGGAAGAGGCTTTTGGAGGTGCTACTTGTGTGGAGGTGGTTGGGGGTAGGGGGCCCTACACAATGGAAATCAGGGGGCTCTACTGGATGTGTTTGATCATATATTAGTTTTCAAGACATGGGTTTTCTCTTCAGAGAATCAATATTCTATTCAAGTGAAGAATATCATTGATGGACTTAGTATAAATGGGGAGTGTATGGAGGAGTTCACAGAAGATTGTAAGAGCCTTTCGGTAGGGGAAACTAGTCTGTGGAGTTACATGAGTAGCATGGGGAGGAAAAAGGACTACTCCTCCTTTCCACCTCCATTGAAGACTTAGCCAGAAAAAATGAAAATGGATGAGTAGATGAATAGTGAGGGTATGTGTCATCTGAAATAACCTGTTTAGACTGAGCTATCCTTGGAATTGATTCTTTGTTTGGAGGATAAGGTGAAGGATCCGGTTCTATTTCTCAGTGCCTCTGAATAGGAATCATCCAAGACGATGGGCCATAATATTGAATTTAAGGTACATTAATAGAAATATTCTTGGGATGAAAAAAATCACATGATATGGGTTGGGGTATTAAATAAGGGGATGATTAGGTTCGATGAGTGTATAGAGGTCTGGGAAAAACTGACTACAACATTTGAAGGCCTCAGGCATGAAGTGCCACACACTCTGGTAATATCTATAACCTGGAAGTTATTTAGGGATATGAACTCTAGAAGAATTATATTTTTCTTTAATGATCCTGCTTTATCATTTTCTAGATAATACATGGATTCTCACATTCCCTTAAGTTCATGTTAATGAGGTTCTAATTATCAGTTAGTGTGAGTGGAGGTGAATTTGGGTGTTTGGGTTCCATCATCTTAAATGATTCTACTTCAGATGGGGTTTAGAGCATGATGTTGTCACTTCTGCATGGCACGTAGAGTGGAACCTTCATAGGGTATGGCGTGGCCATCAGTTTAATGTCGATGAATCATAGCACAAGAATGTTTTCTGATTTTTCATGTTTTGATGGAGGGCCTTAACATGATTTAACTTCTAGGGATAGGTAGTACCTGTATTTTTTTGGGTTTCCTATACTGTTTTTTTTGGTTAATTTCTAGGAATTGGTGGTTCTCACATTTCCCTTAAAAGTGATTTGATAAAATAAAAAAAGTGTCATTCTAGAGCTAAGAATATTGATATTTGACATGATTTTCTAAGATATCATATGCTTAAAAAAGATATATCTTAAGAATTTTTTAACACTAAATATCAATCAGCTGGTATTTTTACTAAACCACATCCCACTACATGTTTTGATTTATTAGGGGGATTTAGTTTTATTTTATTTTTAATTTAATTTAATTATTTGATTTAATTTGATTTTTGATTTTTTTACACCTAATTTAATTTTGTAAATATAATTTACTTTTTTTATTTTAATATTATGATATTCCAAGTAATATATTTTATCTTAAATTTATTTATGCCATTTATTTATTAAAAATTTTGTCATAATTACTCATTGACGTGAGAAATGACTACATGTGTCCTCTTTCAGAATCCTTTCGTCTTCAAAAACCTTTTTTACCCAAAAATCATTTCACATAAACCTCAATATTCATTCTTCCTTGAAAACCCTAGAAACTGAAAACCTCATATTTTCAAATATTCAGAAATAAAACAAACCAATAGAGTCGAAGTAGGAGAAGCAAGAGACCCAAAAAGAAGAGTTACAGAAGGAAAAATTCATCAGGTAAAATTGGTTGATCTTGAATAGTTATATCAGATGAACTTACTCCTAAAACAAGCATTATCTTTTCAAGGAATCGAGATAGATTTTAATGACATCAACTCATAATTTATTTATGATGTTGAAATTCAATATTTTTATAAGATTGTAAAGTTTATTTTCAGGGATTCAAAGGATATTATATTTCCTAGTATTCAAGATAGGGATTTCTCTATTTCTTCTAGTGAGGTTGCAAAAAATATTGAATTTCCCACATGAATGAGTATTCCATTTCGATCTTAAATAGATTAGGGATGAGGAACATTCTTCTAAAGACATAATATTTTTATTCATCTCGACACACACCAAAAAGATCATTATTAAGGATTTGGAAGTCGACCATAAAATTCTGATGATGTCTATTCCGGCAGGAATAACACCAAGGATGGTTGAGACGGAGAAAATTCTTTTCCCAGACATGTATATCATGTTTCTTTTTCTATGTGATATCAACAAGAAATTTCAATAATATTTATATCTATATCTTCATTACTTCTAATCCCTAGAATAAAAAAGGAATTTTTATCCACATGGATGGATACTTTTAATGATTTTTTTAAGGACATGATCAGATGAGTTGATGCAAGAGTAAAATGTCATCATAGTTTTTTTTAAATGCTGGAATAGTAATAAATACTGGATTTTTATGTAGCACTGTAAAATGAACGATTTTTCCTATTGGATCTAAGGAACAAAATATATCAGAAGATTTTGCACAGGGGGAGAAAGCAGGTGTTCAAAAGGCTGGTACATCTGAATAGTCAATAGATGCAATTTCCCAACCAAATTAGAGGAGGCATATATTTAACAAAGAAAAAGATAGAGAAAACATTCAAGAGGGACTTGTTATGAAACAAAGAAACATATACTCTCCTCATGTTGAAGATAAAATGTTGCTTTTTAGAGAAGCAACATGATCGGTTCATTTAGAGGAAGGTGTTATTGAAGAGGAAATTACAATAGAGGGTCAAGCTACAGAGCTTGCTATTGTACCTCTTGTGGGTAAATAGGTTCCACAGAGCATTCCAGTAGAAACAATTAAAGAAAAGAATACTCAAACTAAAAATGTATAGTCAATGATTTTAGTGGAATCAATTACATAAATTCAACCATTGATTGTAGATCAGACTATGGGATAGTCAGATCATATTTCTGGTGCTCAGGATAATGTTTTAGATAATTAGTCTTTTTAATGTTGAAAATCGATAATGAAAATAGTGATAGATCCATTGCCCACAAATGGTGAAAATTAGGTTATGAATTCAGATGAGGGGACATCTGACTCATTATCTGGTCAAGTTGAAGAAATTATTATTAAATTGAACAACTCCCAGGAAGAGAATTCCGCTCTGTGTAAGGAGCTTGATGTTACAAAGAAATAGATTCAAGAACATAATGGGAATATTTTTTATAGACCATATTTTGATAAATTAAAGAGAAACATGTTAAATGAGATAGGGAAGATCATATCTAGAGGTCTTTCAAAAATATATTTTGTAGAATTAAATTGGTACTTGGGACGTATGTTTGAATAAGTAAAAGGTTCCATGAATGAGGCTAGTATATATACTCCTACCTCTGCTACATGTCAAGATTTTATTAGAAGATTTCAGGCTGTTACATCTATGATTGACGAAATTAATACACATCTTCATGACCTTCAATGAAACATAAATTCTCTGTCAGTTTTATTAGACAATCATAAATTTTTTGTTGATCTTCTAACTAAATAAGAGCCTAGAAATATATTGATGTTGACATAGTTTTCAAAAAATATGGAGTTGTTCTTGAAGGAAGAGGAATGTTTTCATCAGTTTCTGAAGGTGAAAAAAGTGGATAATATGAATGTCAATAATGACTCTAGGATGTTGATAATTATTATAGGAGATATTTTGATGAAGAATCTATGATTTCAGATGGATGAGCTGAAGGAGATGTTTGATGCCATTCAAAATTCAAACCCATCCAATACTTAGCCTCTTTTTTAGTCCTAACATGAACAGTGACAATGATAGTGTTAATTTCATAGTCATGATATATATTTTATTACTGTATTTATTGATCAATTAACCTTGTTTATGTATATATGTTACATTTTATTATTTTATATACTTTTATATTTTGTTTTTTTGCCCAAATAAAATTTCCTTCATTCATTATAGTTACTCATAACATTCACTAATCATTGTGTTCAATGTAAAATTTGTTTTAGTCCATTTATATAATTTTTTTGATACCAAAAATGTGGAAGAAATTTAGATAAACACTACATTTATTTTATTTGAGAAATTTAGAGAAAAATAAACATTTCATTGAAAATTTCCTTTGGGGAGAACATTAAATGTTTCTTATTTATCAAAATATTTCTGTTAAATCAAAATAATTATCTTTTAATGTTCAAAAAATTATAAATTATATTTCTACGATTATAGTATTAATTTATGGTGTTTTTGATCTTCAAAACGGGGGAGATTGTTGGGAATGTATTGTATCATCAATAATCTATAAATATTATTGATTTTTATGGTCACAAATTCCCATTTTTTTACTAATGATTTTATTTATAGTGTATTTCAAGAAATTTATATTCTTAACATGAAATAATATTCAAATATTTATTTATGATAAATATTTTTTAAAGTGTTCATAATTCACATTAAAGTATTCTGGAAACACTTTTCACTGCTTGTCATTTATTTGAAATAGTATTCATTTGACAAGTCAAATAATGTAATGTATGGTACAAACCATACATTTATGTTGAAGGATTAGCGTGTATGGTTAATCAAACTTACATTTCAAGAAAAGTATAGTTAGGAAACATTATGTTGGGATAAGAACCTTACATTTGTCATAATGAAAAAATATGGTTAAAGGACCTTATGTAAGTATGGAATATTAAAAATGTATGGATCATCAAAATTAGTTTTTTAATCAACCTCATGTTTGGGAAAAGTGAATGATTGAATAATGAAGTTTACGTTCAGGGATTTATGCTGACGTGCATAAATGTATGGATCATAAACCATACATTATGAAGTTGAACCCTGCATTTTTGGTTCTGTTGTTTTGTTAAGGAACCTTAGATTTTACATTTCAACGTCTGGAATTTGAATTTACATCCATATTAGAACATTTTTCTACATTCTATATAAAATGTCAAGGTGATTTAAAGATCAATTTCGACTGATTCAAATATTGTTTTAAATTATTTAAAGATTCATTTACATTATAGATTTTCTACACATATTTTTAATGGAAGTGATAATACTTGGAGCTATATTTTTTAATTTAAATTCAGTAGATTTGTCTGGAATATTTTGTAGATCTAAAACCATGTTGGAGATTTATCATTATATATCTCTCTAATTATCATCTTTAAAAATATAAGATTTGTGAATACCTCTTAGATATCTGTGAGAATATTATTCATTGAATTCTTCCGTAGAAAATTGTTTACAGTGATAAAATGATCAAGAATCTAAGAAAAAATGACTACATTTTGGAGATATACATGGTAAATTTTGAAAGTGCGATACTCTATTTTTTGTTGATGTTCTTAAAATAAAAGATATCATGTGTGACTAGATCTCTTCATATATATTTAAATTTATATTCTCTTATATAGTCAAAGATCCTTATTTTATCGGTTGTTTGTTGCTAAAACTATGAGCTATATATATTTCTCATCAGACTACATTTTATCTATCATAAGTTTCGGCTGCTCGTATTCATTCATGGAGGAGTTTCAGATCTCGCACTATGCTTTGGATTTATCATATCTCTGAAAAATAACTAGAAGGATATGTTTTATAATCCTTTGTTTGTATGGGTGACAACTAACTACAATCATTTGTGGATCAGTCTTATGATATGAGGACCTAACTAGTAAAATTAACCAATCCATCTAAGAGAGTGATTTGTGTCCTAGACTAGGGGATATTTGTGCCCCAAAAACTATAAATTATTGTGGTTTGTTCTCTGTTTGTATCTTCTACATATACTCTCATACAGGATCATCTACATCTCTATTTACTATTGGTGTTAATCGAAATAATTATGAAATTTTTTAAAATAACACAATTCATTCCTTCTTGTGTTATCAATGTAGTGTTTCTGATCTAAAAACGGTGTTGGATCATGTTTCACTAGGCAGTACTCCCTCTCCATACTGAGGCATGGGTTCACACCAATAGTGTTTTGCTCCTCTATTTTTTAGATTTCTGTGGGGAGAGATCCCCTACACTTGTTTTTCCAACTTAATGGTTCTCAGAGAGTTATATATTGATGGACTGAGGCTTGGGCCCCTACATATAGAAGAAATATAGGTTTCATGTTATGGTTTCATAGCTAATACTCCCTTAACTATGGGTAGCAGTGAGAAGGAGGACTCTCTGATGTTCTTCGGAACTTATGATGGTCATAGGATGACATTGTCATGAAATCTGGTGCTTGAAACTAGATCTATGAACAGTTCCTGAGATGATTATATATGGTGTTTTTTTTGGGTTTCCCTTGTAGTATTTTCACTTCTTCATTGACATTACAGATTGTTTGATCTGACAAGTTATGTTTAGATGAGGATAGTCTCGAGATGGAATTTCTCCCATGTTTGGATTATCCCTGGCTGGGATGAGTAGAATGTTTCCTTTTAGTTTCTCCCTTTTTCATTTTGGGGTTTTGGGGTTTCTACAGAGTATAATTTTAAACACCCTTTCATAGGCTTTTCCCATATATGTCTTCTGTATTGTGCAGACCATAGGACTCTTAGTGAAGTCCTAGGAGGACCCGAAGAATGTGGATCTTATTGAGCTAGACTAACCAAGTCTTTCACTAAATCATGGTTGAGTATCTTACAAGTGGGTATTTGATATTGATCCCCTCTTTTTGAGCTGGTTGGATGCTTTTTTAGTTTTCTTTTAGTGGGCCCTACATTTTCCATTTTTGAACTTTTTTAGTTCTCTGGTATGGGATAGATTTATACATGCATTTATTTTTAGTTTTTCTATCTCTCTTCGATGTTTTATGGAGATATATGTGTGTGTGGGTGTGTTTGTGTTTGTTTGTGTGTGGTATGACAGGATAAGGGATCCCATGTGTGTGATAGTCTACTCGGTACTAGTAACCATTTACTGGCCTATTGGAGGCGGGCTTGGGGAGTTGACGATCGAGCCCCATTGGGTCTAGTTATGACAAAAAAGGTTAGGAAATATAAGTTTTTTAATTATTGTATTAACAAAAAAATTACAAGAATTTTTTTTGTTATATATATATTATATTAAAGTCAAATATAGTTATTATGATTATAATACATAATTAAAAAAATAATTATTTACACATGTAAAAAAATGATTTATGATTCAAATATTTATTATCAATAGGATATAAATGGATATAATATAATTTTACAATAAAAGAAATTATTTTTCAAATAACATTTTTATACATGAAATGGTCTTTTATATTAATATATTTAATTGATCACTATTGAAGAATTATTTTATTTATATATTTTGATGATATATTCATAAATGTATGATAAAATTAATCAATTTCTTTTCAAAGACTTTAAAATGAATATTTTTATTTTTATTTTTTAAAAAGTAAATAATATTAAAATTGTATCTGTTGTGTTTTGCGCACTAAATTTAAATATATATTATTCTTCTATAGAAATTGAATTTGATAACAAAATTAAATATTTAGACCCATCAATTTTAAATGTAGTTAGAAGACCTCATTTATTTTTTTCTATATAGAAAAGTTAACATGGTAAAATTTATTCAATATGTTATTGTTATAAATAGAAAAAAGGGGTTAAAATAATTGTAAAGGATTCGAATATAACTAAATATTTTCTAAAGTAGATTATAAGTTTAAGGTCCCGGTTTTTATTGAAAAAAATTTGTTATGTGTTGTCTTTAAAATCTATTTTTCAGATAGATAAGTGTTTCTCATGTTTATGTGGGAGATTGGGAGTTCTATGGGTCTCAGGGTGCGTTGAAAAGAGCAATCAGGCCAAGCATTGCAAGGCGCACAGTCTATGTATAGTCAGGGGAAACTATGTGAGATAACCGTGTGGACCAGGCCTCCCCAGACAGTAGCCTTCGCACGGTTGGTACATGGTTTGGTCAAACTGTGTGGGATCCCTAGGAAAACATGTGGGATGTCCCTTGCGTACAGTATATGTCGTATTCTTTACCCATGATTTGTCAAACCGTGCAGGTAAACTATGCTACCCAGAAAAGAAGGAAAATTTACAAAAATGCCACCCCATTATTTTAAGACCCAACTCAGGGGTTTCTCCTCCTTCTACCTTGAAAACCTAGGAATAAACCCAAGGGACCAATAGATCCCCAATATTTTTCTCTTTTGATTCTTGACCATTTGTAGTGTCGTTTGATGTGAATCGAAGATCTAGGTGAGTCTAATCTCTTCCTCCTCTATCTTTTCTGGTTTAGGTCTTATCTATTGTGCAATCTCCATCCAAATATCTCAACCCTTTATTTTTTGGTGATATCTATATTTGGGTTTCAAGGGAGAGTTGTATTATAATCTAAGACCTTGATTGGAAGGGTGTTCATCAATAGATCCGAGGAAGGTATTATACAAGTTATATCACATAGTATTTCCTTATATTTTTTCATGTGTGTTGTGGTTTTTTCCTTCTCATCTTGTATATTGGTTACCTTGGGTATGAATTGGTAAATTGGGTTTTGAAATGATTTCTTGAAATCCTCATGATCCCCATGTAATGAGTGGAGGATGTTAGGTCCACTAATCTAGATACCCTGAGGGGTGGGGGTGAATCACAGTATGACAGATTAAAACAACATCCCCTTTTGATCTTTTTTTGATGTTAAACAAAACCCTACTCTCCCTCTTTTTCATTGTAGAGTGTGAATAAATATTAGAGCATGCATATGACACAATTATTTTTAATTGGTTCACCCTCACTCGGCTATGTATAAGGAGCATACACTGGCAGTGTGCCGATGATCCAAATCTAAAAAAAGCGAACTACTATTTACAATGTTTGGATAAGACTCACTGTGCCTCCAAGTTTACAACCTCTCACAATACGAAAGCTCACTTCTCTCTCAACTGAAGTGTGTTCACTGCTTCTTCAGAGGATCCTCTCATTATTTATAGACCTATAGGTATCATTATTATCTCTAATGGAATATGCATATTTAACTATTGATAGATGCTCCATTGATGTTCAACTTTCACCCACAAGTGAATATCACTTTTCACTGAGTGTACCAAGAAACTGCAAATCTTTCACGCACCCCATACTGCGTATTGCACACATAATTAATGACTTGTGTTAAATATTATTATTTTTTCATGAAACACCCCTTCCGTGCAAATTAAATATTGTGCACAACTCAAATCTTACGTACAACTCTCTTAGTTTTTGCACAACTCCAAATCATTCATGCAACTCCCTTTTTGTGATATTCTTACACTATCTGATGCTCATATTTTATTTAATTTTTGAGTTTCATCAGTGTGAGTGGGTCACCTCTTATTTATAGAACATATTGAACCACGCACACAGAAACACTAATGCATAATCTAATATCCTATCATGTAGCGCAAAACCATATTTTACGTCGCCTAGGGTGCATAAGTCTCTTTTGCACCAACCACATCATTCACACCCTACGTGAATTTTTCTCACGCTTCTACACATTTCCATGTTTAGATGTTTGGACTACGAATCATACCTAGTGCCCGAAACCCCATATGATTTCGCCTTAGGCACTCATGTTTATTTCGAACAACCTTCTCTTTTACGCCAATGTTCCAATTTTTCGTGCAACCTCTTATTTCGTGCCTATTCTCAAATCGTTCACGCACCTTCACGACTTTTCTGTTTTTTGACATTCTGATCCTGAACTATGCCTTGGGTGCATGTTTCCAAACAACCATAGATCTTGTGTGAAGCTTCCTTTTCTAGAAACATGTTTCCCCTTTTTCTGATATTGAGTCCCAAAAATTTGGCAATGACTGGAAAACGTTGCCACCTTAGATCTGTGCTTTTTGTACCGCCTCCAGATCGTCCATTCCTTTGTCATAATTTTTTGTCAACATAGGTTGTCAAAAATATCTATACAGTTCAACAAATCACTCTGTAAACCCTCTTTTTCAACAAAATTAACATCGTGGTATGATCTTTCAGCATAGAAGTATGCATTGTCAACAAACACAATTACCTAAAAATGAATCAATGATAAGTTGAGGGATTTTTTTCCAACAATCTCCTCCTTTTGGTTTCTTGAAAACTATTCTCATAAATATTATCTTCACATTAATACCACATTAATGACCCTCCCATGCACTACAAACATTCACCACTTGTGATTCTGATAGTGTCCTAGGATTCATGTAACTTTTACTCTAATCCCACATGATAATTTCTCGTCATGTGAAACAAGAGTAAATGAAAAGATCATCGATGAATCACTGAATTTCGGACACCAATGTTTGACACGAAACTGATACCAATTCCAAAACTAATAACAATTTTTGATCACTGGAGGCCTTCTCACACCATTCTAACATCACTATTCTTCTTTTATCACAATCCTAATCTATCATGATATATAATCTTTGATCAGTCACTTCTAGAATTGTCATATTTTAAAACTCTCCCCCAATCAAGTTTCTCTCCCCCTATCTCGCTGCTCCACCTATTAGCAAACCTTCATGTCCTTGACTAAGTCATTTTCTCCCTTCCTTAATCACAATTTCTCCCACTCTAGGAGTCACTATGTCTCCACCTTTATCAATGAACCCAAAGGTCACTATTTTGTGGTTTGAAACATTAGAAATAACATAGATTAGCACATTCGAGAAAAACATGCAATACCCTAGTGAGAGGGGGGGGGGATTTCAAAAAAAACATTTTCAAGTGCGGGGAGTTGACTGAACTCTCAGACCCAGTCGATGCCTCTCAAAAGCTTCCTTGGGTAAGGCCTTTGTTAGAATTTCTGCATCGTATAACTGTGTAGGCACATACTCCAACTTCAAAATTCCCTTCTCAACCTTCTCCTTGATTAAATGATACTTTTTCTCAATGTTATTTGATCTTGAATGATGGACGGGATTTTTGTTAATATTTATAGCACTTGAGTTATCACACTGGATTCTGATCGGAGATATCACTTCAACTCCCATTTCATCAAGCTACTGCCTCAACCACAATAACTATGTTCATTCTTGAGATGCCGCAATATACTCAGCTTCTGCGGTGCTCAACGAAATGCTATCATGCTTCTTGTTTAGCCAATACACACACAATCTTCCAATATAGAAAGAACCTCCTGATGCTGATTTCCGATCATCCACTAAACTAGCCCAATATGAATCAATATATCCCAATAACATTGATTGAGGTTTTTCACTATATATCAAGTCGAAATCCATCATTCCCTCGATATAACGAATTTATTCTTTTTACTGTAAACTTGTTACTTTACATGGATCACATTGCTATCGTGTTGTTTGGCATGTGGAAAAATCAATATCAAGTCTCGTCAATATCATGTATAGTAAACTTCCAAAAATCTTCTTATATTCTATGATATTAACTATATTTCCTTTATCAACATTTGATACTTTCATCAGGGTTGTAACCAGAGTTTTCATCTCCTTGTAATTTTTCATTCCAAATCATCTCAGAACCTACAAGGAATATTTGTATGGAGAAAGTAATGTGAAATTCCTTCCTTGTATCACTCGTAAACCAAGGAAAAACATTATATCACCTATTATAGACATTTCGAATTCATTTTTCGTGACTTTGGAGAACTGTCTTCACTATGCTTTATCAGATACACAATATATTATGTCATCGACATAAACCATCACCATAATCCTTTTATTAATATTATTGATGAAATATAGATTGTAATAAAATTCACCATATAGGAAACCATGCTTCTTAAAATACTGATCAAGCCTTCAGTACCATGCTCTCGGTGCTTGTTTCAGGCTATATAATTCAATTTTCAGCCAAAAAAATTGTTCACATTCTCATGAATGAGAAAACCGTCTGGATTCTCTATATACACTTCTTCCTCTAGAATCCCATTAAATAATTCTGATTTTACATCCATTTAGAACACTTTGAACATCCATTGCACTGCAATTGCTAGGAATAATCTGATTGTCTCTAGCCTTGAAACAAGTGAAGATGTCTCATCAATATCTATAAACCCAATCTGGGAGTATCCTTTGCACACTATTCATTCTTTTTTTTCAAATAATTGTTCCATATTCACTCATCGTGTTGTGATAGACCCATTAATTCCTGATGAAATTTTTATATGATGGCCTCAAAACAATCACCCACATCTGATTCTTCTCAATTTGATCTAGCTCTTCATTCATGGTCTGAACCCAGTTTCCGTCTTTAGCTGCATCAGCAAAGCATTTAGGCCCTACTTGTGATAAGAAATATGTTTGCAGTAGTGAATTAATTTTTCTTGTATGAACTGGAGTTGATTGATCTCCATTGATATTTTTCCTTTCAATTTCATCTTGACTCATTGGCTTTTGTGCTGATACAAATTCTTCTTCTTCATACTCATCATTAGTATCTTCTTCTGAATCAGCATCAACTTCTTCTGAACCACCTGCATTACTTTCCAACTCATTTCTTTCATTTAGAAATTGGTCATTGTTATTTTTAATACTCTCTTCATTCTTTACTACAGTGAAATCATTGCTCTCTAAAACATATCCCAGCCTTTTGTTAAAGCATTTGTATGCTTTGATTTTTCCTGAGTAGCCAAAGAATATCCCCTCATCTCCACGTGACTCAAATTTCCTAAGTTTATCATTATTGATGATAAATACCTTTCTTCAAAATATTTTAAAGTATTTCATTATTGGCATCATTCCATACCACAGCTCATATGTAGTGTTTCCTTCCTTCAGACACAATGGAGCCCTGTTAGAAATGTAGACCGATGTCAATACTGCTTCCTTCCAAAATTTCTATAATAGGTCTTTTTATATGAGCATCATTCTAGACATTTTGTTGATAAAATTATTTCTCATTTCAACCACTCCATTATGTTGGGTAGTTCTCACAGAAAAAACTTGATGCCTTATCCCATGTTTATTGATATAGTCTTCCACCTGAATGTTTCTGAATTCCATACCATTAACAGTAGGAAACTTCAGAATTTTCTATCCAATCATCCTTTCACACTCTCTCCGGTGTTTTTTTAAGCAGCTGAACACGTTAGACTTATGGAAAATAAAAAATACCCATTCCATTCTACTATATTCATCAATTAAAAGAATTTAGTACCTCTTTCCGTCAATTTATCGGTGTGTGATAGGCCCACAAACTTCAGCATGTACCAATTTGAGAAATCTTGTTGACTTCTTGTCCCTTTTGATATGCATCGTTCTGATTATCTTCCCATGTTGGAATGAAACACACATGTGAGTATGAACACATGATAGCCTAGTGAGGTCTCATGCTACATTAATATTTACCAAATCTTCTAGGGATGGTTGACATAGATGACGAAGTCATTTATTCCACAACTTGTCTTCTTCTTCTCTGGATTGAAGTCACATATCTTCTTCTCCACATACCAGGTAGAGATTTCTCTTTGTTCTTTTTTCTTGTAGAACCATTTACCTATATCTTATTTTTATGATACACATCTTCTTACTAAACCATATAGAATGTACTAAGTCACATTGTTGACTGACGCTGATCTAGTTATGATTGAGACCTTCTACAACTAATGCATCAACAAGTCTCATCTCTATGCCCCCAAACATATCCTATATAAATCCAATAATCATCATTTCTTCATCATTTTCAAATTTGAAAACTCTTTCATTGTCATATTTTTTTCATGTAACAATATCTTTATTACCTATCGTGTGGGATGTGAAACCACTACCAAGGATCCCCACACTTGAGGTATCTGATGCTTTAAGGGAAATTTAGTCCACCATTGGCTTCTTAGATTTCTTCTTCTTCGTCCATATTTTTTCCTTCACACATGGCCTGGATTGAGACTTTTGTTCATTCTCAAAGTATGATGGACCAACTACATATTGTAAAGATGAAAATCTATTTTGTGTTTTCAACTCACCTATTGGTTCATTGATCTGCTTCTTGCAAACATTTTGATTCTACTTTGGCACATTCCTCTGTATGGTCAAAGTGCAGTACCTAGACATGTGCCCAAATCCTCCGCACAAAAAATAGTGTCCTTAAAAATATGTTCTGGAGACCTGTTCCTTGTTTGGCTTCCACCTATGTTTTTTTCCCTTTGATGTCTCTTGGATATGGAACACACATACTGTGAATGTTACATCTTACCACAATAATAACAAATGATAAAAGGTGAATTCCATCATGTCATTTCTACACTGTGAGTTTCCTCTTGAGATCTCTGAATATTTTGACTCTTCTTTGTGCCCAAATCAACCCTCAATCTCGGAATTGGTTATTGCGGTCTGACTTCAATTTTCACAGCTTTTTGTTTCCTATCAAGCCCCCAATCGGCCTTAGCATCTGAACATAATTGATACTTCCTTTCTACTGAACCACTATTCTCAACATTTAGCTTCACAGTTTTCTGAGTGATCTTCTTTCCTGATGTCCCAGCAGGATTCAAGAGTTTTTCTTGATCCTTATCATTTTTCTAGAAACCAATAACTTCTCCTTCATGTTCTTCAATACACTTGATTTGATCTTTTCTTTTTTTATTCAAGCCATCGATCTCCCTATACTATTCTTCAATATTGATTTTATACTTACTAACCAATTCTATGTCATCTGGAGTTGATGAATTTAGTTGTTCAATTTATTCCATCAACTCATCCTTCTCTTATTCATGTTGCTACATATAGAGTTTGGAATCATGAACTACTTTGTTGGATTTTTTATGGCTCTCCAAACATCTATCTCCTCGAGAGATGCTTCTAAATCAGCTTGCATATGAAATCTTCCTTAAACATCTTCTTCTTCATCAATTTTCATGTCTTCCTTTTTCTGAGTTATCTCGACAACTACCACCACAACATTTTCTCATAGATCATTGCTGTTCTCTATCTCTTCAAACTCTTCATCCTCAAAATCATCCGATCTATCACATTCTTTTGAAAAGATAATATTCTTATTAAATAAAATTCTTTTGAACCGTTTCATGCCATTCACATAGGCTGAAGACATCTTCTTGGTAATAAAAACTTCATCAACATCGTCATCCTGTTGGAAATTTTTCTGTTACCTTGCCGCAAGATGTCCAACTTTTCCACATCGAAAACAAGAAAGTGGAAGTTTCCTATTAAATATTATTTTCCTCTTTGATGGTTTGAAGAGAGGAATGACATCACGTAATTTATCTCTTCTTCTTCTAGATAATCTTCAACAGTGAGCTTATTTATAACCTTGAATGTCACCTCTTTGGATTTACCCTTTTCCAGAACATCATTATCATCATTTCTCATTTCATATGCAACAAGGGTGGTATGCCGGTTATCCAATGTTATCATTTTCGAGTCTTTATTTTCAAAAATTGAAACATTAGGATTGAACCGAGTTGGAAGTTTTCTCAAGATGTTCTTCACAATTTTTATGTCTTCAATAACTTCTCCACGACCTGGTATGTCTTCCACTACAACATTTACCCTGTCAAATAATCCATCAATAGATTCATTCAGGTTCATTCTTAGATCTTCATACTTGTTTCACAATACTTGTAGCTTTTCTTCTCTGACCATTTTATCTCCTTCATATATGATCAATAGCTTTTCGGATATTTCATGTGATGTTTTTTATCACATCACCGTGGTATATATAGCATTGGATAGGGCACCCCCGAAAGCAATGATTCTCTTTGCATCAACATCTAATTCTCTTTACTCATCTTCTGATAATGAACCACTATTAAAATTAGTTGTGAAACTGTACATTGCTGTTGTAAACACATCCATTCCCAAATATCAGAAGTTGTGTTGCATCTGATTCTTCTATAGATGAATATTGTTCCCATCGATGATCGGAATCCCATTATGATTGATAACCACCATTTAAGGGAGAAAATGATATCAAACATTCCCTCTAATACCAATTGTTATGTCTACTAGGATAGATAACCTGAGGGGGGGGGGGGGGGTGAATCAGGGTATGAAAAATTAAAAAAACTACGCCTTTTGATCTAGTTTTTCTGTTAAAAAAACCCTCTTCTCTCTCTTTCCCGTTGTAGAGTGTGAATAGACCATAGAGCATGCACATGACACAAAAATATTTACCTAGTTCACCCACACTAGGATACATCCAAGGAGTATACACCGGTACTGTGCCGATGTTCCAAATCTAGTAAAAGTGCATTACTGTATACAATGGTCAGAGCAGACTCACTGTCACTCCTTGTTTACAACATCTCACAATATGAATGCTCACTTCTCTCTCAACATAAGTGTACTCACTACTTCTTTAGAATATCCACTCATAGTTTATAGAAATGTTGGTCTCTTAATTATATCTAATAGAATCTGCATTTTTATCTATTTATTGATGCTCTATTGAAGTTCAACAATCACACAAATAAGAATCTCGCATTACACTAGGTGTACCAGGAAACTGCTAATCATTCACCCAAACCTTACTACGTCTTGTGCACAAATTTAATGCCTTGCACGTAGGATTCTTCTTTTGTCACGAAACACCGCTTGGGTGAAACTTCAATATTTCGCTCAACTCAAATATTATATGCAACTATCTTAGCTTGAGTGCAACTTAATATCATTCGTGCAACTCTCTTTGTATGAAATTATACCGTGATCTGATGCTTGTATTTTCTCTAGGTGTTGAGCTTCCTCAGTGTGAGGGGGTCACCTCTTATTTATAGACCTTATTGACCCTTGCGTGTAAAAAATCTAATGTGTCATGAAAGATCCTATCATGTTCTACCAAACCATATTTTATGTATCCTTGGGCATGTAAGTATCTTTCAGACCAACCTCTTCTTTGGCACCCTACTTGAATCTGTCGCACACTTCTTTCCTTTTCCATGTTTCTATGTTCGGACCATGAATCATACCTGGCACTAAAAACCCCATTTAACGTTGCCTTAGGTGTGCAAGTTTCTTTCGAGCAACGTCCTCTTTTGAGACAATGTACCAATCTTTCACGCAACCTCTTATTTTTCGTTATTGAGGCCCAAAAATTTGGAAAACACTGGAAAACAACACCACATTAGATATGTTATTTTTGTACTGCCTCTAGATCATCGATTCCTTTTACATCATTCTTTGTAAACTTAGGCTGTCAAAAATATCTATGGAGTTGGATAAATCACTATGTAAACCCCTTTGTCAACAAAATTAACATCGTGGTATGCTCTGTCGGCACAAAGGTACACTTTTTCAACAAACACAAATACCTTAAAAATGATTCAATGAT
Organism: Viscum album; assembly: GCA_963277665.1. Taxonomy (NCBI): domain Eukaryota; kingdom Viridiplantae; phylum Streptophyta; class Magnoliopsida; order Santalales; family Viscaceae; genus Viscum; species Viscum album. Next base: position 1,000,469,639 of record OY728128.1, on the reverse strand, counting down.
ACTGTTTCGGTGCGGATGTGTGTCGGGTTACGCTGTTCCGCCAGGATGCGTTCGCGCGTGCACCCGTCAACCCGAGGGGATGGGCGCGCGGCTTGTGGTCCCGCAGTCCCGCTTTCCAAAGGCGGGCGGCATCCATCCCTTATTCAGGGGCGTCTGCTCCTTGATCGAAACCGGGATGATGGGATGTCGGCTCCTCCTTCCTTGGACGTCTCCTCGGAACTCGTCGCCTAATCCGGGTCTCCCTCATAGATTTAAGAATGTTCGTGAATCTCGTTCCCGGTGCCATATCTTCATGGACACCGGTTAATTACGCTGCTTCCGCCCGGACGCTCCAAGGAGTCTGGTCGGGGCAGCAACCTGCAGTGAGGAGACCGGGTGGCTCTGGGTGCTGGGGGCGTGTCGTAACACTGCGGCTCTGCACGTCTGTCTTCCGTCCCTAATAGGGCTTCTCGAAGGCATGATGGCCTGAGGCATCCCGCACTGGGTGCGGGGAACTGTGTCACCTGAGGTTTTCCTCGGCTTCCCATGTTTAACACGGGGTATGCCGCGAGTTTAACGTCCAGCGGGGACGGCATCGGACCGATCAACACAAAAAGTGGATCAGATGACAGAACCCCTTGCGGGGAACCTCCGACGCTGGGGCCACCGCATGGGCGGCTTCCCAAGTGATGTGGAGTGGAGAGAAGTGGCATGACCCCACCGGGATGTGGCGGCCCGGGTAAGGATCAGGATGGATGATGGAGTTAAGAGCTTGGACCCCGTAGGGGCTTCCTACGTACCGCGCGTTAGCACGGATTAAAGTCAACGTAGTTCGGGTATATAGTTTAACGTCATGCTGGACGTCAGCAAGCCGACTCACGAAGGGGTCGAGGCCGCCGGGCGGAGGATTGAACCGAACCACCTCGCACAGAGGGGGATGGGACGGCCGGGTGGATCACAGTTTCACGTCATGCTGGACGATAAAAGGAGAGATGGAAAAAGGGGCTGTGGGGAGGCACAGTGGAGATACACACGGGCAGTCTCCCACAGGGGCGGATTCATAGGTGAATCGACGCAAGCGTGAACCCTGGAGGGGTCCACTGATGGACGAACCGACGTGAATACGACCGGGACGACCAGGTGGTGGGATTGAACCTCAGGGAGGCTTCCTACGTACCCTGTTTAGAAGACAGGGATCAAAGTCCACGTAGTTCATTCTGTCAAGACTTACGCACTTGAGGCAGCCCGGATGCAGCAAAACTCAGTTGGAAGGGACTTGGACCGAAAGTAGGAGACACCTCGATCCCAGTCACACCCTCTACTGGCTTCGACAGTGGGGGAGAGCAGTGGAGATACACATGTGCAGCCCCCCACAAGAAACTAGGGGTTTGTAATACCCTACCCCCCGTGGGGAAAAGCCGCTCCCATTAAATCGTCCCTAAAGAGGGGCAATCCCGACATCCCTGCAGAGACGAGCGGGTGGGGGACACATCCAAACTGGGGGGGACCCTGCGTGCGAGGCACGGGATCGGGTGATGCGGACGGTTTAGCGTCTTGCCAGACGAAGTACAGTTTAACGTCGTGTGTTGAGGACGTAGCGGACGGTTTAACGTCTTGCCGGACGAAGTACAGTTTAACGTCGTGTGCTGAGGACGAAGGTGCTTGGAAGTTTAACGTCTTGCAGCACGGACGATAGGGGCTAGGCAGTCTAGCGTCGTGCAGCTTGGACGTAGTACAGTTTAACGTCATGTTGGACGGATGCAGTTTAGCGTCATGCGGGACGAATGTGCAGTTTAACGTCATGCTGGACAAATGTGCAGTTTAACGTCATGCTGGACGTATGTGCAGTTTAACGTCATGCTGGACGTATGTGCAGTTTAACGTCATGCTGGACGTATGTGCAGTTTAACGTCATGCTGGACGTATGTGCAGTTTAACGTCATGCTGGACGTATGTGCAGTTTAACGTCATGCTGGACGTATGTGCAGTTTAACGTCATGCTGGACGTATGTGCAGTTTAACGTCATGCTGGACGTTGGTTGCCGCCGATGGGTCCGTGTCACTTCGCGCAAGCCTGGAGGGCCGCACGGAAAGACAACGCACGGTGCGGGCACCCAGGACGAAGATCATCGGGCGCCACACAGGCGGGTACCCTCAGGGGGTCAAGGGGGGCGACCCTGGCGGATTGCGCGCAAAAGAGGAGCTTTGCGCGCAAAACAGCAGGTCGGCGCGCAAAATGGCGGGCTGGCGCGCAATCGGGCCAGCCCTTTGCGCGCGGATGATTGGGATTGCGCGCACCGGGCTTCGGGTAGCACGCGGGGGCTACGTCTCATTCTCTAACGAATGGCCACTTTGAAAATGGGGGGTGCGCGCAATCGGGCTGGATTGCACGCACCCGGGGGCAATTGCGCGCAAGAGGCTTCTTTTGCGCGCAAAGGCCTTCGGGTTAAGGATTTATTCAAAGGGAAGGAGCCAAGGGGATTGCGCGCGAAGGCGAACCCCAAGGCTCTATTGCGCGAAAGAAAGGAGGTTACCTGAAGATCGGCATTGCGCGCGGAAGGGGTTGGATTGTGCGAACGAGTGACGCTTCGGATTCTGGCAACCTTCAAAACGTCGGGGGTCGCCTTATATTTATAGGCAACCCCGGGCGCGGAATCCGGTCTCGGGCGCGGAATTCCCTTCGCGGGCGCGGAATCAGGACCCGGCGCGCAAGGGAGCCACGCAGGCCACGGGCGCGCAAAATAGCGCGCCGGCCTAGCGCATTGCGCGCATCCCGGGAGGATTGCGCGCCGCGACTCAACTTTGCGCGCGGGCCTCTGAAATTTCGCGCAAGTCCTCCGGGCCCTCCGGAACGTGCCTCTGACTCCAAATATCACTTCTCTTTCCGCATCTGGAGCTTCGTTTGGGAACAACGGACTTTTCCGGCATCTACAAAAGCCCCCCCTCGGAATCTGATCGGCGAGAGGTCGCAACGATCGGGTTCTGAGGGAGACGCCGGACTGCCGAAGTCCTGGGCTGCGCGGGACTTAGGCGCGCAAAAAGGGGCGCCAGGCGCGCAATTCGCAGCCGCGGTCGCGCAATCGAGCGTTTTGCGCGGCGCGGAATCCCGGCCTCATCTATAAATAGGGGTCCAGGGTTCCGCGTTCCGTACACAGGCCTTCCGCGCGATAAGCTTCAACGCTCTCGTGCGCGAAATTGCCTTTTCCGGTCGCGAAATTCGCCCGATCGGCGCGGAAAACCATCCGGAATTCGTCTGCCTTTGCGCGAAAACCCAGAAATTTGCGCGACATTCTTCCCAATTGCGCGCCGTCCACTTGGATTGCGCTCCAACCTTCAAACTTCTCTACCAGCCTCGTCTGATCCCGCACGCTTCATCCCTTAACCCGCACGACTCCCGAAACTTCTGAGATGGCCGCGCATCAAGGAAATGAGGGGGATGCCGCCATTCGCAGAGCAGAGATGGCGGCGAACGAGGAGGTTTACGGAGCCAAGGAGATTGTTTCCAACAATCAATCCCTGTTCGACTTGCTGACGCCGGCCCAGAAGACATATCCACTGTCGGACAACCTGCCGCTCTGGACCTTCGGCATCCTGGATGAGGTTCCGGTGCCAGGGTTCGAGGTTGATGCGCCACAGACCTGGGTGACTCGGGAGGACGAGCTTCCCCGCTATAACATCACCAACAATGGGCATCCTGCCAGGGAGACCAGGCATTGGACGTCTACGTCCTGAACCCGAGGACGCGAACCATTGACGGGGGTGAGCCTACTGCGGAGAATTCTCCAGCCCTCTACTCGAGCACATATCGTCAGAGTGTCACTGACGACACCAAGGGCTGGCTGAAGGACTGGGACTTGCGGTCTGGGGGAAATTTCACCAGCGAGTGGGCCTGGGCGTTCTGGGTACGCCACACTTGCGATCACTTCGCGGAGGAGCTGCGGTACATCGGCCTATTTGAGGCGGTGTGGACGTCGCAGTTCCACTTCTACCGGCAGTCCGAGCTCGGGCCGGAGCTGTTCACCCGCTGGTCCTCGGATACCAACACCTTCCATCTTCACCATGGGGAGGTCGACATCGGTCTCTGGGACATCCACTGCATCGGAGGTATCCCGCTGGAGGGCTACCAGTATGATGAGTTCCTGCCTCCGAGGAACACCTGGGGTGACAGGTCACGGACTCCCATCCTGACGTGGAATCTGCTGGACCTGGCTACAGAGCGGCTCGGGGTCAAGGACTTCCAGAAGGACATAGCCTACAAGGAGTGGTTCGGCCAGTTCTTGGAGCATGACCCAGCGGTCAAGATTCCAGGCAGGGGGAAGCGGTGCCCGACCGCAGCTCAGAGGAGCCGGAACGGGTCGTACTGGCGGGTCCTGGAGACGGGCGACTACCGCTCATGGGGGTACCGTGTCATCGAGGCCCGGGACCCAAATGTCCGGTATGCGGCGTTCCTGGCCGCCTTTCTGAGTGGGTGGCTCCTGCCAGTGCGGGACGCGAGAATGGGCGTTCGCTCGGCGACACTGGCGGTGGCGGGCGCTATGGCCGCCAACAAAAGATACAACCTCGGGGTCCCAGTGCTGGCGAGGCTGTATGCCATCCTGGGACGCATCTCATGAGGGGGGTCGCCACGAAGGATCTCTGGGCCCTTTCAGTTCTTCCACGGCTGGGTGGCTGCTCACCTCGGTGGGTACACGTTTCCGAACGCCATCATTCCTCCGTGCAACGGTCTGCGACCCTCCCTGCTGAACATCGCGGGGGTCGCTCCGATGACCCTAAGTGAGGAGGGCGTGAGGATTCGGATTGGAAATCATGCCAATTTCAACTTCAGTCCGTTCCCCACTCCCGTCGGCCAGATGATCGACAATGGGCAGGGTCCGCTGGAGCAGCATGAATACTTCCTGAACATGCGGGGCGGGGTGCTCGTGGCTCGGATCGACGGGAAGGTGATCTGCGAGCCTTACGTGCCAACCCGGTTCGCCAGGCAGTTCGGGTGCCTTCAACGGATGCCGAAGAGGGTATTCACTGCTGTCCGGGAGGAGACGAACCCTTGCGTCCTTTGCCAGATGTGGCTGATGTTTGCCGCTTTCGGCTCTGGCGACGTCATCACTCTCCCTCCTACCGGGGTTGACGCAGGCTTGGCAACCGAGTACGCCGAACACTGGGCCATCGCGTACCCCGAGGGGCTTCTACGGAAGCCAGTTCGGCGGCTCGAGGTCACCCGTTCGGAGACCGGGCATCAAGGGAGGAGGTGAGGCGCCGCCACACGGGGGAGAACGGAGGCTCGCCAAGCAGCGGAGCCGGCGCGAGCAGGGACTTCGGCGGCGGGCACATCGCAGGCTGCCGCTACGACCTCGGCGCCCAGAGAGGGGGCACGCGCAGTGGTCGAAGAGCGGCCCGGGAAGCAGGTGAGACGTCTGCTCGAACCCTCCCACGATGCAGTCTTCCCGGCGCTGTGGTCGGCCTGGATGACCCTGCGGCAGTCACTGGGGACCGACGCCATCTGGCGAAAGATTCTCAGAGAAGGAATCCATCTGCCAGAGGTCGGGCGCCTCCATATTGCCAACAGGGTGGACTTCAACCCGCAGTATGCGTATCTGACGGCCATGGACGATTACGCGCGCCAACGTGGTCAGCGTGCGGAGCCATCCCTTCTGGTGAAGGTGATGCTCGGTCTAGAGCCCGCTCCAGAACAGATGCCGCCGGAAGAAGACGACAGTAACAACGACTCCGAGGAAGAGGAGGAGATGGGGGAGGATGAAGGCTCCGAGGGAAGATCCCATCAGGGGAGTCCGCGGGAGAGCGGAGAGGTGGCCGGCTCTGACAATGTTGATGTCACCGAGCTCCTCGAGGTCCGCTTCTATCCCTACTCAATCTGCTTCATCCATTCTCTTATGCAGCTTCTAACCCATTTCTCCATCTTTCTCAGGAGCGCACGGATGTTGGTCAGGCGTCCTCAGCGGGAGTAGGAGGGGCGCCAGCAGGACAAGGCGGGGGCCAGGCACCCATTATCGAATTGACAGGCGCGGAAGGGCCCCCTGCTGCAACTGTTCCTGCGGCGGCCGGGATAGCGGAAGATGACACTCTGACCTCCCGTAAGTCTCCTTGCTTTACTGCTGGTGCCTGCCGTTGACGATCCGTGACTAACCATGGCATGCCCCGCGCAGTGATCTCAACACTGGAGGCTCGTCGGGTTGCCGAACCCGGGCCATCTACGAGTGGACCAGTGGTGGACATGCCGCCTGCTCCGGAACAGACTTCCCAAACCGAGCCGGCCCCACCAACTGCTGATCAGGGGGCTGCGGACGCCGGCGGTGCTGACATCGGAGAGAGGTCGGGGGCTGACGAGGGTGTCAGCGCCGCTGGGGAGAGAGAAGAAGGTCGCCCAGATGTCGGGGAACCTATCCCTCATGAGGACCTCCCAGGGGCGGACCCTGCAGCAGACCTGCTGGCTGCCTTCCCTGCCTACCGGCCTGCCGACCCCGAGGAGATGGACGACTCGGACGCGGAGGCGGTCGAGGAGAGCCGGATAACGCGCCGCAGGGGGTGGAAGTGCATCCAGCGCTTCCTCAAGCGAGACCCATCGGAGTGGCTGGGGCGCATGGGATCACTTCAAACCTGGATGCGCTTCCTGTGTGCCGGGGGAGCTGATGCTCAACGCCTCCATCTGACGGTCCGTGATTTCATGGCCGAAAAGATGCGCGAGAGCTGCCGGCGTGCCGACGTCACACAAAGTCGGGACATGTCGGAGAGCACGCGGGCGCTCCTCGCGGCGGAACAGGATGTCCGGCGCCTCGAAGGGCGGGCGGCAGAGAAGGAGGCCTTCGTCGCAACGTGTACCGAGCTTGTGGAGCAACTAGCAGCCCAGCTGGTTGACGCCCAGGTACAGCTGACGGAGGCGGGCCAACAGATGGTCACAATTCAGGTCGAGCGGGAGCGTGCACAGGCCAGAATCGACGAACTGCGTGCTGCGACCGCCGAAGAGGAGAGGGCACGCAGAGAGCGAGAAGCAGCCCTGGAGGCCGCTAGCCAAAGGGTAGCGGCGTTAGAGAGACTCATTCAGCACGCTAATCCCTAGGGGCTTTGTTTTTCCACTCTCAGAACATTTTGCTTCTGCTACCTTGATCCATTTGTATGAACCAATCTATTTATCTGCATCTTTTGGCTTAACATGCTCAACCACAATTCACTGTCTTGTGGGAGCGTTAACCAAGCATCAGGCATCCATAGTTGGGCCTGGATTGCTGGAGAAAAGAGGGAGGTCATTCCTAGGAAAGGAGACCTCAAGCCTAATCAATGTATCATCCCCCCAACTTGTTCCAACACACGAGCGGGACAATGCTAGGGGCGTTGAGATTTTATCCGAACATAGGGAAATGAGAAAGGGTGAATCGCGTGTCCCGAATCCAGACATCCACAACGGTCGGCCTTCCAGGAAATGCCCAAGACGGTATGCGGACAGTGTATCGACCATAACAACTGTAATAGACGGACCGAAGGTCATCATTCATATTGCAGGAGGCGGACCACATGTCATCATGAATACCGCTTTGGGGGTTCCTTCAGACACAAGGGTGGAAATCCAGATCAACAGGGCATGCGAAGCGTGGGGCGAAGTGACGATTGTTCAGACAGAATCCAACGCTCTCAGAATTGCGCCACCGTGGGGAACGCGTATTAGGCGGATGCACTAATCTGGCCGTGAATCACCCCAATTCCCAGACAACACCTCTTTGACGAGGAAACCGTCGCTTCCCATCATTGCGATGGGGCATCCCGAACTGAATCGGGGAGAATATCACAACTGCACCACTCTACCCGAAGTCAGGCCAGACGGCCGGCGACGAGGAGGGGCGGGACTTAACGATCCCTGAGGCTGGACCCGAGTCGAGATGCCCGGGCATTCCTACGTACTCCATCAGGCTGGATATCAATCCACACGTAGTTCTGAGAGTGCAGTTTAATGTCATGCAGGACGTAGAATCCCGTTTGGGGAGATCTTAGTTTAAGGTCTTAGAGCTCGGACCATAAGGAGAGATCTTAGTTTAAGGTCTTAGAGCTCGAACCATAAGGAGAGATCTTAGTTTAAGGTCTTAGAGCTCGGACCGTAAGGAGAGATCTTAGTTTAAGGTCTTAGAGCTCGGACCATAAGGAGAGATCTTAGTTTAAGGTCTTAGAGCTCGGACCATAAGGAGAGATCTTAGTTTAAGGTCTTTAGAGCTCGGACCATAAGGAGAGATCTTAGTTTAAGGTCTTAGAGCTCGGACCATAAGGAGAGATCTTAGTTTAAGGTCTTAGAGCTCGGACCATAAGGACCTCAAAGTACGCCACATCGTGGTCCTATTCCCTGGATATGCAAAGATGCACTGAGGGATAGTGTCAAGAGTGTCGAGGTTTCGCCTGGTCAGAATGGGAGGTGGAAAATGTGAATCATGCGGCCATTCACTCAAGGACTGGGGGCACCAGAGTAACGATATGGGAGTACTGCCGACCGTGGCGGAAAAGCAGCATCAATATCGCACTAACCGTTGGTGGAATGAGGCAGCAAACGAGTATCGACCGCTCAATCGCAGGATTCATATCGATTTGCTGCCCGAGGCCATTGGGGGTACCGGCCCGAGTCGGTGGGAGAGCACTGAGGCATTGTGTCCAAACCGTTCACGGGGGCTCCACCCAGGGTGTAGACGATGGGTCCGAATGAAAGGGAGCACGAAGCCTGAAAAGTGGAAGGAACCTGACCAAGCTGAACCTGACCCTCCTGGAAATAAACCAGAGTACTCTTGACACCGGTGGACCACTGCAAGGGGTCGAGGGACACGCCTTGAGGGTGACCCGAAGGCGGCGGACTCCCCAAAGAAGGGGGAATCTCTAAGAGGTGGGGGGATGGACCCGAAGTTTCAAACATCCGGGCGTTCCTACGTATCCCATAAGGATGGGAATCAAGCCACACGTAGTTCTTGAAGCGCGGCGCAACACAATCGGGCACCAGCGCGGGGAAGAGTGCGGGTCTGACCCTCGCACACAGAAGGAGCGGTATTTGATATTTCTTGTTTGTCCTTAAAGATGAATGGTTTTTCTTTGTGCGGCGACATGCCTGTGATTGAGAAATCTCTGGCGTCGCCACAATAATCAAGCCACGGAAGGCATTGATGAATGGCGTGGTTATTAACCAGCGCCCAACATGAGTGTCCCCTGAGGAGGACATCACGATGCAGTGCCGTTTCTCGTCGGGCGGCCAAGACGATCACAGTTTACGGTCGTGTGGTAGGACCAGACAACACAGTTTAAGGTCGTGTGGTTCGGACCATGGAGGAACCCGCTTATTGCGGTACAGCGGACACGGCGGAGGTGGGAACATACCCAGCCCTGCGGTCATGCACGATTCCAAGAGAAGAGTCTTGGGATCGGGGCCTGCGTATGTCCATCACCCGAGGGGCAGAGATGCTAGCCTCCAGATATACTGGGCCCAGAACGCGATTGTTCGGGCGACTCCTTCCTCCTTATGGGGACGAGGGTCCAGCTACGCATGGCCCTTAGGGAGGACATCCGCATATATCCTTGGTGCTCAGATCATGGGAGCCTCGAACGACATCATTACCCTGGTTGGTCTGCCTAACGTGTAGAGGTGTACTGAAGGTCAGTATGAAGAGAGTGTCGAGATTCCACTACAACGCACAAAGGCGGAGTGTGATGAGGACTGCACAACCAATGTTCAGAGCCTGAAAGAGCCGACATGGCGATCAAGGACGTTGCTGACCATATTCGCAACACAACATCCGATCGCGTCAGCCTAAGACGGGGCAAGCAAACGAGCATCGACCGCTCAATCGCAGGATTCATATCGATTTGCGGCCCATGACCCGCCGGTAAATCGACCCGGAGCGGTAGGAGAGCTCTGAGGCATCGTACCCAAACCGCTAACGAGGATCCCTTTGAGTGAAGGCTCGAACAAGAGGAAGCGCGAGGCCTGACAAGCAACACAGGACTTGTCGGGATTGAATCTGACACTACGAGTCATAGACCGAAGTACCCAAAACATGTTAACAGATCACCGGGAAGGGTCGGAGGACTCACCCTGAGAGCAACCAAAAGAGGGAAGATCCCCGTGATCAACCAAGAGACGGTGCTGGACCTGAAACACAAGCGTCCAGGCGGTCCTACGTATCCCATAAGGATGGGAATCAAGCCATACGTAGTTCTTGAGAGGCAGTTTAACGTCATGCAGGACGATGAGAGGTGTGAGGTGGTCCCACACACGGGGGGAGGCGTACGGCGTGGCCAGTAGACCAACACGAATGAGGACATAATCCCCCGCTCACGCGATACGCCTCGCACAAAAAGGAGGGGAACTTGGGCCAGAGGCCCAATGCGGGATAGAGATTCACGGGAAATGGGGCTGGGCCTGAAACATGAATGTCCAGGCGGTCCTACGTATCCCATAAGGATGGGAATCAAGCCGCACGTAGTTCTTGAAGTGCAGTTTAGCGTCATGCAGGACGAAAAGAGAGAAAAAAGGAAGGGGGGAGCAGAAGGCATCCCCAAACGTGGGGGGGGGGGGGGCGTACAGCGTGACGAGAAAACCGACGTGAATGAGGGCATAGCCCCGCGCTCACACCATACGCCGCACACCCGGGGGAAACTGGGCCAAGGGCCCGAGATGGGATGGAAATTCCCGAAGGATGGGGCTGGGCCTGAAACATGAAGGTTCAGGCGGTCCTACGTATCCCATAAGGATGGGAATCAAGCCGCACGTAGTTCTCGAGAGGCAGTTTAACGTCATGCAGGACGAATGCTAAACAGTTTAACGTCTTGTAGCTCGGACGTAGTACAGTTTAACGTCATGTTGGACGAAACACTTGGCAGTTTAACGTCTTGCAGCGCGGACGATATGCTAGGCAGTTTAACGTCGTGCAGCTTGGACGTATGCAGTTTAACGTCGTGCAGGACGTATGCAGTTTAGCGTCATGCGGGACGAATGTGCAGTTTAACGTCATGCTCGACAAATGTGCAGTTTAACGTCATGCTGGACGTTGGTACACTCAGACAAAGTACTGCTTGAGGAACCTAGCGTTGGTGGGAGGAGTGACACGCTCACCATCCATAGTCACTAGGGAGTACGCGCCATTGGGATAGACCTTGTGGACAACAAAAGGTCCCTCCCACTTGGGCTCCAACTTGGGCGGCTTCCTGCCGGGGATCATCGGTGCTCTTAGGGCTAGCACTAGATCACCCTGTAGGAAGGAGCGGAGGCGAACCTTCTTATTGAAAGCTCGAGCCATTCTGCTTTGATGCCTCTCCAAGTTGTGCAAAGCGCGAAGTCTATTCTCATCCAGTGCTTCCAACTCGACTAGACGGGCTTCACCAACTCTGTCCGGCGCTTGCTGGTCGTAGACCGCAGTGCGCAAGGACGGCAACTGGATCTCAATGGGCAGGACGGCCTCAGCTCCATACACCAGGGAATAAGGGGTCATCTGGGTGGAATTCCGAGTCGTCGTCCGATAAGCCCAGAGGGCGTTGGGGAGCTTGTCCGGCCAACTCTTCTTGTTCTGACCAACCATCTTTTGCAGAATGTTAGAGAGGGTTTTGTTAAACGCCTCGATCTGTCCATTCGCCTGCGCATGATAGCGAGATGTATGGTTCGAGCGAATGTTATACTTGGCGTACAACTTCTTCAACTCGGCTGCCCGGAAATTGGTTCCGTTATCCGTGAGGATAGCGTGAGGCACTCCAAATCGATGAATGATGTTGGAGGTCATGAAGTCAGCGATCGAACAGGATTTGACCTCTCTGAGCGGAATCGCCTCTGCCCATTTGGAGAAAAAGTCCGTGGCGGTCAGAATGAACCGGCACTGGCGAGCTGTCGCCGGCGGGTACGGTCCCACAACGTCCATCCCCCAGACTGCAAAGGGCCAAGAATACCTGGTGGTATGGAGAGGCTCCGGCGGCCGATGCACAAAGTTCGCATGAACCTGGCACGCATGGCACCTCCTGGCATACTCGATGCAGTCATGGATCATGGAGGGCCAGAAGTATCCCAACCTCCGAATCTGGTGGGACAGCTTCGGTCCAATTTGGTGGGCGCCACATGAACCAGCATGAACCTCTTGCATGACTCGTGGGATCTCAACTCCCTGAAGGCAACGGAGGAGAACACCATCAAACCCGCGTTTGTAGAGGATCTGCTCCAGGCCGGGACAGCTCTGGAGGACAAACTGCGATGCGCGGCGTCGAACTCGCTCGCGCTCGGCCCGATCCGATGGAAGAATGCCATGTTGGAGGTACTCAACCAAAGGCGTCCTCCAATCATGGGCTGATTCGACTGCCATATCTGGGGTACTCGGGGCTCCGGGCATAGGGGCAACCATGGTGAGATTACTTACCAATGGGCCGCGATCTTCTTCCGGGATAACGGGAGCGATGAGCCTGCGGCGCGTCACGCGGACGATCAGGTTGTCCTGTTCAGGCTCCGCAAGTGACGCAGCAAGGCTGGCCAAAGCATCTGCTCGACCGTTCTGCGACCGGGGAATATGGACAATTTCTGGCCGAGAAGGGAACCGGGCCATCAGAAGGAGGGTGCACTCCAACAATGGCACAAGTTCCGGATTCCTGACAACATAGTCGCCATTGATCTGCTTAACGACCAACTCGGAGTCCCCTTTCACGCACAGATGGGGCACGTCGATCTCGAGAGCCAACTCGAGGCCGGTGATGAGGGCATGGTATTCCGCCTCATTGTTGGTACAGCCCTCTGACAACAGGAACGAGTATGGCAGCACGGCTCGCTCCGGGGTAATGAAGACGATGCCCAAGCCCACTCTGTTGAGCTTAGGATTATCGAGTCTTCTACCGGTGGGGCTCTGGGAGGCACCGTCAAAGTGCATCTGCCAGCATGGATCGGCTCGATCAACCGAGAGAATGGTCTCATCAGGAAAGCCTAGATCCAGCGGCTGATCCGCGAAGGTCGGGTGAGCTGCCAGAAAGTCTGCCAATGCTTGCCCTTTGATGGCCTTCTGAGACACATACCTGATGTCGAACTGCTGGAGAATCACAGCCCACCGTGCTAGACGGCCAGTCAACATAGGTCGGCTCAGGATATATTTCAACGGGTCTACCCGAGAAACCAACTGTACCTCATGGTGCTGCAAGTAGTGCCGTAGTTTCTGTACGGCAAATACGAGCGCCAGGCAACTCTTCTCGATGGGGGAATACCTAACTTCCGCATCGAGGAGCATGCGACTGAGGTAATAGAGGCTATTCTCTGTTCCCTCGTTGTTCTTCTGGGCGAGAAGGGCGCCAAGGGACCATTCTAGGGCGGTCACATAGAGGACGAGCGGTTTCCCGGATACGGGCGGCATCAGGACCGGAGGTTGAAGCAGGTACTGCTTGATTTCCTCGAAAGCGGTGTGACACTCTTTATCCCATACATAGGTGGCACCTTTCTTCATGAGCCGATAAAAGGGCTTACACTTGCCGGCCAGATTCGCGATGAATCGGCGTATATAGGCTAAGTGGCCTTGGAACCCTTGCAGTTCCCGGATGTTACCTGGGGGAGGCATCTGGCTAATCGCCCTGATTTTCTCTGGGTCGATCTCAATACCCCGGTATCTTACCACAAATCCAAGGAACTTTCCGGAGGTGACCCCAAAGGCACACTTCAACGGGTTCATCTTCAGGCAGCGAGACCGGAGGAAGCCGAACACTTTCTCAAGATCTTTTAGATGGTCCTGACGCTGGCGCGATTTGACAACCAAGTCGTCGACGTAGCATTCCACCAGTGTGCCGAGGATTGGCTTGAATATGCGGTGCATCGCCCGTTGATAGGTGGCACCTGCATTCTTCAGGCCGAAGGGCATGACCCGGTAGCAAAAGGTACCTTGGGGGGCCCTGAAGGCAGTGAACTCCTCATCCTCAGGGGCCATCCGAATTTGGTTGTATCCGGAGTATCCATCCATGAAGGAGAGGGCTTGGAACCCTGCCGTGGCATCAATCAACAGCTCTGTCACTGGAAGGGGAAAATCATCCTTCGGACAGTGGCGGTTGAGATCGCGGAAGTCGATGCAGACTCTAATCTGCCCGTTCTTATTCCTGACCGGCACAATGTTGGCCAGCCATTTGGGGTACTGAACTTCCCTCACGAAGTTGGATTTGATAAGCTTTTCAACCTCGGCCTCAACCATGGCACCGTGGGATGGGTGCATCTTCCTGGGAGGCTGCTTGAACCCGCGATGGTTCGCCGGGAGACCAAGGCGGTGGACGGCTACCTGAGGATCTAGCCCCGGCATCTCGTCATAGCCCCAAGCGAACACATCACGGTGCTTCCTGAGAAAGTCCACATACTGCTGCCGCTCCTCAGAGGGCATGGCGACATTGACCAATGTGGGTCTTGGATCGGCCTCGGTTCCAAGGTTCACCTGTATTAACTCATCGACCGTGGAGGGGACGCCCTCCTCAAAGGCTGGGGGTGCATCTTCCACGTCCTCTCCACTCGGGGAGGGATCGTCCACGGGAGAGACTGCGTTGGAAATTGCATTGGGGCTACCAGATCCTGCTGGGCCACTGGTGCTGGCGCGGGCGGTCGCGGTCATCTCATTAGGAGACTCGCGGGTCGTCGAGACCATGGCCACGTCCAACCGTTGAACCGGGAGGACGTAAGCGTCATCCAGACTTGCCCAGGGATCGCTTGCAACAACGACAGGCTCAACCTCACCTACCAGGATCTGCTTATCCTTGCTCTTGTAATAGTCCGCGTCCAGATAGCGGGCTTCACACGAGGCAAAAGGAGAGGCATCTCCTTGAAGCACGCCCACTCGAACATTAAGGGAGTATTTGAGGCATTGGTGGTATGACGAGGGAACCGCCGCGTGAAGGTGGAGCCATGGCCTGCCCATCAATGCGTTGTACGCAGTGTCCTGAGAGACTACCATGAATTCGGTGTTGGCAACCAAGTCACCGAACTGGGTCTTCAAACGTATCTTGCCGACCGGGGTTTGCTCGGTGCGGTCGTACCCCTGGATCCTGAGGTCGGAGGGAATCAAGTCATCCTCAGACAACCCCAATCTCCGGAGCGTCCGAGTTGGAATCAGGTTAATCCCGGACCCCGTGTCGACAAGACAGCACCGGACTTCAAGGCCATTGAACTATCCAGTGACATACAGCGGACGAATGTGTCCCTGTATAGGAGGGTCTTCATCCTTACCAGAGAACGAGATAACTGCCTGACATTCGGCGTCCTCGATCGTTTCGGCGTGAAAGGCCTCTGCAGCCGCAACCTCTGTCTCAAACTGGAGGGGTCTCTTCAGGGCTTCAGCGAGTGCCTCGCGCATCTCAGATGACATACGCAGAGCCTCAAGGATGGAGAGCCTTGCTGGGATGTCGGCCAAGTGCTTCAGGACATCATACTTTTTGGCCAAGCGCGAGCCCCTGGTTGCAGGAGGTTGCTCTGCGGTTGGCGGCATGACGGGCCATGCCGGTTGGATCGGCGGCCGACTGGTACTTGGCGCATCTCGCTGTTCACTGGTTGCAGTCCGGGAAATGGTCACCGTACTGGGGTCAGGAGGCCGGGATGGACTCGTGGCAGGGCGGAGCTGGTCGCGACGCGACTGAGGCGGTTCTGCCTGGTCCCACACCACAAACAGCGGCGGAGGCGAATCTGTCATCCCCGAATGGGGGGGCGGCGCGCGTTGTGCTCGGTTTTGAGCCTGCTGCCTAGTCTCAGTGGCGTGCACGACCTGGCTGGAGGTACCAACGGCTGTGCCCCGGCGACTCCTGCTGCTACGGTTCTTCCGACGGTGGCGACGACCGGGGACACTAGGGAGGTCCACCTGGTGTTCTTCAACGTCGGGAACCGAAAAGGGATTTACCAGCTCGACGGTGTTAACCGAAGCGTACCCAACACCCGCCATCTGTGGGGGGGGGGGGGGAACCCAGGCCCTTGACGTTGCGAGACGGAGTGCCCGATGTCCCTTCCCCAGCCCCTGGCGGGTAAGACTGAATGCTTGGCCGGGCAACATTCCGGTCTTCCAACGCCTCTGAAAGCCATCGGTCTTCGTATCGAGGAGAAGAGATTCACGTCGGGTTCACCATTTTTCTGTTTCGGTGCGGATGTGCGTCGGGTTACGCTCTTCCGCCAGGACGCGTTCGCGCGTGCACCCGTCAACCCGAGGGGATGGGCGAGCGGCTTGTGGTCCCGCAGTCCCGCTTTCCAAAGGCGGGCGGCATCCGTCCCTTATTCAGGGGCGTCTGCTCCTTGATCGAAACCGGGATGATGGGATGTCGGCTCCTCCTTCCTTGGACGTCTCCTCGGAACTCGTCGCCTAATCCGGGTCTCCCTCATAGATTTAAGAATGTTCGTGAATCTCGTTCCCGGTGCCATATCTTCATGGACACCGGTTAATTACGCTGCTTCCGCCCGGACGCTCCAAGGAGTCTGGTCGGGGCAGCAACCTGCAGTGAGGAGACCGGGTGGCTCTGGGTACTGGGGGCGTGTCGTAACACTGCGGCTCTGCACGTCTGTCTTCCGTCCCTAATAGGGCTTCTCGAAGGCATGATGGCCTGAGGCATCCCGCACTGGGTGCGGGGAACTGTGTCACCTGAGGTTTTCCTCGGCTTCCCATGTTTAACACGGGGTATGCCGCGAGTTTAACGTCCAGCGGGGACGGCATCGGACCGATCAACACAAAAAGTGGATCAGATGACAGAACCCCTTGCGGGGAACCTCCGACGTTGGGGCCAGCGCATGGGCGGCTTCCCAAGTGATGTGGAGTGGAGAGAAGTGGCATGACCCCACCGGGATGTGGCGGTCCGGGTAAGGATCAGGATGGATGATGGAGTGAAGAGCTTGGACCCCGTAGGGGCTTCCTACGTACCGCGCGTTAGCACGGATCAAAGTCAACGTAGTTCGGGTATACAGTTTAACGTCATGCTGGACGTCAGCAAGCCGACTCACGAAGGGGTCGAGGCCGCCGGGCGGAGGATTGAACCGAACCACCTCGCACAGAGGGGGATGGGACGGCCGGGTGGATCACAGTTTCACGTCATGCTGGACGATAAAAGGAGAGATGGAAAAAGGGGATGTGGGGAGGCACAGTGGAGATACACACGGGCAGTCTCCCACAGGGGCGGATTCATAGGTGAATCGACGCAAGCATGAACCCTGGAGGGGTCCACTGATGGACGAACCGACGTGAATACGACCGGGACGACCAGGTGGTGGGCTTGAACCTCAGGGAGGCTTCCTACGTACCCTGTTTAGAAGACAGGGATCAAAGTCCACGTAGTTCATTCTGTCAGGACTTACGCACTTGAGGCAGCCCGGATGCGGCAAAACTCAGTTGGAAGGGACTTGGACCGAAAGTAGGAGACACCTCGATCCCAGTCACACCCTCTACTGGCTTCGGCAGTGGGGGAGCGCAGTGG
Organism: Viscum album; assembly: GCA_963277665.1. Taxonomy (NCBI): domain Eukaryota; kingdom Viridiplantae; phylum Streptophyta; class Magnoliopsida; order Santalales; family Viscaceae; genus Viscum; species Viscum album. The sequence goes on along the minus strand of OY728128.1, from coordinate 1,000,452,251 downwards.
AGATACACATGTGCAGCCCCCCACAAGAAACTAGGGGTTTGTAATACCCTACCCCCCGTGGGGAAAAGCCGCTCCCGTTAAATCGTCCCTAAAGAGGGGCAATCCCGACATCCCTGCAGAGACGAGCGGGTGGGGGCCACATCCAAACCGGGGGGGACCCTGCGTGCGAGGCACGGGATCGGGTGATGCGGACGGTTTAGCGTCTTGCCAGACGAAGTACAGTTTAACGTCGTGTGTTGAGGACGAAGCGGACAGTTTAACGTCTTGCCGGACGAAGTACAGTTTAACGTCGTGTGCTGAGGACGAAGGTGCTTGGCAGTTTAACGTCTTGCAGCACGGACGATAGGGGCTAGGCAGTTTAGCGTCGTGCAGCTTGGACGTAGTACAGTTTAACATCATGTTGGACGGATGCAGTTTAGCGTCATGCGGGACGAATGTGCAGTTTAACGTCATGCTGGACAAATGTGCAGTTTAACGTCATGTTGGACGTATGTGCAGTTTAACGTCATGCTGGAGGTATGTGCAGTTTAACGTCATGCTGGACGTATGTTCAGTTTAACGTCATGCTGGACGTATGTGCAGTTTAACGTCATGCTGGACGTATGTGCAGTTTAACGTCATGCTGGACGTATGTGCAGTTTAACGTCATGCTGGACGTTGGTTGCCGCCGATGGGTCCGTGTCACTTCGCGCAAGCCTGGAGGGCCGCACGGAAAGACAACGCACGGTGCGGGCACCCAGGACGAAGATCATCGGGCGCCACGCAGGCGGGTACCCTCAGGGGGTCAAGGGGGGCGACCCTGGCGGATTGCGCGCAAAAGAGGAGCTTTGCGCGCAAAACAGCAGGTCGGCGCGCAAAATGGCGGGCTGGCGCGCAATCGGGCCAGCCCTTTGCGCGCGGATGATTGGGATTGCGCGCACCGGGCTTCGGGTAGCACGCGGGGGCAACGGCTCATTCTCTAACGAATGGCCACTTTGAAAATGGGGGGTGCGCACAATCGGGCTGGATTGCGCGCACCCGGGGGAAATTGCGCGCAAGAGGCTTCTGTTGCGCGCAAAGGCCTTCGGGTTAAGGATTTATTCAAAGGGAAGGAGCCAAGGGGATTGCGCGCGAAGGCGAACCCCAAGGCTCTACTGCGCGAAAGAAAGGAGGTTACCTGAAGATCGGCATTGCGCGCGGAAGGGGTTGGATTGCGCGAACGAGCGACGCTTCGGATTCTGGCAACCTTCAAAACGTCGGGGGTCGCCTTATATTTATAGGCAACCCCGGGCGCGGAATCCGGTCTCGGGCGCGGAATTCCCTTCGCGGGCGCGGAATCAGGACCCGGCGCGCAAGGGAGCCGCGCAGGCCACGGGCGCGCAAAATAGCGCGCCGGCCCAGCGCATTGCGCGCATCCCGGGAGTATTGCGCGCCGAGACTCAACTTTGCGCGCGGGCCTCTGAAATTTCGCGTAAGTCCTCCGGGCCCTCCGGAACGTGCCTCTGACTCCAAATATCACTTCGCTTTCCGCATCCGGAGCTTCGTTTGGGAACAACGGACTTTTCCGGCGTCTACAGATACCTTAAGGGTTCTTTCCCAACATAAAAGGCTGTGATCATTTTATGGCCACCCATGGGGTGTGCCGGAAAACCCGGACCTAGAGTTTCGGGGGATAATTGGAGGGATGTTGACTATTAAAATGTAACCCTGGAAGAATATGTTTTAATGGTTGATTATGTTATTAATTGAATGATGAATAATATTCCCAGTGAAATAAGGTAATAATACATTGTTGGAATGATAGGTAAATGGGTAATTGGGTGAAATATATTATGTATATTGTTTAATGAACTTGGTTACAAATTCCTAAGGGAATTAGTGCATTTTTAATGGTGAACTTAAACGGGGTAATGTAATGGGAATGTAGAATATGTTAATGAGGTGTAAAAAAGGAATAGATGGAATATTGTAAAGCGTTAATACATGATGATTAAGTTGTTCATCTAAATGGTTAAATGTAATAAATTGGTTGTATTATGTGATATGATAATTGTACATGAAATGCATGAGTGAGTGAATAATTGTGAAATGATAAATTGGAAAAATGGGTCAATGTCTGGTCATTGGTTATTTTTTTAATGGCATAGGGGTTCTTGAATACACCTAATAGACTAATTAATGGAAAGGATAATTTGGATAAATGGATATGAATTGTGATTTTGAAGTGTGTTAATGGGTTATGGAATAGTATTGTTTTCCCTATTGTTTTATATTCATTTTTAATGATGATTTCTAATGGAATTGGTTATGTTATGATGTGTTGTAGAATGAATGTGGTGGTTGATAAATAATCATGTGAATGGGGATTGGTAGATTGGGGTATTGACTTGATTTCTATGCCCACGGGTCGAGTTGGACTGAGGCTCTAAACTCTACCATAAAATGCAAGGGTTAGGGAAGGGGAAAGATGCTCTATTCCCCTAACGGTTTCATTCCACCTGGACTAAGGCTTCACGGTGAGGTTATTGTATTTATTTATTTCCATACTCACTGAGGCTTCGAGGTGATGTTATGGTATTGATGTCTTTCCATCCGTACTAAGGCTTCGAGGTGAGGAAATGTGTGGATGTGATATGTGTATCCCTAGTGGGTTAGGGACTTGACTTATTTCCCTTATTCTTTGTAATTAATCTTCTTAGACCCTTGTGTAAATGATATTTATACCTAACCCATAGAACACGTGATAAATATGGATTATGTATTGATGATGGTATAGGAAATGGGATTGGAATAAATGATAGTAATGAATTTAAATAGAACCTGTTAACTTATAGCACCCAAACCATTCCTTGATTATGTACCATTTATTTTTTACATTCATGCACTACCTATTAGAATGGATATTTTTTAGGCACTATTGGTAGTGGCCTACTGAGTTTTGTACTCACACCCTTCTTGGGCAGCCACTGGGTACCCAAGAAGATATCTTGGTTGTATGTCTAGTCGAGGAAAATGGACCACACTAAGATGTTGAGTTTGTTTCAAGATGTATATGGAGAATGATCTATACTTAGAGTAGGGACCCTTTGATAGCTTTGGATATTTTATTTTTGTTTCTTTCACTTGAACAACTAGTATGTCATGAACTTGTATTGTTTGATTGGTGTTTGTACCCTACTGGAAAAAGTTATGTTATTCATGTTTGTTGGTTGTTTCATATTGTTTCCATTATTTTTATTATGATCTATTGTGGCTTACTCTAGTAAATAGGGTACAATTTTCTTATGTGGCTTATTATACCAATGACGATAGTCGAAAACCTCTAGCATACTAGGAGGTGTCCTTGAGGTCATGTGACAACCCGACATAGAGCATCAGTTTGGTGGATTATAGGTCAGGGATGTTACAAAGTGGTATCATAAGAGTTATTTTCTCTATGGAATAATTTTAGGATTGTTTATTGGATTTTAGTATGTGTCAGGCCTTGGTAATGAGCTCATTATGTGGAGTAGCTAACCCATGTACAAGGGAAAACCCAAGCCACCCTCGGTGGGATTTTTTTCTTGATGTCTGCTATTACAATTGAATAGTATTTCACCATTGGGTGATACACATGTTGTGTGATTTTACTGATTTTTTATATTTTTATCATTTCCATAATTTCATGGAGTTGTTCATTAATTCATCATTTTAGGAACCTAAGGATATTGGTGGAATTTCTCTTTATAGGAACACACACGGGATGGGTGTGTGGGGCATAGAGAGTAGAATGAATTTTCTTTCATTGATAAATATGAATAAAATGATTCCTAATAATGGAAATTAACGGGATGAATGAATGGAATCAAATTTATAGTTATGAAATAATGGGTGAAAATAAATTCTAGGGATGAGTTAAAATTTTGGGTTGGGAAAAATTGTAAAATGTTGACTCAATTCCTAAAAGGAAAAAGGGTTGTATAATGATGGTGAAATTGATAATGAATTTTTACTAATGAAAGGTGTCAATGAGTTAAAATGAGGATTTATGAAATGGTAAATGTGCCTAAGAGTAATGTATCATGTCAAAAAAGAATAATTGGTTTGAAGAGGTGTTGAAAAAAGTCTTGTGATTAAGTAAACTGGTTACCCCATGTTGACCATGACTAACAGTAGGAATGGTAGGGGTAGTGTTCAAATTGTGATGTTGACAATTGTGATAGAGAATTAAGAATGTTTTTTTATGGTTTATGTAGAGAGATATTTTCCATATATGGTTAGATCATGTCAGACCTTGTTCAAAGCATCGGGTGGACAATATGTTTAAGGTGAGAATGGTTGAGTTCAAAGGTTGGAATCCTTTGTGTTGTTAGTTTGACCCTTGTATTTGTGGGATAGAGAAGTGAGAGTGCCCTAGTTTGAGACTTCATATTTGGATTGTGAGGCCTTACTGGTTATGATATGTCCTAGGTGGTGTGTTTAGGGAACCCTTGGTAGTGTTGTGGCCTTTGTGTTGTGAGGCGTAATTCGACAATGTTTTTTGGGAAACACTCGTGGTCTGTGACCATACAGAGTACATGTTGGACCCTAAGGATGGGGTTTGTGTCTTGGTAACCTTGTGAATAGAGACCTTTCATGTTGTGTCTCCAATAGTAGAGTGGATGTTTTTACCATAGTGCCAATGAATGTCTGTACCTTTCGTGTGGATCCTATATTAGATGGTTGTTTGTCACTCTAAGCATAGTGTGCGTTGTAATGAGAGTGAGATTTCCATTCATGTGTTTTTCTTTGTTCGTGTCATGATATTTCTGGTTTGGAGAGAGGGCAATGGTTTTTTTTTGGGTTCTGAATTCAATCTAGGGAGTTGGTAACATTCAACCTTAGCATGTCATATAAGAGTGGTCAGACAACATCTATAGTTCCTTTGCATGTGTCTCACAGATGTAGATGTTTGGACTAGATAGTGGGACTCAGAGTGTTCCATGGTGTAGGATTCACCTTAAGTGATAAGTGGGAATGTTGATGGTATTGTTGATCATGGTTCCTTTATAAGGGCACCCTAGTTTTTGGGATAAGAGGTGTGGTTTGTTTAAAAGAGTTTTATCACATGAATTCTTAACTCACCATTTTGGGTGAAGATTATTGGTGGTCTAGAAGTTGTTTTGAATAGAAAATACAAGGGTGTATAAAGTGTGGCTCTATACTATCACTCAATGGTGATGCCATGGTATGAGTGGTCATGTAGCTGAACTTTTTAGTTGGAATGGATTGGTTGTTGGGTGATATGCATAGGCATCCTCTAGGATGATGGGACTATCTAACCAGTAGACATGGTAAGGAATGTGAGTTGGAAATGGGTTAAATGAAAATTAAGGTTGTTTTGTGAGACAATTGGTTTGATTGATGTGGAATACTGTAGTTCTTTTGTTGTTATCCATCAGAGACACATTAGAAGAACTTGAGCAGTGTGGTGGAAATAGTGCCACATGAAACATTGGTTTTTGGCTATTCATGATTTGTTCATGAAGGTATAGTTAAACATTGTTGTCAATCACACCATGTGGTTATGTTTTGATTTAATTCATTTGACAAGGAGGTTATAAATGCTTGGTAGGTCATAGTGTCCTATAGTTCAACATCAAAAATTGATAAGTAAGTGGTGGTGTTCTACGATAACTTCTTAGCGTACCTCAGCTAGTGATGGGCATTCCCAACATCTTGAAATCGTCCCATGTATGTTGAGAAGCCCTAGATCATGCCAAGATACATGAAGGTGTTTTTTTAGACAAGGGACTTCATGGAGGTTACGTGCATGGAAATATTATATGTGGTGTATGATGGGGGACTGTGAACCTTTTATGGTTTTTGGTGAGGTCCTCCAGATGGACCGAATGACAAAATAGCCATGGGTTCTATCCACTAAATATTAGAACGGACATTGGGTGACATTCATTTTATTTATTTTGAGTAAAGGTAAAGTGTCCATATCTATGTTTGGGGATTGGTCTGTGATCGTGTATAAGATTAGGTGGTTGGAATCCCTCATGGTGAGAAATCTTAGTGACAATCCTAAGGTGGGGAGTAATATGACATTATTGGGTGTGGAGAGGAGAACATAAAGTCAATGTAGTGTCACTGGGATGCCACTGAAGAACCTGTATGGTGATTGTTAGGTTATTCGGGGAATGAATGTTGGACTTAGATGTGATGACTAAAGAGACAAGGGTTGGATTGAGCTCAGGGTGGTTCTATGTGTAGCTTACGAGGTCTGTACTGAGTCATATGAGGGAGTGGTATGATATGACAATAGGTTATAGAAAGAGAATATGGGGTCCTATAACTCCTACAAAGTGTGGGGTTAGACTCTATCAATTCTCACTTGTGTGGTTTTGGAACATGATGACATTGACTGAACCATGACCATGTGATGTGGTGACATTCCAAGGGTGAATTAGATGATGATCTGGAGGGTGGTAGTGTCGAAATGGTGGAATTATACTTGAATTAAGGAAATGACCTCAGTGGGTGCATGGAATGATAATGATAGACTTAAAGTCAGCATGCACCTTAGAAATGTGAGAAAGGGGTAGTGTACCATTAGTGGAAGGTGGGTGTTCTAGGGAAATCAAGTCGAAGGTGGTCCATCATGAGATGTTAAACATGAATGGGTGAGGTGATAGTGACCCACATCTGGGTTTATGTTGTATCATAAAGTGCATTTCAAAATGGATTTTTACCTGAGTGAGGTCAGGAAGATCGTAGTCATTGAATAGATAGTGTAGGGATGTATTCCCAATGGTTGTGACAGTGCGACTGGATTATGAGGTAGTGCAATGCTCCAATGGATGCTTGGGTGTAGTGAGTTGGAACATATTAGGCGATGGAATGTTGGGTTGAGTTCTGGTGGTCCTTCGTCAATAGAGGATGTGCCAAATAACTGGAAATGGTGGAGAGAACCGTACTAGATCAATGGTTGGTTGGTGATGTGACAAGAGTTTTGGGTTGGAAGGAGTCGAGTGGTCACCGTTCGAGTAAGTTAGCCTTGGTATAGATACTTGGAATGAGATTAGTTAGTAGAGAACCCAGATGTGTAGAGTGGCATTTGGTTTTATGGTTGTGGGATGAGATCTTCAGGAAAGGCGGCAGAAATAAATGTGTGTGTTTTCTTCCAGGTGATACCGGGTTTGTCACTGTTAGAGTTGGGTGAACTAAAAAATGAAGCCAAGTGATTTTGGTCATGGGTTGTGTAGAGGATAGAGCTGATGAGGTGCCTATTGGTACCTCCATGATGATGTGATGTTGGGTGTTTTATTTCCCTGTGTTGTGAGTTAGGTGTTGTCTCCTATGTTTCCCCCATGAAGTTATCGGGGTGAGAATAGTTGAAATGGATTCATCCTCATAGATTTTTTATGGTTCTAGTTGTGGGTTGTGGTGAGGAAGTATTAAGGGAAAAGTATGTTCCCTTTAACAATGTTTTGTTTCCTTGTGATGTGCAACCAGAAACATGGAATGTCGGTGGATAAGCATGCTGAGTGGAATGAAATTCAACTATGGAATCTTAGTGATTCTTGGAAGGGAATCTCGGGGATGAGTCGTTATATGGTCGGGAGGATGTAAGGTCATGGTTTTTCATAATTAATGTTTTTGTTTTAGTGTTTTCTTTTAACTCTCCTTTGCAACTAGATAAGTGTTTTCCATGTTTAGGTGGGAGATTGGGGTTTCGCTAGGGCATAGGGAACGATGAGAAGAGAATTCGGTCCAAGCAGTGCAAGGCGTACTGTTTGCACATGGTTAGGAGATACCATGTGGGAAAACTGTGTGGACCATCCATCCTCATAAAGTAACATTCACATGGTATATGCATGGCTTGGTCAAACCATGTGGGATCCCTAGGAAACTGTGTGGGCTGGGATCTCGTGAACAGTAGTTGTTTCATAGTTTGTGCAAGGTTTGGAAAGCCGTGATTCCTAGAAACATTGTAATAATTACAAAAAAACCTCCATGTGATTTTAAGACCCAACTCAAGATGTTCCTCCTCTTTCTCCATTGAAACCCTAGGAATGAACTCAAGGTACCAAGAGATCAGAAGGATTAGTCTCCTTTGATTTTTGGCTTATTTGGAGTGTTGTTGAAAGAAAATCAAATATCTGGGTGACTTTAATCTCCTCCTCCTCTCTCTTATCTGATTTTGGTATTGTCTTTTGTGTGATCTCCATCCAAAGCCCTCAACACATTATTTTTTGTGAGATATAGGTAGAGGCTTAAAAGGTGTGTTGTATTGGTATCTAATTCCTTTATTGGGGGGTATTCATCAATGGATCTATGGTAGGTTGTCCACAATTTATATCTCACAGTTTTTCCCTAAATTTGTGCATGTGTGTTGTGGTTTTTACCTTATAATATTGTTTATTAGTTATATTGGGAATGAATAGATAAATTGGGTGTCTAAATAATTTTTTGAAAACCTCAAGATCCACGTGGGTTGTGTGGATGAGGTCAATACCATTTTATGGCCACCCATGGGGTGTGCTGGAAAACTCAAACCTAGAGTGTGGTGGGGATAAGTGAAGTGTTGTCGATTATTAATGTGGAACCCATGTAGAATATGTTTTAATAGTTGGTTATTTAAAAAATGGAATGAGGAATAATATGGTTAAGGAAAAAGGTCATAAGACATTATAGGAATGATATGAAAATGGGTAATTGGGTGAAAGAGATTATGTAGATTGTTTAATGAACTTTGATAGAAATGCCTAATGGAATAAGTGAATTTTGAATTGGGAACCTGTACTAGTGAAATGGAATAGTGATGGGGAATATTTTAAAGATATGTATTGAGGAAATATATTGAAAAGTTGAAAGGTTTATACACGAGGATTAAGTGGTTCACCTAAATTATTGAATACAATAAAGTTTCTGTGTTATGTGATATGAGAATTGCACATGAAATGCATGAGTTGGTGAGTGCTTCTGAGATGATAAATTGGATAAGTTGGTCAATGTATGGACATTGATTATTTTAGATACTGGCATATGGTTTTTTAAATACACCTAATAGGGTAAGGTACCAAAATGGGAATTTGGCTAAATGGATATGAATTGTAATTGGGAAGTGTGTCATTGGGTTATGGCATTGTATTGTTTTCCATGATGTTTTCCACACATTGTGAATGATGATTCCAATGGAATTGGTTATATTCAGTTGTGTTGTGGTATGGATGTGGTGGTTGATAAATAATCATGTGCGCATGTCTTGGTAAATTGGGGTATTGAATTGAGGTTATACGATCACTGGTCGAGTCAGAATGAGGCTTAAAACTCCACCACAAAATGCACATGTTATGGAAGGGGAAAGAGGATATATTTCCCTAACTGATGAGTTCCTCCCAGACTGAGGAATCTAGGTGAGGTTATTTTATTGATTTCAATCCATCCAAATTGAGGATTTGTAGTGAGGATATTGTATTGATGTATTTACATCTTTACTGGGTCTTATAGGTGAGGAAATGTGTTGATGTGATATGTATATTCCTAGTGAGTTAGGGACTTGTCTTGTTTCTATTATTATTTGTGATTATGTTCCTTAAACCCTTGTGTAAATGATAATTATGCCTATCCCATGGAACATGAGATCAATGTGGATTATTAATGATGATGGTATAATAAATGAAATTATAATAAATTCTAGTAATGAATTTAAATGAACCCTATTAACTTATATCACCCAAACTATTCCTTGTGTACTTACAGTTTATTTTGTACTTTCATGAAATATCTGTTACATTGGATATTTATTAGACACATTTTGTGGTGGTCTATTGAGTGTTTCACTCCAACCCTTCTTAGGACACCATTGGGTACCTGCACATATCTATTGGTTGCAGGTTAGGTCGACGGAAATTGCCCAACACTATGATGCTGAGATAGGATTGGAATGTACATGAAGAAGGATATAGACATAGATTCGGCACCCGTTGGTTGTTTTTCCTATTTGTTTTATTTTGAGTTACATTAACATGAACTACTAGTATTGCATGAAATTTTTTTTATTGGTGTTTGTACCCTATTGGGAAATGTTTTTTTATGCATGTTTATTGGTTTTTTCGTATTTTTTTATTTATATTTTGATATGATGTGAAATACTCTTGTAAATTGTTTATAGTATCCCCATGTGGCTTGTTAGACCCTTGTCACTAGTCGTAAAGCTCTGGCGTATAGGGAGGTGTGCTTGTGTTAATGCGACGAACTGACACAGAGCACCATTTTAGTGGTTTTTCGAGTCGACTGTGTTATAATAAGAGTGGATTTGAACCTGTAATTTTTTAATATTTGAAACTTTTATAAAATTTTCCCCTTTCTCAAGAAACTGTATTTATATTATTTTAAAACATTCAGTCTTTACAAGGATTCCACTTCCCCCACACACAAAATGGAACCTCCTCTCCACATATATTCACACAATTTGAGCACTCTAGATCAGCCAATAATCAGTCAAACATGTTCCCAACATCCCCCTCCCCAAGCGTTAGTGTCCCTAGTTTCAACAAAATACCATCCTAATAAGTATTATTATTTAATCCATGGAAATATACTCAATGAATAGGTCATCGTCATATCTAGTCCCTTTCATGTTTTCATCTTCTTCTACAACCTTCAATTATATTTGTTACATCATGATAAAATGGAATCAATAAAACCAATATAAATAAACACTATTATAATCATGGAATAAAAATTACCTATTTTTCATCCATCCATTTTAAATTGAATGTGTCTTTCCTGAGTATGTACGAACTACCATCACCATAAAGAGACATGTTTCTTTATTCAACTTCCCCTCAAAAGGATGTTTATATTGATGGATTTAATGAATATATAGAATATTTATGATATAAATATTATTTTGAATGTATTATTTATTATTTATCTTTATTTATTTATATGTATTGAAAACTTAATGTGCCACAGGTTTTCACTTGTGGACTATCGCCTCTATGAAGTGATATAATATATATTTCATCACTTCTTAACATGTATTTATATAAATGAATATATAATAAAAAGATATTATATTTAGGACATGATTAAGATTTCAGATATGATGAAACCATTCCCATGGTTCATGGATCCGAATCTAAAAACCAAAACATGCATAAAAAATGAAACTATTATCACCCAAAATGTTTATTTTAGTGGAGAGTTTTAAATAAATGGACAATAATTTTCATGAACATTTTCTCCGAGCATAACTCATAGAAATCAAATGGTGTTCATAAACATTTAATAATTTCATTGTAGAATAACCAATGCAAAATGAATGAGTTTTAGAATCATATCACCATCGTAAAAATAAACCACCCACATAATGCATAAGGATGGTACCCTGGGATCATATACAAATTTCATAGTTTGTTAAATCAAAGGTAGTTTTCTTTAATAAATAAATATTACATTATAAGAACACTAAAACATTATTGAAAAAAATATTAATTCCAATTTTTAAATAAATATTCAGACACTAGAAATTAAAAAAACATTGGGAAAAAAATTTTCCATCAAATTAAACATTGAAAAATAAAAATTAATATTTATAGTATTGAGCAATCATGATTGCAGAATTTTTTTTTCATTCCATATCAGTTAAAATAAAACATTCCATTCACACATTTAAAATGTAAAAAATTACCTCATTCATAAAATGACATGAAGATTTCATTTAAACCATTTTTTTAAAAATCAATCATATGTAAAAATGAAATTAATCAAAATAATATAATATTAAATAAAATTATTATTTTTTTATAAATCATGGATATATATGAAAAAAATTCTGTCCTACGATATAAAAAAAGTTAATTTTCATTAAAAATATAGTTTTAGTATGTTAATTACCTAAGGTGAGGAGGTTTAAAGGGAGAAAATAGTCTCAATAAATAAACATATTTGAAGAAATTTTCAAATTTTATTGAGTTGTATATTATAATATATTATCATCATAATGTTAATCATAAATGATCTTAATAAACAATGAGATTTTAACATCAAAAGCCTTACCACTTTGATAATATTTAAATCATGTGCCGCAAAAAATAATAAATTCAAATGAAAATATAAATATAAATAACAAAATAAAAAACTAATATAACATGTAAATGTCTAGAATATAAATCACATAAAATAAGATAGGAATATGGAATAACATATGTTCCAAAGATTCGAGATGATAAACCCTTACCTTGAGTTCCACTTTTGTTTAAATCCATATAACATCTCATAAAATAAATTTATATTTATTAAAATTATATGAAAGATACATTTTCATAATTATAATAACGTATATGATCATTCTAAAACATTTCAACACCTTTTTATTAATAATTTCGTTTTAAAATCATCATTTATGGGTTATAACTGTTTCATTTATCATGAGAACTTTAGTTGGGTAATTATGGTCCTTGTATATTAATTATGGTTACATAATCTATAAAATGATATTAATTATATAAATTACATATATATCCATTATATACGTATTTTTGGAAATTTATAAAATGTTGGGATAAATTAATGAATTACATCATTCATGGAGACAGTAAGTCATATATTGTTATGAATGTTGTTTTCACATTTTGATGGGTGGAATGAAGGAATGGTAAAACTAATAAAAAAAATTTAAAAAAATATAATATCATATATATCATATATATTCAATAAATCAATCCCTTTTACCATCTAATTAATAAATAAGTAGAAAAAAATAGCACCCTTTCATGGAGTTGGTAGTCCAAAGTTACGCACAAGGGACATTATTGTTTTCTAATTAATTGGAAGGCAATATGATAAATCTGATATTATAATTAAATAAGCATATTTTTTTATATGTACACTATTTAAAATGTAAACCCATAATTTTTACCATCCATGAAATGTGGTGTAGGGAAATGAATTGTATGGCTTTGTGGAGACGGTAACCCCAATGTATGCACAAGTGATATATTTACTTTTGAATCGATAGTATGAAGGGTGGGTAATGATGATTTAATAATATTTTTTTTATATTTATTATTTTGGATTTATTATTTTATGATAAAGAAATAAATTTCGAGTAGGTAAATAAGAAGTAAAAAAATAAAGTGATCAGTTAAGGTTATTACATATTTTTTTTTGAAAGAACTCATTTACATCTCCTCTTAAAGATGTTGTACTTGGTCATTTGGGAATACCACCACCAATAAAATTCCAATAAATATAATTTTAATGTATTTTAGAAAGGTATGGTCGATACATAACGAAAAAATTGGTGACAATAAGAAAAATGAGGGGTTTGCTTTTATAATGGAGTTGAAGGCACTATTGTGATTTCATAAAAGATTAAAATATAATAAGGTCATTTTCTATAAAAATATTCCAAATAGAAATTTAATCAATGATAAATTGGTTTGGGTTCAATTAAAATCTATAATTTAAATTTTTATAGGGTTTGTGGTCATTATAGTCCTTATCTTTTTCGATAACCCCTTTGTTAATTATTATTTACCTTCTTTATAACAACAAGTAGTATAAGCATAAATGGTTAAGAATGAAACTCTAAATAGAATATTGACTCCATAATAGGCTATATATTACCTTTTAATCAACATTCCACTCACTTGGATGGTGATACAATTTTATAAATTTTCAATATTTTAATAAAATATTATTTACTAAAAAATATAACTTTTGTGAATTTTGGAACTATTCATTTTATTTTACATTAATGACACCAAGAAAAAAATTCATTAAAAATATTATCCTTTTAAAAATAAATAATATGTTATATTTATATATAAAACTCATGGAACATGAACACTCACTCCAATTATATTACTTTTAATATTTTTAAAAACATTAATTTAAATATTTTATAAATTAATGAAATACAATGATGATGTTTCATATGAATTTAATTTAATAATATTATTAATGATAATTATAAATGAATTTTCATAATAAAAATAATATAATTATTCTCAAAATAGATATCTGGATTCATTCTTCACTTTATTTTTTCCCTTTATGGACATAAAGAGACATATAAAACTAAGAGAGTGAACCTATAAATTTTAGTTTGTTTAAATATTTTTTAGGTTTTTTCATGAAAAACTATACATTATAAAAATTAATTTATTTAATTATTATATAGGGTTATAATTAATTTCATCAAATAATAATTAGGATTAATAATTATGGTCTTATCACTTATTTTTAACCTCAATTTACAAGATTTACCCTTTACCAAAGTGATAAATTTACCATTGTTAATGTTAAAAATGCCCAACAATAAAAAGGACTATTTAAAATTATTGAACCAACTGATTCAAAATATGGAGTATATTTTTCAATATTTTTTTTATTTGTGGTATAAATTTCTTTTAAAAACAATCGTGTAAAACATGGTGAAACCCACATTTTAGATAAATAAATTTTTTAAGTATAACATTTTGATTATTCTTAACCCATTCTTATAAAAAATATAAAATGAATGTTCAATAAATTTATTGAATATATAATATATAAATTACATTCATATTATTAAAAAAATAGTTATTAAATTATTTTATTAAGATAAAAAACATAATGAGTATAAAAAGGTTTTTTCCTAACAACATCTTATTTCTTTCTAATTGACTTTTATTATTCTATATCTAATCTGTTGATAACCAATTAACTAATTTTTAAAAAAAATTAGTCATAGTTTTTTTATAATTTACTTATATTATTTCTTAATAATCCAATGGAATGGTGGTAATAGTCGCATAGTAATATTTTAGTAGAATGGAATGGTTTATTAAACTCGGTGTATCTTGTATCTCTAGCTATCAGATATATTTTTATTTGAAGAGAAATACTATAAAAATTATGAGTTTCATACATTTTACCAAGATAAAATTTATTTAAACCTAAAAAGTAATAACAATAACAAATGGATTATATATTTATTTCATCGTATCATTGGGTTCCCATGTAGCTTCTTTGAATTTTTTATTTCTCTAGATAATTATCATCAGTTGAGTAATCATGTTTTGTACAAATTTATCCCTATAATAAAAAATATATAATGGTTATTATTGATACGAAATATCATTCTCTATGGTTATTAACTCTTATATAATTTCATGTGATGGATTAGGTATTTACTAACCCTGGACTGGAACATGGAAGACATCTTAAACCTGGGAGAGGTTCTGTGGACACATCATGTGATAAGAAGCTATCCATATTCAATCAAGAATATTTACATATAAAACAAACATATGGATCATATTATTTTAATTTATAAATATGTTTACTGTATTCATGGTAAAATTAATAAAAAAACATACTAACTTCAAATTTAAAATCACATCGATTATTGTCATCAAAAATTTTCATTCAACACTGAGATGCCTTCACATTTTATTGAATTGCTCTAAAATTCAATATAATTTCCAAATATACCATACGACCCAATATATTTTATCTTCACATTCATCTAAACAAGTTTGAGTTGTACACCTTTTTCCATAAAGAGAATAATATTGATTCATTTGAATGCACAAGTGGAAGCTGTTACTACTTGAAAACATGACCACATGAATGTGTTGATGAAAAGCGACATTGACATTCATAGAAAATTATCTAAAACATATATTATATGTTTTAATGGTTCTCTATGATTTGAAATATTAATGAGGGTGATACACCATATTTAAACTCAACTCTATATCAACATCCAATAGAAGACTTCACCATAACATCGAGTTAAACCTCATATCATGATATGATACAATATTGAGTGGTATTTCTGTAACCTTGACACTTCTGTATCGTATATTCTAGATAAATTAAGGATATATAATTGTTATCTAATGAAAGTTATTTTTAAATAAATTCTAAGGTGATAAAAAACTATCCAAATGTCATTATGGTCATTATAACATTTTTGGATTCTTAAAATAATTTCTATGGAAATTTTTTTCCATTTCCATTCTATTATGGGAAATTGTTGTAACATCCCCATAGATATTTTTCTCATAATTAACATATTGACATAATAATAACCAAGATAAATATTCATAAATAACTATATTAATGATGTCCCACCAAAAAACTTTTTTATTCATATTTATATTTATACTTCTATGATGAATAGAGAATGAGGAACCATATTACTTATCCAAGAGTTCCTTCTTCAAATCTGTTATGGAAGGAAAAAATGGATGGTTCATTAACCTCATCATTTCATTACATTAAAGGTTAAACTAAGGAATATTTCAATCCTCTTTTATATATCTACATATTCCTTTTTAACTTCTTTAATTATAATTTAGATAGGTGGTTGAATGCTATATTTAAAAAGGTAACATTATTCCCCTTTTTCTTCTTTTTAGGATCCATATATTGAAAGTACATTAACATTTGATATTTTTTGATCTTATTAATAGATAATCTAGACTAATGATTTTGAATCAGAGCATCTTCATACATGTTCAGATTCCCATAGTGGAAATGAATTGTGTAGTTGTAATCTTTAATAGCCTCCAATCATATTCATGGGTGCATATTCAAGTCATTCTGTGTGAAAATATACCGTAAAATTTTATTATTAGTATATACATATCAAACCATTGTCAAAAAATATATTTCATACATATCATTAATGAAAAATTTATAATAGCTAACTCCACATCATGATTTGGGTAGTTTTTCTCATGAACATTCAATTGGGATGAGGAATAAGCTTTCAACATATCATTCTGCATGAGAACACATCCCATTCACATATTTTATATGTCACTATAGATTAAAACACCATATCCAATATAGTGTAATGTAATCATAGGTGTAACACCCCAAGATTCCATCAAATGCATCTCTCTTATTAATACAATAGCGTGGCTTGTGCGCAACTCTAGGTTCTAGCACACCACGACAAATCAAACTAACCATTTAGAAAAGTAGTTATGAATAGAAATAACCACTTTTTTAAATTTATTAAATTTTATTTTTCAATATAGATTTTATTTTAGGATTTGGAATAACAAAATTTCATTACGGGTAATTTTTGTTATTTTTCTGAAAACATTCAATTTTTAATTAATAGTGAAAACACTACATTATTGTTTAAAACCAAATTTTTATTTAAATAATTATTTCATAATTTTAATTTATTTTAAAGTCCAAATAGATAAATAATACCTATATTATTCCAATGTAATTCACTTGAGTCATTTTATAATAATATTAGAAAAATAAAATTTTATTGAACTTTTTAATGTCTTTTACCCACCTTCTATGAACATTTGCAAATTTTCCTAAAACGTAATTTTACCACTTATATAAATTTAATTTTAAAAATCATACAGAAAATATTTTTATGAGCATGTAAAATTTAGTTCAATAGGATGAAAATAATTTTTGGTGAATAGTATCTTTTGAATTTTATTTACTATTGTTAAAAGTAAAAATGATAGTTAAATGTAAAAATAATATTATAATAATATAAAATTACTACAACACATGTCTTAATTCTATTGGATTATTGTTTTTTGACCACATTAAACCTTATTGAATAAATAAAAACCATTTTATCGATTTGGGTTAGATTAGGACATTTATTATATTTTATTTAAAGAAGAGTTAAAAGTGTTAAATTCAAATTTTAATAACTAGAAAATGTTTAAAATAGTGTTATACATAATATAAATACAACTATAATTATTCATTAGAAATATAAAAATATTTACAACATAATGGAATTTTATTTATTATTTTAGATATAAAATTATTAATTTTATTTTTGAGACAATGATAATGCATTAATTACATTATTCAAGAATGATCAATATAATTCATATTATAAATATTAAAATAAATGTAAATATAAAGTTTTGATGCCATAAAAGAATTTTATATGTGAATATTCCATGTAATGGTTTATTCAATGTATTTTTTTTGAAATAATAAACTATTTATGACTTCCACAAACCCCAAATACTAAAGAGTGTCAAAATTAACATAAATGAGTTTTTAAAACAAATACAATTTTATTAAATGATATAACATTCCTAAAAATATAATATTCAACCAAATGAATTATATAGTGTTAGGTATATAATTAATGAACCATATGTGGTTATGTTGTCATTTTATATTAACTATATAAACCATGTAGTATAAAAATACAAGAATACATGATAAAAGATAAAATATTTAACTAAGACTTAAGTCTAAAAGGTAAGTTTATTATGGTGACCTAAAATTTTCTAAAACCTATGACATGATATAATTTAGACCCATACCCACCTTATCCTAGATATAAATCCATTTGAAGATATTATAAATAGAAACTATGTTTATAATAAATTAAAATTTCAATATTTTCCTAATGTACCCCTCACCTCTCTTATAAAAAGGTAAACCCCCTTCTATTAAATTCACATCTCCAAATAACATTGAATCTGAAAAACCCTAATAAAATCTCCTCAAAACTACCCTCACTTCAACCTATGTCCTTACATAGATCATAAATCCAACCTTAGGATCCCTTTTGGTAAAATCAAAAGGAAGTACCAAAAGAAGAGGTAATTATTTTATCACCTCCTTCAAAGTTCATTTCTTCTTCTACTTCTTCTTTAATTATTGTTTCCAAACTAAAATAATAACTCCAGTAACATAAACATATAGAGATGTTATTATAAATATGTTATGACCATATTCATTATTTTATACATATTATGAATGACAATGTCACCATATGTGCTTACGTACATCTTACCGTCTCCACATCATAGTGTAATTTTTATTAAAAACATCATTATTTGGATGGGTATAATAATGATTATAATTGATATAAATAATAAATATAAACTGATTATTATTATTTATATATAATATAACACCAATTACATAAGATTTCACTATCAAAAGAATGATATTTTCGCTCTGGAATACGTACATTTTACTGTCTCCATGACGAGATGAGATTTCATTCCTCGTTGCAACCATTAAATAATAATATTCATTTGATGAATAAAAATTAATTTTTAAGAACTTAATATCATTATGGACATGAATTAAATAAATCATATCCATGAAAAACATGACTTAAGTAACAAAACTTATAAATGAAAATGAATCGGTTAACACCCAAAACAATGATACTACTGAAATATTATTAACAAATAAATATTAGGGGATCAAATATGATATAATATTTATGTATGTGGTTATTGTATAATTTAATAAAAATTATTTAACTATTATACAGGACTTTAATGTACCCTCAACTAAAGAAAAATTACAAAGTAAGGTTTAATTTTACAATCTCTTTATTATCCGAGATTGTTTATACGTAAGTATCTACTGGGACTTATTTATCATCCACATTAGTGTTTCTAAAAAACATATTTCCAAACATTTTCCCTATTTTCTAGAATATGGGAAAATTCCTTTATGCCCTTGTTATTATTTTTATAATTTTTTTTGAAATTCATATTTCTTTCATTTTCCAAACAAGGTACTCTATGACCTTTTTGAAAAATTATAGAAATATTGTTTTTTAACTTGTATGATGGGTAATGATAGTTAGGCCATTATTACACCATCAAATATTCACTTAAAATATTATATAAATATTTTCAAAATGAATTTTTTATTTTATAATTATGGTATGTTTGATTGATTTCAAAGTAGACAGAAATATTTCTCTTAAATAGTTTTTATATTGATTTCATCGATGTCCACATTTATTGTTAGATTTTATGTTTAATTTAGATTTATTTATTATATTCCATATTGTATTGAAAGTTTTATTATATGTTTGACTATGTATGTGCTATTTTTATGTCATTCATGGTCAATGGTAAATGTATTAACATTTCGTCTGTTAGTTTAATATGAAATTTTATGTTATGTTTCACCCTTTTCATATTAGGAATGCATTGGAAGTAGTAAGTGATGGGTGGGGCCAGCTATATCCCCTTGAGGAATCACGAGGTCTCATAAGCCATACTAGTGTCTTCATACAAGTCCATGATAATATTTTTATTTTTATTCTGTGTACAAGTCCTTGAATATATTTTCATGATGATTGACATTATGCATTCTCTCATTATGAGTTAGCTATTAATATTACATGAGATTATTCGACTAGTAAAATATCCATGTGAATATGTAAATGACATTATTTGATTTATCTTGGCCATATTATGCTGATTCATATGTTTAAAATACATGGAATTTAGTCTTATACATTTCATTTAATGTTTATGATTATTTTTGATAGCTTCCTCTATATTTTTATCCACACTGAGCATCTGATCCCACCCATTTCTTATGTTTTAATTTTTCCAAGATGGGAAGAAGAATAATTTGAATGACCTTTACGGACAGATTAAGGAATATGAGTGTGTTAAAAGGAGACAAAATGTTGATTTTTTAATTCATAATTTAATGTAATACTTATGTATGTATCTTATACATCCAAGGCTACTAAAATTATCAGTATTTCAGGACATGATATCTTGTGATCATTCCAATGTTACATAATAATGCACCGACTCTGGGTACCTAGGGTCTGTGCAGTACATTTTGTATCAAGGGAAATTTAGTAAAATCATAGGAAACCAGATTTAGAAAAACTCTGATTATAGAACATAAACCTAAGATATACCTCAAGGATTAGTATAGATGAAAATCCATTTATCTAATATAGATATTAAGTTGATTTTCAATGAAATTTATCCTTGTCTGGATACTACAAGTGGAAGGGGTTCGGTCACAAATGTACCTAGGAGTGGAAACCTTGAAAAGGAATTTCTGTTTTGACTCAAGGTATCCTGGTACAGAACAAGCGGCCTTACTGTGCACCTAGTTTGACAGTCCCATGGGATATATTTAAGATGATCAACATTTTCAATAAAAACCATTATGATGTATTTATGAGTAAATATGTCCCCAAAGAAAAAACTAATTAGGATTATGGATTATTTTCATAAACTATTCAATTTATTATAACTATTTTACAGGTTTAGAATTATTCATTGCAATTTATAAACTAATCTAGTGTATGACATTGTTTTGAAATGGAGCCGAGTGGAAGGAATGGAAACCGTATCAACTCACATAATCCATGTAGATATTTCTCTCCCATTCAAGATAATTATAGTGGGTTTGGTGATGCGATTGGTGTTGAACAACTTATAACTATACTAGGACAACTCACTCAATGTCACGACCCATCCTTAAGGCCTGTGTCGTGACTACCCCAATCCCGCCTTCCATAGAACAGGGGCTGACGACTAGAACCAACTGCGTAAATCCCAATAAAAGAGAAGGCATTGACTTTTTATAAGAAACAAAACACCACCGAGTATGGAAGCTGAAGTAAACACTAAGTAAGCTGAGTACAAAAGTAAGTGCTTGAAATTAAATGGTCCAGTATACAAACTCAACTGAACGTACAATTCAACTAAGAAAATAAAGTACAACAATTGAAAGTAAAGAAGCAACAACCAAGTCGTCCTTCGGAAATCCCACCTGGATGGTGGGTACAGATAGTCTCGTTGGCTCCTCAGGTTTGTCCGTCCACTCCGTGTACGTCCTGCCTGATAGTCCACATTCGGGTATCATCCCTCTCTACAAGCCTCAACCACGATCAGCGTTGTCCTTCGTCTACAACCAACACAATGTAGTCCGGGAATAACCCGTGCAGGGGTGAGTATACGATACTCAGTAGGGACCTCGAGACCCCCGAAGGTCTCCAAGAATCCACAAAGGATAAACAACAAAGGAAAGATACGAACACAAAGTATCAACCAACTCTATTTAGGTTTATGCAAATACATATACCTAAGTCATCAATTACAGTTCGTCTTAAACTTACGAGTGCAAGAACAACCTAGTCCACAAAGGAAAGGACAACCCAGTCCACACAAGAAAGCACAAAAAACTCCACACATGAAATCAAGTCAATAATATCAATGATAATGATTGAAAGTCAAGACTCAAGTCACATAGGTATACTACTCATGAAGAGGGGTGGAGATGATAGATGTAGCCTCTGAATCATCTCCCATACCGAACCCACATAGGATCCAATTACAGAAGTCGTCGCTACCGAATGCACGTAAGATCCTAGTACAGTAACCATCACTGCCAAACCCACATTAGATCTAAGTACAGTCATCATCACTGCTGATCCCATGGGGGATCGAAGTACAGTCATCCTTTAGGATGAACCCACGTAGGATCCAAGTACATTCGTCATCGTCGTCGCGGTCGCAGCCAACTCTTGTGTTCCCGCACACAGCTCGCTTGATTCCAGGAGGGACCGCTCCATGAGCCAAGAGGGGTGGTACAAAAAATGTCATGAAATCTAGAGTTGATGTATCACAATGTTCCGTTGCGTCAATAGGAACTCAACACGACAGACGGCGCATCAATCAGACGCCCGGTCTGAGAGTTATTGGCTTTTTCGTTCTAGCGGCACGGTTGGTTTTTAAGTTAAAAACTACCCGAAAATACTCTAGTTTCGTCTACCCCTCAAGAGAAGTATGCCAAAATAACCTTCTCACTAAGAGGAATTAAACGTGCTCGACGACATGTCATTCTGACGTCCGGTATTTAAGTTATAAGAGTTTCCTCTCCAAGGGCCCGGTTGGTTTCGGGTTCGAACCAACCCGGACATACCCAAACTTTACCGAAAGCTTGAGTGTAATATAACTAACGACCGTCTCAATCCAAGGATCCCAACGTAATTGACGGTATGTCAATCGGAGGTCCGTATCCCAAGATATGAGCGTTTGAACGATCATGTATGAAAATAGGAGGTTTGGGCCCGGTCCGACCCGACCCAATACCCCCTAGGTCGGGCTGAATGGGGTCGACCCGACCTAAGTTCGGGTCTGGCCCATTTGGGTGCAGCCCGGCCTGGGCTGGCAGCCGCGCAGACTGGGCCGGGCCGGGCCGTGCCAGCCGAGCCGGGCCGCGCCCAAATTGGCCGGACCTGGACTCGGGTCAGGTCGACTCGATTCGGGCCGACCCAGGGGGTATTGGGTCGTGTCAGACCGGGCCAAAACCCCCTATCTTTGGACAATTTTGTTGAAATGACTATATCATGGGTTACAGACCTGCGATCTACACACCATTAGTTGCGTTGGGATCCTTGGATCGAGATGGTCTTTTCGGTATATTACACTCAAGATTTTGGTAAAGTTTGGGTACCGTCAGGTTGGTTCGAACCTGAAACCAACCGGGGCCTTGGAGCAGAAACACTTATAACATAACGACCGAAAGTCCGAATGACTTGTCATCGATCATGTTGAATTTCAATTAGTGAGACGACTTTTTTGGCCTACTCCGCTTGAGTTTTGGATGCAGCTGGAGTACGGTCCGGTTGTTTTTAACATAAAAACTAACTGAGCCCCTAGGATGAAAAAGCCAATAACTCTCAGAAGGAGCGTCTGATTGATGTGTCGTCTATCACGTTGAGTTCCTATTGATGAGACAAAACATTGTGATACATAAACTCTGGACTTCGTGACAGTTAATGTATCGACCTTCATGGCTCGTGGAGTGGACCCTACTGGAATCGAGTGAGCTGTGTGCGGGAACCCTAGAGCTGGTTGCGACCGTAACGTTGATGACGACTGTACACGAATCCTACGTGGGTTCGGCAGGGAGGACGACTGTACTTGGATCCTCCGTGAGTTCAGCAGCGATGACGACTTTACTTGGATCCTACGTGGGGTCGGTAGCGATGGTTATTGTACAAGGATCCTAAGTGGGTTTCACAACGACGACTTTTGTACATGGATCCTACGTGGGTTTGGCAGGGGAGATGATTCAGAGGCTATATATATCATCTCCACCCCTCTTCATGAGTAGTATACCTATGTGAGCTGAGTCTTGACTTTCAATCAATATCATCGATATGATTGACTTTCTTTCATGTGTGGATTGGGTTGTGCTTTCCTATGTGGACTGGGTTGTACTTTCCTGTGTTGACTGGGTTGTTCTTGGTCTCGTAAGTTTGAGCCGAACAGTAATTGATGAATTAGGTATTTGTATGGGAATATACTTATGTTGAGTTGTTTGATACTTCATGTTTGTATCTTTCCTGTGTGGTTTATCCTTTGTGGATTATGGGAGACCTTCGGGGGTCTCGGGGTCCCTAATGAGTATCGTATACTCAGCCCTCCACAGGCTATGCCCGCACTACGTTGTGTTGGTTACAGACGAAGGACAATGCTGATCGTGGTTGAATCTTGTGTAGAGGGATGGTACCCGGAGGTGGACTGTCTGGAGGGACATACACGGAGCGGACAGACGGACCCAAGGAGCTGACAAGACTATCTATACCCACCCTTCAGGTGAGAATTTAGGAGGGCGACTTGGTTTTTGCTTCTTTATTTTCAACTATTGTACTTTATTTTCTCAGTTGTACTGAACTTTCAGTTTGGTTTGTATATTGGCACATTTACATTCCAACACATAATTTTGTACACAGTTTACTTAGAGTTTACTTCAGCTTCCATACTCTGTGGTGTTTGTTTTCTTATAAAAAGGCAATGCCTTCCCTTTTATCGGGATTTATGCCTTTGGTGCTAGTCGCCAGCCCCTGGCCAATGGATGTAGGGCATGGGGTACTCATGGAACGGGCCCCGAGGATGGGTCGTGACACTTAGGTTATGAATAATAACTTTACCCATATGGACCACCATGATCCAAAATTTATGGGATCAATGATAGAATGATGCATGTGGTAGAAACCACATATATTCAATGGGATTACAATTCCATTTGTAACTGAGTATTTTATAAGTTCCTTAGAAAAAATATTTCAACCTTTGGGGAGTAATGAAAGAGAAGATATCGTCTTGATAATTTATCGCCTGTCAAGAGATGCGGATCAATGGTGGTCGTAAATTCAAAAAAAAAGAGAAGGATTAATAAGTATCAAATATGTATTGGAGGGAGTTTAAATAGATTTTCTTAGAAAAATACATTCCTTGTGAACATCAAGCGGATATGGAAAGGAAATTTCATGGTCTAAAGAAAAAGGAGGATGAAAATGTCTCAAAGTATGAGGCTAATTTACATGAATAGAAAGGTGTGTGGTATATTATATTCGTAACCCAAGAAATAATATCGACTTATTCTTTCATTCATTAAAAACATTTCTTCGATGAGAATTAGTCTCAAAATCCTTCCTTTTGTACAAATATATAATCTCATTTGGTATCAAGACAGAAGTTGAATTCTCCAAGTCTTATGGAATTAAAGTTAAGAAAGTGAATAAAAAATCTACTGAACACTCTGGAAAAGGAAATAATGGGAAGAATTGAAAAGTTTACATTCGATCCAGTAGTAATTATTGGAAGAAACACCCTAATACATGACTAATGGAGACAGAATTTTGATAAAAATGTTGTGAAAAATTTCACCAACCTCGTGATAGAATAGGGAAGAAAGATGACGTTGATATTAAATGGTATAATTTTAAAGAAATGGGGTATTATGAAAATTAATTTCCTAAGAATCAAAGAAAACATACCTCAGAAAAGGAAAACAGAGAAAGGCCAATCTTATGTGATCACAACTGCTGAGGATGAAGTTATTTGTAATGTATTAATAGTTAGTTTAATAGTTTCCTCAAAATTAGCCAACTCTTTATTTGATTCTAGATCAACACATTCTTTTATATCCTTCCAATTTTCCATTAAAATTTTATATTTCCTATTTGAAATAACACGGGAGTTATTAGTCCAAACTCTTATGGAAAGTATCATAACAATAATGTTTCATCAATCAGTTAACATTATGGCATATCAACATTCTTTATATGTTGATATTATTGTAATATCGTGATTAAAATTGATATAATCCTCGTTTTATATTAGCTTTAGTACAATGATGTGAAAAGTTATCTTAAGAACAAGAGGTTACAATTTTTGATGATGGTAAGGAATCCCTTATCTTTAGAGAAGAAACATCATGATCTAATTCACATCCAGATCCACCCTTTTTAGCTCTTATAAATTCAATTGTTGGGGTGGAAGGGAGTGAAATAACTATGGGTGAGGAAAGGAATGTTCAAATAGAGGATATTACTATTTTGCAAAAATATGTTGATGTTTTTATAGAGGATTTATATAGACATCCTGCAGAATGAGAAATTGAGTTTTCTACAGACTTAATTCCTATTTCAAGGCCCATATCAATGACCCCATATAGAAAGGGAAATTTTAAAAATAGAGGAACTAAAGAAAAAAACTAGTTTAATTGATTAACAAATGATTTATCCACCCTAGTGTTTCTACATGGGGAGCCCCATTTCTTTTTGTTAAGAATAATGATGGACCCTTGAGGTTGTTCATTGACTATAGAGAGATAAACTCTATATACATGAAATAATTTTTTCCATACCTCACATTAATGATTTATTTGATAACATTCATGGAGGTAAATATTTTTCAAATATTGACCTTCGATCTGGAAATCATTAGTTATGAGTGAAGAAGGAAGGTATTCCAAAGACAACATTTCAAACCGGGTATGGTCATTAGGAGTTTATAGTAATGCCTTTTGGATAGACTAATGCACCTCGCTTTTCATGGATCTATTGAATTGAGTTTTCAAGGAATATCTAGATGAATTTGTAGTGTATTTTTTATGATATCATGGTATACTCCAAAACCTACGAATATCATGAAAATCATTTGTGCACTATTCTAAAAACTATTAGAAAAAACGAAAAATATGGTATGTTTAGGTACTGTGAATTTTGGCTTCAAGGGATTTCTTTTCCGAGTCATATTGTCTCTAAGGATGGAATCTCTATTAATCCTTTAAAGACATGGGAAATCCATGAATGACTAGCACCATCGAGTATAACTAAGGTATGTAGTTTTATTGGTTTAGTAGGTTACAATCGTCATTTTGACAAGAATGTTTTTCGAATGGATAACCCATTAACCAAACTCACACGAAAAAGGATTAAATTTTTTTGGAAAATACTATGTGAATAATGTTTTTAAGAATTAAATAGAAGAATAGTCAATTCTTCTATATTGAATCAACCATCAGGAAATGAAGGGTTGGTTGTTTATAGTGATACTTCAAAGAAAGGACTTGATTGTGTCCCTATACAGAGGGATAGAGTTATTTCCTATGCATCATGACCCTTAAAAATTCATGAAGACAACTATAATACTCAGGAAAATGATTTAGTAGTTGTATTCTTGGCTCTAAAGTTATGAAGGCACTATCTCTACAGTGAAAATGTGAGATATATACCGATAATAAGATTTTTAATTATATATTCTCCAAGAAAGAACTCAACATGATACATAGGTGATGGCTTGAACCAGTCAAGGATTATTATTTCACAATACAATACCACTCGAGGACGGGAAATAATGTGGCAGATGATTTGAGTATAAAAGGTCATGGAGTTCCAAACAAGATGAGAGTTAAAAGGGATCTTATGTTCATGGATCTAGTAAATATGGATATGAAAATAATCATGGAAGGTGAAATATGAATAATTTATTATATATTTTAAAAATCATCATTATTAGAAAGGATAAAAAGTCCTCAGACTTATGATGGGGATTTTCAAATGAATATTAATGATGTGAATGATGGGAGATTGATTGACATCATATATGATTATGGGATTCTGATATTTGAGAAGACGGTTTGTGTTTCTAATATACCTGGTCGAAAAAGGGACTTGTTGGATGATGCTTATAGCTCCTATTTCTCTTTACACCCTGGTAGTACTATTATGTATTGTGATTTTAAGGATTATTTTTTGTGGGACAACATGAATAGGAAGATATCTGATTATATGTCAAGATATATGGTTTCTCAATAGTTGATGGTTGGAAGACAACATCATATAGGAGTCATGGAACCTTTTATGATACCTGAGTGGAAAAGGGATGATATTATGATGGAATTTGTAATGGGTCTAATAAATACTCCTAAAAGGAATGATGAAATATGGTTCATTGTCGATTGTCTTACCAAGTCCACACATTTTCATGAAATAAGAGAAAATTTACCACCTGAAAATTTTTCATGACTATTTGTTAATGATGTTTTAAGACATCATAGTGTACCACTATTGATTGTTTCTGGACATGATCATCTTTTTACATCAAGATTCTGGAAAAGTCTTCAGAAATCCCAGGATACTGAACTTCATTTGAGCTCTACCTACCACCCTCAAACTAATGGACAATCAGAACGGTATTTTCAAACATTAAAAGACTTGTTGAGATCATTATCACATTACTTTCATGGTATGTGGGATCAATATTTACCTCTGGAGGAATAGTCTAATAGCAATAGCTTCCATTCACGTATTCATATGGAACCATATAAAGTGTTATATGGAATGATATTTTGTACACCAACATGTTAGGATGATGTGGGTGAAAGAAAATTTGTAGGCCCAGAACATGTTGAATAAACAATGGAATATGTTAATATTATCCAAACTCACGTCAAATTATATCAATGATGGAAAAAGAGCTATGTTGATAACCAGAGGAAGGATTTGTAATTTCAAGTATGAGATCATGTTTTATTGATGGTATCTACGTTGAAGGGTGTTATATGATTCAATAAGGATGGTTAAATTAGGTCCAAGGTACATTAGTCCTTTTGAAATTCTAGAATGAAATGGAGTTGTAGCTTACTGTTTGGAAATGCTACCAAGTCTCTATAATGATAATGATGTATTTCATGTATCACTGTTAATAAAATGCATGCCTAACCCAATGAATGTACTAGCCTATGAAGATATAAAACTATAACATGATCTTTCCTTTTGTGAAGATCCTATCAGAATTCATGATACCATAGAAAATGTTTTGAGAAACTGGACGACTCGTCTGGTAAAAGTTCATTGGAGAAATTATAAAATGGAAGAGGTAACATCAGAACTTAAAGAACATATGATGAAGAACCAATAAAATATTTTTATGTAGTTATATTTTTGAAATTTATAGGATGAAATTATTTGAAGGTGGGAAGAATGTAACACCCCAATCTTCGATGATACACTTCTCTACGATTAATGCAATAGCTTGCGGTGTATGTAGCTCTGAGTTCTAGTACACCATGACCAGTCAAACAAGCCGTTTAAAAAATTATTTATGAATGTAATACCACCTTTTTGATATTTTATAAATTTTATTTTCCAATATAGACTTAATTTTTGAATTTATAATATACAAATTATCATAGGGTGATGTTCTAGAATTTTCAGAAAACATTTAATTTTTTATGAATAGTAAAATACACAACATTATTTTTTAAAATAAACTTTTTATTTTAATAATTATTTCTTATTTTAATTTTATTTTAAATTCAAAATAGATATAAAATACCTATTTTAGTCCAATTTAATTCAATGGAGTCAGTTTATATTAAGATTAAATAAATAAAATTTTATTGAACCTTTTAACATCTTTTACCCACCATCTAGGAACATTTGGATATTTTTTAAAACATAATTTTACCAGTTCTGTGAATTGAATTATATAAATCCTACATACATAGTTTTCATCATTAAGTAATTTTTTTCAATATGATGAAAATAATGTTTTTTTGAATAGTATCTTTTGAATTTTATTTAACACAGTTCAAAGTAAATAAGGTAATTAGAGGTAAAAATAATATTATAATAATATAAAATTACCCCAACACATGCCCAAATTCTAATGGATAAGTTTTTTTCAACCAAAATCTTCCTTAGGACAAAAAAGGTCATTTTTGATGTATTTGGATTAGATTATGACATTTATTATTATTTATTTAAAGAAGAGTTAAAAGTGCTAAATTCTTATTTTAAAAAGTAATCCATTTTTAATATAGGGTAATACATAAGATAAAATAGATTATAAATATTCATTATATGTTTAAAACTGTTTCCTACATAATAGTATTATCTTTATAATTTTTTAAATTAAATGATTAAATTTATTTTTGACACAATAATAATGTAGTAATTACCTTATTAATTATGGATTATAATAATTAATATTATAAATATTTAAATAATATTAAATTGGCTCTTTTGATGCCATCCACGATTATTATTTGTGAATATGACATTTTATGGTTGATTAATTGTATCTTTTTGAAGTAATATAGTTTTTATTCCTTTTACCAAAACCAAATACTAAATTGTTTCAAAATTGACATAAATGAGTTTTTAAAACAAATAATATTTTATTAAAAGATAAAATATTCCAAAAAATATATGATTTAGCCAAATTACATATATAATGTTATATATTTCATTAATGAACCACTATTTGTTATATTATAATTTTATATTAAATATATTAACTATGTAGTATAAAAATACAAGAGGACATTATAAAAGTTAAACAATTTACTACAAGTTAAATCTAAAAGGTAAGAATAATAAGGTGACCTAAACTTGTATAAAACATATTAGTTTCGAGTATTTCGACCTATAACCACTCTATCATTAAAATAAATCTTTTTTGAGCTATTATAATAGTAAAATAAGTATATTAAAAATTAATATTTCAATATTTTCCTAAAGTACCTCTCACCTCTCTTAGAAGAGGGTACTTCCCATTCTCTTAAATTTACACCTCCAAAGCCAATTTGATAAGACAAACCCTACTCATATCTACTCCCAAAGACCCTCACATTAACATAGCAGTGTTAATTTTATTATAAATCCAACCTATGGAGCCATTTTGTTCAACTCAATAGGAAGCACCCGAAAAAGGGGTAATTATTTTAACATCTCTTTCAAAGTTCTATTATTATTCTACCCCCTCTTTCACTGTGTTTTCCATGCTATAATATTAAATCATATACCTTCTACATACTATGATTTTATTACAAATATGTTACAACCATATTCATTACTCTATCCCTCCTATGATTGACTACGTCACCATACATGTGTGCGTACAACTTACCGTCTCCACATCTTTGTGTAGTTTGTAATTCAATACATAATTATTTGGATGGGTATAATAAAGAATATAATTTATCTAAATAATACATACAACATGATAATTATTATTTATATATAACATTTCATCCAATTATATATGATTTCACCATCAATAGAATGATATTGTTTCTCGCCCGTGCATACGACATATCATCCCCCACGATGCGATGATATTTCACTCCCCAATGTAACCATTCAAGAATAATTTTAATTTTTTGTTTAAAAAATAATTTTTAATAACTTAATATCATTAGGTATATGAATCAAATTCAGCTTATCCATAAAAAACATGAGTTATGTAACAAAACATATAATGGAAGATGAATCGGTTAACACCTGAAACAATGATAATACAATAATATTATTAAGAAACAAATATTGGAGGATCATATATGATATTATATTTATGTATTTGGTTCTTTGATAATTTAATAAAAATTATTTAACTATTATACAAGAGGATAACATACCATCGACTAAGGAAAAGTACTAGTTGAGGGTTAATTTTACAATATCTTTATTATCTGATGTTGTTTATATGTAAGTATCTACTGGGAATTCTTTATAATCAACATCCATGTTTCCTAAAAATGTATTTAAAATTTTTTTTACTGTTTTCTATATTATGTGTTAAATTCATTTAAACACTTTTTTTACTTTTTATAAAATGTTTTGAAAGGAATATTTCTATCATTTTCAAAACAAGGTACTTTATGACCTTTTTGAAAAATTAAAGAAAGAATGTTTTTTAACATATACAGAGGGTGAAGCTATTTTACACCATTATAACACCTTCAATGTTTCCCTTAAAAGATTATATGAATATTTTCAGAATAAATGTTTTATTTTATAATTATACAACTTTTAAATGATTTTAATGTAGAGAAAGATATTTCTCTCAAATAGTATATGTATTGCTTCATCTATGTAAATATCTATTATTGAATTTTATGTTTAATTGAAATTGATTTATTATATTCTATATTGTATTGATTGTTTTATGATATGTTTGAATGTGGATGTGCTATTTTTATTTCATTCACAGTTTATGGTTTAATTGTTAACATTTCATGTGACAGTTTAATTTGAATGTTAATGTTTTGTTTGACCCTTTTCATATGAGGAATTCATTAAACATAATAAGTGACTAATGGGGCCTGATATAGCCCCTCGATTCATCGGTAGGTCTCTTGAGACAAACTAATTTTTTGGAATAAGGTCTTCGCCATATTTAAATATTTACTCTTGGCAAGAGGACTTGACGATGTCATTATGATGTCCGACATTATGTATTCCATCATTATGTGATTAGCTATTGATATTACATGTGATTATTCAACAACTAAAATATCCATGTGAATAAGTAAATTAAATTATTTTATTTATCGTGGTAATAATATACTGAAGTTTATGTTTAGAAGTCTTCTGTTTTAGTCCTATAAATTTCCTTATATTTTTATTCTTATTTATGATAGCTTATGCTATATTTTTTTCCTTAATGAACATATGTTCTCACCCCTTTTTATGTTTTATTTTTTATAGGATGGAATGAATTATATTATGAAAAACCAATAGGGATAGGCTAGGTGATATGAATGTTTTAAAAGGAAATACAATGTTGGTTTTTCATTTCATAATGTAATGTAGAACTTATGTACTAGTCTAGTACTTCTAAGGCTTCTAAAAGGATTAGTCCATTGGGAATTGATCTCATATTATCAGGATAATGTTATGTAATGATGCATAGAATCTGGGTAATTAGGGTCGAATCATTATAGTTGGAATCATAGGATGTTTAGTAAAAGCCTTGGGAACTATATTTAGAAAAACTTTTATTATAGAAAATTATACTAAGATAGACATTGAGGATTAGTAAAAAACATCCAAATAATTTGGTAATATAGCTATTACGTGGGTTTTAAAAGAATTAAAACCCTACCTGGATACTATATGTAGATTCAGTTTGGGTACATTTGTCCCTAATAGTGAAAACTATGATAAAGAGTTTAGGGCTTAACATGGGGTATCCTGGTACACGACAACGGGCCTTACTGCGCACCAGGTTTGACACTCCCAAGGGATATGCTTGTGATAATTCCCATACTCATTACAAAACAGTATGATAGATTTATGAGTAAATATGTCCGCAATGAAAAAATTTAATATGATTATGGATTATATGTATAATCTTTTCAACTTATGTAATGTAGTTTACAAGTTTGGATTTATGGATATTGATTCATAAACTAATCTAATGTATGCCATTGTTTAGAAATGGATCCTAGATGAAGTAATAGAAATTTTATCAATCCACGTAATCCATGTAAGGATTTACATCATATTAAAAAATAATTATAGTTGATTTAGTGATGCAACTGGTGTTAAAAAACATACAACTATACTAGGACAACTCACTCATGTTTTGAATAATAACCTTAACCGTATGGAGAAACCTGATCCCAAACATAGAGGATCAATGTTACACTGCTTCATGAGGTAGTAACAACCAAAATTCAATGAGACTAAAAATCCATCTGTAGCTGTGCAATGGATAATTTTTTAGAGGAAATATTTCATGCTTTGGGGAGTTGTGGAAAAGAAATAGTTGTCTTGACAATTTTCTCCTCTCAGGAGATGTTTATTAATGGTGGTCAATAATTCCAAACACAAAGGAGGATGAATAAGTACCAAATATTGAATTGAGGGAGTTTAAAGAGATTTTATTATAAAAATACTTTCCTCATGACATCAAGCAGATATGGAAAGGAAATTTCTGAGTCTGGGGAATAAGGAGGATGAAAATGTAGAAATTATGAGGATAACATTACAAGGATAGGCATGCATGATATAGATTATATACGTAATCCAAAAATTACTATTGATCGATTCATTGATGGATTAAAACTATTTATCTGATGTTCATTATTCTCTCAATCCTACTCATCTTATGAAAATAGTCTCATGTGCAATGAAGACAGAAAAGGACATCTCTAAGTCTTAGGAATTTGAAGTGAAGAAAGAGAAGAAGAGATCTTCTAAAAACTCTGGAAAAATGAAATAAGGGGAAGAAAAAAAAGTTTACTTTCCATCCTACATTTATTGTGGGAAGAAACACCCTGGTACATGCTTAAAGGTAATGGGAATTTGTTATTAGTGTGGATAAAAATTCCACCAAGATCATGATTGAAAGGGGATGAAAGTGACTATAAATGTTCAATGATAAAATTGTAAAGAAATGGGACATTATGAAAATGAATTTCCTAAGCATAAAGGAAACTTATCTCATAAAAGGCCAAGGGTGAAAGTCCAAGCTTTTTCAATCACAACTGCTGAGGTTAAAGTTCCTAATGACCTGGGGGCAGATACATTAATCATTTCCTCAAAATCATCCAATTCTGTATTTGATTATGGATTAATGAATTCTTCTATATCTTCCCAGTTTTCCAAGAAAAATAGATATTTAAAATTTTATATAACAAGGGAGTTGTATGTCAAAACACCAAAGGGAAGTATCATAGCAAAAATGTTTTGTAAATCCGTTATAATTATGGTATAAAAACGTTCTTTATCTATAGTTATTTTTGTCATTCCCATGATTGAACTGGATATAATACATAGTATGGATCTGCATTCATATCATGATGAAAAATTTATTGTAACAATAAAGAGGTTACGATTTTTTATGATGTTAAGGAATCCCTTATCTCTAGTGTAGAAACATCACCATCTAAATCTAATTTAGATCCTCCCTGTACAGCTCTACTAAATTTAATTATTGTGGAGGAAGGGTGTAAAATAAATATGGGTGAGTAAAGGAATGTTAAAATATGGGATTTACCTACTATACAATAGTATGTTTATGTGTTTCCTAAGGATTTACCATAATATCCTCCAGAACGAGAAATTGAGTTTTCCATTGACTTAATTCCCAGTTCAAGGCCCATATCGAAGACACCTTATAGAATGACCACTATTAAATTAGTATAACTAAAGAAACAATGAGAGGAATTGAGTAATAATGTATTTATTTGCCCAAGTTTTCCTTCATGGGGAGACCATGTTCTTTTTGGTAAGAATAAATATGGATCTACAAGGTTGTGCATTGACCACAGGGAGATCAATGCTATATCAATAAATAACAAGTAACCCCTCACTCGCATTGATTATTTATTTGATAAACTTCATGGATCTCAACATTTTTCAAAGATTTACCTTCGATATAAAATCATCAGTTGTGCGTGAAGAAGGAAGACATTACAAAGACATCATTTCTAACCAGGTATGGGCATTATGAGTTTACTATAATGCCTATTAGACTGACCATTGTACTCCTTATTTTCACAGATCTAATGAATAAAGTTATTAATTAATATATTGATGAATTTGTAGTGGTATTTATTGATGATATATTGGTATAATACAAAAGCTACTAAGATCATGGAAATCACATGTGCACTATTTAGAAAACTCTTAGAAGAAATGAATTATATAGGAAGTTAAGAAAGTGTGAATTCTGTCTTTAAAGAGATTTATTTTCATGGATATATTGTCTATAAGGAGGGGATCTATGTTGGTCTTTCAAAGAAAAGGGAAACCATTGAATGGATAGCACTGGCGATTATAAATGAGGAACATAGTCTTATTGTTTTAGTAGGATACTATTGTTGTTTCATCCAAAATTTTTCTTTATTAGCTGACCCATTTACCAAGAACACACGTAATGGGACTAAAGTTGATTGAAAAAAAGAGTGTGAAGAATGTTTTTAAGAATTAAAGAGAATATTACTCAATTATCTAATTTTGTATCTACTATTGGGGAATGATGGGTTTTTTTATTTATATTGTTTCTACAATGAAAGGACTTGGTTGTGTCCTTATGTAGAATGGTAGAGTTATTTCATATGCATCACGAAGGCTAATAATTTATGAACAAAACTATCATACTCATGATCATGAGTTTGTAGCTATAATATTTTCTCTAAAGATATGGAGACACTATCTCTATGTTGAAAATGTGAGGTATATACTGATCACAAGA
The DNA here is from genome assembly GCA_963277665.1 of Viscum album. Taxonomy (NCBI): domain Eukaryota; kingdom Viridiplantae; phylum Streptophyta; class Magnoliopsida; order Santalales; family Viscaceae; genus Viscum; species Viscum album. The sequence goes on along the minus strand of OY728128.1, from coordinate 1,000,416,219 downwards.
GTTTGAAGTATATTTTCTCAAGGAAAGAACTCAAAACTGGTCAAAGGAGATGGATTGAAATACACAATGATTTTTATTTCACAATACACTACCCCCTCCCCCCCGAGTAAGGAAAATATGATGGTAGATGCTTTGAGTAGAATGGATCAAGGAGTTATGAACAATATTAGAGTTGAAAGGGATGTTATGTTCATGGATATAGTAAAGATGGATATAGAAATAATCATGGAAGGTGAAACATCAATAATTTTTCAAATGGTTGGAAAACAATCATTACATTAAAGGATAAAAAAGTTCTTAGACTCATTATGGGTAGTTTCAAAATAAAATATTTTTTTTGAAGGATGGAAGATTGATTGACTTCATATAGGATGATGGAATATTGAAATTGTGTAAGATACTCTGTGTGCCCGCCATACCTTATCTAAAAAGGTATTTTTTTTATGATTCTCATCGATCTTTTTTGTCTATACACCCTGGTAGTACTAATAGGTTTAAAAATTTGATGAAAAATTTTTTATTGGGAAAAATGAAGAAGGATATTTCTTATTAGGTGTCAACATGTATGGTTTTTCAATAGGTGAAGGTAGGAAGCCAACATCTTACAGGAGTCACGAATCCTTTTCATATACTTGTGTGGAAATGGGATTATATTAAAATGGATTTTTCATAGGGTAAGAAAAGACTCTTAGAGGGAATGATGAAATATGGGTTATTGTCAATCATCTTACCGTGTCGGCACATTTTCTTGATATAAGAGAAAATTTACCACATGAATGTTTAGGAAGACTATATATTAATGAAGTTGTTATACTTCATGGTGTACCCCTATCAAATTTTTATTATTGTGATCCCCATTTTACATCATGATTCTGGAATAGTTTTCAGAAACCCAGGGATATTGAAATTTATTTGAGAACTGCCTACCACCCTCCAACAGATGGACAATCAAAACGGAATATTCAATCCTTTAATGAAATTTTGAGATCCTTCTCACATGAAATTCAATGTATGTGGGATCATAACATGTGTAAGAATAAACGGAAAAGTTAAATATTATCCAAACCCATATCAAAGCAGTTCAATGTAAAAAAAAATATTTACCAATAACCAATGGAAGGTTTTGGAATTTCAAGTATCAGATTATTTTTTCTTGACGTTATCTCCATGGAAGGGTGTGATATGATTCTGTAATAAGGATAAATTAAGTCCCACGTACATCATACCATTGAAAATTCTAGAAGGAATTATAGTAATAGCTTATCATTTGTTAATTCTACCATGTCTCTCCAAAGTTCATGATGTGTTCCATGTATCATTATTGAGAAAATAAACACCTAACCTAATGAATGTACTCACCCATAAAGAAAGAGAAATGGGACCTGATCTGTCTTATTGTGAATAGCTTATCAGAATTATTGATACGAATGAAAAAGTATTGAGTAACCGGATGGGTAATCTATTAAATATTCTTTGGAGAAACAATAAAATTGAAGTGGAAATGTGGGAAGGTAAGGAAATTATGATTAATAACCACCCAAATCATTTTATGGAGTAATATTTTAGAAATATCGATGAAGAAATTATTTGAAGGAGGGAAGAATGTAATACCACAAACTTCCACATTACACTTATCTTTGATTAATACAATAGATTCTATTATACGCAGCTTCGAGTTCTAGCACACCACAATCAATTAATATAGCCATTTAAAAAATTAGTTATGAAAATTAATACCCTATTTTGAAATTTAATTAATTTTATATTTAAAAATGGACTTTAGTTTTGGATTTGGAATATAAAAATTAATGTAACGTGATTTTTTTTTGTTTTTCATAAAATATTCAATTTTTGATGAATTGTTAAAAATAAAACATTATTGTTTAAAACCGGAATTTTATTTAAATAAATATTTTTTTTAATTTAATTTGTTTTTAATGTCAAAATAGAAAAATAATATCTATATTAGTTAATTGAAATTAATTGGATTCATTTTATTATAATATTAGAGAAATAAAATTGTATTAGACTTTTTAACGTGTTTTACCACCTTACCTGTACATTTAAAAATTTTCATATAACTTTTTTTTACCGCTTCTGAGAATTGAATTTTAAAAATAAGATAGGTACGGTTGTCATCAGTATGTAAAATTTTGATCAATATGATGAAATTTTTTTTTTGAATGGTATCTTTTGAATTTTATTTACCATAGTTAAAAATAAATAGGGTAATTCAAGGTAAAAATAATATTACAATAATATAAAATTACCCCAACACATGTCATAATTATATTGGATAAGTTTTTTTAGACTAGAATAAACATTATGACAAAAATAAGATCATTTTTAATCCTTTTGGGTATGATTAGGATATTTATTATATTTAATTTAAAGAAGAGTAAAAAGTGTAAAATTCAAATGTTAATAAATAAACCATTTTAAAAATACAGTCATACATAAGTAAAATTAGACTATAAATATTAATTATAGTGATCAAAATATTTCCTACATCCAAGTAATTTATTTATAATTTTTAGACATTAAATAATTAAATTTATTAAAGACACAATGATGATGTAGTAATTACCTCATTATTGAATGATTAAAATAATTGACCTTATAAATATTAAAATAACTTATAAATAAAAGTTCTTATGCCATCAAGGAATTTTCATGGTGAATATGACATTTTAGGGTTGATTAAATTTATTTTTTTGAAGTACAGAAATTTTTATGACTTTTACAAAAAACAAATACAAAATATTGTCAAAATTGACATAAATGATTTTTTAAAACAAATTCTATTTTATTAAATAAGATAATATTCATAAAAATCTAATATTTGGCCAAATGACATAGATAATATTATATATGTCATTAATTAACCACTTTAGGTACTACTAAAAGTTTATAGAAACAATATTAACAATGTAGTATAAAAATACATGAAGACATGATAAATGATAAACAAATTAACAAAGAGTTGAATCTAAATTATAATGTTAATATACTGACTAAACTAGTCTAAAACCAAATTGTTGAGATTATTTTGACCCATCAACAATGTATTCAAAAAAATCCATTTAAATCTATTAGAGACCAAAAATAATTTTATAATAAATTAATATTTCAAGCTTTCCCATAAGTTTCCATCACCTCTCTTATAAAAGGGTACTTCCCCTTCTCTTAAATTAACACCTAAAAAGCCTTCTTACTAATCCAAACTATAATAAAATATCCTCCCATCTACCCTAAATTCAAACTAGTGTCCTTACTTTGATCATAAATCCAACCCAAGGATCCGTTTTGTTCAAAACAAAGGGAAGAACCCGATGATGAAGTAATTATTTTATCACCTTTTTCAAAGTTCTTTCCTTCTTATACTTCTTCATTATTTTTTGTTTCCATATTAAAATAATAATTATAGTACCTTCAATATAGTTAGTTTTTATTGTAATTATGGTACAACCATATTCATTATTCTATCTATTCTATGAATGACAAAGTCACCATACGTTCGTACGTACGACTTACCGTTTCCGCATCATGGTGTAGTTTGTTATTAAATCATTTGTTATTTGGATGCATATAATAATCAGTATAATTGATGTAAATAATAAATATAACATGATAATTATTCAGTATATATAATATACAATTCATTTAAATCCTATATAACCATCAATAGAAATATATTTTCAGTCGTGCGTACGTACGGCTTACCGTCTCCACGACGTGATGAGATTTTATTTCCCACTATAACCAGTCATCAATAATTTTCATTTTATGATTAAAAATTAATGTTTAAGAACATAATATAATTTTGTATATTAATCAAATAAATATTATCCATAACAAACATGACTTATGTAAAAAACATATAAAAGAAAAATGAACCAGTTATCACCTGATAGAATGATACTACTTAAATATTATTAAGAAAGTAGTATTAGAGGATCATATATGATACCATATTTATGTATTCAGTTCTTTTAGAATTTAACAACAATGATTTAACTATTATACTGTAGGATAACATACCATCTATTAAGTAAAAGTACAAGTTAAGGGTAAATTTTTCAATCTTCTTATTTTTTGAGGTTGTTTATACGTAAGTATCTACTAGGACTTCTTTATAATTAACATAAATTTTTCTTAAAAATGTATTTGAAAACATTTTAGCAACTTCCTATAAAATGGGTTAAAATCATTTATACCCTTGTTTGAATTTTTGTAAAATGTTTTGAATGGAATATTTCTATCATTTTTCAAACCACGTACTGTATGACCTTTTCGAAAAATTATCGAAACAAAATTTTTTTAACTTATATGGAGGGTGTGAGTATTTTAAGCTATTATACCACAATATAGGCTTACCTTAAAAGATTAAATAAATATTTTCAAAATTAATGTTTTATTTTATAATTATGCAACTTTTAAATGATTTAAATGTAGATAGAGATATTTCCCTCAAATGGTTTTTGTATTAATTTGATATATATCAACATCTATTGTTGGATTTAATGTCTAATTGATGTTTATTTATTATATTCCATGTTGTATTGATATTTTTATGATATTTTTAACTGTAGATGTTCTATTTTGATTCCATTCATGGTTTATGGTTAAAGTATTAACATTTCATATGTAAGATTAATACAAATGGTTTTGTTATGTTTCACCCTTTTCAAATGAGTTATGCATTGGACGTATTAAGTGATGGGAGGGGCCTACTATCACCCCTTGATACATCAGTAGGTATCATGAGACAAAATAATGTTTTGGCATAAGTCCATGAATTTTTTTTTGGAATGAGGCTTTCAATATGTGGTTATGATATCCGGCATTACTCATTCCATCATTTTGAGATTAGCTACTGATATTAAATGTGATTATTCGTCTAATAGAATAACCATGTGATTACAAAAGTGTAATTATTTGATTTTTAATAGCAATATTATTCTGAATTTTATGTTTAAAAGGCTATTGTTTTACTCTTATACATCGCCTAAAATGTTTTTGGCTTATTTATGATAGATTTCTCTGTATTGTTATCCTTATTGAGCATCTGAGCTCACCACATTCTTATGTTTTATTTTTTCTAGGATGAGATTAAATATTTTATGACTAACCTGTGGGGATATGATAGGGTATATAAGGGTGTTCAAAGAAGACACAACTTTTATTTTTCATTTCATAATGTAATGTAAAACTTATATATGTATCTAGTACATCCAAGGATTTTAAACAGATCGGTCTTTTGGGACTTGATCTCTTGTGATCATGCCAATGCTGTGTAATAATCCACCAGCTATGGGTAACTAGGTTTAGGGTGTTGCAATAGGTAAACTAACTAAGATTCTCTTTAGTTACTTGAAATTTTTATCACATTCATATATCTAATAGATTATAGCTTTTTTTAGTGCAACTTGATGTGGGTATTAGTAATTCATGATAAACGATTCAATAAGTGAGGATAAAAACTATTCAAATAATAAAAACGATATAATAGAGTCACAGTTGTTTGTTTGGACAATAGTTCAATACATTCCTTCTTTGAAGTATCTACTAATATACCCTCATTTGAGACCATATTAACTAAGTAGAAAACATTATGAAGCGAACACTCACATTTGGTAAATTATTTATAAAGAACCTCTTTACATAATGTTTTCATCACAATATTCAAGTGATGTTAATGATATTGAATTCTCCTTGAATATAGAAGGTTACCATCTATAAAGACATCCATAAACTAATCAAGGTAATATATAAATATTCTATTCATTAAATCCATGTTTATAATAGAGAAAATAGTAATACCAAATGGAATCACAATAAATTCATTGTGCCCATAACTTTTACAAATTTTTTTATTTGGTATACCCTAATTAAGGACCATCAATTGATGATATCCAAAATGAATTTAGATCTTGAAAAATTATCGATCTATGTGTATTGATAAAACAAGTCATAAATACTAGGGGTATGATACTTTTTCTTGATTTTAATAATGTTCGATTCCCAATAATCCAAGAATTTTCACATTTCTCGACATTTCTTCATAAAAAGGAAAAGTTCACCCCAAGGTGATGATCTTCACTAAATGAATCCTTATTTATGATTCTATTAGAGTTTTTTTAAAATTTCAAGAAACTCAATTGGGTTTATTATACATGGATTCATTTAATATTATTTAAATTATGTATAATATCTACAGAGAACTAAAATTCATGATTTATTATAAAAGAATAAAATTATTATTTAAAGACATCAATAAGATCCCATATAATCGGTATAACTTTTTCATTGATTTTCCTATCAACCATCAGAGATCATTATTCCTTTTTAATAGGAATCCTGGAAAATATAATAGATTCTATTTCCATAAAAATTTTATATTTCGAATCACACTAACAATAAATAATAGATTGGTTCGGAATATCAAATAACACATCCCTTCCTTATAAATTGATGTGTGGTATATTTAATTAAATCCAATCAGTGTCTATAATAACATAGAATTCATCAATAGGGGGTTAATAATATTTTCATTAATCACATTCTGATAAATTCCAACTAGTTATGAATCATTGATTTGAGGTGTGGACATCATAATATAAGGTGTTTTCATAGATAATTAAACATATAATAGATGGGGTTATATTTTGATACCCAAAGAAAATTATTCAAATATTAATGAGTGGGTAGATCAAGAATCAAATAAGACATTAGAAGTTCTAGAATGGATGGTAATTTCATCATTTTACTCTTCTTTATCATAATATTCATCACCAATTATGATAACATGAAATTTAACATTTTCCATCAAATTAAAATGTTTCCAAAATTTATTATAATCATTAAAACTTAGACTAGTAAGTCGTTACCATAATCATTATAGTCCTCTCATTTGAAACACTTGAATATGGGTGGTATAATATGTGCATTTTTCTCTCTATTAAAACCCTTTGATATCTTTTTTCTCATCACATTCATTTTTTATTTCTTGTTGAACTTTTTATCAAAAAATAAAACATTAAAATATTATCCCAAGTGATTTTCCACCATTTTTCCTTCCACACATTAGTCATTAGTTAAATATCATCCAATTCTCTCTATTTTTTTTACAATTTCCTTCGAATTCATTATTTGTTTTCTTTTAAAAACAATAATATTTAAACATAAATCTAATCTATATTTCCTCCTTGATGGTACATTGAATGATTTATTTATAGTTACTAAATACTCTTCTGTCTAATTTCCTTAATATACATGAATTTAAGCAATTAAAGAATAAATCAACCTTTATTTTAGGTTGGGGGATAATACCAAAATCATTCTTCAAATGTGCCATAAAATTTTCTAAAAGTATCATCTGTATTCATCATTATTATACTTTAGCTTGTGAAATTAAATATCAAATTTCATATGAATAATATGAAATAATTAATCATTGATAAATAATATCTTAAACTCATCCCACGTAATGGATTTAATTTCAGTCTTGTGTATATTTATTAATGCTAATTGTCCACCACTGATGTTTTTATCCTTCTGAAATATAGACATCCAAAATTAATTTTTATGTTATAAACATATGATAATAGAAAATATCATTTTAGGGGTATTGATTCCTTGGTCAGTAACTATTGGGTCATTGAAACCCCTAAAATAGGGTAATGGATTCCTCATGAAAGACTGAAAAGAACATTGTTCCCTTATTTGATTGTTAGGGACTTTTTAATGATTCATAGATTAAGAATTTTTTGTGATCATATTAATTATATTTTAAATTCCTAATCCAATAAAATATGTTTTCATAGGAGTAAAATTATTACTCTTTCCATCTCTTTAAGTATTAACTTAATTTTTTGAGTGCCATCAATTGACTAAAGACAATAAAAATCAAATTAGAAAAAATATTCAGAGTGGTAGACCACAATATCTAGAAAAAAAATTTATAGTATTCCAAAATCAAAACATATTATTTAAAATATATTACCCATTAGGTTTTCCCGAGGTCATTCATGATTATTAAAAAAAATTTAGGATGTTATCTTCAACTTAGACTTGTCCCCAGATTTGCCACTAACGTTTTCCCATAATAGTTTCTAAAGGTTAAATAAAACATTATAATATAATATATATAGTGACATATACTTTTCAAATAGATATAATGAATGTTTTTATATGAATATACAATAAATAATATAATGGTCCACTCCAAAATCATATATCTCGAGTATCATTTGAAATATGGATATATAAAAAATTGGTTCATAAGTGAAATACATCATCTAACACTAAAATCGTCATAACTATAAATCTTCTTATACATATCATAATTTTTTATTTTCTTAATAACTTGGGGAATATGAAATCAAATAAAGGGTGACCTCAAATTCATTATATAGTTAATAAATAAGATATTAATGATAACATAAACATAACATGAGAATAAGAGTATACGAACATGATCATATCTTCTAAAAACTATACCTTTTATATAGTAGATCATAATATTGTGACATGGAGTGAATATAGGTATTTCATAATACATGAATCATAAAAAAATTAAATAACATTATCTCTGAGAGGATAACATAGTAATTAGAAATTAGTTTTTCGTATGCACATAATCATAGAAAATCATTTCCATAATAGTTAAGTATCACTTCCAAGACTATCATAGAATATTGGCTTTACTCTCCGAATAATATAACAGTCATGGTTCAAACCCAATACACCATAATGGATAGATTTCCTTACTAAATTGGGTTCACTCCCCTTTTGGGCTAGTTAATCTAATGATATATCAATGATTACCCAATGCATTAGAGGACTATATAATTGAACAACACATCACATAACGTAAATAAGGAATATTAATTCCCTAAAATCATAAAATATTCATCATATCATATCCCATTAAAATAAATTGGTTTCATAAATTTTTTAAAATGACACAACTTGTGGAATTGAAAAGTGTTTCATAAACATTTCATTATTTCATTAGAGAATAATTCATGGAAAATAAAAGGGTCTCATTAACATTTTAACATAATAATGATAAACCGTCCAAATAAATACTAATTATGGTATCCTTAGGTTTTATCATAAGTCAATAATTAGTGAAATCAAGGGTTGTTGTGTTATCTAAATACAATTATAATATCAAAGACAATTATTGAGGAATATACTCTTTCAACTTTCCAAATAACATCTTTAAAAGGAAACTAGAAAAATACAATGAAAATTATTTTCATTGAAATTATACTTTAAAACATATAAAGAAATATTTTGAGTATTGATTTATGATGACATCTATAAATTTCATTCTTTCTATATAACATAACAGGAAACATTAATTTCAAATTTTGTAAAAAGTAAAGAAGTACATCATTCAGAAAACACATATAAGATTCATTTTAAAAAAATTTATAAAATAATTAAATCCTTGATATAATGAATTTTCATATTAATAATATTATATTAAAAAAATATTTTCTTAAAAATCAAGTATATAGAAGGAAATTGCTTTTCTACTAGAGAGGTAGATAAACTAATTCTTCTTAAAAAATGTTATTTTAGTATCTTAAGCACTTGAAGTGAGTATAATGAATGGAAGACATGAATTATTAATAAATAAACATATTATAATAAATTTCATGTGTTTTTTGATAGGTATTTAATAATATTTCATTGTTGGAACCTTAATACTAAACAGTCGTAATAAATAATGAGACTATAAAAAAACCCTTACAATTGTTGTATCGTTCGAATAATAAAAAAATTAAACAATAACATCAACTATAATATAAAATATAATGAACCTAAGTATAATTATTATATAAAATTTCAAAGGGTGGTATATAACCCTCATAATATATGATAGTTTTATGATATAACATATGTCTCAAAGAGAATAATTTGTGATAAGAAACACTTACCTCTTCTTTTACTTTCATTGAAAGTTCTCAATCTTAATGTATAATAAATTAAAATATATTATAAAAATATAATATAGTCTTGAAAATTATAATAATATCAAATGATACCCCCTTATAAAATTTTAGTACACTTTTACAAATATTTTTTTTGCTAAAATCATCATTTTAGTTTGTCAAGTTTTCTTTTTTATCCTGATAATTTTCATTGATTATTTCTTGTCCATTTAATTTTATCATGGTTCTATCATATCTATAATTTTAATAATGTTATATATATCATATTTATCCATTATATACATATTTACAAACATTAATAATATATATAAACAAAAATGAATTACATTGTTCATGGAGAAGATAAGCGATACATATGACTGAATGTTGATTTTTCTTTTCGACACGTAGAATGAAATAAAAATAAATTATATATAACCTTTATAGAATAATTATTAAATAATTTATAACATATAATTATTAAATACAAATTTATTACCATTAAAATAAAATATAACTGATAAATAAATCACATCGCTTTGTGGAGGTGGTACTCTACACATACTCACCAGTGAAGTTGTTGTTTTCCAATATATTTGAAGGTAATATGGTTGATGGGACATTATAATTATAGAATTATAATTATGTCTTTATTATGAAATATAAACATTAAATCCATCATAATAACCATTCATTAAATATGATGTCATAAAATTAATTGTATCACTATGTAGAGATGAGTAGTCGTGCATACACACAGGAAATTCTTTCATATCTCGTTTGATGGGTAAGAGGGTTTATAGTGGTTATATCATAATAATAATAAAATTCATGTACTATTATTAAAATGGATTAATTTTCTATCAAATATATAATAAATTTTTAGGAGGTAAGGATGAATTAAAATGAAAGTTATTAGTTATGGTGAATACCACTTATTTGAAAGAACCTCATTAGATATCATCTTAAGGATCCCATGTTTAGTATTTTGGTAACAAATAAAACTATATAATGTGTATAAGTATGTTTAGAAGCTATTTTGGAAGAATATTACTGAATTATATGGCTTAATTTTCCATGAATAAGAGAATGGAGGGGTTCCCTTTTATTATTGATGGGAGGGGAACTATTGAGATTTTATAAAACATTAAAAAATAATAACGTCATTCCATATAAAAATGACTCTTCATGGAAAATAAATAACATAAAATGTGGATTTTATTTAGATAAAATCAATAAATGATATTTATATATGTTTTTGTTCCATTTTAAATATTTTCTTTTTGGTCAACTCCTTTTTGAATTAATTATTACTGTAACTCATGTGACTACTATTTTAACATTAAATGGTTAATACGGTTTCCATAAATGGAAATGTAACTCATAAATGGGCCATTTCTGGTTTTAAATCAATATTCAAAACAATTTTACAAATATTATTTTTTTGTAAATTTTAAATCATTTCAAAATATATTATTCAGTATAAATATTATTAATTTCAATTATAGAACTACTTAATAATTAAGAGATGGACTATACAAGGACAATGAAAAAATTATAATATAATGATTTTATATCTAACTAACATTTTTCAATTAAATAAATTTTCAATCTCTCTAAATCACTCAAATAATTTTATATTTAATATTTTTGAAATTATTTTATTTTTTCTTATAATTGATAAAAATGTGTTCCAGCATTGCATAAAAATTGAAGGTAATTATAAAATTTAAAAAAATTAAAAATAAATTTATTTCCTGAAAATAATTTCATTGTCATTAAAATATTAATTTATACTCATTCATAACTTAATATTTTATATCTGAACAAAAAATATAAATCTAAAATGATGAGAGATACAATTTGTAACATTCATTTCATTATATATTATATATTGCATTTTCAAAGAATATTGTTGGTTAAATAAATTAATTTATATATAAGGTTATATGGTTTGAATTAATTTCATCCAATAAGAATGCAAATTAAAATTAATGGCCTTATCACTCTATTTTATCATAGATTAACTCAAATTAGCCTTTATAGAGGTGATATATTTTTCCTTTGTTACTATTCATTTCGACAAATAATAAATGGGCCATATTTACTAAATTTGAACCTCATGATTCCAAATATGGATTCAATTTTGTAGGATTCTTTTTTTATAACTCGGAGAAATTAATACTGAAAATAATTATGTAAAATGTGATGAAACCCCCTTTTATGAAATGTATAATTTTAAGCCTAAAATTTGTTTTATTATTATTCCATGCTTGGAAAAAATATTAAATGAGTTGTAAATTTTTTATTGAATGTATAATATATATGTTTCATTAAAAAAATCTGTAATATTTATTAATTTTATTTACTAATATAAAAGAGCATTTTCACATAAAAATAGTTTGTTGGAAAAAATATTTGTTAACATTGAAATGCTAATGTTTTTTAATGTTTATTTATAAATAATTGATAATAAAACAATTCATTATTTATATATGTAACCATGAATTTTTCATAATTTATTTAGTTATATTATAATCCTCTAATCCATTTACTAGGTGGTAAATATCATATAATAGTGTTTTAATTATATAATGCGGTTCTTTAAAACTAAATATTGCATGTACCATGAATAATTGAAAGAACTTTTATTTAAGGATATATATTTCTTAAAATCTCATGTAGTTAAATGTATGGTTTTCATTATGTGATTAGTTGGTTACTAATATAATATCGCCCATATTCATTAGGTAAATTTTGAAATCTCATGAGATAATACAAAATAGAATGTAGAGTAAACCCAATCCACTATGGGACCCAATACACTCTGTTTTTTGTAATGGGGAGTGAACTCAATCCACTATTGAAATATTTGAACTATGATAGTATTAAAAGTGATTTTTGACTAAATAAATGATTTTATATGTGTATTTTAATTACAAAAACCTATGAATAATGCTTATGATATGTTCTCATGGCTCATTATATATTATTGACTCTTCTTCACTCGTATAACTCGTTTTTTTAGAAAAAAGAGTTGTTCCATGATTCATGATATATGTTATAAAAATTATTGGGTATATTGTTTTAATTTATAATCATGTTGTCAAACCATTCTTATGATATTATCACTTACGACCATCTATTGTTGTCTCCATTTTTTACCATTATCTATAACATGAGATCATCCTTTATTATGTTTCGATTCCATTTGGTTATCAATAATGGTTTTAAAAATGTTTTTTATTTTGAGGGTACCATATAAAAATAAATTTATTGTATATGTTTGATATATTTTATGATATAAGTAATTTTTGTATATACTCTCCAAGAAACAAATCCATTTATGTTGTTACATATGTTTTATTGTGAGTTGAATATAAGATTCATCCAAACATGATATGATAAATAAGTAATTGGTTCCTGGGTTTCATTAGTTGGTATAAAATAAGGGTTTATTTACTCATATATAATACATTGAGAATTATATTAGAGGATAGAAACATTGGAATCATTTTATAAACCAATATGATAGAGGTTATACTAAAGTTTCATACTTGGATAATAAGGATTCATAATTTAGGACATCATAGAAATGGTTTTTAGGATTATATAATTCATCCATCTGATTAATTATTCCTGATACTTACACTATGATTTTAGTTTAAGTAAATTTCTATAACAATTAATTATCATATAAATAAAAAAATGTAGGGGGAAATATAACGATTTTCCTCAAGAGTAACTGAATTGTTTAGGGGATATAATACAATTTTTTTGTTATTCGTACCCAACATTATCATGATTTAAATCATGATAATATTAAAAATGATAAACTAAAAGTGAAATATATCAATGATACACTCATAAGTCAGTATCCACCTTCCTTTAATGGCTTCTCCAGTCTACTAATTTTCCAGAAATGGAATACTACCACTAAAATTATATTTTCAGTTATCTATTACTTTAAGAATAAAATTTTAATCTTTATTATTTTTCACATGGATGGAGAAGAATATTAATTGTGGGATTTTATTATGGATTTAATAGAAGAGAAAAAAATTAATTATATTTAATGGGAGGAGTTTAATTGGTCATTTTTCAGTATATACTTTTTCTGAACTCATCACATTAAAATGGAAATGGACTTACATTGACAGTAAAAGGATGATGAAACAATTGGTACATGTGATGAAATATTTAATATAATTTTGTGGTATGCATATGGTTTTATCCTTGACACAAAAATAAATATTTATCAATTCTATAGTGGTTAAAACAAAGTCACTGAATGTTGTTAATCTTGAGAGACATTAGTAGTTATTAATAAATAATTACACGTTCTTTCAATGATGAAATTGAGATTCAATATTCTAATTATGTTTATGTTTATTGGGATAATAAGGGAAAGAAATAATTTGATAGATATTACAATAATAATAAAAATGTATGAATTAAAATAAACCATTCATCATGTCAAAAGTGTGGATGGTATCTTAGAATAAATTTCCATAAGGATCCATGTGAATTTATGGAGTGTTGAAAAAAATATTGATAAAATTATTTTAAAAAGGATATTATGATGTTATTCAATGAAATGAATAGAGATAACACTCAAAAAAATACACCAACCACACTAAAATCCTTCTATCGTAATGATTATAGGAATTTTGAAAACCAGTACATAAATTCAAGGGATAATGAATATAATCAGTACTTGAAGCCTCTTAAGGAAAGATAAAAAGTGAAATATCATCCAATAATAACTAATAATGTTGGTCATGACAATGAAGTGGTGAATGTAACACTTATCATCCACACTAGAACATTAAATGTCATATTTCACTAATGACATGAACACAATTTTAAATTTTAATATAATTTATTTGAAAATCACATATCCAAATCAATGATTATATATAAAATTATTGTTGAAAACTCCTAATGTTATAAATATATAATCACAATACTATAGTTTCTCTTAATTATATTTTTATAGGAATGATTTTCTGATAAATAATATTATTCTATATCTAGTGTAATTTGATTCGATTTTTGGAATGTATATGATCTCTCTATATATATCTTACATCAACTTATAGGGAAGGGAAGCTGCTAATAATATTATAAATAAACCATTTTTTATATATTAGTGAAATAATAAATATAAAATTATAATGTAATTTAATTTAACTATATTCCTCTTAGTACATATTAATATTGGGTATTTATCTTAAATAGTTATATATAACCTCATCAATGAATTTATTCATATTATTCTCGAATATCAAGATGTATTTTATAAAAGATTCCATATTTTTTCACCAAATCATATAGTTTATTTTAAATAGAAATCATATCTGGTGATTTGAATACTTCAATGAAGCATTATATAATAGACCATATTTAGTTATAGTAATTGTAGATTCAACTAATGGAAAATTGCAGTAAGGTATTCATTCAACCAAGTTGTTCACCATGGGGTGAAACTGATCATTTTTTTAAAAATGATGGGTCCATTCATATCTAAATTTATTATAATGAACATAATAACATTATAATTGGGGGTGTGTACCATTTTCCCAATATCTATTTATTTTTTATCAATTTCTAGGAGCTTAATAATGTTCATAGATTTCCCTTTAATCCGTATAACATCAATTAAGATTGAAAAGAAATGAAGTATCTAAAACAACCTTCATTACAATGTATATACATTATGAATTCAAATTTATTCATAAAATAATATCATATGATGTTTTAAAATTTATAATTCCATGGTGGTTGTTTATTCTTCACACCATGTGATGGTTTATTTGTAAAATTACCCAAAAAATGATTATAGCTAGAAGGTGTAATTTTTTCTTTATAGATATAGATGAATTATCTATATGGTGAAAGGTATTACATATATAATACTCATAAATTTTATAATTATATATTCACAAATAAATAGTTTCATATTAACCCAAAAATATGGTCTAAATTTATTAAATATTATTATGGATTGATACGTTACACCAAAATGATCGAAATTGAATTGGTTGATGTTGGGAGGTGAAGGGACCATGTTAGATTGACTATGATGAGGATTTAAAGATATATAATATTTCACTTTTTTCAAAGGGTTGATTTTGTATCCATTTTGGAATGATTTAAATCCTATATTACTTAGAGGAATATTTTACCATCCATTACTGAACTGATTAAATAGAAACAAAAAGCGGGATTTAGATATATAAAATATGGTGTAGAGTATATCATGGTTCAACTCTGATAGTGAAGGAATGATTTAGTTTCAAAACTAAATATGTGTCCCATAAACACCAATATTGAATAAAGATATATTGGATGACACATATATCTCATCATTATGTATGCATATTAGGATTAAAAATATGTATATAGATCACTAAGATAATTTTTGGTAGGTTAATAAAAAGAGGTATATTGAGAAGTGTGTATCTTATTTCCAGTTGTGTGTGTGTGTGTTATTTCTAGACATCCTAGGACCAATGGGATGGTGAAACCATTAACCTTACGTATATGGAAATGTGAAAATATTACCATTGATATTATCATAGGGATCCTTTATACATATGAAAATAAAAATATCATTTCGGTTTTAGTTAATTACATTATATTTTCATTTCATTTCATTACATTATGATAATATTATTCTATTGACTAATGTTATAGGATAAAAATTGAAGATTTTATAATTTATCGTGGTGTATCACTCTTAATTATGTCATATCATGATATGACTTTTACCTCAATGTTATATAGAAATATTTAGAAAGCACTGAATTTATAGATAAACATTAAAAGTAATTATCATCCTAAATCAGTTGTTCAGTTAGAGATGACCATTCAAACAATAAAATATAAGACAATATATTACTCGTTAAATTCTAATAGTTTTCATGATCAACACCTTCCTCGAGAAATTTTTTTTTATAATAATATGTTTCACTCGAGAATGCTTATGAATCCTTATATAGTCATGTTGTAATGAATTTAATAACTCTTTCAGGTGGATATGATGTTAAAGAAAAAAGCTATTGTGAGGAGATCTAGTTAGGGAAATGGTAAAAAGTGGTAGATTCATTTAATACAACATCAGGGTAGATTACATTTAACAAAATTGTTATCTTGAATACAAAAGATGGGATTTATTATTTGACATTGTAGAAAACAAATGTTTATGGATATCATCATGGAAGAACATTACTTAATTTACAAGGAAGTGTAATATAATAAAAAACTATAGAATCCTAGAGGTGGTAGTTATATTAATACAGTTTCAAAAGGTACCAAGTATCACTTCTAGATGGACCAAATATTTTAGTAATCTTGGGAGACAAAATATATAAATTATTCTCAAATTACAATAATAAAAATTAAATTAATACTTTAAATCCTTAACATAGAATTAATATATATTCTATTATATCCTTAAAATACTTCACATATCCCTTACTGTTATAATTAAGGAATCAAAAAAGAAAGACTAGATATAATACTTGGTAATGGAAATACAACAAAATAATTTTTTTACATAATCAAAAAAGAATTAAAAATATGATAGAGATAAGAGATATTTAAATATGTCATATAACTATATCATAGATGTATAATATATCCATGGACCATGTGAAAACAAAAATAATCAAATAGATAACAATAAAAAAATTTATAATGATATAGTTCCTAATTTTTGACATCATAATCATACATTTATGGCATAGTTCTAAGAAATAATACATAAAAACGTTATTTTTATTCCTAATTACCAACTAGTTTGACAAAAAAACTAATTATGAATATAAAATTCTTAGAAAATCACGTAATTATTCCAATTTATCCATCATATGAATGAAATTAATAGTAATTCAATACATAATTAACTTAAACATTTGTATTAAATTACTAGCATACAAAATTATATTATTTTCACTAATTAATCATTATAGAAACTTAATCACAATCCATATAATTTAATATGGTATATAGTTTCACAAGTGTATATCCTTAAGAACCATAAAATTTCTTAATGGATGTTAACAATGATAAAGATAATTTTACAATATCACTGGAACATCTGTTGTGGAAAATAATCCTTTAATTTGGGAATAACATATTTAAAATCTAATGAATTCCATAACCTTAACAAAACAACTTTTTTGATTGTAAATATGAAAAATTGTGAATTATACTTCAAAAAAATAATATTATTGATTTTGGGAATAGTAAATCTTGTTTAAAACGTCAAAAAAAATATTTTTTGACACCATCAGTAAATATTTAATTATTAATAAAATTAAAAAAATATTTTTTAAATATTCATTTTAGATAGTAACACATTTGTGAAAATGAATTTAATCAATCATTTTAAAATTTACTAAAAATTAAAATACATTTAAATGAAAATATGGACATTGTAGAAAAATAATCCTAGACAAAGAATGAAATAAATTTGGGTCTCCATAAAAAAATATTTCAAAATTTTCTAATAATAGATGGGGGGATGATGAAAAACATTTAATAGATAGAAGTAAATATAAGATAAGAAATTAAATAATAATTTTCACAAAAAATAATATAATTTCATCAAAAAATTATTCTTAAACAGAATTGGTAAAAAGATAGTTTGTAACATTCAACCCTTAACTCATTGGTAACATTGGAATCATAACCCCAAAGAAAGAAACAATTTTAAAAACAATATTAAAAACCATGAATATAATAAAATGTTGTGATATTATTTATAATAAAATATAGTAGCATATACAGATCTTAAATTAAACCATTGGTGAATAACCATACTCATTAATTATTAGGATTCGAAATATGGGATCCATTTTAAACATAATATCAATTAATAGAGGTGAAATGTTTTTAATTCAATATAATACTTGCAAGAGTAATAGAAAGTGTTTTTTTTGAAAATATATATATTTTAAGGAAAATAAGATTTTATTTTGACTCTATAACATGTAAAATTAGTTATATGAATTAGAATTTATAAATATAGAAAATAATTTCATTTATATCATTTTTAATTTGGGATTATTTAATTAATTATAATGGATATTTCTATGCATTATAATTTTTTTAGAAAAATGCATTTTTGATCCTAAAAATAAACATACAAAATACATTAATAAGGTGATTTAAATGTAATTAATTTAATTAAATATAACTACCTTATATTTATGTTTCATGTAAATCATATTAATTTAATATTGTAACCTTTATATTAGTTTATTTTTCAAAATAAAAGGCAATTTTATATAAAAACGATATTTTCCATTATTCATTGAAAAAACAAAATTTTAATAAAAATTCAAAAATTCAAATTTATGTAAATGATGATATCATGATATTAGAAATGAAGTTAATTTTTAAAAAATAAATTTTATAAAATTTCTATAAATTAATAAAACATATTTTTCCATAAATTTTAGTTTTATTGAAAACACATCTTTGAAGAGTAAATTGACCTTATAAAAATGATTGATTGTTCACTAAGAATTTAATAATATATTTAGGACATATATAAGTATTTAATATTACTCATATCCAAAAATTTAATAGAAATGTGAAAAATGTTGTATTAAAATAACTTCTATTTGTCTGGGTTTAGTGTAGCATATCACATATGTTATTTAACATAGTCTTATATTTTAAAAACACTTTGCATTACATTCATCCCCAATTAATAAATTATATCCATTAAATTTAAAAATTAACTTGGTAAGAAATTTTTGACACATGAAAATATCTTCATTTGAAATCCCATAACGTAAAAGGGGTTAATAAGACATCCACATTAAATAAGATAAAGGGAAGTACGACGATCAACAAAAAACTTGGTTTCTAAGTTCGAGTAACATTAGTATGAACAGAAATCATAGATATTCGAAAAAAACACCAAAGGACTAATAAATTATGATATAGAACATGTTCATGATAATTTTGATGTCAAAAACCAATAAATATTTGATAGGTGAAAAGTCCCTCAATTAAGTTTAAATGATTATAATTTGACAAAATTTTTTCCTCAAGATTATCTTCCTCAGATAAAGATTTAATTTGCTAACTATCCATGTAATATAAATATATAAACATTATTGAAAAAAATGGTTTTCTCCATTAAACAATTTCTACCATAATCTCATCTTTCTCCAAATGATGAATACTCATGGTGGGGTTTTTATTGCCTAATGAAGTGTAATAATATTATAAAGAATCACATGATCAACTGAATAATGATAAGCAATTCATCTTTCATTTTTTAAATAAAAATTATAACAATAAATTTATATAATTCATTAATACCTTAATCTCCAAAATTCCACAAATAATCCTAATGGGTAACCTTAGATTATTTCGTACATATGTACACATATATAACAATAATAAACTTAAAATTAAATGATTTTTTAACCTAAAAGTTTGTATCATATGCTTCATATTACACCTCCAAAAACATGTAATATTTTTTCAAAAATAATCCAAATGGTTATATATACCTTTACAAATTAAAACCTCACCAAAAATATCCTTAATCACTACAAAATAAAAAATATTTGATCCTGTGATATGTTTTCCAAAAATATCCCCAATCACATAAATAAAAAAATAGAATAAATGATCCTAATGATTTTAATTATGCATATAATCCTCAAATGATTTAGGTCAATCAAAAAATCAATCACCTATTAAGGTTTATCAATCAATCAATAAAGAGTTTTATAAAATATAACCTTGTTACAAATCCACACTTATAGTTAACCAATACTATTCAAAATATGTTTTGAATCCTTATAGAAAACTAGTTGAGAGTAATACATATATGCTTAAGGATTCTTATATAAAAAATATCAATAATTTTATTCTTCGTAAACATAGTAAACAAATACCAATACCTAATCTTTTTAATCCCTACACTTCAATAACTTCCATAGAATATGTCCTTAGTATAGGATTTAAACTTTGGATTATGGAATTGACTCAGTTTATTCCCATATAATCCACACATAAGACACTAAACAACCAAGGATTATTTATGATGATATTTATTCCCATCCTACACACACATTATTATTTATAGGGAAAATATCTACTTTAAACAATATTTCTATACCTAAAATAAATTCTATTCCTTTTTTGGAATTTCCATTGGATTTTCATTCCACATTTATGACATGAATGAAATTGACCATTCTATTATTTATCACCTTAATTAGATAAAAATTATTGTGTTGTCTTCATGCTCTTATTTGATGACTATGAATGTTAAACTACGTTTGAGTTTCTCATTGTTATTTTTATAGATATTTGGTAATAATAATAATATTCCATACTTAATCTACTATCATGTTAAGAATATCATTTGGGAAGTCATCACATTCCCAATCATGTTGATTATTGATTGAGTTCTACCAATTTTCAGAACCCGACTAGAATAACGAGAGATTTAGGGATGAGTAATTTAAAACAATTAATCATATAAATTATATTCCTATAAAATTAATAGGATAACTTATATATGAAATATATTTCTTTTAATTAAGAATATCTGGCCATCAATATAAGGTATCAATTACCTTTTTCCTAACATTGACAACTATGTGAACTCTTATTCCCAAACAGCTATGAAAAATAACAATGAGCAACTCAAACGTAGTTTAACATTCATAGTCATCAAATAAGAGTATGAAGACAACTCAATCATTTTTATCTAATTAAGGTGATAAATAATAGAATGATCAATTTCATTCATGTCATAAATATTGAATGAAAATACAATGTAAATTCCAAAAAAGGAATAGAATTTATTTTAGGTATGGAAATATTGTTAAAAGTAGATATTTTCCCAATAAATAATAATGGCTGTGTAGGATGGGAATAAATATCATTATAAATAATCCTTCGTTGTTTAGTGTCTTATGTGTGGAGTATATGGGAATAAACTGAGTCAATTCCATAATCCAAAGTTTAAATCCCAAGGAGTGTTAAACCAAATGTGCAGTAAATCCCATCATCATGCACCAGTTCTAGATCGATTCCAACTCAATAAATTGTTTTTGTGTTATACCCCAAGGTACATCTATATCATATCCATATCTACATTTTGAATCCATACATGGATGTATTTTCTTAAATACCTCTTAATCTATAAATTACCAAAATTTATGGATGTATTATTATTTTAATCTTATACATAAGTATTTATCTGGAGTTCTCTAATCATTATCACCAAAATAACTAAAAATTCCCATTGATACCAACTATAATATCCCTTTTCTTTATTTCCAGTTTATACATGATTTATTACGTAATATTACACTTAATACAACCCAAACTATCAAGTAGTCTAGTGTCATTGGTAATTAGTTACATTACATAACAACGAAAAATAGTAATTACAAAATATTTGTTGAATATATCATTAACATTATTGTATATAAAACAACATGGGATAACCTGGGGACATACATTTGAAACGGATGAGTAATAAAGCCTACTAGAAGAATAAAAAATGGAATAACACCAGTATTGTAATATAATATAGACTAACGGAATAATAATGGGTCATATAAGGGATGAGAATAATAAAAATGAATTATAAGCCATGATGTGGAATGATAAAACAATACAACATGGTAAATATTGATACAACATAAAACACAACATCAGAAATATATGTCAAGGAAAACTACCAAGACATCATGATCGAAAAAATACAATAAAGTAATAATGTTTACTGTAGGTCCCATTATGATGTCACATGAAACTAAACATATCCCATTGCATTTCATTACTATATAATTCTACTAGAACCCATCACATTCATTTAATTCTCATGCTTATGTGTACCACATAGGTCACACAACATAGATTCACACATCGTCATATATTATCCCGCAATAAAAGATTTTGGAATACATCAATTTAATTACCTTTTAAAGTATGTGTATGTGTATAATGGTTAACATCTTATATTTAAAATGGTTGTAGTAATCCCTACATAGTTTTTTGGCATTGAAAATCATGTTGAAATTTCAGTAGCATAACAACATCATTTAAAAGAAGTAAATTGGGTTGATGAGAGTGAAAGGGGTCTCACATCATTTGGAATTAAAATAATATGTTATAAGGATATTGAATAACATATCCCAATATCATAAATTGGATATTTAAGGCATAGGATAATAATAAAACCTGAAAAAAGAGGAGAAGTTAAGGATCCCTTATTAAATTTCAGCATGGTAATGAGTCATCATAATGGTTCATGTGAGGTATTAATGATAGGGAAAGGGGTATGTCATCATTTAGAAATAAAATGGATAGAATGTTTGCTATTAAATAATATATTCCAACATAAAAATGTTAATTAAATGTAATAACATAAAAGAGTTTCTTAATTAATAAGGAGAGAGGGAGATCCTTTACAAAAATTTGGCAGGGTAATGGGTGTACATAAATATTCATGGGAGGAATAAATTATAGTGAAATTGGTGTTTCATCATTTATATGTAAAATATACATTATGGGGATATCTAAAAACATATAACAACCTGAAAAAATCGTAATTAATTGGATAATATAAAATAACTACTTGAATAAGATGAATATATGGAGATCCCATCCCTAATTTTAGCATGGTAATAGGTGTACATAATGGTTCATGGGAGGACATATTTATAGTAAAAGGGGAACCTAATAACATAGAAACAAAATTGATAGTAATGAGGATATGTAATAAAACATACAAACTTGAGAAAATGGATATTTAATGGAATAACATAGAAGTGGTACTTGAATAAAAAGGAGAGAGGAAGATCACTTAGTTAATTTCGACATGGTAATTGGTGTACATAATTTTTTATGGTAGGTATTAATGTTATTTAAATGGGTATATCAAAATTTATAAATAAAATGGTTGATATGGGGGACATTTAATTACATATACTAGAATTACAAATTAAAAAACTATATAAGATGAATTAGACGATTGAATTGGAAAGATTAGATAAACGCACCTTCCCTTGAGATTGTGACTCAAAATTCATTAGAGGGGAATCATGACAGATTGTGGTAAAATTGTAGGAATATAGAGATGGGGTTTAGATAAAGTATGTTCTCTAATGGTTTTTACTGATGTAATGTAGGAGCTTGGATGGATTTATATAGTAAAATATTGAGGAGTACTATATCATTTTACACGATTTGATTTTGGAATCAATATAATAAAATGAAAAAACCACAAAACAACCCCAGATTTTTCTAAGGTTTTCTTCCAAATAAGTGTGGTTTTAATTATTTTATTAGTTAATGGTCTTAATATATTAAAATAATTCATTTGCGGATGTGTAGGGGAGTCATAATTTTACAAAAATCATTTTAGAATCATAAAATTTATTGTCCTTATTATTTTAGGATTCATAATGTATTTATAAAAATAATAAAATAAAATTTTAAAACAATTATATTTAATTAAAAATTTATATTTTTTCTTGGATACTCTTTATATTATTTCTAAAATCAATTTTTTGGGTCATTATAATGTCGTAATACACATCGTATATTTATAAATTATTTGATTCTAACCAAACAATTTTACTATCATGAATCATAATGAATTATTTAACTTAGATAAATTTTATTTCTTTTATTTGAAAAATAATATTCGTTTTGTAAGAATAATTCTCTATATATAAAAAATTTTCATCTAAAATAGAATCAATCGTTATTGGGAAATGATGCCTTTGTGACAAAAAATATTTTTGAATCCTTATAAAAATTATATTTGAATTTATAAAAATCTTATCATCATTTATTTTAAAAAATAATATTCTATTAAAATATATTTTATTTCAATAAATCATTAATTAATAAAAATTAATTTCATAACTAAAATTCCCTATTAACTATTAATACAATTTTTGTTTTATCGTATCAAAATAAAATTTTTAATAAATTAATTACTTAATCATTTACAAAGTAAAAACTATTAGAAATAAATTTTATAAATATTCAACTAAAAATTAAATAAAAATAGTCATACTATTACGGATACTTCATTTCTAGTCTTTGTTAATTTATTTTTACCCTTAATTAACATGTTATCATTTTACTATGGTAATAAATTGTTAAAAAACTAATATTCATATTTTTCAAAAATTAAGTTGACCTTATTAGATAATATTAAATTTTATTTTACCATATATGGGATCATTTTTATAGAAATTAATTGATAGACGTTGAATAATTTAATTTAATACAATACTTCCAAGCATGATGGAAAGCCATTTTTCAAGAAATTCATTTTTCAGGGAAAAAAGATTTTATTTAACTCTATAACTAGTCACAATAATTATTTTAATTTTAGTTAATAAATATATATTAACTTTTATTTTATGTTATTTTTATTAGGTATTATTTTCATTAATTATTATTATGAATTTTATGCATTTTAAAAGAGTTTTTAGAAAAATGTATTTTAAATCCTAAAAATAAACATAATAAAAAATATAGTATAAAGGTGATTTAAATGTAATTAATTGAATTAAATATAAATAATCTATAAATATTTTTTATAGAACTTAAATTAGAATAATATTGGTACTTTTTTGCTACTTAATTTATGAAATCAAAAACCAACTTTCCATAAAAACAATGTTTTCACTATTCACTGAATGCTATATGTTTTCTAAAAAAAATCACCCAAATATAATTTTGATATTTAGATATCAAAAATTGAGTTTATTTTATAAAAATACATTTTATAAATGTTCTATAATTTAATTATAATATATTTTCACAAAAATAAAGAATTATATTTAATATAAATGTATTTTTAAAGATTAAATTGACATTACCAAAATTGATGTATTATTTACTATAAATTTAACAATATATTTAGAAAATATATATTTATTCGATATTATTTATATTTTAAAATTTAATAGAATGGTTAAATTTGTCATATTTAAAAAAATCGCAATTTTTTTGGGTTCGGTGTAGGGTAACACAAATGTTATCAAACATATTAATATATTATAAAAACACATGGGATTATATTTAATGTGTCATTGAGAAAACAATTATAGATTATAAACTCTTACCTCAATTATTACATTCATAATAAGTACATTTAACCTCCAAAATAGTTAATTATAATTTATTATAATATTATTAAGAACCCATATTAATAATCTTAATATCATATCTGATCAAATTATATTATCTTATCACCTTTTTGTTATTAATTATTTATTAACATCCCGATTCTCGAGGAAAACTATTTTTTTTACATGCATGTTTTCGTTCAATGGTTCTGGTCCTTGCAATTTTATCATTCTTTTTAACAACTCGAAAATGCTTATCATATAATGTATATATTATTATAAAATTATATCATCATTATTAAATATTAAATAATCATTTTTTTATAAACATTATAACATCACTCAAGTTGGTGGTAAAATAAAAAAAAACAACAATGTGTTATAAATACCAAATGGGTAATAACATGCTAAGGAGCATTCTAAATATGAAATTGATAGAATATTATTCAAGTTGATGTTTACTCAAAGGGATATGGTTATTCATTTATGGGAAATTCATCACATTTTAAGATGGTTTTAATGGGGTTTATTCATGGAGACCGAAGCCCCCAACAGATACCACATCTGTGATGGGATATGTGCATGATTTTCAAATGAATGTGGTTACTGTAATTTTTCACCAAATTTTATTAGGATCTAACATTGTTTGAGATGACAAGAGGTTAGGCTTATCACAGACTTTTGGGGGAAATTATTTCCTACTCTGAGACTATCTTAATGATTAATTTCATGCTGTGAATTATTCCAAAATTATAATATAAGACATGTTACACAAACACAAGAAATAATTTATTATCATGTCAAAATTTGAACATTTGTATGTATAATAGGTTATAATTGAATTTTTCCATCTACATGTATCATTGTTTATATATATTTTTTCATTATTATTTAGTGATGGTTGATTTTAAGGAACTATGGTGTAAAACCACATATCTTGGAATTACGGATAGTACATGAATCTTGTATGGGGGTAATAGTTATAATTTTTGGAATAGTACCATGATGGGGCTTCCCATATATCCTTGTTAAAAGAATAACACCCCCAGAGATTAGTGTCCCATAATGGTACACATTGTTCCACTTATAGTCATGTGTAGGGACAAATCCATGCAGTTTAATGTCATACAGTAAGGATGACTTGGATAATTATGCTCAAAAAATATTGGTGTGGGACTTGAAGATCATCTTTATTTTCAATTTCTCCTCAAAGGGAATTTGGATCCCTGAGATTGGGTGATCCACATAGTGTATATGTTCTCATAAAAATGTCTCTCATCAAGAATATGTCTAGATGGTGAAGAAATGATTATACAAAGAATAATTATTTCACGATTTATGGATATATGATTTTATTGGATAAATAGTCTAATAAGGATAATAATGGTGTGATGATATTGTTATTGAACCTCCAAGACTGTTACAACTTATCATGTTAAATAATAGAATTAAATCCCACTTAGTTCGATTGGTAGTTTTTAAGATCATATGATTAGGTCATACCATTCAGTTTAACATCTTGTAGTATGTATTTATATTTCATGAATATAATGATAATATAATATAGAGTGAGGATTATTTGTTGAAGCAACCCTGTAAAATAAGTTGGTGAGTAAACCTGATAGGAGGTCCAATGTGTGGATTTTTTAACATTATAGTGTCACATTCATCATAGATCATTATTCCCATGTGATTCATGATCATTATGTAAATCTGAGGATATAAAAAGTTCCATCACATCATATAATTTGGATTCAATGGGAATCAAAAATGAACTCGAATCCTAAAAATAAAGTTTCTCCTTTATCCATTGAAATATTATAGGGGGTATATAGAACGTATAAGGGATACAAGATTCTACAAGATTAGATATGGATATATTCCATTGGTGATACCTTATAAGAATTTGATATTCGCTTGCTTATGAATAAGGGAGTGTTAATGAAGGGCTATCCAATAATAAATACAAGGGAATCACACTAGCAGTTATGATGTTCTCATGTTATTTTGTTTTTCTAAAACCAATATTTAGGTTGACACATCCACTTATCAGAAAAAATGGTATTATTGCTTCTTATCTAATTACTCATCTCAGGAAACACATAGAAGGTTAGTTCCATTACCTTATTTGATAAATTCATATCAAAACCACCAATATCGGTTCCCTCAATACCAAGGGTATTCATGATCAAATACTCCCAAATTATCTCAAAAGTTTGGGAGTACAATTACTGGGAAAATTCTACCATGGGAATGTATGTTTGAACGAGGTTACATTAGTGTGACCCATACTATAGTCATGTGAATCTAGTGTCCATGGGGGAATAATGATAAAATTATCAAATGGGTAACACGGGTAATGAATGGTGGAATTTTAATGAAGAATCAACCCTGTGATAATTTTCTTCTACATGGAAATCCATGTGTTATTAGTTACTTAATTGGAGATCCTTAGGTGTCTAGTTTCCCATGTAAGGGATTTGAGTAACGTGTCTCATAGGTGAATTACTCTAGGTGGTGGGTTTTTTATTTAAGGAACCTCTAGAATTTAGTCACCCAATTAAGTATCCTTAAGTGGATGGTCACCTGGTGAAGAACCTCTGGAATATAGTCACCAAGGTGAGGAGCCCCATGTGTCTTGTCACATATATGAGGGGCTTCGAGCGATGCTTCACCTAGATTTATGCCTCGGGAAACACGTTTCCCATTTGGAGAACCTTGGATGATGGGTCACCCAATTTTTAGCCCTAGGTTCTGGGTTGCATCAATGGGAAGCCCTAGGCGATGGGTTGCCTAGGTGTTTGGATAAGCCCATAATACTGTTTAAGTTAGTTTTCCTATGTATTTGAGTGTTATATGCTACTCCTAGGAAGGTATAGAGGGATGAGAAAATAATATTGAGGGAGGTTTTTCTATCTTCAGGAAGTTTAAAATTTTTCCTCTTTATATTGGCTCATGGGGTCGATTTATATGTAAATATAGGCTCACGTATAGATAAAGATTGAGAGAGCAGGGATGAGAATATAATCCACTTATGTGATTCCATTTAAGCGATCAATGAGGACCAGAGAAAGCTAGGATCGGAAACATAGGCCCAGTGAATTGAGATACCCTGAGTGTTCCTGGCTAGGATAGATAAACCTGGAACATGAGATGACATGGGGTGAGACATTGGGGCTTATCCCTGAGGATTATTAGTCTCTAATTTCGTTCCCTTTTGCATTCAAGACATTAAAATACCAAATAATATCATCTGAATGGGATTCGATCCAAATAATGATAATCATATTCAGAGGACAAATATTTACTTGGAATAAAAATTAGACAATTCAATGCTGACTCACTGAGGTGATTTGCATGAGTTTCATGGGCTATTCTGACCGGTCCGTATAGTAAGTGATTGGAATTGTGTGATAATAGGGTGAGGTGGGATAGGTACCTTTCATTTAAATAGTTGATATTACCCATCACATGATGAATTTATCAAATACACATTTCATATCTCTTTCTATTTCACTACACCAATGTAAGAACTTGTTATCTTCCCCTTAGAGGACACCTGAGTGAGGTGGACTTAGTAGGAAACCCTAGTGAGAGGGTCACCCAAGCATGGAGCCTTATATAGGACATCCTAGTGAGAGGCGTTAGTGGGGACACCCTAGTATGGGTCCATAGAAAGGCCACCCCAGTGATCTGGCCTTACAAGGTCCACTATAATAATGAGGCTTTAGTGAGGACATCTGGGAGAAGTCACATTTGTGAAAATTTTGACTTTTCCAAATTCTCACAAAGTAGCTTTTACAACTACAATGTCACCTTCAAGTGTGAATCTTGAAATTTATAATAAATTTATGTATAATATATTCCCCTTTATTGGTTTTAAATGTAAAATTGAAATAATTTCAAATAATTTCACTGATGCTGAAGCTACTTCTCAAATCTTCTGATGATCACAAAATTTGAGCAAGGGTATACTAGCCTGTATTAACCCTGTTTATAATATTTTTCAACAAACCTAAAGAAAGGTCATTAATATAAACCAAAACTAAGCTCTTTTCCCTTATATTGGATTAGATTATTGACATATGTGAACATTCACTCTAGTAAACTGTTATTCTATGTTCATGTATCCCTGAATAAAATAGCATGGGTCAGACAAACATTTACCCAATGGGAAAATAAATTCATAAAGTAAAAAACATCATAACATGAATTATTCAACAAAAAAAAAGACATCCCATAAAATATATAATATCATTAAAATAATATGAAATTAATTTTTACTCCTCCATCTTCCATCCCTCTACCATTGATTTGACCAATATCTGGAATAATGAGTGGTATCTTCATCTCTAGGAAGGCTTCAAAGATTAGTGGATTTTGGATTAATATGTCTTAGAAACATGTGCATAGTTTGAGATTTGAGTCAAAAAGGATATTAACTATGAGTTTTTCATGATTTAATATTTTTAAAAATATAAAAAAAGTTGGTTTATCCCTGAGATTTTGAGCTGCTAGAGTCCTCAGAACAACAAATTTCATTTTACTCCTTGTGAATTCAGAAAAAAATTTTGGGGTATCAAAAAGATCTTGTGGGGGAAAATACTCAAAGTTATTTATGAATAGTTACTCCCCCTAATGATAAATATGGATAAAAACAGGGAGTTTCATTTTTAGTTGGTGGGTTTACTGATAATATCTTTGGATATTATGGAGAAATTTCACATCACTAGGTAGACATGAGGTTCAAGGTAGGGATTAACACTTTTATAGTCTCTTGATAATAGAATCCTACCAGATATCACCCAATATAATTCTTTAATATTGATAAAATTAGAGTCATTTGGGTCATATTGTTTAAATCTTGAGTTGGGTGAGTATAATAAATATAGACGTGAAATTATCTCAACAATATTTTTATAGACCAATTTGGTGGGATTCATAGAATTATGGCTAAGTGGTATTCTCCTCCAAGTGTGTGACTCCAATATAGTGTCATACTAAGTACTTTTTTATTGTAACCAATGTGAAATTGGGGAGACATTTTTTTCTATGACTATATATTAGAATATTCATATGTGTTTTCTGCATTCTCACTTTAGGGATCCCCCATTCATGTCTTAGTGCCTTTATAGATTTTGTGGTGCTGGATAGTGAAATAATTTAATTCTTATGGTCTTTTCAGTACCATGGGGATCCCATAATGTAGGTTTTATCCAGTTATAAATGATTTTTATAGTATCATATCCTTATAAATTAATATTTCCAATCTCAATCTCTTAATCATTTCCTGGGAATTCTAATTCACTACATATTGACCATGTCATGTTTGAATAATCATTGATTTTAATAATCCCTTATATATGGTGTGGTCATGCAGGACATCATTAAGAAAAAGTGTGTTAGGGGATTAGATCATCTATGATATTATTTTTTTGGATTACATACCATATCAATTTGTACACTGGTTTTGATGCATTAAACAATAAAGGGTATTTCGTCTACTGAACATTTGGTAGGATAAACCACATATGGTAGCAAGAAAACTATATGTGATGATGGATTATAATATTAAAATTGTTTGTCTCAACTTTCCACTAAATTAAACATTCATAGGGTATTTCATTAATAATAATCCTTCTTGTATATCATTATACACATGATGGATATTATGTGAGGTCATTACTGGGGTCACCATTGACTCTCATTTAATCATGGTGAAATGAGTGAACAAGAAGTCCTCTTAGAGGCATTCCATGGTTGAGGTTCTTATGTTTTAAAATCATCTTGATCCACAGTATTATTTACCATTGAGAGATGATCATATAAATTCAGATATTATACCAAGGTGGTCTAGATAGAATAAATGGTAGGACACCCCATCTATGGTTTAAATGAATGAGAATTGGCTTATGAAGAAGGCACATGAATACTCATCAATTCAAAAAGATAACATGGTTGATGATTTTGAGACATATATCTAGAAGAACCTCAGTTTACAAATTTTTTGTGCTTCCTTGGACAATATTATGGATTCATATTTATTTCTATAAAGTGGAATTCTTAAAACTCATATTGGAAATATAAAGGCTCCGATAAACATTATCCATGACTCCAACCCCATATAGGCATTGGCGGACATTAAAGAGTTGGATATATTAATTTAGATCACCAATTCAATAGTTTTTATCACAGGATGTGTACAATCCATGAAATACTATGTAATAATTGGGTTAATTCTCAACCAATTAGTAGAATATGAGTTTTAATTGCATAATAACCTTGATGATGTAAGTTAATTTCTTTATAATTCGTAATTTGTATCCTTTATTCTATAAATCATTAAAATAAATATATTTTTTTAGTACGAGTAGAAAAGGTTTGTGTATGTGAAATATGTAACGGTCATCTCCCAAGAAGATGTGGTTAGGGTGTGATCAAATGATGATCTTGATGAGAATATTAAAGAGTCAAAATTTTCACTTGGCTATGTAACAACGAAAAAGGAAGAACATGAATTTATTTATTTCATGTCACCTTCTAAATTTTTCTTCCAACCAATGGATGTGGTAAAATCTTCAATATTTGAGATCATACATCTTCAAATGGATAATATTTTGACTATGATAATTTTAAATGAAGAGAGAGACAGTCCCATATGAATTATCTTCTATTTAATATACATGTATGTTTCTATTTATCCCCAAAGAATAATACCAGGGTTTATCGAATATAGGATGATTCTCTTCTTAGAGGCACGAGGACCAGCTTAGGGATGTCAATAAAGGTTCCATGTGTGAGGCTACAGCAGTTTTTGTAAAAATGGACATGACATCAATGGAGTAGAATAGAGTGGTGGATCATCCATCATTAGATAAATAAGAACCTTTAGAGTAGTGGAGGATTCCATGGAGGTATGGTCATTAGTATCCATTACATTCATTGAGTCCTATTAAACCATGGGGGAACTATTGGTAGAAAATGATGAAAAAAATCTATTATCATATAATAGAGAGGAAAATAAGTAGTTGGAGTGGAAAAATTAAGGCCCTTCATCATTTTTGATTGATCATACAAAGTGGTGGTTTATCTTCACCCTATCCTAGAGGTATACATAATAGATGGAATTTTGTTTCTTATGTATTCCCATGTGATGATGTCATATGAATGTTCCCATGTTTTTCTTTATATAGGGGTTACATATGTGGTTAAATCATATGTCAACATTGAAAAAGAGACACCTATAAGCGGATTTGTTGAGGTGATTTAATATATCAAGGTTGAACACTATCTACAATCCAATGTAACTGACAATATGGGAGACCATCAACTATTCTCCTTGAATATCTAACTATAAACCACTAATATGACATATATTTATTGTTTCCACGCATTTATACAACCAAAAAATGTATTTTTCAACATTGTAATTTTATATACCTACGTCTAAAAACCTAGAGGAAGGAACCATGATCTATCATAGTGAACTCATTTTGGTTTATATTCTTCAATGAGTGAATCTGATGTGGGATTGAAACCACATTATTATTACTAGACTATCCATCACTGTCTATAAAATGGAGTATAAAAATTGTTCTCTAACACACGCAGGGATGACATTCAGGCACATATTGATCAGTACCAATGATACATTAGGTTATAAGTCAGTGGTGGATTTGTTTATCTAAACGTCCATTCCATACTATTTATGTCATTTGGGACCTCAAGTGAGGAGGACTAGTAGATGAATTACTCCACCAAGTAAATATAAAGGTGTAATATTCCAAAAATGTGGCCACAACATTGAAACGAGCTTCCAATTAAGTAGTTATGTAATTTGGTAAATGAATTCCGACTAATGAAGAAGCTTCCATAATAAGAATATTTTAATAATAATTATAATTTTTTGGGGAAAATAATTTTTTATTTTAAATACTTTTAAATCATGCCCAATTTCAGATGAAATTTTAAACTACTAAGGAAGAGGGTATTTCCCTCTCTAAAGAATTCAATCTAACACAACTCGGTGAATTTCATCATATCATGGAAGTGGGTCAGAATAGCCTTTATGATATTCAATCCTCTACAAATTGTTTCATGAATTTTTGTATTTATAATAGATAGATACATGAACATGTGGGTTTTCTTCCAAAATCAAACCATAAATGAAAAAGAATCTTTTTAATTAAATTCATTTTTGACATTTTCTTCCCCCTTTATGTTTTTAAAATGATCAAATATTTTATTAATCATTGAAACACTTTAATATTATCTACAATGTTATGAAACCCCAAAGAATAATACAATATATTTGAGCCTCAAAAAATTTCTCTTGGGTGTGGCACGGGATCAGATGTAAACATCATCATCAGTTAAAAAATATATCAAATAATGATGAATTATTGATATCAAAAGAATAAAATTGGTTAATATGTCATATAAAGAGGATTAATATAAATTTTATTTATGTTGTGATATTAACAAGAAAATATTATCAATCGTTTGGGATATATAGTGGTCCCCACATTATTTTCAATTTTCACTTTATTGCAGTTATTTTCTTTACAAAATTCTTCATGAGTAAATCTTAGTAAATAACATTGGGTTTTTAATAGGACATAGTTTTCGGCGATTCATTAATAAGTTTTGTGAATTTTAAATTTCAATTGTTTTATTTTTTGTAGATCATGATGATTGAATGTCTAGTGAATGATGACTTAACTTTTTATAGAATTAACCTTGAGGGTTTTCTTTTTGGAAAACCATTTTTCAAATTCCTTATCAATTTTATGCTTGTATGAGGGAAAGAAAAATAATATAGAATTTATGGTCATATAGCTTTAACTGCATGTTTCTGTATTTTATAGTCACATTTATTTGACCAAATATTTTTATAGTTTATAGTTGAATATTTTTTACCAAATATTTCTACTATTTATGTTTATATATATATATTTCATATTGTTTAGGAATATTAATTAAATGCCATGGGTGGGATATATGGGACATGAAATGTCAAATTTTGATGTTATCATTATAAGAGTACTTAAGGTTATATACATATAATTCATTTGCATAAAACCCAATCAATGTTACCATCACCTTAAACATTAAAGAATATTCATTTTATAATAGTGTTCCAGAGAATGATGATTTGAACAATGGAGTTACAAATGAAAATAAATTTTTTTAAGAAGGGTAATGGGGTATTGAGTTTTTGGTAATGAAACTCACACAATAATATAATTTGGTATATGTTTATGTGTTGAGGATCAATCATATAGAACATCATGACTTTTTCCTATAAATGAATATGATATAGAGGTGTCTAACATCTAGTTTGATGAATCTACTTGATTAATTTTAATATTGATTATATAAGTCACGTATCAAATAGATTAAATTGAGAGTGATAGATTGACAAGTGAATTTCAAGGATGACATCAGGCCACATTTAATATAATGGATCTTACTATAACGGTTTCAAGGTGTCTGGTGATAACATGGAATTATCCTCAAAAACTAGAAGTCTCTGGTTTATGGTCTAAGTCAAGAGGCGCATATACATATCCATGTGTGGGGTTAGTATGAATAGTTAATAATTATATGTCACTTAGAGTAAAATATTATTGTTAAAGGTATTTGTGAATGTTTTAAAAGAATCACAAATTTCGTTCATGAATTAGATTTATGGATAATGTAATATTTAAGGAGGATTCAATCATTTGGGAAATTATATCACTACATATAGAATATGAATTCATAGTGGGTAGATAGTTTGTTGTACTGAATCCATGAATGTGTAAATAGAGTTAATGTCATGGGGATTAGACCAATACGAATGGAATGATTACCCAAATTGGGCTAACAAGGCTTGGAATTCCCCCACACCTTCTGAACATAGGGTGATACATTGTCAATAATAACATTAGGCTCTCATATATTTGGAGATGGAATGGAATTTGAGTATACAGGTTGATCATATTCTATATTGAAAAAGTGGTTTTTATTATGATGTTTTCAATGTGTGAATGGACAATAGGACCTCATACATTAGATGTAGATTCATTTGTTCGATTTTTTATGTTAGAGGAGTATATATAAATCAAATTCATGGGAATAGAATGAATATTTTAAATATATATTTCCTTAGGATTATGATACTCTTATCGATGATTGCATTCGAAACACGCCAATAAAATGAGTTTCCAAAGAAAAAAAGTGTGGGTTCAAATATAAATATATTTAAAAGGAATAATATATGGATTTAAACACGATCTCGTAATTATCAATAAGTAGTGATCTTATCAAGTTGTAGGTACTAGACCCCATGGGGTTTTCATGATGATTTAATTATATATATATAGCTCATATGTGGGAAAATGGGGAACCATTGAATGCTAAGGAAGAGTTAAAGTCGAATTAATTCCATATTTGTTCCCAAGAATGTGATCTATTATAATCCTATAACGAATATTGTTGAATTAGGGTCCTTTATGTGTTAAAGGATGCCAAAAGTTCTTAATGAAAAGAGTGGGAATATTTTCTTGTTTATATATGAGTTACATGTTGTTTTGGAAAAGTCCACATATTTATTCGGAACATATGCAAGAACATGTGTATTTTTTATTGTGTGTGGTTGGGATTAGGATAATAGACATAAGTATTTATACATATATTGTTAGAATGGAAATAAAATAATATATAGTTTTATATAAGAAACATTTTACAAATATTTGAATTTATTTAGAGAGGAGGGAATTTATTTAGTATTTGTAGTTAATCCTATGATAAGGGGTCTGTGTGTCATAATGTATCTTGTTGGGATGAGTGTCATGGAACCTATATTTAATTTAAAAAATTTCCCTTATTAAATTATAACTCATATATATAAGGGTGCATCAAATATTTGAGTCTTAACTAGGTTGTGTTCCAAATACATTTCCATGGATTGAGATATTGTATTAGGGGGAAATTTGAAAATAGGAAATCAGCCACCCTTGGTAGTTTATAGTTGTATGAGATATACATCCACTAATTAGTTAAATGTCATGCGACAAGAATTATAACTATACATATTAACATTATATGGTAATTACATTAGAATTTTCTTTAACATCTTATGACTATGATGTTGGTGCTATATAATTTATATTATTATTTATAGAAATTGTTTTAGGTATATCAATGTCATAAAACACAGGCTCCCGCCTCATTGTTTAATATCATATAATTAGGGTGGTAACTATATAGTTTAATGGCGGGATTTTTTCATTTATTTTGACATCCTGGGACTAGGATATTGGTGTTAATTATATTAAATTATTACTACAAGACGTGTGCTATGTAGGTTAATGTCATTATACTCAAACTACCACCTCGTTGTTTAATTTCATGTGGTCGGGATGTCAACCATCCATTTTAACATCATACAGTAAGGTTGTTTTGATGTATTCTAAGACCATGTTGAATGTATGTCAGTGCAATATAGTTTCAATTATTAGTACATTAAATTGTGGTATGTATCTTAAATTCCCTCATCTCTAACTATAATGGTGTATTAATGAAATTATTTCATGAGAATCATTATGTTGGTGACTGAAGTAATACACTCACCATTCATTCTTATCAATGAATGTTCCCTATATAAATAGATCATGTGTATAGCATAAGGCCTTTCTCACTTTCAGTAAAAAAAAATTATTCTATTCATAAGTATTATTAGGGTTATATGATCCAAAACCAATTCTCACGAGATTAAAGAATAGAATTAAAACATCTTTTTAATGTCACAAGAAATTCAGATTGGGTAAACATACATATTTTTAGGGTATGTAATGTGTTCTCATCAATTCTGTCCAACACATCTAATGACTTGTGAGATTTCTCATATAGGGATAATCAATTAAAAATTAAAATGAAAAGTGATGTTAATATAATATAATTGGTCAGAACCACTTATGTCCCATAAAAAATCAAATACTAGGATTCTACATTATCAGTATCATTTTTAATGTGATATATCCACAAAGAATATAGTTGTTTTTAATTTCAATATTTCTTCTCAGAATACACTATACTATGAAGTATTTATGATTGATTTTCTTTTAAATCCTCCATTTTTTATTTTTCACCTCATTGTTTCTCGATTAGTGGTTAGACTAAAGGAAATATTTATGATATTTTATTTTTAGTTTGTAATATAATAATTTGGTGCATCTATCTTTTAGTATCTTATAAGGGACACCAAATCCTACAAAACAAATTCATTACAAAAATGATGATTGAAGTTGGCATGTATCTAATTGGATTGAAAACTCATGGTGAATTCGTAAAATATTATTTCTTTACAGGCTAAAAAATGTGAGATTCATGATCTCATGGGATGTCATGGTCCAACTGATGAGCACTAAAGGAATATGTATGAAATTCTATTGTAAAATGTATTTTTTCACATCAATAAATTTATTTGAAGATAACTCCCTAAAACACTCTTTTATAGAATAATTTATAAGTGTTTTATCTATCATAAAGGGTTCTATAAACACTCCTTCATCAATTTTTCAATTAATATTTTTTTATAATAGAATAATTTCATTTTACAGGTTTTCTAATAAGGGATACACAAATACATTAAAAAATAATATTGTTGATTAGTTTAATTTACCTCATTGATCTCTTCGAAGTTGTTTCTAATGAATAGTGACACCAAGCAGTTATGTAAAATGATAAGGAATATTTCATACAAGTCTGGATCTTATAGTGTTTTTTTCATTTTCCAGTGAATCTTTCAAGGAATTATGTAAATTCATGGAATGATTCACTATTATATCTAAAAATTTTTCCACCAATAATCCCTATATATAATTAAGAATGGGTATAAACACTTTTTTGTGGAATATTCTCTACTTAAATTATTAATTTCTAACAGATAATTTCCTTTGATTTTATGATGGGATAATAATATCCTCAATAATAATTTCATGCTGAAAACAAGGGATTTGTTTTTTCCTCATAATTGGGGAAACCATCCAATAGTAATTATGAGTATGGAATAACCACCTTAGATAGAGAGATATTACAAACTCCCAATCCGACTCTATTGAGTATGGGGTCATTTATTATTTTTCTAGTTGGTCCTATTGAAGAACCATGAAAGTACATCTCCCATGTGTGGGGGAAAACCTCGATACTGAATACTGCTTTAATCAGAAACTCAATGTATAATACATTGATTTTTCATAAAAATTATCCACATGATTTTTTGAATTATTATCCCTTTAATTCCTTCTTCAGAATGATAAAAATTATAAATAGCTATAAAATTACATCCCACCATGAAAAATTTATACATTACATGGTATGGTTAGTGATATAATTAATCATTTCATTACAAGAGACTAGGTGGACCTCATCATGTGGTATGTAGTGTCATAACTTCTAAACTACAATTAGTAATGCAAGGAAATTTTTTCTCATATCAGAATATCATATCATAATATTAATAATTATTATACTAAGATAATAGATATTATTTTCATATTTTATTTCCCTTCATCTTTATAAGAAAATTTACACATGATTTTTAAATGTTTTTCACATATAAAATGATTGTAATTCGTTCAATGGAAGGCATCATTACTAGTGGGCTCAAAAGATATTTCATAATACTATAAAAAAATTAAAAACAATCATCATTCTATCGATATGTATCTCCATTACTCAAAACCATAATGAAGTTTAAATACTATCCTATGATACATTATATTAATCACCAAATATTATAAATGAATCTCTAAATTCATCTTAATTATTTTAGGTTTCAAAGTGTTAAAATTTCAATGACTGAATTAGAATTCTTAAGAACAGCATCAATGTTTTGATGATGAACTAGGATTCTACAGAACATTCCTAAGGTTACTGTGAACTTATATCTCAAAGGGATCATCTTCAGGATATATTTTCATAACCTATTAAAAAAGTATTCATATTAATAATATGATTATAAATTTTCTTTTTTACCACCATATCATAAAAATAACATTCAATGGTCCTATACAAGAGGGTATTGAAATTTTGGTTCATGGTACATTAATATGTGGTACCGTTTTTGTTTAAAATTAAATGCATTATTTTATGGAAATATATTTATTTCAGTGACATTAATGTATTAGATTATTTATCTTATGAGATTATTCAAATTTGAAAATATCATAAATAACCTTCTCAAAAGGAAATGGAATTATATCATTCAATTTGACAAATCATATGTTCTATAATTTGATCCATATATAAAGTTTTATATAATATAGGTTGATATCCATCTCACCAATTTAATCACAAATATCCCCATTAATATTTTCCAATGGGACACTTTTGGAAATCCATTTCAAGTATTGGACCTCCTAAATGATGTTTACTTTTATAAAATTATCGACTTTATCTTCAATATTTTCATTGAGAGTTTGATGTATTATTATATCAAGATTATTGTAATCATTGTGATCCTATAATATGTTCAATTGGTGTGTGGATACTTTGGAAAAAGTAAAGGAATTTATATATAATTAAAAGTGAATAATATTTCTTAATTTTTAGAAAATAGGCATACATATCTTATTCTTCTGGAGAAATAAAAATGATGATAAATATAAGTTGTGGATACTCGTCTTTGCATATATATGTTTTTCTAATCCCACTAATATTAGTAGTGAAACCATCCTCAATCATTGGAGTGGAATCTCTATGATACTATTATTCTATATTTGCATCAATATATGGGTAAATGTGTGAAAATGGTGCATCAATTATTATAGAAGATAGGTTGAGGATAATTTGGTTCTCTATATAAATCGAGGAAGATTAATATAATTCTATGTGTATATCCATTAAAATAGTATCATAAGTATGATTATGAGTGAAACCTTATTATCCATCCCCATAAATCTCACATAAGGTATAATAGGAGTTGATATTCTGGAATTTGGTTAATTTATTAGGGGTGGTCAAATTCCATATTTATGATATGATAGTCCCCTATAATCTAAACTAATATATGGAGATCTTTTGAGACATTAGGAAAATGATTCAACATTTTCACATAGGGAATCCCAATCATAGTGGGGACATGAAACTTCTTTAATGTTACCAGGTTTGGTTAATTTGACTTATATCATGAATACTGAAAACTTCATCCACAAATTCAAAATTGTTTTTGCTTTAATTTATGGGAAAATCATATTTATTTTTGGGTTATTTAAATTTATTGATTTGGGACATTTTCAAACCATGTATTATAGTAAGCTATGAAATTTCACCTATAATGAACTTTTTTTCTTTTTATTTAGTTGAAACAAGATCCATTGTACTACAACTCTAATTATTCTAGTGGATCCTTATCATCGTATAATGTTCGGATTTGTCCATCAATATAGTATTGAAGAAATTAATTATAGGAAGAGGGAACATATGTATACTAATGTTGAAAAGGTGTTATTAATAGTAAATTGAAAGATATATACTATTAGACAATAATGAATTCTTATTTAGAGATTAGGTCACAAAAGTGATCCCTAATAATTATTCATAAAATAGTATTTTACTCACTTTTTCATAATACTAATGTGTTAAAATGGGGTGGACAAATAATATTCATTGTAAAAAAACTAATAGAGCTTCTAGACATGAATGATCTTGATTTATGATTTTTTTTTAAATTAACAATTCTTGTTTATCAATGTCATCATGTTTTTGAAATACAAAAAGGGTGTAACATGTCCATGTGTGACAATTTCTTATTCATGTTTCTTGAAGGGAATTTTTAGTGAAATTTTATGTGATTGGTTTATACATAGAATAACTCAATTGAAATGACATAAAATTCTATCAATGGATGGATTAAAAGGGCCTCCATGATTACTTCTCATATAATTTTGATAAATTAAGGCCATCTATGATATAACTATATGCTTAGACCATGGACACATTTTTCAAGATGTCATATTTTTTATCCATAGTTATGAGTTTCCCAACATGGGGTTGAATTTAATAATGGTCATATTACTTAGGGGATACAGTATTTGAGTTTAATGTTTTTGGTTCTGGAATAAGAATTAAAGGAACACTTTTCCCTAGTGGGTAGAACCAATTTGATCTTCCCACCTCTCTAGGCTGATTGTATGGTTTCACACCCATCCATTGGTATTCCAAAATAAATTGGATTAGATAATTTTATATTGATTTATGGGTATATCCATGATTATATTAGGATCGCTGAAGCACATTACCATGACACTCAGACATGAATATGGATCCATCGATAATTTGGTTGAGATATTGGGTTAATTCATGAATTCATCTTCCCTTATTACCTTGAGCATTACAACCTATGCCTCTAGCACCACAGTCTTGTATGGGGATCCTAGATTTATATGAACACTCATAATTTGATAAATATCCATTTAATAAAACATCAATAAAACTAAAGAGTAGTAGTTCATTAGGTAAGGGTTTCATTTGGTGGGTTAGTTCCTATCCTCCTAGCTATGAGAATATTAAAACTAAGAGGGTTTGTAAATTCTTGGGTGTTGATACAGATTCATATTATTATATTTTACTATTTTCCTCCCAGTTACATGAAATTTTATATGATAGTCACATGAAATATTATGGTTCCAATGGACCTTTTTGGGCCCTAAAAGAGAAAACTAGAGCCATGACTAGCTAGTTTTGTTATTTTTCAAATGATGGCATGAGCTCGATTTACTATAATTCTAGTAATATAGTTGTAAATTTTTATGAACAATTAATTGTGACTTCTTTCCAAATATTTTGTTCCTTTAGAGAAGAAACAAATTACGCCATATACAATGGTGGGTTTCCAAATGTTAATTATATGTAATCAACCAAATTATGGAGGATTTATTTAAGGAAATGTAACTCCTAAATGATATAGTCTAATGTTTGGGGAAATGGGAAATAGTTTTCTAAATTATTGAGGCTAATCAAATTAGTCCCCCAGACTCTGGTAACCTCAAAAAAAATTTCTCCATTGCTTATTTGAAGTATCCACAGACATGATCATCATAGAAATAAAGAAAATTATTCTTCTGATACTCAGATGCTGGGAACTTATGCTAATTTTACCCTCATAATAGAGATATTTTTTTATTATTCATGAAGAGGTACCATGTGATACAAGATGGGCTTGGGATTTGGAGGTAGTAATAAAGTCAAATTTAGTATGAAAATTATTTTTCTCCACTTTAGCAGTTATATTCGATTGTGATTTTAGTGTTGGTATAGACTTGGCCTTAGTTTTTCAAATATAATCTTATTGAATTTTGAAATCTATGAAGTTTTTATAGAACCAACATAGATATTTCATTGGAATTAGTTGCGTGTGTATCTCATCGTGTATTTTCTATATAAAAGGACCAAAAATTATTATTAGAGATATTATATATTTATGGACTACATAGAACCCTTAAATATATAAATTTAATATGACACTCTATTAATTAATCATTTTTTATAATTTGAGATATCATGATTTATTTTCATTCATATTGGATAGTTTAATTGATAAAGGAATATTTGTAATAGAACTTCTAATCCCATGATTGATCTAACCAATGAATTGATATACCAAAAATGTTATCCCTACCAAAATCTACATAATGAATCTATGTTTTTATGCCTCTTACTATTCAACTATTCCCATCAAAGGGACTAAAAAGAGACATGAAATTCATAAGGTTCTACTTCAGATCCTATGTTCTATTGAATTTTTAGAAGGCATGATTACATAATTTGGGTGTGGTAAGGGATTCATCTAACCATTCGAGGAAAGGATTTACTTCCACTGTTACATGTTCATTTCAACATTACATTTCTTCTTTTCCGGTTGTTACCGACTCATTGTAATTAATTTTTTCTCATGATATAGTCAGTTGGGAAGGTACATGAATAAGAGATGCAATGGGAGTATCTTGATAGACTGAGCCTACCAATATTCACAACAGATATCTAGTATGGTATGGCCTTTTGTATTTTCCATATTATGCTCATGGCCTTTTTCCAAAAGGAGTGAAGTTAGTAAAACCTGCTAACATTATATATACATAAATTGTTTTTCTAGATACCACATTGAGAATTTGTATTGGTTCTATTGTTTCATTTTGACAACTATCACAGCTCGGACCGATGGGGTTTGGGATGCGACATCCCCAATCCCACCTCCAACTGGACAGGGCTTGGTGACCAACACTGAGAAGGAATATAACACTCATGGGATACAAAAACCTATTTTTCTAGTATGTATGACCAGTAGTATCCATGCTAAATTTAAGTGATAATATTAAATCAAAAAATGAATGTATATATCTACCCCACAAATGGAGTACAAAAAAGTACTACATGTGTAAAAACAGAAAAATAAAATCCTACAAAAAACCACAGAATAGTCCAACCTAAAAATATTTAAGGTACATAATTCAAATAAACCATTGCAACGCCCCACATTCAAGAACTGGTATACACCTTGTTCTATCTAG
Organism: Viscum album; assembly: GCA_963277665.1. Classification (NCBI taxonomy): domain Eukaryota; kingdom Viridiplantae; phylum Streptophyta; class Magnoliopsida; order Santalales; family Viscaceae; genus Viscum; species Viscum album. Next base: position 1,000,371,576 of record OY728128.1, on the reverse strand, counting down.
CTCATTATTCTTCACCTGCTTTGGGTCCTCCTATGACTCCGTCGAATGGTCTATCATTTTCACAAGACATGACATGTTGGATAAATTATTGTGCATGGGTGAGTATATAGGTTCCTAGTAGGTTCCCAAAAAACATAAAATTTAAAGAAGAAACTAAAATTAAATAGTCTACACAACCCAAACCGAAGGAAAGTAAATCGATAGAGAATAAGAATCTCTATATCAACCACTCCTTAGCTATACATGGATAGTAAACTCATCTTCACATGGTGTTTCCATCATGATATGTGATGTCCCTGCAAGGAATCCATAGAACCCTATATATTCTCATCATAGAATTAAAGTATCATGAGTTCCTAACCACACATTCAAGAGTAATATTCCACTCAAATTATCAAGGTAACACTTATCTAGTATAACTCACTCCATGTGACATACTATCCCAGATGGGACTCATATGATAGATACCACTCATCGATAACACCACTTCTATCCTCTATGGAAAATTAAAGAGATACCACTCTATCAAGAATAGTACTCCAATCCATGATGACACTCATCTGCGAGAACACACTCCACTTGGTATCACAATGTCGATGGAACTTCCTCACCATCCTATATGGCATTGAAACAAGAGATTGATCGTATCAGGTCTCTCTATGAAGAAAGTCACTATCACTAAATATATCTTTATACTATGATAGTATATTTCACCTATCATTAATGAGGGACTCTACAAACCTAGAATAACTCATGATATCATCTCATTGATAGGGTATCACACTCAAGACTGATCGGGGGACACCATGAACCTAGTTTTAAACTCCATAAATCATATCACTCAGATAGTGGGTTACACCCAGGACATCTGGGGGTCATAAAAACCAAAAATAACCTTAAATTCATGATATAAAATATACAGTACCATGCTCATGATCACTAAGAGATTCCAAAATCCAAAATTTGGATCCTACCACCAAGGGATATTACACTCGATGATACAAGGAATCCCACCAGAAACCAACCAATTTGTAGGGTATTTTACTCACGATGATACCAAGAAACCCTTATGAATCATGATCGATAAGTAGGTTATCGTATATATGACAATTCCACAAACCATAATGGGATAGCTTGTAATATAAGGTATTACCACCCTTTTTTATGTTCACAATTATACCATCAACCCCATCTATGTTAGTCGAATTGATAGGGGGACTGAGCCATCCTCTTGGAGGGATACAACAACTCTATCCAATATCATTCTATCCAGGGGATCCCCACATTACACCCTCACATGGATAGACCAATGGAAACCACTCAAACAATAGTGTTCTATACATATCTATCCCAAAAAGTTTTTTCCCCACCTCATGTCACATAATTCATTCAAAGACCATGTCCAACATGTCATTTGTTGTGGAAAAATAAATAGGGAAGGATATATATGAGCCTCTATCCATGTCTTGTAGATAGAGATACAGTAGTGAGGAACATATAGAGGGAGGACATGGTGTATACACATAGTACATAATGAACCTCTAGAATCCATCCCATAGATGGGTCCCCTCATAGTACTCGGTGTGTATTTAGATATATACACACCATGTACCCCATTTCACCTTTCATGTGATTGCATTTAATATCATGGGTGTGTAATTTTCCACACACTGATAGCAAGCCATGTCTCCCCATATGGCATGCACCCTTAGTACACATTTTGTCTTGGCTATCTAAACACATGGCCATATACTCTTACCGGGCCTATTTCTAACACCTGATGCCTATGCACATTTATATGTTCTTCCACACCTCAATTTCACCTGACATGACATAGCTACACATGTCCCTTGGCCATATGACCTGCGCTCAATACACGACATGTACCACTAGTACATAGTGTGTAGTCCCTGAATATTATCTTCCCTAAATGAGAGGAACACATGGCATGTTCTGCTACACTACATGTATTTTGACCAGTAATTCCCTGCAAATAGCTCAAAATTACATATTTTCCACTAAAATAGAAATATCTACACCTAGGGGATCAGTATAACATCAAATAGAGACTAAAACACGAAAATAATCTAAATTCATTGATTGGGATGTAACCATGTTAAATTATCCATCCTTATGTTGATAAATTGAATCTGTTGATCAAAAATAATTCCTAGAGCCTGGTACAACATGGTCCCAAAGTTATTTCTCTCAAGGTCTACAATCGACGATCCCTACTCTCCTCGGTATCACCATAGTTCATCCATCATGAAAGGGGGAGGAGGGTCCATTTATTTCCTTTCATGATAAACATTATGGTTATAGGTGTTATTAAATAAATTTATTTAATTATTAAATCTCTAATCAAATATATCAAACACTCCCTCTACCAAGAACCTAATGCAAACAAACATTTTGTCATACCTAGCATAAACACCACATTTTGAACTCAACTGTAGTCTCCAATTTTGGATCAATGACTCTCATTAGATGTAATTACACTATTACTAAAGCATTATTCATGTGTGATATAATATTTAATTGTTCTAATGTCACTGCATCAATGCACTTGACCCCCTAGAATCTCATGATGAATCAATACATGGCTCTAAAAATATTCCAAAAAATACTCCAAAACCATACATTTAAAATCATGGGTCACTAAATTCTCCCAACATTAAGTATATTCTTCCATGAATAGAGAGATCCTACACCCAATGGGGGAAATAAGCTCCCAACTAGACCTCTTATTCCAGAAAGATCACATGAGGGTTCTCGTGTTGTCTCCAAAAATGCTCTTTGAGTGATCAAAAAATAAAAACCATTCCCCATGTCCAACTCATAATTAGGTTCACATCATGAAACTTATTGTGAACCCACATACTCAACTAAGATAGGTTTAAATCTCCAATAACCTAATCCATTTTCAATAATGGAGTCCAGTGGTGGAAAACCTCACTTACCCATTTTAGTAACAACCATAAGTAGATAGTCATCACCCACTCTTGGATTAACTTCACCCTCATCATGCACTTCTAGAACCAACTCCGTTTCCATAAATTTTGTTTCCTACTAACTCCAAAAAATAGAGTGGTGACCTCAATGGCCACTTGAAAATGGCACAACTATTACTGCTCAAATAGTCATAATATCCCAATAATAAAAATATATTGTATCTTCCCATGAATGAGATGATCCTTATCAACTCAAGATCACTCCAATGCAATGGAGGAACTCCAACACAAAAACCAACAACACCATCACACCCACAGTTGAAAACCACATGATCATAAATTTCCTTATATCAGTCGATACTGAGGAGTATCATCATAGGTTTTCCATTAAACATTAAAAAGATTTTATAAGAGTTACTCTCATCTCAGAGTAAGGTCACATCAGATATAGATGTGTGTAGTAACTAATCCTCTCTATAGGAGCCTCTGGTATAATGGTTACGAAAAAATGATCCACTAGTGTCAATAATGCCTTCTCGAACACTCTAGAATGAAACCTCACCCCAAACAAACAAGTAAAAGAAACTCATCTTTCACACATCAAAAATATACAATTTAGGTACCACTGACTCACCCTCAAGGGTTTTTATTAGATATCATTAGTGTGATTCATTGTTGGAAACATCCATCTTCTACATTAGTCTAATGATACATTGAAACTCTACAAAAAATGGATCTACTAATTCCCCATTTCACCCAGCATGAAATATTAGTGGAAAGAACAGTGTAACTAAAAATAATGTCTAAAAAATACTACTAAAAATTAGAATGGTCACATAACATACCTTTAACCATCATCGGAACCTCCGGGCCAAAGACCTATACAACATGCAGTTGTCCCCATCCCCATCTTCTAGCTCCCTAATTCTGCTACGGACCACCTAGTGGTGGTTATCTAACCATCTACCTCCTCGTTGTTCTCTTCCCCCTCATATTCCATGTTATTCAACATGAAGAACACCATGATCCAATCTGTGTCTCTATTAGAGTGTTCTATTGACTATCTCCCTTTTAGAAAAATGATATATAAAAAAAATATCAGATTATATTTCGTTTTTTTGTCACTAGTGGAGCACCGTGTCTCCTTAGGATGAAAAATTATAGAAAAGGTGCCTTGGAGTATGGTTTTTCCATCCAAGGATCATTTCATAAAGAACATCACATTCCTATATCCATGATGCTATCATTATCTACATGTTGTTGATGTTTTTCTTCATGTGTTCCCAGCACTAACAATCAATCATTCCTTAGACAAAAATATATCCCCCACTAAGTCCCTCTCTAGCACTACAGTATGAGTTGTAATGCATAATGATATCACTATGGATTTTATGTATCAATATAATCCATTATCTTAATACTTTTTTTGAAAAACAGATAGTGAAAAATATCCAGAGAGTATCAGAAAAGTTCTATGAACCTCGACATGTAATATACCATAATCCTATTATTTTGTTGAGGCAATATAATATCCTTGATATTAATGGACCCCAACATGGGTGGAAGAAAAATATTTCCAGAGTAGATTCTAAAACTCCATCCAATTGAGTTTAATCTCCACATGGGTCTGCATCCTGAGACTCTACCAATTGTTTACTGATCCATGTAGTAAACTCACCACTAGGACCACCATCTGATTAGGTCATGTCTTCATAATGTGTAAAACACATGTGACTACCTTAATCTAGTAATCAGCTACATAGTGGTTTTACTCACCCATATATCATAGATGTTTCTACCTATGAAACTCATGTAATTAAATCAACCTACATGAATCATTGACTAAAACTACTAGAATAAATTTTGGTCAATGGGAGGTGGATCAACTAGAAAAACACATAGAGGTTACACATCCTGCGTCTTTCCCAACAATTTATCTATCGTACTCAATATATCATCACCACGATTTGGCATTAGAACATTATCTTGATATGATCTTGGAGGAATCCTTAAATACAATTTTCACATACTATAGTAAATATATATATCAGGGATGTTGGATTAAGGAGTATATAAAATCGAAAACCTAGTCCCATAAGAATCACCTTTAAAAGTATCAATGTATCCAATGCCTAAATACTTGGAGTTGAGATATAGGTTATTTGATTTTTGTTGAATGTATACTTTGACCTCTACACCAATACCAGAATCTCTAAAATGAAATACTAACTTTAGAAACATGACAATATTTCAATAAATTACAGACCAATATTATAGACTATGAACCTATGAAATATCTGGCTCATCTGATACCACTTTTTCAGGAAACTATCTGATGGGACTTGAGCCACTACTACTCCAATAATTCATTCAATAATCCATGTGATGGCGACCGACACTGAGCAAGCGTATCACAAAAATTGGAGGCCTTGGTGTATGGTAATTTTATGGTTGAAACCCCTCTCTTTTAAATATTACATAGCTAATAATAACTCAGTCAAAAATTAAATGAAAACACCTATCCATAAAACAAAGAACATCAAAATTACAGACAATATAAAAAGGGGAACATCCATTCCCACCAAAAACTATAGATGAGTCCAACCTATTGAAATAAATTGGAAAAATAATAAATTTAACCACTTGAAGACACATCGGTTAGAAAATCATATACACCTAGGTATATCTAGCTCACAATACTCTTCATACGTTTGATCACCCTAGAAATCCATCAAAAGGCATTCTGTATGCACAAGACATGACATGTGTAGGAAAGTCTTAAGAATGGCTGAGTATAGCATTACCCATTATGTGCCCCAAAAACCCAGAACAAAAGTGATCCACTAAAATTCAATGGTACCTGGGACCTAAACCAAAGGTAACGTAAGAAATAGAGAACAAGGAACTCATGTTGACCACTCCACTACTATACATTACTAGTCAGTTCATCTTCACATGGTGTGTCAACTGTGATATGTGTCATAACAATAAGGAATCCAAAAATAACCCAGATATACTCATATTTTTCTCTATCTATCATGAGGTATAGACCTCAATACCAACTACATGATTCAAATTGAGACTCTATGGTAATTATCTTCTAGAACAACTCAATCCATGAGGCCAAATAACCTATATTTCACTCACATGATAGATATCACCCATCCGCAACACATATACCATTCCGGATGGGACATTCGAGACATACCACTCCATCAGGGAATAGTTCTTCCATAAAATATGGATCTCATCTAATAGAACAAACTCCATTGGGTAACACTAAGACAATGAAACATTCTCACTGTCCAAAGTGGTGCAGACATGGGATAATATGATCATGATGTCTCACCATGAATAAATTCACATTTTCACTCAACAACTCATTAAAGTCAAATAAGGGAACATATCCATCCCTGATGGGTGACTCTACGAACCATACTGAAAACAATATGTATCCCATCTAAGATATAGAGGATCACACCCACAAAAAATTGGAGACACCACAAACCTAGTTCGGAACATCGTAGATCACAAAACATAGATAATAGATCACACCAATAACCTCTAGGGGATGCCAAAAACCATAATGAAACTAAATTCCATGATAAATAAATATTACCGTTCCCAGGATCACTAGGAGATGTCCAAAACCGAAATATGAATCCTACCCCAAAGAAGGGGTTAAAACTATCGATGATTCCATGGGACCCAGTGGAACCAACCACCTAGTATGGGATTATATAAATGATGATACCCTAACCATACTAAAACCTTACCTCAAACTAGGGGATCATATATCTAATAATTTCAAAACCCCTATTTGGATGGCCTACTAGCTAGGGGATCTCCTCTTTATTTATAATGGTCATAATGATATCAAAAAAACCTTCTATGGAATTCAATATGATAGAGCGTCTCTCCCCAGTGACCAGTAGGGATAAAATATATATATCCAATATAATCCTATTGATGGGATAAGTAATCTTATAATAAGGATTTAATGACACACCATACCCTCATAGGGGTTGAACAAAGGAAACCACTAAATTGAAACAGATCAATATGTCACTATCAAGCGGCCCAAAAAACATTCATCATGCCTCATTTGACACACCATGAACATTTCCAGAATCACATATAATGAGAAAAAAATATAGGTTGGGCTACTCATGTTCCTCTATCCATGTCCTGAAGATAGAGACGTGCGAGGTAGAAATGTCTAAGGGGATTACACATCATGTACCTAGAGTACATGATGTGTCTCTAGAGTCTAACCCATGGTTTTTTTCGTCATTTTATTCATTATTTATTTGGTTATAAATATGGTGTGGACCTCATTTCACATGGACTATGACCCCACACAATTTATTAGAAATATCATTGCCCCTACCAAACCTATTTTCCATGATTCCCCTTATGGTGTGAAACATCTGTTAATTATGTGTATTGTATATCTAGCCACTTGGTCATGTCCTCATCCCATTCCCATGTCTCACACTTCATGGTCGTGTAGCTATCTGTGTACTAACACACAACCAAGTCGCTCGACATGGAATTTTTAACAATTCCCATAATCCACATGATCTAGGATCACTAAATGGAACGCACCACCATTATCATGGGTGTAGTCCCAAAATTTCATATTTTTCCAATGGAAAGAACATATTAAAATTTCTTCTACAATATATGTTGTGTGATCAAGAAATATGATCGGTATTTACATACAATCTATCCAAAACTCCTGGTTTCTATCAAAACCCATAGATATACCATCAAGGAATCACTAGAAGACATAAAACGGGTTAGAAACCCTAAAATACACAAATATGTGGGATTAGAATTTAAATTAAATAAAATGAAATTTATTTTAGTGAATCTCTAAATCTTTGTCCCCAAAATGATGCTTGTAACCTACAACACCTCAATCCTAGAGTGATCTTTGTCAAGATCAAATATATATGGAACATCCTTTTCTTGGTTTTCCATTTTACCTGGGAGTTTCCTCTCATTTATCATGAATTATAACCCAAAGGGAATGGGAGAAAGGGTTTTATCAATTATATTTGATTAAATGATAATTAAACCCTCAAAACCTTCCAACATGACCTCAAATGAGCACCAAAACATAAAAAAAGTATGGAATGACTAGGGTAAACAGCACATTCAAAAGTCAGTTGTTGTATCTAAATTTTTATCCAATACTATCAAAAGGTGTTGTTACACTTTTACTAAAAAATTGAATAGGCATGATAAATATTTAATAGTTCTAATATCTTAACATATAGGTTCTCTGGGCCCCAGAATCCTATAAAAAATATTCTCTTATCATCATAAATATTCCTAGAAATGTTCCGAATTCTTAAATGGGAAAACCCAAGTCACTACAATTGGTTCTTCTTGTTTAGGGATATTTATCAATATAGTAATGTGAGGATATTATTAGAGAATATATCTATTTTATATTTATTCACATCATTGTGACTTTTTAACTCATTCATATATGCCTCATACTATGTGATTAATTACCAGATTATTGGGGGTTCAATATCATCACATAATGGGTGGGGAATAGCTACACCATTTGTATTTTTCTTTTTTCCATGGCTTTTTGGGAGATAGAAGATTTGAATTTATGGCATATCAAAATTATTTATCCTACCATTGATTTCTAGTATGCACACATTCTTTTAATAGAATAATCATCTTTATGATATCCTACACTAGCTTCATGCTCTTAAATCTAGTGTGGATTATTATCCCAATTCGTAGCATATTAATTATATAAAATCATCATCATATGGGTAACACAGTTGGTTTCCCTTAGTGTATCTATTGAGTTTTGAGTGATGAGATTCTGAAATGGTTTACTTTTTGATGGTTTGCATTGGCTAAAAGGCACTATGAGGCCTCATATTGTTCTTATAGGATTCTCCTAGAATAGTTTAATAATTTTTTATATATAGTTGTTATCTAGAAAACCATATTCTATAAATTCCTAAGGATAAATATGGTTCATGAAAGGAGAAAAACTATGGACAATCATCTTGTGATACACATCCCAATAAGAAAACTGTTAAATGCCATAGAAGAGGTGGTATTTAGGTACATATACCTTTTTCCATGTGAGTTGGGGTGAATTATGTTCTATTGATGAATCACCATGGATCCACCATAAATTAGATGACGTTGATCGGGTGGAAACAATAAAAATTCAAATGTTCATGTTGGTCCGGAATACTATCAAATTATAGATGCTTCTTCAATTATTTATACCATCATGATCAAATGAATTTTCATCTGAGCATGAGATGGGTGAGATTCATGTTCTGGAAAAGTTGATGGCCACAATATATAATGTTTCTAATTGAGTTTTGGGTTTCCACAAATGAGAATATTTCTAAATCTTCTCAAATTCATGAAGTGATATTCTATTTATAGATCTCTCTCACTAGGTCAGTCAATTTTACGATTTAGTCATATTTAATCCAATCTAAGAAAAACTATAATTTTTTTGTGGATCTCTATTATTAGATTCACCCTGAGGAATTGACATTACATGATTTCATTTTTTATGATATTTTTTTATTACATAGTATTGTTAAATGAAATTCCCCATGCTCACCACGTCCTCTAATATAGACACCAGATGGAGCTTTAGTCACTAACTAATGATTAATAAAAGGATCATTAACGCATGTGTGTTGAGTATTCTAATATGACCTTATTAATTTAAATCATCACAACACTAAAAGAGGATAAAAATAAATATATCCAAAAATATATTGAATTACCTATATTTGATTAAAAAACAATTTTATAGTTGAAATTAATATTTTTTAATTTAATGATTTTTCTATACATTAATAGGATTTTGTTTCACACATTTCATCTTAAATGTTTTCAGAATATTTAACTCATGGGTGGGAATACGATAGAAAATGACTTATATATTTTCCTTGGATAATTGTTTCCTCAAAACAAGGTATTTTATTTTTCTTTTCTAATATATTCTTCAACATTATCAGACAAAAGGGATAATTTTAAATTTTTAATTATAGAAAATTGAATGGTTTACTGCAATATTCTATATTTTCATTGAAGCTAAGTAGACCAATTTTTTTTAGAATGACCATTTTTTCATGTTGTCCCTTGGAAAATAAGGAGTATCACTTATCAAAAATGAGGAGTCATGTGTAATTGGAATCATCATTTCATGTGCCGTGTGATATTCAGACATTCCTAAAATTTATTTATATATTGGTATACCTTCCAGGTAAAATGAAATATCACTATTGGTAGGACCTTTATAACATGTTTTATTATTGGGACGACTTCCATCTTCACTTAGAAAATAGAAATATCATATTACTACTACCAAAAAATCCATAGTAGCTATATAATTAAAGTCATTTGTATGATCCCATGCATGACAACATCCTTCTATACTCAAGAACAATCCTCTATAAAGGGGGAACTCCATCCAATAAATGAACTACACCATCACAACCACCATTGGAAATCACATCAGCATAAATATTAAGAACTCAACCCATACTAAGGAAAAACATTATCAGGTTTCCTTTCGACATTGGAATAATTTTATAAGAGGGAAACACCTCTCAGAGTAAGGTTACACTAATTATAAAAAAATTTATTAACATATCCTCTCTCTAGGATCCTCTAATATAAGGGTCAAGAAAAAGAAATCCACTAGTGACACTAAGGCCTGCTCTAACACTCTATCATGAAACCTCACCAAAAAAGGTGTCAATGTAACTCATCTTTTAGACATCAATACTAAACCATTTTGATAGTGCAGACTCACCTGCATGGTCATTTATCACAAATCAATAATGAAACTCATTTGGGGAACAATCTCTTTCCACATGAGTCCAAAGATACATTAAATCTAAACAACATAATCCTCAACCAATTCCATTTGTCACCTAAGATAATACTTAGGAAATAAGAGGAATGTATATAGTACATCACAATAGTGTCTAACAACACTTCTAATAAATTAGAAAGCACATAGTGTGTACCTATACTCTTCCTCGAAACCTCTAGGGAATAGGCCTATACAACATGAAGTTGTACTTGACATCATCTTCTAGCTTCTAAATCCTGCTGTGGATCACTTGGTGGTGGGGGTGGTGGTGGAAACATATAGAACCGTCTACCACATCCTAGTGTTCTACCTACACCTCCTTCATATCCTTCATTATGCCAGACTCCATGATCCTATTGTTGCCTCTTCTAGAGTGGTCCATCAACCATCTCCCTCTCTTAATAATGATAGATCATAAAATCTCACATGATGTTTTTTTATTCGTCACAAGTGAAACTCCCCTATCTATAGGATGAATAGATTTATAATAGTTTCTCTAAAGTAAGATCTCCCCATCCCGGGATCATGTCCTAAAGAATCTCACATTCTTGGATCCCTAATTCTATCATTGGATTTCCGTTTCTGGGGTCTTAGCTCATATCTTCTAAGAACTGTCAATTAGATTCTCCTCATAAAGAAATATCTCCACCACAAAGGCCCTCTCAACCAATCCATCATGAGTGGTAATCCATAGTGTTATCACTAAATATTTTAAATCTCAGCGTAATCCCTTATCTATGGTCTTTTCTATTTAAAATAGAACTTTATAAATATATTGAGAGTATCATAAAATGTCTATGAACCTTGCTGAATATTATACCATGGTCATGATATCTTGTTGAAGCTTCATAATATCCAAGATATTCATTGACCTCAACATGGATGGATAAAAGTATTACAAGAAGAGCTTCCCAAAATCCATCTAAGTGAATTTCTTCTCATCATACATATGCATCATGAGACTCATCCATTTAATGATTAATCATTATCATAGACATTCCACTAGGACCTCATTTTGATTGGGAGGTGTATTTGTAAGGGAGAAAACACATCTGAATACCTTAATCCAATCATCTACTACTTAAAGGTTTTATTCACATTGATATCTCCAATGTTTATACCTATGTAACTCATTCAGTGTACTCAGCCTACAGAAATCCTTGACCAAAGGTGCTGGAAAATACTTATTTCTAAACGGGAGGATGCTTGACTGGAAAGCTTGATAGAGGTACCACATCCTATATAGTACGCTATATTCAATCCTTAAAATTCAGTAGGTCGTCACCATGATCTAGCCATAGAAATGTATCTTTAAATCATCATGGATTCATCCTTAAAAACAATCTAGAGACACCATAGTCAATAAGTATATATTGGGAGTTGGCTCAAGGATGACATGGAACCCACAACCTAGTCCTATAAGATTCATGTATAAAAGGTTCAATGTACTAAATTCCTAAATATTTTGAGCCAAAAAGTATGTTTTGGTGTTCCATTTAATGGATATGTTGGCCTCTACACCTATAATGGAATCCTTGGAATGAAATAAGAACATGAGAAACTTAACACTATCTTTATATATTCCAAACCAATCTCATACACTCTAGACATATTGTATAACTGACTCATTTGACACCACTCTGTCAGTACCCATCCCAATAGGACACGAGACACTACTACCCCACCATGCCTTTAACAGGACATGAGATTGCGAATATATAAATATTTGAATATCACACAAATGGGAGGACATAGTCTATCATACATTTACAAATGAAAACAATCTCTAAGAAATAGTAAAAATCTAAAAATAACTGAAACAAAAAATTATTTCATACATCTATCCCGAAAATATAGTTCATCAAAATTACTGAAATCATAAAAATTGAAAAATAAAGACCAAAAAACACTATAATATTCCATCTTAATCAAATGGTATTGACTTCTGCCAAATTTAACCACTTGAATACCCCTCGGTCAAGAACTAGTATGAACCTCGGTATTCTGAGCTCACTATGTTATGCCTGCCCCAGGACCTCTCAGGACTCCATTGAACGAAATTTTGTCTACACAAGACAAAACATGTTCCAAAAAGTATTTTGTAGGTATGAGTATAAAAATACCTATTAGGTTACCCCAAAACCTAAAATGAAAGTGCGATATTGAAATTCAATGGTTCACTCCACCAAATCCTAATGGAACCTGAAAATAGAGAATAAGAAAATACATCTCAACCATTTCATATCTATACATGACTATTCATCTCATCTACACATTTCATGTCTGCCATTATATGTTCCATAAAACTAAGTAATCCCAACATAACCTAGATATACTCATCTCATACTCCAAGTATCATGATGTCTAGACTTCAATCCTAGATATGTTATTCAACTTGAGACTCTAAGGTAATGCTCAACTATGAGTACTCATTCCAAAAAACCTAACAATCCACATAGAACTCTTCTAATATATATCACTTGTCAACAACACATCTTCCATTTCTGATAGAACATCTAATATATACCACTCTATCGGGAATAGCTCTTCCATCCCACATGGATCTCATCTGAGAGAAAAAACATCAATGGGTATTAATAAGATAATGGAAAATCTTACCTATCCATGGTGGTATACACATGGGAGAATATGCTCATGAGGTCCCACCATGAAGAAATCCTCATTTTCACTCATTAAATCTCGATATTCAGATACTGTACCTCATCTATTTTCAATGATGTACTCTATCAACCCTATTTAAAACACTAAGGATCTCATCATAGAGATAGGGGATCATTCCCAAGACCACTGTGGGACAAAATGAACCGTGTTTGGAACTACAGAGATTGTAACCATAAAAAATGGATCACACCCTGGACCGCTAGGGGGATGCCACAAATATTAACAAAACACAATGAAATGATCAAATATATGCTATCATTTATAGGTATAATAGTTGAAGCTAAAAACCCAAATATGAATCCGACCACCAAGTATGGGATCAAACTATGGAAAATAAAATGAGCCCCACTATAACCAACCACATAGTAGATGATTGTACACATGATAATATCCCAAACCCTCCTAAAACATACCCTCTATGTAGGGGATCATATACTTGAAATTTCCAAAAAACCTACTTGTCTAGACTATAAGATAGGGTCTCTCTGCCCTATGTATGAAGGTCAAAACGATAACAAAAAACCCATATAGGGAAGTCAATATGATAGAGGATCCCACCCAAGAAACATGGAGGCATACCATAAATATATCAATTATCATCCTATCGGGGAGATTTAAATCCAATACAGAGGATGTAATGCCACACTATACCCTAATAATGATAGAACAAGGTAAACCACTACATATATATTGGTCTATGTGTCACTATCATGTGACATGATAACCATTCCTTGTGATGTATTTTCTAGACAATGAATATTTCCATCATCCCATTCAATTAAAAAACACATAGGGTAGGATACTGATGCGCCTCCATTCATGTTTTGAAGAAGGAGATGTGTAATATAGGAATTTCAATGGGAATTACATATCAAGTACCCAGAGTACATGACATGTATCTATAGTATAGCCCCTGGTCATGTCCCCTCATGGTACTAATGGTGTATTTGGTTCAATACATGGTGTGTACGTCATGTCACATGGCATGTGACCCACCCAATTTTTTGGTTATATCCTTGATGATACACAACCTGTTTTCCATGTTTCCATTCTTGGTGTGCTCTTTAGTGGATGGTTTATCATGCATATATATTCACATGGCACTGTACATAGTCCATGACCGTTTCTAGCACCCTATTCCCATGTACATGGTTGAATAATTCAACATGGGAAAGTCCCTTGACCTAGAATGACTGGTCAGGCCACTCGACCAAATGATCTGGGATCACTACATATCATACACCACCATTATAATATGTGTAGTCCCCAATGTTCATCTTCCCTAAATGGTAAGTACACATGATTTTTCTACTACACTACACACAATTTTATCAAGAAATATGAATGGTAATTCCATACAAGTTAACAAAAACTCCTCAATTTTGATAGAAATTCCCAGATCCACCCTCAAGGGATCACTATTAGTCGTAATAGTGATTAGAGACACCAAATACACAAATATGGGGATCAGGAGGTAAATAATATAAATACACATAACTTATGGTGAAACTATGAAGATTTGGGTCCAAAAAAGATGATTGGGACATGCTAAAAATCTATCCTGGTGTGATTTCCATCAAGATCTAAAATCGATGGAACCTACTCTCCGGGGTTATTCATAATTTTTTCAATTTCAAAGTGGGGGATCCTCTCTTATGCCATGAATGAGAAGCCAAATGGGGTGGGTGAAATATTTTATTAGTTTAATTTGTTTCATTAATAAATCAACACTCAAAACCTACCAATATTCCCTAAACTTATCAATCAATACAAGAAAATATTATGGCATTCCTATAGTAAACACCACATTCAAAAAATAGTTGTTTTCTCTAATTTCTGATACAATACTATCATAAGGAGTTATTAAAATTTTAATGAGAAACTAAATGAGAATGATTAAATACTTAATTTTTTTTCAATATCACCACATTGGGGCTCTCTGGGCCACAGAATCCCACAATTAATATACTCTTATCAGTAGAAATATTCCAAGTAATGTTTCAAAGTCATACATGGGAATAACTCATTCAATATAATAGGATATTCTTATTAATGGAAATTAATTAAATGAGTAATGTTAGTATATTCTTATAGAATGTACCCAATAGTAATGCATCCTCAGATTAGTTCATCATTGTGACTCTTTAACTCCTTCATCTATGCCTCATACTGAGTAAATATTTACTGAATTATAGGGGATTTTACTTCATCAGGTAATGGGTGGGACATATCTAAACCATTACTTTTTTATCTAAGGACATTAAGAAGAAATAAGCTATGCATTTAAGGTATATCTCATATTTTTATCCTAAAATTGGTTTATAGTACACACACCTTCTTAAAATAGAATCATCCTCTTTATGATATCCTACACTGGATTCATGATCTATGGGATAGTGCAGATGATGTTCACCATCTCATAGCATATTTCCTATAAAAAATAAGCATCGTAGGGGTAAAATAGTATATTTACCTTTTATTATCTATTAATTTGTTAGTCATGATATTTTGAAATTTTTTATCTCATCATAGGTCACATTGGCGAGTAGGCTCAATGAAGCTTTATATTTTCCATCTGGGATTATACTTCACTTGATTAACGAAGGGTGATTTAGAAGGATTATCTGGAAAAATATT
This sequence comes from Viscum album, assembly GCA_963277665.1. Classification (NCBI taxonomy): domain Eukaryota; kingdom Viridiplantae; phylum Streptophyta; class Magnoliopsida; order Santalales; family Viscaceae; genus Viscum; species Viscum album. The sequence continues at coordinate 1,000,355,418 of OY728128.1, read as the reverse complement.
TTCTATGCCTTCCCAAGGAATAATATGGGCCATGAGATGAGGGAAAAATTGGAGACTTTAATTTTTGTGCACGTCCCAATCAAAAAAATCCATCCCCATAGGAAGAGGGGGTAATTCAGGTAAGAATTCCCCTTTCTCTATGAGTTGGTGTGAATTTTGTTATATTACTAAATCATTTTGGAGCATCCTAAGATTTTATGGCACTGAGGGGGTCAAAGTAATATAAATTCCTCCTTCCACTCTATTTGTGTAAACTATCATGTTATAGATGTAGCTTCTACCATTGATACCATCTTGATCATTATAATTATCACTTGATCAGAATATGGGAGAGATTAATGTTCTAAATGAGTTAATTACCACAAGGTAAAATGTTTCCACTTTAGGTTTGGCTTTCCTAAATTGAAAATATTACTCAATATTTTCAAATACATTATGTTATATTATTTTTTTGGACCTATCTCATTAGGTCATACATTTTTGGGATTTGGTCATATTTAATCCCTACTGAGAACAACTGAAATTGTTTATAGATCCCTATTAGGAGAGATGGCATGAATTATTGAAATTATATGATGAAATTTTTATGGTATTTACAAGTTAGGAAGTGTTGTTAGATAAAATTCCCCACACTCACTACATCCTCAGTTGTGGACACTAGATGGAGTGTGATTGATCAATTGATTTAGATTTTATAGATCATTAAATAATTGATGTTAAATATTCTAATACAACATTCCTAATTTCAAAACCCATACGATAGAAAGACAAACCAAATTAATATATCCACAAAACTCATATATTACCTATATGTGATTTTAAATACATTGTATGGTAGGAATTTCTCTATTTTATGATGAATACTTTTTTATATATTTAGAAGAATATAATGTAAACGTCCCTCTTTTAATGTTTTTAGAATATTGAATTGAGGGGTTGGTATTGGATAGAAAATGACTGGTATATTGTCCTTGGATATTAGTTTCCTCAACCTAAGGTATTATATTTTTATTTTTTCAATATTTAATTCAACATTTTTAGTCTCATGGGGTAATTGTTCATTTTCGTTATAGAAATGTGAATAGTTAACTAAAATATTCTCTATTACAGTGGAATCTAAGAGGCCCATGGGTGGTTCATAGAATGAAAAATTTCTCATGATATCTCTTATCTCAGAAGGAATATATGATTTCAAAACCGAGGAATGAAGTGCAATTCAAATAATCCTTTCATGTACCATGTGATATTTAGTCTTTCCCATTTTTTATTTAGAATGGGATGGACCTTCCAATGAAAATGAAATACCATTATAGGGAGGATATTTATAATAATTTCAAATATGGTAATGACATCTATCTTCACTAATCATATTTTCACATTTAATAATATTGTATTAAGCCTTGGGGATGACCTTTAAGGTGGATAATGTCAAGGGAGGAGCTTCTTATCTAATGATATTTTAACCATGAATAGGGTTTTCTTAGTGCTCATCATTAGATGAATTCCCAAGATTAATATTGATATGGACATGTGGTGATCCTTCATGTTAAAAAATATGGGGATTTCCTATATGTCTTCTTATAGTAAAATTGTGGTGTTACATTCGACAAAAAATTTAGTGTTTCCTTGATTTGAGAATGAATTGACTAGAACATGGGATTCTATTGATAGTTGTGTGAGGGCCTCAAGAACATTGTCATCAATAAGTTCATGTATGTGGTCCTAATTTTATAATTTTAAATTTCCTTTGCCATTCTTAATCTTTGATTTTATCCATTAATCATGTTGTTATAACATGTTGTGAATGTAGACATTTATGTACGGGATTCCACCTGGGTGACCAACAAATTGTGGTCGGAATATGATGAAAAGTTTCTTTTTAATTGGTAGGGATGTGTGCCTACTAGGAAGTGTTATTGGGAATGAACAAATGATCTTGAATTTGAACAAGACTATATTACTTTCCATTATACTCGTTTATCGTCGTTGTTTGTCAGTGACCCTCATAGATGGGAGAAATAATGTGTGTCTTTTCTTGAGTAGACATCAATCTATGATATATACATACTCTGATATTTAGGGTGGGGTTATTTCCACACCACATGTATACTAATGGATCCAATATATGTTTTCTAATTTTTAAAATGTTGTACGGGATGTAAGCATGCCTCTTCATTATTGCTAGATCTGTGGACGTGTTTCCTCTACTAGAATGGGAATTTGTTCTAATATCTTATTTAGAGAAAAAATGTATGTCTACTATAGTGTAAACATTTATGATAGAATATTATAATTGGATTCATGTGTGGGGACAGATTTTATTCATTCTCCTAGTTCATTGTCTTGGTAAATTGATAAACTTTTCATGATGTTGCACGAGTATGTTGTGAGGCTTTCATTATGCGAGCATGAATGTGTGTTTTTTTCTATTTTTAGTTAGATCATGTTGTGGGATTATTTATTGGAATAAAATATGCGATCACACTATTTAATTTAGATAGTATTATAACCTTTATGGTTTTTATTGGTTACTTGGGTTGAGTGAAATTTGTTGGGATCCTCATGGTGGAATCCTCAATTTGTTACTAGGGGTCAGTGTTGCGGACACTGGAAACAATGATTATTAGAAATATACCTCTAGGGAGACACATATTTTACGGTGATTATACTATTAACAGCCTCGTCCTTGACCATGTGATAAGGGATAAATTTTCAACTATCTTATAGTAAGGCTCAAAAAATGGTTTCAAAAGTTAAATGATTTCATTTTTTCGGTCACCGTCACTCATTTTTGTGACAAATTTTTGTGGGGATTCATGTCCCCGGGTTATTCACATGCAACCCCCAATTTCGTTATAGTACTATAAACATAGCACTCCCATTTTATTTTATTTTTCATAGAGAAATGAAGGGTTTGTGTGGGTGATAATTTACATATATTAAGGAGGACCCATCTTGTATAGTTGTTCATGTGTAGATAAATTTTTTGTTAGAATATTACATCAATATTGAATATAATTCTGTTAAATGTTTTGGTAGAGAAAAAAATATAAACAACAAAACTCATGAAATTAGATTCATAATTAATCATTATCATTCATGAGTATCTGATTTTTTGGCGAAAGGATTATTGTTGGGTCCACAATTTTTTTATCTCGGAAATAAGGGAATAAGTTATTTGTGTAAGGATAAATACTCTTATTTTTGGACTAGTTCTAATGAGTCTTATTTTTTAAAAAATAAATAACCAATCCCTCTAACCTCAATTATGTTCAACATATTTTCTTTCCAAATGTATGATGTTAGTGCAACATTTCTCCAATGATGCATAAAAACTCAAATTGGTCGAGAGGAAGGGATATGAGTCTCATCCGAAAATGTCGGTTAAATTATTATCTACATTGGAGCTCTATTATATATTTATTTCATTTTCCAAAATCCACCCAAAATTACTATATATAACTATTAAACGACATATAATCAATTATTTACTAGAATTTGTAAATGTGAGAATCTGTAGGTATACTAGGGTCTCCAAAAATGGCTATATATTTATGTACCACAGGTTTTCTTTCTTGTTTCATTATTATTTATTGATTTAATAATTTAAGGAACTATGGTTTGAATCCACACATCAAGAAAAATTGATATTTATATCCATATGGTGAGGAATTAGTTATTTTGATGTTGGGACCATTCCCTTGATTAGACATCCTACATATCCTTGCGAATTAAATGAGAAACCATACAGTTTGGTTCCACATAATGGGACACATCCTGGATCTTATACACAGTTCATGTGAATCTGGTGGCCATTGGGAAGCTATTAATGATAATATTCTCTAAAGTGGAACTTGGTTATTGGAGGAAGGAATTTTAAGGGAGAAACGACCATGTAAGAGTGTTCTCTTATATGAGATTCCATGTATTATTGGTATCTTATATGGAAGACATGAGTGATTGGTTATTTAGTTTAAGGCATTAGGTGATGGGTTTCATAGGTGAAAAAAATACTGAGGGAGGGCTTCATTGGTGGGATGATCTATGTGACGGGTCACCTAGGTGTTTGGATAATCTCTACTTTTTATGTTAGTTTTCCATGATATTAAAATTATATACGATACCTAGTGAATGTGTTTTAGGCCTCAATTAATATTCTAAAAAAAGTATTCTATAACGTCTAGAAGTGTTAAAATCATCCACTTTATATTGTCCATTGGGGCATATATATAGGAGAAATTAAATCATGGGTGGGAGAGGACTGAGCGAGTATGGTGGTTCCCAAAGGTGACTTGGGAGAGGTATGATAGATGACTGGTGTAATATCGAGTTATCTAGGCTGGAAAACATAGGCCTAGTGACTAGTTAACCCCTTAAGGACCAAGTGTATGCATGATTGGCCAAGGAAAAAAAGAAAATGTTAGAGAAAATATGAATTCTCCTTACTGTTTCAAAGTATACATTTATTTCACCCTTTTCAGCAAAATGCAGCACCAATAATTTAAAAATTGTTATAAATTTATTTTATATAAATTTAGAAATAACTAAAAAATGTATGACATTGAAGATGAAATATATCTCTCATGGGGATAGTTGTCCTTACGTACAGGTGAACGATACATTAATTTTACAATGATAAAAATGAAATTAATAAATATAAAGAAAATTATAAAATAATAATATTTATATTATAAATATAAAATATATATATATATATTCATTAACACATTAATTTTAATCATCCATGATATTTGGTGATGTAAAGATATTCATTTCACTATGTAGAGGTGATGGTATGAATATATGAATGAGATATACTTTTATTTATCATTCAAAGGAAATGAGATGGAAACCTATTTTACCATATTCATAACAACATCTTAATATATTAATGATTCTATATTCAGTATGATAGGATGGATAATACATATTTAGAATAAATATAAGAAGGAATAACCTTTGAAATATTATGTAATGATAATTACTTCTTCTTTGAGAGGCATCCTTGAGCTTATACCCAAAGCCTTATTCAGATGATCTTAGGTGAAGGAAATATGATAAATGATCAAGGGAAAGAATAATACGAATGTTTTGGGTATAGAATAATTCAGATATAGTCCTCAATTATTTTGAATAAGGTAGTAGAATGGGTACCCTTTAATAAGTGAGGGGAGACACACACATGGAATTACATGAAGGATTTAAATAATCTATTCATTCAATTTTACAGGTGGCCCAAAATTTCCAAGAAATCGAAATAAAGAAAATAAATGTTTTAAATAGCTGTAATAACTAATATTTAGGAACGTTTTTGTGTCAATTTTATGCTTATATTTATTCTTAACCCCCTGAGTAAGAACCTTTTAACCCTAACAATGATTATAAATTTTTTACTGTTATATTATTCTATACGAATAAAAATTGAGTTGGACTTATTATTTATTATTAAATAGTTTGATTATAAATATTGAATCCATTTTCAAATATTTAATTTTTATATTTTTATGAAGTTAATTTATGATATAGTGTGAAAATCTGAACAAAAAATGTTTTTAGAAAAGTGTATTTTTATGTGTAAGTATGATTTTAATGCATAAAAATTATAACATAGAATTAAATTAAATTTAATGTATTATTTTATATAAAATTAGAAATAATTTTTTTTTAATACTAATTTTTTTAATATGATTATAAATAATTTATTAATTATTATGAACTGATGACATTTTTTCATTTGAATAAAAAAATATTACTTAGATTTCCAAAATGTTATTAAATTATTTCTATCTTCAACAGTATATTTTTTACGAATTATATTTCATATTAAATAATATTTTACTATATAAAAATTGTTTTTTAATATTTATATTCATTCATATATCATTACAGTGTCTGAAAAGTGACATTATGCATAAAATCTGTATTTTTCAATATTCATCCGAAAAATCAATTATTTGTGAATAAAATAAAAAAAACCAACCCTAAAAATATATTGAATTGATGATTTCAAAATATTATGTTAATTTTTCGAAATCAAATTTCGTAAAATTGTAGAAATTAATTCTTATTATTGACTAAAAATCCAACAAAAACCCATTTTTTGATGAATGTATTCTTATGTCATAAAAAATTCTTTTAATAATTTTCCTTGTAACAATAATTATATGAATATGAACTATTTTTCCAAATAATTAACTAGTTATAATAAGGAAATTATTTCTATATTTATTTCATAATTCAGATATTCTGATTCAAACTCACTAAAATAATTTCTAAGTTATAACGATCATATTTATTGAGAATTTGTTTTTGTTATGGTTTGTTTAATCCCAGTTATGAGTATACCACATTCTATTGAATATATTAATTAATTAATGAATCATCGGGTATCAAACTTTATCCTATTATATGATATTTTCCTTGATTTTTTATAATTTTGATAGAAAAGGAATATGACTTCTAAGAAAATCAATTACATGGAGTTGGAGATATAAAATATGATCATGAAATGAGAAAAACAATTTATCTGAAGATAACATTATTGATATCCAAAATCATAAAATTAGGTAATAAAAAATTCTTTTAAAAAAGTGTATGGGAAAATATAATGATCACCAATATGAATACATAACAAGGTTTTAAAATTAGGGGAACATTGGTAGGAAGTAATTATACGCACATGGAGGAGAAAAATATCATCTAAGTAATAATACAGAGATGTATAGAACATGATCATGACAATGTTAGTGAACACAAAACCATTATTTAGTAAGGGATAATGAAGATCATCAATTTTATAGAAATGAAGTTAAGGGGATGAAAATTTTATTTCAATATTATTTTATAATAGTTACATTATTTTATAACTATCAAGATAGAGAACCCAAAAAAATATACATAATTTATCTATTTCATCATTTTATGTAAATTTTCCCATCTGGTATAATTATTTTAATCATTTTACAATTTTTATTCTAATTACGAATTAATAAAAGTAAATTTTCATTATAAAATACTAAATATAACTTTTTATGGATGCTAAGATCCATAAAAAAATTATAATCCATTTTGACTCTCCAAAAAATTATTAGAACAAGTTAAGTTAATATTTAATATAGAAAAAATTTCTTCAAAATATGTAATACATTAATTCTGAAAACATCAATAATAATACACATATAAACTATAAAATACATTATCTATTAAATTATAATTCCACTAGTTCAATATTTATTATTTTTTTCATCATGTAATAATTCATATATCGTAAAAAAATTTAGACCCAAAACATTAGGATTTAGTCAAATTTAAACATAGGTATAGTAATAAATATTGAAAAATGTGTATTTCATTGTGTAATACTAGAAAATAACTATTAAATTTTTGTTAAAATAATATTTCCATGAGGATTCATTATTGAATACTCCCTTATTATGGTAATAGGGAAGCATCTACATTTTTTTGGAAATAATAGAATATATATTACAATTTATTAAGGTTCATAATAGAAAAAATCATTTTCTAAATTTTATTTAATGTTTAAATTACATTAAATAAAAACATAAGGGTTTAAAAATTTAGTTGTAGTAATTATATATGATTTTTATTTCTCCCGTATACATTTCCTAGGTAAATTTTCATAAATATTTTGGAATTCATTCTTTATAGTGACCCATCATCATACAATTTAAACATTGTACAATGGAATATTTTTTTCACTCGTTCATGTTTTTGATGATTTTATCTCTAAACATGAATTAAAATCGAATTCCCTTCAATAAAGTAGTAGAGTTTTTATTTCAACCATTATCATATCTGTTAATTTCCATCCTTACCTCCATTTCCATCACCTCATTTATTTATTCTGGGTGCTCTGTATTCTTTTTATTCTCTTTGTTTTACTTCAAAAATATATGAATTGGTTATTTATATCACCATCTATATGGAACAATATTCCATATAATAATATGATGAAAAGTTTTTGATACTTTTTTACTTTAGAGGATTGTATTAAGACTATAAAATAAATGATGAACTTTATTTTTTGGATTATATATATATTTTATATAATTTCTTACTAATATTGTATTGTTTTAGTCATACTAAATAATACTTTACTCTTCCCTTTATCACAGATTGAAGAATTTACATTCGATATCAACTAAATTCCTCATGAGGAATGAATTTTGTGAATAGTATCTTCTTAAATGTCTTCCATTCCATTCTCTCTATATTCCCATCAACCGTTTTATTTTGAATCGATGACCACTATTAATTAGAATCATCCATTAATGGATTAGTATTTACATTAGATCATTTCTTGTGGAAAATATCTTTTTTAGATTGAAATAAAATATTTAAAATCTAAAAATATATAGAATATTATGAAAAAACAACCTTTTAAAAAAAATAATAAAATTGTAAAATAAACATCAAGGAAAATAATATTCATTGTGGTTGGAAAAGTTAATCGTGTGGTAATCATAAAAACAATGGTTAAGTTCACACCTTGGGTAAACATTAAGCCATTAGAAAAAATATAAGATGATTCATCTTGATCCAATTTATATAAACTCAAACATGTGAAAAAATTATATTATAAATACTTTTATATTAGTGAAATAATTATTGAAAACATTCAATTAAAATATATATGTAAAAAAAAATATTCTCGATTGAAGATAGAAATAAATATGGTTTTCCTTAATTTTATTTTGAATTTTTAGTACTTATAATTTGGAAAAATGTAATACCCCAAGCTCCCATAATACGTTTCCTTTTAAATAATGCACTTGCTTACGTTATACACAAAATGGAGTTTGAACACAGAACGACCAATAAAACTAACCGTTATGAATAGAAATACCCACCCTTTGAAATCCTATAAATTATAATTTAAAAAATGGACTTCATTTTTGGATTTGGAATGTCAAAATATGCTTAGGGTGAATTTTTGGTATTTTTTAGAAAACTTTCAATTTTTAATGAATAGTGAAAAACACTGTGTTATTGTTTAAAATGAACTTTTTATTTTATTAGTTATTTTATTTTAATTTATTTTATGTCAAAATAGATAAACAATACCTATATATTTTAAATTTAATTCATTGGAGTCATTATATAATAATTTTAGATATATAAAATTTTATTGAACTTTTTACCATCTTTTACCCACCTTTTACGAGCATTTGAAAATTTGCATAAAATGTAATTTTACTACTTCTGTGAGTATAATATCAAAAATATGAGAGACACAGTTAACATCATTAAGTAAAATTTGGTTAAATACGATGAAAATTATTTTTTTTGAATAGTAACTTTTTACTTTTATTTACAGCTGTTAAAAGTTAATATGGTAATTAAGGGTAAAAATTTTATTATAATTACCCTAAAACATGTCCTAATTCAATTGGATAAGTTTAATTCCACCAAAAACAACCATAGGAATAAAATATGAACCAATTTGGTCCACATGGATTAGATAAGGAAATTTATTATTATTTTATTTAAAGAATAGTTAAAAGAGATAAATTTAATGTTTAATAAATAAACCATTTTTAATATTGGGATTCAAACAATATAAATTATACTATGAATATTTATTTTAAATCTAAAACTATTTTCTACAAAATAATATTTTATTTATAAAATTAAGGCACTAAATAATTGAATTTATTTGTGACACAATGATGATGAAATAATTACCTTATTAATGAAAGATTAAAATAATCGATATTATAAATATCCCAATAAATGTAATTTGAGACATATGATGAAATACACTAATTATATAGGTTAATATGACATTTCAGGGTTGATGAAATATTTTTTTTGATGTAATCATGATGTTATGATTTACAAAAAAAAAACAAATACTAAATAGTGTAAAAAATGACATAATTGAGTTTTTAAAACAAATACAATATTATTAGTTGATATAATATTTCTAAAAATATAAGGTTCATCAATAGTACTAAGATAAAGTTATATATATTAATAATTAACCTATTGGTGTTCTCTTGGCATGTTATAGTTTTTTACTAACCATATAATATAAAAATACAAAGAGACATGGTAAATGTAAAACAATTTATCTAAGAGTTAAATAAAAACGATAGGGTTAATATGGTGAACTACACCTATCTAAAACCTATTAGTAGAGAGGTTTTAGATGAATCCCCATATTATCCTCGAAATAAATTATTTTTTAGCTATTAGAAACTGAGAATGATTTTAATATTAAATAATATTTCAAGATTTTTTTAATGTGACCCTCGCCTCTCTTATAAAAGGATACTTCCCCTTCTCTTAATTTCCCACCTTCAGAGCCATTTGGCTCTACCAACATCTACATAAATATCCTCCCAACATACGTCAAATCAACCTAGAGTCTTTAACATGATCAAAAATCCATCCTATGGAGCCCTTTTGATCAACTCAAAAGGAAACACCTGAAAAAGTGGTAATAATATCCCCACCCTCTTTCAAGTTCTTTTCTTCTTCCATTTACTCTTTCTTTGTTGTTGCATACCAAAATAATAACTCCAGTACCTCCTACATACTATAATGTTATTATGAATATGGTACAACCATATTCGTTGTTCTATCCATCCTATAAATGTCAAATTCACCATACATGTGTATGTACGTCTTACCGTCTCCACGTCGTGGTGTAGTTTGTTATTCTAAAACTTCATTATTTTGGATCGGTACTATAGTCATTATACCTGATATAAATAATAAATATAACATTTTAATTAATCTTTATATATTATATTACATCCAATAAAAAATTATTTCACCATTAATATAATGATATTGTCACTTGTGCGTATGTACGGATTACCGTCTCCACAAATGTGATGAGATTAATTCCCCATCATAATCATTCAAGAATAATTTTCATTTATGGTTAAAAATAATGTTTAATAACTTAATATCATTCTTTATATGAATAAAATACATCCTATACATAACAAACATGTCTTACATAACCGAGAATATAAAGGAAAACGGATCAGTTAACACCCGAAATGAAGATACTACTGAAATTTTATTAACAAAGCAATATTAGAGGATCATATATGATATCATATTTATGTATATAGTAATTTTTTAAATTAATAAATTTTTTTAACTATTATAGAAGAGGTTAAAATACTATCGACTAAGTAAAAGTACAAGGTAAGGGTTAATTTCACAATCTCATTATTATCAAAGGTTGTCTTTATGTAAGTATCTACTGGGACCTCTTTATCATCCACATCAGTTATTTCTTAAAATGTAATTCAATTTTTTTTACTATTTACTATGCTATGGGTTAATTTCATTTATACCCTTATTTGACCATATATTTTTGAAATGAATCTTTCTGTCATTTTCCAAAAGAGGTACATTATGACCATTTCGACAAAATTAAGGTAAGAATGTCTTTTTTTACTTATACAATGAGTGTGGCTATTTTCCATTGTCATATGATTATCGAATCTTCCCAAACATTCTTATAAGAATATTTTCAAAATAAATGTTTTATTTTATAATTATATTACATTTAAATGATTTCAAAATAAAAAGAGATATTTCGATAAAAAAGATTTGATTTCATGTATGTCAACATCCATTGATGGATTTCAAGCCTATTTGAAGTTGGTTTATTATGATACAAAACATCCATATTGTATTGAAGGTTTTTTGATATGTTTGACTGTGGATGTGTTATTTTTACACCCGTCATGGTAAATTGATAAGGTATTGACATTTCATATTCTAGTTTTAATATGAATGGTTATGTTATGTTTAAACATTTTCATATGAGGAATGTGTTGGACTAAGTTTGTGACAGGTGGAGTCTGCTATAGATCATCAATGCATCAGTGGGTCTCATGAGACAAACAAGTGTCTTGGAAAAATTCCTTGACAAAATCGTATTTGTAGTCTTGGCACAAGGCATTGACTATGTGGTTACGAAGTCTGGCATTATGAATTCCATCATTATAAAAGTGGCTATTGATATTGCATATGATTATTTGAGTATTAGAATATCAACATGATTAAGTAAAGATAATTATTAGATTTTATATTTTCCATATTATATTGAACATTAAGTTTAAAAGGATTTCGTTTTAGTTTTATACATTACGTTAAATGTTTATGATTATTTCTGAATGTTTCTACTATACTATTATCCTTACTCAGCATCTAAGCTCACCCCTTACAATGTTTTATTTTTCCCTGGATGTGGAGATGTATTTTATGGTTGACCTACAGGGATAGGATATGTATATAAGTGTGTTCGAAAGGGTAAAAAAAATTTGATGTCTTTATTTAATGATATAATGTAAAACTTATGAATGTATATATTACTTCCAATGCTACTGAAATAATTGGTATTTCAGGACATGAATCCTTCTATCATGCCAATGTTATATAATAATGCACCAAATCTGGGTAACTGGGGTCTGGGTGTTATATCTGGTATTAGAAGAAGTTTAGAACAAACCATGGAAGCAAGATTAAGAAAAATTATTATTAAAGAACATGATAATAAGATAGACTTTGAGGATTAATATAGAAGAACTTTCTATAATTATGATAATGTAGAGATTTTGTGAGTTTTCCAAGAAATACTTCCATGTCTGGATATGAGATGGTAGAGGTAGATCTGGCACATATGTAACTAGGGGTAAAACCCAAAAACACCTCTTTGAGTACGACTCGAATGGGAACTGGTGCATGATAACGTTTGTTGTTCCACTCTTGGTTACGACTCCCCCGGGGGATATTCTTAGGATAATTAACATTTTATTTAAAAACCATTATGAAGGATTTAAGATTATATACCTCCTAAAAGAAAATTTTTTTATGATAATTTATTATATCCATAAACTTTTCAATTTAGGTTAAGTGATTGAAAAGTTAAGAAATATGTATTGCGATTCATAAACTAATCTAGTGTATTCCATTTTTAGAAATGGTTCCTAGTTGAAGGAATAGAAAACATATAAAATCACATAATACATGTATGTATTTTCCTCCTACTAAAGGTAGTTATAGTGGAGCTGGTGATGTAACTTGTGTTAATCATCTTATCTCCATACTCAGACAAGTCACTCTGGTTATGAATATTAACCTAACCCGTATAGAGCACCCTGATCCAAAATGAAGAGGATATATGTTAGAATACTTAATGAGGAAACAACCACCAAAATTTAATGGGAGTACAAGTCCATTTGTATCTGATCAATGGATAAGTTCCTTAGATAACATATTTCTTGAATTGTAGTGTAGAGAAAGGAAAAAAGTTTTCATGGTATTTTGTCACCTCACTAGAGATGCAGATCAATGGTGGTCATTAATCCAAAAAATAAATAGAAAATGATGAAGTATAAAACATTTAATCGTGGGATTTTATAGATAATTTTATTGAAAAATACTTTCCTCGTGACCATCGAGTGGATATGGAAAGATAATTTCTGAGTCTAAAGAAAAAGGAGGATGAGAATGTCGTAATGTACGAGGCTAACTTTACAAGGATAGAAAGGCATGGAACGTATTATATATGTAACCCAATGAGTAATATTGATCGATTTTCTAAAGGGTTAAAATATTTTATCCATTGATAATTAATATCATACTCCTTCTCGTCGAATTATGATATTGTGTTATGCACTATCAACAAAAAAAATAAATTCTCTAAGTCTTATGACATTAAGGAAAAGAAAGATAAAAAGATATATAATGAACACTCTAGAAATGGAAATAAGGGGAAGAAAGGAAATTTTGAATATCCATCCTAAGGTAAATGTGGGAAGAAACACCCCGATGACTGCCTATAGGGAATGAGAGTCTGTTACGTGTGTGGTGAAAAAGGACACCGAGCTTCTGATTTCATGTGGAAGAAAGTGGATGCCAATGTTTAATTCTACAATTATAGAGAAAAATGGAATTATGAAAATGAATGTCCTAAGATCCAAGGGAACACGCCTCAAAAAAGTCCAAGGGAGAAAGGTTATGCTTATGTGATCACTACTGCTGAGTTTGAAGGTCTGAAAGACATGGTGGAAGGTAGTTTAATGGTTCCCCCATGTTTATCCAATGCTTTATTTGATTTTATATCATCGTATTGTTTTATATCTTCATATTTTTCTATGAAAATTATATATTATCAGTTTTAATTAACAAGGGAGTTTTCAGTAAAAACACTTAAGGGATGAATCATCACAATAATGATTTGTGAATCAGTTCCCATTAGGGCATGTAAATGTTCTTTATCCACTAATCTCATCGTCATACCCATGATTGAATTTGATATAATCCTTGGAATGGCTTGACTTTCAGACCATGATGTGTTAATTTATTGTAATAAAAATGAGGTTACAATTTTCGATGATTATAAGAAGTACATTATCTTTAGAGAAGAAAAGTCACCACATGATGCTTATCTAGATCCCCCCCAATACCTCTACTAAATTCAATTACTTGGGTGGAAGAGAATGAAATTACTATGGGTGTGGAAAAGAATGTTCAAATGGTGGATGTACCGATTTTACAAGAATATGTTTATGTGTTTCCAGAAGATTTACCTATACATCCTCCAGAATATGAAATTGAGTTTTCCATTGATTTAATTCCTAGATCAAGTCCTATATAGAATTCCCCTTATAGAATGGACATTGTGGAATTTGTGGAACTAAATAAAAAACTAGAGGAATTGAGTAACAAGGGATTTATTCTCCCTAGTGTTTCTCTATATGGAGCCCATATCCTTTTTGTTAAGAAGAAAGATAGACATATGAGGTTGTGCATTGACTACAGGGAGATCAATTCTATAACAATAAAGAACAAGTATCCCCTAACATGCATTGATGATTTATTCGACCAACTTCATGGATCTCAATATTTTTCAAAGATTGACCTTCGATTGGGATATCATCAGTTGTGTGTGATGAAGGAATACATTCCAAAAAACAGTATGTCGAACAAGGTACATGCATTATGAGTTTACAATAATTCCTTTTGGATTGAATAATGAACCCTCTATCTTCATGGATCTAATGAACATATATTTCAAGGAATATCATGATGAATTTGTAGTGGTTTTTATTAATGATAACTTGGTGTACACAAAAAGATATGAAGATCATGAAAATCACTTGAACACTATTTTAAAAACCCTAAGAAGAAATTAATTAAATGGAAAGTTTATCAGGTGTGAATTCTAGAATCAATAGATTTCATTTCATGGCCATATTTTCTTTAAGGATAGAATATATGTTGATCCTTTAAAGACCAAGGAAATCCAAGAATGGTAAGCACCGACAAGTATAACTAAGGTAAATTGTTTATTTGTTTAATAGGTTATTATCGATGTTTCGTCCTAAATTTCACCAGATTGGCTAACCCATTAAACAATCTCACACATAAAGGGGTTAAATTTGTTTGGACTAAAGAGTGTGAATTTTTTTTTTGAATAACTAAAGATAATATTAGTAAATTATCCTATCCTGACTCTACCATCAGAAAATGATGAGTTTTTTATTTATAGTGATGCTTCAAATAAAGGACATGGTTGTGTAATGATAGAGTAATTGACTATGAATCATGATAGATAAACATTCATGAGGAAAATTATCATACTCATGATCATAAGTTAGCAGCTGTAATCTTAGCTCTAATGATATGGAGACACTATCTCTTTGGTGAAAAATGTGAGTTTTATACTGATCACAAGAGTTTGAAATATATTTTCTCACAGAATGAACTCAACAAGAGGAAAATATTATGACTTGGACTACTCAAGGATTATGATTTCACTACACACTACCACCCAGGGAAGGAAAATATGGTAGAAGATATTTTGATTAGAAAGAATCATGGTGTTTTGAACAAGATGATAGTTTAAAGTGATCCAATTTTTTTTGGATCTATTAAAGATAAATATGGGAATTACCATAAAAGGAGAAACATCAATTCATTTTTCAAATGGTTTCCAAACCATCTTTACTAGAAAGGATAAAGAGTTATCATACCAATTATGAGGAGTTTCAAAAGATGATTAAAGCTGTGAATGAGGGGAGATTGAGTGACATTATATATGAAGATGGAATTTTGAAATTTTGGAAGAGATGTTGTGTTCCTAACATACTAGAGCTAACAAGGGAATTTTTAGATGATGCTCATAGCTCCAATTTCTCAATACACCATGGGAGCACCAAGATGTATAGAGATTTTAAAGAAAATTTTTTCAGGACAACAGGAAGAGGGAGATTGCTGATTTTGTGTTAAAATGTATGGTTTGTCAATAAGTGAATGATTTAAGGAAACAACATGGAGGAGTCATGAAACCTCTTCCCATACCTAAGTGGAAATTGGATAATATTACGATAGAATTTTTCATGGGCTACCAAAGTATCCTAGAAGGAATGATGCAATATGGGTCATTATTGATTGTCTTACCATTTCAGCACATTTTCTTTCTATAAGAGAAGATTTACAAATTTAATGTATAGAAATATTATATATTAATGAATATGTAAGAGTTTATGGAGTACCCCTATTGATTGTTTCTAATCGTGATACCTTTTTTACATCAATATTGTGGAAAAGTCTTCAGAAATCCCCAGATACTGAACTTCGTTTGAGCACTGCCTACCACCCTCAAACTGATGGACAATCAGAACAGACTATTCAAACCATAGAATACATATTGAGATCTTTCTCACATGACTTTCAAGGTATGTGGGATCAATATTTAACTCTGGTGTAATTTTCCTATAGTAATAGCTTCCATTCAAGTATTCAGATAGCACCATATGAAGAATTATATTGAAAGAAATGTCGTGCACTAACTTTTGTGGAAGATGTTGGTGACAGAAAGCACTTAGAACTATAACTTTTTGAGGAAATAATGGAAAAATCAATGATTATCCAAACCCACATAAAATAATCTCAAAGTAGGAAAAATAGCTATGTCGATAATCGAAGGAAGTATTTGGAATTTCAAGTAGGAGATCATGTTTTCATGAAGGTATTTCTATAGAATGGTGTTATATGTTTCGGTAATAAGGTTAAATTCAGTCTCAGGTATATCAGACCTTTCGAAATTCTAGAATGAATTGGAGTTATAACTTATCATTTAGAAATGTCTCCAAGTCTCTCAAAAGTTCATGATGTGTTCCACGTATCACATTTGAGAAAATACATGCCTGACCAAACACATGTACTCACCTATTTGGAAATTGAACTGGAACCTGAGGTGTCTTATTATGAAGAGCCTATCAAAATTCATGATACCATAGAACATGTATTGAGAAACCGAACGACTAATCTGGTAAATTTTCAGTGGAGAAACTATATGATGGAAGAGGAAACATGGGAAACCAAGGAACTTATGATGACGAACCCCCCAAATATTTTTATGAAGAAATGATCTAGATATTTTTATGATGAAATTATATTAAGGATGGAAGAATGTAACACCCCAATCTCTAACACTACGTTTTCCATTGAATAATGTAGTAGCTTGTGTTGTACGCAACATGGAGTTTTAACACACCACAACCAATCAAACTAGCCGTCATGAATAGTAATACCCACTTTTTTAAATTTTATATATTATATTTTTAAAAATGGACATCATTTTTTGATTTGGAATATCAATATATAATTAGGGTGAATTTATGGTATTTTTCTGAAAACATTCAATTTATGATGAATAGTCAAAACACAGCATTATTGTTTAAAACCAACTTATTATTTTATTTGTTATTTTATTTTAATTTATCTTAGGTAAAAATAGATACATAATTCCTATATATTTTTAATTTAATTCATTGTAGTCATTTTATAATAAGTGTAGATATATAAAATTTTATTAAATATTTACTGTCTTTTACCCACCTTTTAGGAGCATTTGAAAATTTGCATAAAACATAATTTTACTACTTATCGGAGTTGAATTTCAAAAATCCATGAAACACAGTTAACATCAGTATGTAAAATGTGGTTTAATAAGACGAAAATAGTTTTTGATGAATAGTAACTTTTGACTTTTATTTACCATGGTTAAATGTAAATAGGGTAATTAAGGGTAAAATGATATTATAATTACCCTAACACATCTCTTAACTCTATTGGATAAGTTTAATTCGACCAAAAACAACCTAATAAATAAAATATGACCCCCTTTGGATCACATGGATTATATTAGGACATTTATTATTAGTTTATATAATGAAGTGTTAAAAGAGTTCAATCCAATGTTTAATAACTAAAACATTTTTAATATAGGGTTGAAAACAACATAAATTAGACTATAAATATTAATTATAAAGATAAAATTAATTCATACATAATGGTATTTTATTTATATTTTTTACACATTAAATAATTTGATTTATTTATTACACAATTATGATGCAGTAATTACCATATTAAAGAATGATTAAAATAATTGATATTATAAATATCCAAATAAATGTAATATGAGACTTTTTATGAATTCTAATAACATTCTAGGTTTATATGACATGTTAATGTTGATTAAATAATTTCTATTCAAATTAATCATGCTATTATGATTTTTACAAAAATCAAATACTAAATATTGACAAAATTGACATTATTGAGTTTTTAAAACAAATACTAGATTATTAATTGATATAATATTCCTAAAAATATTAGGTATGATAAAATGACTTATATAAGGTGATATTTATTAATAATGAACAAATTGGGGTTCTCTTGTCTTGTTATAGTACATTTATTAACCATATATTATAAAAATACCAAGAGACATGGTAAATGTCAAACTATTTAACTAAGAGTTAAATCTAAAAGGTAAGGTTAATATGGTGACTTAAACCTGACTAAAACCTATTGTTTGGTAGGTTTTAGAGTCATACCAACATTAGTATCGAAATAAATCATTTTGGATCCATTATAAACTGAAAATAATATTATTATAAAATAATATTTCACGATTTTTCTAAAATGACCCTCCCCTCTCTTATAAAAGGGTACTTCCACTTCTCTACATTTCCCACAACCAAATCCATTTATCTTGGCCAAAACCTACACAAATAACCTTTAAACTTCACTCACATTATCCTAGAGTCCTCAAATTGATCAGACTACCAACCTAAAGAGACCTTTTGATCAACTCAAAAGGAAACACCCTACGAAGAAGTAATAATTTCACCACCCTCTTTCAAGTTCTTTTCTTATTCCACTTCCTCTTTCTTTGTTGTTCAAAAAATAATAATAACTATAGTACCTCTTGCATATTTTGATGTTATTATAAATATGGTACAACCATATTTGTTATTCTATCAATCCTATAAATGACAAAGTCACCATACTTAGGAACGTATGGCTTACGGTGTCCACATCGTGGTGTAGTTTGTTATTCAAACACTTCATTATTTTGGATGGGTATAATAATGATTAAAAATGATATAAATAATAAATATAACATGTTAATTATTATTTATATATCATATTAAATACAATTACATATGTTTTCATCATCAATATAATGATGTTTTCTCTTATGAGTCCGTACCGATTACGGTCTCCACGAACGCGATGAGATTCCTTCACCATCGTAATCATTCAAGAATTATTTTCATTTTATGATTAAAAATAATGTTTAATAACTTAATATAATGTTATATATTAATGAAATACATCCTATCCATAACAAACATCACTTACGTAACTGAGCATATAATGAAAAACAGATCAGTTAATTCCAAAAATGAAGATAGTATTGAAATATTATTAACAAAGAAATATTAGAGGATCATATATGAGAACATATTTATGTATATAGTTATTGTATAATTTAGTAATATTGTTTTAAATATTATACAGGAGGTTAAAATACCATCGACTAAGGAAAATTACATGGTAAAGGTTATTTTCAAAATATCTTTATTATCCGAGTTTTTTTACGTAAGTATCTACAGGGACCTCTTTAACATGCAAATCTGTGGTTTCATAAAAATGTAATTCAAATTTTTTTTAATATTTTCTATAATATGTGTTAAATTCATTTATACCCTTATTTTACCATATATTTTTTGAAATTAATCTTTTCTTCATTTCCCAAATAAGGCACTTTATGGCCTTTTCGACAAAATTATGGTAAGAATGTATTTTTTTAACATATATGGCAGGTGTGGCTATTTTCCACTGTTATCTCATCATATAAGATTCCCATAAAATATTATAATAATTTTTTCAAAATAAATTTTCTCTTTTATAATTTTATGACTTTTAAATAATATCAAAATAAAAGAGATATTTCACTAAAAAAGTTTTGATTTCATCTATATCAACATCCATTGATGTATTTTAAGCTTGTTTGATGTTGATTTATTAAGATACAAAAATTCCATATTATATTGGATTTTGTGTGATATGTTTGACTATGGATGTTTTATTTTCACACTATTCATGGTTTATGGATAAATTATTGACAATTCATATGCTAGTTTGAATATGAATGTTTATGTTATGTTTTATCCTTTTCATATGAGGAATGCATTGGACTTAGTATGTGACGAGTGGAGCCCTCAATAGCTACTTGATTCATTGGTAGGTATCATGATACAAACTAGTGTCTTGGAACAAGGCCTTGACAAAATATTATATTTAGTCTTACCAAAAATCCATGACTATGTGGTTTTTTAGTCAGACATTATGCATTCTGTCATTATAAAAGTGGCTATTTATATTTCATGTGATCATTCTAATAGTAGAATATCTATCTGATTAATAAAATAGATTTATTTGATTTTATATTTTCATTATTATAATGAAATTTATGTTTAAAATTATTTTTTTAGTCATATACATTTCCTTAAATGTTTATTATTATTTATGAAAGTTTCTTCTATATTGTTATCCTTACTGAATATCTGAGCTCACACCATTTTATGTTTTCTTTTTCCCAGGATGTGAAGAATTATTTTATAGTTTACCTGGTAGGATAGGTTAAGGATAAAAGTGTGTTTGAAAGTGGAAAAATGATTTTGATGTTTTTATTTCATGATGTAATGTAAAACTTATGAATTTATCTAGTTTTTTCAAGGCTACTAAACTGATCGGTCTTTCGGGACATGATTCCTTGTATCATTCCAATTTTATGTAATAATGCACTGACTTTAGATAACTAGGGTCAGCTCATTAAAAAATTAATAAAAATTAATTTATAGAAATAACTAAAAGAGTATAAAAAATATTTGTTAGATATAAATAACATAATTTTACCAAAAAAACATAAACATAAATAATCCAGGAAAAAAGAGACTGTTAGATAAAAACCTTACCACATTGGTAACTTTTGAATCACAACCCCAATGAAAGAAATAACAGATAACAAACATGAAATTTAATTAAAATAATTATATACATGATATAGCATATCTATGGTATTTTATATTCACCCCATGAATGAAAAATGTGGTGAATATAGAATATGTATCTTATAGAAAAGTGGAAAAAAGTTATTACCTAAAGTATGAAATGCCTACTATGTTAATTAAATATCTTGTATAATAAATTTAAATTTATTATAATTTAATAATAAAACCATATTCACACCTAAAATTTCATATTTTATCTAATTATAACATTTTATAACCCATTTATTAATATGTTTCAATTAAAATCATTTTTCCAATTTTATAACTATTTCATTTTTAATGCATGTTCTGGTTTGACAGTTCCAGCCCTTGAATTCTGATTATGGTTACACTATATCCATAATTATAATCCAATAATATATATCATATTATTAAATAATATCACCATTTTTAAATATTCCTTAATGATTCATGTCATAAACAATATAACGTCACTCATTTTGGTGGAAAATTTGACATAAACATGAGTGTGTTATAAAGGCCAAATGGGAAAAACAACATGATAAGTTATAATAATAATATAACATTTAAAAATACTATCCATTTCATAATTATTATTTATATTCCTAATGTATAATTTTTGAACTATCTATAAAATGAGAACATTGAAAATTCTATATATATTTCATGGAGATGGAATCCCACATGTATGTAGGAAATATATTTCAATTGTATAATGACTAAAAAGAAACTAATGGAGGTAATATCATTTAGAAATTATTATTATATCATTAATATCAAATATATTCAATATATCCATCGTTAAATTCTTCCATGAGAGTTGAAGAGGGAGAATGAATTGTATCGCTACGTGCATACGGAGGCCCGCACATACGCACGAGTGATATTTTATTTTCTTGATTGATGGAAATGAGGAGGGAAATGGTTTATTATAATAATAATTATACCATAGTATATTATTGATAAATGGTTAATTATATTATGATATATACAATTAATATTTAGTAAATATATGTAGAAATAATATTTTAAAGAGTCGGTAAAGATGATTATGTCTTCTTCAAGACATGTCTTTTGGATTACACCTCTATCTTCGTAATATGGTCTTCGAGGAATAAAAAAACTAAAGATCCAAGGAAAGTAATCTATTAATGTTTTTGGGTATGTCTTGGATGAGTTATAGTTATAAAATAATATATATAATGGATGATTAGAGGTTCCCTTTTATAAATGAAGGGTGGTAAACAGATGGAATTAGTCAAAATATTTTAAAAAAATTACTTTTTATATAAAATTAGATGAAACTGAACATTAATTAGATGTTAATATATGATATAGTTAAAATATATTTTACCAATGAGAATTAGAAAATTTAATGTTGTATTTTTAACTTAATCTATATGATTATCCCCCAGTAAAATCATTACAACAATTATTTTTTAACACATTTGTACTATTTTTATTGTTCACTTAAAAAACAATTATTACAATTTTATTAACAAATATTAATTATTAATAATTAAAATATTACAAAAAATTCAAATGATTAAATATTTATAAGTGGAAGAAATTAATTTTTTTATGTTTCTAAAATAAAAAAAACCCATTTTCTACAAAATGGTTTCTTTAAGAATAAAATGATATTTTAAAAAAAAAATTATAATATTTATTCCAATGGAATTCATTAGATTGAGTTAGAAAAGATAATATATAATATTCATTAAAAATAAACCAAAACTAAAATAATGATTTTTAATAAATAATTCAGTGAAAATAACTAGAACTATATTTTATTTAAACAAAATCAAATACAATGATTTCAAAAATGTCAGGAATATATTTCAAAGATCAACATTGTATTTTTATATGCGTTATATTTTTTTCTTAAATATATTTTTGGTCAAAAAAATATTTCATAATATTTAATCTTACTCTTATTTCATTGAAATTTCATAAATGTGACATTATTTTTAAAATCAATACATTCACTATTAATCCAAAAAATCAATTAAATATGAAAAATATAAAAATATCACTCGAAAATAATTTTTACAAGACAACTTCTTAAATGAATAATGGTAGGTTAATTTTTTTATGAAAATAGTTGAAATTAATTCTAATTACTCACACAAAAAAACACATAAATACAATTTTAATGAATAATGTATTCTCATTATATTAAAAAAATTTATTCATATAGTTTTCCTATTAACAAAAACATCATCGATTTTATGAAATTTTATATTTTTATTAATAAAATTTATTATATATATATATTATAATTCATTTTTTCTTATTCATACTCTCTAAATAAATATATATGTAATAACGACCATTTTTTGAGTAGTAATATTTATGTTGTTCGTTTAAGATCAATGTTGTGAATACCACACACTATTAAATATATTATATAAAGAAAATAATATAAAATATTTGGGTGTTAAATAATACAAACCTAACATAAATTTTTTCCTAAAAAAATTATCTCGAGTCTAATAAAATGTTTTTAATTTTTTTAATGAAATTTAAATCCATGTAGTAGATTATAAAACATAAGATGATGAAAAGAAAAAAATTATCATTTAAATATAAAATTATTGAAAACCCACATATTAAAATGAGATTAAAAAAATCCTTTCATGAAATAAGAAAATGTAAAGATAGAGGTAACCAAGAATAATAGATAATAGGGTTTTAAGATAATGAGAACATTGGAGTAAAGTGAAAATTTAGACACCTATGAGGAAAATAATATCTTGGGAACAATACAAAGTGATAGAGAATGATCATGATAATTTTATAAACTTTATTGAAATAAATCAGTATAGGATATTATAGACCATAAATTTATTATAAATAAATAGAAAATTCTATAATTTTTTAAATAACCTTTTCTTATAGATAATTTATTATTTTACTACAAGATATAGAATGTGGTTAAATATAATTATTTGATTACTTTCACATTTTAAGTGAATTTTATTCCCATTTTATTGAGTATTTTTCAGTCATCCAATTTTCTATCCTATGGATGAATTAATATGGGTAATTTTCTTAATTTAACATTGAAAATAATGTTTTAATATATTATATGATCTATAAAAAAATGAAAGGTTTTTCACTTATGTTAAAAATGACTAGAATAATTTAAGATATTACATAATGTGAATAAATATTAATGTGAAAATGCAAATAATTAATTTCCAAAACATCAATAATAACTCCAACAAAAATGACACAATAATTAAACCTATAATTTATTATAAAACAAGTTCAATATACATTATTGTATACTTCATATATTAGTTCCTAAATCCTATAATCTAATTAATTCTTAAAAAATAAGATTAAGAAAAATATAAACATAAAAATGGAAGTGAATTTTGAAAATAGGGTATATTAATATGTCATAATGGGAAATGGAAAGTATATCATTTTTATAGTATGATTTTTATAAACTGTATTTACTACAAACTTATTCTCCAAGGATAATAGAAGATACAAATTTTTAATTAATCAAGCATGATTTGAAATAGTTTGATGACCCAAAATCAATTAATACATTAAATAAATTTTAGGCTATGGTAATTGTACCTTCTATCCCAAATTAATGGATTTGAACTTCATTTATAGTTATTTCCCAATCTATTAATTTATCCATCATCATTTTATGAGTAAAATTTCATAGATTATTGGGGAATTAATTTTCATAGTTCCTCTTATCTTTACATTCCAAACACTTGACATTTATAGCTTCTTTGTTTCCCTTGTAGTCATGTGTCTGATGGCCTTCTTCTTCACACTTGAAAAAAAACATCATTTCCTTCAAGGGGTTTATAGATTGTTTCATTACATAATTATCACATTTGGTAACTGTTACATCCAGATATTTTCTAATATATATATTTTGCAAATAATTTTTATCTTTTTGAAATAATTCTTTTCATGAAACACTAAAAAAATTTGTTAATATTAAATCACCAATTGTGGATTGTGTTATATAAAAAACCAAGGTAGTAATTATCATGAATTATCCCCCAGGCCTCGTGCCATGACTATCCGAAGCCCACCTTACATGGGCCAGGGGTTGGTGACTAGCACTGAGTAGGCATATCCCAAATATTGAAAGAATTTCCATTTAAACCTATACACACAAACCAAGATCAAAATTCATTAATTATACAAAAAGTAAACCAAAACTGTCACTGAGGCAACTAGTGAGAGTACAATACAAATTTAAATTACAATGGGGCAAGATTACAAGCCCAATAAGAGAAAAAAAATACAAATTATATGGTATGATTACTCGAGACCCTACCTGATGGTAGGTGATGGGTAACATCTTGTAGCAATAGAAGAACACAAGTTTGTCCCATATCACAGGGCACCACCTAGTCACAGACCTCTAATGACTCCGCTGAAGCATCAATCACCTACACGAGACACGACATGTGCTGGAGAAGCATGTGCATGGTTGAGTGACACAGTACCTAGTATGGACCCCAAACCGAAAAGGAAATACTACAAAGAAAGACCACAAAGTAAGACTACAATGAAAGACCACAAAATACTGAAAACTCCCTGAGGTGTCACTGAGGTTCACTCAGCTGCTGGATAACTAAGATTTGCTCAACTATTAGACCGCCAAGGTCCATTTGGCTTTTGGACCACTGAGTTATGATCTCTTACTTGACCACTAAGGTCCAGTGAGCCACTGGACCACTGATGTCTTATCAACTACTAGGCCACTAAAATATGCATAGCTATTGGCCCATAGAGGGCCGCTTAACTATTTCACCTCTGAAATCTACTTGGCTACAAGACCACTATGTTCCCCTCGGTTACTAGAACATTGAGGTCCACTTAGGTACTGGACAAACAGGGATTGTTCTGCTAATGGGCCACCAATTTCGTGCTCGTTATATCCTTCGTGTCATAACAATCTATATGATTCTTATTCTCTAGTGCGCTTGATTATGGAAGTATCTAATCCTCAATCCATTAGTCGTATATTGACTAACATGAAAACAAACTTATAGTTTACCCAATGGACCATCTCATCGCAAGGGTGCCATCACCGTAGATGGTGCATCAATTGGATGCTCGGTCTGAAAGATATTGTCATTTTAGTAAATAAGGACCTGTTGCATCTGGGCTAGGTATGACTTGGTAAGACCGAACCGGGCAACCTGGCCCAAGGGTCACTCATGAACTAACCAGTTTCGGTAGAACGGACCCAACCAAATTGGGTCTGGTCCAACCCAGTACGGCCTAGCCATGTGGACATGCTTATTGGGAACTACTAGACCCATCTCAGTTCGGTCGTGCGTCTAGCTCCGCAGGTCACCCAATGACCTGGTTGTCATCCGGTCTGGTCTGAGTTAGTGAGACTGATTCTGACCTATCAGGCCTCCTAGTAGTCTTATCTCCCATCTGGCCCAGCCTGCATCGATGGGTTGGGTCTTCTCCATCCCTGGCCACCCATCGACCTGGTGTATTCTGTTGTCCCGACCAACTTTGTTAGTCCATGTTGGGTCCTACCTGAATGTCGTGATAGCATCTGTTTTGCATAGCCATGTGTCCGGCTGAGGTCTCCACCTCCCTCTTCATGCATTCAATGTTGGACCGTGTTCCAGAACATGCTACTTCCCTCCCCACGGGCTACTTCCCTTGACACGGTGCCTGACATTATCCACCCTCTGCACAGTTATGGCCCCTGTTATCATGGCCTCCACCGTTGGGGCGTGCTGCCTCCCACATATGGCCTCCACCACGGTCCACCATTAGTGTGCTTGTGGTTCCTTTCATGGGCCAGCTAACTTGCTTCGGTGGTCCATTTTTTTGACCCACGAGCACCTCTGGGATCTTGGGATCGTTACTATCACAACTATAGGTTCAATGATTCCTCACCATTGATCCTAGGGTTCAATCATAAATAACACAGCAACACCCACACCGGAGGGTTCCCTTCCTTGTGCATTTCAACCCAATCCCTCTACATTGGAATTCATAAACTGGATTGGAGGAGGTTTAAGAATCTAACATGGATCTAATTTCCTATCTCTCTATACAAGAAAAACCCCTTCTTATAAGAACAAAATACCAAAGGATCAACCTATTATTGGGTTTTTTCACATTCATTATTTAGAAAGAAGGAATGGGAAATAATATCACATAGAATAAACCCATACTTGGACAATAGGTTTGATCAGAGGAAGGCTTTGTTACTGAAGTCGATTCGTCTGTGAAAGTCCATGAACCGTCATCTAGGGTGAGATCTTTTGAAGTGAATGGGGGAGTGCTCAAATTTGTTATCAATCATCATTATTCATTCGGAATTCATCAATGGTGATCATATAGAGATTTGGAGATATTTTCATTATCCAGATATGATCTATAATTCTTGTTATCTCGTTAAAGGGAGAAAACATATTGTAGCATTTTTATTACGATGAGTCATAGCCTTTATTCTATTTCATTTATGAAACAACATTTCTGTTATTTTCTATTGTAGAATCATTACATAGATTCATTTATGGAAAGAAATAGTCATCTCATCACTGCATTTCATTGAAAATGTTTTGAAGAAAATATACTTTTTAAAATTATTTTATTTTATTTTCCTTAAAATGTCTGAAAATTATCTTTTTTAATGGAACATCACCAGTCAAGTTTATAACCTTTAAGGATAATCTGAGAGTCTATGTTAAATGGATCCCTCGTGTTTTTTTGATCCGATTACCAGTTAAAAACTTAGAAAAACCCACTCGCACGATAATTTAATGAACTTTAAAAATATTTCAAAATACATTTTGTCCACTTTAAGCCACGAAATCATGTTCCACCTCAAAGCATGGTCTTAAAATAATCCCATTTAATTTTGGAAAAAAATATATGGAATTAGATGGTATTAAATTACCCTCACCTCTAGGAATTTACGTACAAGTAAGAAAAAAAAGGGATAGACAAACAAATGGGGGTACTGACCACCAATATGGGCCTCCTTCTCGAACATTCACTACTAGAGATTCTCATGCTACCAATGAACACACACTATAGGAATCAAACATCCTCATAGGATCCTCTACTATCAATCCTCTGTCTCCAACTAGTACTCCACGAATCTCACCATGTCATCAATCTCCAGATCACCGTAGTCAAGGATGTGAGTACAGTCTAGAACATATATCCCTAGATGGTATATGTGGAAGACATCGTGCACACTATCTAACTATGGTAGGAGAGCCAAGAGGTATACCATCTCGCTCATTCTATGAAGTATCAAGAAATGCGTGATGAGCCTCGGAGAAAATTTTATGACCCATCCAAATCTCTATATCCCTCATAGAGGATAGACCCTTAAGAATACATGCCCCCTCCTCAAACTCCAAGGGTCTCAATTTCTTATCTGCATTTGAAATTTGTTGCCTCTATTCATTCATCATCCACCCTCGAATGACCATCCCCTTTTTAGTGGTATCCTATATCTTCTAGGAACCCATGATTGGTGAATCCCCTAGGTCTATCCATCATAATGATTACCTTCCTGGTCATCCATGTAGTGCCTCGAACTGTGCCATACTGATGGTGGAGTGGTATCTATTATTTCACGCAATCTCACTTGTGGTAGATGGCCATCCCAGATCCAACCAAAGTCAATAATGCAAGCCTGAATCATGTCCTCCAAGGTATGTATGGTCTGGTCTGTCTAACCATTTGTCTATGGGTAAAAGGATGTGATCAAGTGTAACTAAGTCCCATATGCCTCATGTGATCCCTTCCACAAATGGGATGTAATTTTTTCATCATGATCTAAGACCATCTTAGATGGGACTCCATGGAGTCGAACTATCTCCTTCAAATTTAGGCATCACATTCTCTCTACTAAAACTGGCTCTAAAATGGTTAGGAAGTGGTTAGATTTGTTGTGTTATTCTATGATCACCAAGATGGTTTTATTCCCCCAGGATGTACGTGGCATACTCATCACATTGTCTATAGATATACCATCTCACTTCCACTCAGGTACCACAAGGGTTTGCATCAAAATTTTTTGAACCTGCTACTCATCCTTCACAAGATGACAAGTGAGGAAAATTAAGAAAAATTCTATTATTTACATATTCATCCCCAACCACCAGTACTGATATCGGTGCTTCTGTTACATCTTCGACACACCTGGATGAATCTCTAAAGAGTATTTATGGAACTCCCTCAACACCGCCTTCCATAATTCCATTGGTATTGCGGTGCATCCTCTGAAAAGGATGATGTGCTCCCCACCTTTCAAATATCTATCAGGGGAATTCCTAGTGGACATCTAGGCACATTTAGTCTTGAAGCTGGCATATAAATGTTGCACCTCCATATCATGTTGTAATAGTGGATGGAAAACTTCCATTGACTAAAGAGATGCTATCTCCTCATAATCCACAATGGATGTCTATAGTGAGACAAACTACTCTTAGGCCTCATTATGTTTATGTGAACTTGATCTACTACTAAGGTAATCTACCACAACCCTCCCCTTCCCTATATTATAGAATATATCAATGTCATATTCATAGATGAACTCTCTCCATCATTTTTGTCTCAGATTCTGATCCTTCTAATAAAAGATATACTTGAGACTCTTGTGGTCAGAGTAGACGATGAATTGTTTTCCCATAAGTTTGTGTCACCACATCTTCAGTATGAAGACTATAACTTACACCTAGTGGTCGTGATTAAAATAGTTCTATTCTTGATGTCTTAATTTTGGTGAGACATAAAAAATCAATTCTTTACCAAACATCAAGACACAACCAAGCACGATTTCTGATGTGTTAAAGAACACCACATAAGTGGTGCCCTTATCTGGAAGCCTTTGGATAAGAGCACATATCAAGCTCTACCTTAGCTGCTGAAAGGTCTGATGAAATATTTTTTCCCACATGAAGGGTTTTGCCTACTTCTCTAAGGCTTTCGTGGGTGCTTCCACCCTAAAGAAGTCGAGCATAAACCTCTGATAGTACCCAGGTAACTGAAGGAAACTCTGTGTCTTGGTAATTCTCTTGGGTGGTCCCCAAGAAAGAATATCCTTGATATTCACTTGATCCACAATAACTCCATACTATGGGATGACATGTCCCATAATGTGGAATTTTGTATCTAGAACTCACAAATTGATATTTTTCTGTAATTTTGGTGCTCTTAGAGTGTGTCCAGAACCACCCTCATGTCTATCACATGATCCTCATCGAACAACGAAGACACTAAGATGTAATCAGTGAATACCACTACAAACCAGTCTATGTACGGTTAGAATATACAATTCTTGAGTCCCATGAACACTTAATGGGTGTTCGTTACTTCAAATGCTATCATGATGTACTCATAGTATCCATAAATACATCTAAAATCCATCTTCGAGATGACCTCATCTAGTACTCGATGTTGGTTATAGACTGATCTGAGGTCAATCTTTATTAACTATCTCTATCCCTTCACTTAATCAAACAGGTCATAAATCCTCTGTAGAGGATATTTATTCTTCACAATCACCATGTTTAGGCACTATAATAACATGCATAACCTCAAGTTTCTGTCTTCCTTCTTGGTGAACAACACTATGGATTCCCATGAAAAAACATTGGGCCTTTCAAACCCCTTCCACTTCAAGTACTCCAAAAGTACCCATATCTCCCGAAACATTGCAGAAGACATTCAATATGTAGGTCTATATATCAGTGTAGTCCCGGGGTAAGGATCAATGCAGAAGTATACATCTCTACAAGAAGGTGGTACTGGAACATCCTCTGGAAAGACGTCCTCATAATCATCCAAAATTATAGGAAACAATGGACTTATGTCATTCACTAAAAGGAGGTAAATGTTTTCAAACTGATGAGGGATTGGTTGCACCCTTCTATGTGTGAGTCTATCCCACACTGCACCATTTTCCTTCCTGAAAAATAAAGAAAACCAGTTCCCATCTCCGAAGACACACCACATTGTGTGCCTAAAATAGTTGATCTAAGCATGAACCTCTGATAGCCAGTCCATACCCATAATGGAGTTGTAAGGCCCCAACATCACTTCTAAGAAATCCCAGCCAAATATCACGCCTCTAAGAGTATGCTTACACTGTCAGAACCAGTGTGTGATCCTCAAAATCACTGCCGTAGGTGTCTCTAATAGTAACAATCGATCCAACAGATCAATAAAAATCTCTGAGCTCCAAACATGGCTTGTGGTAAGAAAATAGTGACTAGAACCTATGTCTAAAACAACTGTAGCTAAAGTTGAAAAGAAATAGATCATACCTCCTATCATCTATGGGACATTGTGACCATATTCCTTGATTTATAGAATTTGAGGAATCCCCTATCCACCTACTATTTGAGCCCATGCTGGACCACCTGGTGGTGGTGGTGGTGGTTACTTGTACCTACTCCCATATCCTACAGCTCGTCCTGCTCCTATGCCACATCATCCGCCTAGTGGACCACCATGTTACTATCTTTTCTAATATGTTTGAAGTCCCTTGACCATCTGTCAGTCCTCTGCACAGTGATTTGGGAAATCCCGATCCATGTGCCACTTCCTACCGCACGTGTAGCATACGTTTATTCATTGATGACTCCATTGGCACTGGGATCCAAATTTCACTAACCCTGAGTCCTGGGGTCATCCTCCAAATGATGTATCGCATTTGGGATTCTGCTTTATTATTGACTACCCGACGTGGATGACGAGGCCACATGTCTCCCGGTGGTAGCTCCCACCATCGGCGCATGGTCTGTGAGGAATATATCCACTAGTAGATCTCACTCTAGAACCACAAACTATATAGAGATGATGAGGGAAATCATTGATGCCTTTATATTATATCAGAGTCCCCTTTAAATGGATCGGGCCTTGTAGAAAGTGTCTCATACTATATACAAAATGTAATGGGAGGGATCTATGAACCACGTAGAGTACTCAGCCACTACCTGGAAGCCCTACAGTAGTTAAAAAAGATCTTGTATGCACAATAATCATAAAGTCATGTGGAAGAACTCCTCCCTGAAAAGTCACTTGAAGTCATACCAGTTGAGGGTCATCTCCTGTGTGTTTGAATCATCAAACTCGGCCATCTCCCTACCAATCCCTATAGAATCCTTGCAGCTAGAACATCCATCTAGTCAAGTGGAATCCTCCCTAAAAGGAAGACTCATGTCACTACCTCCATCCAATCCTTAGGGTCCTGAGGACCTGTCTCTCCCCTAAACCTTAATGGTATCTGTCTCTGGAACTCGTTCGTGGCACTAAGACTACGAATTACCTTCACCAGATTCACCGATAGTAACTACTAACCAAAGGGTATGGTATCAATGGGAAAACACCCAAAGGTAACATCTTAGGCATCAGTCCCAGTACCAAAGCCTCAACACTATGTAGACCATCATTATGGTCATGCACTGGATTTATGGTTGGCTATCTGTGTGGAGGCATTCTTAAAGGGATCAAGATAAATCACGATTAACATATTATACCTGGTGAGATGACTCTGACTTAGAAACATCCTGATAAAACATCTAAAGATGCATGCGACCAATATTTTCATCTACCAAGACATAAAGAACAATTCAGGGTCTTGGTGTGTGGATACGTTTGCTGCCGTGCCAACAATTTTACTCCCTCGCCTAAAATCCAAACTCGAAAAACATAATAATGTTCCCCAATGAAAATTTAAATAATCCTAGTTCATTGAGTACTACTGACCACCCTTTGATACCACATTGTCCTGAATCATACTCTAGGTCTCTTTTCGTGACTACCCTAAGCCTTCCTTCCATAGGCTAGGGGCTGGAGACTAGTACCTAGTAGGAATATACCAAAATGGGAAGGTATTTGGCTTTAAACCTGTACAGATGCTCAAATCTAGAACTGAGAAAAGTAAAGACAATGTAAACCGCTACTCTCACTAAGACAACTAATTAGAGTATAGTAAAAACTAAATGGAAAAGGGGAGAGAATAATAGCCCAAAACCAGAATGTAAAATAAAACATCAACAATCCATCCACCCGAGATCGTACCTAAATGGTAGGTGAAGGGTAGCTTCATGTAGCTATAGATGTATGAACGTCTGTCCCGTATCACTGAGAATCACTTGGTCGCAGACCACCAAGGTCTCCATCGTAGTGTTGATCAACTACATGATACAAGACATGTTTGAGGGAATCCAATGAAGGGGTGAGTAACAAAATACTCAGTAGGGACCCCAAACTATAAACCAATGACCACAAAGAAAATATATATCACACCAAGTATAACTCAAGGTATATAATGTATGATTATAAGTCCTAAATAAAAATAATATTGTATTGCTGAGGGACTCATCCTTGATGATTCTATGACGTTCATTCGGCTACGAGACCATTGAGGTATGATCAACTACTAGACCATTGGGATCTGCTTGAATACTAGACAACTGAGGTATAATATGCTACTAGACTATTGAGGTCTGATTAGCCACTCGACCACTGAGGTCTTCTTGGCTACTCGGCCACTGAGGTATTCTTGGCTACCGAACCACTGAGGTCTGATGGGCTACTGGACCACTGAGGTCTTCTTGGGTACTAAAAAACTATGTTCCACTGTTATATTAGGCCAATGAGGTCCCACTTTTCATATCCTTCGTGCCACAACCAGCAGTATGATTCTTGTTATCCAGTGTGCTTGATTCCAATAGAATAAACTTCTCATGAAATTGGTTGTATCTCGACTTCCACGAAAACATACTTATACTATACCCAAATGACCTTTTGTAGTAAGGGTCCCAACACCGCAAATAGCGTGTCAATCAGATGCATAGTATGAAAGATATTGGAATTTTCTTAAACAGGGGTTGGTTGTGTCTAGGCCCAATGCAACATAGTTGTATCGACCTGACAAACCTAGCCCAAGGGTCCTGCATGACCCAAACTATTTAAGCCGACCCAACCCAGTTGGGTTTGGGCTGACCCGAGCGGGCCTAGCCAAGCTTCCAGGCCCATAGGTCCCTTCTGGAAATTGCATGGTTCGACCATGGGTCCTGTTCACCAAGTCACCAAGCGGCCCGGTCCCAATATGGATCAGTTCGACATAGTTGTACTAGTTCTGACCATCAGGGCTGCCCAGTGCACTGGAATTCCATCTGACCTTTCCCTTATCAGATGTCCAGCTCTTCTCTGGACTAGGCAACCCAAAGACCCGGTTTATTCTATCAGAAAGACCTTCATCGATGGGCTGGCCTGGGTCCTGCCCATAATCCATGCTTGCATCCGGTTCATATAGCCACGTGGCTGGTGAGGTCATCTACCTCCCTCCACATGCGTTCTTGTGTGGACTATATGCCAGCACACCCTGTGGGCCGTTCCCCTTGACATGGCACCAGACCAGTGTCCCCCCTGGCACCACCATGACCCCCAATTTATGTGGCCACCTTCACCTCAGTGTGCCACTTGGGAAAACTGGTGGTTCCTTCCATATCCCACAGGACATTCTCTGATGGTCTGTTTTCTAAATTGCGAGCACCTCAAGGATCCTTGGATCATTATAGACAATACTAGTGGTTAAATGTTTCCTTGTCTTTAATCTGGGGGTTCAATCTCAAAGAACACAAGAACTCCCACAACAGATCGATTCAGGCCTTGTTCATTTTTGCCTGATCCCAACGAATTAATATTAATAAACAGGTTTGAATGAGGCTTAATAATATAGCATGGATCTAATTTCCCATCTGTCTCCCCATGAAAAACCCATTTCCACAAGAAATATCAACCCACAGATCATCTTGTTAGTGGGTGGGTCTACGTTTGTTATTTTAGAAAGGAGTGGGAAATAATATCCTATGTAATTAACCCTTACCTAGGGAATATGTTCAATTAGAAGAAGACTTCATCCTTAAAGGTAATCCATATGCAATAGTATGTGATCCTTTGTCAAGGGTTAGATCTTTCGAATGGGAGGGGGAGTGCTCAAATATATTGTTGATTGTCGTTTTTTGTTCCTCCGTAGTGATCCACTAGAGATTCATGGTGACTTCCAGGATCCGGACTTGATCCCGAATTCCTGTAATCACATTGATTGGATAAAACACGTTGCAGTGTTTCTATTACGCGGAGTCACCATCGTTATGTTGATTAATTTATGAAATAACATTATTATTATTCTGGGTTCTATCATCATTAAGAAGCTTCAATTATGGAAATAAAAACTCATATCGTCATCATGTTACAATGATAAAATTTCGAATAAAACAAACATTTTATGTTTTCTTATTTTTTCCTTTAAAATGTCTGAAAATTAATTTTTTCCTCAACCCATGTAGGTCGAGGAGAAGTCCTTATTTGGAGAATACCTATTCTCTGAGTGAAACAATACCCTTTAATTGTCTGATCTAGGTGCTAGATTTAAAGTTTGAAAAACCCATTCACACGATAATTTATTAAACTTTATAAACAGTTCAAAAATACATTCTGACCACTTTCGACCTCAGAATCATGTGTCGTCTCAGAGCCTGGTATCGAAGTAATCTCATTTAATTTAAAAAAATAATTAAAATTATAATGTATTAAAATCATGAACTAAAATTTACATTATGTTTATATTTCTCTATTTGGACCGCTGAGGTTAGCTTATGTTACATGAAATTCTCACTTTCCTTGATGGCTTGCACAACACGCAAGACTGAGTTTTAATAAATAATAATATATTTTAAAAAAATATTATTATTTACATAATAAGATATAAACTAGTATTTATGTTGGTTGTTATGAATTGAATTAACTAAATCATGAAAATAAATTGTCGAATTCATTGGTTACAAATTTATTAGTAATTATCATGAGAACCAATTGAATATAAAGATAATGTTTTTATAAAAAAAATTATGATAAAAAGGAATTTTAACCACATAAATTTAATTAATTACTAGTATTTAATGATACTAATAAAATATATATTTTATATTCAATAAAATAGTTTTAAATTAATCATATACATTTGATAGTAATAAGATTTGAACAACCCGAATATTACATATAAGAACTCATATTTTATATGACCAGTTTCACCACCTTTTGATGGAAAACCAGTTTTAAATTTAAATTTTGGTACTGTTAAAAAATGTATATTTTAAAATGAACATAATTTTTGAAATTGAAACATAAAAATTAGGTTATTTTTAATATTTAGTATTGTGCTATGATGTATCTTTTTATGATGAATAGTAAAAATAATAAATTTTAATTAAATAATTATTTATTGTATAATTTATTTATAATGTAAAATTATATTTATAACAATTTTAAAATTCTAATTATATTAATTATACAAAAATTAATACATTTTAGGTAATTGGGATCAATTTAAATTGAAAATTTGAAATTAAAACATAGAAAACAATTAATCATTATTAATTTAAAAACCTGCATTGTCATCCCATATACAAGATTAAATTTAAATTAATTTTAACCACCTATGAGATTGTAAATTGAAACCCTTAATTCGATATTTTTAATAATCATAATTTATAATTTATAATAAGGTAAAATTAGTTTTTGACAAAAACTAGTATTGAATGTACTTAAAATTAATTACAATGATTAAGAGCCAATTATCTTAACAATGGACTAAACCATACACATAACAGTCAAAATGACCTGTATAATTGTCCAAAATCCAATATTTTTACCATATTTAGACTATATATATTTTGTTTTCTAATATTATGATATTTTGGTAAAATATTTATTAATTGATCTCTATTTCATATGTTATGTAAAGAACATGATAAAAAAGATAACTTTCATTACCTTTAAGATAAAAAAATATTGATATATGAAATACTTAATATCAATAATAATTATCCTTTTTAAATATAAATTATTTAATTATTTAATAATGATTTATAATTAATTTTTAGAGATGGATTAGAAACATTAAATTATTTTCAAACGCTGATGCCTAAATTATTTTCTTAATAGTTCTATAAAATAAATGATTTTAAATACATTAAAAGAAAAGACAATTTAATGATTTTTTATATTCATTTAATTTTTTATGATGAAATATAATGTTACACATATGTGAAAACAATATGTCTTTATTTCAATAATTTTATTATATTTTTAAATTAAAATTAAATCAATAATTTGAAAATATAAATTTATGATATTTTACAATATATTATATTTTATTAAAATATTTAAAATCAATAAAAGTCCTACCTTCTATTATGATAATTTGAAGTGTTAATAAATGTAAAATATATTCTCTTAATGTACCAAATATTATTTTATAATGTACATATTAACCCATAAATAGTGAAAGCATTGTTACCACTATTCAGGTTAAAGTAGTGTTTTTGCGTGTTACATGTGGATGTTTTAAAATTAATTTTAAACACACATGGTATTTTTATTTGATAAATTATATATAATATTTATAATTTATTTTAATTTTTTTTCTAAAAAACTTTAATTTAATATTAATAGTTAAATTACATATGTTAGAAATCTAGTTACCTAAATGAAAAAACCGAAATGAAAAATAAACTCCAACTTGAAGACTAACAAAAGTATAAATATGAACTTATTTTTCTGTTAGTGATTTTTTGGACAATATTTTATCTTTAATACATTATTTATCATTTTTTATTCACATTAGTTATTGGATACCTCTAATTTGTGATTACATTTTTTTATTTTTAAAATGTCACTTCTCCTCTACAATAAAAAGAAATTCATGCTTCCAATTCCTAAAACCTCAAAATCCACATTGTATTAACCAAAATATGACTAAATAGTCTTCCAATATCCCTCCCTTCATCATAATATCACATTTTGGGACGAAATCCAACAAAAAAATCCATTTTTTGTAAATTAAGAGGAGTTACCCAGAAAAAGAGGTGGCATCCTTCCAAAAGATATTTTGATTAATTTTCATTATACACCCCTCAAATATTATCATAAAATTATTACATAATAAACAGATTAGACTAGAAATAATTATATTTTATTATTCAAGGGATTAAACCTACACTTACACACACTTTCATCTAATGGGTAACGAACTTATTGTTCTTGTGTACGGTGAACTACTATCGCACGAAACATTATTGTTTAAAATCCATTACCACATCTTGTGGTTTGGTATTATGATGTATTCTATATTTTAAAATGGAATTTATAATATTGTTGATTGATTTATGTTAATTCAATTATTATATAATACATAACAGCATTATTTCCATTTTGTGTAAATACTTTAATTTCCTTTTTGAATTTTGGACTACTACCTCTTCCAACCGATCTGATTCATTCACACTATATATATAATGTGATTGGGATCATAATATGATATATATGAAATTTCATTACTATTTTATTTATAATATATATAAATATAATTCATTTAAATTATTTCATTCAATTTGATAACTAAATGGAAACAATATTCATGCTTACATACAACCAACCATCTGCATGAATAGTGCAATATATTTCATATTTATAGCCTTCATATATTATTATAAATTCATATATAATTAATATATGTGATATTTATATCACATATTACATTTTTGAAATCATGATATATTTTTAGTACGGAAAATATTAATGTTAAGACACCTATAAAAAACAAAGCGGATATTACCCAAACCATAAATTTAACATGGAATTTTAGGCAAGAGGGAAATATAAATCCATATATCATATTATATATAGGAATTTGATTTTGTGGTATATTTATAACAAAAGTATATTTATTATATATGTGGTTTTAAGTATAACAACAAGATTCAAGACACGAGGTTATAAAATTTCTTCTATCACATTTATTTATGTATGATTTAAACATTATTCACCACTGATGTTTTTGTTTGATATATATAATTTCAATGAATATACTCTATAATTATTATCCTTGAATATATGGGTATTTAGATAACTATTTTTTCATTTCTCTTTCATTGTGTTTATTTTTTAAAATTTAATAATTCGGTAACGTAGATTTATCTCAATTTTTCTTCTTTGAGAAGCATTCCATTAATTTCAAAAACCATGTATTCAATAAAAATGTTATCAAAGATGATATTTTAAAACCATTTTCAAGGAAATACTATTTAAATCTATGGTTTTGAAATAATCCCTTATGTGGTTTCAATGTTATTTCAATGAAATGGGTTTCAAAACATTTTCAAACATTCTTTATAAGTTATCAATGTTTTTCAAAGAAATGGTAATCAAATAATTTTCAATATTTCTTTATCTGTTTTCATAGAGTTTTCAATGAAATTATTTAAATATTATTTTTATTCATTATTTATAAGTTTTCAAATTTATTTGTAGTGAAAATGGGTTTTAATAGGTTTTATGTTTTGAAAATAATTTTTTTTTATAAATAAAGAATACTTTTCTCAATAAATTATTTTAATAGATATTTTATAATTATTTTCCATGTAATATGGAAAAAATTTGTGTTAATAGTGTTTATCTAGGGAAATTATACAAAATTTCCAGTCATATGTTTTATCTAAATGGTTTACTTATTAATGGAATGATGTTTATTAAGACCCTCTATCATCCACAGGTTACATGTTTATGAAACATGTTTTTACTTCATGGGTTATATGTCTATGAAACCTGGTTCTCTTCATGGGTTTCACATTGTACAAGTGGTTATGAAACCTAAATATTTTTATATTTTAATTTATGGTTACATGTTTATGAAACACATTTCATTTAATTGGTTATTGTATAATTGTTTGTGATTTTTTTTGGCACATGTCTGTATAATTTCATTGTGATATGGGTAGGTCTTGTATCTACATCCAATATATTGGATAAATATTTATATCTTATGAGATAATGATAGGAATCATGTTGATGGGATTGATCCACTATGGGGAGATGGATAATCCCGATTCACTATGGGACGATGGGGAAACCCAATCCCTTACAAGGAAAGGGTTATGACTAGGGATGGTGGTGTGCCCCACTCACTAGGTATAGTCACCATGAAGATGGGAAGATGGGGAAACCCAATCCACTCTATAATGATGGGGAAACATGATAAAAAATGGGATGATGGGGATAACACATCCCTTATAATGAAATGACTATGAATGGGGATGGTGGTGTATCCCACCTAGTAGGTGTAGCTACCATGGAGTGCCCTGATAAGTTTTAGTAATGATTCTTGACTTATAGGGATTTATATTACATGTTCATGTGTATGCCACAATTCCATGCCCTCTTCCCTTGTTTTTCTTTTGTGGATTATTATTTTCATTTCCTTTTGATTAATTTATTGTGAACTTCCAATATTTATGTCATGATTTATGTTTGTGATTTTTTATTTGATGGGTATGATCTTATAATGACTGGAACATGTTTTAATGTCCTTACGCTCATGTTTATGCATACATATCTACCCATTTTTCCAATACTAAGCATATAAGATCACCGGTTTTATTAGTTTCCTTTAACAGGTTATGAAAATATGTATTCAGTATGATGTGTCTATGGACTGTTGTAGTCATAAAGAACCTGTTGGAAAATAATGTAGCTCATTCATATATTAGTTTCAATGTTTTCATGTTTCAAAGGAACTAAGATTATACGGTCTTTTGTAATTTATTCATGTATAGTATTAAGTATTCTACAAAAATGATGAAATGCCTATGGAAAATAGTATTGGGTTGTTATAGTTTTTATAAGAGAAATTTTTTAGTCATCCTTTGAAAACTAGGATGGGAAAACCATATTGAATAATATAAGAAAATCTATAAGGGAAAGTATACTATTATTTTATTTATTTTATCTAATGGGTCCCACCATGGGGTGCAGGATTAGTCTATGTATATGAAAACTATAAGAAATTGTCTTGGAATTTTTTTAAAGGATATATATATTGGTGTCCTAGGATTTAATCCTTATATGTATTATACAAATGGATATTGTTCTAGAATTGATTCACCTAGGAGTAATACCTCTGATGGGGTTTATCGGTCCGGATTCGAGTGTAACCTAGTACACAAAAATGTACCTTAATGTGCACATGGTTTGATAGTCTGGGGTATATGAATTTCAAATTAAAAACATTATGAAGAACCATGAAAGATTTAAATAGAATATAATTATGAATAACATACGGTAAACCTTATGTATAATAGACTAAATATGTAGGTTTCATGATTTTGACATCATATATGTAATTTTTTTCAATATTATGTGGTTTTATGCTATAATAAGTGTTTTTCACACTATGATTTCTTGTTTTAGTCAATAGAGGAAACCATAAGGAACTAGGAAAAAAATAATTTATTAGAAAATTTGGCAACATGGTGCAATGAAATTAGATAATGATGATAGGTAATGATATTGTGATTATGTCGAATCAACAATCGTGATATATGAGTAACAATGTGAACTTTAGTGATGTTCTTAACAAGTCAAATAAAAAGAATAAGTGCTTTTATAAATTTTCACATGGTAAGGAACTTAGAGGAAAGGGTATCTATATTCCTACATATCAATAATAAGAAATGAATAACCTTTAAGAAAACCTCAATTGGTATGAAAGATGTTATCATTGGGGAAAAGGGCCCTAGAATGAAATACAATCATGGAATTCAATTTATTATAAGTGGAGAACATGGAAATTATCGAAATAAATTATTTTCCATAACAATTAACAAATAGGAAAAATGAAATACATATTCCATGCCTATAATATTGTGGATGTATAGAAGTATTTATGTATTTAAATTAATGAATTATGAAAGGTAATTTTTATAAGGATTATTCAGTTTCTGTTTTTTTATAAGGATTTACAAGGATATCTTTAATGTTTCTAATAGACTGGAAGAATAATAGAAATGTGTTTTTATGCGAAACGCATGGTCAATATAAATATAACACTTAAAATGTTACCTATGATTATATAATGATGTTTAGATAAATATATGTTGGATATGAATAACAAAATAGGATGGTATTGATTACCATTGAACTAATAGAGGATTTTTGTCACAGGTTTTTTATGTTATCATTGATGGAGTTTACAACATTTTTTTTTGGATTTAATGAATACATCCAATAAGCATTGGAATAAGTTAAAAACATGTTTTAAATAATGATTTTTGGTATTTTAGGTTATTACTTTGTTTCAAGAGTATACATGATAAAGGTTTTGATATGTTCAATATACGATAACAATGATAGACTTCATGATATACGGGGGATCAATGCGAGGATATTTCTGAAAAATTTTGTGACCTTCATTATAATGTTTTGGATTCTCATCTTTGGAATGGA
This sequence comes from Viscum album, assembly GCA_963277665.1. Taxonomy (NCBI): domain Eukaryota; kingdom Viridiplantae; phylum Streptophyta; class Magnoliopsida; order Santalales; family Viscaceae; genus Viscum; species Viscum album. The sequence continues at coordinate 1,000,312,696 of OY728128.1, read as the reverse complement.
TACAAGGTTAAATATTTAAGGGATGGTTTATTTTAAAAATCATATGAGGTTTTAGAGATTAAAAGTAATATCTTACCACATTAGAATTTATGAATATTGGATAAAATCTTCTAACCATTTATTTGTGATCTTAACTAAATACATATGAAATGAATTATCATTCTATTTATGTATGTCATGATATTTTAGTTTTGTAGGAATGAAAAATTCACCTTCATTCTATGGAGTGAGAGATGAAGTGGGAATTGATAAATTCATAACTTAATGATGATATTGTTCACATGGAATGGAATGAAATAAATTAAGAATATATTATTTTGGAAAAGGATTTTTAAATAAATTGATTTCATGTTATCATCATTTTTTAGTATATAAATAACCTCTTTCATTCTATGTCAGTTTATGGTTTTTTTATTATTAAATATCTATATATCACTAACATTATTATGATCAATGATCTTTTACTATCCCAATAATTATTTTAAACCTATCTTCCTTGTCTATGTTTTGACTTTCCACCTATGTTATCCTATGTGGAAACCTAGTTATATATTACATTGGGTAACCGTTATGTTTCAAATATTCCCTTTTTAAAGGATGTTTTAGTATTCAATTTTTCAATGTGGTTTTCTATGATAAAAAATTTCAAGTATTAAACCATTGATAACATAGATGAATTTTTGGGAGAAATTCATTTTAAGGGGGTTAGAATTTAACACCCTGAGATCCTTTGAATTATGATTTTCAATTTAATTCAATCTTTTTGATATTTTTCATTTCACACAGCACAAAAAATTGTTTTTCTAAATTAAAGAAGTATGTTTGTCTTGTTTTATACGCTACAAAAATTTAATCATGAACTATATATGACATTGAATTTAGATTTATTTGCATTCAAAAATGATGTTATCTTATGGTACACACTAGACTAGATATCCATGATGGCTTACATAACACGTAAGACTGAGTTTTACCAATAAATAATATATTATTAAAAAAATTATTATTCAACATAATAAGATATAACCTAGTAATAATGTTGGTGATTATGAATTGAATTAACTAACTTATTTAAATAAATGTTTGAATTCATTTTTAATAAATTATTTATAAATGGATATAAAACTGATTGAATATAAAGGGAACTTTTTTATAAAAATAATTATCCTCTCACAGATGGATTTTACCCAAAAATACTAAATTATTTAATATTGGTGAATGATATAAATAAAATGTATTATTAATATTAAATAAAATATTTTTACATTCATCAAATATATTTGATTAGCATAATAAAGGAACATGCACAATATAACACGTAATAACATATATTTTTATAAAATCAGTTTTACCGCCTTTTAATGGAGAAAGAATTTACATATAAATTTCAGAAATTTTATAAATTATATATTTAAAAATAAACATAATTTTTTAATTTTAATAACAAAAATTATCTTATGGTGATTTTTTTTCTGAAATGATTAATTTTTTGATAAATAGTGAAAAATTCAGAATTTTAATTTAAAACTGCTTTTTGTTAAAAAAAAATTTAAGATAAATTTTATTAATATTTGGTTTTAAGTATAATTTTATCAATTATACATAAATAAATAAAATTTAGGATTTTTAGATAAATTTAACAGTGAAATTAGATATAATAATATAGTAAACTTTTGGACATTTTTGCATTAAAACCTTGCATTGTCATCCCATCTACAGGGGTAAATTTAAATTAATTCTTCCCAGTTATGTTTCCTGGAATTTGGAGAAAATGGCTATATATTTATAATCAACAGAATTTATAATGTCTAATTAGTTCAAATATGTTTTTGACCCAAAGTATTTGTAAATTTAACTGTAATTTATTACAACGATTATAATGATAATTAGATTAACAAATGTATACTTCTTAATCTAAAGGGAAAAAATGACCTAGCCACTCATAAAATCGCTATTCGATTCCATTATGTTAATATTATACATTAATGTTCTAATTTTTTGATTTATTTGTATACAATTCGATAAAACATCCCTATTTCATATTTTATGTAAGGAAAACAACACAAATTAGACCTTCCTTACTTTTAACATTTTTAAAACATCTAGATATAGAAAAAAAGCATACTTTCCATTAAAAATATCATTTTGAAAAATAAATTAATTATTTTTTAGATAAATTTTTTTCATTAATTTTTAGAGATGAATTAGTTATATTAAATAATTCAAAAACAAAAATTCATAGTTTATTTAGTTAATAATTATATTAAATTAAAGAAGCTAAAACATTAAAAGTTAATTAAATTTTATGAATTGCTATGTTAGGGATTTTCAGTTAAATTTATCCTTCTAAACATTAGTTAACTTAATATATTTGGATTCCCATAATATTCTGGTATTTTGAAATTAAAATTAAATAAATAATGTCTAAATTGAAATTAATGTTATTATACGATATATTGTATTTTATTAAAATATAAAAAATTAATAAAATTAATAACTTTTTCCTAGTAATTTTAATGTGTATATATATATATATAATATGATCTATAAATGGACCAATTGTGATTTTATAATTAACATATAGAACCCCAAATAATAAAATCATTATTAGCACGGTTTGTGTTAAGGTGTTCTTTTGCGTGTTAAATGATCTTGTTTTGAAATTAATTTTCAAAAAATATAAGATTTTAATTTTCAAAATTATATATAATATTTATAATTAAGTGGTAATATATTTTTTAACAAATCACACCCTAATTTATTCTTAATGGAATAATTACACATGTCGGAAAACTAGTTACCTAACTAAAAACCCAAAATGGAAAATATAAAGAAATTTAATGACTAAGAAAAAAATTAAAAATAACTTATTTTTTGTATGGAATAGATTTATTTCTACCATATGTTCACTTTAATCTGCTATTTTCCTATTTTTGAATAACATGGGGAAAGGGAGTCCTCCCATGTGTGCATGCATTTTGGTATTTACATGAATGCCACTCCCCCTCTACAATAAAAATGAATTCAATCTTCCCCTTATTAAAACCTACAAAGCCAAATTAGATCATACAAACAATACCAAAATAGTCTCCAAATAACCATACCATTATCCTAGAATCATCACTTTGGGTTGAAATCCATCAAAGGATTCCCTTTAGTGCAAACCAATATGTGTTAGTACAAACAAGAGGTAATATCCTTCCAAAGGATCCTTTGATTTATTGTCATTATCAAACCTTTAAACTCATCTCATTACATGTTTACATAATAAAAATATTATATTAAATATACTAATATCTTATTAATAAAAATCTTCTACCCACACTTACACACACTTTCATCTAATGGGTAACAAACATACAATTCTTGTGTATGATGAACTAACTCCGCATGAAATGGTGTTTGTTTGTTAACATTACCACATCAAATAGTTGGGAATTATGATGGAAAATATATTTAACTATTTTATATATAATAATTTTAAATTATTTATTCTTATTGGATTATTATAAAATACATATCATCCTGATTTCCATTTCGTATAAGTATGATAATTTCATTTGGAGAAGTGTGGACAACAACCTATTCAAAGCAATGTGATTCATTGAAACCATACATGGAATTTGTTGAAGATTATTATATTATATATATATATTAAATAATAATTATAATTTATTTATAATATATATATATGTGTTTAATTTACTTAATTTTTTACAATATGATAATTAAATGATAATAGCGTTCATGCATACATATGGCATACTATCTCCATGAACGATGTATTACATTTCATATTTCTATTTTTTCATAGATTATTGAAAATAAATATATAGTGAATATATATTATACTTATAAAATTTCATAAATTCTATAAATCATGAAAAAAAATATGAGGACCTTAAATATAAAAAATTAAGACCCATGTGAAAAATAAAGTCGATACTACTTGAAACGTAACATTTACATGGAAGTGTTGATAAGCGGGTAATATAAAGCCTTGTATAGTATTAGATATAAGAATATAGCTTTGTGGTAGATTTAATATAGAGAACCAAGCATGATGTACATGGACATTACATTTCATTTTCAGAATATGTAATACATGAAACAAATAGACACACAAAGTTTGTATTAGATTATTTTCATTGGAAACTCAAGAAAAAAATATTCTCATCATAGTGAAAGATCATCAACATATCCCATAAATATCTTCCCCTTATTTCCAATATAAATCCTTTCTTTATATCCTAGGGAAAAGAAAACAAAAAAAGAGTGAGATCAAATGCTCAGTAATGGTAAAAATGTAGAATATAAAACAAACCATAAACATTTGGACGTAAAAACATGAATATAATGTTTAAGAATCTAACTATTGAGCCATGAAATAAATATTTGATGTAAATAAGGAATAAATTATAAAGAAACATTAACCTTGATTGAATATCATTGGCATAAAAAATGTAATTGTGTAAAACTAATAAGCACATAATATGATTTCCATAGTAGCCAAGGAATTACTACTAAGAACATCATAGTTGACAACGTATATAAATGAATTAGGTTTACTATTGAGTAAATAAGGTTAACTTATTAATTTTCTATTCCATTATGTTTTGAAAATTACAAACACTCTATCCCAAGGAAATTCTTATTTCCCATAATATTTATCTTAATAAGAAAAATTTTCCTTCCACAAAAAAAATTTCCCCTTACCTTTGATTTCATTGTTCTTGTTATAGTTTCTCTAAATATAATTCATTAAATTTCTATGTGTAAAATTTGGTTTCATATCTAAAACCTCAGAATCTTATAAATACTTAGATATAGAGTATTCTATTTTTAGGATCTGAATTCAGACTCTGAATACTCTGAAATACAGGCTCCAAATTCTCAAAATTCATACTCAAAATTCCTCATAATCATGACACTCAATTCCTCGGAATTACGATTCTAATTTCACCATATTTATGACTCTGAATTCCTTAGAATCCAGTCTCTAAATTCCTCAGAATTCAGATTCTGAATTCTTGAGAATTCTTACTCTAAATTCTTTATAATTCAGAATCAGAATTCTATAGATTTCATGTTCTGAATTACTTGAAAAAAATCCTATTATCCATGATTTATAGTATTCTTGTGTCTATTTTCATAGACTCTGAACATTATTTTTCCATAGAATCTGAAAAATGGACTTGATATATAAACAATAATTTTGTTACCTTTTTGTAGTTTTGAAATGTTGTCATACAATCTGTTTCTAACTAACCGTAGTTTGAGTGACACGTGTACAAGTCCCTCTGTGATTCAAGAAAAAATATGACCATTGAAGGAGGGAGCCTACCATTGGAGAAATTCCTATAAATAGAAGCTCATTTGAAAGATATCATAACTAATCGACCTATCTAGAGATTACATGCTGCTGATGTGATTTCTAGATAAAGATATTCTCATGCCTTGTGTATATTGAACATCTTGTGCATCTTTCTTTGTGCGACTCTGATTGTTGTTGTGTACAATAGAGGACTTTTAGGGATATGAGGACAGAGGTGGGTGACTACCTTAATGTTAGAGGACATTCGTGGATAGGAAGACAAAGGTTCTAACAACTTTATGGTTCGAGGGATTATAGGGATATCAAGACAGATTCTGATATTTATATCGAGGGCTTATGCTGGTGTGGGTATGATAGATATTATTTAAAGTATAAATAAAGGGAACATTATCCAAGGTTGTTGGATACCCTTCTCTTTGGGATAAAAGATTTAATACTTGTTACATGTTTTTTTTTTAAGTTTTTTTCCATTCAATTATGATAATGGAATAATGTATAATCTTCTTATAAGTTCTTTATCTTTTCTATACTCTAATAAGTATGATTCTATATGCTTTAAAGTAGAATATTTTCCAAGTAAACTATTCTTATGTTTCATTTCCAGAACCATATTTATGGAACCTAACATATTTTTAGAAATAAGGGGTCTTGTGAATTTACATTGTTTGACATTGTTAAACATTGTTTTTCTTAAAGTGAAAAATGTAATTTTTTAAACATACAATTCACCCAACTCTTGTATTTGAGTATCTACATTCATATTTCGGTCCTAAAATGTGTATCACAGGAGGTATCTGAAATAATTATATTCACATATAAGTTTTCATGATCATTTTCATTGTTCTAAATATTTTCCTTGCTTAGGATTTTCATCCTTGTTTACAAACTATACTATAAACAAGTAAATATAGAAAGAATGTTTCTTTTCTATAGAATGAATTAATCTTCGTTAGATTATCAATATATATCCTACCAGACCACCTATGTTTGATTGGAATTATTATGAATATTTGAGAGATCGTATAAATACTTTTGTTATTAATACTGGTGTGGAAAACTTAGTTATTTTTACTAGAGACTACAAGATTTCTGATAAGGAAGTCGGAACTTTTACTAATCAAGAAAAGTCAAAATATGAACAAAATTACAAGGTACACAATACATTGTTGTGTTCCATGACCAAGAATATATATAGTCATATTTCTTCTTTTGAAGTTGCAAATTTTATTTGGAAGAAATTGCAAGTTACTCATTTTTGTACAACCAAGGTTATAGAAACTAGAAGAGCTAGTTTTAGAGAAAAATATCATGGATTTCTATTTCCTTATAGAGAACCGGTATACAGGGTACAAAAAAGGTATATGTATATTGTTAACAACTTACCATCCATGGGTGAGAATTTCATAGATGATGAGGCACTTGTGGAGAAGATTATTAATATAATTCCTAATGAGTGAGAATCTAAGAGAGCAGTTATTGATGAGACTACGAATGTATCTCTTATCACTCTTGATGATCATTCTGGAACTCTTATTTAAAATGAGATAATAATGAAAAGAGATGCATATATTAATAAGAAGAATAATGACAATGTATGTGTAGCCTTTACTACTACTAAAGATAATACTCTTGAAAGGGTTACTAGATCAAAGTAAAACAATTTCATTTTTTATCTGAATCAAGTGAAATTGAACATTCTGAGAATGAGCTAGCTAATATTTCTTGTAGGATGTACAAGATAGTTGGGAAAAAATATTTCAGTATAGATATAAGAAAATATAAAGAATGGAAAAGAAAGACTCTGAAGTTACTTTTTATGAATGAAAAATATTAGTGAATATAAGGCCACATTTACCTATGATTAAGAAAAAGTATAAAAATTAAAATTATTCAGTGAGGAATATAAATAAGTACTGAAAATAAAAATCTAAGAAAGTATTAAAGGTTAATGAAACCTAGATTTCTAGTGGTAGTGACTTTTCTGATGAATCCTTAGAGTATGAATCATCTGGTAAGAAAAATCACGATTCACTGGCCATATTACCCATTAAAAATCATTATCTAATGGCCAAGGTACACAATGACGAATCTATAACCTATTTTTACTTGAATAAAAATATTACAGATGATAAATATTATGATTCTTTATATAAATAAACATATTCCGATGAAGATAATTCTATACATACTTATGAATAAGTATCTAGATTTGCTAAAATTCTTGAGAATAAAAATTCTAAAACTCATGAAAAATTTTGATAAGGAAAATTCTAGAATCTCTATTCATGATATTGAATTATCATATCTTTCTAAAGATCTTGGAAATAATTGTTTTTTGATTGTATTTTAAAAAACATTTAGGAATTTAATTATGAGAAGGATAAAATTTTAAGGATCTATAAAAAAAATTTTCTAAGAAAAATATTTTAGAGGCTAAATATAGTGTGAAAACTAATGTTTTTTAGGATAAAAACATTGTTATTGGACTGAAGTCCAAACTATTTTCCTTAAGGAAGTGTTGGTCAAAATTTACCATAGGTTAGGAAGTCATTGATAATATGTATTCCCAAATTCTACTTGTAAGGAATAATTCTGGTGTTGGTTATACTTATTCTAAACTAGTTTTCAGTAATAAATATTTTGTTCCTCAATGTTCTCCATTGGTAACTAAATGACAGTGAGGTGGACGCTGGGTGAAAGTTTTATCTTTAAACAAAAAATAGTTTTTAGGTTTTCATAAAACATATTTTTATAAGAAAACGCGGATTCTTAAAAAATTTCTTTCTGGAGTTTCCGGATCCAAGAAAGTTTGGGTTCCGAAAGTATAACTCTATTATTTTCAGGAAAATAAAGTTATTACCAACAAGAATACTTGGTACATGGAGAGTGGATGTTCTCGGCTCATGACTGGTAATAAAAAATTCTTTGTAAGGATTATCAGGAAAAAATGAGGAAAAATAACTTTCAGAGATAATGTTATAGGAGAAATAATTGGTATAGGTAACACTATTCTTCATAGAAAAACATTGTTTTAAATTGTTTTATTTGTTAGAGGTATTAAACACAACCTCATTAGCATAATCCAATTATGTGATGAAGGTGACCTTGTGGATTTTAGGAATGTCAAGTGCTTAGTGCACAATTCAAGGGAAGTGTTTATTATTTCTGTCAATAGGAAGGAGAATGTATACACAAAAAACATAGAAGACCCTAGGTTACAAGACCTACCTTGCCTTAGTTCAATGGAAGTCCAATCAAGGTTATGTCATAGAATGTTATGACACTTTAACCTTAGGAACCTATGAAAACTCTCTAAGAAATGACTAGTTATGTTTCTATCAAAGCATAGATTTGATTCTTCAATAGTTTTTGTTCCTTTTCAATTTGGCAAGAATCATAAATCATGCTTTAAATCAATTGGTGAAGTGTCAACTTATAGTGCATTATAGTTGCTACATGTGGGTCGTTTTGGTCCAACAAAAACTGGATGCATTTGAGGCAAATACTATGTGTTTGTCTTAGGGGATGATTACACTAGATTTATGTGGGTCTATTTTCTATCAATGAAATCTGAATCCTTTCTTATTTAAAAATATTTAGATCCCAAGTTAAAAAATGGTAAAAACATTCCACTGATAATTATTCATAGTTATCATGGAGGAGAATTTCAAAAAATTTATTTAGAAACATTTGGTAGTAGAAAATACATTATTCATAACTTATCATCTCCAAGAACCCCTAAAAAAATGGTGTTTTTGAAAGAATAAACTGAATTCTTCAAGAAATAACAAAAACCATGTTGGGTTAATATTTGATATCTAAAAACTTTTGGGATGAAGCTAAAAGTATTTCTTGTTATACTATTAATCAAGATTTGATTAGACATTTTATTAATAAAACTCCTTATGAGTTATATAAATGTAGAAAACATGGACTCTCCTACTTCAAGGTATTTGGTTTCAAAGTATTCATTCTGAATACTAAATATAATTTACATAAATCTACACCTAAATTTAATGAAGGAATTTTCTTAGGCTACTCCACATCTTCTAAGGATTCTCGAGTTTTTAATAAAAATACTTGTACTATTGATGAAACAATACGTGTTAAATTTTATAAAACTAATCCTTTTGTTTTTAAACAACCTTAACCTACATATTCAGATGTATTTTCAAAAACTGATTATCAACCCATGATAGAAGATCTATTTTATAAGGAAAATGTTAAAGAAAATATTTCTGAAGCATTTAACCAAAATTATTTCCTACCATATTTTGATGAACAATTTTTACAAAACCCAAATCAGTTGTTTCTTAAGAATATTCCCAGTGATAGCATCATTGGTGATGTAAATCAACATGTAAGGACTATAAATTCCTTAATAAATGAAGTATAACATCTTTCATTCTATTCTTAATTAGAACCTAAAATCACTAATGAAGCATTAGGTTATGATGACTAGATTAAATCCATGAAAGATAAGTTAAATTAATTCTAAAGGAATAATGTCTAGACCTCAGTTGAAAGACCTAAGGAAACTTCTGTTATTGGAGTAAAATGGTTGTTCAGAAATTAGTGTGAGGAAAATGGAATAATAGTAAGAAATAAAGGAATATTAGTTGCTAATGGATATAATCAATAAGAATAAATAGACTTTGAAGAATCCTACGCTCCAGTATCCATACTTGAATCTATTCATATTCTACTTGCCTTTACAGTGTTCCATAATTTATATTTTTTTTAAATGGATGTTAAATGTGGTTTCCTTAATGGTTGTGTTCAATAGGATGTTTTTTATGAAAAAACTCCTCATTTTGAAGATACAAAATTTATTAAACATTTTTTCAATCTTACCAAAGCTTCATATGTACTTATAAAATCCCCTAGAGCCTAGTATAATAAGATTACGAGAATTTTATTACAAAACAATTAATTTAAGGGAAATTCAGATCCAACCCTTTTTATAAATAAACATAAGAAAAATGTTTTGATTGTTCAAATTTATGTTGATGACATTATATTTGGTTCAACTCAGTAATCATTAACTTGGTCTTTTGCAAATCTAATGAAATATGAGTTTGAAATGAGTATTATGGTTGAGTTAACATTTTTCTTGGTTTTCAAATTTCTCAAAAACCAGATGGAATCTATATATCCCAACATAAGTATATTCAAGATCCTCTTAAAAATTATTATATGAAAACACTGAATGTATTTGTACTCTCATTGATACCTCAAATTCACTTGATCATGATGATGCTAGGAAACCAGTGGATCAAACACCATTTAGAGGTATGATATGAAGCCTAGTATACTTTATATCTAGACATCCAGACATGATTTTTTCAGTATTCTTATGTGAAATATATCAATCCAATCCTAAGGAATCTCTTTTAAAGAGAGTGAATATTATTTTTTGGAACATTAAGGGAACCAAGGATTTGAGAATGTTTTATACTTCTGGAAATTATTTTTTTACAAAGTTTTTCAGATGCTAACTTTAGTGGATGTAAAATGGATTGGAAAAGTACATCCTATGCTTTTCATTTCTTAGGAGAATCATTAGTTTCACGGTCATGAAAAAAACAGCACTCAATATCACTTTCCACTGCAAAAGCTGAATATGTAGCAGCTTGAAGCTATTGTGCTTATGTATTGTGGATGCAACACACAATCACAAACTGTGGTATAAGTTTTACCAAAACACAAATATTGTGTGATAATAAATGTGTCGTTTCCTCAGGTAAAAACCATGCACATCACTGTCATACAAAACATGTTACGACCAGACCCCAGTTACCCAGAATTGGTTCATTTTTACATAACATTGGCATGATACATGGAATCATGTATTGAAAGACTGATCAGTTTAGTATGCTTAGATATACTAGATAAATAAATTAGTTTTACATTACATCATGAAATAAAAAAAGTCTTGTCCCCTTTGAACACTCTTATATCCCTTAGCCTATTCCTACAGTTTAATCGTAATATATTTCTTTGCTCCTTCAAAAAAATAAAACATAAGAAAGGGGTCAGCTCAGATGCTCAGTAAGGATAAAAATATAGTAGAAACTATCATAAATAAGAACAAACATTTAAGGAAATGTGTATGACTAGAACACAAGCCTTTTAAATATAAAATTCATCATAATTTGGAAAAAATAAATCAAATAATTCCATTTACTAATTCACATGGATATTATACTAGTCGAATAATCACTTGTAATATCAATATCCAATTTCATAATTATGGAATGCATAATTCCAGACATCATAACAACATATTCAAGGCCTTGTTCCAAGACTACAAATATAATTTTTTCAAGGCCATGTGCCAAGACACTAGTTTCTCTCATGAGGCCTACCTATGCATAGAGGAGTTATAGAGGGATCCACCAATCACTTAATAAGTCCAATTCATTCTTGATATAAAAATGTTTAAACATTACATAATCATTTATTTTAAAACTAGCATACGAAATGTCAATACTTTATCCATAAACCATGAATGGTAAAAAAATAACAAATCCAAAGTCAAATATATCACAAAACATTCAATAAATTATGAAATATTTGTATCATAATAAATCAACCTCGATCAATAATAACATCCCGTAAAGGATGTTGACATAGATGAAAATAATCATTACAACCATTTGAGAGAAATATCCCTTTTTCATGAAAAATTTTACAAGTCTCACTATTTATCAAGGGGATGTTTAAAATCGATTTTTGAATCAATGTTTCCCATACTAATTTGAAACTTTTAAAAGTAATTTCAATTTTTAAACATTAATTTCTATAAAATAAATCCTTAAAACCATTTTAAAAACATGTACATTAATGAGAATGATTTATATGAATAATGTTTTAAAATATTTAAAATGATATTTTAGCAAGAGTTCATAACCAAATGAGAGACGCTTGAATAAAAATAATTGAGGTAATAAAATATTTATAATATCAATAGAATAAAGGGTATCATGATATAGAATGTCAAATAACAATATATAAATGAAATAAAAGTGAATTGGAACATAATAACAAATAAGTCTCAATGGAATGTAAGTTGAGATGAATTATTTTATAAAGACTGCATCCTCATGTTATGGATAAATCAATGACATAATTGTCTGTGAAAAAAAATACACTCTATATGATTGGATATTCAGTTTAAATTAATAATAATACATTAACCCATATTCTTGTAAAAACAATACCAATGACTTGGATGTTTAACTCAATGAATAGAAATTGAGTTAATATTACTCTTATAATGATTATATCGATGATTTGAGAATTTATCAATGGAGTGCTTATGTGTATTAGAAGTATATCCACAAAAAGGGGAGTGTAAATTACTACATTAGTAAAAAATAGTGATTTCGTACATAATCATGGAGTACAGTAATCAATGATGTTTACGTAAAACCGAATGAGTAAAAATTGAAATTCAAAATTCCCTTATAAATTTGGTAACTTACGAAAAATTCACCCCATGAAATAAGTATCATCAATTGATGATGTAAATACACAAAAATTAAATTATATTACACAAAAAAACAATCATTTACAATGCACACACCACAAAAAATGTAGTAGTGGCACTTATAACATGAATCTCACAAGAATAAAAGTGAGATGAAAACCCCTAACCATGTTGTTATCAATCGAGTTGTATGAATAAAACTAAATAAACACCAAATTAATCACATAATACCATGAATATAAATAGAATAATAGTATTAAATATCAAATGGTAGTTCATGATACACCACATGCAATAAATATGTCGAGAACAATGGAAATCTCACAGAATTAAAAATGATAAGAAACTCCTTACCTTGTACTTTTCCTTGGAATAGGGTTGGTTAAACACCTTTATAATGGTGAAATCAATGTTATTAAATTATAAAATAACCAAATACATAAATAAGATATCATATGTGATCTTTTAATATATATTTCTTAAAAATATTTCAAAAGGATCATTGTTTTAGTTGTTAACTAATTCGTTTTACTTTATTTGTTTTCTTATGTAAGTCATACTTCTTATGTATAGGCTATATTTGATTCATATCCAAAATTATATTATGTTATTAAACATTTTTTAAACATAAAATGAATACTATTTTTGAATTATTATGATGGGGAATGAATCTCATAGCGTTTGTGGAGACGGTAAGTCATACGTATGCACATATGTTGAATTTGTCATTTATAGGATGGATAGAATTATAAATATGGTTGTAACATATTTATAATGACATAAAATTGTGTATAATGTAATATATTTATTATTTTGGTATGTAAAAAAAATAAATAGGGAGTGTAAGAAGAAAAGAACTTGAAAGAGGGTGGTGAAATTATAACCTCTTCTTCGGGTGTTTCATTTGGAGTTGATCAAAAGGGATATTTAGGTTGGATTTATGATCATATCAAGGCCTCTAGGTTGAATTGAGGTATTTTTGGAGTATATTTGGTTAGGGTTTGGCCGAACTAGATGGATTTGGAGGTGTGAAATTAAGATAAGGGGAAGCACCCTTTATAAGAGAGGTGAGGGTCACTTTAGGAAATGCTTGAAATAGTTTTTTTTATAATAAACTAAACTTCGGATTCTAATGGCTCAAAAATGATTTTTTTTCTAAGATAATATGGGTATGGGTCAAAATATTCTCAACCAATATGTTTTAGACATGTTTAGGTTACCATTTTAACCTTAACTTTTAAATTTAACTCTTAGTTAAATAGTTTAACTTTTATCGTGTCTTCTTGTATTCTTACACTATATGGTTAATAAACTTTTTCTATACTTATAAAGGAACCATAAGTATTTCATTAATGACATATATAATATTATTTAATCCCTTTTTCCGAACCTTGGATTTTTAGGAATATTATATCAACCTATAATATATTATTTATTTTAAAAACTAATTTATGTCAATTTTGACAGTATTTGGTATTTTGTTTTTTGAAAGTCTTAAAACCTTATCACATTAAAAAAAATTATCTTATCCACCATAACATGTTATATTAACATAATAAATTCGGGGATGGAATCAAAAAATTAAAATTATTTATATTTTAATATTTATAAAATAAACTATATTAATATTTTATTAAGAAGGTAATTACCGCATCATCATTGTGTCATAAATAAATTTAATTATATAATGTATAAAATTTGTAAATAAAGGACCGTTATGTAGGAAATTTTTTTAGATTTATAATGAATATTTATAGTCTAAATTATAACTTATATAACCCCGAGTAAAAACGGTTTCACTAAAGGATATATGTTTATGTCATTTTTGTGATTACATTAAATTAATTAATATAAAGTGTCATTTTCACTCTCAAGTGGCTGAAAGGGATCCAAAAATATACCCAACAATTACCATGGTCGGAAATGTATCCCCCAATAGAAATAGGACACGTGTTCGGGTAATTTAATATTATTATAATATTGTTTTTTACCCTTATTTATCGAATTTATCTTTTATCGATGGTAAATAAAATATTTACCGAAGTAATTATTCATAATGTCTAAAAATAAGAGTAAAATATTTAAAAAAAATGGAACTCTTGATTCCAAATATGTAATACATATATACAAATTCAAAACACAGAAGTAGTAGAAATTAATTTGAAATTAAATCTCATTGTTAAAATAAAAAGCGTGTTTAAAAAAATAAAAACTATCAAAAGATGGTGACTTGTTTAGGTCTAGTTTAAATGTGAAATTACATAAAACAACCTAAATTGTATTAAATGATAAAAACATAATCTAAATATACTTCCAAACCACTCAAATATATAATTTAACACCATAAATTATTTTGATTAAAAAGTTATTTTCAATTAAAATTTAGTATTTTTTCAGTATTCCTCAAAATATGATTGTTATCAGAAAAGTAACAAACTTTTATTCAAAATATATTTTTATGTCCCAAATCTAGAGAAGGGTTTAATTTAATTAAATATAATATATTAAAGTTTCAAATATTGGATTTTAAATGTGTTTTCCATTAAAATGTGGTAGATTTGTATTTTTTAAAAAATACATATTTTATCTGAAAAAATTAATTTGTACTTATATTATGTCTAACAAATACATAATATATATTCTAAAATTATATGGAGTATATAAAATTAAAAATTCGGTTAATACTATTCATAACTTCTTTTTTAACGGCTAGTTCGATATGTCATGGTGCGCTAAAACTCATTGTTGCGTGTAGCGCAAGAAATTGATATGCTTTAAAGAAAATAACTTACTATGAAATCTTGGGGTGTTACATTCTTCAACCCTTTTAGAAATTGTGTCCTCAAAAATTTTAAAATTGTGGTTAGAAACTTAATTAAAAGTCCATCATCAGAAAAAGAGTCAATAAAACTGACACTTTAAAAGAATGAAAGAGAAGTAAAAAGGTCACCCAATATAACACGTACTAAGATTATATGTAGGAAAACATAGATATGGAAGATAAAATAAGTGTCATGTTCTGATGGAGTGTGATAGAAAACATGATTAGGAGAAATATAACAACAAGAAAACAAAAAACTTTTGATGTGATAAATGGTCATTAGTTTCCATGTAGGAATAGTAAACAGAAAACATTTTTTGTTTTATGTTTCATTTCCTAAAGTTGAGGAATTTATTTATGTAATTGACTAAAAACATAAAGAGATATAGATAATTTTTAAGTATAGTTTCATTTGTTAATAGATTTCTACCACTAACTCATCTATTTTTTTTCAAATAATGAGTATTCAAGATGGCATAGTCACACCTAAAGTGCTAGAATGAATGTATAAAGAATAACATAATCCACAAAGGATAAATAATATATTTACATTGTATTTAGAGATTAAAAAAAACCAAAATGGTTAGTATAATATCAGATTATCCGCAAAAAGGATAATTCTTTAGAGAATGAAATAAAAATATTAATTTCAAAAAAAAAACCAACAACACCCAAAGTTCAATAAATACAATTCAATAAACAATTTTCCTTAAAATCCTTCAATAAAATCCAAATTAATATTGAAACCCAAAACATAAAAGATTTTTATTATATTGTCTTCCATGTTAAATTGTATCTCTGAATAACATCGACTACTCTTAAAGTCACAAACATAAAAGTAATTAAACCAATCATATATTTTCTATAATAGGTTAATAATTTCCATAAATAACCCAAATCACTATAAATCCACAATAAAAACATAGATAAAAGTACACCGTTAATCCCTAAATTAAATACCATAGTATTCTATTTTCCTTAAGTATATATTGTTCCCAATAGAATGAAAATCTTCCAAAATAACATGTATCACTTAATCACCAAATCATTTTTCTATTATAAGGATATCCATTTGATAAAACATAAGATCTCAAATCAACTTATTATTAATCAATAAATTTATTTAACTAAAAATAATTAGTCACCCTAATCAGGGACTTCACATAGTCTAGTGGTAGGCGATAAACCCCAATCACACTCTTTTTGTGGGTTTGATTCACACAACTTTGTCTGATACGATGGGTTGTCACAAAGTCTGCGTGTTTTCCTTTTTCCTAAAATATATTTTATAAAATTCCAAAAATCAGAAAAATTATTCAAAATAATCATAACACAATTTTACCAAAAATGTTATCTCATACCTCACATTTTCATCCCAAAATTTAATAACATGTTACTGCCTCAAATTCAAGGATCATATAAACTCAAATGGTAATTTATAACTATATCGACAATAGAAATGACAATTCTTCCTAAAATAGAATTTTCACATAATAGAGTACAGGTTTACGCATACAAGAGAAAAGTATTTCAATGTAATCCCATCAAAAAAGAGCACTAATACTAATAAACATTTCACAATCCATTTATTTTCACATAGGTTCTTCAATGACAAAGAGGTTATCCTATAGAATACGGAATTCACTCAGGTAATTCCATGGTACCCAACATTTATGGAAAATTACTGTAAATGGATTCTTGGGATAATTTTTTTTTATTCCTTAACAATATTCATTTTTGATTGGAAATTCTTTACCTTATTTCCTTATTTCCCACACATAAAGAATTTATTTGTTCCATTGAGACACTTTCCTAGGTTTCTCCTTCCTCATTTCATGCATGAATTGAAATTGAGATTTCTTTTCTCTATGGTCTCCACTTCTAGAGCTTGTATAATTCACAACATTTCTCTTCTTTATTGAGTACGAGACTTGGTTAATATATTTTTTGTTGATCATATTTTTGGAAAATTGATTTGGAATGAACACAATATATTTTACACCTATCAGAATTTCGTTTTATTTCTCATTCCCACAACCGTGCCCACCTCATACATCATTTTCTATGTTACTGTGACTACATTGGAATCCAGCCATTGAATAACACAAGAAACCATAACGTGAGTTATAAAATCATTTAGGGAATATCATAACAACATATTTTAAATCTAAAACAACTTAGGATTAACCAAGGTTATTTATTCTCTCTTTATATTAAAATCCTTCAAATCGATTTGTAAACAAAATGTAAATTATCCTAAGCATATCCCCCGGGAGTTTCGTAACCAAGAGTACAAAAATGCTCATTGTCATGTACCAGAATACACTAGGTCAATCCCGAAACTCCTTGTCGGTGTTTTTACTCCTAGGTACATCTATATCGGAGCTACCTCTACCTGCTCATATCCAGATATAGATGTATTTATTCGAAAACCCACATAATATTTACATTACAAATTTTTTTGGATGTTCTTATATACTAATCATCAATGTATATATTAGGGTACTATTTCCTAATCAGAGAGTCTTTTAAAATATTGCTTCCAAGGTATGTACAAAACTTCCTATGATACTAACTGTAACGCCCCGACCCATGTTACCCAAAATCGGTGAATTTTTACATATCATTTCCATGATATAAGGAATCATTTTTCAAAAGACCGATCAGTTTAGTATCCTTGGATGTAATAGATAAATACATTAATTTTACATTACATCATGAAATAAAAATCATCATGTCCCCATTGAACACTCTTATATCCCTTAGCCCATTCTTGTAGGTTAATCGCAATATACTACTTTTCACCATCAGAAAAATAAAACATAAGAAATGGGTGAGCTCAAATTCTCAGTGAGGATAAACATATAGAGGAAACTATCATAAATAAGAACAAACATTTAAGAAAATATGTAAGACTAAAACAAAAGCCTTTTCAACAAAAAATTCATCATAATGTGGAAAAGTTAAATCAAATAATTACATTTACTAATTAAAATGGATATTATACTAGAAGAATAGTCACATGTAATACCAATAGCATATTTCATAATTATGGAATTCATAAAGCAGATATCATAACGACATATTCAAGGCCTTGTTCCAAGACTACAAATAATATTTTTTTCATGGCGATGTGCCAAGACACTAGTTTTTCTCAAGAAACCTATCGATGCATCGAGGAGTTATAGCAGGCCCCACCCATCACATACTATGTCCAATGCATTCCTCGTATAAAAAGGTTTAAATATAACAAAAACATTCAGTTTAAAACTAGCATATTAAATGTCAATACTTTATCCATAAACCATGAATGGTATAAAAATTACACATCTATAGTCAAATATATCACTATAGATTCAATACATTATGAAATATTTGTATCATAATAAATCAAACTCGATCATGAATAACATCCCATAAAAGATGTTGACATAGATGCAAATAATCATTAAAACCATTTGAGAGAAATATCCCTTTTTCATGAAAAAATTTAAAACTCTCACTATTTATCAAGAAGATGTTTAAAATAGATTCTTGAATGAAAGATTACCATACCAATTTGAACCTTTTAAAATTAATTTGAATTTTAAAACATTAATTTCTATATAAATAAAACCTTAAAACCATTTTTAAAACATGGACATTGATGAGAATGATTTAGATGAATAATGGTTTAAAACATTTAAAATGTTATTTTAGCTAGAGTTCATAAACAAATGAGAGACGCTTGAATACAAATACTTATGCTAATAAAATCATTATAATATAATTAGAATAAAGGGATTCGTGATATACTATGTCAAAAAACAATATATGCCCCAAATAAAAGAGAATTGGCACATAACAACAATGAAGTCTCAATGGAATGTAAGTGGAGATGAATTCATTTATAAAGACTTCATCCATAGGTTAAGGATAAATCAATGACATAATTATGTGTCAAAAATATAAATACACTCTATATGATTGGATATTCAGTTTAAATTAATAAGAGTAAATTCACACTTATTCTTGTAAAAACAACCCTAATGACTTGGATGTTTAACTCAATGAATAGAGATTCAGTTAAAATTAATCTTACCAAGTTAGTACCGATGACTTGATAATTTATAAATGGAGTGATTATGTGTATCAAAAGTATACCCACACAAACTGGAGTGGAAATTACAACATAAGTAAATAAATAGTCATTTCACACATAATCTTGGAGTAATGTAATCAATGATGTTTGCGTAAAACAGAATGAGTGGAAATTTAAATTCAAAATTCCCTCATCAATTTGGTAACTTACGAAACATACAACACATGAAAGAAGGATCATCCAATGATGATGTAAATACATATAAATTAAAGTATATTACTCAAACAATACAATCATGGACATTTCATACACCAAACAAATGGTAATATTGGCACATATAGCATGAATCTCAATGGGAATAAAAGTTATATGAAAACTTCTTACAATGTTGTTATCAATCGAGTCGTATGACCAAAAGTCAATAAAAACCAATGTAATCACATAATACCATTAATGTAAACATAATCATAATAATAAATATCAAATGTTTGTACATGATACACCACATGCAATAAAAAAGTGGTGGACAATGGAAATCTCACAGAATTAAAAGTGAGATAAGAAACCTGTTACCTTGTACTTTTCCTAGGAATAGGTAAAGTTAACCTCCTTTATAATGGTTAAATCTCTGTTATTAAATTATAAAATACCCACATACATAAATATTATATCATATATTATCTTCCAATACATCTTTCTTAACAATATTTCAATAGTATCATTGTTTTGGTTGTAAACTAATTCGTTTTCCTTTATATGTTTTGTTAAGTAAGTAATATTTCTAATGTATAGGATATATTTGATTAATATCCATAATTATATTAATTTATTAAAAAAATTAATCATGATATGAAAATTAATCTTGAATGATTATGTTGGGAAATTAATCTCATAGCATTCTTGGAGACGGTAAGTCGTACGTATGCACGTATGTTGACTTTGTCATTTATAAGATGGATAGAATTATGAATATAGTTGTACCATATTTATAATAACATAAAATAATGTATAAGGTGATAGATTTATTATTTTTTATGGAAACAAAAAATAAGCTGGAGGTGGGAAAAGAAAATAACATGAAATAGGGTGGTGAAATTATTACCTCTTCTTCGGGTGTTTCCATTTGAGTTGATCAAAAGGGAGCTTTAGGTTAGATTTATGATAATATTAAAGCCACAAGGTTGAATTGATGGAATTTGGGAATATATTTGGTTAGTTTTGTCTTATTAAAAGGGATTTAGAGGTGTGAAATTAAGATAAGGGGTAGTACCGTTAATAAGAGAGATGAGGGTCACTTTAGGACATGCTTGAAATAT
Source organism: Viscum album (assembly GCA_963277665.1). Classification (NCBI taxonomy): domain Eukaryota; kingdom Viridiplantae; phylum Streptophyta; class Magnoliopsida; order Santalales; family Viscaceae; genus Viscum; species Viscum album. The sequence goes on along the minus strand of OY728128.1, from coordinate 1,000,291,651 downwards.
TATTTTACAATAAACTCACATTCGGTTTCGAATGGCTCTAAAATTATTTATTTCTAAGATAATATGGTTATGGGTTAAAATAATCTCAACCAATAAGTTTTAGACTAGTTTAGGTTTACCATTTTAACCTGATCATTTAGATTTAACTCTTAGTTAAATAGTTTAACTTTTACTATGTCTTCTTGTATTCTTACACTATATGGTAAATAAAATTGCTCTAAACATCCAAAAGAAAATTAAGTGGTTCATTAATGACATATAAAATTTTATTTAATCCCTTTTTCCTAACCTTATATTTTCTGGAATATTATATCAACCAATAATATAGTATTTATTTTAAAAACTAATTTATATCAATTTTTCCATTATTTGGTATTTTTTTGTGAAAGTCATAAAACCTTATAACAATGAAAAAAATTATTATCAACCCTAACATGTTATATTAACCTAGAAATTTTGTGGATGGAATCTAAACTTTTATATTGTATTTATTTTAATATTTATAATATAAACTATTCTAATATTTTATTAAGAAGGCAATTACCGCATCATCATTGTGTCATAAATAAATTTAATTATTTAATTTATAAAAATTATAAATAAAATACCATTATTTAGAAAATATTTTTAGATTTATAATGAATATTTATAGTCAAAAATATAACATATATAACCCCATGTAAAAATTATTTTACTAAAGGATATATTATTATGTCATTTCTGTCTTTACTTTAAATTATTTATTATAAAGTGTCATTATCACTCCCAAGTGGCTGCATGGGGGCCGAAAATTGACCCAAAAAATACCATGGTAGGACATGTATCCAAAAATATAAATAGGACCAATTTTAGGGTAATTTAATTTTATTATAATATTATTTTTTACCCTTATTTATCTAATTTACCTTTTAACCATGGTAAATAAAATATTTACTGAAGTAATTATTCATAATGTCTAAAAATAAAAGTTAACTATTTATAAAATATAGACCTCATGATTCCAAATATGGAATATATTTTTCAAAATTCAAGACACATAAGTGGTAGAAATTAATTTAAAATAAATTCTCGTTGTCAAAATAAAAAGCGTGTTTTTAAGAAATGAAAATTATCAAAAAATTGACACTAGTTTATGTCCAGTTTAAATACTAAATTGCTTAAAATGACCTCAATTATATAAAATGATAAAAATATAATCTATCTATACTTCAAAAACATTCAAATTAAAAATTTATCGCTATAAATTATTTCAATTAAAAATGATGTTTTCAATTAAAATTTAGTATTTTTTTAGCATTCATCAAAATATGATAGTTGTTAGAAAAGTACCAAAAAATTATGAAAAATAAATTTTATGTACCTAATATAAATAAGGATTTAATTTCATTAAATTGAATATATTAAAGTTTCAAATAACTGATTTAAAAAGGGGTTTCCATTAAAAGGTGGAAAATTTTCATTTTTTGAAAAATACATCTTTTATCTGAAAAAATGAATTTTTACTTATAATATATCTAAGAAAAAAAATATAGATTATAAAATTATATGGAGTGTATAAAAATTAAAATTCAGTTAATACTATTCATAACTTCTTTTTTAACGGCTAGTTTGGTAAGTCGTGGTGTGCTCGAACTCAATGTTTCCTGTAGTGCAAGGTATTGAATTTCATTAAAGAAAATAACTTACTATGAAATCTTGGGGTGTTACATTATTCACTCCTTTTGGAAATTGTGTCCTCAAAATTTTAAAATTGATCTTTGTAACTTCATTGAAAGCCCCGCATTAGAAAAAGAGTCAATAAAAATATCACTTTAAAAGAAAGAAAGAGAAGTACAAAGGACACCCAAGATAACACATACAAGGATTCCATGAAGTAAAACATTTATATGGAAGATAAACTAAGCATCATGTTCTATTGGTGTGTGATAGAAAACATGATTAGGATAAAGTTAACAATAAGAAAAAAACATGTGATTGGATAAATGGTCATTAGTTTCCATGTAGAAAAAGTAAAAAAACAACATTTTTTGTTTCAAGATTCATTTCCTAAATTTGAGGAATTTATTTATGAGATTGACTGAGAACATAAATAAAGATAGTTACTTTTTATGTAGATTTTCATCCATTATTAGATTTCTATCACTAACTCATGTATTTTTTTTCAAACAATGAGTATTCAAGATGACTTATTCACACCTGAAGCTCTTGAATAAACATCTATAGAATAACACAATCCAAAAATCATAAAAAATATATTTAATTTTTATTTAGAGATTTACCAAAACCAAAATGGAAAGTAAAAAATCAGATTATCGCCAAAAATTATAAAATTTTAGAGAAATAAATACAAATTTTAATTTATAAAATTAAAGCAACCATACCCAAAGTTTAATAAATACCATTCAATAAAAAATTGTCCATAAAATTCTTTAATAAAATCCAAATTAATAATGAAATCCAAAACTTAGAAGATTTTGATTATATAATCTGACATGATGAATTGTATCTCTAAATAACATTGACTACCCTAAAAGTCACATAGATAAAAGTAATTAACATAATCACATATTCTCTACGAGAGGTTAATCATTTACATAAATAACCCAAATCACTATAAATCCAAAATAAAAACATAGATAAAAATCCAACATTACCCCTCAAATAAATCCCATAGTATTCTATTTTCCTTAGGCATATAGTGTTCCTAACAGAGTGAAAATATTCCCAAATAATATTTATCACTTAATCACCAAATCATTTTTATATTCTAAGGATATCCATTTTATAAAACATAAGATATCAAATAAACTTATCATTGTTCAATTATATCAATTAACTAAAAATAATTAGTCACCCTAATTAGGGACTTCAGGTAGTCTAGTGGTAGGTGATAAATCCCAATCATACTACTATTGTGGGTTCAATTCCCGTAGCTTTGTCTGATGCGATGGGTTGTCACATGATCTTCATGTTGTCATTTTTCAAAAAATATATTTTATAAAATTTCAAAAATGATAGAAATTATTCAAAATAACCATAACATAATTTTACAACAAATGTTATCTCATACCTCACATTTTCATCCCAAAATATAATAACAAGTAATTGCCTCAAATTCAAGTATCATATAAACCCAAATGGTTATTTACAACTAAATCAACAATATAAAAGAAAATTCTTCCATAGATAGAATTTTCATGTAACAAAATATAGGGTTACGCATATAGGAGAAATGTATTTCAAAGTAATACCGTCAAAAAAGAGAAAAAATACTAATAAATATTTCACCATCAATTTATTTCACATAGGTTCTTCGATGACAAAGAGGTTATCCTATAAAATAGGGAATTCACTCAGGTAATTCCCATTTCCCCTACAATTATGGAAAATTACTGTAAATAGACTTTTGGGATCATTTTTATTTTCTTCTATAGTTTTATTCATTTTTCCTCAAAAAATCGTTACATTATGTACTTCTTTCCCACACATAAAGAATTTCAATGTTTCATTGAGACACTTCCCTAGGTGTCTCCTTCCCCATTTCCGGTATGAAAGGAAATTGAGCTTCCTTTTTTCAATGGTCTCCACTACTGGAGCTCAAATCATTCACAACATTTCTCTTGTTTATTGAGTATGGGTGTCGGTTAATATTTTTGTTGTCGATCATATTTTTGGAAAACTGATTCGTAATGAAAAAAATATATTGTACACCTATCAATATTTCATTTCATTGCTCATTCCCACCACCGTGCCAACCTTTTACATCATGTTCAAAGTTACTATGAATTCATTGGAATCCAGCCATTCACTAACAAAATAAATCATATTTTGTGTTATAAAATAATTAAAAGAATATCATAACACCTTATTTTGAATCTAAAACACCTTAGGATTAACCAAGGTTATTTATTCTCTACTTATATTAAAATCCTTCAAATAATTTTGTAAACAAAATGTGAATTATCCTAAGAATATCCCCTGAGAGTGTCATAACCAAGAGTACAGAAAGGCTCTTTGTCATGTACTAGGATACCTTGGGTCAATCCCGAAACTCCTTGTCGGACTTTTCACTCCTTGGTACATCTGTGCCGGAGCTTCCTATACCTTCTCGTTTCCAGATATGGATGTATTTCTTGGAAATCCCAAATAATATTTACATTACCAAAATTTTTGGATGTTTTCTATACTAATTCTCAATATATATAATATGCTAGTGTTTTCTAATCAGAGTTTTTTTAAATATAGCTTCCATGGATTGTACAAAACCTCCTCAAATTCCAACTCTAACACCCCAACCCAATTTACCCTGAATCGGTGCATTATTACATAACATTTTCATGATACAAGGATTCATGTTCCGAAAGACCGACCAGTTTCCTACCCCTTGGAATTATTAGATACATAGATATGTTTTACAATACATAATGAAATAAAAAAACAACATTGTGTCCCCTTTGAACACTCTTATATCCCTTAGCATATTCCTTCAGGATAATTGTAATATACTTCATTGCATCCTAGAAAAAATATAACTTAAGAAAGGTGTGAGCTCAGATGCATAGTAAGGACTAAAATATAGCAGAAACTATCATAAATAAGAACAAAAATTTAAGGCAATTTATAAGAATTAAAGACAATCTTTTTAAACATAAAATTTGGCATAATATGGAAATTTTAAATAAACTAATTCCATTTACATATTCACATGGATATTCTACTTTGTGAATAATCACATGTAATATCAATATCCAATTTTATAATGATATAATGCATAATTACATATTTATAACCATATATTCAAGGCCTTGTGCCAAGAGTACAAATAATATTTTGTCAAGGCCTTGTGCCAAGACATTTGTTTGTCTCATTAGACCTACCAATGCATTGAGGAGCTATAGCAGGATCCAACCATAACTTACTAAGTCCAATTCATACCTCATATGAAATGGTTTAAACATAACATAAACATTCATATTAAAACTATCATACTAAATTTCAATACACTATCCATAAACCATGAATTGTATAAAAATAACACATCTATAGTAAAAAATATGACAAAACCATTAATAAAGTATGAAATATTTGTATCATAATAAATCAACCTCGATCAAGAATAATATCCCATAAACGATGATGAAAAAAAATGTAAATAATCATTAAAAAAATTAGAGATAAATATCCCTTTTTCATGAAAACAATTAAATGTCTCGCTATTTATTAAGAATCTATTTAAAATAGGTTTTTGAATCAATGTTTCCCATACAAATATAAAACATTTAAAAGGAATTTAAATATCAAATAATTAATGTCTATAAAAATAAAACCTTAAATCCATTTTTAAAACAAGGATATTAATGAGAATGATTTATATGAATAAAATTTTATAACATTTAAAATGTTATTTTTGTTAGAGTTCCTAACCGAATTACAGATGGTTGAATACAAATAATTGAGGTAATTCAAAAAATTATAATATCATGAGAATAAATTTATTCATGATATACTATTTCATAGTACAGTATATACACCAAATTAAAGTGAATTGGCGTATAACAACAAAGAACTCTCAATAGAATGTAAGTTGAGATGTATTCCTTTATAAAGACCTTATCCTTAGGTAAAGGATAAATCAATGAAATAACTATGTGTGACTAATATAAATACACTTAATATTATTAGATATTCAGTGTAAATTAATCAGAGGACATTCACACATATTCTTGTTAAAACAACAAAAATGACATGGATGTTTAACTCAATGAATAGAAATTGAATACAAATTACTCTGATCATGTTTATATCAATGAATTGATAATTTATAAATGGTGTGATTATCTGTATAAAATGTATATTTATATAAAGGGGAGTTTAAATTACTACACAAGTAAATTAATAGTGTTTTCATACATAATATTGGAGTAAAGTAATCAATGATGTTTGTGTAAAACCGAATGAGTGGAAATTGAAATTCGAATTCCCCTTACCCATTTGGTATCTTACGAAACATACAAAATATGAAAAAAGGATCATCCAATGATGATTTAAATACCCATAAATTATATTATATTATGAAAACAATACAATCTTTCAAGGTACATACACCACACAAAAGTTAATAGTAGAAAAATATAGCATGAATCTCACAGGAATAAAAGTGAGATGAAAACCCCTTACCACGTTATAAACAATCTAGTAGTATGAAAAAAAGATAATAACCACAAAATGAATCACATAATACCATTAAAATAAATATAATCATGAAAATATATATCAAACTGCATTACTTGATACACCAAATGCAATAAATATGTGGCGATCAATAGAAATATCACAGAATTAAAAGTGAGATAAGAAAACCCTTACCTTGTACCTTTCCTTGGTGTAGGGTATGTTAACCTACTATATAATGGTGAAATAATTTTTATTAAATTATACAAGAACCAAATACATAAATATGATATCATATATTGTCTTCTAATATGTCTTTCGTAATGATATTTCAGTAGTATCATTGTTTTTGTTTTTAACTGTTTCGCATACCTTTATATTTTTTGTTACATAACTCATTTTTGTTATTTATAGTATGTATTTAATTCATATATAGGAAGATATTATGTTCTTAAAAATTATTTTTAATCATAAAAATATAATTATTCTTGAATGACTATGATGGAGAATGAATCTCATCGTGTTCGTGGAGACTGTAAGCCGTACGTACACACGTATGGTGAATTTGTCATTTATAAGATGGATAGAATAACAAATATGGTTTTACAATATTTATAAAAAAATTATTGTATGTAAAAGTTACTATATTTATTATTTTGTTATGGAAACAAAACATAATGAGGAAGTGGAAGAAGAAAAGAACTTGAAAGAGGGTGGTGAAATTATTACCGCTTCATTGGGTGTTTCCTTTTGAGTTGATCTAAGGGTATTGATAGGATGGATTTATGATCTATGTAATCTTTTATGTTAAAGTTAGGGAAGTTGGGAAGATATTTTTGCAGTGGTTTTCCGAGCCAAATGGCCTTGGAGGTGTGAAATTAAGAGAAGAGAAGTATGGTTTTATAAGAGAGGTGAGGGTCACTTAAGGAAAAGTTTGAAATATTATTTAATAATAAAAACATTTATGATTTCTAATGGCTCCAAAATAATTTATTTTGAAGCTAAGGTGTATTGGGGTCTAAATTCTCTCAAACAAAATTCTTTAGGCATGTTTAGTGTACCATTTTGACCTTATCCTTTAGATTTAATGCCTAGTTAAGGAGTTTAACTTTTACTGTGTCTTCTTGTATTCTTACACTATATGGTTAATAAACATACACTAATCTACCAAGAGAACATAAAGTGGTTCATTGATGAAATATATTATATTATTTAAGATATTTGGCTGAACCTTATATTTTTTCTAATATTATATCAACCAATAATATAGTATTTATTTTAAAAACTAATTTATGTAAATTTTAAAACTATTTGGTATTTTGTTATTGTGATAATAATAACAACCATATCACTTCAGAAAAAATATATATAATAAACCATAACATTCTATATTAACTTATAAAATTATAGGATGGAATCAAAACTTTTAAATTATATTTATTTTAATATTTATAATATAAACTATTTTAATATTTAATTACAAAGGTAATTACTGCATCCTCATTGTGTCATAAATAAATTTAATTATTTAATGTATAAAAATTATAAATACAATACCATTATATAGGAAATATTTTTATCTTTCTAATTAATATTTATTGTCGAAAGGATAATTTATATAACACAATGTAAAAAAAGTTTACTAAATGATATATGTTTATTTAATTTTTGTATTTACTTTAAATTAATTAATATAAAGTGTCATTATCACTCTCAAGTGGAACCAGGGGGTCTCAAAATAAACCCAAGGATGTCAACGGTAGAACATGTATCCAAAAATAGTAATAGGACACATTTTATTATAATTTAATATTATTAGAATTTTATTTTTTTACCCTTATTTACCAGATTTACCTTTTAACCATGGTTAATAATATATTGGGAGAAATAATATTTCATAATGTCTAAAAATAAAAGATACCTATATACACAATTTGGACCTCCAGAATCCAAATATGGAATCCATTTTTTCCAAATTCAAAACAAAAAAGTGGTAGAAATTAATTTCAAATTAATTCCTATTGTCAAAACAAAAAGCGTGTTTTTAAAAAATAATAACTATTAAAAGATTGACATTTGTTTATGTCTAGTTTAAATTTGAAATTACATTAAATGACTTAAATTTTATTAAATTACGAAAATATAATCTAATTATTCTTCCACACCATTCAAAAACATTATTTAACACTATAAATAATTTCGATTAAAAAAGTTGTTTTCAATTAAAATTTAGTATTTTTCAGCAGTCATCCAAATATGATAGTTATCCGAAAAGTACCAAAAGATTATCCAAAATAAATTTTTTATGTCCAGATTATAAATAATTATTTAATTTAATTAAATTTAATATATAAAGTGTCAAATATTGTTTTTAAAAATGGTTTTCCATTAAAAGGTTGTAAGATTGCATTTTTTTAAAAATACTTCTTTTTTTTTGAAAAATTGAATTTTTAATTATATTATGTCTAAGAAACACATAATATGGATTATAAAATTATATGGAGTATATAAAATTTAAAATTCAGTTAAGAATATTCATACCACTTTTTGAATGTCTAGTTTGCTATGTTGTAGTGCACTCAAACTCGTTGTTTCCTGTAACACAAGCTATTTAATTACTTTTAAAGAAAATAACATACTATGAAATATTGGGGTGTTACAACACACATAGATATTATGCATCACTTTCTTAGAGATCACACACAAAAAAGAAATATCATACTTCAATCTATCGGAACACAAGATCAACTTTTTGATATTTTCTCAAAATCTTTACCCTCTGAAAGATTAAAACACATTAAACCGAAGTTAGGAATGATAAACATAAAGTAATCCTCCTTGATAAATTTTTTATTAAACCAATACCTTTATATTAAGAAAATCTTTTTCAATGGGGGATTACATGTACTTGATAGTTAAAAAAATTCGTATTCTAAATTTTTTCATAATCAATATTTTTTTCGCATTCTAAATTTTTTTGTAATATTTTTTGTTAATTTAATTTTTTTTTCTTAATATAAAATTATTCATAGTCATGTTTTTCATCATCAAATATTTTGTTGTCAAATTTTTCGTTGTCAAATTATTCATAGTCAGAGTTTTCATATTAAAATTTTTTTGTAGTCAAATTTGTTTTAGTCAAAATTTTCCGTATTCATATGTTTTCATAGTAAAAATTTTTGTAACCAAAATTTTTGTAATAAAATTTTTTCGTTAATATTTTTGGAAATCTAATGTTCTCCATGTAGAATTTTCTTCATTACAAATAATTTTCCTAGAAATCTAAAAGGTATTTTTTCTTTCATAAATTTTCATAATCATTTTATAGTTTGTTGGTATTTTTATCTTGTTTTAGAAAAAATCTTAGATGGATTTTTTTGTTCTTATTAAATCTAAATCTTATCTTAAAAACATCAAAATATTGGAACCTATCAAAATCATTCTTCAGTTATCTTCTCAATCGTCAGGTCGGATTAGAAGTATTTTAACTGTTGGATCAAGTAAAAAAGTCGAATTGTCGCCTCAATTGCCTATATAAGGAAACACCTAATGGTTGTACCACATTGATCTTCCAGTTATAGTGTGATGAATCTCTACTTCTCTACATAAGGTCATTCTAAATATTCAAGGCTTGCTTAATTTCGACTATCTGTGGAAAACTCTCCTCCGAAAGAGATATCAGATATAAAGGAAATTTATGAATGGAAGATATATCGATAATGGTTGGTCGATCAAATATTTTATGATAATTATGACTCTATAATTTCAAATAATATAAAGCTGAATGGCTGGGAAAGCCTATGTATATCAAAACCAAAGGCACAGGATCCGATCTATCCATACTTTCTGATTGAATATTATGGGATGACATCTTTTTTCAAAGAAGGTAGAGATAAATTCAATTTCAAGAGCTATGGGATGATTTATTATATTTTTTATATAATGGAAACAAGTTTGATTGGAATTCCATATGATGGAGAAGTGGAATTTTGTAATCCAGAATTACTGGGTGCTTTGAGATATTTTGATAAGGAGAAGGCTATAGTATGTCTTGATTTGAATGGAGTGAAGACTCTGAAGATTGTTCACCTATCTTTAAACATTTAGATTCATGATTTATGGGTCCAAGGTTTTTTCATTCTGAGAAAAGGGGACAATGACACCCTAAAAAATTTATATTTATGTTCTAGACTTCTTGGTGAACATCAGGAAGATAAATCCGGTCATGTATTTCTTGGTTACGATTGAGAATATAGAGGATAAGAAATTTAAATACAATATTATCATGTATCCAAATATTCTTTTGAAGATTATAGTTCATTGTCTGCAGTCTTTCAAAATTCCTTGTACTTCAAAGCCGTATAATTTCAATGTAATGTTAGATAGGGATGATAATCTAATGGGAATGAAAGTGGGGTTCTCCAGTGATTCAAGAGAGTTTTATGACTTGTCAGAAGACTGAATCCAAACCCCTTGAAAGAAACTAGATTTGGATGATACATTAAATAATGGTGGAAGGAAGATTAAGTTGAAGGAACTGTAAGAAAAATGAAAAACTCTTGTGGCTAAGGAAACTCAATTAGAACCACTGAACCCCAAGAGGCTAAAGTCATATCACGATGAAGTAGTGGCTAAGTGGCGAGAAGACAAGAAAAACTTGAAGGAGGTGGAGCCTATGTTTGTCATGCACCCTACTGAGGTAAAAACATTAAAGATAAAGGCTATAGAAGAACATGAGAATAAACTAAAAGAGAAGAAGTAAAGGAAGAAGTTATATGAAGCCAAAATTGTACAACCACTTTTCAAGGATAAAGAGATATCATATCAACAAATCCCAGTGCCAGAATCGATTTTGATAGAATCAATTCTTGAGTCTCTAGGAAATAAGGTGGTGATTCTGGATCCAGAACAAGAAGAAGAAATTGTTTTGGAAGAAAAAGAGGAAATAAAAAGAAGACGAAGAAGAAGAAGAAGAAGAAGAAGAATAAGAATAATGGGATGACACTAATGATTTCATAAATCAAGATGGATATTACCATGAGAAGGAGTGTCACTCTTTAAAATTATTGATTCTTACATCCCAAGATGAATCCTTAAAACATTCTACTCTAGGGAATTAAGAGAAGAAACATGAAGAAGTAAACAAACCTTCTGAAGAAGAAAGTAGTAATCCTGATTCCATTCATCTAGAAAATCAGGTGGCTGTTTCTAAGAAAGTGGAAGTTGAGGAAGAAAAAATAATTTAGATATCAAGGATTTAGAATGAATCTCATATACCATAAGAGATCATTCAAACAGTCGATAAGTGAATGCAGGTGATGGTCCATACACCTAGAAAATATATAGTGATAAATAATGATGTTGGTACTCCATCAAAGTGGAAAGATAAAGAGTTATAAAAAGAACCCAAACCAAAAAAGCTTTCTGATTCGGAATCGTCCTCCCATGGACATGATTTTGTTGTATTGTCTTTAAAAAATCTGGTCAGAAATATTCCTTTATTTTCAAGTATAGATTCAAGGTGTCAATTGCTTTAGCATTCATTCAATCAAAAATTAGATTCAGTCTCAATGCTTATGCATAAATTTTTCGAACATGATAGATATTTCAAATCATTTGTCATCGGATATGAGGCTCATAAAAAGTAATGTAGTAAGTTTACTAGCTGGTCAAAGAAGACATTCAAAGACCTGAGAGCTTTTTATTATTTTCAACATAATTTCAAAGATGCCTTTGACACAAAATATGGAAAGATTAATGATCTTTCTATGTGTTTTGAGGAAAATATGACTCTTGAACAGACAATTCGGAAGCAATAAGCTAAGGATCTAAATGGGAAGATTAGTTCTATGGCCATGAATTGGATGATGGAAAGGGATATCAGAATATAATTTAAGGAAAAGTTGTTTATGCAAGAAGAAGTGTTGAATGATCAAGAAGAATGTCTTAAGTCTTAGGAAGAAAATATTAGATCCTTGGAAAATAAAAGTGAAGAATAGGATCAACTACTCAAGCATATGGAAGAAGATCAAAAGGAGCTCAAGATGCTAAAAACCATTGTACAGAAGCTGATGCTGAAGGAGAAAGAAGTATAATTTTTCCAATTCTGATGTTTTGTTTAATGTCTTCCTTGTAAAAAATCATTCAATCTTAATGAAATTATGGTTTTCTCCCATATATTTTCTTGTTTTTCACTGATTTCTTAGGTACCTTACATTTTTTTTCCATTCCCTCTATTCCATTTTGAATATCACAAAGGGGTATAATGGAATTAGAAAAAGAATACTATGAAAGAAGATATTTCCCTATGTAAGGGGGAGTTCATCTAAGGGAAATTTCTTACAAAAGTTAGTTTTTGTATTCAAGGAAATAGAAAATGGAATTAAAGAAATAAAGAATAAATTCATACGGGATTTCAAAACCTAAGGGGGGTTAGTTGTATTCACTTTTATCCATAAGTAATGGGAGATATGTTTTTATTTTCATGTCTATAAAAATTCTAAGTCATTATATTCTTTTTCAAAAGGATGTTTGTACATTCTAAAAAATAGGAGATGCTTGAGTCAAATAACATTTCTTTTTGACTTTTTTATTCCATTATGTTTTGAAAATAAAAAACACTCTACCCCAAGGAAATTTTTATTTCCACAAAGATTTTTATTAATAATGAAAATCTTCCTTCCCCATGGAAATTTTCTACGTACCTTTATTTTCATTTTTCATGTTATATTTTATATATTTCTTACACATATTATATCTACGTGTAAAATTCAGTTTCATATATAAATCCTCAAAATCCTATAAATACATAGATATAGAGTATTCTTTTTTGAGGATCTAAATTCAGACTACAAATTCACTTCAATACAGACTCTGAATTCTCAAAATTCTGACTCTGAATTCCACAGAATTCAGAATCCAAATTCTCCAGAATTCTGACTCTGAATTCCTTAGAATTCAGAATCTAAATTCCTTAAAATTGTGATTCAGAATTCTCTATAATTCTATGTAATAATTCCTCATAATTCGGACTCCGAATTCCTCATTATTCAGATTCCAAATTCATCAGAAATCAGACTCTAAATTCTATAGATTTCAGGTTCTGAATTACATAAAAAAAGAAATTGAATATCCATGATTTATAGTCTTCAAGTGTTATTTTTTTAGACTCCGAACTTTATTTTTCCTTAGACTCTGAAAAATGTACTTGGTTAATCAACCATATATTTCATACCTTTGTTAGAGTATTTAAATGATGTCGTATAATCTATTTTTAAATAACCATTTTTGAGAGACATGTGTACAGGTGCCTATGAGATACAATGAAAAATATGATCGTTGGATGAGGGAGCCAACCATTGGAGAAATGCCTATAAAAATGATCTCATTTGAGATAGATCATAATTAATCGATCAATCTAGAGATTATATGATGCTAAATTGATTTCTAAAGAGAGATAATATAATGCTTCGTGTATACAGAACATCATGTTCAGCTTGCTTCATGCGACTCTGATTGTTGTTGTGTACAATCGAGGAGTTACCGGGATAAGAAGACAGAGGTGCCTGACTGCCGTAATGTTAGAGGACTTCTGTGGATAGGAAGAAACAGGTTTTTACTACCTTAATTTTCGAGGGATTGTGGGTAATTCCAGGCATATGATGATATATATATTGAGGTCTTACCCTGTTTTAGGAAAGACAGACTTTCTTGAATGTAAAATCAAGGGACTTTTATACAAGGTTGTTGGATTCCCTTATCTCTGGGTTAAAATATTTTATACTTGTTACTTTTTTCGAGTTTATTTTCCACTGTATTTCGATAAATGAAGAAATTACAATCTTCTTTTACTTTCTTTCTCTTCTGTATACTCTGATATGTATTTTTCTATATGATTTAAGGTATAATCGCTTCTTAGTAATCTTTTTCTAAGTTTCATTTCCCGAACAATATTTATGGAACCTATCATGTTTCTATAACTAAGGGGCCTTCTGAATTTACATTGTTTAAAATTTTTAAACCTAATTTTCTTTAATGATAAAAACGAATGTTTTCAGACTTAAAATTCACCCCCCTTGTAATTGGGCATCTGCATTCATATTTCAATCCTACATTTACATGCCATCCCAGCCATGTATTACTGAACCATATTTACTTTCCATTCTAGTCATGTCGATCTCACGAGATATAAATCATTACCTAATGCATTGGAAAGAGATATAGGTCCCACCCATCTCATTATTAAATCATTCTTATAGGTTCCACAAAAATATAAATCATTCATCACAACATAACCCATGAAATAAAATGATGTCTCTGAACATCATTTCATCATTAAATAATCCATATATGATAAATGGACTTCAGAAAAATAATTCCATCATAAAAAAATTCAAATAAAAGTAATAATAGGTATATAGACATAACCCTATGTCATATTGTATCGAAAATAATTCTGATAAACCACTTGAACTTAAATCATGAGGAAAATATTATTTCATCTCCCAAAACCTTTTCATTTCTATAAATGGCATGTAATTTTAAAAGAAAGAAATTTAATTGAAAATAAACATGAAATATTATAAATTATTCTTAATGTAAATAATTTTTTATAAAGGCATAAAAATCTATTCATGTCGTATAAGTAAAAAATATTCTCATCATTCTTTTGCTGGAAAAGGCAAAAAGTACCTCGTAAGGTAAATAAAACAAAGATTCCTTCCATACCATGTAGTAAAAGTAAAAAATGGGTAAAAATGACATTAAAAATACATATTATACTAATAAAAAAGTTATTATAAATTTAATATAAAACATGTACATGGAAGATAAATATATCCCATATAAATACAAAAGTATAAACAATCTAATATAAAAATGAGATTTCCGAATTATCCTTTACAATAGGTCTGATATGCTTCGTCCATATCTGGTATTGGTGTATAATGATTTAAATATAGTTAATTATTTATTACGGAATAATAATTATTTTTATGATAACATTTATGATCATTTTTTCATTCGTTTATTGGTAATATTTCATCGTTACATGTTCTTCAGGTATTAACTGCTTTATGTTCTTAGGTATGTTTTGTCAGATAAGTTCTTATTTATCCTTTTAGGTTATAGGTATATTATTAACATATTGGTATTATTATAATATTTATCATATTTATTCATTCAATTAATTTATATAATCATGTATTAATGAATATTATGAACATATAATCAAATTGCATTGTGGAGACGATTAGCTGTAAGTATGCATGAGTGACGATATCATTCCCATAATTGTTGAAGAGTATTGAATTGGAAGATGCATAATAACTCAGGATTATTATAATGATATAATAATACTTTATAGTTAATATTTCCACCATTATACCCATCAAAGTAAGGTGGTAGTGAAAAATATAATACACCATGACATGGAGACGGTAAGCCATATGTACGCACATGCGATGATTTCATTTTTTGTAGGATAGATAAAAGGTAAAATACGGTGGTTTCATAATCATAATATCATATATGGATATTACTGATAAATATTTTATAACTTTATAAATTAAAACTAAATAATATGAAGTATAATAATAAGGAAATTTGAAATAATCAGTAGAATAGATTACCACCTCCTCGACGTGCCTCCTATAAAATTTTCTTTTATAGCACTAGAGATGTATTTTTAGAAGACCAAAACCTCTGGAATGTTACTATGGATGTTTATAAGAGAAATATTTATTGGTTAGTGGAGAATTAAATCAGAAAATGTAGTGAAGAGGATAGGGAGGAGGATCCCTTTTATAAGAGAGGAGAGGTGCATTTTTTGAAATTCTTAAAATTTTAATTTATCATAAATTATATTTCTATTCAAAATAGTCCAAAACATATTTATTTAGAATATAAAATGATTTTTTTTGGAATACCCATCATCCAATAATTTTTGGACAAGTTTAGATTGTTTTTTATCTTTATCGTTTTGGTTTAACCCTTATTTCACCCTTTCTAATATTATTGTGAAATCACGTTATTTACACATTATGGGTTAATGTAATTACCATATCAAGTAAAGCGACCCAAGAAATATATTTGTTACAAATGTGGACTTATATTAACTTTTTGGAGAAATATTATATTTTTTTTAAGTTAATATCATTTAATAAACAATTTTAATTTTTAAGTTATTAATTATGTCAATTTTGGGTACTATTCATTCATGACTTTTTTTAAAATTTCATAACAACCATATTACATTGAAAAAATGATTTAAATAATATATAATATGTCAATTCCATCCATAGAATTTGTGGATGGAATCAAAATATTCTAAATAAATTTATTTTAATATTTAAACATTCGTTTATTTTAATCTTTCATTAACGTGGTAAGCACTACATCATAATTGTGTCATAAATAAATTTACTTATTTGGTGTCTAAAAATTATTAATAAAATACCAAGATGTATGAAATATTTTTATATTTCTAATGACTATATATTTAAACATACATATTTTATATAATCTAATATTAAAACTAATTTAGTAAAATATATATGTTTATGTTATAGTTGTATTTACTTTAAATTAATTCTTATAAAATGTCATTTTCACATCCAAGTGAATCCATGGGGTCCCAAAATCTATAAAAGGATGCCAATGGTAGGAAATATCTCATAAAATAAGATTATGAGAGGTGTTTGGGTAGTTTAATATTATTATAATATTATTTTTTACCCTTATTTACCAGATTTACCTTTTAACCATGGTAAATAAAAAAATTACTAAAGTTGTTATTCATAATGTCCAAAAATAAAAGTTACATATTAATAAATTAGAACCTTTTGATTACAAATATTAAACCCATTTTTTCAAATTCAAAATACAGAATTTTCATTAATTAATTTACAATTAATTCTCGTTGTAAAAACCCAAAAGTGGATTTTTAAGAAGAAATTACTATCAAAAGATTGACATGTGTTTATATACAATTTAAAAGTGAAATTACATAAAATGAAAAAATTGGATTAAATGCTAAAAATATAATCCAATTAATATTTAAAATCAATTTAAAAGTTAATCTCTCTATATAAATTAATTAGATAAAAAGGCAGTTCTGAGTTAACATTCAGAATTTTTCACTATTCATTAAATTTTAATTTTATTAGAAAAATACCAAAAATTCATAAAATGTAAATTTTTAAGTCCCTATTTATAATAAGAAGTTTATTGTTTAATATTTAACTTATACAAGTGTAATAAAATATATTTAAAATAGGTGTTCCATCCAAAGGCCCTAAAACTGCTTTTTTTAATACTACTTTTATCTGAAAAAATGATTTTTTTCTCAAATAATGTTCTAAAAAAATCTGTAAGATGAATGATAAGGTTATATAAAATTAAAAATGTTTTTAAAACATTTCATAATGGCTATTTATATCCTATTAGATAATAATATTTTAAATATATATCATTGTTTAGTGAAACTCAGTATCTTGTGCAACAAAAGCTATTGAGGAAGGTTGTTGTTGCATGTAACGTAAGCCAATTCAGTATTTATTGTAGTGAAAGCTTAATTTGGGGTTGCATATAACATAATACAAACTTATTTAATTTATACTATGAACAAAATCTATACTCGATGTGGTGTGAAATTAATTCTATCAAAAGAAATTGAAATTGTGTGTAACCCGAGACAAGAATAGTGTTGCATATACTGCAAGATAATACGGTGTTTTGTATAGTGCAACATAATATTTGTGTATCATTTTACACAATTTATCAAATAAATTAAAATTATCAGTCTCATAAAATATATGGGTGCTACATTCTACCCACCTTAAAATGAATTTAGACCTCAAAATTAATCGGGGTTATAAATGGATTACTACTGGAATGTTTCTTTTATGGAAATGCACATCATAAAAAGGGATGATAAAACACAATTTTATAAAGGAAAGTTAGAAATATAATGATTATACAAATTAACTAATCACTAGGTTTCCATATATGAAAACATAGGTTGGAAGTCAAATCATGGATATAGAAGAAAAATCTAACCATCATGTTCTAATGGATAGTTATATAGAATAATTTTTGGAGAAAGTTAACTAATATAATGATATAAATATGTGACTATTTAAGGGATCATATGATTCATCAGAGAAGAGGGTACTAGGATAACATTTTTTTCAAGATCCTTTCCCTGTTGTTGAAGAATCTTGCATGAGAATAAATATTAACTTGATATTGAAACAATATCACTTCTGCCTGTGCCTTGAAAAAATTCCACTTCATCTCTTAGTTAAGGAAATGATGTTAAAATTTTCATTCTTGATGTCTTATAAGATTATGTGATATAATGATATGTCATTCTATCTATCTCAACAAAAATGTTACCATAAGAAATCAAATATGCATAAGTCCACCTATAGTGAGATAATACAATAATAAAAAAACTTAAAACAGGAAATAATGTATACTATTCACAAATGGATAAAAATAGAATCCTACCGAAAACTAAAAATAAAAATCTTTAGAAATATTTTAACTAAATTGACGTAACATCTTTCTCACATATCTCATTTGGATGTTATTGGTTATCACATTCCAAACATGTTAATGCCTTAATTATGTATTCTTTTGAAACATTATAATAACATGACTTACTACAAAACCATAGTGAAAACATGCATTCTCTAAAAATTAACTCATTACACACATAAAAAATACATAAAATTCTATATACTCAAACCACCATATCACTTTGTCATTTTATCAGTCATGAGTTCATTTGTACTATCAATAATTTCATTATCTCATTATCCCTTCATTATTTTCATATTATGTGCTTTCCAAAAATATTTCAATCACTTTTCATGGTTATTGGACTTATATAATTACTTAAAACCACAATAAACCAATACATAGACATCCCAATAATCCATAATACTATAAATGAGATTCCATAACACTATTTTCGAATCCCCTTTCATATACACATAATCATTCCACCACTTCGTTGTCATACTCAACAACACCAATAGTGATAACATGTAACTTCCATTTGTCTTTCTCATTAAGAGGTTGTTGAGGTCAGTCGACATTAACCCTTGGATTAGAGAATTTATTAGCATAATTCTCCATTTCCTTGGGCTTGTTGCATTGACGTGTCGGCGGTGCATTCTCTATAGTCTTTTCCCTGTTCACATCCTTAGAATCCTTTATCCCATTACTTTGGAACTCAGCTGATCAATGACCATGTTTTACACACATGATACATTTTCTAGTCCCTTTAAGACAATCTCTGCTATACTACCTTCCACACATTGAGCATAAAGAAATAGTCATCTTCTTTTCACCATTGTTTTGAGAATTTTCTTTGAACTCCATATTTCGTTTCTTGTCAAAACCATCAGATGGATATATAACACAAACATTTTATTCCACCTTAATAGAACCATGAAAAGTCTCTTCATAGCTACAAAATTCTATTATATCTAATTCCCTTCAAATAATTTGTTATAATCCACTGAAGAATCGATCAACTATTCTTTTATATTGGATGATAAATCCAGAAGAATGCCTTGAAATCCTTGTAAAATTTTCCTCGTATGAACCAAATGATTCATCATCCATTTTATTAAGCTCAATGAACTATTTTTCATCTTATTTCAAAGAATACATGGGATGTACTTATTGAAAAATAATTTCTTGAACTCATCCCATTCTATGGATTCAATTTCATCTTGGTGCCTTGTATTCTTAATTAGGATCCATCATTGGTCTGCTTCACCTTCTAAATAGTAAACAAGCAAAATGATTTTTTCATGTTCTGAATAGCAATGAATGGAAAAAAAATTCAATGGTATTGATTCATTGTTCATCAACAAGTGGATCATAAGTCCCAATGAATGAAGGTGGAGTTTGTCTCATGAATAACTCAATAGAATATTTTTTCCCTTCACTGCTCATTTGGATGTCCATAATGATTCATACCTTTTGTAAGTATAGCTATACCGTTTTTTCACTCCATCTCCCATTACATTTGGTTGTTTATGAGAACAATCATTGAATTGATCAGTTCATTGATCACTAACACGGTTCCTTCGGGTTCCTTCTATTGTCTATACCCAAAAAGAATACTCTGAGAGGAAAAATCATAATTGGAAACCATCATAATTAAGGGGGAGTAGTTTCAATATCTAAAATTTTAGGTTTAATACATGGTTATTCACGATCATTATCCTCATTCTAGAATTGTAACCTATACTTATAACTAACCTTAGGTATATCCCTATACATACCTTAGAAATATCTCTAGGCGTCTCACTAATGTTTTTGCTTCCTATTTTCCAATGGTTGACTAAACCTTTGTTATGATACCAAATTTAGAAACCCAATCACGACTTACATGGAAGTACATTTCTTTTGTGGAATACTTATTACATGACAAAAAAAAATTCCCAATGTTTGTATTAGTTTAGTGTCTTTTGAAACTGAGAACAAAATATTCTAATCATGGTGAAATATGTACAACATCTCCCATAAAGATCTTACCATTTTGGTTTTACGACCTAAAGACTTTATTAATATCTTGGGGAAAAAAAATAAAAATGGAGAGCTAAAATTCTCAATAAGGGTAAACGTAGAGAACATTAAATAATCCATAAACATCTTCACGTAAAAACATAAACATAATGTTTAAGCACCAAACTCTCGAGCCATGAAATAAATCTTTGCAGTACATAGAGAATAGATCATAAGGGAACATTAACCATGATAGAATAGAATTGGCATAAATCATGGAATTTTGGAAAACTAATAAACACATAGTATAATTCCCGTAGTAGCCAATTCATTACTACCAAGACCATTATAGTGGACAATGTCTATTACTAAATCAGATTTTCCTAACCTTCCAGCCATGCATTATTGAACAATATTTACTTTTCATTACATTCATGTATATCTCATGAGATATAAATTTTTACCCAATGAATTGGAGGGAGATATAGGTCCTTATCATCTCATAATTATGTCATTCTTACATGTTCCACGAAAACATGAATCACTCATCACAGAAAAACCCATGAAAGAAAATGTGGTTCTTAAACATCATTTAATCATAACATACTCCATATAAGATAAATGGACTTTATAAATATAATTAAATCATAAAAAAATCAAATCAATGTAATAATAAGTATATATTAATAACCTTCAGTAATATTATATGGAAAAATATTCTGATAAAACAATTGAACTTAATTCCTGAAGAAAATATCCTTTTTTTCAAAAAAAGTTATCTTTTCTCAAGATGTCGTGAAATTATAAAGGAGAAGAATTAAATTTAAAATAAAAATGAAATATTGTAAGGGAAATTTTATTAAAATAATGTGTTATGAAAGCGTAAAAATCTATTCATTCCATATAAGTTAAAAAAATCCATATACTTTTACTGGAAAAGTCAAAAAGTACCTCGTAATGTAAATAAAAGAAAGAATCATTCCATACCATGCATTAAAAGAAAAAAATGGGTAAAAATTACTTTCAACATATAGAGAAGAATAATAAACATTTTATTATAACATAATTAAAAAATATAGACATGGATGATAAATATAACCCCGTAAATACTTACGTATAAAAAATCTTAGATAAAAAAAATGAGATTGCAATATTATCCCTTACCTTAGGTACAATATGCTTCGTATGTATGTGATCCTCTTTTAAAATTATTTTAATAATGTTACTGATTTATTAAAAAATCATAATCATTTTTATTTTATCATTTTTATCATATATTAATCCATTTGTTAGTAGAATTTCATTGTTAATCGATATTCTGGTATTGACTACTTTACGTTCTTATGTATCTTTTTTCAGATAAGTTCTTATTCATCCTTTTAGGTTATAGTTATATTATTGAAAAAATGGTATTAGAATAAAATATATCAT
Organism: Viscum album; assembly: GCA_963277665.1. Lineage (NCBI taxonomy): Eukaryota > Viridiplantae > Streptophyta > Magnoliopsida > Santalales > Viscaceae > Viscum > Viscum album. The sequence goes on along the minus strand of OY728128.1, from coordinate 1,000,269,523 downwards.
ATTTATTAATTAATTTCATTTATATAACCACGGTTTAATAAAGATTATGTAGAACGAACCACATTGCACCGTCGAGTCGGTAAGTCGTACGTACGCAAAAGCGACGATATCGTTCCCACAATTTCTGAATGGTATTGAAGTGTATGGTGTATAATAACTCATAATTAGTATCATGTTATAATTATAATATATATTTTTTGTTACCACCATTGTACACATCCATGTAAGGTGGTGGTGAAAAACAGATTACACCACAGCATGGAGACGGTAAGACGTACGTACGCTCACACTGAGATTTTGTTTGTTGTGGGATGGATAGAATTTTATATATGTTTGTTTCATATTTAAAATAAAATATTGGTATACTAGTGATACTGATGATATTACTTTAAAAGGAAAAAACTAAAGAAGAGTATGTATAAGAGAATGAAATTTGAATGAATCAGTAGAAGAGATTAACTCTACCTTGATGTGCCTCCTTTAAAATTTCACATAGGACACTAGAGTTGGACTTTGTAGAAGACCAGAACCTCTAGAATGTAAATTGGAAATTTTATAAGAATAATGGTCCGGATTTTTCAGAACATTAATGCTCAAAACATATTAAAGATTAGAGGGTGTAGGTTACCATTTATAATAGAGGAGAGGGGCATTTTGAGAAAGTCTGAAAATATTAATTTATTATAAATTCAGTTTCGATTTAAAATGGTCCAAAAAATATTTAATAAGAATGTAATATTTTCTTGGTTAGAATAATCTACATAAAATAATATTTTGACAATTTTTTAATATTTTTTTATCCTTATCTTTTTGGTATAACCCTTATTTTACATTTTTTTAATCTTACCGTGAAATCATGTTATTTACAAATTGTCGGTTAATGTAATTTCCATATCATTTCAAATGACACAAAAAAGTTATTTATGATATATTTTAAATTTTATTAACAATTTGGATAAATATTATATTTTTAGGAATTTTATATCATTTAATAAACTATTTTATGTTTTATTTTATGAATTATGTCAAATTTTTGGATACTACTCATACTTGACATTTTTAAAAAAATTCATAACAACCATATTACTTGGACCAACGACATTAACTCATCCCTAATATGTCAGATTCGTCCAAAAAATTATTTATTCAATAAAAATATTCATATTAAATTTATTTTAATATTTATAAATTCATTTCTTTGAATCATTCATTAATCAGGTAATCACTACATCATAATTGTGTCATAAATAAATTTATTTATTTGGAGTCTAAAAATTAAAAATAAAATACCATTATGTATTTAATATTATCATAATTAAAATGAATATATATTGAAAAATATATAAGTTATATAACAATATATTAAAATTTATTTTGTAAAAGATTTATGTGAAGTCATAATTATCTTTACATTAAATTAATTCTTATAAAATGTCATTTTCACATCTAAGGGAATCCATGGGGTGACATAATCTAACCAAGGATTAAAATGGTTGGAAATATCTAATCCAATAAGATTAACACATGTGTTAGGTTAGTTTAATATTATTATATTCTTTTTTATCCTTATTTACCAGATTTACACTTTAACCATGTTAAATGAATTAATTCAAAAAGTTACTATCCATAATGTCCGAAACCAAAAGGTAAATATTTATAGAATTTGAACCTTTTGATTAAAAATATGGAATAATTTTTTCAAAATTATATATAATGAAGTAGTAGTAATTAATTTAAAATTAATTTCCGTTGTCAAATCCAAAAAATAGGTTTTTAATAAGTAATAACTATCAAAATATTGACATGTGTGTACGTCCTATATAAAGGAAAAATTACTTCCAATAAAAAAAATTGGATTAAATGATAAATATATTATCTAATTACTAATTAATACCAATTAAAAATATAATCTAACTATATATATAATTTAGGTAAAAAGGCAGTTTCGAGTTAAAATGTCGCATTTTCACTATTCATTAAAATTTTAATTTTATTAGAAAAAATACTAAAAACTCCGAAAACATAAATGTTTATGTACTAATTCCAAAAAAGAATATGTTTTGTCAAATTTAACTTATAAATGTCTCAAAAGTATATTTAAAAATTGGTATACAATCAAAAGGTGGTGAAACGGCATTTTTCGTAAAATACTTCTTTTATCTAAAAAATTAATTTTTTCTCATATCATGTTCTAAAAAATTAATAATATGAATGATAATTTTATATAAAAATTTAAATTTGCTTAATACTATTCATAATTTATAGTTTGTATCCCATTAAATAATAATATTTTAATAATATATCATTGTTTAGTGAAACTCATTATTGCGTACAACACATGCTATTGAGGAAGGTTTCTCTTGCATGTAACTCAAGAAAAGTCATTGTTGCATGTAGTTCAACATTACATTTTATTTTCATATAACATAATCCAAACTTAGTTCATTTATAAATTGAAAATAATATGTACTCAGTGTTGTGTGTAATGAAATCTATCCAAAGAACATGAAATTGTGTGTAACACAAGCCAATAATAGTGTTACATATACTACAGGATAATATAGTGTTGCAAATAGTGAAAGCTAATTTCTGACTAACATTCCACACAAGTCATTAATGAAATTAAAATAAAATATCTGATAAAATCTCAGTGTATTACAAGTACAACAAAATTAGATTTATTTTACAGGTGTTTTGAATGATTAAGATGAGAGTCAGGGCATAATGTAACGATATTTCTTGTCACACTTTTATTTTTGTGAGATTTATAAATTATTCACCACTAATATATTTTTTGTGGTTTATATAAATCCAATAAATATATTATATTATTATTATAATTAATAATATGGATATTTACATAGACATTTTATGATCTCTCATTCATGGGGTGTATGTTTCAAAAGTTACCAATTATATAATGTTGTTCATTCTAAATATTCCTTTTTTAAGACACATTACATGAATTTCAAAAACCATTTTTTCCAAAAAAATTATAATATAATATATTAAGCTAAGTTTTACTGATAATTGATTTTAAATTTATTTATTGTTCTCAAATAATCCTTTATATATTTTCGAAATGTTTTCAAATAAATGGATTTAAAAATGTTTTCAAGATTATATAATTAGATTTCGAATTTTTAAAAGAAATGGTCTTCAAAATGTTTTCAGTCATTCATTATATGATTTCAAGGTGTTTTATATTAAATGGTTCTCAAGAGGATTTCAATCCATCCTTATAATTATTCAATATTTTTTATAGAAAATTATTTTCAATATTTTTTATGTTTTTAAAATCATTGTTCATTGAAAATTGGATTATTTTCATTAGAAATGTTTTTAAAATATATTTAAAAAAATTAAATATATTATGGAATTTTTTGTGTTAATCATGCATTTATGTTGAAATTATAAAAATATATCTTTCATATTATATCTCTGAATAATTTATGTTTTCATATAATGGTATTTATGAAAACACAGGATACAGGTTTATGAAACCTATTTCATCTTCACATGTTATATGTCTACAATAATCGCTTATTTTCATGGATTTTTCATTGATGAAATGATTATGAAAACTATAATTTTACACAGTTTAATATATTATTACATGATTATCAAACTCGTTTAATTTCTTATGTTATGCAATGATTTTTTTTTTGATTTTTTGGAATATGTACATTTGATTTTATTATGAGATGGGTGGGACCTATATCTTCTTTTAGTAAAATGGGTAATTATTTACCTCTCATGTGATAATTATGGAAATCAAGTTGATGCGTTTAATCAACTATGGGATGTTTGGAAACCAAATCCACTATGGGAAGAAAGGGATACACAATCCATTGAATGTGAAGGAAAATGACTAAGGATGGTAGTGTGTCCACCTCAGTAGGTGTAGTCCCATTGATGACGGGAAGATGGGATACCAGATATACTATGAGATGGCGAGGAATCCTAATCCACTATTGGATTATGGGGAAACCAAAACCCAATAAGTAAAGGACTATGAGTGGTGATGGTGGTCTATCCCACCCAGTACGTGTAGCCCTCATGAAGTTCCTTTATAAGTTCTAGAAATGTGTACTGACATACATGGAATAATATTACATGTTCATCTGTATGCCGCAATCCCATTTAATATTCCTATATTTTTCATTCATGGCTTATTATCTTGATTCCCTTATGATTAATCTCTTATGAAATGTTAATCTCTATGTCGTTATTTATGTTTATAATTTTTGATATGCAGGGTATGATCTTCAAAAGATATTATCACATTCTCATACCCCTATACTCGTGTTTATGCTTACATGTATCCATTGTTTACTCTTATAGAGCATTGGGAATCCCCCCTTTTCATGTTTCCAATCCTAGGTTATGATGATATGTATAAAAATAGTTATAGTCATGATGAAAATAGGGGGAGATGATGTAGCATGCTCATGTACTAGTTTTTACATTTCCATGATTTTAATGGCACCAAACTAATACTGTCTTTTGGTGTCTTTTTTGGAAATGATTCAAGTATTATGAAAAAATGATTAAATGTTTATGTATGTTAACAAATAGATGTTATTGGAAGTTTCAACCTTACCTTATTTCCTATAACCTCGTTTATTTTTTAATTGGGGCTCATTAGTTCTCTTCCACGATTAATTTACCTCAGAAATACTTGACATGGGGAATTGTTTCCTTATCTTTATAGTGAATTATACCATATCATCACATGATGAAAACATTTGAGAGACTAGTTCTCTTCAGAGTATTATCTTAATGCCATTAAATAAATGGTTATTCTAACATTACTATTATATATGTTACCCACATTATGCATTTATCATCATTCAATTTATTCATCACACATGGAAACAAATCCACATAATTCAATATTATATTAAGGAATTACATTTTTGTATCATCTCAATTCACATCAGGATTGTATTTCTTTAAAGAATATATATTATCTATTAAGACATGTTTATTATTGAGTTGATTTATTATTGTGGGTTATCTAATAAGTAATTGTTGATATTGTGTATAACATCTTCAAATAGACTCCAACTTGTTTTCTTGTGGATCCAAAAATATCCAAAGTCTATTACATCCATTATTCATGGACCTTGTTTCCTAAAGGAGGAATTCACTAGGTAACTTTTCCAATGACACTTAAGAACTCACATTGGATGAGAGTATGGGAATTCTGGATTATGACACCCATTATGGGGGGAACTATTTCTTATTCTAGGACTCTCTTATTTATTTAATATATGTCCATGAATCCTTCATTAATCCCCAAATGATTATATTACAAAATAACATGAGGTAATGATCCGTTATGACTATGCATTGGTTCACAACCATCGACATTTACCCATGGTTCCTCATAAATGGAGGGATGTGTATGTGTCTGAGTTTCACTATCAATGATACCCTTTTTTGTATATATTGGGGATCCTTTGGTTGTTAATTGGGATAACACTAGTTTTAAGATAAGTTAATAAGAACTATAGTGTTTACTTTAATCTAGGTGGTGAGAGTTATATTTTTGTCGAGAATGAACCCATGAAACTATATTCTTAGTTATCTCTATGGGATGAATCAAAACCCACATCGTTTGGTGTCTTTTAACTAGACATGTCAATTTTTAAGGCAAGGTGACAAGGACCAACCATGTGTTTTGACATCATGTAGAATGAATTTCCTAGTGAAGGGTTCTGGGTCAAGGATGTTGTCGGACTTATGTTGAGGCAAACTGAGCAGCCCATAAAAGATATAGCTTGCTGCGTAGGGGAATTATGATATTGGGGATACAGTTCAGAGGAATTCAGGATGGATGAAGATATTTGGTTTGGATCTTAGGTAGGATTCCTACGTATCCCATTTAATTAGAAATAAAATCTCACATTATTAGATATGAATTGGTAATTTCATCTTAGTGGAGACCCATTTGAATTAGGTCATGATTGGGGCTACACCAGGATGCAACCCATGTGAGTTGATGTTCAGCAGGGCATAGTCATGGAAGCTTCCATTTGGAACTTATTCATTATGAATATATCCATTTCAAGGTTTAAGTATGGTTAAAAGACATTTACCATATAGGAGGCCCATGATGTTTTGGATTGTGTAAATTCCATAGTCACTGATAACCTCTAAACCCACACAAGTCATTTTCAGGGTGAGGAAGCATAGGAATCATTATATCTCATGATCATAAGATCAGACCCTATCCACTAATGAATGGTGTTGTTTCTTAAAGGGTTAGATAAATAGGGTCATTGAATGATCTTGGTTCTTCTCTCAATTTTATATCCTAGATGGTCATATTCTATGATCTATATAGATACAAATAGGGAATGGGTGAAGATGAGAAAACTCGAATCCTCGTATATTAAAATCTATGGGATTACATCAAGAGTAGTGACCTAAAAATGGTTTCAAGAAAGGAAGGAATGTTAAAAACTAAACCTTGTTGGAGGAAAATACCATTGGTTCCTCAAAATCCCTAGAACATGGAGGTTAAAATGAGTGACCAAAGTTTGCAACCCTTATTACCTTTGGAATTTAAACCCTAATACATTTCTAGGTTCTGTAATATTGTCGAGGTCACCCACGTAAGAACTCTTACAATGGGTATAGAAACTCTAAATGACACACTAATGTACCTGATTATCTTGTCATATGTTTTAGTTAAATATTGAAGGGGCCTTATCATGATATCAATATACTGCTTTGTGGATGGTATAACATGGGAACTAATGATACGATGGAAGAGAGTGGTGGAAGCTAGAGAGTATAGAGCCCTATGATGCCTCATTCTATAGAGTGTGTTCTCACATGTGATGGGGTTCACTTAACATAGCATATTGCTATGTCGGTTATGGGACCATCCTCACAACATTGTTCTCTGAGCACCGATGTTTGTCTTTCATAGTGTGATGCATCGCGAGGCTAGGCTCCACCCACATAGCATTTTTCTAAATGGGATTGAGTTACTCCCATGTTGCATTTTTCAACATGGGGGACGATTATTCCCACATTGAATTTTTCTATGGTGGATTCCCATGTACAGAGAGGCCATCAGTTTTTACCTCGTGTAATTGTGTTTTTAAGGGAAATTTGGGTTGGCAGACTTCCATTTTATTTAGTATTTTCTCTTCATATGGCGGATTTTACATTAGGGGAATCATTTAATGACTCTTGTTTTTGTGGTGCCTTGATTTTGATCTCATCATTTCACACGACCATGTGTGGATCCATTTTTAGGTCCTCATAAGGTTTATATTTATATAATAGTGAAGGGAGTATATGTTGGCATGGTTTGTCATTTATGACTAGATACAAATATTATGTTGGAGAAGCCTATAAATGAAGCCAAACCTGTGAATGACTCAGTCATCAGAGATGTTGGTCATGGTGGGTGACATCATTTGTGGGGGTGGAGATCACCTCCTCAGTCATGAAAATGGAATTTTTTTTGTTTATGAGGAGATAATTATACTGCCTCATCCCAAAAAAAATTAGATCATGGGGAATTTTCATTTATGTGGTTCAATATAACCACCTCCTTATTAAAAATGAGTTTGTTGTCCTTAGGGGGTGCTGGTTCCATTGTCTCCATCCTACAAACTATTTAGTTCATGAATGACCAGAGAATTAGTGATTCTCCATGTGGATCAGAGGTCCATGAAGAGGTTTTTTCTATGAGATCGAATATCCTTTTGAATATTCTTTTTTATTTCCATTAGACCCATTTAAAAATTCATTTAATTATCTAAATATTATTTTTAGAGATTTCGGGACTCAAAAAATTCCACCATCAGAATGGCTTCCAGTCAGGATAAAGATGAGACTATCCCAGTATAGAAAGAAATCCAATTTTGTACTTGTTTTTGTTATGTGAGTGAAATTGAAGGAGGGTACCAGAACTCTATATCATGTTCATAACTTATTTTCATTTACTAGTTCCCTCATGAAACTCAGTGCACCAATAGAATCTCTCAATCACTTTTTTAGTTGTGAACTTCCTCCATTGTGGATGTCTTTTCCATGAATTGAGTTTCTTCATCCATGAACAGAAAACCATAACTACAAATTGTAAGACTTAAAAAGCAATAACATTAAATCTTCCACATTGTGGGTGGATGCTTTACAAAAGGATTTTTCGTTGAGACATCTCTTTGCGGGCCTACACTTTGTGGGCCAGTTCCCTCACAGTTGAAGTTATTTTTGAACTAATGAATCATGAGTCTATGACATTGTTGATTTATTCTTTATGGTACATCATTCCTTTAAATGTTTTTATGAACTAATGTCTTTCCTTCGTAATTTATATATTTTTAGTAAGATGGACCATCCATAGGCTTCTTATACTACCATATATATGTTCTCGGCTACTGATGAATTGTGGAAGGATATGATAGATTATGTTGAAAAAAAATCACTATTTTCCCTCTTCCTCAACTAATAGTTTGTCTAATTATTTCTATCCATAGAGGGTATATATTCTAATTCATGATACCTAGTTAGGGATTCATCCAACCATATGATATTGAAATCCCTTCACCGCATTCGGTAAACCAACCTACAACATGGGTACTTGAAAATCGTAACATCCCTCAGGAAAACATCTCAGTAAAGAGGATATTTATATATAAGAGATCAACTATAGGGTCACTTTCAAATTAGACCCCTGATTCTATAGAAGAAACCATGTGTCCATAAAATTTTAATGTTCATTGTTATCATGGTATTGTGTGAGAGGATACAATGAATGAGCATCAAGGATGCTTTCCAAAATGACACATTCACCCTAGGGGATCATTTTTCTTGGACAGGTGGTGGAATTTTTTGGACTTCCAAGGCTATGAAGAATTCAATGTTTAGTTGCTAGACTTTGTGATATACAAGGATATCTAGTTATCACAAACATATTCACATCAATACCAAAAAATCATTTTTTAACATTTTAGATGGTTTACCCTAGACATTAACACATTCAACTTGGTACCTGGGGATGTTGGAATAATCCTTTGAGATATCAAGTTGATTTTAGGGATCCTCATTGTAGGTGAAATGTATGAAAAATTTATTCCTCCCTCCTCATCCTATGATCAAATGGAGAGGACTCCCCTTCTTTCCAAGAAAATAATTTCCAAGGCCAATGTCCTTTTGAATAATCACCATCATCCAAATAAAGACATTCCATTTTTTATTATATTAAGGATATGTCTAAGATAAGTGGTTAATATCCCTACAAAAAACAACTATGAAAATTCCAAACCAATGAAACATGAAGGTGTATGCGATCTAACTAGCCCATTCTAGAAGCGGTTCAATTCAATGAATGGGGGTGAAAGATTGTCCATAATAATGATAGACAATTTCAATCAGAAACCTTCCTAGTCATGTTTCTAAGCTGTTAGATTAGAACTCTCATGATTCTGAAACTACTATCAATATTCAAGAATATATCAATTATGAATCCTTTCTAGTGGCATATAAGAAATGAGTTTCTTTAAGGGGTGATCATTCCTCTTGTGTTGTATGTCTCCTTCTTCAACAGAGGCTGTTTTTCTTAATTGTGTTTGGGTACATGTCAGTGCCTACAAAAATCTCTTTTGATGAAGATCCTAAAATGCTTTATTTATACATTTATGATCGTGGTATATCGAGTAATTCATAGTATAATTGTTTTAGATATTCCTTTAGATTTATTTACTTAATAAGGTCAGAGGTTAGTGAGAATGATGTTGATAATGCCCATTCCTTTGGGGGTGATGATGATCTTGAACCTCATACTATTACTTGATATGTATAACTCTCTTGTTTACCTAATGGGTCTCATATATTCTTATACCCATAGGGTCTTAGGTCGATAGAGGTTCATATGAAAATAATTATGGCTAACTGAACCTACCACAATTCCCTAAGTACATCATCTAGTATTAACTATCTATATTACAATAGAATTCCCAAAGGATTGGAAGGAATATGATACCTTATGGTTATACATACCTACTAAAGATATCTAGGAGAAACTTCTGAAAGAACCCAATATGCTTTCATTATATGGAATTTTCACTACACATGTGTGCATTTCAGCTCGTGAAAATCCACATGATATTGAAATATACCTTGGAGAGATGGATACCTACCTCCACTCATTCGAGTGTAGACATTATTGGTCTGATCGAGTGGTAGACATGGAAGTAATCAAAACCATGTGAGATGATGCTAAAGAAGAGGTAGTATTTCTCAACACCATTTTCACTATTATGACTTTAAAAAACAATTTGTGGTACTTTTAGGAGTCTAGGGATATTCGGGAGACAATTGATTCTCCAACATATACCCAGAGGGGTACTTACATTGGGGAGTACATTCCTTTATATTTGTAATTCACTACAGAGGTCACTCTTGAGTCCCCAGAGTAAATGGAGGTAGTCATTACAGATCCTTCTAGTTAATTTTCACCTCCAACCCACACACTTATCCTTCTATAGTTTAATCATTGTGGCATAACATGAAGTGTTGGCAGGAAACAAAATCGTCGATACATCTAAATAGAGAATCACATATATTTTTTTCCTTTATTTATTTGGATGACATGACATTCATCATCATTGGATGTCTACTCATCATACACATAACATGGTGGTGGTCTGATGAAAAAACAAGTAGCAATTCACTAGAAATATGTTTCTGCTACTACCTCAGAGGTAGGGTTCATACTGTCAATGACTACAATTGAGTAGGATAGGTAATTCAAACCAATTGCGTCCATTAGGGTGATCATGATCCCTAAGACGAAATATATTCAGCATTAAATGACCTATGTCTCAGCAGTGGGGGAGTCTTTAGAGGTCGAATATTTAACAGAGCACATTGATCATGATATTGCAATGATGAATGTAATAACCTCACTGATAGCAAGTTAACTATATTAGATCACCCAAACAACTGAGGATATTTTGTATTTTTAATTTCCCATGAAGTTGACTACTCCTGATTAAATGAATTATGCACCACAGAGGGGGTGTCATTAAGGGTTAGCTATTGCCCCTAATTCCAGGATGATTTTTCTTACATGAAAAATATGCATGAGTTATATTCCAGTGATTTTTGACCAATTCGAGCATGAGTCTGCACCCTGAATATCTCTGGAGGAAGTCGATGTTAATTTACTAAGTAAGGACACAACACCAACATTATTAGGTAATTATGGAATGTAAGTGGCCATGAATGTCAATAATGCAATAAGTGAATGTAATTTATTCATTCTTCCAAAAAGTCCCTTTTATTTTTTTTGATTTAGGTATTAATTGATTTGACCTTTTGAATTCATGATTGAGCCCCGTAATCCATATGGTTACAACTATTTCCCCGATATCCTAACTTTTCGTCATTTCGATGGATCTAGTTGTAGTGGATTCAAGTCAGACTAAGACAATACATCCAATACCCTTTCTACTGGAATTTGACCCTAAATATATTCTACCCTTTGAATTTGACTCTAAGGTATACCAGGAGGGATTGGAAGACCTCCATACAACCCATATAAAAATATATAATGATATATTGATGGTAGTCTCTGAAACCCTCATGTACGACATACCAAAGTGACTTCCCATGTTGCACCACCTATTTTCATTCATTGGGTATGGGGGATTTTATTACCATTACATTTACGACATATTAAAATAGGTGATTTATGCCTGTGAGAAGGCTAGGATTATCAACTCTCATCACTTGACATAAGCTTCTAGGGAACATCTTTCCACTACTATGAAATTTATTTTTAATAAAGTATATTGGAATATCCACAAGATGATAACATGGAATTTTAGAATGTTGAACATCAGTTGAGTAGATTTGTCAAGAGGTGGAAAGGCTTATCCAAGAACAATATAATCAAAAACAATAATTGGATCAAATTAAAGAATAAATTGATTATTGGAAATAGATTGTGGAGGAGGAGGAAAATGTTGGATTGGATGCAACTAAAGAGGCATAGATGAAGCTTGCTGGTGCAAAGGCTAAGACTCTAGCTTTAATGGATCCCTTCCGAACAATAGAGAACTCGGACCAAGAACTATTAAAACTTTTTGAATCTTTTGATTAAATCCTATAATAATCAATCCTTTCTCATATTGATAGACTCTATGTTGTGGATGATCCTCCATTCATATTCAATTAAATTATAACTTTTTTTATCTCTGATGTTTGTCCTTCATCTCTTCCTGCAATGCCAATAAATTAGAGTGGGTCAAATTTTTGAATGATAATACCCACTGAATTTAAATTATAATCACAATATGGTATAAAAAATTGAAATGATCATATAATGATATACTTTTTCTGAATATGGAATAAATGAGAAATGTTAAAATGTTTCTAAGGAAATATGAAAAACCTTAAAAATATTTTGTATTTTCTATTATCACCATAATTTTTCCACACATTTAAAGTGATGTGGACTAAGTGCTTATAATATAAAATTTTATTAGGATTCCATTTGTGGGATTTAAAATGAATAATATTTGATTTTTTTAATATTTTATTGCTTGATATATTTCCTAAACCATGAAAAACGTAGGTCTAGAGAGCTAATAATCAACTTTTATCAATATTTCCCTTTAAATTTTTCTTTATCATGTATTTTTATATATCCCTTTTAATTGGATAATTATTATCTTTGATACTTGAACAATTTCACTGATGTTTTAAGTTGAACAGTTTTTATCTTAAATTACATGACAAGGGCCCCAGTATGGTTCATTAGCCAAAAATGACATAATATTTTTTAGACATGAATGATATGTTTTTCTTGACACTAGTTTTATGGTTCCTTAATCCAAAACATGATATGGTTAAGTTAAGGAAGGATTAACCATAAGAATGGTTACTAACATGATGTTTTATGGGGAATATATATGAAGGAGGAGCCACTCCTAAGGAGTATTTACCTTCGAAAAATGGCTCAATTTTTTTGAGTGGAAAACATATGCAGAGCCAAGTAGGACATATTATGAATTTTCAAAAAATGGTTTCATCATGACATTAACCTTCAATTTCTGATGCCTAGGTTATTTTATAACAATTCAAATTTTCAAGATCATGATGGTTATGTTTTCATGGGATTGATGTCTGAAATTGATAAAAAAATTTGCATCATCTTTTATCATAAATGGGGAACCACTCCTATAGGAATTTGGATTGTGTAATGGATGGTTGATGAATGGTGTAGTTTTACATAATACAACTAAAACATGGGTGGAAGATTTTAATGTCTTCTGCCAAGAATATTTAGTATTTAATATTTGAGAAAACTTCTCTCTGACCAAGTGGTAGATGATTGTCCCATTGCATGGTAATATGATCAGTAAGGTTATATCATCTTCTATAATTAATGGGTAGAAGTTTTTAAAATATATAATATGGGTTTTCAATATCAAGGAGTGATGTGATATTAAATGTCCTTTAGGACCTATAGAGGGAGAAAAATACTGAATTGATGATGAATTTCCTTCTATTTGATATGAAATTTTTGGAGAAAATTTATTCATAGTCAACTGGGTTATAGAGTTCAATGTTAATGAATGATTTCCTTAGGACACTAGCCCTCTGTTTCATATGGAGTGGGAGGTTATGGGGATATAAAACTTTTTAGACATAGAGTGTGGTAGGTGAAATGGGGTTCCTGATATAAAAGGGGAATTCCATAATTCAATTTTTAAGGAATGAGTAGAGACCTTCCCCCAATGCAGGAATGAGGGGGTTTCCCTACATAGGTCTGACCTATGCATAAGGAAGGGAAATTAGCCATGCAGTTTAACATCTTTTGGTAAGGAACGGGATCAACCGACATGATGAAAATGAGAAGTTGTTTGAGGGACAAAAACTATATTTTTGGGCATCACTACCTAAACTGTAATGGAATGAATCAATCCATACATAGTCCTTGGATGGTTCCCAAATAGTCTAATCATTCTCTTGTATGGAAAATGGGGAATCTAACTTCGGATATGAGCTCATACATAGAGTGAGGCTCATATTAAATTCTCACATGAAGATCTAGGTCATTCATATGAACATGGGGGGATACATTCATGGTTTTGTCGTATAAATTTCTTAGGGAGGACTAATCCAAACACGGGAAAAGAGGGGACATTTGTATCTCAAAATTGGACAAGTTATATGAGGTTTGGGTGTCAATACATATCCTATGATGATATGAATCATACCACATATAGTTATTAATATTACGAAGTTATAGTGTCATGAAATTAGGACATGGGAAATGATTTTCAACATCATTCATTGAGGATGACATAATGTTATACAGTTTATGGTAATATGGCTAGGACCACCTATCATTGAAATCATAATTAACTGAGGAAAATCGCGCCAGGATATCCTTACATACCCCCAACGTGAGGGGAAAGAGAGTTTCAACCATAGCTCTATTGATTCCTGGATCATGAGAAATGATATGTGGCATGAAAGCCATCTGGTCATTCTGATGTAGAAAAACATCTATTGGGATTTATTTTTCATTGTTTCATAATCATTTTTTGAGAAACATTTGTGAAGAAAACTAGGAAATAATATATATAGTCAAATTAAGGTGTCCTCAAGACACTTACCTTCAATTTTTGATGGTTGGGGAGGCTCATGAGGATCCAAAATTTCCCAGGGCATATAGTTTGCTGAATGGAAGGTCTGTTTCTGGGTAATTATGAAACATTTAGTCTATGATTTTATGAGGAGTTATAAATTTCCTTCATAGATCCGATTCATATGTGTGTGTGTGGGGGGGGGGGGTGTTTCATTGATAGACCATTGAAAGAGGAACCCAAATTCCAAATCTCCTTTATAAATTCATATAGAAAAAGGGGGTGTTTTAATTATTATTTTTATTTCACTCGTGATTAGGACTATTATAAATTTCCTATAAATCACAACATATATTATTAGAATATGAATCAAGTAAAACAAAATTCTTGAAGAAGGGTATTCTTAGGCATATCTGACTCATGCGAATGGTGGAAGGAATTTGATTCTTATCATGGTTAGACCCTACATTGGAGTTTCATGCATCACATCCTAACTTGTGTAAATAGGAATCAAGCCATATGTATTTCTTCGAACACAAAATTGTTGATGAATGGTGTTGGGGGAAATTTCCTCTTAGGTGAAGGCATTAAGATGTTGTTGTTTAGTTTACCATCATATGGTGAGGATGATTGTTTTTCCATAGTTTTTAAACAAACAGATAGGATGAATAGTGCTATGATGTTTACAATATTATATATAGGATATTATTATAAATTATTAATATCCTGTTTTGAGGATGGGGGGAAATCAAAAAATATCTTTTTCTGAGAGGAATAATTCCACGCATAGTTCTAGAAGAAGAGGAATCCTACGTTGATCGGGCTCTAATGCATCAACATAGAAATTTAATCTCTCTTATGTGTAGATATGGATCATGACCGGTGAATCATTGAATGAAAAGATGATCAACATGTAGTTTATCGTCATGTGGTAATGATGAAGGTACCACACAGTTTATCATTTTGTGGTCAGGGTGATGCATCCTTTAGTATAACTTCATGCGGTCAGGACACTAACTCCTAGTTTATGGTCATAGAGTTTAGACCAAGGGTGATCCTTTCAAGAAGAGATGTGCATCATATGGTGGCATAGAAATGCCAATGTGAATGAGGAACAAATACATGAATTCAAAATATACAACTTCAATAGGAGGAATTCATATAGATTAAATTCATAATGATTGAACTCATGATTCTAGTTTAAGGTCATAGAGTTTGGACCACATGCATAGTTTATCATCATGTGTTTGGGACGACATATGTGTAATTACCAAAAATATTTCTTCTTAAATTCTACGTCTTTGGGATCCATTGTGAGATACCCATCCCTTGAAATAAAGTAATGTGATCCATTAGAGTAGACCTTCAGTATGGTAAATGGTTCCTCCTATTTTGGTTTTAGCATTTGTGGTTTCTTTTTGGGTATCATCGGAGTCCTAAGAACCATCACTATATCTTTTTCAATGAATGAACAATGGTAAACCATTTTGTTAATGGCGAATGAAATTCATTTTTGGTGAACCTCAAAATGGTTCTAGGTATGCACTAAATTTTCATCGAGAGTCTCCACTCCATCCATTAATTTCTTGTGTATCTCATATATGTATAATTTATCACATATAGAAAAAAAAAGAAAGGGAATTTAAACATAGATGTGTAGTACCACATCTATCCCATGCACTAATGAGTATGGGGTTTCTTATTCGGTAGTTCAGGTAGTGATCCTGTGTGAACACAGAGCATAGAGGAGTTTATCTAGAAAAAATCTTTTTTATCCATATCTACCATCTTCTAGAGAATGTTGGATAATGTTTTGTTGAAGGCCTCTATCTATCTGGAAGCAATTGAATGGTATCTAGATGAATGGTTGAACTTCATGCCATAATCCTGATATAGTTTCTCTAAATTATCAAAATATAATTTTGTTCTATTTTCTATCATTATTGTAGAAGGGATACCAGATATGGTGATGATGTTGTATTTAATTAGGATGACATTGTTTCTTACCCTATCCTCTTTAAAAGGTAATGATTCCTCCCATTTATAACATTAGTCCATTACAATGAGAATATAATTGAATTTCATGGCCGTAATTGGAGGATATGGTCCCACAATGCTGATTCCCCATAGAGAGAATGGCCAAGAGTACTTGTCTATGTGATGTAACTATGGGGGTTACTGAATGAAATTGGCCATTATCTATCAGGAATGGAATTTTTTGGTGAATTTAATGAAATCATACATCATAAAGGGATATATGTATCCATGAATTCAAATTTTATGGGAAATCATGGATCCAGATTTGTTTTCAGCACAGGCTCTAGTGTGCACATAATTCATAATAGTTGTTGTCTCTTATCCATCAATGCACCTGAGAAGGACTCCACCAAGGCTATGTCCATAGAGGTATTATTTTTATTTTTGTCAACATATAGAACAATGTTAATTGATCATCATCTTATTTTATCCCATAAGACCCAATTTGGAGAAGATATTCTTTGAAAGGAAGTATGCAATGGGTGTCATCTAGTTGATGGTCGACCCATACGGATCGGGGATGCGGCTAATATCATCAATTTCTTCCATGTCCACATGAATGGAGGTGAGACCATCTGGTAGTTTCCAATGCTGATGAATGTTTCATCCCATTCTGGATCTTCTTGATCTGTGTCTTTATTTACCAATGCATAATCCTAATCATTGTTTGATCTATTGAAATGATTTAACATTGGATCCAAAAGGAATTTCACTGTTAGTCAATGTACGTGGTCCAAAAAGGGCATTATCTCTTCCTTTATAATAGAATAATCATCATTGAAAATATTGATAACCAGTTTTGAATTAGCTTTTATCTTCTTGTGAAAGATATGTAATTGATGTTCCAATTATATCCATGTAATGTTAGCTTATACTCTGACTCAATGTTTATGAACGCCTCTGACAGTAGGAAGGAGTAAGGCATGACTACTTTTGTTAGATTTATGAGTTAGACTCTCAACCCCACTTTTTGATCTTAGGGTCTTCCATCCTTTAACTTTCCACGATTCTAGATGAATCATCAAAATGAATCTCCCAGATTTTAGGGTCCACTTGAATCAACATGCCCTATTCATTAGGGAGTTTTTATCTAATGAAGTCATTTCTTCTGAGGTGGATTTTTTCATAAATTCTACTAATGCATGTACTATGACAACTTTTTGAGGCACAAACCAGATGTTACACTATTATAGGATAACTGCCCATTGTGAGAGACATCAGGTAAATATCAAATGATGGATAATGTATTTGAGTGGGTTTCTATAAGATACTAGATAGACCTCATGATGATGAAGGTAGTGTCTTAGTTTTTTGACTGTAGAGATTAGTGCCCGACATCTTTTATTTATATTTTAGTAATGGATATTAGCATAGACCATGGGTTTTCTATGAAAATTAATATTTTGTTTACTGTTGGAGTTATTCCTCTATGTGAGGGGGGGGGGGGGAACATGGTGATCATTTTTGGGAAATTACTTACAGAATGAGTTGTATCCATTCATCCGAAGCCATTAGCACTAGGGTGCATAATAGATACTTCCTGATATTTTTAAATGATTTATGAAAATTATTATTCCATAGATATGTCACCCATTTCACCATTAACCTAATGAACGAAAAAAAATTCTACATATTTAGCTATAAATTGTTGAATTTAGGCTATGTTTCTTTTAAGTACATTTATCTCAGTGATGTTGTAAAAGGTTGATATGTTAAGGGCATCATTTTCATTCTCAGGGATGATATTGATGCCACAATGGCATACAAATAATCCAAGAACGTTATCTAATGTAACACTGAATTTTCATTTTAGGGGGTTAATGTTTAGAATGTGTTCTCACAGTTTGATGAAGAGGGTTTCAAGATCTGATAGGTGATCCGAGTTTTGTTACAATTTATCGACCAGTTCATCAATACAATATTTCTAAAACATTCTCAGAAATGTATTTAAGATGTGATGCATGGATGACATGTATGTTTCACTCAAATTATTCATACCAAAGTGAATTACCCTGTAGAAAATCACACATAGGGGCCCTAAAGGTAGTGGATACATTATCATCTTGGTCCATTTGGATTTGGTTGTATCCAGAATAACCATCCATGTAAAAGAGAGCCTGATTTTTATGAGATTAATTGATCGATAGTTATATGATATGGAATGGGAAATCATAACTGAAGTATATCATATTATATTCTCAGGAATTGATTCAGACTCGATTTTTTTATTCTTCTTTTAGATGAAAATAATGTTGGCGAACCACTTGGGTTATTGGTTATCCTAAATTATTCTAAATCAGATGATAATAAAAACATAATCCTATATTTTTGTAGCATGTCTCAGATGAACCCTTTTGGATAATTTTTTATAGCCTCGATGATCCTCTGGTTGGCCTATGTGCTAAGTGGCCACCTCGGAATGAATGCCAATAATTTTTGTGTATATGAAAATGAAAACATCTTGAAGTTGTGTATGTAAGGGATTTTATATCTCTTACTCTTTGGAAGTCAAAACTACACTAATCAAGGTGTTTTGTGGGTATTTGTGCATACCCAGATTTATTTCCCTGAGTTTATCAATGGTGGTAGAGACACCCTACACAAATGTTGAGATAAACTTCTAAGCTCATATTCCACTTATTATTCATAATAATTTTTTTAAACCATTTTGTTGGGGAAAAAATTCTTGAGATAAATTCCCCATATTTGAGAAAGGATTCGACATATTGGTGTTTGGATGATGAATAAACTTCTTTGGACCTAGCTGACAGATGGGGATTTTTTAGAGAGGATGTAGTGGAGGATATAAGAGTGTCTTCTTCCTTTTCTACGTTAGTGGGTGACAAATGGGTTTTCTAGATCTTTTTGGTTGAGATGAATTTACATTCTTCTTGGTTTTTACCATTGAATAGGGAGCCAATATACTTTCCAACACTACTATAATCAGTGTTTATGACAAAAATATTGAGGATTAATGAATATGCATCCAAATCTAGACTGATACACCAAATCAAATTAATGGGAAGTATGTATTGATTTCTGGTCTATTTTAATGGGTCAGCTGGGATCATTACCAAACCATTCAGGGTGGTGACCAATTCAATACCAATGAACTAGGGTAACTTACCTTTTTCTCAACGAATCCTATATTGATATAGTGTGACTTGTAATATTCTAATGGGGACATACGAGCATGAAACATCCTATTATTTCAATTAATTAAATATTAGATGAATTAATGATACGATAAGGTTATTTTCATGTTTTGATGAAAATAAGGCCTTCCCAATAGGATGTTCAACGTCGTGTTTTTTCATACAACTACATACTACGAGTCAGACACATTGTATTCAAATAGAGTTTTTAGTTTGACTTGTCCCAATAGCTTCTAAAAATATTTTCATATCTATGCATGGTTTTGGTAAAAGGTATTATATTATCATCATGGTAACTTAGTGGATGAATTGTTCATACTGGAATGAGATTAAATCCATATCCATTTCCATCAATAAAATTTTGGATGTCGACACTATTTATCCTTCTAGACACGTACAATGGTTTCATGTGCCCCTAGAGGATGGATTTTTTACCTTGTTCATTGAAGGAGATGACCACATGTCATTTTGTGGGATTATAGTCTTTCTGATATACTTTGGAAGAATCCACATTGGATTCAAACTCCTGTGGGATTAGAATAGGCTCTACTAGTGCACCCCTATGAAATTTCGATGAGGATAGGGCATCTAGGATAGATAGTGTGGATGGTACTAGGGATAAATTATTCAAGATATAGTATTCCTGATCTAATGGTTGGTTCTTCCCCACATGAGGATACTCTTTTATAGTTGAGTTGGGATCTGTAGTATTGGATTTGGATGTATCGAGCCCCAAACACATGATTTGAAGGTGATTTTTATTATTGTGGGATGGGTCGGGGAAGTAAACATACCTGACAAGGGATATTTGACACTAGATCAGGGTGTGATGGATATAAAAGAATAATTAATCCAGAGATGATTCTATTAGGTGAAGGGATATTATATTATTCATTCTAGGTCGGTGGAAGGGATCTTCCATGAGTGATTACAATATTGAAAATTTTAGTAGGGCTGTTTTGATAAATTTATTTTTTTTCATGGCTATATCTTCCCCAATATCCTTAGTTCACATTGACCCTTCCTCTGGCTCTGTGATTGGGTGTAGGGAAATAGGGATCATAACCATAAAATCTTATTAGAATTTTTCCATTAATTTAATGACATTAATGGAGCGAAAGATCAACTCCCCATCTTATGATCCATTCGTCCAGCTGACCATTTTTGTTGTTGCTGTTTGTAAGGATTGTTCCCATTCATTTAGATCTGATTCTATAAATTCATATATGTTCAAAGATTAATATTTAATTGATAAAAATTCTCATTTTTACACCCCCCGCCTTCCTTGTCACACTTATTTTTATATCTTCTCTTGGAGGGTTTTGGGAATGAGGATGTCGACTTCATCGTAGTAGGTGCAACTAGAGGAATCGTTCTTTGTTTTAACAGTGATCAGTGAATACAATTAGTTCAGTTTAACGTACTTTGAGTAATCCAAATATCAATTTTTTATCTTTATCTAATAAATTTTTTCCACTAATCTCCTCCGTCATGATTAGTAGTGAAAACATACACCACTTGTATAGGAAGAGATCCTAGTTTCACTTTCCCATAACTCTTCATTTTTTGTTGGGGATCTTTAAAGATTAAATATTCCTAGATCGTGTGTCCTAGAATATGAATAAAGGGAAAATAATATTTCCATTGATCAAGACCTACCTCTTTTTCTGTTTTCATATATGGTATCTAAACTAAATAGTAATTCATATTAGCTATAAAATAGCCAAAGACTACATCATCTCCATATGTGTAAACCTTATTCATCCATTTATCAAATTTATTTCTATTGGGTCTTTTATTCTCGGCTTTTTGAGGTGAGGGTTGGTGTGGATTACCATGGGGTGTTGTAATACATGGTGTAGGCCTTGGAGCTTGTCTGGGTGTAGGGGATAGATTAATAATGTTGGTGGATGGTTCAATATTTCTCACGATTTTTTGTACTAGTTTAGATATCTAGGACATGAGTTTTGTCTATTTTATGGAGTCCTACATTCTTTTAAAATTATGGGGAAATCCGAAAACCAACATATATACTTCAATAGGATGATTTTCATTCATAGCTCATCAAAGATGTTATCGAAGGACCAAGAAAGCATCTCCTCCTGGGGAAGTGGCCGGTTCAAAGAGTAGGTAAACCCTTTCCATTTAGAGATAAATTATGAGACTCTATCATTATACCGTATTTTTCAAATTTAAAGCTCACATACTATTGTCTTCAACATAATTAAGCTAAACTGGAAATGGAAAAATCGATAGAGATACATCCATCCTGTTATCAACTGAGATGGATAACAGGTGTACCATACAAAGGCTGGACATTGCAGAGTTTTCAAGATGCATCTGAGTATCAATGCCTCTTGATAATATGGGATTCCCAAATTGGGATCAAATAAATATGCATAATGATTTTGATGTTTTCCTAGGTCACCCAAGCCATTTCATATTAGGAACACAGAACTCCCAAAATTTGGTGGTGGTGGGGTTTCACTCACTCAATCAGTGTTGGGTTTCTGTACTAGCTATACTGATGCATGCCACTCCTCCATAGATTATAATTGAGATTCTAATAACTCAATTGTATTTATAAGACATTTATGTGTTCTGTATTGGACATGATTTTGGATATGTGAAATTGTGGGGGAATATTTCACATTCTGGTTCTACTGATAAGTGAGGTAGATATCAGTTCGGGGACATCTTTTTATGATTTTTGAGAACCAGTTCTTCTTGTATCATTAATGGGGGGAATCTTGATATCCATATGGGATTGTGTGTAGGTAGGATGATGGTCCAGTGTTTTTTTGGAGTTTTCTTAGACATACATTATTTTTATGATAACCCCTTGTGGATAATGTACACCTATTAGAAGTGTACATTGAAGCTCTGTCCATGGAGCATATTCAATAATTTGGCTAACTCAGTGTAATTTAGTATTGATTCAGGTCAACTATTTAATTTAATCCTCCTTATGAGTGAATATTTGTTTAGTAATAAGGGGATATTTCTCAATTAGGGGAGGTGGTGGGTCATAAATGACCATACATTTATTATTCTATCTATTAGGGATACACTGATGAGGTGGTGGAGGATCGATCGGTGGGACACCCAAATTTAGAGAGAGCTTATGGTTTCATGTAAACAACCATTCATTTTCAGTATGGATCAAATTACTAGTGGAACCATCTTCTCCTTTCTATTCTTGTGTTCACATCATTTTGGGTGTGGTCTAAATGATCAACTTCAACATTATTCACTGATGCATAATGTACTATAGTTGGTGTACTAGTTTGTTGTTTTTTTGTAGGATCATTTTCATCCTTTGTTGGATATTCTCCTTCCATTATGGGACACTCTTCTAGCATCTGTACCATGGGTAAGTCAGAGGTAGCCATAATATGACCTTTTTACACACCTCTTTTTTAGGGGGAAATGAGTTGAAAGATAGGATAGAAAGGAGATCTCTCTACTTGTCATCTTCCCAAAATGGGAAAAAACTTATTTTTGTTGGGATGGTGGTTGAGGTAAAAATGTTTCAATCCCTATAGGATTTGGTCACTCTCATTATCTTATTATTATTTCATGACCCAGATTTATTGGAATTGTTGGGGAATTTTGGATTAAAAAATCCCCCTACCCTATAGAATGGGGCAAATCCTGTACAACGGCGGTGGCTGCTACTATCATCTCATTTTTTATCTAATGCATTCCAATTTGAGTGTGAGCCATATATGGTTATAGGTATTCATGTGAGCTATTTATTAGTGAGGAAATTAATATTTCTTGATGATTTTATTCCCTTAAGTTAGAAGAATGTTAGATGTTCATAGTTTCCAAGTTCACGAGTTTTCAATGGATTACTCAAGTCAGAACTGATGATATTTAGACTTATGTAGGGTCATTTTGTGTTCATCATATCACCTTTCATAATCGGAGATTTCATTAAATTTCAGCCATCTGAAAATGAAACTATAGGATTCCATTTCCAATGGGTTATACTAAATATTGAATGGGGTAAAATGAAAAGAACCATGTTCTCCTCATTTCATAATATGAACACTACATGGACATCATTGATTAGAAGACACAACTTATATATTGCATTGAGGCAGGCTAGTAGGAGATATTTCAGATTCCCCTATGATTGTGGTCACCACATAGACAGAATGACATCGATTTAAATTTAACGATGAATATCTACTAGTATTTTAACATGGTATGCAGTCCCATTATAGGGAGTAAATTTTAGTTTTAGGTGATGAAGAGTTGTCTAGAGAGTGTGAAAAAATTTAGGTTTGAATTCTTCTCACTACACCGTTGGTATGTCGAATTGGGAAGTGATTGTTGGAAAAAACATAACGGGTATGTCATCCTTGGACAATTTTATTCTCATACGAAGCATATCCTTCTTGTCTTCTGCCATAAACTCTCCTACATGTTTCTCCCTACTTGAAAACTTCTTGATGATTTTTTCGTATGTAGTGGGGCTAGTAGGGGTCTCGTTCATATGAAAATCGTCTGGGTGAAGCTGAGTAGATGAGTGTTTCCGTAGTCCATATCGTTTTTGAGAAAGGATGTTTCTAATTATTGATGGGTTATCTAACATTTTCATTAAAATATTTACAAGCACCACTCTATATGAATGATTTATTGTATTTGATTCTCCAAGGGGAGGACCTTCATCTGATATAAAACTGGGCTATATTGAGGACCTTCGTAGTTTGTGTGATAATGAAGAGGAATTCCAACACAACATGGTTTCTTAATTTAGGGATAATTTCTACAACACATACCCTAAAGAGGACAATATTGGTATATAATAGTAATGGGATGACCTTATTGCAGTAATAATATGTCACTATAGGGAGGAACTTTATAGTTGGTTCCACAATGGTGTAGACTATAGATTATTGTCTGATACTTGGGTCAATTTATAAATTGTATGCCCCTGAGAAGAGCATCAAGTCTAGTGACAACAATGGGGCCTTCTTGTAGCATTATCTTTAATCCATGAGGATGGTTACCATGATACTCATTGAGAGATAAGATCTCATGATTGATCATTTGGTATCTTGGAATTTGACCTGCGTGGTACATGCTATGGGGAGGGCCTTCAGAGATTATGGTATCAATGTTGTGGGGAGGAAGTTTGCAACTACTAGTCCTACATCAATAATTTGGTAATGGCTTACCCGAATACCACAAAGTCCAATTTTTTTTTTTGATTTTTGATATCCCCCTTTCATGGGATGAGGGGAACCCTTACAAGGCCTATAGGCTTAGAGATTACATGGTCCATCGGGTTATGAGACATTACATGACCCGAAGGTATTATGATATTCAACCAGACAATAAATAAAAGGAACTTCCCCTCCCCATCATCTATTTCATGATGGTAGCTCTCTACATTTCCATGTCCATCAAGCTATGCTTTCTATGAGAGCACAGGCTGGTCCCGATGGCATTGTCATACCCTCTCATTATTCCAAATCTATTGGTTCTGATCTGCTGGGTTTGCCTTCTCTGAATCCTCCTCTAGGGATACTCCTTTTTTGTAGATTATGTATGAGAAACCACATTGATCATGTGGCCCGAAATCCATTGATGTGGACCGAAGGCCTTGTGGCGGCCCGAAGGCCTTGTGGTGGCTCGAAATCCATATGGGCCAGAAGTCCTTGGGTGGCACGAAGGCCTTGAAGGACCCAAAGAGAAAACCGGTGGACTGAATTCTCAAACGGGTGAATAGTTTTGACTCTTACAGTACCTATAATACTGCTACAACATCCGTGAAATTATACCTCCCCATGGTTTTGATCATGGTTCTCTTGGATGCACTGGTTGTGTCATCACAAACTGGTCTGAGGTTCTTGTTCATTTTGTAATGCGTTACCAAGATCCTAAATCGCCGTTGATGTGAAACTGATGGTATCCAGAAATCCATTTTCCATCAATGCATGGTTATGGATTTGCTCTACATTTAACAATTTCCTTTGGCGTGATTTATTTTTGGGAACTCATTTATGGGAGATTTGTGATTATTTTTGTAGTGGGTGGTGATTATATACAGGTTCCAGTTCACGTTTCTACCATGGTGCTGGAAAGATACACCGATAAGCTACCTGGGTTCTGGTGGTGTTACATGCCGACCCTAGAGCGACCACTAAAGTGGAACAGTGTCCCCTAGTTGGAATTTTTATTTTTCCTAATCATGTTTCTTATTTATCACGGGATATTTCTGACAATCTTCTTGTATGGGAGTATGGATTCATGTCTACATCATAGTGACCAACTCATTTTATAGATGAGTCACCCTATATAGGCAGACATTCTTTTAGGAATGACTAATATCTATTTTATGGATATGATTATGCCATGAAAAGTATAATAGATATGGTCAAGAATTTTTGTATGATCCGCAATTGTTTCTAGGGTGTTTTGAGATGCATCTTTGGCTATAACGAGAAAATATGCCTATTTTGTTCTTGGGGTAGGAATTTTGGTTTTCTCTAGTACACTATGTCCTTTTTGAGGGAACTGCAGGTTCTCATATGTGTGGGTAGAGGAACAATATTTCCCCTGGTTTATAGCTGAGATAGGATAGATTCTTTTGTGAGTGTTGTGGTATTTTTCTAATGCGTTTTATATGAATGATCAGGAATTTTCATCTTCTCATTAGGTTCTATTTTATTTTTCTAATGGGCTTGATATGTATACACATGAATTTCTATATCCTTGTATTTGGTTTCCATCATATTTTAATGGTGGTATTGATATGAATGGTATTGAATTTTCATCTTCTCATTAGTTGCCATTGTATTTTTCTAATGGTATTGATATGAATCCATATTAATTTCCATCCACATGTATATGTTTTCCATCGTATTTGACTGATGGGCCTGATATGAGTGATCAAAAATATATTCTCATTGATTGTCGTCGAATGTGACTGGTGGTAATTATTTTCATTCACAATAACTTCCATATTCTTGTAATTATTTCACTCTATTTGAATGTTGGGTTTGGTGAACATTAGTAGAAATTTGAGCCTGCTCATGGATTGTTGTTTTATTTTATTATTGTGATTCATATTTGTGAGTAGAGACTTTCATTTGCTCTTATTCCTATTTATTTACATATAGGGATTCATGTTACATGGTATGAATATAAATTTTCTTATAATTTTTCATTACCTTCGATTGACGGACATCATGATGGTAAGATGGAATATAATTTTTCCCATGAATTATAGTCATATTTTATTAGAGGTATTCCTTAGTAGGAATGATGATGATAGTGTTATCTTGATTATATGACCTATATCTTCAATGGGCCTCAATGGTACCTTGTCCTTCTCTATATTAGTGGGATCCCATAGTGTAGTATCCCTATTATGATAAGGATATAGTGTCACATGTCATTATGAATGACTATTTCCAAGAATTTCATTGCGGTGAGACCCATGTTCTATAAGGATGAAGTCATTAGTGATGACCTAGTCTTCCTACATAAGCTAAGGGAGGCACTCAGTTTCACATTCCAGAGAAAGGATCCCAAAATGGTTGGATACATCTAGAGGATCTACCTGGTTCTGTCCCACTTACCATTACTAAGCATGCAGCTGATAGGGCTTTATAGCATGTAGAGACTTCTTAGCATACTGTATGGTAGGGAGAGTACCCTTCTAGTTGTTCTATCAAAATAGTTCATTCAAGACATATAATTTAAGATGTTTGATGGTTGATGGAGTCTACTACTTTATTTAGGACACAACCAGTACAGTGGCTGTCACTTGTGTTTGTGAAAGTTTTTGAGATTTTATTATATTAAAGGAAACTCTAATGAGTGCTCAGATTAAAGGAAACTCTGAATTCACTCTGAGGGTCTATCCTATTATGGGGGTCACCCAACCAACCCTGATTACCATAAGTATGTAAACTAAAAATAACATGATGATGTTCATGGTGATCATATCATAATTTTTGGGAGGCTTTTTAATGGGTCTTATCATGATTTCGGAAGACTGGTTCTTAGAGAGGACAACATGAGGACAAATGATATGATGGAAGAGATTGGTGAAATATGTTTTGTAGAATTCCCTAGTATTCCTAATTATTCATAGTGTGTTATTATTCTATATGGGTTTTACTAAAGATATCATGTTTCTATGAGGGTTAAGAAACCATTAATCTAGAATTTTTCTATGTAGACCTAGTTTTGGCCCTTGTAGCGTGATGCTTTGTAGGCCCATGCTTTGTCCTCGTAGCATTTTTTTTTCTATGCAGGGTTGAATTCCTTCCATGTAGCATTCATCTATGAAGGGAGGGGTTCCTGAAAAATTGTATTATTCTATGTGGTATTCCTATTTTACAAAAGAAAAATAGATTATAACCTCACAGTATTGTGTTCATTGGTGTACTTTGGGATCAAAGACTACTAGAAGATTTAGTATTTCTTCCTTAATGCATTATGGTGTATTTTAACTATTGGGGATCATTGAAGGACTCTGGGTTTTTTGGAGAGCTAATTTTCTCCCACTATTTTTTATATCTAGGGGTCAATCCCTTTTTTATTACCCTCAAGGACTATTTATGAAACAGTGGATGGACTGGATACTAGTGTGTTTGGTCGTTCATAGTGGGTGACGATCCTTCTTTTTCTGAATACCATAAAGGATAATTGGATGTTAAATAAAATGTAATTTTGGATATCGTTCATGATGGGGCCCATCATTTGGTAGGGTAGATATTCACACCTCATTCCCACAAAAAATTGTTTCATATAAATGGATCCAATGATACCTCCCCATCCTTGCAACTAATTAGTTCTCATGGAATATTTGTTTTTGGGGGCAAATATCACCACCACCTTCATGAAAAATATTTCAGTGTCGTTTTTAGGTTTGGAGATAGTATCTCAATCCCATTAAATATTCAATTCATGGTTACTTAGTGAAGCAGTAGACCTCTATAAAGATCTACAGTCTGCAAATGGTTTTGTTCCTGTGGTTGCATCCCCTTTTAAATATTATTCTATGTTTCCTTTCCACCCTATAAAAAATTTAGGGAAATATCATAATCTTATTTGTAAATAATTAAACAACCAAAAATCACCATAAACATACTCTATTAAATTATATTTAACCCATCCTCATCTATCATATTATGAATCAATGACCACCATTAATCTATATATTCTTTTAAATACTACACATCAAGAATTACCATTTTCCCCTTCATTACATCCCAAATTAAAAAATATCTTATAAAGGTACTTGATCCATAGTTCATCCAAATAATTATTTTTATTTTTATAAAATGGTGGTCTTTTTACCATATGAATTATTTCAACATCAATGAATCATGTTGTGATGAAGTATTTTGTTACATTTGATCATGGCTACTAGTCATAACCTCAGTCAACTTACCTAATATATTAAGAATTTTCTCATAAATAACACTATTTTTGTTGACTTTATCGTAAAGTAAATTCTTATATTGATTATGGGTTATGAGATTTTTTATGTTAAATTAATTATAAATTATTTATAAACAATTGAATACACTATATTAGCTCATAAAATTTTGAATCATAGTGTATAAGTAAATATCTGGTGTAATACCAAAAATAAATTGAGAATTAAACATACAAAATATTTGAATCATATGATTAGTATCATTGATAATATCTTCAAATAATAATTATATTATTTAATCATTCAGGATACTTCATAAATATTATGTGATTCAACTTAATAATATCAACATGGAGTGTCTAGATAAGTGTGCAGTCTTAGCCCCACTCATCATGAATCAATTGACGATTTAATTGATACTCAGAAATCATTTTTCAAGGTGTTAACCATAAGTTAATTAATTCCATAAAAACATCCATTTTATAGTTCCCATAGTGTTGTGAAATTATTAATAATTCAAAAAATATCTCCCTTACGAGAACATTATGATATAATAATCTATTTAGTCTTATCCTTATAATCTTTCATATTGTTATGTTCTTTAATCTATGTTTCCTTAAATCTTATTACCACTGTTTATAATAAAATTCTTCTAATACCAACTATAAAAACCAAACTGTAGTAACCCAGATCACATAGTTATAAAATATTTTTAGAATAATATACAGTGGATCACATGCTGAATGATTGAATAGTTTAGTATTCCTAAGTGACTAGATACAAATATAATTCTCAAATTACACATGAAAACCTAATATTAAAGTAAAAATTAAGCTAATAATTTTATTGTTCCTTATAGAATATCCTTTAAATCAATCAAAGATACCTTCTTGATATCCTAGATAATGAATAAAAAGATAAAGGGCGAGATCCTAGGTTATGTGAGGAAAATAATACAATAAAAGCTATCAAGGAATCAATATGGCACATAAATATGGCATAGATAAACAATAATAACATATCACATTTAATTAATATCATAAAATAGGAATATTTCCATGGATTAAATGATAAAAAAATAACCACAT
Source organism: Viscum album (assembly GCA_963277665.1). Classification (NCBI taxonomy): domain Eukaryota; kingdom Viridiplantae; phylum Streptophyta; class Magnoliopsida; order Santalales; family Viscaceae; genus Viscum; species Viscum album. The sequence goes on along the minus strand of OY728128.1, from coordinate 1,000,239,207 downwards.
GAAAACAATAAATTTTTTCATATTGATATAATGCTTTATAAAATAAAATATATTCTTATAGTTAATGCTACATTCAAATAAATCATCCCTATATAGGTAAGGTGTACACCAGATACCTAAAATAGTTTGTCGCATAAGGCATAATGATAAATTGAGAGGCTATAATGGGCCCTACCTGTCATTTTATTAGTCCAATTTATGTATCGTTCAAATTAAATTATTAAAAATTAAACAAAAAATTAACATAAACATTTATATTAAAAAACTGGCATATTAGATGTTAATATTTACCCTAGTAAATCACTAGAGAAATAGTATCATAATCCACCAAGATTAACATAGTGGATGGTTTCATTAAGATATATCTATAATAGATTATAATATTAATAAAATTATTATACCATATATGAAAATACTATTATAATTCCACTCATATATTACATAAAGAAAAAGACCCATTTCATTTTCAAATCAGAAAATTCCAATCTATAAATTTCTATAATCTTATGAAAAAAATATGATAAAAAACCATCAAAAATTGTACATTAATCTAAATGAAAAATAATTTTAATTATATTGGTACATTTTTTTCATGCGATAAAAATTGAAACAAATATTATATTCACAGTATTAGTAAAATTACCTCATTAAAAAAAATATTCCATTTAAAAAAAATATTAATTAAATCAAGGGTTAGATTAAATTTAATAAATGAATAAATAGTTGTAAAAATAATATGGAAATAATTTTATACAATATATGGACTTGGATGAAAAACATTATTGGATAAATAGAGAAATATAGTCTCTTGTACGTAAAAACATTCCTTCATACTTTTTCACCATTAGTGATGGAAAAACGAGTTGAAAATTTTTAATTTCATAAAATTACATCAGTATAAATGAAGAAAATTATCTTTTGATAAATATGTCATATAATTTCTTCATATTGAATCTATTCATAAACCATTCTATAAAAAATTGAGACTATAACTTAAAACCCTTATCGCGTTGGTATCTTTTGAATCATAACCCCGATACAGTAAATAACATTAAATGAAACTTTAAAAACCATGAATATAAATATATTATTGATGTAAAATATAAATGTGGTAGTAAAGACACTATATAAAGAAAAAATTTGGGAATATTTTCTATGTATCAAAGAAACAAAAGTGAGCTGAGAAACCATTACCTCAAATATGAATTGCCTTCCAAGTGATTTTAACCTCATGTATGATCAAGTAGAATTTATTATACATCTATTCCAAAACTATATTCATACAATTAATATAATATATGATCTACATATAACATATTATCACTCATATATTAATTATTATTTATTAAAATCTTTATTCTATGTGGTGGTTGTTTCATTAATCAAGCATTATTCAGTTCATAAGTTTTGGTTCATGAAATTTGATCATTTTTTAACAATACACATAATTATAATCATGTAACCTACATATTATTTATATATAATAGCTATATTATTCATCATTCCTTAATTATTAATGTCAAAAACATTATAGCATCAATCATTTTGGGGTTCAAACTGACCTAATCAACAACATGTTATAATGACCAAGTGGATAAGAAAATGCTATGTTATAATAGTAATATAATTTTTTAAAAAATGTATTCGCATCATATGTGTTTTATATATTAATTATATAGTTTTTTCTAATCTTATATAGAATGTGGAAATATTAAATGAAATATATATGTCATGGATATGGTAGTCCGTACTTACGCATGAATGGTAATTCAATTTTATAAGGTAAAAAAGGAAAAGAAATAAGTAAATATTTTACCATTAATTTTTTTTTTAAAATAAAATATATAAAATATATTATCATTATATACATCATAGAAACCAATCATGAGTGGAAATTATGGTAAATGAATCACATCACTATGTTTATGTCATAGTCTGTGCCTACTCACGAGTGATACATTAATTTATAATTTGATGAAATAGAGATGGAAAATATTTGTACCATAATATCAATAAAATATTTATATATATATATTTTTAGACAATTATGTTATGATTTACTCAATACATTTAGATAAAAATGAATATTATTTTATATTTTTAATAGTCTGAAAAAACTATTAAATTTTTTTGGGATATAACTTTTGAATTACCCCTAATGTCTTTATAGGATGGTCATAGAGGAATACCATAATCTCAAGAACTGTGGTAATGAATATAGGAAAATTTTGGAGAGGTATTTGAGGAACTATATTTTGTCAATGATGGAGAAAAATGAAGGAGAAGAGGACTCTTTTTATATGTGAGTGGAGGGACCAATAAGCAATTACATAAAAGATTTAAATAATATACATTCATCTTCCGGTAAAAGTGGCACGAAATTTTTAATAATTCAAATTTAATATTGGAAAAGGCTGGAATATCATACAAAATATGATTTTTACAAGATAATTTTTTCATTTTTACATTTATATTTTTGATTAAACCCCCTACCATATTAAACCTATTTAACCCGAACCGTGGTAACAATTTTCAACCATTTTTACTCTTCATTATGGAAAAAAATTCTTTTCAAATAATTAAATAATATTAATTATGCCAATTTAGAATACTAAATTAATATTGTAAGGTTCAATTTTTTCAATTTTTATAATGTAACTTCAATATAATTTTCTAAAATGAAATAAAATCAATTTTAGCTAAAATGTTCTATTAAATTATAAATATTATTTTTGGTAAAAATAATTTATAATTTTCGTTAAAATTAATTAATTAGATTACATTAAATCTTATGAGACTTTTTTCTTTAAAATTATACCAAAAAGAAAAGGAACCGTGTAAAAACATGATTAATATGGAAGAAATAAAAATAGTTTTAATTTGAACAATAACGTTACTAATATTTCCAAAATGTTAATTATATATCACTATGTGAAATGTTTTATTTTCAGTTAAATTATATCACTTGTAAAAAAAATACTAGTTCTATAAAAAGGCCTCATATTCTGTTGATATATTATTATATAATTAAAATTTCAACATAGTTATAATAATTGTAAACATAGTATTTTAATTTATTTACCCAAAAAATCATTTGTTTTAGAAAAATCATAAAAATTTAATGTAAGATAATTTTTCAGTTTTAATTTAAAAAATGATGATATTGTTTTCAAAAAAACATTATAAAAAATCGTAAAATTTGTTATAATGTTTTACACATAAGAAACCTAAACACATTTTTATGAAGAATGTACTATTATAGATGAAAATTAATTTATTATTATACTTTTCTTAGTAAAAAAATAGTCAAATGTAAAAAATGATTGAATTCGTGATTTGTATAAATAAAATCATATATATATATATATATTCCTTTTTACACTAACAAAATCAATGGCTAGGTTATAATGGTTATAATTAAATAATAATATTTCGATCATTTAATTTAAAGATTAGTGTTTCTTATACCACTCTCTATTAGATATATTAGTTAATGAAATAACTCTAAATTATTAGGGGGGTTAGGGAATATAATCCTGAGATACATTAGTACCTTCAGGATACATATCATGTAGGGATTATAGCTTATTACTTGGTACCTCCATTGACCCTCTATCAAGTTCGCTATGTATTACACGTATCTCTTTTAAGAACGTACATAATTAATACATAAATTATATTTTTCAAAGAGTTCATACCAATGAAACATGATCATTTTTATTATGATAAACTGGAGAAATATTTGATCGTAGAGATAAAGATCGATGAAATAAAACTACTCCCATGGTTAATGTTCTATGAATAAATCATAAATATGAGAAAGATACATGGGAACCAGAGGGGCTAATGAGGTAGAAATATCATAAAATGTGTTCATGTATTTTATTTAATATCAAGGTAAAAATATCATTTAATGTTTTGGTAAAAAATTATTAGTGAATATTACTCTTAATCATACACCAATGTTTTAATTCAAATCCTAATTTTCTAATATTTGAGGAATTTATCATCAGTTGGAGGATGGATGAATTGTGTGTTGAAATAATTAATTCACTCTAAAATAGACAACTAAGGAAGGTTTCATCATCAACAGAAGGCATTGGTATAGTGGTATTTGTTTTTGGACCATGTATTGTTCGAAAATGTTTCCTAATCGTTGGAGGTGGGGAGGTTGGTCGAACACCGACGACTGGGCTGGATGTGGCACAAGATTTAGGTCGTGAGACAATGGAACCATGAGGATGATGATGTCAGTGGCGGGGAGATGATTCTATTCACATGTGAAATATAGGCCATTTTTTGGTTTGATTAATATATTGTCAATTTGGGTATACTGATATGGATGGGTGGGCGAAAAACAGGTGATGAAAGGGCGGGTTTTAGGTGGTGTCCAGTGGAGTAGGGATGGTATTCTTGGATGTCAATAACCAACTTGGGTGTAGGCCTACTATCCGGATGTACTTGGGTTTAATTCCAAATGGGACTACATACAGCCATGTAATGAGATCCATCTACCAGGAATAACAATATTGGTTTTTTTGAATAAAAAATGGGGATTCAATTTACCTATTGAAAATGTGAAGAATTTTTATAAGGGGTGTTTAATGTGACATCTTGATATTTTTTAATATATTTTTATTTAAAATAATTTTTTCACACTATAACATTTGGATAACACAAAACCAAAATAAGTTAATAAATAATTATTAAAAAATAGGAATTAAAATACATTAATTTAAATTGAAATAAAATTTCATTTATAAATTATATTTTAAAAAGGGTCAAAATCACTTTATAAAATAACATTGTTCCTATAAAAAGTATTTGGAATAGTTTTGTTGAATTATATTTTTTCATAAGTTTAATACTATTTTTGAATGGTATAAATAAATATTATTTTTAAAATTCATGTAATAAAATATACTAATGACATTATTGAAATGGGTGGGAAATTATTAGGAATATTATACTCAATATTATTAGCTAAAATGAAATGTTTAGTTTACAAACACTATATTGAACATATATTTTTTATTTAAATGATAATATCCTCTATTTTGAGTATAAAACAAATGAAAATATTTTTTTTTTAATGTATGAAAAATATTCATCATTAATAAATATATTATTAACTTGTTATAAACATGGGAAAAAATATTTTAATATAAAAAAGATATATTTTTCAAAAAAACTATTTTTCTATGTGCAAGGTATTTTTTATAATTTTAATTTAAATTTATCACTATTCATGAATGATTTAAATTAAATGTGATAGAAATATATTCAATAAAATAATTAACATAAATTTAATGGATTTTACTAGGGAAGGAATATGAATAATTTTTTTATAAAAAAACAATATTATAACAACTATTTTAATTGTGTCTTTTTCTCTTATTTTAAAATTAATTTTTACCACTTCTAGGAATATTATTTGATAAAAAATATCCTTATTTAGAGTCATCATATTAAATATTTTTCTAATTCCATGTTTGTTTTCAGTCATACGGAATAGTTACCATGGTAAAAGTTAATCATCATAGTAATGGTTAAAAGGTTCAATGACGAGGATAAGATATGATATAAAGCCTTAAATATCTGTAAAGTTTATATAAATTTTATATAATAAATGTATTTATAAAAATATTTTATCTTCCAAAAAATTCTATTTTGTACCACATTTACAATGAAATGGCATTATATTAATTTAAAACATTAAAAACTCAAGAGGGTGACAATATCAACATTTATATATGTGTGTATATTATCATAACTTATTCACAAACAATTAGAACATTATATCAACCAATAATATATAAAATATCTTTATAAATTTATTCCTTTTGTTTTAGAGGTCATCCTCACACCAAAATTTCAACCTAATATGGATTAAGGTGCAATTGAAAGGAAGATACTCAAAGAAGAGGTAATTTTTATAACAGATCTCTTTCAACTATATTTATCTCTTCCACCTAATTAAGGACTACTGAATCCATTTTTTTTATTTAATAAGAATTATCTATTTCCCATCCATCTAATAGAAAATGAAAAAGTCTCTCATGCATATATACAAAATATCATCTTCAAAAGAGAAGTGTTTCATTTTTCATCATTGATTGACCTAGATGATTATATTGATACAGTTATGAAATATTTATATGATATATATGTTATTATTATGATTTTTGGGAATATAAATTATTATTTATCTTTTTTTTGTTCCATTCATTTTAAATATTAATGTATCACCTTTGCATATGGGTGGACAACTTCATCCATGAAGTGATGTAATTTATTTCTCATCAAAACCATATATAGAAGTTTATAAAATATATAAAATTAATACATATATTATTTATTACATTATTAATATTTTTTAGGTGATTAAACCATGACAAAGGTGAAAGGACCTGGATCGTATATCTAAAACATGCATGAAAAAATAAAATATTTAACACAAAAAACCTGGATTTTAGTGAATAATTATTAATTAATTTTTAATTGGAAATTATGAATGAATCATATTATTTGAGAAAAGTATGAATATGGATATTCAATAGATTTATATTAAATCTAAATTAATTATAAAAAATATTAGATTATATTCAAAGGATGTTGAAAATTACGGTATTGATTTATGTTAAAATTTCACTATTATAAAGATTATTTATGTTTGAATTTACATAAAGATAAATTATATGTTATTTATTTATTAGACCATACATACCTTATGATTATCTAGTTACACTAGATGTTTTAAATTACTCTTTATATTTTTACACTCTTTGGTACTCAAAAATATTAAAAAATGTTTTTAAGAATACTAAGCATTATTTATCCTTTTCTCCCGAAATATTTTTATCCTAGGTAAATGTTCTTTAATATTATCTAAGAATGTTATTTTCTATAATAATATAATTAGTTAAATTAATTTTAACCTATATGTAAATTTCTTTCCAATTTTTTATAATTAATTTTTACACATCATTCCAAATAGTTTATATTTTACAATTCTCCAAATTAAGAAAATATTCTTTTTATGTTTACGAAATGAATAGATATTGTCATTATAATTTTAACTCTCCATCCCTAAAAGCATGGAGCCAGTTCATTATTTTAATACATTGGCATGATTAAAAGGAATCTATTCATGAAGTAACAATTAGTTTAGTAGTCTTGGAAAATAGATTACATACATGAATGTTACATTACACATTAAAACATAAAACACAACATAAGTAATATTTTGATAACACCATTATTCCCCAATATTAACCCATCATGTCAAACAACATACACTTCATTGAACCCTCATAAAACAAAAATAAGAATGAGGTGAACTCAGATGCTCAATAAGGGTAAATAATTTAGCTAAATCTGTAAACATTTAAGGAAAGATGTGTAAAAAAACAACATCATTTTAAACATAAACTTGAACATAATATGGATAAAATAAATCAAAAATTACCATATAAAGAATCAAATGGATACTCTACTAGTATAATAATCTCATGTAATAATTAATTTAATAATGAGGGAATGCCTAACGTCGAACATCATTACCATATAGTCAAGACCTTGTGCCAAGACTACAAATAATGTTTTTTTCAATGCCTTGTTCCAAGACACTAGTTTGTATCATGAGACCTACCGATGCATCGAGGTGATATAACGGGCATTACCAGTCAATTACTGTGTCCACTACATTCCTCATATGAAATTGTTGAATCATAACATAAACATTCATATTAAAATTAGTATAAGAAATGTCAATACTTTTTACATAAACCATCAATGGTATAAAAATAGAACATCCATTGAAAAACATATCATAACTCATTCAATACAATATGTAAAATTTTATTATAATAAATCAAACTCAATAAAGAATAATATCCATTAAAGGATGATGATATTGTTGAATGTGATCAGTTTAACTCTTTGGGTGAAGTACCCCATATTTATGAAATAATTTAAACATTGCACAATTTATAAAGGATGACATTTAAAAGATATTTTTTATCCAAATTTTCCCATACAAAATTGAAATTTTTTAATGGAATTAACATTTTAAAACATTCATGTCCATATAAATAAATCCTTAAACCCATTTTGATAACATGGACATTATTTAGAAAGATTTATAAGAATAAATGTTTAAAACATTTAAAATTATGTTTTATATAATTGGTTCCCTAAAAGAAAAATTTAAAATAAGACTTTTATGAAACATGAACATGGATAATAAATATTTCCCATAAAATATTTATATATAAACAATCTTTGATAATAATGAGATTGAGGAATTAACCCTTACCATGCACTTTCATTTGGTTGAAGGTATGTTTAACCTCTTATATAATGAACATAGTATGTTGTTAAATTATACCAGAACCATATTCATATTTATTATATCATAAATTATTCTTTTATGACTTTATACAACCCATTTAATATTGATTTTCATGTTGAATTTACATTTCGGGTAATAATCGCTTTCTTTATCGTACATGTTTTAATTTTTTATTCTTGATCGTACCATTTTGATAATTATTTAAATAATTTCTAAATATAAAACATGATTTATATATCATATATATTTAGAATATTAATATGTATAATAAATAGATATATTGAAATGAAAACACCATTTATAGAGATGGTTGGTCATACGTACGCATAAGCGTTATTTCCGTTTTCATATCGTATTGAACGAAAGTTAGTGAACAAGATATATGTATTTTCATATATATATATATATATCTAGTAACATTACTATTTTATATATTACAAAATTATTAATATATTTTTTTTATAATCATTGTTGAATGGTGAACGTGGAAATGAATCTCATCGCGTTGTGGCGACGATATGTCGTACGTACATATGGGAAACAATTTCATTTATTTAATGATTAAAAGTTGTGGAATTTTATGATTTAGAACTTTTATAGATAAATTATCATGTTGTTTTAATTATTTATACAAATATTACCCATCATTTCCTCCATTCAAAAAACATCATGTTGAATAACAAATTAAACCACGATGTGGAGACGGTAAGCCATACACACGCACGTATGGTGACATTATCATTCATATAATGGATAAAACAATGAGTGTGGTTGTACTATATTTATTATAACCACATATTATGTATATGTTACTGAAGGTTTTTTTATATGGAAATAACAAATAAAGAGAATGAGGAAAAAGAAAAGAACTTTGAAATAGGTGATAAAATAATTACCTCTTCATTGGGTGTTTCCTTTGGATTTTAACAAAATGGATCCATAGGATGGATTTCATCTCAACTTAAGCCCTCAAAGATAAATTGAGAGATTTTGGGGGAAGATTTGGGTAGGGATTGGCCAATCCAAATGGCTTTGGAGGTGTGATTTTTAGAGAAGGTGAAGTACCCATTTATAAGTTAGGTGAGGGCCACTTTAGGAAAAGTTTGAAATATTATTTTATAATAAAATCATATTCAGTTCCTAGTGGATCCAAATTGATTTATTTAGAATCTATGGTGAGGATTGGTCTAAAACCTCTCAACCAAAAATTTTCAGAAAAGTTTCTGTCACCATATTAACCATATATTTTATATTTAACTCATTGTCAAATAGTTTTACATTTTACCATAGAATCTTGTATTATTATAATAAATGGTTAATAAACATACTATTAAAAGACAATAGAAATAAAAGTGGTTCATTAATGACATATTTATCTTTATATATGTCCTTTGGCTGAGACTTATATTTTTAGGAATATTATATCATTTAATAATATAGTATTTTTTATAAAAACACATTTATGTCAATTTTGACACTATTTAGTATTTTTGTTTTTGTGAAATTCATAACAACAAGATTAATTCAAAAATAATTCATTTAATCAAACCTAATATTACATATTAATCTGTAAATTTCTTGGTTTTTATCAAAAGTCTCAATTTACATTTATTTTTATAATTATAATATCAATTATTTTAATCCTTCATTGATAAAGTAATTACTACTTGATCATTGTGTCAGAAATAAATGTAATTATTTAATCTCTAAAAATTATAAATAAAATACCGTTAAGTAGAAAATATTTTTAGGATTCTAATAAATATTTTTAGATGGATTTATCTTATCTATAACTCTATATTAATGATGGTATAGTTATTAAAATTTGAATTTAGCACTTTAAACTCTTATTTAAATAAAATAATAATAAATGGCCTAATCTAAAACAATTGGACCAAAAGGATCATATATTATTTATAAGGATTTATTTGGTCGTAATACACTTATCCAATTAGATTAGGACATGTTTTGGGGTAATTATAATATCAATTTTACATTTAATTACACTATTTATTTTTAACTGTGGTAAATAAAAGTCAAAAGTTACTATTCACCAAATATTATTTTCATTATTTTGAACCACATTTTACTTTCTAATTTCAACAATTTCTCTTTTATTTTTGAAATTCAATTCACATAAGTGGTAAAACTTCGTTTTATAAAAAGTTTCAAATGTGCCTAGAAGGTGGGTAAAAGAATTTAAAATTTTCAATAAAATTTCATACATCTAATTTAATTATAAAATGACTCAAACGAATTACATTGAACTTATATAGGTATTATATATCTATTTTGACATAAAAAATTTTAAATAACTGAAATAATTATTTAAATAAAAGTAGTTTTTAAACAAGAACACAATGTTTTTTTACTATTTATCAAAAAATGATTTTTTTCAGAAAAATATCAAAAATTCACCTCAAGATAATTTTGATATTCTGAATTCAAATATGAATTCAATTATACCAAATTAAATACATAGATGTTTTATTAATATAGTTAAAATTATTTCCCATTGTTGAAACCAAAAAGCGGGTTTTTAAAAACTAAAAACTATCAAAATATTGGCATGTGTTTATATCAAATATAAACGGGAAATTACATATAATGGCCTACATTGTATAAAATGGTAAAAAGATAATCTAATTATACTTCCAAACCATTAAAATTCTTAATTTAAAACTATAAATTATTTCGATTAAAAAAAATTTCAATTAGAATTTTGTAATTTTCACTATACATCCACATATGAAAGTTATAAGAAAAGTACCAAAAATTTATCCAAACTAAATTTTTATGTCTCTCTTCTAAAGAAGAATTTAATTTAATTAAATCAAATATATAAAAGTGTAAAAGTTTTGTTTTCAAAATGGTTCTCCATTAAATAGTGGTGAAATTACATTTTTTTTAAAAATAATTCTGGTAAAGACCTCGAGAAATCCGTTGATTTTTTTTCTTAAATAAATTAGAATTTTACGAGTCCGAGAATTTTGACGGCGCATGATTCCGAGGCCCAGTGTTCCCGCAATAAATTTATGATGATTTCTTCATGTACGTTCATTAAATGTATGAGTGGTTTTTTATAACTTTTGAACTGGGTCTCACAATTGAAATCTAAATGCACCGTTGAACTCACAATGCCAATATTCTCTTAGGATGAATTTCATGTCGACGGCAGTTGGTCAAGAATAAAAGTGATTTTTTGGGGGTTTTTAGAGATTGAATTAAATAAAAATAAAGTTTGTGGATTTATTTTTATTTTACAGTTAAAATATCCTCATGGAAGTTGGAGGTGGGACCACCACACCTTAACCTCCCAGTAGAGGTTATGGTGGTGGGGCCCACCCGAACCTAACCTCCCGCGATAGGTTATTACATGGGGACTACACGGGGCTAAAATCTCCTATTAATGGCAGGAGAGAAAAACTACTCAACTCCCCTCATTAATGAGGGAGATTTTCTCCACACCCTCCCTCGTTTATGGTCCAACCTTCCCTTTACTTAAATTGTTCCAAGTACCATAATTAACTTATGCAATACTTCACATTAATTATGTGGAGCCAATTAATTATTTCACCATTTTTAATTTTTTTTCCAACGAAAAAATAGATCAACCTATCTATTATTATTTCATTGGAATTTGGGTGGAATATTGGGGAGAGGAGAGCATTGGAGTATTAGAATTATCCTACGAAGAACCCCATCTCCCAACGAAGAACAAAGAACAAAGAACACATTCTTCCAACGAAGAACACCGGAAACGATCCTCTTCAATATGTTTCCCCAGACACCTACCAACTAGGAGCATCTTCCACAACTGAGTAAATGTGGGATTGGAAGTGTGCGACGGACACGACGAATGAAAATTTTCTTCATCTACATTTCCTGACTTCATCATCGAACAACAATTAGTGGAAGGGGGTTTTTTACATGTTGATGCTTTCCTTCAATATTCTTCTTCATTTGGGAAAGAATTTTTGCGGGTGAGTTGTTGATCATCGTACTTCTATCATGGTGAATCGATTGTTACTACCCTAAACATGGAGGGTATGGGCCAAACCAACAAGGCCTGACTCATCTATTATTCTTGGTTGTGTTAATCTTTGTCATGACAATGAGACGACGGAATGATGAAGGCAACAAAGATAAAGGCCGCAGTACTCATGCAGTCCACAAACCGCACCGCCCCCGCAACACTCCAGTGCTTCGGGCCGAACCACGACCCTCCAGACGAGCCACCCCAGCCGCACCACAGCCGGCCCACGCCGCCCGACTCCTAGACATCGCCGGCCTCTCATGCGTGCCGGCGGAACCCCGCTATCGCACGCCGGCCCAAGCAATGCCCAGTCAGCATGCCCACCCGCCCGCCATCCCACCTGGTGCCCTGCCCAGTTGCCTTTCAGCCTGGTCGCGCCCTACCCAGCCGTCTCCGGTGCGCCCTGCCGAACCGCACTAGCCCACGCGCCTTGGGTGCCCCGCGCACCCCGTTCCACCCGCGACCCCCCTCACGACACCAAGGCCAAACTATCCCGACCACAATCTTCAGTTCAAGTCGTGCCAAACCATTCCCTCGTGACGATCTGGGCTGAACTGGCCCGGAGCCCAGGACGAACTGCCCACGCGGCCTGCTGGGCTGGGCCCGAACAAGCTGGGCCGAACCTAACAGGTTGGCCTGCCCAATGGCTCAGGCCAGACACAACAGGTCTGATCGGGTCAACCCATACCGGGTCGGCCTAGACGGGGTTAGACCTGGTCGATCCGATCGGGTCGTACCGGTCCCGAACCCACTCCCAACATCTTTACTTTCTTTGGCCATATCTTTGGCACCAGACGACCGTTTGACGAACCGTCAATGGTGATAGTTTTCTTCAAGTGTGATGGTCCATTTATGTATAACCCACTAGAGTCTGATGTAATGTTGAGATACAGTCAGGTTGGACCATGAGTGAATCCACCCGAGCCCCAGGGATTAATAGTCTAATAACTCAAATATTGGGCATCCGACTGACGCGCCGTTTGTTGAGTTGAGATCTCTATGATATGGCAGACCTTTGAGAAACTGCATCATGTTACTTCGTAATATTTGGAGAATCGACCAGTAGCCCGTGGAGTGGATCCTCCCGAAGATGAGCATGAACAGTACAGAGACCTAGTAGGTGGCTAAGACCAGACGACTACTCACCGATTTGACTCGAAGTGATTTGACTTTCCCAGTGGGGAGCACCTTGGTGTCCCTGCAGACCCACAGTGGGCAGCGCCTCTGTGTGACATGCCAGACCCACAGTACTCGATATGAGGAGTACCTCAGTAGGATATGAGGGGGAGCGCCTCTGTGTGATGTGGCAGACCCATGGTGGGGAGTGCCTCTGTGTGATAAGGCAGACCCATGGTACTCGACAGGAGAAGTACCTTAGCAGTCCAAAGTTAGTGAGAAGCACCTTGGTATCATGGAAGGCCCACTGTACTCGATAGAGGAAGAGTTTTCCAGCAGCTGAGGTTTCGAAAATGTGAGTGGGGATGTTATTTGATAATACCCCTAGAATAAAATCCCTATTTGAGATGAGTCAGTAACCTTTATGTTTACCTCTTGATTGAGATAGATTACTTGATAACATAGGTATATGTATGAAAATATACCTATGTGGGGTTATCTGTTGATTTTATACATTGTGGTTTATCCTTGTTGTATTTTGTGTGAACATTAGGGTCTCGGGGTCCCTAATGAGTATCCTTATACTCACCCCTACACATTCTATGCCTGCACCTCGTTGCGTTGGATGCAGATGATGGAAAGTGCTGACTGGGGCAGAGTGTACCAGGACTGGACAGTACCCAGAGGTGGACCACATTGCGTGACGATACACGGAGGTGACGGATGGACATGGAGTGTTGCAGAGGCTATTTGTACCTACCCTTAGTGCATGATTTCCTGGTGGATGATCATGGAGCTGTTTTCTCTTTTCCAGTACTAGTACATTCAGTTTTCTTTTACTTTACTGTTGGGCTTGTATTTCTGGCCCCTTTTACATTTCATCACTCTTTGGTTATACATTTTTACTTAGTGTTTCTCTTCCATCTTGTACTCTGTTGTGTGTGCTTTCAGGATCTAAAGGCAATGCCTTCCCTGTTTTAGGGATTTACGCCTTTGCTGCGAGTCGCTAGCCCCTGGCCTATGGAAGGCAGGCTTGGGGTTGTCAGGGAACGGGCCCTGGGGGATGGGTCGTGACACGTCTTTTATCTGAAAATTGAATTTGTTTTCAAATTATGTCTAAGAAACATATAATATAGATTCTAAAATTATATGAAGCATAGAAAATTTAAAATTTAGTTAATACTATTCATAACAGCTTTTGAACGGATATTTTGGTAAGTCGTGGTACACTCGAACTCGGTGTTTCTTGTAACGCAATTTAATGAATTACTTTAAAGATTTAATATAATATGAAATCTGGGGTTGTTACATTCTCAACCCATTCAATAAATTGCGTCCTTGAAATTTGAAATTGTTCTTCGAATTGAAAGGTTAAAAATAGAAAAATACCTATATGGAAAATCCACATCAGAAATTGGGATTATAAAATAAAGTCTTAATAAGAGGGAAAGAGAAATAAAACAGTCACCACCAAATTATGATATTGATTATAAAAACATTTGTGGAAATTACAGACACATAATTTGTTGGAAAATGTAAATATTTATAGGGAGAGATTGAGGTCATCAATCACAAACAAGTGTAAAATTGAGGTCTTTAAATCCATCAATCTATGATGATTTTAAATATCATCAGTTCAATAAAAAATAAGGTATTAGGATAAAAATTATTGTTTTTAAGATCCCTTCCAAAAATTTTATGAATTAATTTTTTTATATAATAAGAGGAAAAATATACTTGATCAGTAGAGTTTAACCCATCAAATAATTCCTACAACAAACTCATATTTTACTCCAAAATTTAATTGAATTCAAAAACATTCTATTTATCTTAATCGTATAGGATTCAAAATATAATGAATTTATAATTCAATTTTTCATACAATTTAGAAAACCTACATTTTAAAAACATGGACATCACGTAGAGCAGTGGTAGGTGATGCACCCTTTTCGCCCTTCAGTTGCGGGTTCATGTCTCGTGACCTTTCCGGACGCCACGGGTTGTCGACCGACCTCCGGGTTCTCATTTTTATAGCAATCCAAAAATAATATTTAGAAATGATTTAACATTAAAAATATTATCCAATTTCAAACATAATATGTTATAAAACTTAAAATTATCCAAAATACTTCTGTTCAAACTCACAGTCCAAAATTTATAAGAAAGGTAAACACAATTAAAATTTTTTTCCACGTAATTAGATGTGAATACCTTCATTATGTATTCTTTTAAAACATGGTAACTCCCTGAATTACCATAACCCATTATTAATTACATTAATGATCGCATATTACATTTTCTATACTAGATATACTCGTTATATCCAAAAAAAATTAAAATCCAAAAATATTGGAATAAACAATCAATCAATTAGTTTCAAAGTAGTCAAGAATATTATATAAAATTTATCCAATTAAATAATATCTTTGTCCCGAATCACTGCCTCAGTATGAGAACCATGTTATGGTTAATATTTCCTTTAACCATGTATTTTCCAAAATTCTTAACTTCCTATTGAGTCACTTTTCATAGAACCATATAATCTCAAATCGTCAATGAAATAGTACTGCAGTTGAATTCTTATTTATTTACATAATTCATAAAAACAGTACATCAATGATACAAAAATCAAACAATTCATTAATAACAAATTAAGAACACTAGTCATTCCTCTTCATCTATGGTATTATCATAACTGGATTATTATCCAATAACATCATTTTGGGGAATACTTTAATGATTTGGACATTTATTCACGTAGTGTCCCAACTCCATTCCAATGAAACATTTTACATTTGAAACCTTTTTTTACCCTTGCAATCACGTACTTGGTGTCCTTTTTCTCCACACATATAACAAACTCCCATTACCTTCACAAATTTACCAAGTTTATTCCTTCCATAGTTATCATATATGGGAAAATCCTTCCTTCCCCTCTTCCCTTTATCCATCATTCTCTCTACCATCCTTTTTTTCCTTGCTTCCCATCATAGCCATAAGAGTCAGAGAATTCATTACTTATTTTATTAATATATGATATTATTTCTTCATATCATGAAAATACATGAGAGATCATTTCCCATATAAATGGTGGTTTGATACCATGAATGATATGATCTTTCTTACTCATAGGATCATGTGTATTGCTGAAGTTTTCATTCCTTATATTGGGTTCCATTTCTAAACAATGCAATACACTAGGCTAGTTTATGAATCACAATGAATAATTCCAAACATGTAAAATACCTAATGTAAATTGAAAATATTATGAACATAATATATAATCATAAAAATGTTTTCCTTGATGATGTATTTAGATTAAATCCTTCATAATTTATTCTATTGAAAATTTGAATTATCCAAATCATATCCCACAAAAGTGTCATTACCAAGAGTGTAGCAACGCTCATTATCATTTACAAGTATACCTGGGGTCAAGCACGAAACTCATTTTTTAAATTTTTACTCATAGGTACATCTATGCCCGAGCTGACTCTACTAGAATTTATCCCGAAATGGATGTATTGGTTAGAAAATACACAAAATCTCTACATTACCAAAATTCTAGGTAGTTCTTGTTTAATAATCCCGAAAGTCTATCTTAGGGTAATGTTCTCTAATCCGAGTTTTTCTTAATCTAGATTCCATTGTGTGTTCTAATCTTCCTCAGATACCAACTGTAATGCCCCAACCCAAGAAGCCTGGAGCCAGTGTATTATTTTAATACATTGGCCTGATTACAAGGAATCAATTCCTAAAGGACCGATCATTTTAGTAGTCTTGGAAAATAGATTACATATATGAATGTTACATTACACATTCAAACATAAAATCAAACATAAATAATCCATTGAGAATTACATTTTCCCTAGATTAACCCCACATGTAAAACATAATACACTTCTTGGAATCCTAAAAAAACATAACAAAGGGGTGAGCTCAGATGCTCAGTAAGGGTAAATAATTTAGTTGAAACTATAAACTTTTAAGGAAAGATGTGTAATAAAAACAATATCCTTTTAAACATAAACATGAACATAATATGGATAAAATAAATAAAAAATTTCCATATAAATATTCACATGGATATTCTACTAGTCCCATAATCACATGTAATAATTAATTTCATAATGAGGGAATTCTAAATGCCAGACATCATTACCACATAGTCAAGGCCTCATTCCAAGACTACAAATAAAATTTTGTGAAGGCCTTATGCCAAGACACTATTTTAGGTCTTGAGACCTACCATTTAATTAAGGAGCTATAGCGGGCTCCACTAGTCACTTACTAAGTCCATTGCATTGCTCATATAAATTCTTGAAACATAACATTAACATTCGTATTAAGACTAGAATGAGAAATGTCAATACATTTTCCATAAACCATGAATCATATAAAAATATCACATCCATATTAAAACATATCATAACTCATTAAATATAATATCGAAAATTGTATTATAATTAATTAACCTCAATCAAGAATAATATCCAGTAAAGGATGATGATATAGTTGAAAATTATCAGTAAAACTCATTGAGTGAAATACCCCTTTTTCAAGAACTCATTTAAAAGTTCCAAAACTTATAAAGGGTGAAATTTAAAATATAATTTTTAATTAAATTATATCATAACACATTGAAAATTTTTAAATGAATTAACATTTTAAAACATTCATGTTCATATAAATAAATACTTAAAATCATTTTCAAAACATGGACATTAATGAGAAAGATTTATAAGCTTAAATATTTAAAAATTTTAAAATGATGTTTTAGTTAAAGAGTACCATAAAAGAATAATTTTAAATATTCTTTTATGAATCATAGACATAGATAATAATAATTTCCAATAAAATACTTACACATAAACAATTTTGGATGATAATGATATTGAGGAATTAACCCTTACCTTGCACTTTCCTTTGGTCGAGGGTATGTTTAACATCATGTATAATGACCATATTATATAATTAAATTATAAAAAACCCATATTCATATTTATTATATCAAAAATGATTCATTTATTATTTTAAAATATTCATTTAATAATGATTTCCATGTTAAATTAACATTTCATGTGATAATCACTTTCTTAATAGTACGTGTTTTAACATGTTATTCTTGATCTTATCCATTAGATCATGATTTAAATACTTCCAGAATATAAATCCCAATTTATATATCATATATATTTATAATATAAATATGTATAATAGATAGATATATGAAATTGAAAACACTATTTATGGAGATGATAGGTCAGACGTACGAATAAACGTTGTTTCTGTTTTCATATCGTATTGAACGGAAGTAAGCGAATAAGATATATGTAAGTACATACATACATACATATAGACATATATATATATCCATTATCATTATTATTTTATATATTACATACATATTAATAATATATATTTTTATAATCATTGTTGAATAGTGAACGTTGAAATGAATCTCATCGCTTCGTGGAGACAGTAAGCCGTACGTACACAGAAGTGAAGATACCATGTCATTAATGATTAAAATGTTCTGAATTGGATAGTATAGAATTCTACAGAGAAATTATCTTGTTAGTTTCCATATTTATACACATATTAATCATTATTATTTCCCTCCAAATAACATAGTGTTGAATAAAAAATTACACAACGGCGTGTAGACGGTAAGTCGTACGTACGCACGCATGGTGACATTATAATTCATAGGATATATAGAATAATGAGTATGGTTGTACCATATTTATAATACCATAACATTATGTATATAGTACGGGAGTTATTATTTTGGTATGTAAATAAAACAAATATAAAGTGGAATAAGAATAGAACTTTGAAAGACGTGATACAATAATTACCTCTTATTTGGGTGTTTCTTTTTGATTTGAAAAAAAGGGCTCCTTAGGATGGATTTCCTCTCAAGTGAATGAATCTAGGTAGAAGTGAGGTATATTGGGAGAATATTTGGGTAGGTTATGGCTGTTCCAAATGGCTTTGGAGGTGTGATTTTGAGAGAAGGGGAAGTACCATTTTAAAAGAGAGGGGAGGGTCACTTTAGAAAATGTTTGAAATATTATTTTATTATAAAATTATATTTGGTTTATAATGGCTCAAAATTAATTTATATCTAATATAAGGTGGCAGTGGGTCTAAATACTCACAACCAATAGGTTTTAGACATGTTTAGGTCACCATAATAACCGAATATTTTAGATTTAACTCTTAGTTAAAAAGTCTAACATTTACCATGTCCTCTTATATTATTATAATAAATGGTTAATAAAAATACTATAAAAATTCAATGGAAACCCATGTGGTTAATTAATGACATATTTATTTATTATATAATTCCTTTGGCCGAACCATTTATTTTTAGGAATATTATATCATTTTATAATATAATATTTTTTTAAAAACATATTTTTTCAATTTTGACCCTATTTAGAATTTGATTTTTTTGTAAGTCATAACAACATTATTTATTTGCAAAAAATTCATTGAATCAACCCTAAATTAAATTTTAATTAATAAAATTCGTGTATTGAATCCAAAGTCTCATTTTACATTTATTTGTACATTTATAATATCAATTATCTAAATCCTTCATTGATAATGTAATTACTACATCATCATTGTTTCATAAAAAAGATTAATTATTTAATCTAAAAAAATTATAAATAAAATAATTTTATTTAGGAAAATAATTTTATCTTTTTAATAAATATTTATAGTATTATTTATCTTATGTATAACCCTATATTAAAAATGCTTTGGTTATTAAAATTAGAATTTAACACTTTTAACTCTTCAATAAATAATATAATAATAAATGTCCAAATCTAATAAAATCTGGCCAAAAGGATCATATTTTATTTATAAGGTTTTTTTGGTCTATGTACACCTATCCAATAGAATATGGACATGTTTTGGGGTAATTATAATATCATTTTTACCTTTAATTACCATATTTACTTTTTACCGTGGTAAATAAAAGTCAAAAGTTAATATTTGCCAAAAATAATTGTCATCATATTGAACCAAATTTTTCTTAATGATATCAACCATGTGTCTCCGATATTTGATATTCAATTCGCATAATTGGTAAAACTTCATTTTATGTAAATTTGCAAATGTTCCTAAAAACTGGGTAAAATGCATCACAGTTATCATTAAAATTTTATACATCTAATTTTATTTTAAAATTACTTTAATGAATTAAATTGATAATATATAGGTATTATATATCTATTTTGACATAAAATAAATTTTAATAAAATAAATAAAATTTCAAATAAAAAGTTTTCATTGAACAATAACGTAGTGTTTTTCACTATTCATCAAAAATTACATGTTTTCATAAAAATACAAAAAATACACCCTAAGAGAATTTTGATATTAAAAATAAAAAAATTGATTTCTATATTAAAAAATTAAAAAATATATATATTTCATTAATTAATTTGAAATTAATTCCCGGTGTCAAAACCAAAAACCGGGTTTTTAAAAAGTAAAAACTATTAAAAGATTGACATGTGTTTATGTCAAAATTAAATGCGAAATTACTTATAATGACCAAAATTGTATTAAATTGTAAAAATATAATCTAATTATTCTTCCAAAACATTAAAATTCATAATTTACCACTATAAATTATTTCGATTAAAAAACGTTATTTTCAATTAAAATTTAGTATTTTTCACTATTTATCAAAATAATAAAGTTGTCATAAAAGTACCAAAAATTTATCCAAACTATATTTTTAGGTCCCTGTTCTAATGAATAATTTAATTTCATTAAATTGATAATATAAAAGTATGAAATATTGGTCATAAAAAGGGTTCTCCATTAAAATGTGGTAAAATTACCTTTTTTGAACAATACATTATTTATATGAAAAAAAATGAATTTGTTCTTATATTATGACTAAGAAACAATAAATATGGATTCTAAAATTATATGGAGTATATAAAATTCAAAATTCAGTTATTAAAATTCATAACATCTTTTGAAGGGCTAGTTTCGTAAGTCATGGTGTGCTCGAACATGGTATCGCCTGTATCACAACTTGATGAATTTCTTTGAAAAGATAACGTACTATTAAATATTGGAGTTTTAAAATCATGGTATTTATTTATTACGAAAAATTATTTAAATTTTCTCATGGATTTTGAAAGTAACATCATATTATTATATATATATTTTTAGTTTTAGATTTTTAATTTTACCGAAAGAAAATGTTATTTTCCATTGTTCTTCTAAGAATATTTTTAATGATTTTATAAAATTATTTTTTATCTATTTAAAAATCCTTTATGAAATGTTTTGATTCACTAGGAATATGATAATATTATACCATCAACATTATTTATTTATATATCTTATGATGAAGGAGTTTTAATAATTTTTTCACTAAACATGTTTCTTTTCCATGAGTTAATTAATATATGATTAATTATGAACATTTGTCTGATCATGTTACATACATTTGTATGATATTAATTATGTTATGGGTAGGATAAATATTATATACTATTTTAATTCATTGGTTAATTTAAAATATTTCATGATATATTATTAATGTGAATGGGTAGTGAAATCAATCAACTACGGGGTAATGTCCACAATGTTTATAGGACTAGTGAGTAAACCCAATCCACTATGGGTCTTTTTCCATATGATAGTCTTGGTATTGATACTTTAAAAAGGAATTTTTTTTATATATTATTATTTTTATATAAAAAACTACTTCTTATTCTTATTGTATTCTATCTTTTCTCATGATTGATTATTGGTGATTCCAAACTCTTTTCACTCGTGACTTTTTTTATGAAAATTCCAAATTCCATGATACATGATTTATGGTATATGTTTTATTAGTTATGTTATAATTAGTTATTTTTATTTTCTCATACTCTTCATTTTTTCTTATGATCACTTGATGATCAATTTATATCTATCATGTATAAACTTAATCAATATCTCAGCTCACTCTTTATAATGATTTAATTTCCCTAGGTTATAAAGAAAGTTTATAATTTGGATATCTCTTATAAGGGTATTATGTGAGTAGAACATTGTGGGAGATGTGGTGGATATTTCGTGGAATAATATGATTATTTATCTAGTATAAAAATACACAAAACCATTATATTTATCAAGATTATACTATAGTTAGATGTATAGAATATTAATCCAAAATGAATTAATATTTATGTAAATTAGTTTTGGGTTGTTATAGGGCCCACCCATTAAATAATGAAAATCAATACAAATGTGTGCCAAAGAAAATTGAAATTTTCATTATTCCACCACAACATAATTAATTATTGTGAAATAAGAAGTTTTCAAGAAAATTTATACCTGATATGATCTTAATCCTTCCATAGATATAATCATGATGGTATCACTGTATCATATCTCTTGTTAACCATAAGAATTATTGAAAGATATTGACGTAGATGGAAAAAATTATAAGAGCTTTGAAATTTTACATAAAAAAATAAGAGGAAAAAACTTTTATATTTTGAATCATTTTATTTCAAAAGTATGTAATTTATAAAATATTATTTTTAGAAAAATACTGACAAATAAAATAAAAATTATAGCAGGAAACCAAAATAAAAATAAAAATTAAGTTTCATAATGAGAACTAATGATAATAATGGGAGAAAGTGATTGTGTGAAAAATCTTAAAAAAATCCGTTTCATAATTTTTGAAATAAATTAAAAGTAATTAGAAAATTTCCTGTATAAACTATATAAAAATGGATATGGTCATACTTAAAATAATATGAAAAACATTTAGAAGGAGGATAATTATTCCTTATAAAAATAATGATGAGGTCAATTTCCCTCACGAGAATCCTTTAAATTGAATTTGAACAAAAGTTAGTGGAAATGATAATGAGAAATATATACCTTTTAAAAAATTATAATTAAATAATGTAATATTTGATGTTATTATTAGAGAATGTCCCTTTATATAAATTTATGACTATAAGACCATGATTTGAATGTGAGATTGTAATAGAAGCCCTTATATCAGACTTTCACATGATCTGTCATGCTCTAATTCACTCTATAAAATATTTAAGTTAATTATTCATTTTTTAATTAAATTATTAATGGTTGTTTTAATTAATTTTATTACTTTAAAATACCTTATTAACTATATATATAAATTTATTATTACTAGGATTATTCTTTTGGTGTTAATTGTTCCATCTACCAAGAGTAATTTAGTGTTCTGGTTCAAATACATACTTCATGATACTGGTTTAATCACACAAATAATATAAAAAGATTTATTATATTTTTTTAATATAGTTATATATTCAAATTTTTATTTTCTTGTACTTATCCTTACAGTTTTTAATGAATGCTTAAAAATCATCTTTTAGATGATTATTGACATAACAAAAGAATTGAATTTAATGGAGAATATAATTTGGTATATTACAAATAAAAATTATTAAATCATATTAAATTATTTATTATTAAAAAATATTACCATTATTTATTTTTTAATATTCATTTATGAAGAAGGAATTATTGAATTATTTATATAAATTGTAGAACAAACAAAAACTAGAAAACATATATACAACTAAATGAGTAATGCCATGTTATTATATTGTAGCTATATCAATTTTTTACAATGATAATGATTTGAAAAAAAATTCTAACATATAAATTATGTTTAAGAATGTTTGTATGAATAAGATAAATAATTATTATTAAGGATGTGATGATGCATATGTTGGATACATGGAACTTCTCTTTGAGATCCTCCTGAAATATGGAATCTTAAACTCCATTTGTGATGTAAGGTTAAAAAAGGGATAGTACCTTAGGTATTTATTTTGGGATAGTATTAACTGTAAATGAAAATGAAATGTAGGGTTTGACATGATAAGAGGAACGTCTCTTTGTTAGGTGAGTTTGAGTGATATTATCATAAATATGCATTGCTTAAGGTATAAGGTTTCCATTTTACATGTAATGTAGACCCAAAATGAAAAATAATAGATATATGTCATCAATAATCTCATACAATCAATTTATATTTATTTATATATATATTTTTGGCATTTGCGTTTTAATTAGATTTATTTCTCTTATTTAACAATTACCCTAATAACTCAGGTCTTTCTTCTGTGACATATTTTTTAAAAAAAATGAAACTTCTCTTATTTTTATATTTCAACATGATGATTATAATTTTAAACACCATTTTATATAATTAAATTTACAAATATTATTAATATAAATTTTAAATAAAATCATATAATCTATAGGAAAATTATTTATATAAAAAAATGTCTACCAAAATCATTAAGTATTATTAATATATTTTCATAATAATTAATAATTAAATGAGTGATCATTTATTTTGTATACATTTAAATGTTAAATTTTATAAGAATATTTACTTCAAAGTGATTAATTTAGTTACATATGATTGAAATACATAACACTTAAAAAATTGTTCATTGAAAAAATATCCCCTTTTAAAATTAAATTGTTTTAATAACATCCTAGTTAAATTATTTATTTATATTCTAACCATTAAATTTTATTAATCCATTTTTTATTTTAATATTTTAATGAATTTTAAAAATACATCAAATAATTATTTAAATTAACAATAATATTAATAATATATAATGAATAAAAATATATCCTTTTTTAAATACACATTTATATTAATTTTGAACTTTTTTATTCCATTCAATAATTATTTATTATATGTGAATAATATTATTTTTAGTTTCACACTAATAATTAGAAATATTATATGATTATATTGTATACAAGTATTTATAAGGATTGAATATCCAACCATCATACGTGCAGTGATTATATAACCAATGACAATATATATAACAATCATATTACATTCCAATATATATATATATCAATACATACATTTCTAAAACAATGAATCAAATTCTAAAATTTATTTTTCATGATATTTATCATATTTATTACATATTTATCTCTTTTATAGTTATCATTGGATGTAATAACTTCATAAAGGATCATAATGATGAGAATTTCAACCTTGTAATTATTTTATTTACTTATGGTTTCATTAACTTGTAAATTTTACTAATTATGATTCATTTTGTTATCTTGTCATGAATTTAATTTTTATTATAATATTCCATCCTAGTGAAATAATTAATAATTCCTTTCATTTTGGTTTGTCCATGTATCATAATGTAGTGAAAATAAAAAATTTATTTAAGATGAAATACATGATAAAATCATGGCGTATTATAAACGGGATCCATAGGTTTATCTTACACTCATTCAAAAAGAGTCCCATGATGATTTAAAGAAATAAATAGATGTGTAAATACTCTCTTTCAAGATATAAAAGGTCTACACATAACCCACTGAATATTTCATGTTTGTAGAGGTATTTATTCCGGATGATAATCTTGTAGAACAAAGAAATATTGATCATTTAAAATAAGAACCTTGACAACCATAGAAGATAACAATTACATTTAGGATATTTTGATATCTATGTGGTATAAAAAATATCAAAAATAATGTAGTAAAAGAATACCCACGAAACAATAATATTTGGTTGTGGTCATCATCTATTTTCATCCATAAGAATGACTAATTATATGGTTGTAGTCAATTTTTGTTATCAAATTACATATCTAGAAGCTTTTTTAGATTATTTAGAGTATTTTGGTTATAGGTTTGTGAGGTATTTTCTTATGAATTTTATGGTATGTATTATCTACAATTTATGGTCATATTTGTTTGTCATTATGAAACTTTCTACTCTTATGATAGTAACATGTTTCTTTTGTATCTATTTGAAAATTTCTAAATATATTATCCCATAGTCAAGGCTGATGCATATTAGGGGTTCATGGAAGATAATTTTGGATTTCATGAAACTTGGTTCTTGTAAATAATTCTTGGAGTGATACATGTTTCTTGAAGGATGTAAAAAATAAGAGAATAATAGAGTTGTATTGATGGATTTTTTTTAGTTTTTTGGTAAATTGGGTGAAAGTGTGTCTCTCTTACTTAAAATTGAAACACCTATGTATAATTTTCTTTGTTTGAAAATGGTATTGTGTGATTATATATCAAAAAATAATGGTTTATGTTATTTGAAATTATTTTTCTATTTATAATTTTTATTTTATTTATTTTTATACTTTTATTATTTTTATTATTGTTACAATTTTTATATTGAAATAAATATGTTGTTGATTTCATTGTAATTTTTTATATTAATTTTTTTATTATAATTTTATAGTTTTTTTGATTGTTTGTAGATCTTAGGTAAGGGTAATTTGAAAATATCATTGATTTCAAGGAAATTGAGATTTGAATGTTTTAAAATCAACATGATTATACAATTCAAAATATGACATGATTTCAGATCATCATCACATAGTGATGTGAAATAATATAAAAACAAACAACTATTAGAATGACCTTAATTTGGATAATATTTATGTATCAGTGGTAGATAATAGCATGAATAAAGATGAATCACATGACTTTGGTCACAAATATCTCATTCAATTTCATTCTCTAAAGAAATCAAGAAACCGTATTCTTATGGTAGTCTTAGATGTTCCTAAGTTGAATAAAACATTCTAGTAGTGTTAAATTCTTGTTTTTATGAATGTATTACCTTTTATAAGTAAATATTAAAAGGTATTATTATAAATTGTTGTGTTTCTCAGGTTTTGTATAGTAAATATTCCACTTATGAGAGTGTAAGTATTTATAATTTCCATATTATAATGAGGGATATCCACCCAAAATGTGAACCTAATTGGGAATTTAATTATCTTGATATTATAATATTTTATATAAGAGATTTTAAAAACTAAATAATGATTATTTTTTGTATAAAATAACATTATTTTATTTTATGCTCTATTGAACTAAAAAGAAGAGAATATAGTAATGTATATTTCATTTTAGAACTACAGATTCAAATAATTCAAGTGTCATAAATTTACATTAATCCTTTTAATATCCTTATTACTCATTATTACACATAGATCAAATTATAAACATGAATTTTTATTATTGGATCCTTAGTATTATATTGGATAATGATTATTTAGTGAGAACTTTTATCCTATTAGACATAGAAATAGAAAGAGAGGGATGTGTGTACCATTTTCGGGTACTGGTGGAGGTAGACATGGAATCCATGATTGTAGATGATGTTATTCTAACAATTATGATGTGTTGTCTTAACAATAATATTGTATATAATTGAAAGACTAAATTCCACTAAGACTGTAGATTCACAAGACAATTACTATATGGTGGTAGAGGAACTATTGTATGAAATCACAACAACAATACAGGAGATGATAATGCCACTTATTGTTGAAAGAAATAAAAATTAAATTGAAATATCTATATTCTATCAAATTCTAAAAGGTAAGTAAAAAATTATGGTTAAAATAAATATCTAGATTCAATGTTGAGCTAGCTATAAAGCCACGGGAGAATCCCAACATAGTGAATAATGTTTTTAATGTGGGAAGTATTTTGTGAAAGACATTGGACTATTCAAAGAGTAATTTTTTCACATTATGTTCTAATAAGGAAGAAAAATATCATTGTTTATGGACTTAACTCCAACACTACTCTTGAAAATGTGAAATTTAATGATGTAGTGAATTAATGTGAATGATCTTACTGAATATAAGATAGATTTATTAGATAATATAACAAAAATTGTCATAGATCTAAATGATAATTTAGAAAAGTCCCAAATGGATAGAATGAATATTTTAATTGTTAATGAGAGTTTTTTATATTTATTTCATGAGGGAAAAATTGTTAATATTTCAATTGATATGGATGATGGATCCTATACTCTGGTTTCCTAAGGCAGGGCTTCCTGATGGAAGACTACTAAAGTAACTGCATATTTTGTTTAGACGTATAGAAGTATATTTATCCATATTATTATAAATATTTATCATGAGGAAGTTGGTAAAGACAAATCTTTTAATATTAATTAAAAAACATATATTAGATTCCAAAAATGTATAATTATAATGACTGTAAAGAATTGTTCTATAGGGGTCGATCATAAAAACATTATCCAATCGAGAGGGAATATAATATTAAAAATTATTATCTAATTTTGGAATATCCAAGGTATAAATAGTTGTGACACCACCCTTTACCTTAATAATTTCATATAAAAGCATCAACTGGTGCTAATTGGTATTGCTGAAAAAATACATAGGTTTTTTTAGTTTTATAATTTTTAACAGAAAATTTTTGCTACGTTTTGACGACTCACAATATTAAAACTACTCATTTGGAAACCCTTTTTGTTATTTGAATGAAATATGTTCATCCCCCTATTTTTCAAATTTGATATCATCATATAAATATTAGTATATATTCTGCAAATTATCAATTCTTATTATCCTTTAAAAATGAATTCAATTGCTACATTAATGAAGATGTCTATGGGGATAATTATCCATCATATATAATAAACTCAATGTGAACTTGGTTTACCTTTAAGGATTAAAATATTTTTAATATTTGGAATTGATTTTTTAGAAAATTTTAAAATCCTTGAGAGAATTTAATTTCAATTATTCATTGATATGTGATTTTTAAATGAGACTCGATTAAGTTTTCCTGAACTCACTTGGCTATGATATATATTCAATGGCAGGTAAAACTTTAAATTTAGATGTATTTCATTTAAATTTTTAATAGGGAAACACCACATCTTCTCTCATTCATATATACCACTAGGATACACATTGGTCACCCTCTAATTGTATTCCCTCTGATCATTTATTGTAAGAATAAGACACTTACCATTAAATGTAATAGTTTACAAATATCCATTGATGATTATAGGGATTAATTTTTCTAAATAATAAATTATTAATGAGCCTAGTAATTCTTTTCAATTCCTATCCAAAAGAAATAAATTAATAAAAATTTCTCTATGAATTTGGGGGAGAATCTGCTTAAGCTATATTGATTATATCATATCAAAAGTTGAAACTAAAATCCATTAGGGTCTTGATAGATACTCTTGATATATTTTCCAATATTTTTAAGATATTTATAGAGCTCTTCATCAAGACACCTTGACAAGGGGAGAGATGGTATCTTGAAGTAACAACCCAAGCTACTTTGGCCTAAAAATGCAGACCAAAACATGAATGTTTTTGACTAATTTGCAGAGAAATAAAGGTCCAAAAAAGAAATTACTTCGGTAAAAATTAATAAATATGTTCTCTACTCAGATAACCCTATTATCAAGGGACTGGTTTTACATTTTACAATTCAATTTATTGATGATAACAATTTGAATTAGAGAACTTATTAAAGAATTTAATTATACATTATATGGATAATAGGTAAAATTCATTTTTAACATATATACCCCTAGATAAGGAGATCTAGAAATCCATATTTTAACATAATTCTAGCAGTGTTTCAGAATAATATGTATTCAATAATATTTTTTTATAGTTTAGGTAAATTCTATACCTAAAGCAAAAAAGGATTTTAGAGATGTATTAAATAGACAATACATGATAGAATATCAAAATGCCCAGTTTATTAACCACATCGAAAATATTGAGCATGTTATAGATGTAATAGATTATAGACTTGTTTTTATTGGAAACACCATCCAAATATTGTAAGAAAATTTATTTCCCTCTTCCGTGTACATATTTTTGGTTGAGTTATTTTCCATAATATATGTGGATTTATCCACCGAAGGAAAATTCATGACATTGTTTACAAAACATTATAATGGGACATTATTCTTAAAAAAATATAAACAACAGAATATTTCATTGAATCTATATATTTCTAAATCCTTTAATACCATGAATTGGAGCATCATTTGTAAATGTCCTGTAAAATTATGACTTGTCTAATAGATTTATTAGACTGATTAACTCTATGATCCAACATTCAAGGATCTGTTTTTTCATGAATCAATCACCAAATTGTAATTTTGATACTCTAAAGGAGTGATATAGGGGGATCCACTATCTAATATTCATTTTACTATTATTGATGATTATTTGAGAAGATATATACTCTAAGATATTGATCAATTGGAATGGGGTCCTATCAATAATGGAATATATCTGAATTTTCCTTCATATATTCTTTATGATAGTGGAATCCTTCTATTCTACGATATTGATAATGGCTCTATGAATTCCATCAAGGATATAATTTTCTTATTATGTGATGGTTAGTGATTATTCTATCTCATAGAACAATTCAATGTACATTTTTGTGAAAGTTTTCTGAAATACTAGGAGAAACAATTATTAATATATTGAGGGAAAAATAAGGGTTACAACCCTTAAAATGCCTTGGAGTACCATAATTTTATAGAGTGATCCTTGAAATTTTCCTTGGATTTATTTCCAATGAGATCATCTTGAAATTGCCTTGTTGGAAAGGGAAGATAATATATATTGTAAGGAGAATTTTTATTCTATAATGCTTTCATCACATTTATGTTTATTTTTTTTATTTCATATTTATAAATAGACAATGGAATTTCTAATGATATCGTAACATACATCAAAATATTTTCTTGGAAATTATATTTACATGAAAGGAAAATTTTTAATATGTCTTGGGTTAAATATAAAAAACCTTTTAACATGATATTGATAGGTATAATGAATCTCAAATTGATTAATAAGCCTATATTGGCCAGTTATGCCTGGAATATTTTAATCTCAAACCAAACCTCCACAAAATTCATCAATAAAAATTTTAATTTAAATAATATATATAAATAATCAATTTTACATGAGATACAATATCTGAATGGATTTTTTGTTGAAATATTATGAAATTATGATGCAAACCCATTGGATTTTATCTTTATCCATGAAACTGAATATCTGGATTACCAATTAGATAATTTCCCAAATATCATATGCATTTCCGAGAAATTATAAACAAAAAAAATTATATCTATTGATAATTAAATCATTTTGAGTTGGTTTATTATCCCCTAAAACTATATATCCAGCATTTAATCACTATTTTCAACCTCCTAGTTCAAGAAACAACTATCTAGTTCCCAACTGAACTAGGTTTTCTTAATATGAAGCTCCAATATTGATACCTATGTGGGGATATTTATAACAAACCTTGGTGGAGGAATTCATTCCAAAAATTATTTATTTATCAATATAAATAGATGCTCATAAAATATTTAATACCAGTATGCCTTTTTACAATTTTATAATAAATTACTGATTTTATAAGAATATTTGGAACCATATTACATCTATATTTCATTGAAATATATAAACTAATTGAAGCCCTAAATATTTTCTATGAATTAAATTTTTCTGAAAATGATTTTACATGTGTAGAACATGTTATGTTAAACAATTTCTATATAAAAATATCACATCTTGTTGGTTTGGAATAGTAAAATGTTTGAAGGGGCTATGATTTATTTTAGAAACATGATTTTTGGTATTATGAGGGTTTTTTTAAAACATCATAGGAGCATGTTTTATGTATTAAAAACACTACGGAGGACCCAGATATTATCCAGTTGTTGGGGATGAGTGAGGGTGCCTAAGAATCCATATTGAACTAAAATCCATCATAAGGATAGCCCCAATACCATAATGGGACAAAGTAAACATTGATGGTGTAGACTATGAAACACCATTATTAAGAGTTTATGGAGGGATATTCTAAAAATATTGTGTCATTAATGATGTTTTCTTCAAAAAATGGTTTAAAAATAACAATACCTTCGAAGCAATAATTTTGTAGTTTATACCTACAATTAAGAATGAAAAGAATCATTATTAGAGTAATATTTTTATTAAATGTTACTATTTATTGGTTATAACTATTCTAATTATAATGAAATTTCTTATTTCCTAGAATATTTATAGATAAAGTAAGTATTGTATTGATTTTATAAGGAAAATACAATTCTTGGTTAGTAATTTCTATAGTGATTCAAATATGGTGGTGATTTCTCTATCTTGGACATTTATGGAGAAAGATTCTTATTTTATGTCATTTCACCTCAATGATTTTGTAATCACCCTTCATGAATCCAATGTGAGGAGAGGAAAATATAGTTTCCTTTTTAAATTTCTTTTCTTATAACATTTTTTTCTGTTATAATATATTTGATGAGTATATGTATTTCTCCAATTTTCTGAAACCATAATTGATTATTATTATTTTATTAATTGTTAATTAATTGACACTGTGAAAAGAAAATATTCATTCCATGTTGGAATTAAATGTACCCTAGGAATATGTGTCTTAAAATACAAAGTAACATGGGTGAAAATAATGATGCTAAATTAGTTAATATCATAGAATGGGAGAGAATTTATTTTAACATTGATATCACTACTTTTTAGGATGATTATGTTTCTTTGATAAGTGATGTTGGAATTAGATCTGATTCTATGATTAATAGAGAATAGGTTAAATTATTTCTTGATTAATTAAAATATGGCGTTGATCCGTAAGTTGACATAATAATTTCATTCATAAATATAACATCTTATCATATGAATATTTATTACATTTCAATACTATTTATGAAAAAATAATTAGGGTTTAGTGATTTTGGAAATTTGAATACTCAGACAACTTGTACCAAAGGAATTTACATAGTATATCATTAAGTTATTAATAAGTAGAAACCCTCATTGAATTTTCAATCTTAAAACCTATCTTCATTACATTTGGAATGAATACATAATAAAAGATGGGATCAGATGCTTAGTATACTTAAATATTGGGGATATCAATCGATGACTATATGAACTAATAATATAAGAATAAGGGCATGTTATTATTATCATAAAAACAAGTTCATACACAATCTTCCATATATCAGAATCATGATTCATGGATTAATACATCCACATATTAAAGTATATTATTTATAAGAGTGATAAATGAATATAATTCTGTATAGAACCATGAGTTCAAATCATAAAAAAATATGTTATAATTGTTTTGAATTATGATTGAAATAGTAACAATATCATATATAATTGTTACATAACCGGAACATCGTATCATAGTAGATCGTGTAACAAAACATGTTTTCTATATAATACTGGATCAGTAATCACCACTTATTTCACATATCATAGAAGATCAGGAATCACCACCATTTTTCATATCATAGTTGATCATACATCACCAAATGTTTTCCATATAATTGTGGATATTATGTACCTAACATTTCACATTGTGTATTTAGTATTTCAAATTTCTTTCCATAGTTATATCATGAAATGTAATGATTTTATCAATGTATTAGAGGGAAATAATAGACCCACCCTTCCCACAGTGAAAACCATAAACATGTGTGGTACAAAATCATAAATAATTCATCACATCATCTTATCAAAACTCATGTAAAAGAAAAGGGTTTTACAAACGTTAAATTCTTTCTTCAAATATTTACTCTTGGAAAAAAAATATATTTCATAAATATTTCATTATATCTTAGTTAACCCATGGGACGGAAACATGTTTCATAAAATCATCCTTAAATAATAACCATCCTAAGTTATCTAGAAAATTATATGGTATAATAAGAACCTATTATGAATGAAATATAAAAATAATTAAATGATATTAACATAGATAAAAGATACCTTTAAAATATAATTGGAAACGTTATTGGAAAACATGTGAATATATCATATTACTTCGATAACATTTTAATGGAAAATTACTAAAAAATTGAGAAAATACTTGTCATTGAAAATAACAATGTAAAATTATAAATGAATTTAAAATGAAAATAACTGTAATTATGGTGGGAGAATATGTTTTCATTTTATACATTCACAGAAATTATTATTTTCAAACCATTGTAAAAATTCAAAAATGAATTGATTAGAAAAATTATTTTTTAATTAGTTATATTTATAAATTATTGTAAATAAACTCAAAGGTATTGAAAATGGTTTTATAAAATCATTTTATGTATCTATAATAATTTTTTTTAAATAATAAGTTGATAGGGAATAAATGTTTTATCAATGAAATATGAGATGAGGTCTATTTTTATTTAAAAGAATTATATTGATCATTTTTAGTACCAAATATATGAAAATGATAATAAGACACAAAAATTATAAGAATAAAAATAGGAAGAAAGTATATGGGGTTTAAAGGATAATATCCAAAAAAAATATTCCCCTCATAGAAATTTATCATTGAAATTTCTGAAAAATAAATGAGATTATAGAAAATTACCTTGCAACATACAAAATGTTTGAATCAAAACCCCTATGAAATATACTAATTTTAATGATACATTATATATCATGAATATAATTATATTCATTATATAACAGATAAAATGGGTAGTATATAGTATCCTATATTTTCTTGTAATGTAAGAATCCTTTAATTTTCACATTAAACCCTTATTTTTACAATAATACAATTGCTAAAGGGAATTATAAAGGGTTTGAGATTTTGAAGTGCTTGTTCAGAGCCTCGATATCTAGTTTTTTTGAGAAAAAACATAAGGCACAAGGTTTTTTCTAGGTAGGTACTAACCATGTGTTTCAATAATGCAAACCATATATAGACGATCATTATTTACTTAACAGTGTATTGGAGGCCACACTGTCTTTTAAAAAACTACATTGGAATTTTAAAGGGAACTATCATGGGATTTGCACAATTTTCCAAAATTATTAACTATCCCACACAATTTGTACAACATAGGAAGTATCCCCACATGTTTAGAACTCGTTTAGGACAAACAATGTGTCAAAACTGTGAAAACATTTAAATGATTGGTGAAATTTCATTATTTTTTGTTCCTATTTATAAACTGAAAACTTCTGTCTCATTTTTTTTATAGAAGACCACACACATAGAGAGATCTATTTCCTCTCCTACAAGTCTTTGAGATGCTACATTTATATGGACTTCGTTTCACTCAAGATCTTTCATGTTATATTTCTGTCAGTAATCTCTTCACTCAATTCCACATTTTCTTCATTTGCCTCGCTGTATGGAATAAAATTTCTGGGTGAGGTAATTTTCCCAACTTTTAGATGAATATTCAATTCCTTTAATTTCTCTCATTCATGTCTTATTTCTATGATGATAATAGAAAATGAGA